>CM060187.1:35375202-36664202 GCA_030549335.1 Pontederia crassipes
AAGGAATTGATTTTGATAAAACTTTTGCTCCCGTCGCTAGACTTGAGGCAATTCGAATTGCTTTTGGCTTTTGCATGTTATAAAAGTTTTAAACTTTTTCAAATGGATGTAAAATTAGCTTTTTTAAATGATTTTATAAATGAAGAGGTTTATGTTGAACAACCACAAGATTTTGAAAATCCAGATTTCCCTAATCATGTTTTCAAATTTTTAAAAGCTCTTTAAGTTAGAAACAAGCTCCTCGAGCTTGGTATAAAAAATTAAGTTCATTTTTAATTGAAAAATGTTTTCAAAAAGAGAAAGTTGACATCACATTATTTTTAAAATATTTTAAAAATAATATTTTAATAGTTCACATTTATGTTGATGATATTGTTTACGGTGCTACTAACGAATGTCTATGCAAAGAGTTTGAAACTCTTATGCAACAAGAATTTGAGATGAGTCTTCTAGAAGAGCTTACCTTCTTTTTAGGCCTACAATTGAAACAATCCAAGGAAGACAGTTTTCTAAATCAAGAAAAGTATATAAGGGAGTTACTTAAAAGATTCGAAATGAACGAATGCAAACCGAGCACAACTCCTATGAGCACTACAAAATTGGAGAAAGATGAAAAAGGCAATCCATTAATAAAAAAAAGTACAGAGGTATGATTGGTAGCTTGCTCTATTTAATTGCATATAGGTCAGATATAATGTTTAGTGTACGTTTGTGTGCTAGGTTTCAATCCGCTCCCAAAGAATCACATTTCATCATTGTAAAAAGGATAATGGATTATTTAAAGCATACATGTGAATTAGGCATTTCATATGATAGAAATTTCTCATTTGAATTGCATGTCTACACCAATGCGAATTTTGCCGGGTGTAAAGTTGATAGAAAAAACACTAGTGGGATGTGTTGCTTTCTTGATAGGTCTCTCATCACATGGGCTAGTAAGAAACAAAACGTCATCGCACTTTTTACCGTCGAAGTCGATTATATAGCCGTCGATTAGTTGTTGTGCACAAATATTATGTGTAAAATAAGAACTGCTTGATTATGGTGTGAATTGTTCCAATGTACTCATGAAGTGCGATAACACAAGTGCTATAGAAATGACAAAAAACAAGTGCTATAGAAATGATCAAAAATCCAATTCAACACTCTAGGACTAAACACATTGACTTGCAATATCACTACATTAGAGAACATGTGACTCTTAAGGACATTGTCATTGGATATGTGTCAACTGAAGTCCAACTTGTAGACATATTTACAAAACCCTTGAGTGAAGAACGATTTTACATGCTTAGATGAGAATTAGGAATGATTAAATCTTAATTGCATATCAATTCTAAGTAAAAGTGACTTGGTTATGCAATATCACTTTTGACATTAATTGAATATTACAAGTATTGCACAACACTTACATTTATGTGGAATAAATCCTTGGAACTAAATCTTAATAATTAAAATTTCAAAAATTAGTGAAAATTGGCTATCAAACTAGGATGGGTTTACCTATAGGATTCACCGATTGATCGGTATATGACACGCGTTCGGCTGATAGCCATCGACCGATGGATTGTTTATTGTAGAAACAACTATCAAGTTGACCATTGGACACGACTGGTCGACTGGTATATGCTAAAAATCGAAGTATAAGAAATCGACCGCTCGATCGGTCGACCCATCTTTTTACTCGATCGCCGCCCTAGCCACCATCGTCCAAACCTCTCGTGACATCGCTGCCTAATTCACACCCCAACTCACCGACCGGTCAACCCTTTCGCCGTCCGTCGGTAACCCCTGGTACCGCTGACCCCTCTCATCTCTCACTCTCTCTCCCCCTCTTCACTTTCGATTTTCCTCTTCGTGACGTTGCTGCCGATCGTCCGACCGTCATCATCACCATCTCGGTCGCTCTCTCCTCTGATCTTCGCCTCCTTCAATTGCTGCCGCCATCTTCCCCCTTCAAGCCGTCTCTTCCTTTGATGATCGCCTCCACCCTCTTCTCTTTTCGCCAGCCATCTCGACCGTCACCTCCGTCGGTCACCCTCTCTCTCTCTCTCTCTCATCTCTATCGTCGATGTCCTCTTTCTTCCAGTCTCCCTCTTCATCATTCAGTCGTCAACCTTCCGGCCGACCGTAGACGTCGATCGACCGGCCATCCCTCTGCTTTCCTATCGTCATCTCTGTCTTCCTTTCGACCACCTCACATGTGTCACCTTCCTTTCAGCGCATTTTTCGACCACCAGATCCCATCCGTTCCTTCCGGCCACCATTGTTGAATCCATGGCTGACAAAGGGATTTTACTTCTTTGATTATTCTTTTAGCGTCATCATCATCGTTTCTATGGCTCATGTAGTGTTCATGTCATCCCAAATGAGCCTGCACCTCACCCGGAACCCGAACCTGTGTCTGTCCAACATGGACGAGGACGATCTCGTGGACGTGTTCGTCAGTCACCTTTCACTGATCCTACTAATTTTGATAGTCATCTATTTGTCTCTAGGGTCATTTCTACTTCTTTTAATGCCATGTACGTCTCTCGCGATGTCCGACATGCTTACACCGTTAATAGAGATGCTTTGAACATTTCAGATGTTCAGATCCTCAGGAGATGTTCAAAAACATCGATCGGTTGCCACTTCTCTCACTCAAAGAGCGTGTGTATCTTCGTCTTGTTCGTCATTTTTATGCGAACATGATGATCACTCGGGAAGCTATCATTGCCTATGTTCTTGGCATGCCTATTCATTTTGATCGTGACCGTTTATCATATCTTTAGTGTCTCGTACCCTTTATCTGATCTTTACTCATTCGTCACTCATGGTTGGCCTTCCGATTATCTATCGATGGCATATGACATTAGTACGGTGTTTGGTGGACAAAATATTCACTACACCGTCGAATCGTCTTATAGGCATCTTCATCCATCCATGAAGATGGCTCACCACATTCTGAGTCATATGAACACTCCTCCAGCCGGGCATTATACAGAGGTTATTCACTTTGATTTGTTCTTTCTCCATTGTCCCTGTATTCAATATGCTTCTTTTCTCCATTTTAGTCATTTTGTCTTCTATCACATGGATTCCACATTCCAAAAGATTGTACTCGTGGTAGATACCCCCTCTATTTTGGAGCCTGAATCACTAGAATTTTACTTCATTTTGGTGTCGACATTCCTATCAACGAGGAGTACATCCGACCACGCCCCACTGATGTCATTGACTCAGCGACTTTGCACCGAAAACATCTTAGGATTGGCAAGCCGGCACCGATAGATTCTGATGATGGAGATGATGCCACCAATGGAGAGCTAACGCTGTTGGACACTCAGGCTGCACCGAAGGCTGGCCCCAGCTTCCCTCCACCTTCTACACCCGTTGAGCATATTGGATCCTCTCACTCAGTTTCCTATGGCGCCTATGATTTCACAACCTTGTCACAACAGATGAATGTCATAGACCATCGCGTGACTCAAATGAATCATCGTATTCGATGGATGGAGCGTGACTCCCGATACCTTGTTAGCTCGCTACAAGCCTACTATGCATCGCAAGGATTTATTCCGCCCGTAGCTCATGATGATGAAAGTCTCGATGAGATGTAGATGACATCTCCCTCTTTGATGATGTCAAAAAGGGGAGAAGTTTGGCTAGGATGGGACGATGATTTTGTGTTTTTTTTAGTTTGATGTATCTTAGTTAGTCACTATGTTTGCATTTGTACTAGTGTCGTGCACTATTTTGTAGTGACTACAGTCACATTTATAAACACATGATGTATTGTCGACTATGGATGTAATGTGATGACTTGTTTATGCCTTATTTAATTTCATGTCTAGTTTGTTCCTTATTTAATGTTATAATGTTCATATTGTTACATATCATTATGACAATATAAAGGCCACCTATTTATGGGGAGAAACTATGAAATACGCATGAATATAGGGGGAGTCTACTCATTACTTACTATCTTAACCTACATTTTATTTTTTTTTCTCTCTTTATCGTCCAATTAATTTGTCATCATATAAAAGAGGAAGATTATTAAATGTCATGTTTTGACGATAACGAATTAAATTGGATATAAAAATTATTAATCTATGCTCCAGTGATGATAATGTAGGTGTAAGATTGATATGATCTTATTCGCAGAAGAAATCGTCAAATTAAATATTAAAAAATAATATATATTTGCCTCAAACCGGTACCGCTCTCGTGGCCCACACCGAAACAATGCTTTACCCCTAAATGTCTAGTCTGAATTTAGAAATGATGACACTATACTGGTCGATGTACCGATCGATGTCGAGATGTTACCAATCGATGTATCAGTCGAAGGATCAGTCGACCAGACAGCGCATAAAATCGCAGATATGCCACAACGGTCATATTGACCGGTCGACCGGTCACAGTGCCAGATGAACAGTAACGGTTATTTTTCAAGAGGAAATTTGTGAAAGAATTTTTTGACGAAATTTTCATCTCTAGAAGCCTATAAAAAGAGTGCCAAAGTATAAAGAAAACTCATCCAAACAAGCAAGATCATTCTATAACTCCTTTCAAGTTTTTGAGCCCAAAGTTGCAAATTCTTCTCTTTTCTCTTCTAAGCTTTGAGTGTGAGAATATTTTGTAAAAGAAGAGAATTGGAGGGAATCATTGTTCTTTGATCTAGTGAGAATTGAGAGCTCATTGTAAAAGATGTGTGCATTGCCTCTTGAGCGGAGAAGAATGTGTGCGGTGTAAAGAGGGTTGCTCTCTCCCTACAAAAAAATAGAAAGATAATAGATCTTCAACGGTCTCGTAATCGAGAAGTCGAGGCGAGGACATAGGCCAAAGAGTTAAGGCCGAACCTCATCAACATTTCGTGTCTCTATGTGTTTGCACTTTTACTCACTCTTTATCATTATTTGCTTGTGATCGATTTTATTGATTTTCCGAAAGTGATTTTGTAAAAAGATTTTTATACATCAACTCACCCCCTCACCCCTCTTGGTGCTTTTGATCCTACAGGTCGAAGGTAATTCTTTAGCGTCATTAGCGTGACGTAGTGTCGCACATAATGCACCAATACAGCTCCACAATCTATCACGCATTTTCTCATTTTCACGCTTGACAATAGCGGTGAGTAACATCTCTAGGGCGCCGCGTTTAGCATTGACACCTTGTAATGCCAATGTGATGCTAAGCTGAAGCTATGATACGCAGTTAGCGTTGTGTGTGTGACGCAATGTCGACAGTATAGTGACGTTATTTGCGTCGACATAGCGTCTCCACATTTTGCGATGCTAATTATCATTGCTATTCGATAATTTTCTTGTAGTGTTTTAAAATTGCAAATTTGAAAAATCATTTAGATTAATTCAAACAACCAAATAAGCATGTGATGAGTCTTACCAAGAATCTAGGGGCATTGAGCATGACCAAGTTGTTAATCTTCTTGCTCTTATGCATAATTTCATAGACCACACAAAAATTGGCAAGACTCCCTTCTTTCTCTTCTTGCAACAAAATTTTAATTTTTACAAAAAAGAATTAAATCAAAGATAAAAGTTGAACCATTCTCAAATCAGAAAAAAGTTTTGTCATGTGCCAACATACTGGTCAAATCGGATCGACCCTCTTGTATGTATGTGGGCTTCCGCTTTGGAAAGTATGTTAACTTTTGTGTTTAAGACTTTTTCTGTCAATGTTGGATCGTTCATTCTACATCAACATCAAATATTCATATTTGCAAAATGATAAATTAAATAAAAATAATTCAAATATAAATTTACAATTTCCTACATAAAGACTCTCGAACTGGATGCTTGAGATGCTTTGAGCATCTCCATATGCCCTCTTTAATAATGAGGTCGATGGACGTGACGGCCTTGCAAAACTTGTACATATATTTTGGAGGTGTTTCGTAGCCACCTCAAAGTATCTCCATATCGTCCTTAAACTATGTTCTCGACGAAACTAATTCGATTTCTAAAATGTTAGTAATTTGCAAATGATACAAAAATAAATTATATAATACAAAAAATATAATCATGTGGGAAACGAATGAAAGACGTCATCCTTCACTTCAATTGGGACATATTTTCACAATCATACGCCTTTTGGCAAGTGAACGAGGACAAGATATCTCGCATGATAAAAGTGGTTATAAAAATGATCCTGCAATTTACAAAAAAGAATTAATTTTATAATTATAAGCATAACTATAATAAAATTTATAAAACTTGTTTATCTTACGGCCGAGCAACTTCGTTGACAGTGATCACTCCATTATTGACGAATTCCTCTATTTGAGTCGAAGAGGAATCACCATCTCTTATAGCGTGAGTAGACTCAGAAGGTCCAAGATGATTGACGGATGTTAGAGAATAAATAAATACCAACTCAAAATAAATAAACGATATATGCACTAAAGTTCTCACATCACGTAGTATCCATCGATGTCTGGTCCATGGTAGTCTAATCGTTGTCGCATTGTGGTGTTAGAGGGTGTTCACCGGGTACAATGACTCAACCCAACTTGACCCCCGAACTGATTGGGTTCAGGTCGGGAACGGGTTAGAATTTTCCCAAGTCAAATCCAACCCAATTTTTTATTATTTATTTATTTACTTTTTTATTTAGTTTTAGTCCTATATTTGATTTATTTTAAAAAATAAAAAATTATTTTAAGTGTGTAATAATATTCTAATATTAAGAAAACTTATTTTATGTATTAAAATAAATATTAAATAATACTTTTATATTAAATAATATAGAAAAGTAAGAAAATTTAATAAAAAGAAAAAAAAGGGTGGTCGGGTGACTTTGACTCGACCTATATCGGGTCGGATCGGATCGAATTTCTTGCTCATATGGGTTGTGAACCAACTTGACCCGACTAAATTTGATCAGGTCAGGTCAGATGTTCACGAGTCTGCCCAACTCGACCCGTGAACACCCCTAGGTGTTGGTTCAGTACCGATCAAGCGGATGTTTCCATCGGCAGCATACCAACTATCACCATTAAAATAAAAAAATGATAATTGCAATTACAAGAAAAATATAAATTAAATAATAATAAATATGTGGATACTCGTGTGATCGAGGCAGCTCGCCAATAGAGGCACCTACTATGTTCTGTATACGAATTATGTATTGATATATGTGTGTGTGAGTGTGTGTGTGGGCGCGCGCATAGGTATTCAAATTAATTATTCATATTATTTTACAATATTATTTTTTTCTAATTAAACTCTTGACCAATATTGTTAAACTCTCGAGTCAAACTCTCAAACTCTTATGAGTTCAAGAGTTTATGTGAGTAAAACGGATGAAATTGACATAAAGTCTTAAATAACAAAGACATTAGATTTTACATAAATATTAATTTAAATGTTTTTGTACAATCTTATAAACTCTTATAGAGTTTATATGATTCTACACGAGTTTACAAGATACTATACAATTGCATGCAATTGTTTATTTCATACAATAATAAATATTATAAATCTTAAATATTTATTTGATTGATGTATTTATGATTGAGAGTGAACTTCGTATCATGATTAGAAAGTTTAGTGAAACCATTTTACTTTTTAAAATTTTTTTATAAGTTTTATATCTAAATAAACATAATTGTTGATAGTTAGTTAGCATTTATTTGTTGTAAGTGATAATAATTACTTGATTACTTTCACATTAATTTCATATTATAAAATATATTAGTTGTTTGATATTTATAAATAATAAATATGTGTTTGTACGTGCATATTAATTATTTAAATAATTAAATGTATTTGGTATATAAACTCTACGAATTCATGATTCAATTTTACGATACGAGTTTACGGGACAAAAAATTATTTTACTTAAACTCTCGAACTTGACAACATTGCTCTTGACAAAATCATATAACTTAATTCTATGCTCATAATTGTGTGATTAAGAGAATTAAAATAGAATTTATAGATAATTAAGATATGATATGTTATATGTTGTATATGTAAATATATTGATATATATATATATATACATATATATATGGGTATTCAGATTAGATGAACTATTTTATACATATATATACTATTTATATTAACAAATGATAAGTTTATATATGATTTTCTATTTGTCATACATGCATATATACATACATACATACATGTGTGTCCTCAAAGGCGGAGGCAGCTAGTGGGTTCACTTGGATTCGAACCTTAGCCATTTGACAAATTACTACACATGCTAACCACTCTAGTGTCAGATTAGACTATCATGTACCACTTATCAAGAATTTCAGTGCCTGCACGTGCAGGCACCGGAAGGCGCTTGGCGTCGTCTCTGCATGTACTTGTATTTATATACATCTAGGAATACATATTATTATTATTATTATTATTATTATTATTATTATTATTATTATTATTATTATTATTATTATTATTATTATTATTATTATTATTATTATTATTATCATCCACAAGCCTTTGACACCACTATCATGTCGTGACTAATGCGCTGACAGGGCTATTATAGTGTTTTGTCGACAAGTGGCAGGACACTATTTCAACCACTTTAGTGTCACCTATTGTCTTTTCTCGTGCGTAATATTAGTAACACCATAGCATCGGGAAGGCGCCAATTTTGACATCAGGAACCGGTAATGCAAATGTGATGCTAATTATATACTATTGAGAGCCAATTAATGTCGCTTGCTTTTCGACTTAGAGTCGCCTTATTTGAGTCTCTAAATCGCGTGGCTATTCCACACATTTCTTATGGTAATATTATTCAAAAAGGAGATTACTAGGATAATAATTAAACATGCTTAAAAAGTTATTTTAACTTGAAATTGCATCCTTCAAGGAGGGTGCCTTACATTGTACCCAATATTATCCAACAATATACATTATCAATAAAAAAAAAAGACTATCACCTAGAAGTAAAGTGTTACCTTATTCCATATTTTACTTATTAAAATAATCAACTTTACTTAAAAAGTTACCATTTGTAAATAATAAATATATTGTTTAAATAAAAATGATGATAATAATATAGTATATAATATATAATTTATTACTTATTGTAGATAATAATCGATTATATTATATTTATTATAAAAATATTATACTCGTACTATGAAGAATAAGAATACAATATAAATAATAATTAAGAGGATATTATTCCTACTAATGCTAATAATAATGATATAATACTCTTATTACGTACTATATATAGGCATCACGATACATCATCCATCAATTTAATGATGAACGATGAATCTATTCATTGAAAATATGTTTTCAATTAATTGTTTATTATGAATATCCATCAATTTAATGATGAATGATGAATCTATTCATTGGAAATGTGTTTTCAATTAATCATTTATTATCAATCGAAGGATGATGATTGATGAGTAAACATTTTATGGTGCGTATAACTACTAATAATTTTGGGTTATTTTCATAAATTATCGTTAAATTATCATGATTTTTCACATCTAAGTCCAAACTAAGAACTTATTTTTTTTAATCCCTAAACTATAAAAAAAACTCAATTTAATCCTTTCGTCCACTTCTGTCAATTTTTCTATTAACTAATTTTTTTATTTATGAAAAGTCAAAATTATCCCTCCTCTCTTCTTTTATAATATTATAAAATTTTAAAAAATATAAAAAAATGCACCCTGCGTTCATCTCCTTCCTCGCCCGTGATCCCCCAGCTCGCCTCGCGTCACCTTGTGCGCCCGCTAGCTAGCTAAGCATCCCTCTCCCCCCCCCCCACTTGTCACCGGCGAGGAGAGGAGCCATGGCCGTGAGCCGTGCTCGCCAACCCCCCCCCCCCCTTGCCAGCGGGTCACGTGACTTTTCGAGCCCCCCAACGCCCGCTGGCGAGGAGGGAAACCGTGCCCTCGAGCTCACCCGTCTGAGCTCCTTTTCCCCACCCACCCCTTGGAGCAGCCAAAGGAACAATTGTGATGGTTGACGATGCAGCCTCCTCGTCGAGCATGAGAAGCGTGAGGTCGGTGACGGCCTTGTGGGCGCGGCGAAGCTGGCCTTTGCCAAGGGGCCTGCCAGCTTCACCCCCGACAGCAGCAAGGATGATCTCGAGGTGGTGGCACTCTGGCGGAGCTGCTCCACACCTCGCGGACGGCATTGCAGACATCCAACGCCTTGACAGTACGCTCCAAAAAGTTGGTGACGAGGTGGTCAAGCGGGGGCGGGCGAGGCGGTGAGGAAAGTGTCGAGCATCTTGCGCATCCACACGAGCGAGAGCGAATCGGCGTCACCGGCGGGGTCAGAAACGCAGGGGGAAAGTCCCCCCTCTCCTGCGACCGAAGAAGGTCACCCCGTGCTACGACCGGCGGGTTGTATGTTAGCACACGTCAACTATAGGACAAGCATCACAAACTACGTGATTCATATTACTAGGCTTCTGTTATGGTCTTCTTTGTAACTACTTGTGTATTCTGCTTTGAATAACATAACAAAAAACATACCAAGATTCTTGTAGTTCTAAGTTAGTATCAGAGCACCTGTTATTTTTCTTCTTCCTCCCACCCAATGGCGACCATCATAACACGTCCTACCTACTTGCTCTCCATCAAGCTCTCCATTATCTATCCCTTAAACTTACATCTTCCAATTATTTGCTTTGAACCACCCAAATTCAGCGAGAAATCTGAGTATTACTCAATTATCTATGTTACTGGCGTACGAACAAAAGGGGGTTCGGGGGGCACCTCCCCCCGACGGCGGTCCCGTGACCATATGGTTGTGACCATGGTAACTCTTCTTTTCAGCTCTTGGAAACTTGTTTCACATGATTGTGACCATATGAACTTCTCACCCTTCCTCGTCAACTTGGTCATAGGTGCAACTATCTTGGAGAAATCTTGGATAAACCTTCTATAATATCCGGCAAGTTCCAAGAAGCTTCTAATTTTAGTCACATTCTTTGGCCTACTCCAATTAGTAACTGCTTCAACTTTAGCCGGATCCACGGCCACTCCATGTCTTGACACTATATGTCCAAGAAACATCACTTCCTCAAGCCAAAACTCACATTTAGAGAACTTGGCGTAGAGCTTGTTTCTTCTTAGAGTTTCCAACACAATGCGAAGGTGTTCCCGGTGATCTTCCGAGCTTGATGAGTAAATGAGGATGTCATCCACAAATACGATCATGAACTTGTCCAAGTATGGACGGAAGGCCCTATTCATGAATTCGGCGGGAGCATTCATTAGTCCAAAAAGCATAACCATAAACTCATAGTGTCCATACCTTGAACGAAATACCGTTTTGAGAACATCTTGTTCGGCCACCCTTAATTGATGATAGCCGCTTCTTAAGTCGATCTTTGAGAAAAACGACACCGTCAACAATTGATCAAAAAGATCATCAATTCTTAGTAAGGGGTACTTGTTTTTCACCGTGACTTTGTTGAGCATTCGGTAGTCGATGCACAACCTTAAGGAACCATCTTTCTTCTTGACGAGAAGTACCGGTGTGTCCCGGTGAGACGCTTGGCCTTATGAACCTTTTATCCAAAAGCTCTTGTAATTGAGTCTTCAATTCATGCATCTCCGTCGGAGCCATTCGGTAAGGCAGCTTTGAAATGGGCGCGGTGCTCGGAAGTAGTTCAATATTGAACTCAACTTTTCTTCTTGTTGGCAATCCCGCAATGTCTTCCGGAAAGACATTGGGATATTTCCTCACCACATCTAAGGATTGAAGTGCCCTGAGTTATGAATCCATCTTGATGACACTTGCTAAGAATCCTCTTGCCCCTTTCTTAATCATCTTGCTTGTTTTGATTGCTGAAATTAGCATCTTGACTTCTTTGGAGGGAATTCCTCGAATCATCGTGAGTTTAGCATGATGATGACCTATAAAGATTTTTTTTCTTTGCAATACATACGAGCATCATTATATGATAGCCAATCCATTCCTAAGATTACATCATAATCTATCATAGAAAGTAATATAAGATCACGTGAAAAATTCTTTCTATCTATTTCTATAGATACATTGAGAACATATCTTCTAGTGACTACCATTCCGATTGGAGTCACTACTTCTAGTTGACAATTAGTCACTAGGGACTTCACTTCTAGTATTCTAACAAATGCATGAGATATAAAGAAATGGGTTGCTCCTGAATCAAAAACAATGTTTGCATAGTGTCCGGCAATTAGGATATTACCTTGGATCACATCATTGGCTTGAGTAGCTTCCTCAACTTCCATGCCGAAAATCCTTGCTGGAACTCTTGGTGGGTTTGCAACCCCTTTTCCTTTGTCTCTATTGTCCCCATGCTTTTCTGGGCAATCTCTTATATAGTGGCCCATTTTGCCACATTGCAAGCATGTCCCGTCCCTCATGCGACATTCGTTGGGATGATACCTACCACAATGGGTACATGCACTTCTTCCTTGCTCTCCCTTCTTTGGAGAGTGGTAGGAAGCTTTTCTTGGACTCTTTCCTTCGTGATTCTTGATTGCTTTCCCTTTAGCAATCATCCTTTCCTTGTACTTTCCTTCATGTTCAACAGCAAGTTCTATCGCATATTTCATAGTGGTGCAACGACCACTCCTCACCCAAGGTTGTAGTCCGGGCGTCAGACCATTAATGAACCTTTTAGTCCTCCTCAGGAAGGTGTTCAAGTATAGGTCCACAGTCATGTTGCCTTGGACGAGATTTAGAAACTCGTCCCTTCTTTTCCTTGACACGATCAGAAAAGAAACGAGCTTCGAACGCCTCCGCGAAACTTTCCCAATCAACCTCTTCTTCATTCTGGAAGGTAGTTTTCAAGAGTACCTTCCACCATGCCTTAGCTTATCCGCAAAGGTGATGCGTAGCATACATCACTTTGCGGTCTTCGGGACATCCCATAACTTTAAGAATGTCTCATATTTCCTCAACCCATGATTCGGCTAAATCAGGATCTCCTTCTCCGTCAAACCTAGACGAGTTTGGACTTTTGTTTAGCTGACTCGTGTGGTTCGGATTAGGTTTTTTCTCTATTTTGTTCGGGTTTTGAACCCGTTTAGGAGAGGTTTATTTATAGCTTATTTTTAGATGTAATCTATGTGGCGGCTGTAATCAAAACGATATAGTAAAACCTCTTTGCAGGATGTAGCCCTAATCTTAAGGGTGAACCTGGGTAATTTGTATGCCTCCTCTATTTTTTTGCAATCTTCTCTTCCTATTCTCGAATTTTCCCATCATTATTAGCAACTACAACTTTGAGGATCACATTGAAGGCTCTCTTTCCAAACTGCCATCACCAAAAGATGGCGCTCGAGCCTCATCGCAGTTCACAGAATGGCACCGTCGTGATCATCTTCTCCTCAATTGACTTCTCTCTTCCTTGTCTGAAGAAGTCCTACCAATTGTAGTTGGTCTCAACACTGCTCGTGATGTTTGGCATGTCCTCAAGCAAGCCTTTGGAGCGCCTATAGAAATGCAGATTCTGCAACTTCAGACTCTCAAATAAGGAGACAGCTCTCTGTTCTCTTACCTCTGTCAGGCCAGGTATATTGCCGACGAGTTAGGCTCTGTCCACTGCTAGTATGAATGTTGTCATCTTCAACGACCTTCATCCAGATTACAATTCAGTTGTTGCCTCGCTTGCTGCCAGAAACACTCCAGAGACCTTTGCAGAGCTCCAAAACATTTTGACCAGTCAAGAGATCCGATTACAATCTCAACGGCTCCCAGAATTTTCCTCTGCTGCTGCCAACTACACTTCAACAACTTCTAAAGCAACCCCAAATGCCCAATCCTCACCAAACTACAATAGTCACCAACGTCAACGAGGACGCGGTGATCGTGGATGCAGCAACCATTCTCACCGCTCTCCATGTCCAGTTTGTGGTGTCCCAGGCCATTCTCCTTATCAATGCTATTATCGTCATCCCTCGACACAGCAACTCCAAGCCCATTACACCATGCAGCATACCACCATAAGCCTGCCTCCACTCTCAATGGTATCCTGATACTGGTGCAACCCATCACACTATCCCATACATTCTCTTCAAGCTGTTGAACCTTACATTGGGACCAATCAAGTTCAAGTTGGAAATGGTAATAATCTTCCATTCAGCATGTTGTTCAGGCCATATTAAACTCTTGTGGTCGCTCTCTTCTTTTAAAATCTATTTTGCATGTGCCTCTGATTACTAAGCCTCTTCTTTCTGTTCGAAAATTTACAGCAGATAATGTGATTGTATCTTTGAATTTCACCCCACTTTTTTTGTTGTCAAGGATCATCGCACAAACCAATAGCTTCTTCGCGGCAAAATTAGAGATGGTTTATATCATCTTTCATGTCCCTCCACCATGCCTCCAATAGCGCTTGTCAGCACCCTTTCCTCTTCCACATGGCATGCCCGCCTTGGCCACCCAAATAACAAAGTTCTTCGGCATCTTTTGCAAACCTTCTCACCATCTCCCTGCAAAGAAGCTATGCCTTGCTCGGCATGTTCAGGCAACCTCTTTCCAGCACTAATAATATTAGCTCAGCACCACTATAGCTACTCCACGCCGACGTTTGGGGACCAGCACCACAATTGTCCTTAGAAGGCCATAAATATTTTCTCATTCTTGTTGATGACTATTCCCAATATTCCTAGTCTTTTCCATTAAATAAAAAATCTGATGTAATGAGCATTTTTCCTACGTTTCACAGATTGGTTGAACGACAACTTAATGCAAAACTCTGCACTGTTCATACACATCATGGCAGAGAATTTGTTGCACTTGATCCTTATTTTAAGACGCAGGGTATCTTTCATCGTCTCTCATGTGCGCACACTAGTGCTCAAAACGGCATGGCTAAATGAAAATTATGCCATGTTGTTGAGACATCTCTCACACTTTTAATTCATGCTCATGTGCCTAAGCGTTTTTGGCACTTTGCTGTTGATACTACTATGTTTCTTATCAACCATTTGCCTTCTCCAACACTTAACATGCAAACGCCGTTTGAGCGCATCTTTCATAAACAACCATACTATAATTTTCTTTGACCTTTTGGATGTGCTGCTTATCCTTACACACAACCATACAATCTCCACAAATTTAATGTTCATTCCCTTCGATGTGTTTTCCTTGGCTACTCCAATAAGTCTCTTGGGTATCGTTGCTACCATCAGCCCTCAGGAAAATTTTTCATAGCTCGTCATGTCAAGTTTATTGAGGATGTCTTTCCCTTACCACTCCACTGTCACTCCCTTATTTAGCCATCCCACTACCTATGCCTACATCTGCATCCTCATTACCTTGCTCCTCCAAGACAGCAGCATCTCCCTCCCCCACTCCTCCCACTTCGCCTCCATCTACACTGCCCCCTGCACCTCCCACAAGAACCTTACGTTCGTTCCAACCTATCAATTATAGATAATTTGTAAGACTAAAGGCTCTATCTATTCACACTTCTCCGCCCCCTAAGGAATCAACATGCTTCTCTTCTGCCAATAAAATCAAGGAATGTCGGACGAGTTCAATGCTCTTCAACGCAATGGCACCTGGACGCTTGGCCCATATCATCCTACTATGAATGTAATTGGTTGTCGCGGGATTTTTCACATCAAGCACAAAGCTGATGGCTCTATTGATCGATACAAAGTGCATCTTGTGGCTAAAGGATTTCATCAAATGCCTCCATTAGATTACTTTGACACTTTTAGTCCTGTAATCAAGCCTACGACTATACGTCTAATTTTGTCCATTGCAGTCACTCATCGTTGGCCTCTCCAGTTCCTTAGATGACAAATTAAAGCTGATATCATAACTAAAGCTTTGCCCAATACACGCTTCTAGTTCCTTAGGGACAAACTCCGTCCCAGACATAGACCTCGTCGGGCTTGCAGGGGGATGTTAGCACATTTCAGCTATAGGAACGAGTCATCTGCAAGCTTACAAGCTCAAGCATCACAAATTACATGATCCATATTATTAGGCTTTTGTTATGGTCTTCTTTGTAACTACTTGCATTATATATATATATATATATATATATATATATATATATATTTATATATATATATACATATATATAAACATACCAAGATTCCTATAGTTCTAAGTTCATACGAGGGGGTTCGTGCCCCCTACTGTTTCCCTGCACGCGCCGGCGTAGGGAAAGCGCCGATCGTAGCAAGGGAGTGAACCCCTCCCCCTTCTACGTCGTTATTGTAAGGGTAACTTCGTTTTTTCATAACGAAGTTAACAAAAAATTTAATGATTAAATTAAAAAAGTCACAATAGTTTAGGTATACAAAAAAATAATTTTGAAATTTGAAATTAAATATGAAAATCGTGACAATTCGAAAATGTAACCAAGTTTGCGGCCGGGAATCATCGAGAAATAGGGTATGGCAGACGTCATTCGGATGATCGGATTGCGTGCTTGACGCTCCACGATCCGACGTCCGGATCGGCCCCAGTGGCTAGACCAAGGGCTGGCATGGCCGCCAGTGGCCAAATCCGACTGCCAGTGGCCAAATTTGACGCTTGACAGTCGAATCGGCCACCAATGGCTAGATTTGACGCTTGGCAGTCGAATCGGCCACGAATGACCAGATCCGGCCACCCATCGTAGCCAGATCCGACGCCAGGCGGCCGATCCGACCACCAGGTGCCAGATCGTGGCACTTGGCAATCGAATCGACTAGGCCGCCAAGTGCCGGATCACGACGCTCCTGGCGGTCGAGTAGAGAGAAAGGGAATCAGAAGAGGGAAAGTCGGTCGAAGTCATTGCCGCTGCCGCTACCGCCGTCACCATGAGAGACGGAGAGGGCGAGAGATGGAGAGAGAGAGAGATGGGAGAGAGAAGTGAGAAGGTGAAATGAAGAGGGTGAATGTTATATACTAATAACCCGGGTCGAGTATTTGGATTGCAAACTCGATCCTGATCCGAAACCCGTCGAATTTTTTATTATTTAGACTCGGTCCCGGCCCGGATTAGATCCGGACCGGATTATTTTCCCAATGCGGTCCGGATCGACCCGGACCGTGCTCAGCCTTAAGGGCCCTAACATATTTAGATCAGACCGCACTAATTTGATGGAACACCAATTTGGTGGAATCAAAATATCAAGTTTATGTAATCGAGAAAAAAAATGAAGTTTAGAAGAGGCAATTTAGTGTTAAAAGCTATCACTTCCGAGCTCTATTAACTCATGTACGAGATCTATCTTAAACTGGAAACGTTGCTGCTTCTTCCGGGGACTGTGGAATCATATATTATTTCTTTTCTTGGCGTAGATTTAATTTGCAGGTAATTTTTTGTTTCTGCACTCGTTCTCTGATTGCACGTAATCTAATCCCTGTTGACAAGTTCATAGTAGCAGACAAAAGAATAAAAGACACCTAGCAGCATAATAGTGATATGACAATATATGCATGGTTATTATATAGCCAGGAGCATCCGAAGTGTTCATCTCTCACAGATGAAAAAAAACTATCCTTCATCCATATGATCACAGGGTTGGTCATTCAATGCTTAGCAACAAATAAAAAGCCATAGTTTGGTCCCCCATCATCCATAAAATGATTTCCCCACTGGCGGACCATTGGTCAGGATCATAACCCTACTGGATAAATTATTTTTAACGTTGGTAGCACATTTCTCATGCTCGATTCAAAAAAACAAAAAAAAATCAGTTCCTCATCATTTCCAGTTTGAATAAGCCAAGCTGCAAAAGAAAGAGTAATGCAACAGGTTCATTAGCAATGAATGCAATTTACATTCCATATAATCCACTAATCTAGCTTGAATTGTAGGAACTGTTCAACATTTTCTCCGCAAAATAAATCAATATAAGTAATTGAACCAAGAAAGAACATCACTTAACTACTATACATTATTTATCTATTTTTTTTATAAATTGTTATGATCAGAAATATTTAGCTAGATGTAATTGGTAGCAATGTTGTTAGATCCCGGGAAACAACATTAGATGTCTCCAGGAGAAGCCAAACTGATCGACCAAACAATAATAATGAACTAATAAAATATGTATTAATACATTGTTAAAATAAGTATTATACGTTAACATTGAAGATAAAGCAAAAAAAAAACATATACAATTCGAATAACCCATTTTAATCATCAAAATTGAAATAACTTTCACCAATCAAATTTTTAAAAAAACAATTTTTAAACCAAATAAATAACAATTTTAACACTTTATCTTGTTCGGAGGAGACAAATCATCGTTGGGTAGGATGGTTGGCAATTAAATCATAGAAAGTGGTTTTAGTGCAAATCATATACATTTTGTTTCTGGAAGAAAAATAATATACATTATTGTTGTTGTTGACAGAAGTTGAATTCCCCATCTTTATGTTTTTCTCAACTATTCATCAAATTTTCAAAACTTAAACCTTTATATTTTAAATTCTCATGTGTTGGACTCTTCGTAACAAAAAAAAAAGATCCTTTGCAACTGCAACAAGAAATAAAATAACCTTTTTTTTCTGAACTCCAGTCTTAAACTGCAAGAATGCGCTCTTTTATTTATGTAGCAACAAGGTTAACGTAGTGCTATTTTATTAACATAAATTGTTTTCCGATTTCATTCTCGTTAGGACTTTTTTTTGTAGCTTTCTATTTTCTAGTTACTTTTTCTTGTTGATCCACGGACCTTCTTTTAACTGGAAAAAATATTTAATAGCAATGCACGTAATAAATCTCATTTTGTCAATATATGTGAAATGTCTGATAGATGAATGGAAGAAAACAGCAGTGGACAGAGAGTGAACAACATACCCTAGCTTGAGAGAGGTGTCGGAGCTGTTGTCCATGTGGTCCTGTGACCCTGTTGGCTGTGAATTCGCATTAGTAACTGATTCAGAGGATTGTCCATCTTCGCTCAGAACATTATCTGCTTCCGTTGTCACCTGCTTCCCCATGTTGGGCAGCTTTAGAACCTGGTAGGAAATGGTGTGTATGATAATATGATATAATATTGGGAAACAAAACATATATGTAATCATTAGCTGAGAACAATCGACCACTCTCTCAAGAACAAAGATGAGATGTCTTGATTCAGTTCTCAGTGAATTACAAAGAACCCATTATATTATCTGTAGTGATTTCAGAAACAGATGGAATGTAAAGAAGGGGAAAGGGAGTATCCATGTCACACCTGCTCTCTCAACCGTGCATTTTCTTCCATGAGCTGCAATCCCTGTAGGCCCATCAAAATAAGATATTGTCATGATTTAGAATTTCTGTTGTTCCTATAAGAACATTTTGAAATGTAAGTTCTAATTGGACATTTAGTGTCGAGAACTACAGCATTGCAAAAATTTTGCTACTTGCTTTAGTCAGCTCTCCATTATATATCGAGTTTCCTTACCTTCTGCTGAAGACTGGTTATCTGCTCCATTATTTGTCCACCCTGAAACCATTGAAGAAAGTAGAATATCACTAGAAAATTCATGAAAAGAAGAGAAATACAAGCAGGGACATAACCTTTTTGTCTATCACACGAGATAATCCCGTTTCAAGTGTTTTTTCTAGGTGCTTCAGCTCCTCCAAGGTTAAGCTTTCCAGTGCTTCTCCTCTCATCTGTCTACATGTAGAGGAGAAAATGGTAGATAACTTCGAGTAAGTTAAACTTATAGTATATCACGTTCCAAGTCGCATTGGAGATGGACCTCAGTTGAAGACTTGTTTCTGCAACTTGGTTACTAAGACTTGCATGTTTGCTGTTCTCCAACTGAAAAATGGAAAACATAGATAATAGTCATCAAAAACTACTAATGCGATCAGCTGTAAATTCAGTATACAATAGGATAAACAACAACTAAGGTAAATTAAAAAGAAATGAAATTTTATGAATATTTTTTGTAGAGTTCAGCAAAAAATTTCATTAAAAGGTAAACACGGAGTTCAGAAAGTAATTTTTTGTAGAGTTGACATCAAGTAGTGAACTACATGCATTTTATGTTACTCCGGAATGAGAGAAAGCTTTATTCGCTGCATTTTAACATTTTTTTCCAGCTCACATAAGTTTGGCATATATAAAAGTGATCAAACAAATTAATGACGACCAATTTAATTCAGAAGTTTTAGTGTTAGGCATAAAATCTCAAGTAAATATGTCTTCAAGGACTTCTACTTGCAGAAAAACAAGAATAACGAGAGATTGGGGCATCTGCGTACTTCATTCATTAGACATTGATTTAAGTGATGTTGATTCAGAGATAAAGCAAACTCCGCCTATGTTTTATAGCCGATCCTAAGTTCGAATAAAGGAGGAGGGTTGTGTTAGACTCCGACAGCCAGCGTAAAACCCTGTCGAATCGCATGAACATGAATCAACGAATGCGGAATGACGTCGTATGTTCCATGTAGCCGACCCCACTTAGTGGGATAAGGTTTTGTTGTTGTTGATTCAGAGATAAAGCAGGCTAGTACGTATCTGGTTTTATCACATGAAAATATTTGATAATAAAAGGAAAAAAATGTTTTGCCAATCTTTTTTCTGCGCCCCAGAAATCAGTCATATGTTATGCATTATAGACTCATAATCACAGGCATTGCATGGACTAAGATGCATATTTACGCCCATTTAATATACTGGTGTTCCCTCAAAAAAAAATATACTGCTGCAGTATGGTGTCCCAGTTAAATCTTCTTGTATATCACATATGAGTTCTATATTATAAACATAACATGACTAGACATATAAACACATAATTAACATACCTATTCATCAACTTCAGGTGATATTCATCCAGCAAAAGAGATTAGTTGAATGGAAATGAATTAACTCACATTCAAGTCAATGGATGGCTTTTCCTGCTTCTGGAGGTTCTTGGAGTGTGTACTGTGCTTTTCGAGTATGCTCTTCATACTACAGAAAATTAAGCAACCAATCAAAAGTGAAGTACTCAAAAGAGAATGGAGAAATGCCATTTAAAATCCCAGCTTAAGGAAGCTAAAAGGAAAGAACAGCAAGTTAAGCTTCCACTTGCCTCCTCAAATCTGCAATTAAATATATGAGTATAGGACTCGTTACAAGCATAATATATTAATAGCTTGCGTATTTTTTCAATAAGAATTTCATGCAGAAACAATAATCTATATGTATTTAGTGATATTGTGTATTTTCATCTATAGAAGAATTTTCAGATGAAACATTAATCATGCACCATAAAAACACTAGAGATTACTTCAATAACATAACAATAATGATGACAGTAAATAGTCGGGTATAGATCTTTTTAGTTCCCCTTCGACAAAAAGAAACTTCAGCATATTGGCTCATTGATGGGTTTCTTTCTCATCCAGCAAATTATATTCCGTAGGGTATTTCACAATCTTTCTTAGCTAAGATAAGTGATAAAGAGAAAATACAATTTATCTATCCCGTTATTCAGGAATAAGTACATGCTGCAACAACTGAGGGTATATGTTTAATTTTCTTTTAAGTGTAATAATGGCCTCAATTAAGATATTGACAGTATCTAGTTATACAACAACAACAAAGCCTTATCCCACTAGGTAGGGTCGGCTACATGGATCATACAATGCTTCGTTCATCCATGTTCATGAGATTCGACAAAAATGAGTATGTAGTTATATTTCCCAAAAATGAAAGCATACATTCTAAAGCAAGGTCGCAAGGTATGAAGCGTTCTGAACAAGAAATGGGCAAGCAATAATAACTGATAATTAAAAATATTCAAGAAATGTATTTAAAAAAAGTAATAAGCTTGAAGGACCTTGGAACGGGTTACAATTAACAAAGAAAAACACGAAACATGTGCTGAGACAAGCGCAGAAAGCATGAACAGTAGAGCTAGAGCTAGAGCTGGCTTGCCTATTACAAAGAGACATCTATCAATATGGTACGCATGAAGGTACGACTCCTCAAAACGTGTAAATATATATATATACAAGTTTTCTTAATTAAGTTTCTTTTAACCGCAGACAATAAAGATCAAAATTACTTCACCCCAAGATGAAAAGGCAGCCTGAAATCGTTAGAAGAAAATAAATTCTTGAGCATATATCATAGTGCATTTCAGCATTCCATCAGTCTAAACGAAGCTTCATACCTGAAACCCCATGAAAGAAGAGAAAAACCATCTCTATGTAGTATATCTATAATGACAGGCTCATGCGCAAAGGAATATGTAGACATTGAAGCATTTGGTCACTTGCTAGAAACTTTGAAACTCCGGAAAGATAATTACAAAAGGAGAAAAAAAAAAAGAAGAAGAAAAGTTTATATCATCCTCATCATCACATGCATACAAAAATTAAATGAAAAAAAAGACATTGAGTAATTTTGCGCAGTAACCATTGCACAAAATCCACTTGCATCTCACCAGGAAGGCAAACATTTATGTCAATGGTGGAAAGCATGCAGGTTGCAGATGCAATCGAACTATACCTGGAACTAGCGAACTCGAAAAGCTTGCCGGTGGACGAGAAGACGATGAGCGCGACGTCGGCGTCGCAGAGGATGGACAGCTCCTCCGCCTTCTTGAACAGACCCCGGCGCCGCTTCGAAAACGTCACCTGCCTCGCCGTCGTGTTGTCGATTTTTCGTATCTGAATCTTCTCCCTCGCCATTTTGCTTTTTCTCTCTCCCCTTCCCTCCCCCTCTCCCTCTCCCTCCCTTCCTCCTTCCCTCCTAAACCTAAATGCTTCAACAACTCGTTTTCAGTACAAAATACAGCACTAAAAGGGGAAAATATGAAGAAAAGAACCATTAAAAGCACGAAGCAAAGGACAGATGTATATACACGGAGGAGGCAAAGGGAGGACAGACAAAGAAGCAACAGTATTTACGGTAATAGAGCTAATTTCAGAGAAGAGTAGCAGGAGGAAACGAGCGCAAAGTTTCCAAATTAAGCATCAGCTAATCAGAAACCCTAGATGTTCTTCCATCTTTGGCGAAAGACGGAAGCTAAAAAAAAACCAAAAAAAAAGGACACACATATATAGGCGCACGTATCAGAGGGCAATGGCATTATAAAATCTGCATCTAAGATGCCAAAGCATTAGACAAGGAGACAAAGAAAAGATTTTTATAATAAAGCTCACCAATCTAGCAAAGTGGAGCTTCTCCTCTTCCGCCTTTGTTTCCGCAGTGGCCAATGGAAGCAGGATGGAGAAGGAGAAGAGAGAAAGGGGCTGAAGTGAGTGCCCCTTTTTATGGTAAAAAGCCGTTTTCTTTTTATTTATTGCGCTCTCTCACACTTGTTCTGTCTCTCTCTCTCTTCCGTATATATATATAAAAAGTAATACTTTCTCTCAATGGTCACCATCTGATAACTGCAGCTGCTGTAACTGGCCAAAGCTACTCAATGGATGCCAGTAAAGTAGGCGTGGAAAAGTACATATATACGGAATTCCAGTGCTGTGAGGGAACAGTGAGTTGTATTTACTGTTGATTTCAAAATTATCTAAAAGGCGAGTAAAAAAGTTTTTATTGTGTTTAGTAGTAGATATTTTTGTGTGCTTAAAATTGTATAGAATTTTTCAAGATAAGTGTTTTTGTTAAAAAAAATTAAAAAAAAACAATTGCATCACATCTTCTTGTTAAAGATACATGTACATGTACATAACCACAGTGTTTGCATAAAATGTTGGCCACGATGTTGGGTAGCACATGCATTTTTGTCCTTTCAATTTCTTTTTTAAATAAATCAAATCATGAAAAAAAAATCAAAATATATCAAAGTTTATAGATCGATTATATGATCAGGTATTGCTTTATCCCTTGCCTAGTTTTCTTCTAAGAATCTAAAAATAAATAAATAATATTTTATTCTAGGAAATTTATTTGAATTTATTATTTTATTTAATTGAATTATTTAATTTTGAAATTAAAAGGAAATTAGAGGAGTAGTTGGAAGAAATAAGACGAATTTGAGGTGGAGTAAAATTGTGATGAGTATACTTACGAGAGAATTATGTAAATTTGAATTTAATTAATTAAATTTAAATAATTAACAAAAGATTTATTGACGACAGTCATGATTAACTGAGTTTTAATAAAAATCAAAATCCTAACTTGAAATTATAAATAGACCTTAAACAATTACTAAAACCTTACCAGTTAATTAGAGTTTTCTACACACGAGCTTCAACTTCTCCCTCCGGTTGTACACGAACCTGGGGTATTATAGAGATCAATTGGCGACTCATTAGAAGCTCTCAACATATGAGATCATCGTCCAAGTGATCGACGAGAGTTCAGGACGACATAGCAAGTCAAAATTCGGCATTCAAGTAGTCAACAAAACAACAGGAACCCAATTGATTTTTTAACCAACTTAAGTGCATAGAAAATTCTTATATCAACGGTTTTTTATGATATAGAATCTTGAACTCATGTCCTTTATATAAGTATTAGTTTCATATAATTTTTATGTTGATTGAAATCATTGTTGCATCCAGAGAATGGCCGAAAAATCATGTTGGAGTTATAATTCGATGGCAGCAAAACTCGGCTCGAGTTTTCTACTAGCCGGTCTAGATTCAATGGAACTCAAGAGCAATTCAAAACCAACTAGGACAAGTTCATATAAATCCGACTCGGGATATAAGATGGTGTGGCCTAGGCTCTAGAAACCTGAGCGCAACAAGTGTGAATGAACTGAATCCAAACTAAGTTTCGTAGTGACCGAATAGGAATTAATAGATGTAGGCTAAACTAGCTCCCGAGATTGAGCAAAACTAGACCGAGCGGCTTGGCTCGGGTTCCAATCATACCCGATACAATTTTCATCTGGTCGAGGGTAACATAGGCATTTGGGAACATTGCTCAAGTTCTCTACAACATGGGCCAGATTCCAGAGGATAAAAAACATAATTTTTACATATTTATATGTATTGTGTTTATTATTGATTAATTCTGATTATAATATTGATCATGATAATGTTACATTGATCTAATAGTATTTTTATTAACCTAGAATTTGATAAAGATAAGCATCCTAAGTAAATAAGATAAAAGCTAAAAGTTGTTGGATCTCCATGCTTATTGATTTCTCTTAAGTTAGGACTTGTTGTTATTCAATTAAATTGAGTGGAGTAGATAGCGTACCTAAAAGAGTAATGCGCTAGCTTTTAACGAAAATTATAATTGTCTTGGGTTTGTCTTTAGTCACCTATCATTCATGGATCTATTATTATTGTTATTGTTATTATTAGTTTGATGTGTTTTGATCCTCATTGATTTACTTGAAAGTTGCATGATTTTTTTTCTTGATTTATCGAGCAATCCATATTGTACTGGATAAGATCTAACATTCCATTGAATTAAATTGAATCGAACTAAATAGATCATGGTCATTTCGATACACTGATATTAAATTAGAAATTGTTATCAATTAAATTCGTAATTGTTATTGAAATTAATATTGGTCAATGATCATTTCTTGTTGAATTGAAAATTGTTAACTGAATATTGCCTTATTGATGAGGATATTGAACATTGATTATTGATAAGTGCTATAGAGTATTCTATTAACCGTAGCCTGACCTTGTTAATATCGTTAAATTGCTTATTGTATTGATTGCTCAATTGACTCTTATTGATCATATCTATTTTCAATTGAGCTTATTGATTGTATGTTAGATTTTAGGTACTAAGTATTTTGAATTTTCTCTGTACATGGATCCATGCATATGAGAGGGTTATAGATGACGTGCATTGGCTCGGTTACTAATAGAAGGATTGCACATGGTATATATTGAATTTTGTAGATGTTTAACTTTGTTATTTCGACATTTATAATCATTAACTTATGGATGTTTTTGCTATTTTGAAATATTATGGACTATTAGTTATTATTATTGAAAAATCTTTCGCTTATTATGATTTATACTTTGAATAATTTTTTAATAAAAATTTATGTAGCATCCGGGAGACTTTTAGCATGTGATAGTTGTGTCTCGTCATGTTACATTTCTTCTCTTCAAATGTCATTTAATTATCAATTAAACATTCTTTCCTATTTTAATTGAGCTTGACGAAGACATAATATAGTACATCTCAATAGCATCGATATATATATATATATATATAAAAGTTTAATAGCAAATGCAAGTTAATGGCAGGCATTAGTATGTGAGGCTAATTTATCATGATCGTATATTAATTTGTGAGTCAAAAATAAGGATTATTTACATAAACTTCTCATGAACTATAACAATTTCTGTGTCTAACTATGAACTTATGTCAAATTTTGTCAATTTTTATATTAATTTTTATTGTTACTATTTATGAAAAATTAAAATTTCCTTTCGTGAATTGAACTAATAATTGGTTTGAATGAAGCACAAAAAGAAAAACATTTATTTGAGTTCGTGGGAGCGTATTTTAATCTTTTCATAAATAAAAAATAAAAAAATAATATAAAAGTTAACAAAATCTTACGGAAGGACTTAAGTGAAAATAATGATAAAATTTATGTACATGATATGATAAGTTCATAAACCAAGATTAGACATGACAAATCGTTATAGTTCACGGAAGATTTATGCAAATAACCCAAAGTATAAGTAAACAAATGATCGTGCTAACTTAGCATATTCATTCGAGTTATCTAATGATAAAATATTATTTCTTTATGCTACATATCATTTTCAATCATTAATTAGTATATATATATATATGTATATATACACACATGATCATTATATGCATTAAAATTATTAATGGTGTTAAGAATTGAAAGATTGATAACTAATGTTATTTATTACATTTAAAATTGTTAGATTTATAAAAAAATACTTTAGACAGGAGCGTTCCATTTTCTTTTAGTGAATAATTGTGTCTAATATATAGAAGCTCAATCCTAAAATGACACTTTTGATACACACACACACACACATATATATATATATATATATATATATATATATGTATATATATATATATATATATTGTCTTCAATTTTTGTTTATAAGAAGGTAGCGCTGCACTTTGTATATAAAGGGTAAACTATCAATAAAGGCAATAAAGTAATTTAGCCCAAATTCAATTGTTAAATAAAAAATTAAGTCCTACTTGAAATAGGAATTATAATTAGAGTGGGATTAGGAATCTCAATTTGATTTGAGGTCAAAAAGATATTTATTGGACATAGGACTCCCATATAGAAGAGGATTGAGAGTTTTATGGCTTAGAAATATTTTAGTCATTAAAATAATATTTAAGATTATTATTATTTTAATACAAAAATTAGATGATAAAATATTATGAAATTAAATAATTCCTAAATTAGATAATAGAAGGAAATAAAACAAAAATGTGAAAGTAGAGTTTGATTGAAAGAAGTTATGGAAGAGATAAAAAGAAATTTAAGTTGAGATAGATTTTTTATAAGTATGGTTGTGGAATAATTAGTGAAATTTGAATTTAATTAAATAGAGCTTAAAGGGTGGATAGAAAGTATTATTAGCCTTAAGAGAATTCTGCACCACGAGCCCCTCTTTCTCTTTCATTTTCTCACAAACTAAAGCACCTGAGAGAGTGCAGACGATATACCATTTCAAAATCCCGACAGAGGAGAACAAGATTCAAATGATATCCGAAGGTTTTTGGATGGCAATAGAGAGGAGTCGACAATCAAATTAGTCATGACGTCCGTGCAGTCCATAGGAACATAGTTAATTTTTTTTCAACCAAATTAAGATACGTAGAGGGATCACATGGCATCGATTTTACACAACATGGACCCCAGGACTCTCCGTCTCTGTGCGTGAGGCGACCATCGGCCACGGTCTCATGTGCCCGATGGTCGTCCCTTTGCGAGAGGAGGTCATTGCCCTTGGCAACCGCGCCTTACGCTGTAGCGGCCATCAGGGCCATCTCCACCCTTTGAGGTAGTTGCCGGTGTTTTGGGCCAATGCGACAAGGTTGCGCCGCCCTGTCATCGGCTCTCTAGGAATTACATCAAGGACATTTTTTCACATTTGTTTCTTTGTTTACACATATTTCTTGACTTGTCCACACATGGATTGCATGCACTTGTCTCGCGTTATGTGGTAATTATGTTAATGCATATATATTAACTTGATTTTTATTTATTATTGCTATAGGTGAACATGACTTCCATTGCAAAGTTTGGAAAATGGATGACATCGACTTCAAAAGCGTCGAAGCAAGATTTTATTGCACCAGGTGCTCTTGAAAGAGGGCGAAGAAAAAGGTCTTTGTGTCCCTTGGGAGTTTTTTAAGACATTTCACTTGTGATTAATAAAAAAGCAAGTCTTCATATCAATGGAAGTCAAAGGATGCTACATTATTGCAAAAGTTTTAAGGTTTGATCATTTATTAAAATTATTATGTTTATGATTTATACTATGATGTTTATATTATATATAACATCATTGTGTATGTTATATGTTAATATAGGATGCAAGTGAAAGGAATACAAAAAATGGAGTAAAATTAATTATACCACATTGCGTTGGCAGCAAGCCTTTCAGAGAACTCATCTATCAATAGGTATTAATATTAAAATATTAATATTATTTTCTTTTTTTTTTGCTTGATATCTCATTGTCTTTTATGTAAAGGTGGTAAAGATGGTACCCCACCGGATGTTGCAATTATTTTCTTTTTGAGGCACGTAAGAAAAATAACAAGCTTGTCGAAACAAAGGTCATTGAAAGATATATATGTTTAATAATAGATTTTCATTTAATCTTCATGAAATGTGTATTAATATGAGTTTATATTTTTGTAGGTTGAAATACAAGAGATAGTATAAGTTGAACCTACACTTCCCACAATATGAATATCTCGTTGCAGATTTGAATTTTTTATTAGTAAGTATACTATCTTAATTGCTTCTAAGTAAAGTTATTTTTAGTTATTGTCAATAGTAATTCTCATTTTGATTTTACAAATTTTTTATGAATATTCGTTGGATTGGAAAGGAAGATGAATGGAAGAGTTATTTGGAAATCTTGCTATATTTTTTGAACGTGTTCTTTTAGAAAAGTTATTTGGAATTTTGTAAACATTTGAATTAAAATGTTGGATGTTGCGTATGAATATTTGAGTTGAATATTGTTTGGATAATTGATTTGATACTTGATGTTTTGGACATGAATGAGTTTGAATCTTATCAAAATATAGAATTTTAAAATGTATTGAAGATCATATATTTGTCCCAAAAAAATAATAATAATAGCGCCAACAAAAGTGGCCCTTAAAAAGTTTCTTCTAATACATAAATATTATCTTTAGCAACTAGTTGAGTGGTCCTTATAAGTTATATCAGGGACCAGCATACTAGTCGCTATTGAATTTTTATGGAAGAGAATTGTGGTGGTCCTTAAAAAGAATTAACGGTCAGTTATTCACACCGGACGCTAGAACCTTTTAACGGTGGGACATATAATGAAGAGTTGTGATCAGTTTTTTCTTATCATTGATGAATATTAACGTCAAGATGATAACTTTTAACGACTACATATCTCTTCGCTAATGACCTAATTTCTTGTAGTATTCTCCGTTTTACAGAGATTGTATTGATATATTATTTGCATCGATTGAATATCATATAACATATATAGGAGGGCCAGAAGTCGCACCAAAAGGGTGACTTCTCAGTAGCGACAGAACCCGACCCGAGTGCTATATTGCACGGCCCGGGTTCCTATGATCCCAGTGCGAATTGCATTGAAATCGAACTGAGTTTAATGAACCTGGCCCGCGTTATGATTAGTGTGGTCCATATTTTGCAACCCGAGATCAAATAGAAGGTGAACGACGTTGACCCAGCCCAGGTTCCCTCATATCCGCCCCGAGCTTCGACGGTCGTGATTGGATACAAATAAATTGGACTGACTCGGCCCGGATTCACCTAAGATATGGCTCGAGTTTATCATTGGCTGATGTTTGGATGTCGAACAACATAGAACCAGGCACGGATTCCCTCATACTCGGCCTGGGCTCTGGCAGTCATGAGTGGACAGAAGTGAACCGAGCTGACCCGGCCCGGGTTCACCTAAGATTCGGCCTAAGTTTAGTTATAGAAATTGTTATTATTAAATTATTGATTGGGGTTAATTATGATAATTATTACATTGATAATTCATGGACATAATAGTATCATAATTGACCGCTGATTATTGATTATTAATAATCAACTTATTGTTATGATTTGAATTATTGATACGATAATAGATTGTCATGAATTGTTATATAGAGTCATTGTTAAATTGGCTATCGATAATTGACTTATCGATAAGATTGAATTATAAACATGATAACATGTCATCACAATTGATAATGGAGAATTGAAATCGATAAAGAATTAATTATTGAGAATAGGTATATAGATTTATTGATTGACACCTAATTGATATGGCATGGTTGATATGATCCTATGATTGTACCACAGGTTAAAAGATGCCCAATGAATAAATTGATAAAGATAGACGTCATAGGTAATGGAGATAAAAGACGAAAATCGTGGTCATCATACTTTACGTATTGCGACCTTTATGGTTGATTGACCCCACGCAGCATTATGTTCCCTTAATAAATGAGAGTTCTCGTACGACCTTATGATTCGTATGGTAACTATAAAGATTAATTTGATAATCGTATTTTGATCTTTATAGTATTGACGGTTGTATTGCAACCTACATGGTTGATAGATAATTGGATTGATGAATTAGAAAAGACTAAATTGATAATTGAAATTGTGACCTTCAAGCTATGACAATTGTATTTGTAATCCTAGTGATTAAAGAATAAATAATAAATTGTATCGCACTCTTTGCGGTTTGATGCATGCTCAGTTCTATGTATTATCTTGTACTTTAAGGATATAAATTACACTAAATGCCCTCCAACTTTCAAGTTTGTTCAGCAATACTTTCCAACTTCACTTTGTAACAGCGATGCCCTCCATCTTTTAACTCATTTCACCTGATGCCCTCTTTTCCTGGGATAGGCAGTCTCCCAATCGCGGAGCTGACGTGGCGCATACATGGTGCTAACAAAACATCTTCTCTTCTCTTTACGATGACATGACAATATTAAAAAAGTTAAAAATTAAAAAATAGCACCTCACGCCAGCAAGGTGCTCCCCTCCTCCGACTTCGCCGGCGCACGGGACGCCAGCGGGGGAGGGGGGCAACGGGCGAGGTCACAGAGGGGGGCCTCGCCTCCCCCTCTTCACCGGCGCACGGGAGGGGGGCCTCCTCCCCTCTGCGACCTCGCCCATCGTCGGCGACATCACTGTCATGAGGTGGCATTTTTATTTTTTAATTTTTTTTACTTTGTTAATATTGCCACGTCAACGTAGAGAGAAGAGAAAATGTTCTGCCAGCGCCACATTAGCTTCGTGATCGGGAGACCACCTATCCAGGTAAAGAGGGCATCGAATGAAATGAGTTAAAAGATGGAGGACATCGTTGTTAGTGAAGTTGGAGAGCATCACTGAACAAACTTGAAAGTTTGAGGGCATTTAGTGTAATTTATCTTGCACTTTAATAGGTTAAAATTGAATGATCATGCGTCAACTTTCTATTTTTTTTTTTTTTGAAAATCTTATTTTCCTTTTAAATTATGTGATTTTTCACGAAATTCACTTGACAGGAAAAGAAAATCGCTTGCATCCAAATGACACGGGCCGTGTTTATCCACGTAAACCCAACACGGCCCGAGGAAATTCTGCCACGCGCTGAGCAAAACGGACTATTTTTATTCAACACGGACCGTGTCTAATTATAATGTGAATATATTTTCGTGATTCCAAAAGACAACACGGTCTGTGTTATTTATATAAACTTAATAGAGCTCATGTAATCATAAGCATTAATCAACACGGTTCGTGTCATTAATGACACGGTCCGTGTTGAGCCATGAATTTTTTGTCATGGGCGGCTATAAAAAGACTCCTCCTTCCACTCCATGGAGGCATCAGATCTGGGAAGGAAAACACTCGCTTTTATAGAGGTTTGTAGCAACTTTGTTTAGAGTCACATTTTAGAGTGTTATTTTTTTCTAATCTTTTGTACTCTAATTTTTGCATTATGGTGTTTAACTCTCCAGCAATGGAGTAGTCCTTCTCTGTTGGTTTTAATTTGTTGAACTCTACTATTATTTCAATGAAAGATTATTTTTTTATCTGAATATGGATGTTGTGTTTCTTGTGAATCTAATCCCTTTTGAACAGCTCATATCTCTCCCCTATTTACTCAGTGAAATTTAGAGAGATGTGAACTTAAACTTACTAGATTGAGAAGTTTTTGAGATGAATTAAATTATTTTATGTTTTATTCATAAATATTTGGAGAATAATTTGGTTAAATTTTCTTCAAATATTTAATTGATAAAATAAATAGGGCATCTGGTTAAAGTCCTAATTTATATTTCAATTATTTCCATCAAATATGATTTTCCAACTTAATTTAAATAATAGTGGAGTAATTCTTAGTAAAACTAACATTTCTCATATTTGATATTTCTCCCTTCTTGGATCTGCTTCTTGTTTCTCTCTGATTATTTCTACAATTCATTTCTCTAAAAATTTTCTCATATAGTAAGAATATGAAATAAAAGTCCTCGTAGGATCGATATCTTTTTACTACTTATGCGACCAATACACTTGTTATCTTTTTCTACTATATAGAAAAATCGCATCACAGCTGAAGACAGATAATTGTCTATTTTACAATCGTATAGTAATTGTTATGGTATGGACGATTGTATTGCAACCGATACAACTGATTGAAATTAATTGAATTGCTCCATAATGACTGAAGGATGATTGATCTCGTCCTAGTGGTTGATAGACTATTGATAATTGTTAAATATGACCTCCAATAACATGGACTAATAGAACTATTGATTAGGGTAATTGATTGATCAACATTAAATTAATGGTATAGATAATTGTTATAATTGATCAATTACTTATTGTTAATTGATAATTGTTATAGTATGAATTATTTATCGTTAATCATATATGGTTCAAAGAATTGATAGTTATTATGGATATTAATACATGGTTCATATTATCATCGTGATGGATGACCCTACGTACTGATATTTCTTATTGGGCTTTGCCATTGTACTTGGATTCGTGCAGGATGAGATTGATGACGACGGTGAGAGGTCAGTGGCTCTTCTGACGAATGACATGCACATAGATATATGACTCATTATTGTATAGATGTGGGCCCTAATCTACAGGTTATTGGATATTGTATAAATGGCCTTCCGCATATTGTATAAATTATTGTAAAATAAGTTCGCCGCTTATGTAAGCTAGCATGTTGACGAGTCATGATTAAGTCATAAAATTGAGTGACATCGCCGAGATAGTCTTCTGGACAGATAAAAGAAAAAAATTTGAGGCGTTACATAAATAATTATTAAGACACCCAATGACACAGACATCAAAATTGTAGCACCCCAAAGGGGAAACATACAAGTGCAATTGCGAGTGTTGCTGAGAGTTGCTTTAAGCAGCAAATAACTTGTTTTTTGCAACTTTGTGTACAATAAGGAAAAAAACAATATTGCATTTTCAAGAAAATCGCTACATTTCATAACAAATTTTCAACTTTTTTTAAGAAGCTCAACAATCTTGTAGTGAATAAAAGCAAGCTTTTAACAAAAGCTCCTAATCCAACAAAGGTATCCAAATTGTATATGATTGAAAGAGATTTTGATCTAGTCACCGAATCATCATATCATATAAAAAAATGATAACATCATTTATTAAATAATAAAAAAATATTATCATAATTGTGTAGTAGACTTGATAATAAGAAATATCTAATGAGTCCCGAGTAGCTCAACTATTACGTCATTTAGACAATAGAAAAAATAACTAAGACATCAAAGAATATAAAAAGACTCGTGAAACTCATGTACTACTATCACAAGCATGATCTATCATCATTGATCACTTTCATGATTATGATATGCATTTGTAATTTTAAATATCCAAGAAAGATGAAACCTCTCGTTAGTTTTGTCACTTAGTATGTAAAGTAAAAATAATCATAAAATAGTCATCATGGAGGACATAGAAAAAATCTTGATAAGAGCATCATTATTAATCGTAGTGTGCAACGGTTGCGACCGCCGAAAGATCGACGATTGCGACGACCGTCGAAAGTTTCGACAGTTGCGACCGTCGAAAACTTTCGACGGTTCGAACTGTCGGCCTTTTCCGGCGGTTGCAACCGTCGAAAATTGTCGATGGTTCGAACCGCCGGCATTTTTCGGCGGTTGCAACCGTCGGAAACTTTCGACGGTTCGAACCGCCGGCGTTTTTCGACTGTTGCAACCGTCGAAAAAGAACAAAATGAGAATATCTTCATAAGAGCAACAAAAAGGATTCCATCAAAAGAATTAATTCCCTCCCTAAAAGAGGACACTTATTGATTTCATCCATCATTGATTATTCGATATAAGATTACCATGTCTTATCCTAAATAAATAAAGGCTCTTCTTAGGAAACAAACATTAATATTGATGAAGTTGAAGGCTACTTCCAATTAAAGTATTGTAATTAAAGTATGAAATGCAACGCACGGAAATAATGATAGTTAGAACAAAGAATCATGTCGTCAATATTATTATCGAGCCAAAGTAATGTATCGTCAAAATGAAGCCAAGCATCAAAATGATTATTGACCTAAAGTTAATGCAGTGATTTAAAAGTATTACATTGAGTATACTAATATTTCTTGTTGGTTATTTCTTTCATTGATTATACATATATGGATTATACCGAACTAATATTTTTCATTAATATTGATTGTCGAACCAAAGTCATTGCATTGGTTATTATATTAATTATTAAATAAAATACATCACATTGATTATGTAGATATTGTTTATGGACAACTATTATTATTGATCATTGAAATGAAAATAATCAATTATTGATCACCTTATATTATCAATATGATATGTTGTAATTATTATAGTTTAGAACTATCTTACTTAAAGTTTTAACCTCTAATTTAGATTTTATCTTTGTATAATAGTTTTCTTTTTCTTGGTTTATTTTCCTAGTATCATATATTAGTTTCCTAGTTTTCTTTTTATTATTTTAACTTCTTATTCATTATCCCATTTTTTTTATTTGGTCTTAACTTAAATCGACATAAAATAGTTAGGTTATGCATTTTAGGAATAGTTGGTGGTGAGGTTTATTCCTATCACTATGTCAAGGGCTATGATGCACTATCACGATATGTAACTATGCCCTAAGTGTTAACCTTTGTAATCACATGATTCACAACCCTAATTTACTAGTACCGAATCGTGAACTATTTGCTTCATAGCCTAATTAAGTAAATTTCCACACCTAATTATTCATGTGTCTCGCACCTATTTATAATATATTAGACCCCTAGCTACCTCCATTTCCAAGTACCACATTCATGGTTTAGGGATCCTTAATGATAATAATTCTCAACATTATATCAAACATTTAATAAAATCTTGAGATTGACACATGCATAGTGTAACAAAAGTTTGGTATTTTATTTTAATTAATTTCAATATTTCGATATATTTTAGAATTTATTTGTTTAGTTTTGTTGAGTTAGTGATCAACCAAATTATTGATGTCATTATACAGAATTTTTATTTGAAGGCAAAATTTTATTATATGAAGGAAATTGGAGTTTAAAATAGGGTTAATTCCTGAAACATTTCCTGAACTATAATAATTTTTTCGTGTCTAATCTTGACGTCCCTAAATTTTTTCATGATTTTCAATTAAAATCTTTCTTCTGATTTTGTTAACTACTTTATTTCTTTCAGTTTTATCATTTATGAAAAAATAAAAATAACCTTTCATGAATTGTCCTCTCTTTTAATGTTTAAAACAAAATAAAATATTTTGAAGGTCAGCAATATCAAAGACCCTGTTTTTAATATTTATATTACTTAATATTTTATTATTTTTAAGTATTTTAATAGAGGAAGATATTTTTTTCATCAATAGAAAATAACATAAAAGTTAACAAAAGAATACAAAAGGATTTAAGTGAAAATTAGCATAAAATTTAGGAACATTGTGCGATAAGGTCATAGTTGATCAGAGTTAGATGTAAAAAATACCAGTTCAAGAGATGTTTAAAAAAATAATTTTTAAAATTAAATTTTATTCATTGATAAGCCATGTCCATTTTTTAGTAAGTAAATACTAATTAATAAAGGAAATTAAATTTTAAAACTTGATGAACTCCTAACATCAATCCTAGACTTCACGAGAATGAAGAGAAAAATAGAAAAAAAACTAATTAGACTATGATTCAACTAGCACATCTCGACCTTGGCAACACCATAATTGTCCTCGGGGTAGAACCTACGCCAGAACCAGTGTTGCTTCCAGATATGGGTCATCTCCTCTATCGGCACCCCCTTTGTCTCCGGTAGAAGAAAGAGGACGAAGACGGTCATCACGACCAACCAAAATGCAAAGAAGAAGAAGATGCAGAACTTGAGGCGGCAAAACATCGGGAGCGCCACCTCGGCCAAGACAAAGGTGAAGAACATGTTGACAGAAACGTTGATGCTCTGCGCTGCTGAACGAACCTCCAGTGGGAAAATCTCGCTGGGCAGCAGCCACCCCAACGGCCCCCACGACCACGCGAAACCAGACACAAAGACGCAGATGAAGAAGACAATGAGGACGGCGTATCCTTTTGACAGGTCTGCTGCTTGTCCCGTCGTCCCGAACTTGAGCGCAATCAATATGCCGATGATGACCTAGGTCAATGACATGTTGTAGATGTTAAGTGATCGATGCAAGAATAGTTAAAAACATTTGGACATGATAATATATTGGCGTTAATATTGTTAACGTTACCAACCTGGGAGATGAACATTTGAACGCCTCCCTGCAATAAGAGGAATCGTCTGCCGAATTTGTCAACAACGGCAACGGAGGTCAATGTGGCACACATGTTGACGACTCCGATTATGACGGCGGACATGAGCGAGGCGGAGGCCCCGAAGCCGATGGTCTTGAATAGGAGTGGGGAATAGCACATGACCACACTGACGCCTGTTAGCTGTTGGAGCGTGGGGATGCTGAAGGACATGAAGAAATGCGGTCGATACTTCCTCTGCAGTAGAGTGGACCACGGGTCCACGACAGCCTTGGACTCCTCACTGGCGGCTACGAGGTCTGTGTGCTCAGCATAGATATCATCTGTTCCACGGATCTTGCGGAGTATGGTCTTAGCCTTCTCATGCTGGCCGCGCTGGACGAGGGAGTTAGGGGTCTCCGGCAGGATGAGGGAGCCGGCGAGCATGATGATGGCAGGGACGGCAGCGAGGCCCAGGCTCACGCGCCAACCCCATCCGCCAGGGATCATGGCCATGCCAAAGTTGATCAAGTTGGCAACGAGTACGCCGATGGTGATCATGAGCTGGAATATGACGCTGAGCATGCCTCGCATCTTTGCAGGAGCCATCTCCGCCAAATAGAGTGGCACAGACTGTTATAGTACGTAACTAATAATCAACATTAGTACATGTCCATAGTTCAAGAATACATACAACATAATCTAGTTGGCTGATTACGATCTAGCTTACATCTGCGTGCATCTTAATACCTGATTGGCAAAACCAACGCCGACGCCGAGGAAGATGCGCCCAATGATTAGCATGGAAACGTTCTCTGCAAAACCATTAATGGCAGCACCGGCGAGGAAGACAGCACTGCCCGCCAACATGGACACCTTCCTCCCGAACGACCTCGTAACCTTGGACGCGAAGAAGGAAGCGATTAGGGCCGCCAGGTAAAGCGATGATGTGAACAGCGTCAGAGTCTGGCTGTCGAACATGCAATATTGGTCTGCGGTCACTTGTTCTTGTTCCTTCACGTAGACGTTATGAAAAAAATTTCTCAAAAATGTATCCATGGATGTCACTCCGCCTTCGATCAATTCATGCACCATTATAAAGTAACGAAGGTTTCGATCAATATACGTCCAGAGAACAATCAATGAAGTTAACGCGAGCCACGAACCAAGTTCATTAATTTTAAAATTAAGAAGCAAAAAAAAATCTCCAAGAAGAAAACACATTTCAAAGTATGAATACGGTATTATTGTAACATTATCACAACATCTAATAGAAGAAAATAAAATACTACGGATTATGAAATATAAAATATAATACTTGAAAGTTGAAATAAGAGAACATTCAACAGTGAGATATATATACATAATGGGCATTATTCCTTTTCTTTTTTTTTCTTAAATACTTCTTAACCTTCATTGTTAATTTCAGAAAAAAACATTCTACAAGAGAGGATGCTTTTAATTATAAAATAGAATACCAAGTACAAATGTATATATAATATGTCATATACAAATCTTATTTATTATGAAATAAGAACATACTAAGGATCAGGGAATAGAGATAAATAAAAAATAAGAAAATATCTCTCCCTCCCCTCTCTCTCTCTCTCTCTCTCTCTCTCTCTCTCTCTCTCTCTCTCTCTCTCTCTCTCTCTCTCTCTCTCTCTCTCTCTCTCTCTCTCTCTCTCTCTCTCTCTCTGAGGCTTCTGATCATCAAACCGGCAGTAACGTTAAGGTAGGATGTGAGATGAGAGGAGACGTGATAGGTAGAGCGTTACCTGAGATGCCGATGTCGTAGCCGAAGATTAGACCGCCGGAGGATGCGACGAGGCAGGTAAAGATGACATAGAGCGTCATCTTCCCGGGGTAGTGTTGCGTGTCCATCCCTCCTCCGGGCTCTAAGACTACGCCGGCGGCCATTGATCGATGCAGATTACCAGATCGATAGTAATATAAAGTAAATGACAGCAAGAGATTGCTGAACGAACGATAGAAGGCTGGTGAGATTGCTGCATGGATGCCCCGGACCGTGGCAGATAGAGACTTTTCGGATGGCTGTGCTACGGTTAGTTCTAAACCCTATGCGACGACCCTAATTTTACGTAAAGTTTGGATGACATTTTACATCTAGTCGGATAAAATTAAGATAAAGTTTTATAACTGTATTTTAATTTGCTTGCTTTATTAATGTTTAAACAGACATGTGCTTTTTAGATTTTAATTAGTTGGATACCAAAGTTGCTCCTCTTAACAACCGATGGTTATTGTCATTTTGTAAGTAATTTGTCGTTGTTTAAGAAGGTCTCGTTTTTTTCACTGAGAGTCTCATAATTGTCAGACATGTGCGACCACTCCAAATACTGTCACGACAATCTAAAAAAAGTTGCCCTCCCTCCTCTAATAGTTATTCAGAAAAATATAATATTTTATCATATTCTTATTCTCTCCTTGTTTAGTATAGAAAGAATAACTTTTAGATATATTATATTTTATAATTAAATTATTTTATTATAACTATCTGACATTTATTATTATTATAATAATAAAATAATAATATATTGTTAAATTATAAAAAATTTAAAAGAAATGGTAAAAGATGAAAAATGTGAGAATATGTCTATTCTTTTGTTTTGGTAGAATAAAAATTTTGAAATTTTGTTGAATAAAATGATAATATCACGAGTTTCAATGTAGTTTTACATAAAACGTATGGCACTTATTTGACGATATTCACTAGAATAAAAAGTTATTCCTCACTTTATTCACAAACCAAACTGTCCTTAATGTGGTATTTTATTTTCTATCATTTTTTATTATTTTCTTTAAATTTCCCACATGAAGCGTTGAATTTGAAATTCATGTTGAACAAAAAGAAGAATGAAATAATATTAGGGACAAAGTAGTTCGATTCGGATCTACTTTTTTATCCATAAAAATCATTCATTAGTTTTTGAGCTGTTATTTTAATTCAGTTGATTTTTCCAATGATCTTTTTCGAAGTCCCATTTTAATAAAATAATATTTTTAAAATATATAATAAATTAAAATTAATAAGCACATTTAATTTTATAATTAAGTAAAGGATATATCACTAAAATTATCAAAATAGAGTTCACAACATATTAAGTCATGTTAAACATTACCAGTGGGATGGCTTGGGATGAATGTGAAATTAGAGAAATAGTATATTTATAAAAAAAGAAAATGAACTAAATGGATTCCTATTTGAAGAGTGCATAACCGCATGGATAAGCTCACACCAACCCGTCAATTTTTGATCCAATTCGGTTTTTCCTTGAGAGGTATCGGGATTGCTCTTTCCTTGCGCATATTTCGCTTTAGGGGGTTAGTTTACAGGTTCATATCGAACTCAACTTGCGGGGTTGGTGAATCATAACCCTGAAAAATTGAAATAAAAAAATAAAATATAATAAAAATATAAAACTTTAAAAAGTAAGAAATTTGAAGCAAATAAAATTAGACGTGTCAATTGGACAAATACGCCCGTAATGGCTGGGGTGAATATCTCGTATCCGAAAACTAGCAGTTCGTCAGAAATAATATATTTATAAAATAAGTAAATATTAATTTAATATATTTTAATATTATTTAAAGAATATGATAATTGTAAAATAGAGAAATAGTTTATTAGTCTACATAATTCCTTTTGTGTCCTATTTATTTATTTTTTCTCCTCTTATAAAATAATATCCTCATTAAAGTTTGACATGTTTATTTGTTAGTCAATTTCATATTATATGAATTTCATAATTCATATAAATATTATATTTGTTGTGATGCTCTAATTATCTGGACTCATAGTCTTGACGTAAAAAGGTGAACAATATACTAAAAAATTATAGCACTTCTACAATAATGACATTTGTAATCAGAAATAAAAAATATTAAAATGCTATAAACAAATACGTAAAAATTATATTGTAAAAAAAACTATATAATCATTATATATCAAATTAATAATTGTTGACTTAATAACATGAATAACATTATAATTATATGTCTGATCGTCCTTGAATTAGTTAGCTATATATGATATTTTATCTTATAATCATTTTGCTTAATTGGATTTGCAGTTAGGGGCATATCTAACTTATTTCTCGAGGTTAGATCTAAACATATATGTTCCTAAGAAAAATGAATTGAAATATGAAAATTTTAATTAGGTAATAGGTAGCAACTAACCAACTATAAAGACTTTATATTATACTTTCTACATAATCTTATCACTAATTTCATAAACAAATGTCACCACTTTCTCATTCAAGAATAGAAATTTATAATTTTCAATAGTGTGCAAAATAGCATAACACCATATAATAATTAGGGGTGCTCACTAGGTCGAGTCGAGCCGGTGAATCCGACGGCCCACCCGATCCGCTCAGGTCGGGTACGGATTAGAAAATTTCAACCCGAGTCGATCCGACCCGAATGACCCGACTTTTTTTTATTATTGTTTTATAATTTTTACTTAATTTTAGTCCTATAGTTGATTTAAAATGAAATATATTAAAATAAAATTTTTAATTATGAAATTAATTCTCAAATATTTAACAAACCTATTTTATATTTTATAATAATTATTAATAAATTTTTTATATTAAAAAATATAAAAAATAAGACAACAATTTTAAAAAGAAAAAAGGTGATTGGATCCCAACCCAATCCGAACCGGGTCGAATTTTTTTGTCCGACCCGATCAGATCAAAATTGATTGGGTCGGGTTGAATTTGTTTATAGATCGAGTCCAACTTGACTCGTGAACACTCCTAATAATAATCTTTTCATCATTAGATAGTTATGGATATCTATTGTTAGTTATATAATACTCCGATAAAATAATTATATAGATAATTAGTTTTATTATTAACTCCTGTATAATTACAATATATAAGGACTTTTGGTGGTCTATATATTTGCCAAATATCATCTCCACTTTGATACTACTTTATCTTTATGTATTTCCTCACTTTGCCAAATATCTATATGTTTCCTTTAATTCCCGAAATTGGTCCTGTGACAGTCTGTACATAATTCATCATGAAAAAAAATGCATTCAATCGATTTCAAGTGAATTGGCCCGTTGAAGTGGACCAGCAGCAATTCTCATGTCACAAAAAATTGATTTCCGTCAACTGAAGTCGACTACAAACAAATCATTTTAAATACATTGTATGATGCCCCGACGGACGTATAATAATAAATTTCATACATGTAAACAAGGATATCTATGCATATAATTTGATATTTTGAACAAAATAATAAATTTAAAATGGTTAGAAAATAATAAAAATTATTAATTTGTATAATGCCTTCTTATAAAACTATATTTCCTTAATCATGTATGACTAATAAAATCATTTTTTCCTAAAGTAAAAATTCACAACTAAATTATTGCCCAAATATTATCCTAAACTTGTAATAAAACTATCATCCTTATATCAAGTTTGCACCATAATATTTTTGTTAATGGTTTTGTTAATAGCATAGGAATTAGGGGTCACATTGCATTGGAACAACCGGCCCAAAGTTTTTATGATTTTTTTTACTTTTTTTATTGTTGAGTGGACCGGACCGGTTCAATAGTCCATGGTTTAACCTGATTTTTTTTTATGATTTTATCTGATTTTTTATCGGTTTAACTCAGTCCAAATGACAACCCGATTTTGGTCTTCAAAGTAACCCGCATTGGTGATGATTAGAGCGGTTGGAATGATCTGTCCAATCAAGGCATGACAACATTGCATAGTACATTAATTTCAGTTAGCCAATTTTCTAACCTCATTTGATTGGTGAATAAGGTAAAAAATAAAGTCTTATTCTTATTTTTTATCAACTAAACACTCTTTGACCCCACATAAATTAATGTGCAAACAAGAAAAAAATGGGAGGTTCTTGATATGGTTGTGAACACATTGATCTATTGGATTATTCACCTGAGAGCAACTAATGGGTTATCTTAGAGTGACATCCAATCTTTTTTTCTTTATTAGTCTTCTTAGAAATATTGATTATAAAGGTTCATCCTTACCTGAACAACTTTACTTATGATTCATTTAAAAAGACCATACATCAATTTTCACTCAATTTTTCATCAACGAATTGTTTAGTTAACGTTCATTTGGAATAACTATAAATTCATACATGTAGTTGATCGCAAAGCACTAAGAGTGGAAATGAATTCATAATATAAAAATTGATTATGAAAGATAAATCAAATTTATGAAAATTCATATTGAATGCAATTTGCAAATTTAAGATGCAAAGAAGGTAATATTGCAAAAATAAAACAGAGTTTCTTGACGAGGTTTCAACATACCTTGACTTATATTTTGACCATCGAAGATTCTATTAGCATATTCATTTGTTAAAATTAAGGCAAGGAAGAAACTTTTTATACCTTCATCATCTTCCTCTTCGCTTAAGAGACAAACACATCTCTTATCACTCAGAAATTTTCGCAATACAAGATTATTGCTATAATGTTTTTTGCAATTAGGTTCACTCACAAGAGAAATAAAGAGAAAAAAAATAAAAATAGCTCTCAAGGTGCTTCAAATGCTCAAGAATGATGTTCCTTCTCAAGTTAGCTTTCCACTTATTTTTGACATCATTTTGTAGCCTTCTAAGGTGTACATGCCATTGTTGATGCTTCCCCTATGTTCTCGACCATTTGGGCTTTTTTATTCGGGCATTTGCAACTTGGTTTTTTCTTGCTTTCCATGAGGATTTTCATACAATAATTTTTTTACAGACATTTGAACTTTCATATTGACATATTTGCTGAATGTTTGAAATCTCATCTTTAATTGAATTTATTAGCATCAAATCATCAGGAAAAGGATGATCAAATTCAACATTATGATCATGCAAAGTTAGCTTTCTAAGAATACGTCATAATAAAAAAATTAACTTTTTGGGTAAAAAAGAGTCTTTGCCTTTTCTTATAGATTAAAAAAATGAAGTTCAATGGAGTCTTCGCCTTCTAATAATATGAACCATCATTTTATCCTTACATTCTTATTACAATAAATATATTTTAGAAAAAAAGATAATCAATACTGGTAAAGCCATTAGTTAATAATAATATTTTGTTAAACATTATGCCATATTGATTGTTTCTTTATTTTTTTATAGTTTTTTCATATTAACAAAGTAAATATAAAAATGACATTTCACAATTATTAAAAAATAACTTATCAAAATTTGGTTTAAACTTAACGAAAGGGTATAAGTATCAAATTGGATATGTTCAGGAATTAAATTTATGAATTTATATTTTATAGTTAGACGTGAAAAAAATATATAATTCATATGGTGTTAAAGGAAATAACCCTTTTTATGTTTTCCTGTTCTACAAATACTTTACTTGGCTAATTACATGTTTCACTTTCATATATTTAATAGTAACTAAAATAACTTACTTTTTACCCTATAAATATTTTTCTAACTCCAATTCTTTTGCACCTAAATAACCTTGTCACTTTCTTTTCAGATATAGTTGTCACTGGTGAATTTATGCTTACACCAAAGGTTAATCTAAAAATAAAAATAAGAAAATGTTATAAAAAAAGTAAAAATATTGTGAATTTAGTTATAATGAGTCAAACAAAAGTTTTATTTTTTTATAAATATTTTAAAAAAAATTAAATAATCATATGATCTTGAATTACTAATTTTTGGATATAGTCGAGTAAGTATTTGTAATATGGTGCATTTATGCTACCACTAAATTTAATCTAAAAGATAATTATCACAAAAGGTAATGAAAAATTAAAATATGATGAATTTAGTTATAACAGATCAAATAAAAAATCATTTATCAGGATGAAAAATAAAATATGTTATAACCGATCAAATGAAATATTTGAGAAATAAAAAGTAGTCATAAAAATAAAATATAAATATGATGAGGGAGGAAGTATGAGAATTATTTGAGCAAGGGGCAATCTTCTCATATGTCATATGATAAAAAGTAGAGTACAATCAGCAAAGAAGAGTGGCATTAAAAAGTACAATGTAGAAGACATAGATCTACAACTCCAAATCTCTGTTCACATATAATCTCAAACTATCCACAAAATATCCCTGTGAAGCATCTCCTCGATCGTTGAGATTAGATCGGATGGTCAAGATCCTTGGTGCGCGACATTTTAGCATCATCTCGTGATATATTGGAGAGATTATGACACATCGCTCTCCTCTCTCTCACTCCCGATCTTTCCCCCTTTCTCCTGATCCCCTCTGATGATGGAGACAGCGACGGCAAGGAGATGCAACGGCAACCTCCCTATGCTCTCTCCCCGATCTCCCCTCCAGTGATGGCGACGATGATGGTGACGGCGACAACGACGATGAGGCGAAGCGATGGTGATGGCAAGACAATGCAATGGCGAGGCGAAGCAATGGTGACGGCGAGGTGAGGCGAGGAGTGAGCACGAAGGTCGCCGGCGAGTTTTTGACACGTCATTCCTTGTCACTCCCGATCTCTCCCTATGCTCTCTCCCCTTTCTCCATGAACTCCCCTCCCTCCGACGATGGTGACGGCGAGGCGAAGCGACAACGACGACGAGGTGAGACGATGAGATGGCAACCTCACGATTCTCCCTCTGCTCTCTCCCCCTTTCTCCCCGATCTCCCCTCCGACGATGGCGACAGCGACAACGACCTCACGGTTCTCCCTCTACCCTCTCCCCCTTTCTCCTCGGTCTCCTCTCCGGTGATGGCGACAACGAGGCGAAGCGATGATAGTGGTGAGGCGAGGCGAGGCGAGGCGAGGCGATGCGACGGCGACCTCCCGATCTCTCCCTCTACAATGACCTCCCGGTCTCTCCCTCTTCTCTCTCTCCCCCTTTCTCCCTGATCTCCCCTCCGGTGACGTCGACGGCGAGGCAAAGCAATGGTGATGATGAGGTGAGGCGCGAGCGAGATCGGCGTGGGGTACAGATTAAGGTCATCGGAGACTTGAGAGAGGGAGGGAGGGAAGAGCTTCTTCATCATCTCACGAGATAAATATGAGCCTTTGGATCAAATTTTGACGATAACGGATGAGATCTAGTTTGAACCATTAGATCTAATCTCAACAATGGAGGAGATGCTTCACAGGGTGCTGACCCATTTTACCCAATATAATATGGCAAAATATAATGTGACAATTTAATGAAGGGCCACAATATATAATAAACCACTAAAAAGTACAACTAAAATCACCAAATAACAACCAGTGGCGGATGATGTTAAATCGGGATCGTTGAGACCATCATCCGACGGTTTGTAGAAGCCGTGGATCCTTTTACCAATCGGAATCCAAGCCGTCCAAGAAGCCGTGGATCCTTTTACTAATCGGAATCCAAGCCGTCCAGCATCTACAAATTTCGTACTTTTTTTCTTTTCTTTGCTGTTTCTGAACCGCCGAGTTGATCGCGACGAGAGTGCTCCCTCCCGATGGCAGCGACGCCGCTCCCTCCGCCAGGCCAGATGGAGGGGCCTCCTGCGGCCATGGGGATCGCCGGAGGAGACGGAAACAGCAACGCCGGGATGCCTCAGCCGCCGGGGACGGACATGACGGGGATCTGCTTCCGCGACCAGCTGTGGCTCAACACCTTCCCGCTCGACCGCAATCTCGTCTTCGACTACTTCGCCCTCTCGCCCTTCTACGACTGGTCCTGCAACAATGAGCAGCTCCGCTCCCGGTCCATCCACCCCCTCGACCTTTCCCATCTCTCGTGAGAGTCTTCATCTCGCTCATCGGAACCCCTCTTTCTTTTCTTTTTTTTTCACTCTTGAAGCAGCTTTAAAATCATGATCTTTCGGTTCCTCTCGCTGAATTGCTACTTTTTTGTGCATTGTAGTAGCTGGAATTTTTTAAACGTTCATCTTTGAGGATTCTTTAGACTTCCGATGTCAAAATCCTACCTTTGGGGAAAGTCTAATGACTGAAAGGTTTGAAATTTGAAATGATGATCTCGTGGTGAACTTTACAGGAAAATGACTGGGATTGAATACATGTTGAGCGACGTCATGGAGCCTCACTTGTTTGTGATACGGAAGCAGAAGCGTGACGGACCAGAAAAGGTCACCCCGATGCTCGCGTACTATGTTCTCGACGGCTCCATCTATCAGGCGCCGCAGCTTAGCAATGTCTTCGCCTCTCGTATCGTAAGTGTATTGATCTCGTTTTCTTTCTTGATTTGGGTGTAGGAGAAAGAATGTGATTGGCAGTGTTGCATGCCCAATGAATAGAAGTAACTTCTTAGTTCCATCATTGTAAATGGAGGAATTGAGACAAAGGAACTCGATCTGACTATGGATATTGAATGCAACATGGGTTGTTATCCTTTGTTGTTAAATTGCCATAGTTAATCCAAGAATTGATAAGAAACAGTAAGACAGAGATATTTCCTATCCTTTGTCAGCTTTAAATAACGAGGTATTGAGTATTCTGAAACTTCCCCTGGTCTTATAAGAATGTAGACATGAATTATGGACCAAGAAACTGAATGACCTGATGGGAGACAGATTATTGGTGGGGATTGAAAAATAGGCATATATAGTCACGTGGCAGATACTTCAATCTGCTCTAAGCCTCTAAGGTCGGTCATCAAGGAACATACTCAAATGATCGTAGATCAATTGAGTAGGAGATGGAGAAAATTGAATGTACATATATAATTTACAGACACAAGTCTGAGTAGGTACTTGGACTTTGTATTGCTGGATACCAAGAGTACACTTCCTGTTGATTGTTTTGTCCTGTGCTCATTTTGACAAACTTTAACTAAAAGATTCTCATGATAAGTTTAAGTGTTTGTTTCAGAAATCAAGTATATGGTTTGAGTTCTTGAGACATACAGCTCCAATTATTGTTGTGAGGAAAAATCAGATTTTTTTACCTATTCTCTGTCTGTTGTGAATTTTTCTGATTATAACTTATTCATACCCTATTGATTTCAGAACAGGTCTATTTATCATATATCAAAAGCTTTCACCACAGCAGCTTCAAAATTGGAGAAGATTGGATATGGTATGGCTGGAACGATCCTAGAAATTTTCTGTCTTTGGCTATTGTCCAATATGATTTAACTTTGTGTATTCAATAATTTTGCATTATCTTCATGTCCTGATTTGCATGATCAAATGGGTACAAACCAGGGTGTTTTGGCTTAGGGGTTTCTTTTTATGATGATCTTGTTATAGTTATTTCACGTGTGGAAAACTTAATTGTCAGAGGCAGATTTTTTGTTGAATTTCGGAGTCTACTAACACAAAGAACAATGTCAAAGGATTCTAATGTCCAGAAGTTGTCAGTTTATGACTTCATAGTACAATTGAGCATCTATATACGTGTCTGTATATATAAATTTGTCTATGTATTTATGTCTATATTCTGTCTTACTTATTATAAGATTCAATAATTGGCTTAGTGAAAGACTTGAATCAATTTCGGAAAAATATGATAATAACAAATATTCATTAATCAAGTCTGTCCTAATACAACCGATAGAGAGTACTTATAGGCTTCTAAACACCCCCATACCAAATAACAAGAAAACTTGAATATAAGGTAAACTGAATAATAAGAAATACATTATAAAGAAAACCTCTAATGGACTTCGAATTAAACTATAAACAACAAACCTATAACTAAAGACTAATCCACACATAGAAAGTCCATAAACTTATTCTTAATCTACATCAATTCTTCTCGGCTAAGAAAATCTTGATTTCAGTGAGTCATAAGATGCTATAAATGTTGAAGGACAACATCAAGATGTCACAAAATAATTTCATTGGTCCAAATACTTGCAGCAGGTGACTGATCATGCCAACAAATGACGGCGCTAATGAGACACTTGAGAACTTTGAAACCATAAGAACCAATAAACCAATAGAATAGCTGCTCTTAGAAGAAGTACCTGTAGGTAAAGGAGACAACTCAAAGGGACCACAATATGGATGAAAATATTCAACATTGACACTGAACTTATGCCAAAACCAGATGGCAAATCCAGTACATAAGTGTTGGGTCTTTGTCTACAAAAAATAGTAGTCACTTGATCATAAAACTCGTTAAAGATAATATCGAAATAAAGTTTAGGATGCATACTAATCATCACATACGTTTAGATGTATGTCTACAAGTCTGTTATGTTCATCAACACCACACTTAGAATTATTATTAGAAACATTTTTTGGGAGAAAAAATGATGGTTCCTAAGCTTAAGCAGTCATCCACCATGTTGAATATTAGAATATGTGGAGCAGAAGGATGAATGCTGTCGGTAGCATCCACAACTAGTGAATATAACAGAGTAATATGTGAGCAAGTATGTGACTCATCGTGGGTGTGCATATCCAGATGACAAGAATCAGTGGAGATGGACTCATCAACACTCAAAGGCCAAACAATTGATCAATCTCCTCATGATCGTCAGATTTTGTAGGATAAAGATTAGTGGGACTTGAAACTATTTGCTTGAAAAGAGGACTATTGTCGAAATCTAAAACAATAGGCTCGTCAAAAGGAAATCAATATCACTAGGAGCTGAATACTGTTCTCAAAATAGGATCTGAACACCATCGATGAGACTGAAAGTCTGAGATGACGTTTGATGATTTCAATATGGAATCAGATGTATTTGATGCAGAAGCAATGAATGCTAGTCCAAAATTCTGACATTTAATGATGCAGAAATTCACTCTTCTAAGTGAGCTGAACAACAATTTGAGTGAGAATGATGGAATATTAAAAAGAAATGCTCAAGGCAAGGATGAGCAAGATGTTGGGTTTGTTTGAACTGCTGACCTCAGTTTGGCTCATGGTTTGATGGTTAAGGGGACTGACAGAAAATACAGTGCAGATATTGCCATGAAGCAATATCCGGAGGTGGAACACTTGTCTCAAACAGCATCTATTTGGGGAAAGAGGCAATATTGCACCATATGACAGTTCCTGATGATGTCAAAGTACAAATGCAACATAATTTGGGACTTAGAAACATAGGAATGCTCAAAGGGCCAAAAAGCTCTTAAGTGGAAAATTGTTCCATCCAACAGGACCTGGAAGATTTCAACGGCAATATTTCTTACATAGTTTCTCCAATAGATGGTTCCCGTGAAAAAGAGGAATTCATGCTGAAAGGAGTCCAACAGATGTAGATAATCTGAGTTGTTATGTATTTTATGGGTATCAACAACAACAACAACAAAGCCTTATCCCACTAGGCGGGGTTGGCTATTTATGAGTATCATCATTGCCTGAATTAGCATAACCTGGTTCACTGGATTTCACAGATAAAGTTGATAATATCTATAGTTAATTACATTTACGAAGACGGTATACGAGATAGTGCTGCAAATTCATTGTGGTTTCAAAGAACGGCTGATGCCATTGCTGCAGCAGGTCATGGATATAAAGTACCCTCTGATCATTATCTTAGACTCTAAAAAGTGTTAGAAGTTAAATTTGGGTTTAGTGCCAAACAATGTACTGGTTTTAATATGCAGTCTGTTCTGAAACTAAAGAATATATTTTTAAACTTGTTTACAGTAGTATATAAATTTCTGGCGTAGTACTTTCCGCGTCTTACATTTAGTTTCTTTTGTTTAGTTTTGACAAGTAGTTTTCAGTTTCCTTTCGCTGATATAGATCTTTTTTATATAGTAAAGATATTGTGTTTTTATCTTACAGCTGATGCTGAAAATGAAAGCACCAATTCTGAATCAAAAACTCCAAAGGACACAATCGACATCAAAGAACTTAAAAGAGTGGATCATATTCTTGCTTCTTTGCAACGCAAGGTAAAGCGAGTTCTATTAGTGACTTAAAAAAGTTAAATTAATGTGTCTGGCATGTTTATGAGAAAGTGTTATGCTCTCCAAGACAGTTTGCAGCCATGCAATTTGCATTATGAAATGCATGGCCAACATGAGTGGATCTTGGATTCCACATTGCAAATAGAAGTGATTTAACTTTTCTTGTTTTGTTGGAAGGGATAGGGAATGACAAAACAATTGCAGTAGTCGTCCATCGAAATTATGATATGTATGAATGTACAAGGTCGTGAGAGAATATGCTTGAGTTATGAAAAACATTTTTGAATTTTTCAGATTTTAGTGGCAGTTGAAGTATCAGATGTGGATGTGAAATCTGAAAAAGAATAAAGACAAAGTGCTGAAAACAACATTTTTATACGAAAAATTATGTTACTGTCAATGTCTGTACAGTGTTCAGCTTAACTTTTTCTATTCTTGCAGTTGCCTCCAGCACCGCCGCCACCACCATTCCCGGAAGGTTATGTGCCTCCAACAACAGAGCCGAAGGGACCTGATAACCAACAAACCACAGAGGCTCAGCTTCCTGCAGTGGATCCTATAATTGACCAAGGCCCGGCTAAAAGGATGAAGTTTCAGTGATGTTGGTAACCATGAAGATGGCATTTGCTTCAGCAAAAACCTTATTTTTCTGTGATAGCTAACTAATAGTTCCATGAACTTTATCCACCTTTGCTTAATTTAGCTAGCTGCAGCAACTGGCATTGTGTATAATTATCTTCATATCCTTTATAAAAAAAAATACTTTACATTCCTAACAATGCATAAAAGGTATTCATCTGGGGCCTCATTCTATAATTTCATCTGTTCATTATGTTACTGTACAACAACAACAACAAAGCCTTATCCCACTAGGTGGGGTCGGCTACATGGATCATACGACGCCATTCCGCTCTATTAGTAACCAAATCTTTCGGTATATTATTCACCAATAGATCTTGCTCTATTAGTTCGCCAAGTGTCCGCCTTGGCCTCCCTCTCCCTCTTTTAATCGGACTCCAGATTATTTGATCTACTCTTCTTACTGGCGCATCTAATGGTCTTCTCTGAACATGACCAAACCATCTCAAACGATTCTCTACCATTTTCTCACTAATAGGAGCCACTCCGACTCGTTCACGTATATGGTCATTCCTAATCTTATCTAATCTTGTATGACCACACATCCATCTCAACATCCTCATTTCGGCTACTCCCACTTTACGTTCATGTTGTCCCTTCATAGCCCAACATTCACTACCATATAACACTGCTGGCCTTATAGCAGTACGATAGAATTTTCCTTTAACTTTATTGGGTACTTTTCTATCACAAAGAACTCTAGTGGCTTTCCTCCACTTACACCAACCAGCTTGAATTCTATGATTAACATCGTCATCAATCTCACCATCTTGTCTTACAATTGATCCTAAATATTTAAACTTTGTCACTTGAGGAATTATATCCTCCCCTAACCTAACTTTCAAATCGTCTCTAAGTTGTTTATTTGTGAAATTGTTATGCATATATTCTGTTTTATTCCTACTTAAACGAAAACCCTTTGACTCCAACGTATTTCTCCATATTTCCAATTTTGTATTAATCTCTTCTCTTGAATCCGCTAAAAGTACTATATCATCCGCAAATAGCATGCACTTAGGTACCTCCTCTGTGATACTCTCAGTTATAGCATCGATAACTAAGTTAAATAGATACGGACTTAAAGCTGATCCTTGATGTAGGCCAATTCCTATAGGAAATTCATTTGTCTCACCTCCGGGTGTCCTAACCCTAGTCAATGCCCCATCGTACATATCTTGTATTACCTTAATGTAGGCAACATTCACCCTCTTCTTTTGCAAGGCTTTCCAAAGTACATCCCTTGGTACCCGATCATACGCCTTCTCTAAGTCAATGAAAGCCATATGTAAGTCTCTTCTCCTACTTCGATACTTCTCTATCATCCCCTTAGTAAATAAATCGCCTCTGTAGTGGATCTTCCTGGCATGAACCCAAATTGTCTCTCAGAAATACTAGTCTCCATTCTCAATCTATGCTCAATCACTTTTTCCCATAATTTCATAGTGTGACTCATAAGTTTAATCCCTCTATAATTTGCACAATTCTGAATATCCCCTTTATTTTTGTAAATAGGAACTAATGTACTTAATCTCCAATCATCAGGCATCTTTTTCGACCGTAAAATCTCATTAAATAGTTTACATAACCACAACACACATTTTTCTCCTAAACATTTCCAAACTTCAATCGGTATACCATCCGGTCCAACGGCTTTACCATTCTTCATTTTCTTAAGAGCTTCGCTAACCTCCGAGACTCTAATTCTACGATAAAATGACCTATTAAGCTCACATTCGCTAACTGTCAAGTCCTCCAAATCACAACGCGAACCTTCACATCCATCATTAAATAGCTTATAGAAATACTCTTCCCATCTGTTCAGAAATACTCTTCCCATCATTATGTTACTGTACATGCAGAAAAAAACTACGAATTTCGTAATCCAGAAAAAAAAATACGAATCTACTGACCGTCTCGCTCACGCAGGATAATAAACTTGTGTTGCAAAGGCACTTAAGCATATTTCACGCCAAAGTAATTATTCTATCACTTTTCTGTTACGAGGAATTCTATTATTTGTTAATCAAGTACATTATACAACAACAACACCGTCTTATCCCACTAGGTGGGGTCGGCTACATGGATCATACGACGTCATTTCGTTCTTTTAGTAACTAAACATTTCGGTATATTATTCACCAATAGATCTTGCTCTATTAGTTCATCAAGTGTCCGTCTTGGCCTTTCTCTCCCTCTTTTAATCGGACTCCAGATTATTTAATCTACTCTTCTTATTGGCGCATCTAATGGTCTTCTCTGAACATGACCAAACAATCTCAAATGATTTTCTACCATTTTCTCACTAATAAGAGTCACTCCGACTCGTTCACGTATATGGTCATTCCTAATCTTATCTAATCTTGTATGATCACACATCCATCTCAACATCCTCATTTTGGCTACCCCCATTTTACGTTCATGTTGTCCCTTCATAGCACAATATTCACTACCATATAACACTGTTGACCTTATAGCAATACGATAGAATTTTCCTTTAACTTTATTTGGTACTTTTCTATCACAAAGAACTCCAGTGGCTTTCCTCCACTTACACCAACCAGCTTGAATTCTATGATTAACATCGTCATCAATATCACCATCTTGTCTTACAATTGATCCTAAATATTTAAATTTTGTCACTTGAAGAATTATATCCTCCCCTAGCTTAACTTTCAAATCGTATCTAAGTTGTTTATTTGTGAAATTGCTATGCATATATTCTGTTTTATTCCTATTTAAACGAAAACCCTTTGACTCCAACGTATTTCTCCATATTTCCAATTTTGTATTAATCTCTTCTCTTGAATCCGCTAAAAGTACTATATCATTCGTAAATAGCATGCACTTAAATACCCCCTCTGTGATACTCTCGATTATAGCATCGATAACTAAGTTAAATAGATACGGACTTAAAGTTGATCCTTGATGTAGATCAATTCCTATAAGAAATTCATTTGTCTCACCTCCGAGTGTCCTAACTCTAGTTAATGCTCCATCGTACATATCTTGTATTACTTTAATGTAGACAACACTCACCCTCTTCTTTTGCAAGACTTTCCAAAATAGATCAATCAAGTACATTGTATGGAGAAAAAAAAACATACCAAAAGATGATAGAAAAAGAACCACGAAATTCTTCTTTTTATCCCTAACTCAAGGCCACATGAATTGGAATGGTACTTTAACGACCTCTATTCGAAGGACTTGTATACCGTCAAGAACTTAAATCTTATACTTTTGCATTACGATTTTTTTTTTTAGAGAGAGAGAGGTACTCCGCATTATGATTTATGTTAGAGATGCTCTGCATTATGATTGAGTTGATAACGTCTGTAGAATACGATGTTCTTGTTACAAATGGAGTCAACCTGTTTATCTTCACAAATCATAGACCTTAATCGTGTCATACTCCGCTTTGACGGTGATCATGGTCATGCCATTTTTCTCGATATCATAATCATGCTTTTATATCCTGATCCTAGAAATGCTGCATCTGAACCATTTTCTTACAACTCGCAAGTAGTACCATACTGCCACTGCCGTCTGGATCACTTGGTGTATTACAACACACAAAACAGAAAGTAAAGATATGACGATTTAGATTCATATATGCATGGAAAGAATCACTCAATTAGCAGATAATTCTTTATTTCGAAAGTTTTACTTTGACGGCAAGAAAATAAGTTTTACTTTGTCGTTTCAAAGTTTTTTATTTTTTTTTTATTTTTCCTACCGAGGCACTAGCACAAGAACAAGGCAGATATGACATTATGCCGAACAAGATAAGAGGATCGAGTACATTGTAAAGGGCAATAGGACTCTTGACCTCTTGGCCATTGTAGGTCGAGGGTCTTACTTTGCTGTCAATGAATAATTATTTTTCTTTAGAGGATTAAAAAAAACTCAAGGCCGTAGAGCGCTTTTGGCAGCACAGAATCAAATACCTTTTTGTTAAAAAATATAAGAAAAAAAAATACATAAATTTTATCGGTGATATATCGAATTCAAGAAGGTTCAATTTGATCAACCTTTTCTTAGTTCCGCAAGACAAGTTTCTCCAATATTTAAATAACGGCAGCTCTCTTTTAATTTACCTTTTCTATGATATACACAAATAAACTTTGGGACGAACTACTTGGGCACACAGATAAACACAAGCACAACATATACGATTACAGGTCAAAGAAAGATCATGATGCATAGTTACAGTATTCAACTACATGAGAACGGGGAAGAGTCTCGAGTACCCGCTGCTAACTTGATGGTTAAAAGCTAGGATACATAGTTTCTACCAGACCCATTGAGAAATGAGAACTCCATGATATACATTTGATGTCGACACATCCTAAATCAGTTGGGATTCTTATGAGGAGCAGCCACGGGACTGGAGATCTAATATCTGATGCCAACTAACAAGGACGGTCCGCAAACATCAGTCGATAGTCATGGGATCAGAACCAACACTGTCTTCTTCCAGGCTAAGTTTCTGCTGTTCACTGACAGCCCTCAGCTCCTCAGCCAAGCTCTTCTGTTCATCCTCGATAGTGTTCTGCAATTCCTCAACCTGCAAAGTAGTGAAGTTTGAAAAATAGGCTGCAATAGTTTTACAAAGATGCTCCAATTTTGATGCGGAGTTCTTGGACACAAATGCACAAAACAAATGCTCCTGCATGGTAAAATAACTGGCCAGAACAAGCATCAAATAAATGTAAGTATCAATCACACCTACACCACTTATAACTGTTTCAGGAACGTAGAAGGAACATAGAGCACCCTATTCTACACCTGACATAGAGCACCATTTTTGGCTGTTCAACCAATTCGAAATATTAACTTTTTGGTGCATAGTTGTCAAACGACTGCCAAAGGATTTATAAAAGTTTTGATCATGACTAGTGAAATCTTATAACAAACATGATAAAAGTCAACATTTAACTCATGAGCTGCAAAATGAAAAATCAATCTAGTCATATTAATGAGATAAATAAAAAATTATGCCTATTAGATTACCTAACATCCTGATCAAACTAGTTATTCAACAATTAAGGATATCAATACATGATTGCCATATCAGATAGCAAAAAATGGTACTTAACACCGATGCAAAGTCAGGTGATCTAGACCTTCGTTTTATTTCAAAATCAATCAGAATAATTGACTTGCTAAGTCATTTACTGTACGATACACTTACCACATGCAGAAGAAGAGAGAATTGCTTTTTCCGGAGATCCAAAGTCCTCACACAGGCAGTATTTTCAGCCTCCAACGCAGAGATTTCCTTCTCAAGTTCTGAGATAATTTTCTGGGTTTCCGACCTTGGGGGCTGCATGGCAATCAACTTCCTAATTGCCTCACATTCTTCTTTGTGCTGTCTTTCGATCTTACTCTGCTCAAGTTGCTTCTTTAGATCTTCAATATCAGACTGAGCCTGTACTATTTGCCGCTGGATTTCTACTTGCATCTCATTGAAGCTCTCTTTCTCTCTAATATTTGCATCCACAACTGCCTTGCTTTTAAGAAGTGGTTGCTCAAAAGATGTCATTTCTTGGAGGAAGGCTTTGTACAGTCGCTCACAATCACTAATATTATCAGCATCTTTGTCCAGTTCTTGTGCAAAAGTGATAAATTTCTTCTGCAGCTTCTTCAAAGGTGGTTCTCCTCTTGTGGTTGTGGTACGTGTCAAAAGCCTGTGTTTGATTATTGCATCATCCTCGGCAGGATCAAAAGCATAATGGACAGCCATCTCTTGAACCCTCCCCGCAGTTTTCCTACCTTTGGCTAACATCTTCTAAGGTGGACCGGCTCTTTGTATTGTCCTAGAATAGGATGTCATAAACAATAAATCGTTTAGATTACAGGTTGAAGTGAAGTACACTAGATGATGAAGCTCGTGATAATGGCAATTTAATAACTGAGTAATTTACTTTCCATTACAAGCTCTCCAACATTTTTAAAGAAACATGAAGCATAGAAAATTATAAATATTGCAGTGGCGCGCTGCCTGAGGAATAGGAAAAAAAAACTACATTTCTCATAGACAATGCAACAAACGCGTGGTGAACGAACAGATAGATTCATACACACGAGATTTTTATGCGATAGCTTTCTTTGAGACATAGAGCCAAACAAGCGGTGTGTTAGAGCATTAGTAAGATAAGTGAGATGCAACCCAAGGCTACCAATCCATGGAAATACGATTACCGGCTGAAGCCTCTCCTGGTTCGGAAGCAAGCAAATAATAGTACCTCTCAGACAGCGTCTGGCGTTGATTACGAACGGGGACGGACGGAGGCCCAAGCGGCGACGGTGAAGCAGCGGGCGATGAGAACCGGCGGCGACGCGCCGGCAGGGAAGAGGAATCGGAGGTAACCCCAATCGGCCAATTCATACGGACAAATTAAAAACAAAATGCATGGTTAAGTAATGGATGGGCTTTTGGATCGAGCCCATTGATAGCGTCCGAATCTTTATTTATAACGGCCCAATAGTTAAAGAGATTGACGTTGAAAGAAATATACATTTGAAACAATGGGTTTTTAAATTACACAATGAGTTTTTAAAGAAAAATATACATTTGAAAATTTATTGATAAAAATAAATTAAAAATAAAATTGATTTTTTAAATAAAAATAGTATGTTTTTGAAGTTCTATTCTCGTTGATTGATTGAAACTCTATTGTGTTAAAAGGAAAATTGTTCGCACATGAAAAAAATAGTTTAGGAAATGATAAATGCATTATTGGTAAGCAGATCAAGTTATTGAGTCCAATGCCTTTGAGTTTGATTTTTTTTAAAAAAAAATTAATCTTCAACATTCTATATTATCAATGGAATTATATATGTCAGCAAACATGGATAATGATAATTTAACACATAATAAAATATTAATTGACTACTTCATTTCATGGGTTCTCCATTTCAATTGTATTTTAGTAGTCCCTCTCCGAGAAGGAGAGGGCCGTAGACTCGAGATGCAAGAGGATAAAACAATGGTCCTTCATTCCCAACATTTTTGAATTAACATGCGATGCAAGTCCTCGTCCATTTTACTCTCCCAAGTCTTGTTATTTGGTGGGTCCTCTCTTTCTCAAAGTCTCTTCTTTTCCATTTTCCCAATTCAAAGTTCACGTTTTTGGCATGGATTTCGTTTGACTCAAATAAGCTTTGAGGGAAACATTTTTTTTTTCCCTTAAGAAAATGACATTTTTTTTCTACAAAAATCAAATAAATAAGCATTCCTATTTATCAAAAAATTACGATATTGAAAAGAATATTTTTCCCCCAAAAGGTAGGAGATTGTTTTATCAAAAGTTGTATTTGATTGACCCTATTATTATTATTATTATTATTATTATTATTATTATTATTATTATTATTATTATTATTATTATTATTATTATTATTATTATTATTATTATTATTATTATTTGAGACAGTGATTTTTTCAGACCATTTTCATGGAACAAATACATTTGAAATAAATCCTGATTACTTAATTAGATCAAATCATGAAAAAAGATCCTTGCTAGGAAAGAAAGTTACTTTACAAGAGATATATGTTTGAAAATATTTTTCTTTTGAATTTATTTTAATGGAATACCAATTCTTAATGTAACGCCTTGAGACTCACGTGACTATCAAGTACTAAGAGTCATTACGTATTTTTTAATAAAATATTTTTTGAATATATAAACTATAAAGTGCAAAAAATATCTCAATATTAATAACTGATAATCCATGATGTCCAAAATAACTACAACATCATAAGTTCACAATGCTAACAATGTGAAATATTCAAAACATTCATAGTATTCAAATACTAAAAGTGTGGAAAGATAATACAACAACAACAACAAAACCTTATCCTACTAGGTGGGGTCGGCTAAAAGTGTGGAAAGATAATAAAATATATAATTTAATTGGGACTCAATCTTAATGTCATATGCAATATTCCCGTCACCGAGCAAAGCTACTTGCAGCACCACCCTCTGTAGCTCTCATGGATGCAGATGCAAAAAAAAAATCATAAGTGTAAAAATACTCGGTACGTAAGATCTAATTATGATCAATAAATAATAATTAATAGAATAAATAAAACTAATAATTGAGCAGATAAAGCGATACAATGTCATAATCAATGAATCAAGAAAATAGTGGAAATATATCAATTTGATGGATAAAGTTAAGGTCAAAAGACCAATTAATAATGATAACAATATTAAAATTTTGACAATGGCTTGATTAATATGATAATATATTTATCAATCCAATTCAATAATCAATGTCCATTGAGCAATAACAATTCAATAGATTAGATTCTATTGAATTCAATTATTAATGTTCGATCTTATATAATACAATATGAAGCGCTCAATTAATTAAAGGGAAAATTCAAATCTCTTTCATGCAGGTGTCACGACATGACAATAATAACAGTATCAATAATTCGTAAATGTCTAGGAACTATGGCCACACATACGACAACCATAACTTTTCTAGAGAATGACGTCTCAAATCTTTAGGTACATTATCTATTCTATACAATTCAATAATAATATGACCTAGATTTAGAGGTAATAAAAAAATAAGAAACCATCTTTTATTTTTTTATCTTATTTTATGTAATATGCCTATCTTTAACAATTTAATTTAGATTAAAAAAGACTCAATTATTAAAGACTACTATATCAATACTATAATCAATGATAATATTGGACATGTTAACAACACAATTGACAATATGATTTGATACGATAATATTATAATCAAGTATAATAATTCATATGATCAGAAATGCCTAGTAATAATAAAATCCATTTAACTACAATTAAATATGTCAAAATGGGTTTATACTCCCAAATTTCGGTCTGCTTCAAGTGGAATGCGGGCCGTGTCATAAGTAGTCGAAACAAGACTTGGTTGAGTGAACCCCGAGTCAGGTATAATGCGAACTTGGGCCAGATTGGCTTGGATTTGCTCCTCTACCCTCGGTCGCCAAAGTCCGAGCCAGGTGTGAGAGCAACCTAGGTTGGGTTCGAATGAACTTGTTCTGGTCCTACTTATATTCAGTTGAAGTCAGGCCAGACAATACATAACTCAAGTCGGATTCTATTATCGTCGGAAAGTCATATTTTCGACATAATTTAGGATCATCATATCTATACCATATAATATCCAATTAATGCAAAATCTATATCAATGCAACTTTTGTATAAGGGAGAATAATACTTATTGGACGATGATCTTCTATATGCAAGCTTCAGAACGTCATGTTAGCCGCCCTTTGAATTGTCTCAGATCACATGCAAATGAAGAAGAAAGAGGAGACTCGTGGACAAAATTTTTTTGCTACTAAGGATTTTCAGACACCCCCTTTAATGCATATTTATAGCTGTAGGATAGAGTTTTAACTTCTATTAGACCTTTGACTCATATCGAATTAATTTTAATCTTTCATCATTAGTTAATCATGTAATAATCACTTCGATTTAATTAAATCTAAAATTAATTAAGAACCCTATAACTATACATATAACAATTTCAATCCACTCAAAATTTATCTCATCTTTCCAGCTTCTATCAAATTTCCCTTTAATTTTGAAATTAAATCATTTCAATAAATAAAATAATGATTTTCCAGATCCTTTAATGAAAAAATATATATTAAATTTTTTTTCTGAAAATCCGTGTTTGGTCTTTTGGACTTTTTCTTTATTAATGTATTGGACATTTAGATCTATTTTGTATAAAAAAACTATTCAGATAATAAAAGGTCTTAAACATAAGTAGAAATGCATTATAAGGTAAGTTATAGGTCCCCCAACTTCATTATCAGACTTTTTTTTGTCAAGTTTATCCTTATATATATGTTCTATGTTTCTCTTTCATATCTTTGCCATTGAAAATAATGAAATAATAAATACATCAGCAAAAAGACATATATTAAGTAATATAAAATTATTTGAAAGATAACTTTGAATGCATTATCTCTATTGTTATTTCAAAATATATTATTGTCATTCTATACGAATTTCCTTGGATTATTTTACCCTTACAGTCTTTTCTTTTATTATTCTTTTTTCTAATGTCTTTATAATTATTTCCATTGTGTTGGGTTTAAAATTAGTAATATTCTGATGAAATAAAAAATAAATAAATTTTATTCTCAATGTTCACTATTTGGTCTTTTGAACTTTTTCCTTTATTAATGATTTAGATTACTATTTTGTATAAAAAATATTCAGATAATTTTAAAAAGTACAAGGAATAATAAAACGGCGTTAAATATAAGTAGAAATACATGAAAACATAATAGTGAATAACATAACCTTAACTTAATCATCATAAGATCTACCATTAATGCCTTATGCCTCTTAATTAAACTAATTTTTTTAGCACTACCGAATTTAATCATAAATAATAAGAAAAAAATAGTGGCAAGCAAGCGGATGAGAGGAAGTTCTACACAACATGGTGGTCTTGGTGTGAGACTCCAGTGATCATAAATAATGTATTCAAGATAATGTGGTGTTTTGACATGGATGAATCATGAAATATATGTTAGTTTTTTTTAAAAAGGTGATAGATGACTAGTTAAATTAAATTCATATTATTTAAATAATTTGTTTAAAACATCGGTGATGAAGGATATATAGAACAAGAAAACTTATTTTTTTATATTATTTCTATTTTGTATCATATTTGCTTATTAAAATTTACTTTTGGGATTAGAGTAAAGCGCAAAGGAGTAATTTGTTATCGTTTAAGTGGGTCTCTACACATAATACTCATATTGAAAGCCTTACCACATGTGGGCAACATGAGATAACACAATGGTAAAAATTTAGAATTTTATTTCATAATTCTCGAATATTATGGTGAGAATAGAAAAGAAATCGCCCAAATTCATGATCGAATTAATTTACTTTCATTCTTTTTTCTCCAATTGTTTCTATCTTTTTTTTTCTTCTGTGTTTCTTTTGTTTCTTACGTTTGCCTTCATCCTTCCTCTCACTTACTTTCTCTCTATTCCTTTTTTTCTTCTTTCTTTAACCTCTCCAAAATTTCCTTCTTTTACTTTTCTATTTCCTCTCACATATTTATCTCATCTCTCTCTCTCTCTTCATGTCGTTTTTCCTTCACCATCCCAACTTTTCACTCTTTCTTGTATTGTTTTGATATTTCGCTCTCCTGTTTTCTTTCTCTACCTCCTCACTTTTTGTCTCCTATCACTCTTAGGTTTATCTCTCCAATCTCTCTTCACTTTATCTTTTGCAAAATATGAAGTACATGGAGCACCTTTTTGCTACAAAAAAATGAAGCACCAATGATTAAAAAACAATCAATAATCGAGATATGGCATTAAAAAATAAGTTTTATCTTAATACGAAAGTTATATTATATCTCAACCATTGACACTAAGATCAAGAGTGTTTCATAATTCATATATATATATATATATATATATATATATATATATTATATCTCAACAAATGCTCCACATTCCTTAACCTCTATAAATATAGTTAAAAAAAATTTAATTTAAGTGTATGTTATAATTATTAATTTAGTTTTTTTCAAACTAAAAACAAATGTGGAAATAACTTTTTGATTTCCAAATTATTATCATGTTAAAGAACAAGAAAGAAATCTGTAAGTCAATCAAAATAATGTTACAGATAATTAACTAACTAGATAAAAGTGGAATACACTAATGTCCAAAATAATGGAAATTTGTATTCCCCACGTCTCCTTTCCCTTCCGTTCAATGATATTAATAAAAAAAATTTCAATCTTCCTAAAACATCAACCTAATTTTTCTCCTAATACTCACAATGAATAGACTATCCTTAAAAGTTGATAAAACTATCATTAGAACCATTGGGAAGAGTTAGAACCGAAGGTTAGGAGGATATAACACGTCTCTTTTAGGGCTTGTTTGGTTCAAAATTCATTAAGGAGAAGGGAATGTAAAGAGTGGGAAGGGAATGTAAGAGAATGAAGATAAATAGTTATTCCTTTTTTGTTGATATCATTAAATGGAAGAAAAGTGAATGAATATTAAGTGATTAATTTATTTAGACGATTTTATCTTTTATATATATAATTGTATGTTTAATTTATTTGATAAAAATTGGAAACATATTCTTAATATGTCTTTCCCCTTCTTTCCACTCCGATTTGGAGGGGAAAGAAAAATGGAATATTGGAGAGGAATGGAAGGGAAAGGAGGGGATTTTCCCTTTATTTCTCCTTCAACTTAAATTCAACCAAACGAGGGGAACGAATTTTCCTCCTTTCCCTTCTCATTGTTTACCTTCTTTTCACCTCTAACCAAACAGACCCTTAGTAAATATGGAATTTGACTTACGGTCGATCCAGCCTAATCAATATATGAACTCGACCCATATATTCCATAATAGTTCAACCATCAAAGTGGATTTATTTCGTACGAAATTTAGACCTAAGATAATTCATATTACTAGACAACCCATTGATTCAACATAATCTGACTTTCTCGGTACACTGATCACATGTTGAAGTCTCAGCCAACCATCGAGTCCGACTAATTTTGATGTCGTCCGTGTTAGACAATGAGCAAAATCGTATGCCCTAAATTCAATCGGATGGTCTCAATCTAATGTGTTGATCGATCGATTAGATCGTACGATAATGGTTGGATGAATATAGACCATTGATATTCATATTATTATATTATAATAGATTTAAATAGGGAGCATAATGGTCTTGTCCTCTATTTATAACCTACTATCATTTTTCATGAATGATGAGATTATGAGGAAGACGAAGTTACACAATTCTTCTCTTCATTCATTATATAATAATGTATTAGTCATTATATGAAATGGCTCTTTCTTCCATTCTTCCTCTCCACTCTTCATCTTCTTGTTGTGGTGTTAAAGATGTGTGCAAGTCTTCTTGATGTCTTCGCGTGGATACCGTTAAAATGATGGCACTTGTGATCCTCTTCGACGAACTTTCTCTTCATTGAATAGCATTTATGAGGTAACAGATCGAATCCTTACTAATATTATTATAATTATAATTTTATATTTTCCTTCAGTGCGAACAACATGTTTGATTATGACGAATAAAACTTCCAGCGAGAATTTTCTGCGTTCATTTAAATTCAATACATCTACTTAAGGGATAAGATATTACTATTCAGTCCACCCAACTGCTAGGTGAATTCAAAGATACTGATCAACTTAGATCGAACTCATCTCATATTTCATATATGGAGAGAGGTAATGATCAGGATAGGCATTGGACAACCGATCCATGAGTCGCTCAAAAGTCTTTAAGGTTAAATGCATGTGGACTCATGAGGTTTCTTCATGTATTTAAAGCCACGGGGGATGTGGGGTGGGGGGGGGGGGGGGGGGCGCATTTAGCTGGCTGGCCAATTATTGCACCTCCCTTTTGGCCACATCGATGCGTCCAATGGGAATGACCGCTCGCTTAATTGGACTGCGACACGACCCCAACTCTCGCCCAATCAACGCCCCGGGGACGAGAGTTTTAATTCTGATCAACCTTTTAAAAGCTCCACGCCATTTTATTAACTCTGTACTAGGCGCAGTACCAGGGAAATCTTGCATGGCAATACATACTATATACATGCATTTTGTTCAGGAGTACCCCCACTGGTGCCGGCCCCATGCAGATTCATGAAACGCCATTATCACCATTTATGCAACTGATATACACCATTTTCTTCGATTATCTGAAGTTTTAGTTTGTCAACAAATTAAGCAGGAACCAGAGGAGATGAACGAAAGCTGGCTGAACGAGCTCAACAATGTAGTACATGTACAGCTCGAGGGTGCTTAAGTTAGCTTTAGAATCTAGGCAACCAACAATTTTGACGTCTCAATGTTGGGGTAAAGGAGAACCTCCGAATCCCATGCTAGATGATGCTCTCAGGGAGCTGACGATGATTTGGTGAAAAAAAAAAAGAGAAAAGAAAACTGAATCCGAAAGAGCAAACATACTGTCAGCTTGGCTTATGTCTCATGAGTCATGCCCTCAAAAAATGAAAACTAGAGGGTGACTGCCTTGACACGGAGAGAGAGAGAGAGTGAGAGAGCTTTAATTGTTTCCGAGGGATATGTATCAGAATGGGCAAAGTACAACCTTCCATCTCCGAGCACGAAAAGCTAGTTTTGTTTGTGTGTTGCCTCGCCGTGCCTCTTCTTTAGCCACTCACGGACGATGCTTTTTAAGATCTATCAAAACCTTGCTGCTTCCCTAAGGCAATGCAAAGGTACGAAGCCAATTGAAGCTAAAAAGGTACAGTCTTCGCTGCTGGTTCCAAAGCCACTGCCAAAGATCAGAGGTGCATCGCAGCTTGGGGTTACCATTGACACAACAAAGGCACAGCAACAGCGCAAATCTGGACAAAAGAGAGCTCTCGTGGGTATCTTCCTGCTGTACTTGCTCTGTCGAATCCACTCTGCGGAAGAAGACCTGATCTTGATGCACCATTTCATCCCCTACCGAGCAGAGGGAGCTTGGGAACCACGAGTCAATAGAGAGCACTATGAAGATCTTGTTTTCAGTTGAATTAATTTCATGCAAGCCAAGCAATAGTACTAGTACTAGACAATTGGAAGCATCTTTAGACCATCTCATTGTTTAGACATTGAAGTATCTTCTGTTCTTAGCAAGTGCCTAGTATTAAAGTTAACACTGCGAATGAGGAACCCGCGTGATTTTAATTTTTTTGTTTCATGCAGATCAGAAGTCAGAACTGATCAGAAACGAGTCACAGTCCATGATCACACAGAATCCCACACCATCAACTCTGACAGAGATATAAAATAAAAAAAAACAAATGCCATTCCATAATTGTGATGTGTAAGGATGCAAAATGGAGAAAACAATCCAGTAATTTGCATAATCGGAAAACCTAGTTCCATGACTCATGCAGGCGATCAACTACGTTCCATGCTTCAACTTTTTTCGGTGAAACGTGCACCCGATGCTTCAATTTAATACTACTGTATGTATGTTAATCCGGCTAAGAACTGCTCCATTATTTGACATGCTGCATCACTCATTTGTTTTTTTCTAAGAAGCTCTATGGCACTTTTCAATCGCCTCAAGAAATGCCTGAAGAACTAGAAAAAAACTCAGGTTGTGAAGAATTCACCGTAGAAACAATGTGATGCCTACAGTGGCGACGGAGGGGAGTCACTTATAAACTAAAATAGACAAAACGCAAATGTTATCGAATTATATATAGCAGGCATGAGACGAAACCAGAAATGAAAGAAAAAAGAGGTAAAAAACTTGCACCAACGCTTTATCGAAAATATCTCAGATGCTGTTCTAGTCCTTGAACACGATCGACCGACGTACCTACATTTAACCCACAAACCAGATAACAATTCTCTGCCTAAGATTTATAAGCTAAACGAAGAGACGAGATAAGGATATAACAAGAGATCTAAGAAGAGGTAACATGTGGGTTCGCCGTTCGCTGTTCAGTACGGAGGCGGAGGAGGTGGTCGGGCGGTGGGGGCCCAAATAACCTCCGTCGGAATGTGGCCGCTGTAAATAGACATAGAACGCGACTCCGCTGCCCCCGTCGTGGGCGTTGCCACTTCGCTCGCCGCCTGCGGCCCGCTGTGGCGCCGTTGCCGTTGTTGTTCGTTGAGCTGCTGCTGCTGCTGCTTCCGATGTTTGTTGTGTTGAAAGGTATAGTGATCATGCTCTTCAAGGTGGTCGCCGCCACCTCCGGATACTGACACTGACACGGATACGTCGTCCTCCGCCGGAAGCCGGTGGAACGTCGGGCTGGAGAACGCGGCGGCCATCACCACTACCGTACCGGACGCCATCAGCGGGCCGGCCACCGTGCCCCCGACAACTTGTCCCTGCGGCCCGGACAACGATATCGAGAGCGACCCCCAGGCCGCAGCGGGCGATAGTGCGGCCATGGCTGGAGGGAGGAAAGTGGCGGAAATGGACAAGATCTCGAACCGGCCGTGGAACGTGACGGTGGCAGCAGCGGACCCGGGCGGGACCGGGTGCCCGACACCGAGGATGGACGGCTGGCGGAGGGTGACGTTGTCGACGGCGCCAGTACCGGCTAGGACGCAGATCCCGAGGTTGCGGCGGCGGGAGAAGCGGGCGAGGGAGTCCACGACGTCGTGGCTGCTGGGGATCTCAAGGACGTGGGGGCGCATGGCTGCCGCCGGCTCGGACTCCCGGGTGAGGACCACGGACGGCTTCGACTTGTTCTTGGAGCCCGGCGGGCGTCCCCGCGGCCGCTTGGCCACCTCGATGGTGGCACCGTCGCTGCTGCCGCCTGCGACTACGAGAGCCTTCTCCTGGTCGGCGTCAGCGCCGGCGCCGCTGGTCTTGGGCCTCTTGATCTCCGCACCGTCATCGCCACTGCTGTGGATTTCATCCAAGAAGTATTCCCGCTGCTGCTGTTGCTGGTGGATGTAATGGTGCGGAAAGCGGCTGAACACGTCCGTTGGATGACCTTCCTGCGCGTTCTTCATGCTGTTGTCGCCGTTGGAGATGCTTCCGAAGAACATATAGGAGCCGAAGAAACTAAATAGATAAATAAAGTTGGATTATGATACTTTCTCTCTCCTATTCCTTATAGTACACTAATCATCGATGTTATGTATGGCGCAGTGGACAACTAAAAGTTTGCACTGGGAAAGGGATTTGGAGTCCTGGAGACGCAATAGAAGCTGAAAGGAAGAACTGGATCGAATCCTTTGAATGCTCTAGACCAGAGAGATTTTTTGTTCTTTCTTTCTTTCTTTCGATAAGTTAACGCTGGCTACAGTGGATGGAGACTAGATACATAGACTTGGAGAGAGTCAAGAGGAAGGTGAGAGGAGAGAGAAAGTGGGCCTCTCTAGATAAGCTTTTGCAATATTATGGGCTGAGTAAACCGGAAAAGGGTGACGACTGACGGGGAGATGTAGTAGCTGGAGGGGTGGGAGAGCGGTATGAGAAACAGCGACGGGAGGAAGGATATAATTGCATCGGCTGATGCACGAGGTGAGTAAACATCTAAAAGGGTATTGGGATATATTGCATTGATCGATGCACGAAACGGAGTTACTAATTTTTGTCTTCCATTTATTGTACCTTAATTGTTTTCCATATCGCACCATTAAATTATGAAATTTATCAAAAAAAAATTCAAGGCTTCTTTTTTTTTTATCGTACTTTCATTTTACTATTTTCATAATATTTTACATCTATTGTATTTTTTATGTCCTAAACAAGTAAAGAATAAAATACTGGTAATTCTAAATAGAATATATATTTTTTAAAAGAAAATTGATCTTCATTAATATAGCATTAAAAGTTCATTACACAAAATTTGGACGAGACCTGAAGGGAGTGATCACCTCAAAAGTATTTAGCCATGTTGGCGATCAAAAGCTGTAAGATAATCTGTTGTCATATTATTAGCGGGGACCAAAAAGCTAGGTTTGAATGATATTTGCGGAGATCCATAAGTAGAGCCCATGTCTCAGCGTGCAAAGCTGATTCAAAAGTGAGTCCCCAGTGCCTGCAAAATAGAAAACATCCATGTTAGATATTAAGATGAAGCCATATCCTCCATTTCCATCGGGCCTGTTAAATGAGTCGTCAGTATTGAGTAGAATCCAATTATGAAAAGGGGGCTCCCACTAGATCGTTATGGATCTTGGAGGCGAGTTGTCTCAGAGGCGTGGGTATGTGTAGTATCAAATTCGTGAAGACAAGCAAGAGCCTTTTCCCAGAATGCGTCGATAGTTGCACGTTTGGATCGAAAATGAATATGTTCCAAATTCTCCAAAGACAATAAACAAAAATGGATTGTAATTTGTTTCTAAAATGCTGATCCAAATTTGCTCCCTCCTCAACCCAGGAACCGGTCGGCCAGATAGAGGAGTACTAGAAACTGTAACGACACTTACTGAAAAATGTGCCAAAGTTGGTTTGCCACTAGGCATGAAAAGAAATGGTTTCAAGGGTGTTGCCATAGAGGGAGCATGATGGATCAACAGAGGGGCCGAAACTATGAATAAGGTCTAGAGTTGGTAGGTGGTCATGGAGGAGCTTCCATAGGAAAAAAATGGATCTTGGGGAGAACCCTGATGCACCAAACATTGGTCCATAATGGCTCTCCAGTCGGACGTGACGGCAATGACTGTCTGTTTATGAATTTATTCACTGCTTTAGTAGATGGGCGTCCATATGAATCTATCACCCAAACCCATGCATCATCACATGCCGAAAGTAAATGCCACAAACTTTGTCACAAAGCATCGGACAGAAGATTGAGGACAGAAGGGGGGTATTCCACTGGTGGTCAATAATTAAGTTTGATACTTTGAGGGAGCTGATGTCGACGTCCATATTTAGATATGTTGGTAGGTGAGATAATGGTATGGGAGAAATCCAGGGATCGTAGAGGACATTGTGGTGGTAGCGGTTCCAATATTTTTCATGAATCCCATACGGAGTTCAAGGATGGAGTCTAAAACAAGTCGCCATGACAAGGCAGTACCAAAGTGATGTTGTGGGTCCCATAAATTTAGCATTTGATACTTTGCGGAGATTAAGTTGGGCCATGGCAAATTTATGTAGTTTAATAGGCTAAGGATACAACGGGCAATTAAGGAGGAACATATAAGTTTGAAACTTTTAATTGTTAATCCACATTACTCCTTAGGCAATAGTACGATCGACCACGTAATGAGATGAGAGCCGCGTCGGTTGCCAGAAAAGTCCCAAAGGAATGATCTAGAGAGTTTTCAAGAGACGCTAGAGTACTGACCGAGAGGTATGTTGACCCTAAATAGTACGAAGGCATGGATGTTAATGTGGATTTAATGAGGATAGCGCGCCCTACCTGGCTGAACAGGAGTCATCTCCATCCGGAGATGCGTGGAGAAATACGATCTACAAGGAACTTATGATCCTTAGAGTTAATGAATTTGTATGAGTTCGAAGCCTCGAGATATTGGAAAGATTAGGTGCTTCAATTAGATTGAAATGTAAGGGAAAGAAAAATGTTGCGGATAAATTTTGTTAAATATTCCACATGCTTAATATTTTTTTCTCAATTATATCCTTCAATTTTATTTTGTAATTAGACTACTCTCTAAGTAGCGATTTATTTCAGTAACTACCCTTTTGATAAAAATAAATTATTTTCTAATAATTTTTATTAATGTGAAATTTTTATTTAAAATAAAATAAATATAAAATAATAATATAATAATATAATTTTTTTGAAAAATAGAAAGAGAGAGAGGTGTCCCCTCTTCCTCCAACGTCGAAGAAGAGAGACTTTGGAAGCCTGCAACGCAAAGGGGAGTCACCACCTCCCCCTATCTTCCCTAACACCAGAGAAGAGAAGGCGCGCTTTGAGCACCTGTGATGCAAACGGGGAAGCATTCCATCCCCCTCTCTGTCCCAGCATAGGAGAAGAGAGGGGGATGAGATCCCTCCCCATCTACAATCTCAATTATGGTTGTTGTATTCATATCAGTCCTTACGAGATATGTTAATGAATGAGATATAACTTGATTTTTTAGGATAAAATTATTGCCTTCAAGATGACTATGGTGTACAATTTTCTTTCGCTTGTTAGTGATAAAAAAGATAAAATAATTTAAAATATGAAAGTAAAGTTGTAACATTTCTGACCAGCGTGTGATATTATTCGCTTTGAGACTCGGCCCGCACGATTTTCTCAAAACGCATTACATTTAGTGAAGGACATGCTGCCATATATACCCAGCATCTCTCCCATGACTTATGCATGTGGGACTAATCCAAGGCATGCCTCATGCACCCTTCCCCCTTTAGGGGACTCAACACCCTCATTGAGTGATCGCATCACACCATGCACAGAGGTCCACGCAGAGTGGCTCCCATATGTAACATTTCTACCAGCGTGTGATATTGTCCGTTTTGCCGTCTCGGCCCACACGGTTTTTTCAAAACTCGTCACACCTAGTGAAGGACATGCTCTCATATATACTCAGCATATCTCCCATGGGACTAATCTAAGACATGTCTCATGCACCAAAAATTTGGATCATTTCTCGATTTGTGCATGTCATCCTTGCGCAGGGGCCATCTTCTCTGTATCGTTCCAATAGGTGATGGTTCCTTATTTAGTGTAACATTCTCTCTTTAAGGTTATAATTTATTCATGTGAATTTGACACTTTCGCTATTATCCGGACTAGGCATAAGTTATGATTTCATTAACTCTTTGATTCATATCATTTTACGCTTATAACTATTGCAATTATCTTTATTCGAACTTTAGCTAGACTAGAAAATAATAATATGAATAAAATGACTAATACACCTAAGTTTTGTAGGTGTGAATAAAACAATGTGATGTCTATAGTGAAAACAAAACTGAAAATAAACTATAATGAATGAAAATGTCAAATAGAGTATGTGATATGGATTAGATAATTTATTTTCAAAGAAAATCAATTCTGATGATTTGGGAAGATGCATAAAAAGCTTATCAAATCTTACTTGACTAATTTTTGTGCCCAACACTACACTTTCCTATCTAATCTTTTGCATGACGAGCAATGATAGAATAACACCAACTTGAGTCTCCACAATGAAAGGTAGAGGACACCATATACGAATAAAAGTATTCATATCTCCAATAAAATAGAATGTCATTTAATCCGACAAAATCATTATCATAAGTTTTTGTGTTAGGATTATGATATTAAGTAACTAAGGAAATTCAATAAAAAAATATGGGTGAACATTATCCATATTTCTTTGAATAGTGAGATATGTTAAATTTCGAGGACGAAATTTATTTTAAGGGGGTAGAATGTAATATCTCAAATCTAATTCGTATATCATTATATGTTTTAATAGTATAACTTATGATTGATGAACAATATGATATATGTGTTCGTTGTAATGTCACTTATCAAGTTTTTAAAATTTTGTTCAATTTAAATAAACTATTAAAATATAATTATTAGACATGCGCTAATGCATATACTCATACCATTAAATATGCATATAGTTATTAACATGTAGATTAAATCTCAAGAGCCAATCACATGTTGTCAAGTGGCACCTAGGAAAAGTATGTTAAAAATATTCAATATAGAAAATGTATGAATAAATTATTTGAGTTATATTATCATAATATATACTTAATAATGAATAATTTTTGTCCATTAATAAGTTATTTTGGATGTCAAAATTTTGTTGGATAAAGAATTGTTCATATGCAAGCTGCCAGCAAGCTAGAAATTCCTTATGATAAAAATCCGCCTTTCTTATATGATATTCAATTAGTTGATTTTTTCAACCGCCTTTCTTATATGATAAAAATCCGAAGAAATTTCTCCTGTCTCCATTACATGTTTAGAAACGACACCTAGATTATCATCCTTTCTGTGGAGGACGGAGGAAATTCTACAACACCGATCACTCGATGTGACAATTCTAATCCTAAGCTAGTGGTCCTTTTCATGATCATCATTTATTCGTCAATCTTCTTCAAAAATTATGGAAGCTACATTGATTGCTCCTCTTGGAGGTTACTTTCTTTCAGCTTTGGAATCCAGTTAATATGAGTTATGCAAGGTACTATCATTCTTTCCGCTGAAATTATTACTTTAATTTGTAAATTATATATTAAATCTAATATGTTATGAAATTATTTGATATTTAGGATCTTATAGACATTGATGTTAGGTTTCATTGACAATTGGAATCACTCTAAAATGATATGTGTAGCGAAAGTTATAAATGTTTCTCGTATCTTTCTATTAAGATGTCGAGAGAGCTAGTCGTGTTTATTACTTATGTCAAAATAAGTTGTATTGAAAATAAAGTCATTTTTCAAATGTACGACTTAAGGTGTATCGGTTTGCTATGAAATGATCACATATTGTGTAATTTATTTAATGATATACTTTTACTCTTATGTTATAAAAGAAGATTAAATTACATCACATTTCTGCATTTTTTTCATAATTTTATTTGATCATCCGTAATGAGTCACGAACTCTGGTTTAACTCGCGTGTTAAATTAGGGTCGTGACAGTTATAGTATCAGAGCAATAGGTCCTCTTTTAGTCAAACATTACATAAAAATGTCTAGGATGACATTGTCATGTTATAGTGGAGTTATCATTGGCATGCTTATAGTGTAGACTACTTGTATTTAGCTTGAGTTGTGTGAGTTTGAGGATTATAATGTGAGGTTATATACGTACTAATATATGACATTTTGAAATGCGATTGTGATATTTGCTTTTGATCAATTATGACTCTATGCATCGCAACCCTATACATGGGTTTATATATGTATTGCCATGCCATGTTATGTAAAAAGGAAAAGAGAAAGCAGATAACCATCAAGTATTAATTTGTGATTCTAGACTTTGTGGTATTGCCTTGCATAATTGGAAGTGTGAGAAGTATTTGATTGTTGAGATGATTGTTTTGTATTTGTATGACTTTGATGTAATTTTGGATGTGGATTAATTGTCTTCTTACCATGTATGATTATATTGTTATAGGGAACTAGCTATTTTCTCACTTTCAAGTCAACTATGATTTGGACTGTAATCACTCAACGAGGGCGTTTAGCCCCATAAGGGAGAAGGGTGCATGCTTTGGATTAGTCCCATATGCATAAGTCAGATGCTGGATATATATGAGAGCATGTTCTTCACTATGTGTGATGCGTTTCGAAAAAACCGTGCGAGCCAAGGTCCAAAGCGGACAATATCACACACTGGTCGGGAATGTTACAAAAGTAATATATTTTCTTTAGTCATTAGATCATGCATATCTCTTGGAGCAAAGGTGTGATGATTCTAGAGGACATCAAGCATTTGTTCATGGGACCTAAAACGCGACTAATGCAAAGACTATTAGGTGCAAATGTCTAAAGCTTGAACAGTGTATGGTCAATCACACTAGAGTCCCCGCCTTTGGATATGAGATAGAAGGCATTGAGGTAAATGATATTCCTATTAGGGATGATACTAACACTCATATGGTTGGATCGTTTACTATTGGAGCTTTAGAGGGTGCACATGTGGAGCATATGACCAAGATTCCTCCATGAAAAGCAAAGCATGATATTTATGGAGCCACAAGCATCACACGCATCATCTTTTGACTCACGTGTTAGGGATTCCAAGGAGGAATGGCTTAAGTCATTTGACGTCGCACCATGATGCATATGTCGAGGAGATTTGCAGTGGAACTTGGGCTTTATCATGACAACTTTGATGAGTTTTTCATCTGATAAAGGTTTCACACCTTATGTTATGAAGAACATATGATAGTTTTGATGAGTCATAGATGTTCTTAAACATGTTTGTTTGAAATATACTTTTGACATGTTTTGTTTATCTATTGGATGCTTTTGATGTAACACCCCGAGATTCACGTGACTTTCATATGCTCAGAGTCATCCCGAAGATGCTACACTATTTTATATGTAATAACTTTTGCGGAAAATAAACTCTATAAAATGCGGAAGTAATAATAAGTCGTCTAACAATCTATAATGTCAAGGAGCTGAAAACGTCTATGACTCCACAATACTAAATATGTGAAAAAGAAATAACTAATCAATAATCTAGTAGGACTTAATCCTACATCATATGAAACATCTCTCAGTGAGTGTCACCATCCTCTATCATCTCACATACATGAATTCAGATGTAGGAGAAAATCCACGAGTATAAAAGTACTCAATACATAAGGTCTAACCATAATAATAGTCAATAATTCAATAGTGCATGATAATTAGCAATATGAAACAATAATTAAATATGCATTGAATAGGACAATATGATAAGAGCTCAATAATCAATAAAACAATATAGCCATAAATCAATAAAGAAGATCAATGATAAGATCAGGTAAGAGGACTAATCAATATCAATTATGCCTGATCACTATGGCACCAATTTAATAATTTTAATTCCATATCAATATCAATGATCATCGGCCAATAATAATATTCCATTCGATTAAATGGACAGAGGCAAAGTCGATCAACGCCAAAATCCGAGTGACCATGATTCATTTCAATTCAATTCAATTTGATTTCATTCAATTTCAATTCAATTCAATTCAATCTTTGGGGTTCCAATACGATAAGGAACATTCAGTCAATTAAGGGAAACTCCATGTTCCTTTCATCTAGACCAGTGAGAGATCAAGTCACGATAAATCGTCTTCCAATAATAGTGCTAAATAATAGTTTCGTGATGACGGAAGATCATGGTCATCACATGACAACCATAGCTTTCCAGAGGATGACGTCTCAAACCTCGGTACGCTATCTGCTCCATACAATATCCATTATCAATAACAATGTATCCTAGGGGCTTAGAGACAATAAGAGAACATGAAGACCCAGCAGTTTTCATCTTTTATTTTATTTACTCTAAAGACCTATATTTAACAATTCAATTTAGGTTAAATAAAGACTCAATCAGGAGAAAACTACTAGTTTATTATTATGGTTAATCACATAATCAAGTAGAACAATAAGATTAATAATCTTAAGATAGATCTGAAGGATATGACGATGTTAGATCGGTTAACGATTATGGTCATAGATGATTATGGACAATTAACCATAATAACCATTCAATTATCTATAACAAAATATCCAAAATTACATTTTTTGTCCCCATAATTCAGCTCGCGCTAGATAGAACCCGAGCCGTGTTCGGAGACGCTCAATATCACCTCGGCTAGGGAAAACCCGAGCTGGGTCGACCAGTTAACTGTCAATCACAATCACGCCGCAACCCGAATCGAGCCGAAGCCAGAACCCGGGCATGGCTAATAGGAACCCGGGCTGGATTTGACAACCCGATCCAGTTCTGAGTCTAACTCGATTCGGATTCAATGAAATACGAGCTGGGTACAACAAAACCAGGGCCGAGTTCTGCCACCGACAGAGAAACGTGTTCCGATCATCATAACTATGACATACGATACCCAAACTATGCATATGATATATCAATGGATTCTCGGTACAAAGGAGAAGATAATATGATTCCATGTCGCAGAAAACCGATGATATATGGATTTCCTCTATGTACCTAAAGTTGGCTGAAAAACCAAGTAGATTCTGCTTGCACGAGTTGTGTAGACACCAACTTTGGCCGACAATATTTCTTTGTTCACGTCCCAAAACTTGCGGCCACCACTTGAAAGATCTTCTCCTATATGTCGGCTTCGAAACCAACCACCACGTGCTCTCAGGGATGCCTTGATTCGCGTGAAAATGAGGGGACAAGAGGGGCTCATGGAACTAAAATTATGTTTGGCCAAGGGGGTTTCCAGCCACCCCTTGGGTGTCTAATGCTCTATACATCTCAAATTGTTCAAGACCTTGGTTCAACCGATCATCACTTCAAAAAACTTGATTTTGTCCTTGAACCAATTGGCAATTAAACCTCAACAAATCTTTTATGTTAGTCAGTTGACCTAGTGTTAAAAGTGCTTGAAAATGTTTGTCCACACAATTCACTCAGTCAAGCTTATGTCGATATAATATAAGTTAGTTAAAAAGATTTTCATTTCATATGATATAACATTTGAATTTTTTTCGGCATATTTCATAGCATAATTTGTTATCATAATAACATAACACAAGATATAAATCCAACAAAATGCGGGCAGAAAAGCTTTTGAGAAAAAAGATGCATAACTTACCATTGGAAATGAAGAAAAGATGAAGTGAAGCAAATATCTTTTTTTTTTCTTTTATCCTACTTGGAATGAAGGAATTGTACGTTAGTATATTTTTAATGATTTTAAGCCCGATATATTGGAACAATTATTTAGGTTGACTAAACCTCGTCAACATATTATTTTTTTATTTTGTGTTTGTATTTTTTTCTTCCATTCCTTCTTATTCTTGTGTTCTGAGATTTATGAATCCATATTTAATTTGATAAATATATTTTACATTTTTAATACACCAATTTTTTTGGTCTTGTGATATGACAATTATTAGAAATTATCCAAAAATAACTAATAAAATTAGATTAGTTAACTGTCTAAAAGTAGATTGATGGAAAAAATAAGTTGATATCCTTTTTCTAAAGTTATTGAATCAGAGGATACACAAGGTCTACCAACAAAAAAATATTTAACAAAATTAGGCCGAATTAATATTAAGATCACTAACTAAGTTGAAAGTGAGTAGAGTTTAACTAAAGTATATTCTCAACAAATGACTTCTCGTACACAAAAAATTTGAAGAAAGCCGAACACTATACTTCAACAAATTATGCTTCAAATTGTACTTTTCAAATACTCAAACAAATGAGGAAAATGTGCTACATGCAATAATACAATTCTAAGATGAGGAAGCTTTGACAAACAACAACAAAATAAAAAAAAAAATTGAATCTAGGAACTTAGTTAGAAGTTGACGAAGAAAAAATTAATGCACGATCCAAGTGCAAATGAGGTTGTTGTTGCATGAATAACAAATAAAACTCCTCCTGAATTTGGAAGCTTGAATCATGAAACATTGATGCCACTTATTGAGATAAGATGTGAGAAAATTTCTCAACTTTATTATAAGGATCAACAATCCAAAATATTTAATTCAATGATTTTCCATAAACCATATTTATAGGCATCATTAGTCTAAACTCTTACACAAATTAATAGCATTATATTAGTCGTATGAGCAATACTATACAATGTAAATAATAATTAACGATGATGATGACGACAACGATAATGGTTTATAATTTATTATGTTTTAATATTTTTATTTATGAAAATTTAGAAGGATAAATATTAAAAGGAAATATAAATAAGAGAGACAAAGTTCTATTGAGTAATATGTATTATAACATCGGAAATGATTTTCATTAATATATAATGGGTAAAAGGAGTATGCTGCATTGGTGGGTGCTGTACTTTACAGCGTTAATCTCGGCCGTCCGTGTACATCTAAATCGAACGGTCTTCGACGCTTGGTGAGTAGGGAATCAATGATCCCTTTCTTCCACAATTACCTTTCTTCGCTACTGGCAGTCTTCGACGTAGGGCACCGGCGATTCCACGATTCCCTTTCTTCGTTGCTGGCGGTCTTTGACGTAGAGCACTGGCGATTCCACGATTCCCTTTCTTCGTTGCTGGCGGTCTTCGACGTAGGGCACGATCGCGTGCCTCATCTGCCACGACGATTCCATGATTCCTTTTCTTCGTTGCTGGCGGTCTTTGACGTAGGGCATCGACGTAGGGCACGATAGGCGCGTGGCTGCATGTCTCCGACGTAGGGCACGATCGCATGCCTCATCTTCCACGATCTCCGGCGAAGGGGAAAAAAGGCGTTCATTCCGGTCTCCGACGAAGGGGCAAAGTCTAGGTGATTATTGTTGCTCGCTATTGTTGAGTTTTTCCACTGAATGTTGCTCATTTCTTTCGTCGTTCAACAATCTGTTTTAGGAAAGTTCTATCAGTCGTGGATTCCTATTGTGAACGATTCCAATTGTGGCCGATTGCCAGGAGCACAAGGTGATGAATTTTGACTTTCTCAATTGTAGTGATAGCCATCTGGGAGTAGACATTGCTTGAGTAATTTTTTCCTCTCATTGTTATTGTAATTTATTTTTGTAATTGTTGCTGAAGCAAATTGTTTGTAAAATTTGTACAACTACTGTCATGGCTTCTTCATCAATCAGTGATATGAATTTTAATAATGCACAGGACGATATAATTATTGGGCTGGGCGATACACATAGGTATAATTGTTATATTTTTATTATCTCTTAGGTTTATACATGCTTAGTGATTGATGATTAGATTCCCTTGATTTCATACTTAATTTCTTGTATTCATGATTTGGAGACAGTGTGTACAATATCGATGGTAATGTTACTAAAGAGATACCTTATGTTGTTGACAATTTGGAACAAGACAGGCTAGTTAACAAACCTTTTGTCGGGATGACTTTTGACAGCCATGAGGATGCATACATTTGTTACAATTTTTATGCAAAGTCAATTGGTTTTTCTGTGCGTAAACATTATTCTCATAAATCTAAAAAAAGTAATGAAGTAATATCAAGTATGCTTGTGTGTTCAAAATAAGGTCATAAGCCTCTCAACCAAAAAATGGGAAATGAAGTGAAACGCAGACGCGATATTCGAGAGGGCTGTAGTGCTCATTTGCTTGTTGGTATTACAAATGACGGAAAGTGGGAGGAGAGAAAGTTTCTTGAACAACACACACATGCTTTAATGTCTCCATCAAAGGTAGCTAACCTACGATCTCATAGTAGATTATCAAGTAATTCCAAGGAAATGATTACCCAATTAAGAGATTGTGGACTTGGCCCATCAAAGATTGCTCACACGTTAAATTTTGGCGGCGATCCACTAGTTACACCACAAAATTGCATTGATCATTTAAAAGTAGCAAGTGTAAACCATGTTGGTAAGCAATGCAGGAATGTGATATCTTATTTTCAAAAGAAAGAAAGAAGTGATCCCAGGTTCTTTTTTAGATGGGAGATGGATGGGGATAATGTTGGAAGATGTTTCTTTTGGGCAGATGGAAGATCAAGGGACAATTATTTGACTTTTGGAGATATCGTGATGTTTGACACAACATATAGGACTAACAACTTGTGTATGCCATTTGCGCCGTTCACCGGAGTAAATCATCATATGCAATCAATATTATTCGGGTGTGCATTGCTTGTTGACGAGACTGAGGATTCTTTTGTGTGGCTCTTTGAAACATGGTTAGAATGTATGTATGATAAGCATCCTATTTGTATTATTACACATCAAGACATTGCGATGGGAAATGCTATCCGCAAAGTATTTCCAAATACTCATCATAGGTTTTGCATATGGCACATCGAAAAAAATGCCATTACAAATCTGAGAGACTTGATGGCCCTTAAGAATTTTGAAGCTGACTATGGAAGCTGGCTTAAGGATTCAATGAGTGTCGAAGAATTTGAAGAAAGATGGTATTGGTTAAAGCAGAAGTATAACATATCGGATGTATATTGGTTAGAGAAAATGTTTCATAAGCGTGAACATTGGGTGCATTTATATTTGAATGATATTTTTTGTGCAGGTGCAAAGTCCACACAACGATATGAAAGTATGAATTCCTTCTTCGATGGATTTGTGAATTCAAACACTTCTTTACCTGAATTTGTTTACGAATATGATCGAGCCCTTCAATCTCGACGTGATGCTGAACAACGAGAAGATTTTTAAACTTCGAACTGTTTAGCTACCTTAAATTCAACAAGTCCATTGGAGGCTCATGCAGGAAAAGTGTATACAACAAAGGTGTTTGGCCGTTTTCAAGAAGAGTTTAAGAAAACTCTCGGGTATTGGTTTGATATTATATCAAAAGATCATGAGAGACAGGTATATTCTGTATTTTTAGCCGGAAAAGAGGACACCAAGAGGATTATTGTGGAGTACAACGTCGATCCTAGTAACCTAGTGAAGTGTTCATGCAAAAAGTTTGAGAAGGTAGGAATTTTGTGTGGCCATGCACTGCTTCTCCTCTCCCATAAGAGATATGTGTGTATATCAAAACATTATCTTCTCTATCGATGGATAATAAATGCACGATATACGAAGGCATGTGCTTTTCCAAGTAAAATCAAAAGGCAGACCAAGAAAGTTGCAAAGGCTTAAGTCCGGCGTTGAGATTTCCATGTTGCAAGTAGAAAAGCAGAGATATAAATGTAAGAAGTGTTTGAAAGAAGGTCATAACGCGCGCACATGTACAATGTCTGAGGTGAATTGTTATTACATTTATAGGATTCTACATCTATTTGATTATTTTTTATATGTTCTCATGAAATCTTTTTATGTTTGAAACAGAGCCAAGTGGACGTGGATAATCAATAAACAACATGATGAATATGTAATATTTTTATTTTGACATGTATCTGATAATTGCTTAGTATCTAATCTGCTTCCAATTTGATAGGTTTGCCCTGGATGTGAAGATCTGCTTAGGTGCCTGACTGCTTTGTTGCTTACTGCTCAAATGAACCTGCTTAAGTGCATGTTTAACAAGGAACTTGGACAATCCTCATATGTTACAACATTGGATCTATGCTGAATTTGCTACAAAAATTTTTATATGAACTATCTGTAATTAGTGATGTCTGGAATTATTTTTATATGCACTATATGTAATCAGTGATGTCTGGAACAATCATCGTTCTTGTTATCTACAATCAGTGATGTTTGGAATTATTTTTATATGAACTATCTCTTGGATAGTACAATGTCATATTGTATTGTAAATGTTGTATTATGAACTATCTGCAATCAGTGATGTCTGGAACAATCATCGTTCTTGTTATCTGCAATCAGTGATGTCTGGAATTATTTTTATATGAACTATCTCTTGGATAGTACAAGGTCATGTTGTATTGTAAATGTTGTATTATAAATGTTGTATTATGAGCTATCTGCAATCAGTGATGTCTAGAACAATCATCGTTCTTGTTATATGCAATCAGTGATGTCTGGAATTATTTTTATATGAACTATTTGTTGGATAGTACAAGGTCGTGTTGTATTGTAAATGTGAATTGGATTCATCTATTAACAGAAGTGTTACACAAGATCAGAATAGTTAAGAATAGTTACAGAAGTGTAGCACATTTATTAACAGAAGTGTTACTTATTTAGTGATAGCCTTCACATTCCTAAATAAGCTAAGAACATTCCAATAAAGCAACTAGAATGACAGATCATGGTGACAAATGTTGTGTCTATGAAAATAAAGCAACAACAGATCCTTGCAGAATTGTTACTTTGGCAAGCTTTGCATATTAATGCATAATACAACTTGAACGATATTCTAGTACATCATACTAAAGATATTCTAGTACATCAAGCTGATAGCTATTATCAAAACAAGAAAAAAAGATATCGATTTCCACTTCCAATCATTGTTTCTCCGACATTCCAACTGAAGTTATGCTTCCATTGTCTCAAGCTTGTGCAATAATATTTCATTTTCAACTTCAGACCTTTCAACCTTTCCTAAGAGCCTATTGAAGATGTCTTTATATCGCGGTTCAACTTCTTCGTCCAACTATTGAAAGTATGTGCATTCTTCATTTTGCTAAAAATAAAATAATAGAGATGTCATACAAATATAGAAATGATCTCACGAAAATGTAACACAAAATATTGTAAGATTCTTACCTCGTAGTTTCGACAACCATAAAATCGACGGCCAGGGTTCCGTTGGGTCCATGAAGTTTTAATAACTGCTTCTTCATTGCAATTGCATAAGGGTAAACATGTGTAATTACTTTTAGTCATGATCAATATCCTTTTTATTCCCTGTCCAATATGAAAACATGATCAACAAAATGAATCAACTTCTTTATTAGTCTTCTGCTCACACAAACAAAATTAACAAGGAAAATAGTGACATTATATAAAACTACTCCCTTGCTTTTATTTCCATATGATGAATGAACAGCGAAGGAATGGATGAACTGCCACTAGCCATTTACTAAAATTAAGTATATAAGATTCTTGGTTTAGATTTGAACTTCAAATTACATTATCATTACATTTACAAGCAACCATCGATCTGTCAATTACATTTACGTTATCAATTTGCTTGGTATTCTATCAAATGAAAAACTACAAGAAAAAAAAGAAGACACCTCATGAATGAAGTTTTACGACTATACCCACCAGGAGCTTTCCCTAGTCAGAAAACATACAAGATAGTAAAAGAGAATTAGAAGCGTATTCAAGAGCTATAATTAATTTCATGATGCTTGAATTCATCTGCATTTACCTAATAGGAGCGTTGTTAATCAAATCGTGTCCTTTGCGTCCCTCGCCGGATCTGACGCTCTTCTTCTCCGAATCTGAGTGCCCTAGCTCACCGGATCCTTGCTAGATCACCCTCGCGCCGGATCCTTGACAGATATCCCTCGCGCCAAATCCTTGCTAGAGCTCCCTCGCCGGATCTGATGCTCTTCTTCTCCGAATCTGAGTGCCCTAGCTCACCGGATCCTTGCCAAATCGCCCTCGCGCCGGATCCTTGACAGATATCCCTCACGTCAAATCCTTGCTAGAGCTCCCTCGCAGGATTTGACGCTCGTTTTCTTTAGATCTGAGTGCGTTAGCTCGTTGGGTCCTTGCCAAATCGCCCTAGTGCCGGATCCTTGCCAGATCGCCCTCGCGCTGAATGTCGTCCATGCTGTCGGATTTGTAGCCCAACAAAATGAAAGAATGTCGCCGCTCGTTTCTATCGTCGCTTGGAGACAGAGAATGCCGTCGCTCGTTTCTGCCGTCTCTGCTTGTGAAAGGGAAAGTTGAAACTTCCTCTTTTATACGAAGCACAACGATCGTTGCTTTCCATCCGACGGCCGATATTCGGGAGCTATACTTTACAACGGTCGATGGGCGCAGCATACTCAGCGACCTCATATATAATTTAAATCATGGGCAAGGGGAGGCTTCATCCTAGCTCCTAACTTTTTAAATTTTATATTACTTACTTGAACGGAGGGTGGTTTTCAAACTTTGGGGCAGTGTTTTGCACTTTGAATTAGATAGAATCAATGTCTTATTAGAGTTAGTTCCGTCAAATGATGTAATGTTTAATGAAATCATGGCAAAAATTCGAAGTGGGAAAAAGCTGAGGAACCATGCTATTTTACCTTTTTTAAACTTTTTTCTTTAATGTGGCAGGTCTCTTTTTTTTAAATCACCTTTTCCTTTTTTTCTCTATCTTATATTTCTCTCACAAAATAATTTATTAAATATAATATATTTATTATAAAAATATATAATTTAATATTACTTATTACTTACATTTCATAAAAAATAATATTTTGTAAAAATAAATTATTAAAAATATTATTTATTATATTTAATATTATATTTTAAACATATTTTCAATAATTTTTTTATTATTTTTATTAATTAATATAATTATATTTTATGTTTATAATACCTATATTTCATTAAAATACATACTAAAATTAATTTATTATGTCAATTTTTTCACATCCTGTTCGTTGTCCTTACATTTCACTTGAACATACTTCAAACCATTTACCAATTCAACTATTAAAAAAAACTTGTAAGAACTACGATTCTCTATCTAGAAAGTATTGGAGTTAAATTCTACCTCTCATTAACTTTTTAAAATATTCTTTGTTATTTTTTATTTTTTTGTTAAAATTTATTATGCTTTTATTCTTTTTTCTTTAATCTTTTGTAGTGGTTTTTCTATTTATTGTTATTTTTTATTATGATACTTTTAGTATAATTTTATCATCAATGTTCTTAATTTTAAATATCTTTTCAATTCTATCATTTCATTCACGATGATTACTCTAACCAACCATGTGTTTATTTCTTTCACAGAATTTTGTTCGTTTAACTCCAAGTCTTCGTCAACACAAGTCTTCCTCAGTTTATTTAATGTGGATAATTAAAAAAAGGGAACAACTTCTGTACGTAATCCAACTCCATTTTTTTTTGTGTATTGAGGTATCAAATAGACGAAGTGGACAATAACCAGAGGAAAGAGAGCCCGCCTTTGCCCTAATCCCTTATCCCTTGCTGTCCAGGTACCGTCTCCCGGGACATGGACTCGCCGGCACAGCCGAAGTCGATTGCGGAGGAGCAGGAGAGGGATCAGGTGCGGGTGACGAGGAGGACTCTTCAGCAGGTGCTGGAGCAGTGCCGGAGGGCCCTCGAGCTGCTCGAGGACGGGAAACCCAACACAGGTGCCGCCGCCGATGCGGTGGATGGGGTGAAGGAGGAAGAAGCTGTCGAAGGCCCTTCGACCAGCCCCGCGTTCACCGTTGGGTACGAGGCCGACGAGATAAAAATGGAGAATTTATCTTTAAACGAGTCCGATGAGGTAAAAATGGAGAACTTTTCTTTACATAGACTTTTATCAACTTGACTTCTTATTGATGCAGTTTATATAGGTGCGTTCTCAATCCCAAATTCTTGTATTTGGTCTCAAAGAAATGGAGAAATGAAAGCGAGATCTATTAGATAATTGAAACAAAGTATTTGCGTTTTTTAAATCTCGTTTTAGCATTTCAAAGGTCCTAGGTCTTTTCCTTTTTGAGGTAATAGATTGGGAATTTTTTGCAGAGAAAATTGGGGTATATCATTATCATCTCCATGACAATCTTAGACATGTATTCTTATTAGAGATACAAAAATATTGTTCACATGCAAATTTCATGGAGGAAACCAAAAATCATAATTTCTAAGCGTGATTTCAACAATCCATCACCATGGTTTTCTCAAACAATTAAATAAGGATGCTGGTGAATTATTAGTTCATGAAAATTAGGCACTTATTGGTTTGAGAAGTCAACAGACCTAGGTTACATAGTGAATTATTAGTTAGCATCAGGGGGCTGTTTTACTTTTTTATATATATCTCATGGGTAAATTTCATCAATAAATGCCTTCGAATTTTACCTTTTTTCCAAATTTATTCTCCAATTTTATTTTGTAATCAGACTGCACTCCGATTTCATAAAATGCCCTTTCGACCGGTTATAGTTTGTACTTGGTCATTTGACTTACGTGACACGCTAGTTAGAAATAAAATAAATATAAAAGAATAAAATAATATTAAAACAATAATAATAGTTTAAAAAATAATTAAAGAAAAGAGAGACTCTGACCGCCTGAGCGCTGGTGCGGCCCCCTCTCCCTCCAGTCACCTGAGTGCCGGTGCTGGTGCTCAGGCGGTCGGAGGGCCCCTCTCCCCCTCTCTTCTCCAGTGCCGGAGAGGAGAGGAGAGAAGGATGGTGATAGCGCCCCCTCCCCCTTTGTTGTCGTGTACAATAGACGGGAAGGGGGGGTGCCACCCCCTCCTCCTCTCTTCACGCCAGAGAGGAGAGAAGGAGCGGCCTCCTTGATAGGTTCCTAGTCCAACTAGAATCCTAATTAGATCACTTTGAGGGGATAAGCCTTCAATAGATCACTTCGAGGGGGTCAAGCCTCCAATATATTTGCTCTTAGCAATTATCAAAAGAAGATTGTATTCTCATTTGTCCTTAAAAAGAGTTCTAGGGGGCCCTATTTATAGAGTAAACCCAAACAACAACAACAACAAAGCCTTATCCCACTAGGTGGGGTCGGCTACATGGATCATACGACGCCATTCCGCTCTATTAGTAACCAAACCTTTCGGTATATTATTCACCAATAGATCTTGCTCTATTAGTTCACCAAGTGTCCGCCTTGGCCTCCATCTCCCTCTTTTAATCGGACTTCAGATTATTTGATCTACTCTTCTTACTGGCGCATCTAATGGTCTTCTCTGAACATGACCAAACCATCTCAAACGATTCTCTACCATTTTCTCACTAATAGGAGCCATTCCGACTCGTTCACGTATATGGTCATTCCTAATCTTATCTAATCTTGTATGACCACACATCCATCTCAACATCCTCATTTCGGCTACCCCCACTTTACATTCATGTTGTCCCTTCATAGCCCAACATTCACTACCATATAACACTACTGGTCTTATAGCAGTACGATAGAATTTTTCCCTTCATACCCCCACTTTAGATTAGGAATGACCATATTCGTGAACGAGTCGGAGTGGCTCCTATTAGTGAGAAAATGGTAGAGAATCGTTTGAGATGGTTTGGTCATGTTCAGAGAAGACCATTAGATGCGCCAGTAAGAAGAGTAGATCAAATAATCTGGAGTTCGATTAAAAGAGGGAGAGGGAGGCCAAGGCGGACACTTGGCGAACTAATAGAGCAAGATCTATTGGTGAATAATATACCGAAAGGTTTGGTTACTAATAGAGCGGAATGGCGTCGTATGATCCATGTAGCCGACCCCACCTAATGGGATAAGGCTTTGTTGTTGTTGTTGTTGTTTATTGGGTACTTTTCTATCACAAAGAACTCCAGTGGCTTTCCTCCACTTACACCAACCAGCTTGAATTCTATGATTAACTTCGTCATCAATCTCACCATCTTGTCTTGCAATTGATCCTAAATATTTAAACTTTGTCATTTGAGGAATTATATCCTCCCCTAGCCTAACTTTCAAATCGTCTCTAAGTTGTTTATTTGTGAAATTGCTGTGCATATATTCTGTTTTATTCCTACTTAAACGAAGTCCTAGTAAAACTAGAAATAAAAGAAAAAGAGTGCTAATCAAACTAGAAAGTAAATAGTTAATCCTAATCAAAGGAAAATTAACTATTCCTACTAATATTAGGAATTAGGTTCCTATCATTTCCTCCCTCTTCAAAATAGCCTTGTCCTCGAGGTCATACAAAAACATGTGAGAGAACTTTTCCTTTCGATGCTTAATCGGATGATGAACTCCGCCTATATTTTATAGCCGGTCCCAAGCCCGGATAAAGGAGGAGGGTTGTGTTAGGCCCCGACAGCCAGCATAAAATCCTGTCGAATCTTATGAACATGGATCAACGAATTAATAGAGCGGAATGGCGTCGTATGATCCATGTAGCCGACCCCACCTAGTGGGATAAGGCTTTGTTGTTGTTGTTTGTTGTTGCTTAATCGGATGATGCCTCTTGATAACTTGAATAAAGTAAAGATCCTTCTTAAAAAATGTAGCTTTGGTTATGCATTAGTAGCATTGAAATAAGCTTGCATCGTCTGACGAAAGAGAATTCGAAGTTGGCCAAATTATTTTTGCATAAATAAATTTGTCTTTGAACATTGAAGCCTTTGACATTCTTTGTGGTTGAGTCAACTGTCATAAGTGCAAACGAGTCCTTATGAGTATCTTCACACACTAATGACTTTCCAATAATGATGCCTTCTACAGTAGATTTTGCAAGAGTTGTTTGCACAGTTGAATTGTAGATGTCTCATCTTTAAAAAAATTGTCGGCAGATGAATATGAAGGTTGAATTTCAACTGAATTGTCTTCAATAATATCTTCAACATCTTGTTGAGATAAACTTTTAGTGGAGATTTCCGAAGAAAACTAAATATTAGACTCTTCTACTCTTGATGAAGATATTATTGTATTTGTGCTTTTGAATGATTTGTTCAAGTTTCGATTTGATCCGTGTCTCTCATCATATAAAAATTCCTCTTCCTAGTGGGCAAAAGAAATAGCATCAACTATAGTAATGGGTCGTTGAGCTTTCACTTCCTGTCGAACATCGGGGAGAAGTCTTTCAACAAAAGTTTTCACCAATCGACATTCGTTCCAATTTTTAATATGACTTGATAATAATTCAAAATGAGTTTGATACTCCTCAACTGTACTTAATTGTTGAATATTTTTTTTTCTGCTTGTTGATCTTTATTTTCATCATTGAATACTTGTAAAATTCGTTGAAATCATTCTTCGATTCGAGTAAGACGATCGGCTAGTGTTAAAATATCTGAAATTGATAAATCCTGTGAAGCCATAGATTTTTCCTGCACATTTGAAATATTAGATTATGGATATAAACTTTTAATAAGTTATGATAGAGGTTGGTTGATAGTAGTAAGCGGCAGTGATGGCGATGTAGTGGTAGCAACGGATGTGATAGATTTTTTTTTTTTTGAGAAGGGAAAGGATGACCACCACTTAGGTTATCATCTAGGTATATATATATATATCATCAAAAGAGATCATCATATACACAAGAGCACTCTCCAGTGGAGAGCAAGAAAAGAAGCCAAAAAGGTGTTATCCAAAACCCCACTCCCAAAGAACGGATGTGATAGATGGCAGCGGAAGACGAAGATAACTAGGTTATTGGTCCAACAAAAAACCTAAGATGGCACAATTTTTTGATGAAGATCGAACAACTCTGATACCAATTGATAGGTTCCTAGTCCAACTAGGATCTTAATTAGATCACTCCGAGGGGGTCCAGCCTCCAAGATATTTGCTCTAAGCAATTATCAAAAGAAAATTGTATTCTCATATATCCTTAAAAAGAGTTCCAAGGGGCCCTATTTATAGGGTAAACCCAAACAAGTCCTAGTAGAACTAGAAACAAAAGAAAAATAGTGCTAATCAAAATAGGAAGTAAATAGCTAATCCTAATCAAAGGAAAATCAACTATTCCTACTAATATTAGGAACTATGTTTCTATCACTCTTCTGCTGGCATGCACAACAGATGGGGAGGGGGGTGGCTCCCCATCCTCCTCTCTTCTCCATGCTGGCACCCCCTTCTCTCTTCTCCGGTGACGAGAGGAGAGGGGGAGGGGCGCACACACAGCAGAGGGGGAGGGCATGCCCCTTCCCTCTCTCTTCTCCGACGCCGGAGAGGAAAGGAAGATGGGGGTGGCCCCTCCTCCCCCTCTCCCTCCGGCTGCAAGGGCTGAGCCCCCTCTTTTTTAATTATTTTTTAAATTATTATGTATTATTTTAATATTATTTAATTGTTTTAGATTATTTTATTTGTATATAGTCTGTCACGTAAGCTAAATGATCAGATAACGGGCTATATTTAGTCGAAAGGGCATTTGGTGAAACAAGTTAATTGTTGGAGGGCAATCTGATTAAAAAGTAAAGTTAGAGGACAAATTTGGGAAGAGGATAAAGTTCAAGGGCATTTAGTGAAATTTACCCTATAATTGATTTTGTTTGGAAGTTTTTTATGACAATAGCTGACCACAATTTGGTAGGTATTTGTGGAGAAGTTAAAGTAGCTACTCTCCTTATGCAGTTGTGTGAACTTCTCAAATCTAAAGTTGAATCGCCTGATTTTCTTGAAAAGCTCGGGAGCAAAAACTCTTCAGTTTCTGATGGAGCTTTTGGTAGGTTTTAAATTTGTGACCCTCAATTCGTCTGTCTGCATTTTTGCTTGGAAATATTTACCCATTTCAGTTGTTCCAAGTTCTTATTTTCTAGTCGTCCTAATAACAACAAACAACAACAAAGCCTTATCCCACTAGGTGGGGTCGGCTACATGGATCATACGACGTCATTCCGCATTCGTTGATCCATGTTCATGTTCATGCTAGTCGTCCTAATGATGATTTTTTTTTACTTTGTACTCAATAGTTATAATTGCTCATAGAACTTGTGTTGTGATGGCAGAAGAGGTGGCATCTTGGAACATAATTACCACTACTGATATTTGGGAAGGCAACAGTGATGGTGACAATGAGTCAGAAGAAGATGGTTATATACTTGTTAAACAAGAGGACATTGTGGATGGGATTGCATGTTTCATGACTGCTTACCTTCTATCACTAGAGCAAACTAAAGTATGCCTTTGTCTTTTAAAGTGTCTGAAAATATCATATTTCTGACGTATGATTGGTCAAACATTCCGTGAGCTATGTTGTCTGAAACATGTTGTAAAGCTTTTCATTGCATTCCAAATGTATTCCTTGATCATTCAAATTAATGAGATTCTGGATGTTTAACGTTTCCGGTTAATCATCCTCTTTTCCCTTGAAAAAATGGTTTATTAACAATACAATATGCACTTCAGCATGTATCTTTTTTTCCTATACATCCATATGTTTCTTCCTGCAATGTGCATTATTTCTTGAAATTTTGTTTCATCTTCTGGCACCCAAAGCGTGCACCAAATCAATCAAAATATTTTCTCATTTTACATGATTAGTCATTCAACTAATATCTGAAAGTGATTGGATTCATTAAAAAGTAGCATGAAGCCAGCGCAGACAGTAGAGATGCCTTACCTACTTATCTTCTCATATATTTTCTGATTTTGTTATCATGAAGATGTTTCCGTGCCACCATGGAAATTGTAAAGGTGTAAACTATCTTGTTTCACATCATTGAATACTTCATTTCATTTAACCGAGTTGGCATTTATATTTACAGTTGAAGTAAGGAAGTTGACATGGATGATGCTAAAGTTTTGATTGCTTTTCCACTAGTCAGTTATACTTGGATTTCATTTTGGTGACTTGTTGCTTTTCAAAACTCATATAGGCTTCTCTTTTCTACTCATGATCATGAAACACGCCACGCCTATGAATTCATAATTGAGGTTCTATTTTGCAGGATTTAACGCCTAGGCAACTTCAAAAAGGTTACTATTTTGACATCGTGAAGACTGAAGCTGTTTTGTTCTATCAACTAGAGTGTTTCATAAATGAATTTTATTTATCCAGAAGCTTTGTGATGTTAAATTTGACTCCTATCTCCTTTCTTCTGTAGCCCTTAGCAAAACATTTTCTGTGAAAAAGAAGAAAAGTAAAATTCGGAAGGCATGGGATGGAAGCAAACTTGTTTATAATGTTGCATCTTGGGGTGCAACAGCTATTGGGTAAGTTGGCTGCTTGATGTTTTACTGTGAGATGTGCATCTTTGTATTTTTCAGCATTAATAGCATAACTTCCACTATACAAGTAATAGCAATAGCAATAGCAATAGCTACAGCCATTGGGTAAGTTAAACTAACTGCAAAAGATCTTATTGTCATTGCAAGCAATAGCAAGGTCTCAAATATGAGACATAGAGATCTAAATCTTATAGTTGGTAAGGTCATAAGATATTATTCCAATATTTTTTTCTTTATTCTTGATAAATACGATTAAGAGGATGATGATTATGATAATTAAAATTTTAATAATATTCTTTTCACAAAAGAAATTTAATATTAAAAATTGATTTATAATGGACAATTTTTTGTTCATTCGGATTAAATTACTATCAGATAATTTTTAACTCCGCCTATATTTTATAGTCGGTCCCAAGCCCGGATAAAGGAAGAGGGTTGTGTTAGGCCCCGACAGCCAACATAAAATCATGTCGAATCTTATGAACTTGGATCAACGAATATATTGTGTTAATGCTAGGTCGTTACCCGTAAGTAACGCGCTGTACAGCTCGGGTACAGTGATAAGAGGTTACTAATAGAGCGGAATGACGTCGTATGATCCATGTAGCCGACCTCACCTAGTGGGATAAGGCTTTGTTGTTGTTGTTGTAATATATGTATATATATATATGTTTATAGAAAGTCTTAATAGATAGTAGTTAAATTAATATTCTTATGATCCCATATCATTATACATTTATATAGAAAGTACTTTTTATGTAATTTTATATTTTTTGTTCCCCTATCAGTTTACTAATAATTGTTCTTATGATTCTCGACCCTTTTTATGAATGTGAAATTTTGATCTCGACTACCTTGAGCGATATTATCTTTGTTCCCCTATCGGTTTATTAATAGTTGTTCTTCTCATTGTCATTCCAGCATATATCAAAATCCAGTATTACTTAGAGCAGCGTCTACAGCTTTCTGGACCTCTTGCCGTGTAGCATTAAAGATGTTATGACTTTTTTTTTAGCAAAAAAAGAATGACTACCAGAGTTGTGGTTGTCATCCAGCAATGTGTATATATGAAAATATGAGAAAATGTACATGTGAGAGCTCTCGGAGAGAGCAGCAAAAGGTGACTAAGGTCACAATAGGAAAGCTAGCCAAAACTTTACTCTCTGATGAGAAATGAGATGTTATGAACACGCTCAGGCCGAAAAGATGTTATGACTTGCAACTCAGCAGTTTTCTGCAAGCTGCAATGTTCATAAGCTTGGAGCATTCTGTTGAGTGTTGATAGACTTCCAAATGTTGTAACCTGTATATATATCCTTCTCTTTGGAGTTCACCTTTTTTTGTTTCCTTTTTTTTTCTAGGTTCTTTCTTTTGTAATTATCATGTATACATTTTTTTCAGCTTGTGATATCCATGTACAAAATTTTCTCGTTCTTTGAATCTGTTTATTTTTCTTGCCCCCACTTTGCTTTGACAGTTTGATTCAGTACCCCTCTGAAAGAAAAGTTAGATTGTCTGCCTTATGCAGAGAGTACTTACTGTAAGAGTTGAAAAAGAAAAGACAACGGAACATTAAAATGTAGTGGTTGTAGAGCATTTGAGATTCTCAGATAGCGTGGACCTTTTTTCTTTTTCTCCATCAAGAAGAGATTCGATTAGTTTAATTTAATTCAATGAGTTTAGTTTAACACAAATGAGTGTTTTTGAAAATATAACGATATAGGAACTTCCATTTAATGAGATTCCTCGACTAATTTAATTTGACGTGGGAATATTAATGGGGATTAATGAATTTGTAAAAAAAACGATTAAAAAAAGAAAATGATAAATATGAGGCTAATGTGGTTTCCATTAATTTTATATTAATATTAATCAACATTGGTTTTCTCAAAATGTAATATATTTTTAACACGCAATTTTAAATTTTAATTTTGCGATAGAGAAAACACTTTCGAACCGACTATTTATTAATTTCTTTTATCTTTATTTATATATAATTTCTCTTTTGATTCTTTTATTTTATTTTATGAGATAAAAGATAATCTATAAAACGGCTTTTTTAAAAATATTTTATGGTATATATCAAGTAACCAGGTCATATGCTATTTCTCTTCATCACGAACATTAAATCTTATTTTAATTTACAAAGCCTTCAATTTTGCGCTCGCAAAGCGAAGAACTCGTTTGGATAAGAGGATGCGGTGGGAAGAGGAGTTCGAAGATGAAGGAGAGGAGGAGGCAGCAGCCGAGGAGGAGGGACGCGGTGAAACGCCAGTCGATTTCTTCTCGTTCTTGTCCCAACCCAAGGTAGTAACCCTAGTTCCTCTCTCGTTTGCTTATGGGAATTCGGGGTTAGGTATGTAGGGTGATATAATCTTTTCTTTTTTCTTTTTGTATCTGAAGAATAGTTTTTTAAAGGGTTTCTATCTTTCCATTCTTGGTGGTTGTTTCGTTGGATTTATGGAGAAAAAAATACTCTTTGATGAAAATGACGATTTTTTATGCTTTATAATGGGAAAAGATGATTTTTTTCCTCATAATTTAAAGTGCATCCTCCTTTTGTGGTTTTTGGATCCTTGCATTCTTTATAATGATCCTTTTTTCTTTGTTCTGAAAGAAAAAAATAACTGCTTTTTTTTGGTATAAATAGGATATTGAGTTTAGATGTTCTGGTTTATCTAGTTGTGGATGGAGACTGCAGACGGCGTTCGCCATGTAGCTCTCTGGTTCATCTTTTCTGACACGTGCGCAGATGAATGAAACTGAGGGTTTCAGTCAACTAGGAATACATGACTGATTCAGTTTGATCAAGGCTTGTTTATGTTCGCCATGTAGCAAGTATTCTGATTGCTTCTCTCTGTGACGTAATTTGATTAATTTTCTGCCTAATGATCAATAGTAACTTTGCTACTACCATCTGCTATAAAGTTAGCAACATTGCAACAAGGGGTGCCCTGCGACTTTATATGAAAAGTATATTCAAGTTTTGGGGCCTGTGTACTCTAGAACAGCTTTAAACTTATCTCTACTATTCTATTAACTTTTTGTTACTCATCTTTTTCAAAGGTGATTTGGGGTAATTATATTTCTCGACATTTTGGATGAATATAGATTTTAGCTAATGTAGAATCATATAGATAGTATCATGACATGTAATTGATTATGCTAAGTTTGTTTATGTCATTTTCCTTTTAGGATTATTACAAGATACTAGAAGTCGATTATGATGCTACAGAAGAAGCCATCCGATCCAACTACATTCGTCTGGCACTGGTTCGTAGTCTCAGCACCTTTTAAATTTTTCGTGGTACTTCTTTGTAAAATCTGGCAGATGAATTTGGTCTACAGCTTGTATCTTACTTCAATCATGTATATCTTTGTTAGCAAGATGTCTCGGAGACCAGCTAGACAAGCATCTCAGCAAGTGTATGTTGCAGTACACATTGAATTCTATGATATCAATATGACAATCGATGCTCATCATGGATTGATAATATTTTATGCATGCCAAGATTCTGAAAAATCAAATTATGAAACATCATGGAATGTTTTAAACTTGGAATTTTTATCTTCATCTTAATCTAAAAGTTTTAGTTCATAAGACCTCTCCATACTTCACAGAAATGGCATCCTGATAAGAAAAAAGAGGAAGCTGCTACATCAAGATTCCAAGAAATCAATGAAGCATACCGAGGTACCTATTCAACCAATTTGAATGATTCAAAATCTTTGAAGATCTTTCACAACAATACAATCTTATTTGAAAATACATGCTTATAATAAGTACATTGCATGGGAAGCTACAAAATGATGAACAAAATTTTCTTGTTTATCTCATCTTATGTGTTCCGAGTTTCTATACTTTTGTACGTAACCTAGGAATGACGAATGCACGTTCTCTACTTACGAAGAAGAACAATATGATGTTATGCATCACAAATGTTTTTTGAAAAGAATATGCATCACAAACTTTCCCGATGGACCTTTTAATTTTGGCACTTGTATGAAAACTAGGTTTATGGGACGCAAGCCCCTGTAACTTATAGTCTTTAGTTATGGCCTTTCTGCCTTTTAACTCATTTGTATTTTTTTGTGGTCCTTTAGTTTGCTTTGATTGCTTTGTGAACTCTATTAAATCCTTTGGGTGACTGGTTAGAATTAGATTTGATAAATGAGAACTTTCTTTTAATTAATGTTTTTAACAGATAACTTAGTTCATAATAAATGTTTAATTTGGCTTTAGGATATCCATAAATTAGTATCAGAGCCATAGCCTTTTGATTTCTTTCTGAAATCAAAGGTGGGATCCAGCCTCCTCAGGCCCTAACTTTATCCTAGTCTCCCTCGATCACTTCTCTTAAATAGTAACATGTTCTATCAAAACAACAACAAAATGTTGAACATCTTATAGTTTCTCATCATGTTTACAATGTGTTCTGAGTTCCAAAAATTTTGTATAGAAGTTAAGTATGATGGATGCACATTCTTCGCCCTTTTATAAAGAGAAAAAATATGTTATCATGCATCATGAATCTTCATCTACCCAGTTTATGTGATGCAGTTCCATTTCTATTTTATCCTCTCTGATCATGTCGCTCTCAAAAGCCATCAAATATCAACCTATTGAGAATGTTGTATGCAACAATTGGTCTTTCCTGATAGATTTGGCAACTTAGTACATGACACCCATGCTTATACTGGTGAACTTTTCTTGTAGTTGTTTCTTTGTATATCCTGACAGTTCTAAGATTTAGAACAGATTCTTACCATGTACATTGCGCTTACAGTTCTTAGCGATCCTATAAAAAGGCGGCAGTATGATAGGAAGGGAGTCTGTATTATTCGAGACTATAATGCCACTGTGAGCATATCTATTCCTTTCGTTTGCTTTTCTGCATATAAAAAAATCCATTTTGATTAAGATATGGATATGCATAAAGAAGATTTACTCATGCAGAGAAACATTTTGATTGACAAATGTGTGTATGCCTATCTGGGTGGACATTTCTTATTGCAGCATGAGTTTTGCATTCTCCAATTAGTTGGACATTTCTTATATCACAGTTCTACTGTTGTGGAAGGTTGATTAGTTTCACATTCCTCAAATAGAAAAAGATTTTATTGCAGTATGAAAGATATTACTTGTATGTTGTAGATCACCCTGTTTTCATGAAATCCTTGTGGGATGCTGTTCTTACTGCGAACTCTAACTCTTTGTTTTTGCCAATAACTTTCCTTTCCGATGTCAACCCCATTTATCTTTTATCGAAATATTTATTGACATATTCACAACCACCACATCGGATGGATGAGTGTCTCAAGAGCTTTTCAGACTAATCCTGATAAAGAGGAATTTTCTATGATGATCGCCTACGTAAATAACTTTGTTCCAACAGCTGCTATAACAACTCTGGTTGCTGTTATGTTTCAGGAATACCTCAAACGATTCAAGGGCTTAATTTTGACTTGCAATGGCCTAGGCGCTGGATATCCTATAATGTGAACAACGGAGCTGGCTTCTCCAGCAGTCCCTCAGGCTATGCAGTGGTGACCTGAATTAATTCGTCTGTGTAAAACGAATATGACTTCATTTTGCAGTGCTCCATAGATCATGCGAACAAACATATATGCAAATTCCAAAAGAAGCACATTTCTAGTGTTCTTACTGTGTCTTTGACCTTTTATTGTCTTCTGTCTTGGTTTTTGTCTTGAACTCTGATCTACATTTTTTTTCCATTTTATGTTAGCTACTGAACGAGGCAACATCAGAGATGGTGGTTTCAGTAATAAATTATGATGCACTTTGAATCTTGATTAGTATGTAGACATACGAGAACAGGCGGTGGGAATATATTTTAATCACTTTTATTACGGGGTACCAAATCGTGCAAAAGCAATAAATTGATTTATTTGGAAAGAATCAGGATCCATCAGTCAAATACTTCATAGCACCGGGAAAGGACGTGAATTGGTATTATATATGGCTACATTCTCTCAATTTTTTCTTCTAAAAGTTCCAATGTTAAAACATTATTAAAAACCTCTCAAGAGTAGATAAAATTAAAAATACGGCATTTTGAGTGGCTAAAAGAAGCTTAAGGAGAAAGTTTAGGAAGATATAACATCACTATCTATATGTTATGTTATATTTGTTTTTGAGAAGATATGTTATGTTATATTATATTTTGATATGTAGCACTTTTAGGTTGCATAAATTTGTAGTTAAGTTTTAACAACATTATCAGTTGTTTTTTGTGGAACATTAAGTTGGAATACAATATCATACTTGTGATGCTAAATACTTGTAGGTCCAAGTCCAATACAGAACAACATGTTAATTGTTCCAATCGTATCCAAACATGCAAATAATGTAACAATGCGCCTCTGGCAACAGAAAAAAAAGTGTGATATTTTACTACTAGCTACATAATGACATAAATTAGCATCACAAGTATGATATTGTATTCCAACTTAATGTTCCAAAAAAAACATAATATAAAACACATGTAAAGTAGCGACTCAAGCTACACCGTCAAACTCACTTGGCAAGATACATCAGAGAATTCTCCCATGAACTTTGAAGCTCAATGTGATAGTACAATAATAAATCGTAAAATAATAGCCATATGGGGCAATATAATAATATCATATGTTCTATTTAGTGAAAGGAATAATCGTAAATATTTTTTTTCGTATAAATCAATAAGCATCGACAATATCTTGAGAGCAACAACATAGTGTTGGTAAAACAATGATAAATCGCGAATAGATATTTAATAAAGAACACAACACTTTCTTAAGTAGGATCTTTTTGTTGTTTAGAATGAAGTGCCCTGCACAACAGGAGGAATGATCATATGCCTTTTGCCTTCACTAACTCATAGTTTTGTTGTTTCTCCTTCAACTATGTTATATGTCTTTTCTAAACAAAATCATCTAATTCTTTCATAAGAACAGACAGTGACAACGCTCGTATCTTTATTTTCTTATCTTTTTATCTAATACTATTTTTATGTTCATTTTGACCACTAATCAAAGTCAAGTGGAAGTGAAGAATGCTCCAATCAATAATGTTAATAGAAAAGAAAATCAAGCATCAATATAAATTCAATTGATTTGATATTTTATATAAAACCTAAACTTTATGGTCGTATAAATTGTCAATCAATCAAGTGCAAATGGAGGCTACTCCAATTAGTAGCACGAATAAATAAGAAGATCATGTCAATCAATCAAGTGCAAATGGAGGATACTCCAATTAATAGCATGAATAATTCATCAAGATTCATAATTTTTTTTTAATTTGTGCATTTTGTAATACTTTTGAGTGAGCGCAAATCCATGGGTGGATTTAAAACTTATAAGTGTCTTATCTAGATCGATAGAAGTTATTTGGATATTTTGGACTGTCGAGTTTTGAAGCAATTAGCTGATAGTTTGATATTTTAAGGTTCACGAGGGTTTCATGTTGTTTGAACATTTGATCTAAAAGGTTAAGACGTACGAAAGGTTTGGCTATTCGATCCTACTAGACTTTCTTGGCTCATTTGGACGTTCAAAGCCTATTCTAGTCCTTCAAACTTTTCAACAATGTTTTTAAAACCGGATCAAATATTGAGTCGGTTGTGTCATGTTTGACTAGATTAATCGATTTCGATCGGATTGAACCGAATTTTTTAAAATAATAATATTTAAATTTCTTTCAAAAATATAATTAAATAATCATGTATTAATTATTATTTTAACATAATTAAAATTCATTAAAAAAATGAAACATATATTTATTATGATATTTTTAATGAAATATTTTCTCATTTTAGAATATTCTGTCTAAATTTTTTTGAATATTTTTTCTTTTCTTTCCTTTTGTAATGTACAAATTTCAAATATAACTTGTTATTATTTTCCTAATTTTTATACTTTCTATTCTTTCACCTTTATTTTTTTCCCCACAAATTTCAAATCTAATTTTCTTATAATAATTTCCTTTTCTAATTCACACTCCATAATTTACCCTATTTCCTAATTTCTTATACTTTCTGTCTTTCCACATTTATTTCAATACTATACCTTCCTTATTTCATAATTTCTTTCCATATAATAAATTATTTTTATTTATTTGAAAAAATGGTTTGAACCGATTTTACGGTTCAATCCAGTTTACCCGAGTCGAACCAGTTCATTCCGATTTTTCTTTTCAAAAATGGTCTTTTATAGCAAATCGGGTCGGACCAACTGGTTAACGATCAAATCGGTCATACCGACCGGTCGTAGTTGTGGAAGTTCCTATGCTTTCTTTCAATTTTTGAAATCCAACAAAAACATGGAGGGGGTAAAGTGCAAGATATACCTGTGCATGTATATCGGATTACAGTATATCATGATTATCCACTGAAATTCATAGACTTCTAGGGTAAGTTCATTTGTCATACATCCAAGCTTAAACATATTAAGCATCATATTATAGGTTTATCTTAAACTGACTTGTAGTAAGAGGCAAGGGAGAATGGTAAGTGATTTAATTCCACTATTAACTCGTTTACTGCGTGGATCAAACTATGGTATATGATTGATCTATCTAAAGCCATATGAAAGGTATATAACAAGTGGATTTGTTAACATTCTAGTCAAGTATAGAACTTTAGACTTTGATCAAGAACTTCCTAGAGCATCATTTGTTAATCGCGATTGCCGTATAAACATGATTTTCCCATCGAATTCCTCTTAATCATTCCTTCTTCAAATCATTTCCAATCAAAAGTGCAACATTTGAACTCATCACATACTGGAGTTTGTGTTACCACGCAGATTGAAATTTTGTAGTGGGTCATCTTTAAAAACTGATTGCTAAAAACTTTTAACACCAATAGCAGTTTGTTGAGAATAAAATACCAAGCTTTCAAATAAATCGACAAAACAATAAGGCAAAAGAGAGAAAATTGGCACACATATTTTATTGTGGCAAAATCTTTTTAACAAGTGTGAACAAAACAAACACTCAACAGGCATCGTCAAAGAATTTTACGAAGTAGAATAGAGTATATCAATGGACCATAACCTTCTTTTATATAAAGGTTCAAATGTTAATCATTAACAAGCTCCGAACTATCATCTTAGTTTTTCATTTTTTTTTTCTTTCAAAATTTTTTAGCGTAACCACACAATAATTCACAGCAGATCAACATTGTCAAAACCTTTTCTTGAAAGTTGAAACGGGGCTGTATGGCATTCTCAATTTGTTCCAGGTAATATGATAAGATACTAATTTGTATTAGTTAGTGATTGGTTAATTAAGTAGTGGATAGCTAGAAAATGCATTTTGTATGAGTTAGTGGCTGATAGAAAGCACCGAGTAATTAGTTATATTTGTATTCTTGTTATAGTCATTGTAAAAAAATCTTTGCATGTAAATACATGCATGAGTTTTAAATTCAAGGTAACCTTTTGAAATGTGTTTACCAATTTAGGTAATTGGAGTTTGGTCCACTTCATACGGACTTATGGAGACTTGTTATCTCGAATTGACAAGTTATTAGTAGTAATTGTGTTTAAAATTCTTGCACTTTTACTATTAATAATAGTTATCCTAACTAGGGCTGAGCATGGGTTGAGTCGATCCGGTCGACCTGGCCCAGCCCGACCCGGAAAACCGGGAAAATAACTCGGCTCGGATCTAATCCGAGTCGGGTTCGGGTCCAAATATTGAAAAACCCGCCGATATCGGGTCAGGATCGGGTTCAAAGTTCAAATACCCGACTCGAACCCGGCCCGGATTAATAATATATAAACTCATCTCACCACGTTGCATATTTCATTTCACACCGTCTTCTTCTCTCTCCGTCTCTCACCCTCTCCGGCTCTCGCTTTCCGGATCGATTGCCATGCGCTGGATCGCGGCGCCTGGATCCGGCCGCCATGCGTCGAATCGCGGCGCCTGGCAGCCGGATCCGACCGCCATGTGCTGGATCCCGGTGCCTAGTGGCTGATCCGGCACATGGCGGCCGGATCGGCCGTCAGGCGTCAGATCTCGGCGCCTAGTGGCAGATCTGTCAGGCGCCAGATCCCGGCGCCTAGTGGCTGATCCGGCCGCCATGTGCCGGATCCCGGCGCCTAGTGGCCGGATCGGCCGTCAGGCGCCAGATCTGGCCATTGGCGGCCGATCCGGCTACTAGGCCCTCCCCCTCGTTCCCTCGGTCTCAAAGCGATTCTCGACCGCCAAAACTATTCCCGATCGCAAAACCCAACCAATTCCCAGATTGTCGAGTCTGACTCGGTACCGATCCCGGCCGGGTTCGAGTCCGGTACCGGGTCGAAAAATTTTGGACTCGACGTAATTCGGGTCGGGACCGGGTCCGCGTAAACCCGGACCCGGTCCCGGTTTTGCTTAGGCCTAATCCTAACTTTATTTTAGTTGTATTTCAATTTGTATCATAATCTCATCTCATTTTGTTCTCCTACTAGGAGCAAAACTAGGGCGGGGTTGTTTTTTAGTGGAACTATAGATGGACTTTCGCATTGTGCTTGAGTCGGTCAAATCGAGTTTGACCACACATGTCGGGCCGGCACGATCCGAAATCATGCTGGAAGGCACTTTGGCCGACCCGACATGGTTTCGGCCCGATCCGGCCGAGTCGAGCCATTCATTTTTTTGCTATATGATTTAAATTAAAAAAATTAAAAAATTAAAAATAAAAATGGGTCATGAAAAATGTGCCTGTAACAAAAATAATAAAATTAGGATTATTAGATGTATAAAAAATATTTTTATATATAATATAGTTATAAATTTTATGATATATGATTAAATATATGTATAATATAATTATAAAACTAATAATATATGATTAAATATTTAATTACATAATAAAAAATAAAATAAAAAAATCGTGCTCATCAGGCTAGTGCTGGGCACGGTTTGACCCAAGTCCAGCCGGGTGGTCATGCCCGGGCCGGGCTGACTAGGACAAAATTCGTGCGAGCCACGTGCTGGGACGTGCGGTTGCAAAACAATGTGATGTTTGGTAAAAAAAAAAGATCAAGTCTTTGTTCTCGTGTTTGTTCTTATACCAAATGTGTCTTATATAAGGCCCGTTTGGCTTAGCTGATATAGAATAACTGATAAGTTGAAGTGCTAATAAGTATTTTATTAGCTGAAATTTATTTTTAACAATAAGCAGTTACACGTTTGAATAAAGCTACTTATATTAATAACAATTAGTTAGTTATGAGACAATTACTTGACTTATTTTTTAGAAAGAAAATAAGCACCCCTCTCCTGCTTATTTTTTTTACTTATAAGTATATTTGATATCTCCTTATCAGTCAGATTTTTAAGTTACCAAACGTTGAGATTTTTTTAAACTAACTTATAAGTGACTTATAGCTTAACCAAACAGCCTCATAGTAAGTGTTTGTTCTTATATCAAAAGAGCCCTATATAGGCCATCCGGCCCTGACATTCAAAATAAAAACTGAAAATTGAACTGAGAGTACTACACTTTTTTTCATATTCTAGTTGGGTCATTATTAAATTCTCCTGTGTACCTTTCTAAGTTTGAATAAAATATCATATACAAAACGAAAGACCAGTCCGAGAGATGGTGTTATGGTAATCAAATGCAAAATGATAAAATGTTTATATTAGATATTCATTTTCATACTAAATTTACTTAACAAAAAGCTTAATTTAATTTTTAATCATATATTAATATATAATATAAGTAATATTTTAAAATTTTGAAGGAGGCCAAGGCCCCCCTCACCCTTAACTTGGGTCCGCCCCTGCCAAATACCCATTCTTTTCCAACATTATCCTCACACTTCACTTTGTAACATGACTATCCTTCATCTTTTAATTTCTTTCACCAATTATTCTCTTTACCTATTATCGACAATTTCTCAATCGCCTATTAACGTGGCGTCTATGCGATAATTTTCTCTCTCCTCCACACAATCAATAGTCCAATATGGCATCATAAAAAAATAAAAAAAATAAGTCTCATCAGCGCCGGACGCGAGGGGGGCGATGCCCCCCCCCCCCTTTTTTTTTTTGCCTATGTGCACCGGCGAGCTCACAGGTGGGGCACCGCCCCCCCCTCTGCAAGCTCTCGACGCGCGTCGACGGTGACGCACCCTCCCCTCAACGACATTTGTGTAATTTAAAAAATGGAGAGCATTCGTGTTAGAGGGCAACACTTGTAGGGCATACAATTGAAAGCAGTCTACTATATATAAGTCTCAAGGAGAGTGCATTTTGTAGGAACACATCAAATGATCAGAAGAAGCTTGTATCTAAAGAAGACAAGACAGCATTAAAAAACATAAGTTGGTCGCCTATCTGTCTGCTATACAAACTCTGGTGATTGCATATATCTCGCACAACTAAGTTTCACAAACTACAGAGTCTGACACTCTTGCTAAAAAAGAGACTAGAAAATTCTAAAGCCCAAAAAAGGGAGGACAAAGATCTCATGCTGTCAGCTTCAACTCTCTCCTCCTGGAAGCCAAAAAAAGGCAGAAAAAAGATCTCATGCTGTTAACTTTCATTCTGATCCTAAAACCTCCTTCTTGAACTCTTGAAGTTTTGCAAACAATTCATCCCTATTTTTCTGTAAATCAAATGTAAATAGGCCTAGAATGAGTTCTCCACCCCGAATGAAATTAAAAGAAAAAGAAGAACACCATATTCCTAAGATGATTAGGATGTTTTTATCACCTTAAATATCAGATATCGGGAGCCAAACCAAATTGTGAAACCAAGACCAACAACTTCCATCACCTTGGGAAACTGTATAAGAAAATCAGGAGAATCAATATTCTGATACTTATTAGTTCATTCAGAATTTGTTGTATTGGGTTCTCCAGATGAAATATAAACCTACCACAGGGACAGAATCCAATGCCGAGACAACAGATGATGACAACCACAATGCAAGAAGAGCACCAGATCCAAAAATGAGAATGGTAGGTGTGTCATCGGAGCTCAGCTGTATCATGATTGAAAAACAAGTTAGTGAAGCTATATTTTAAGCTGAATTATGGAAAATGCAAAGTTACGACAGAACTCATAAAAGATGTCTAAATATATGGCACAAAGACAACATGTTAGAGTAAAGCAGCAGCAGCAGCAACAACAACAACAAAGCCTTATCCCACTAGGTGGGGTCGGCTACATGGATCATACAACGTCATTCCGCTCTATTAGTAACCAAACCTTTCGGTATATTATTCACCAATAGATCTTGCTCTATTAGTTCGTCAAGTGTCCGCCTTGGCCTCCCTCTCCCTCTTTTAATCGGACTCTAGATTATTTGATCTACTCTTCTTATTGGCGCATCTAATTGTCTTCTCTGAACATGACCAAATCATCTCAAACGATTTTCTACCATTTTCTCACTAATAGGAGCCACTCCGACTCGTTCACGTATATGGTCGTTCCTAATCTTATCTAATCTTGTATGACCACACATCCATCTCAACATCCTCATTTCGGCTACCCCTACTTTACGTTCATGTTGTCCCTTCATAGCCCAACATTCACTACCATATAACACTGCCGGTCTTATAGCAGTACGATAGAATTTTTCTTTAACTTTATTGGGTACTTTTCTATCACAAAGAACTCCAGTGTCTTTCCTTCACTTACACCAACCAGCTTGAATTCTATGATTAACATCGCCATCAATCTCCCCATCTTGTCTTACCAGCATTATAGTTAAATAACATATCCAAGTTATATTTGTGATCATTTCTTTTTACCTTTTTTAGAGAGAATTATATTTGTGATTGTGGGCTATATTCCTTTCAGTTAGTCACCATTTGAACAAAATATTAGTATGGAACTTGAGTTCAGTTTTCAGGGACTACGTTGCTTTCAAGAGCAACCATGTTCAAACAACTTGATATCCATACTTTAAACTTGTATACAAGTTGAAATATATCCAATTGAAGTATCTTTATTTGTGCAAACATCCACCCTGTTGCAAGAACAGAGAAACATCATTGCTTCATTCTTTTCTCCCGGCCAGAAAACAAATAAACAAGCAAACAGTCATAACATGAAATTTCAACTTCCCTACTCCATTAGGTGAGAACTTGAATCACATTCTCTGGATAACTAAAATTTCTACCAAGTTTTTAAAAAAGAATGTCTACCAAATTATAAAACATGGTAATCATAATGAAATATTCAAGTTTGATTCCGTCCGTCATGTGACCTAGGACTATCATAGCTTTTACACTTGAATTTGTGAACTGGAACATCACAAGTCATGCATAAGCACTCCTCAAGAAAAAAAAACTCATGCATAAGCAATTCTCAAATTTATGTAGAAAGTACAACCATACAACTATAGAACGTTATACAAAGTCCTATGATTTTTAGTTGTTTACTTCAAGGAAAATCAAGTTAGTGCTTAGCACAGGTTTTAGCCTTATTATGCTAGTGTATGTTTCAGTTAATATTCTCTGGATGTCATCAACTCAAATCATTAATGTGTTTAATTTAAATAACTAGCAAACTTGCATTCACAGAAATCTTTTTTGGGCCTCTAAAATACCATCTTACAAACTTTCATTGCATCCTAGAGAAAGTGAAAAGGATACTTAACAAGTTTTTGGTCATCTTTGTAAGAAGATGAAGGATTCAATTATGATAGCAGTGGTATCCAAGTATTGGCTTGATAATCTTGTGATTGCCTAATTGGTCTTTAATTTTTATATGAGTTTTTCTCTATTGATGGAAAATGGAAACGTATCTAAATTAATAGTCAGACAACCAACAGTGTTGAAGGTTCCAACTTTTCTCAATCTCTTACACAGAACTAGAAATTATCATCATTCATTCAGCACGTCAATCTCAATGGTGCATTCCCTAACGGAAAAACCTCAAAGCACAGTCCAAACAAAGACAAAGAACTCATTTTCTTGTCCTAAAACTCTGCTAGTAAGAACATAGCTCCGAAACTAAGCAATATTGAGTTTGATGTAGATGAGCTTGATCATATCCCATGTACCACCAGCTTTCATCCTTATGAACGAATTGAGCTACTTGGACTCCAGAACTTTATTGCAGATTTACTCCACGCTCGTATGCTAATGGTCATTTTACACTTAAATCCAGGAAACATATCACTCTTATGTGCCAGTGAAGATTACTGTTTCTTGTAACGGAATATGCTGATAAAGCAACTCTACCTCCGAAACACGAAGCAAACAAAACGAAGAATAGATAGACATATACCTGAAGATCGAGCTTAGACAACAAATCCTCCCCCGCCTCAGGCTGCCCATCCTCGTTATCGCTTTGTCCGCCACCACCAGAACCATCCTCAGCAGGAGAAGCCATCGTAAACGATGGTCCCTCGACCCGCTTCTGCGCCACAGCAACGTCGTCATCCCCGCCGGCCGCGAAGGCGGTGGAGATGCCTTCCTCCTCGAAGGCTGCAGCCCTCTGAAAACGGACGCGGCCGGAACGACCCAACTCTGGAAAGAAACAAGATTCGATGAAGAATCCAAAAGGAACCATAAGGATGAGACAAATGCACAGAAATAAGTTTGTACCTAGAATTGAGCGGGAGGACAGAGGTTGCTTCTTGGGCGCGGAAACGGGGAAAGAACGAGAAAGGACGAGGACGGAGGATGAGGCGGTGGCGGGGAGAGGCAGAGGGCGCTGGAATGGCGCCGAGCGCTCCATTGTTAAATTTTTGCCGCAATGAGGAGCAAGTGAGATGTTCGACGATTTGCTGCGATGGGAAAAAAAGTAAGGCACTGTTACTCATTTCTTCAGAAGTGTGTTTATATATAGGACAAGGTTATTTTCGTAAGAAAAAAAACATATTTCACGAATTGTCGATTTTTCGTTATCTTAATTTTACATCCAAAATTCCATTCTTAGGAAGGATTTCACATTTTTGGAGTTTTCCTTTTTTTTTTTTTGATCCCCTCATTTTGTAGCCAGTTTTTTTAAAATCGAATTATATATTGCATGAAAATTAACAAATTTCAAATAAAAAAATAAGCATGGCAGCAGTTTTTGTTCCTTTTCTCAATTCAATTCTCCATGGGCGGCAAATAGGAATTATATATATATATATATATATATGACAAAAATTTGAGTTCCATCTATTTGCATGCGGATGCGACAGTCCAGTCCAGTGGCGTGGACCAAGAAGACAGGTCTGAATTGTTTTCTTTTTATTTATACAATAAATAATTCTTTTTAAATTATGAAATAGTATGCATCTAATATCATACGATAAATAATTCCTTTCAAAAGAGAACAAACTGCAGTAATCATAAAAGAAAAAAATGGGGTCCCCCTACTTAAGTAGGGGGGACTGTGCCCCCTACATCTCTGACCGTCGGATGGCATCCGACGGCTAGAACAGATTTGTGCTTTATCAAGGATTCAATCGCGGTTCAATCCAGGCCGACGTATCGGTTCATGCTTCGGTTTGGTTCACGCGTGAGAGATAAAAATTGCTGACCTAAAGAAACTCGTTGCTTTTTCTCTCTCCTCACCTATCCTCTCGCCATGGCGCCCCCACTCCCCCGCTCTCCCCCTCCCTCCGCACAAATCTTTCCTGCGCAGCGGCGACCACGACGTCGCTGAACCAACCTCGAGCACATCGGTCATCGACTAGATCAGCGTAGCGGCAACCGCACTGACGGACATCGTCGACCATATTGTTTCTTTTTCTTTTCTCTTTGTTTCTTTTCGTCTTATCCATCGTTCAGCGCTGATCTCGTCGCCTCCAGGACGTCGTTGTGCAACACCCGACGGCAGATCTGCGAGCACCCCCGACCAGCCGCCACCTTGAGCACCCCCGACGGCGGCTGCGCGACACCGATCATTGCCGACCACCGACCAGATCGCGACCCCCCCCCCCCCCCCCCCCCCCCCCCCCCCCCCCCCGAGCACAGCAGCGAACCCCTCTTCGACTCGGTCGACCTCGCGCCCTGCCGCCGTCGAGATCGCCCGCCCCGCCGTCGACGCTTCACCCACCCCCACGACCGCTTCGCCCGCCTACGCCGCTTCGCCTGCCCGACCGCCTCTGAGATTGCCGGTCCTGCCGCGGAGTTCGCCCGCCTACGCCGCTTCGCCCGCCCCACCGTCATCGCCTCTAGGACGCCGCTGCGCAACACCCGACGGCAGATCTACGAGCACCCCGACCAGCCGCCACCTTGAGCAACCCCGACGGCGGCTGCGCGACACCGAGCATCGCCGACCACCAACCAGATCGCGACCCCCCCAAGCACAACAGCGACACCGGCACGAGCGAACCACTCTTCGACTTGATCGACCTCGCGCCCCACCGCCGTCGAGATCGCCCGCCCTGCTGCCGACGCTTCACCCGCCCCCATGACCGCTTTTCCCGCCTACGCCGGTTTGCCCGCCCCGCCGCCTCCAAGATCACCCGCCCCGCCGTCGCCGACTTCGCCCGCCCCGCCGCGGAGTTCGCCCGCCTACGCTGCTTCGCCCGCCCCGCCGCCGTCGACTTCGCCCGCCCCGCCGTGGAGTTTGCCCGCCTATGCCGCATCACTTGCCCCTCCACTGCCGACTTCGCCCGCCTGCGGCTGCCACTTCCTTCGGCCCGCCGTCGCGGATTTCACCCGCCCCCTCGTGGAGTTCATCCGCCTACGCCACTTCGTCCGCTCCCATGGCCGCTTTGCCCGCCTCACCGCCGTCGAGTTCGCCAGGCCTGTCGTTGCTCCGCCGCTGCCGCTGCCGCTTCGCCCGCCCGCCCCGCCACCGAGTTCGCCGGTTTATGCCGCATAGCCTGCCCCCATGACCGGTTTTTTCCACCCGCCGCCTACGACGTGTTCGCCCGTCAAATGAAGATTTTTTAATCATGTAATAACAACAATTACAATGTAATTGATTTTCATGCTGGTTAAACGTAATGGTTTCGATCGAATCAAGCTTTGTCAAATGATATTGAGATTGTTCAGGAGAGGGTTCATTAAAATTGTCTCGTATGGAGATTCTTCAACAAAGTTTGTCTCAAGAGAGTTGTTCGATAAAATTGTGAAGCGTGAAGAAATAAACAGTGTTGTATTTATTACTTGAAATGATATTGTAACTTTATGTAATTTTAAAGTTTTTTTAAACAATATTCTCGAGTGATATTTAGTGTTACATTGTATAGCATGCACTTGGTTCAAAAACTTTCATGTTATAAAAAATGTTTAGCTAAAAAAATGTTTTATAGCTAATCGATACAACATAGATGTTTTATCAAAAAAATCAACAACTATACAATATAAAAGTTTTATATTGCCTCAAAAAACAATAGCGAAAGCATGAAGATTTCGTGATATGATATCCCAAAAGTCGATTCAACATTCGACATTAAATATAACATCCAACATCAAATAAAATATCATCAGCAACAATTAACATCCAACATCAAGTAAAATATCATCAGCAATAGCTAACATCCGACATTAAATATCACATCCAACATCAAGTAAAATATCATGAGCAACAACTAACATCCGACATTAAATATAACATCCAACATCAAGTAAAATATCATCGGCAACAACGGCACTTGTAGACATCAAATTATAAGAAAATGCCCTACAAAGAGAAACTAAGTGAGACGATTGCATGAATAAATAAACATTTCATTATGTACAAGTTTATGTATGCATTTACTATACCAAAACTGCATCCATAAGTGCTCAATGTATGCATTATAAGATGCTCTTCATCAAGAGGTTTGTCATGTTCGATGTCTTTTTCATTTATCCATTTGCTTTCTGCCATGTTATCATATTCAACACTGTTTTTACCTTCCTCGTCCATAACAATCTATTTTCCTATGTACGTTATAATTGTCTGTAAGAAAAACAGGTAATATGAATGTATTTAGTATAAAAATAGCAAAATGAAAGATTCAAACCTTGCATAAGATCCCTGTAAGATTTGTTTTACCTCGTCGAATACCGAAAAAGAAAAATTAAATTTGCCTAAAAAATTGAGACAAGTACTCGTTAGATGTTGTAAACACTTTAAAAAATCCATACACATTGAACAAAAAAAATCTTACCGAATTAAATATGGATTAACAATTAATTACAAAATATCATCTATTAACACATAAGAATCTATTAACACATAAGAACGTTGTTTGCCCGTTACAGTATAATTAACACTACTTACAGTGTGATTACATAGTGATTAAAACAAATTACATAGTGATTAAAAAAATTACATAGTGATTAAAACAACGAGAGATTAACACATGTACATTACACTAATTCTGTGTCGACGTCGGCCGTGTGAGCGTTGTGCTCGAGGTGGGCGGTGGCGGCAGGGTGGGCTCTCAGCGTGCTCGAGGGTCGCGGCGTCCTGGAGGCGATGAGATCGCGGATGGACTCGAGGTCGATCGCGGAGGAGCTCGAGGTCGCGGATGTGCTCGGCGGCGGCGGTGGGAAGGGCTCTCATCGTGCTCGAGGGTCACGACATCCTAGAGGCTACGATATCACGTCAACCGGCGTCCTCCCATCGTTTTCAACTATTACCTTGCACATCGTCCTCCGGCCATAGCCCCCGTCCGTCGGCGTCCTTCCCCCGATCTCCTTCGGATCAATTTCTCATCAAGGCAGTTTCATCATCCACATTGTCATCTCTGATGGCCTCCTCGCCAGCCATCCGAACACGTCCACAACCACTGTAACGCCCCCAAATCGACCAACGCCATGTGACGAGGATCTATTCGAAGGCGCTACGAAAACACTAATATTAACTTAAACTTGACCAAATATCGAAATAAAAACAATGACATGCCAATAATAAGAGCAAAGAAGGAAAGATAGAAATATCATAAAAGTGAAAGTCCCAAAATATTACAAAGTCCATGATAACCATAATGTCTGAATTACATCAAACTCATAATTTGGAAAATAAAGATAAAGATAACTAGGCCCTCTCTTGGTTCATGTGCTTTGGCATCGGTGATCGCGCACACGATCTCAACACCATCACTGACCTGGCCCTGTGGAAATCAACACAGGGGAGGAGACCCTCCCGTAAGTTATATAGCCTAGTGGGGATTCATAAGCGCACAATGCATAACAATAAATAACAATTGATAGATTAGTAATCACTTGCAATAAGATCAGATTTTGATAGCATAAGATCACTTGATTGATATATCCATGGATGATATAGATAGAGATCATGAGTCAATCATAAAAGATTTCAGAGATCATACTGAATCAATAATCATGCTTTATTCATCATGTTCATGTTCTTATTCATGCTTCTTGTGTTCTTACTTTCACTTAACATTAGGTACCTTTGGGTGTTTTCATCCTGGGGGATTTTACATAGTGGCGTGCTTGTGGTCGGCGACGTCGTGGTGCGGGGTGCTAGCGGTTCAGCGGCGTCGAGGTGGGGGTCCGGTCGCCGCTGCGCTAATCTAGTCGCGGGCGAAGCAGATCTGGTCGGCGGCGATTGATCGCGGAGGCGCTCGAGTTCGCGGTCGCCATTGCGTAGGATAGGAAAGGTCTCGACGGTGGGGCGGGCGAAGCGGATTTGGTCGGCAGCGGCGTCGCTGGCGAAGCGGATTTGGTCGGCGGCGGTTGATCGCGGAAGCGCTCGAGGTTGCGGTTGCCGCTGAGTAGGAGAGGAAAGGTCTCAGGGGCGGTGTAGGAGAGGAAAGGTCTCGGGGGCGGGGTGGCGGAGGGGCGGGCGAAGCGGAACTGGGTCGGCAGCGGCATCGCCGGTGAAGCGGATCTGTTCGCCGCTACGTAGGAGAGGATAGGTGCATAGCGAGGGGGCCTAGATTGAAACAGAGAGGAGAGAGAAAAACTAATAGGAAAAAATGATACAGGTCTCTAGGGTTAGCACCGAAGCATTAACCGATACGTATGAACCGGCCTACATTGCGACCCGTGGTTCAATTTTTGAACCGCGGTTCAATCCTTGATAAAGCACAAATCTATTCTTGCTGTCGGATGCGCATCCGATAGGCTAGAGATGTAGGGGGCACAATCGTCCCCCCCACTTAAGTAGGGGGGACCCCCATTTTTTCCATCATAAAATAGTTACATGTAATATCAAAGCATTTGAAAAGTTGGACAATTGAAGGAAAATGGCGACCAAGGAAAAGCTTCATAACGTTCTTCCCAAATGTTGCCACATCTGTCTATTCTCAGCACGACACTACTCTTTCCTCCTCATGACACCAAGGCACTATTTGTTTTGAGAATTACTTAGCAAGAATAAAATATTATTCTAAAAATATCGTATTATGATTATATTTATATTCTGTATCTTATTTGGTAAATTACACGAATGGTCCCCCAACTTTGAGTCGATTTTCAACTGGTTCCCCAACTTCAATTTATAACCAGAACATCCCTCATCTTTTTTTTTGCACGATTAATCCTCTTGACCGGTGATAGTGGTTTCCCGGTTGCATTGCATACATGGCTGACACGTCAGTCATTTCTTTCTCATCCACGTCATTTAAGTTATCCACGTCATTTAACACTCCAAACCAGGTAAATTACACGGATCGTCCCCCAATTTTGAATCGATTTCTAAATAGTCCCCCAACTTTGATATTATTACACGATTCATCCACTTGATCGGTAAGAAATAGTCTTCCGATTATCTTGCGATGTAACATCACACAATAAAAAATATTATAAAAAATTAAAGACGCGGACGAACTGGCAGAGGGATAGTGTCGGCCCCCCTCTCTAAACTCGCCCTTTGGCGAGTTGGCATAGGGGGCGCCGACCCCCCTCTCCAAGCTCGTCCACAAGCGAGCTTCGCACAAGGGGCGTCAACGCCCCCTCGCGAGCTCGTCGTCGATCCTAAACGACTCAAAGTTGAGAGACTATAAAAAATAAAAATGATAGGAGCGCCGACGAACTCGCGAGGGGGCGTTAGCGCTCCTTGTGTGAAGCTCGCTAGTGGACGAACTTGGAGAGGGGGCCGGCGCACCCTATGCCAGCTCGCCAAGGGGCAAGCTTGGAGAGGGGGGCCGACACCCTCCTCTGTCAGCTCGTTCGCGTCCTGAAATTTTTATAATATTTTTTTATTGTGTGATGTCAGTTAGTTAAATTTTTTTATTATATTTTATTATGCCACATCGCAAGATAATCTGGAGACTGTTTCTTACTGGTCAAGTGGATGAATCGTGTAATAATATAAAAGTTGGGAGAATATTTAGAAATCGGTTCAAAGTTGGGGGACGATCCATGTAATTTACCTGGTTTGGAGCGTTAAATGACATGGACGACTTAAATGATGTGGATGAGAGAGAAACGACTGACGTGTTGGCCACGTATGCAAAGCAACCGGAAAATCCACTATCACCGGTCAAGATGACTAATCGTACAAGAAAATAAAAGATGATGGACGTTCTGATTATAAATTGAAGTTGAGGGAATCGACTCAAAGTTGGGGGATCATTCGTGTAATTTACCCCTTATTTGGTTGAAAGAATAAATTTAATATTTTTATAATTTACTATAAATAGTTTACATTTATTATTATACAAATTATAATATCATAGTTTTTAGTTAAATAATGAAAAATAAAAATGGTGAAAAAATAAAAAAGAAAGAGAATATCTTTATTTTATTATTTTAAAAGAATAAAGATATTCTTTATTTGTTAAGAAAAATGATAGTTTCATATTTTTTAGGTGATTTCGTCGAAATCAAAGTTTTGACCTTCGTAGCTTTATTCAGCGTCGTGTTTAATCATATTCTAAAAATATCGAGATATTTTACTCTTTATCCTTCAACCAAATGACCTCCAAGAGGTTGTTTGGCTTGAGAAAATAATGATGGGAATAAATATATTTAATTTGATGGATAACCTTTTTTGGATTGACATATGCACCTAGTGGATTGCCAAAAGCAATTCATGAGCACAGACATGGTGCAATCCCATGCAATGCATCCATAAAAATGAACGTTAATAAATTCTGATTCATTCAGCTGGAGTTGGTCCGGATTTGAGCATATATATATATATTCATCAGTCCCAACCTGCAACTGCAAGTGTGCAGGCCTGAGAAGGAAGATGCAGCGGTGGCTTGTAAATGTACAGCACAGAAGACGGAGGAGGGGGGACGGCCGCTCGGCGAGGATTGTGGCGATGGATGGCATGGCAGATGTCCTCCCGGAGACGAGCATCGATGCGTACATATAGAAATAATTACATGTACTCAATCAAGTTAGGCTAATTGATAGGATGCAGAAACATTAGTTTAACAGTTATAATCAAAACGTGCATGAGTTGTATCACTTTAGTTAACTGCATGTTGAATACTTTAGAAATGCTTATTTAATTGATTACTATTAGTTTTGGATTAAGCGACTAATTGATATATCAAGTTGTAGGGGGGTGGCCGGGCATCATATTAATTACCAGAAACAGCAGCAGTACTCTGAAAACATTAAATAACTGACGCACTCAAGAAATTAATCAGCGCATGTTGTTCGAAGATAATGTTTTGTTTTATCTTCTTTTTTTCTGGATATGTTTAGTCAAGTTGCAGGTCTATCGCATGAGTTGGCTTTCTTGTTTCTAAAGTATAAACCATAGCATATTAGCATCAGACTGATCTTTTAATTAAGAGGGTGCACTGCAAGAAAAAAAATAAATATTTCCCACAGTCTGCACTTCGCAAATAGTGAAGAATTCGTCGGAAAATAAAATTTACGACGAATTTTTCGATGATAAAGAACCATGATAAAAAGACTCGTCACAAATATTTTTTGACGGATAATATAAATCCATCGGAGGTTTTCACTCTAGTTTAAGCAATGCCTGAAATTCGAGTTTATATGAATGTAAAAAAAAATTATGAGCTAGGGCGACATAATCGAAGAACTCGATGATGAACCGACCTTTAACATTCGGATAGTGTGTTCTTTAAAGTCACGCAGAGTGGACCGCCGATACCATAGTCCGAGTAAAAAAAATATTTTATGTGTACTAGTGATTCAATTTTCATTGTTATTATTATTTTTGTATCGGTGTTCCACCAGCAATCAGAAATTTAAGGCATTGGGACCAAGGTTTTCAAACCTGGCCCGGCCCGGCCTGTCGGACCGGTCGGACCGATGTCCGGAGTACAAAAGGGGTCATGGGTCACTCAAAACCCGGATGGATGATTGACCCAATTTGATCCCGTCAAATCCGATCAAAACTCGAGTTGGATCGATCAACCCGACGGGTTTGAGTGACCCGACCGAGTTTGAGAGTTTAGCCAATTTTTTTAAAAAATATTATAATTTCTAACTTTGAATTATCAATTTTCCAAGCTTTTTATTATATTACTAACATTTAATAATGGCACATCATCTATTCTACCACTATTATTATTATTATTATTATTATTATTATTATTATTATTATTATTATTATTATATTATTATTATTATTCAAATTATTAAGATATTATGTTTATATACACATTTAAAATCAATGATAATAAAAAATATTATTTATATTGTTATTCATTCAAAATAAAATGTAATGTATTTGTAATTTCAAATACGATGCTAACATAAATTATCATACTACTAAAATAATAAATTTAGTAAAATATTAAAATTTAGAATAGATTTTTTATAAAATTATATTTGATTTGATTCATTGTTCATTTAAATAAATCTTGTCTTCCCACTAGTGATTAAAAAATTATTATGCATACACTTATGATTATTATCTAAGCTGATTTTATATTTATATTAAGTTATAATTATCCGATCCGATCATCCGAGTTTAACCGGTTCGACCGGTCTGATCTGACCCGCCGGTCAATCCGAGTTGATGGCCGGATTGGATCTTACAACATTGATTGGGACAGACTGTGCACAAACAAGAAGGCACATCAAGAAACAAACTGTGAATAACAACACGAGTAATTCAGAAATTGATCTTCTACCAGGGTTTTCACTTTTTTTCCATACAAAATCACACTAATATGTAATCACTATAAAACCATATATTTTTTTATTAAAAAAGGCTTTGTCTCTCTCTCTTTATTTAAAATGCTTTATTTGATAAATGAGTAGAGTTTAATGTTTTGAAAGAGGTTAGAGATTTATATATTTCTTTTTCAATCTTATATTTATTAAAATACATTATTTTTTTGAACTTATCTTATTATTTTCTCATTTTTATTTTATCACTATTCAATATACTTTTTATATTTATGATTAATTAATTATAAAATTATTTATTCGATGAAAATGAATAAAAAACTAAATTAATAATTAATATTTTTATATAATACGTACACTATATAAAGTTTACTGCAAATATAAATTTTCAAATACTCAATAAAAAAATTTAGTTGTAAGAATTTATTTTATTTGAAATATAAATGAATTACTTATGCGTTATAATAAAAATTTATATAATAACTTAATTGAATAATTTATCATATCCTATTTTATATACATCAACTAATTTTTACTGTTAATTTTATTAAACATTTATTTATTAATATTTTAAATGAACATTTAATTATTAATTATTATCTGTCATCCCCTATTTATTAATTAAATTGCGATTCATTATTAAACTTTTATCCACTTGTTAGACTACGAATAATATCAAATAGAGTAATATTTACCTAAATCGTCACAAGAAGAAGTAAACATGTGTAGTTGTTCTCCTTTATGTTAAAGGTAACCTTGCATCGTTCAACTTGTATGAGTTGTCGAACTTTTAATGCTTCCAGGATACCCATTGATGGACCGCTCGGGTAGCTCACACCTCATTGTTAATTAGCTCAAAAGCTGTACATGTTGTTGTCAGTATTAGATTTGGCCAGGAAAGAACGTATAATTCCGCACTGTAACAACCATCAAACAAGGAGCAAACATGTTGTTAATTCTCTCTCTGTCTCTCTCTCTCTCTCATATTAACAAGGAGTAGATTACGGTTGAAGTAACTCCATATATAAAGCAATGTTTAGTAAGGACTATGCCCCATGATTACATGCACATACACTGCACAAACATCAATCATTTGTCAAGATCAGAATAAATTAAGTTCGTGCGTATAAATGTCCTTACTTACGTACGTGGTCCAACCAACCGCATTTCATGGGGTTGCATAAGAAATTAAAGATAAACTGCCTCGACTGCTGCGTGAGAGCTGCATTTCACTGCGATGTACAACAAGAACAAGGATTAGCGTATGGCCTCTTATGTGTAAAAAACATAAGATAATATGTGTGTGTGTGTGAACTGTGAATGTGTAATATTTGTTCCTGCAAGAAGGTAATGACACTTTCTGGTGCATTTATTCCCTTTCGCTACGGGTTCTTTAACATCTCTACGGATTGAACAAGAACTATTATGATGTATATTTTTCTGTGCTCCTCCTTGCACCTTTCTACCTTGTACTTGGGTCTTGGTATTTAACTTATTAATATTGGTGCTTTTGCCGTTTCATTTAGGTCTTTAGAATTATATATATGATCTTTTTTAAGTGGACTTGAGAGTTTTGATCTTTCTTTCGTTCCACTACATATACATAGTACCCAAACTTATGATATTTAGCTGGTTCTTTGATTTTTTATAACATGATCATACATTTGTTACTTGATACAAGGATTTTGATGCATAATATTTTAAGTGAGATGCGTGGGGTACGTCCAAATTTTTACCATTCATTCAACAAGTAAACTACGTACCCTGAACTCGTAGACCAAGTAGTGAGAGAGATATTTGATGACCAATAAATATATAGAACTCGTCACGTACCACAGCGACATGGTTTCAGCTGCGAGCGAAGAGTGCCAAAGCTCGAATTTCAAACAGCGGCAGAAACAGCTCCTCATGGACCAGAACGATTTAAGGCGAAAAGGGGACCGAGTGACTCACTCGTGCTCATCTCTTGAACGAAAGACATTAATGCAGATGCATTTACATGAGAGAGAAAGAGATGCTTATAAAATACGTGAGGAGAGATTAAATGGGAATGTGCCATCCCCGAGGAATATATATCGATGGGGTTTCAGTCCTGAATTCTTAAATGATATCATCGTAAAGCAAATTTGCAAACTTATTATTATTTAAAGGAGAAATTCAGAAGGATTGGCACAATAATGTAAATCTTATCTATATATTACGATGCATCTGAGAAACAAGATGCTGGGCAAGCATGCATGATGTTGATTATATATACACCACTCTTCTCTTCTTCCTCGAGATTTTTTGGTGCTTTTAGTGACTTAATAATTAACAGGTTGATTTTTGAATCTTTATTAATTAAGTAGACTAATTTGAGACACATATAAATCGAGTAGTGTATAAGACTTGGGATTTTTTAATATATACCATAATTCTACCAGAATACTTAACGAGGCACGGCATGTATTTATGCATACGTACGTATCTGGACGTAGGCTACTAACGATAAACGACATGCAAGCATTGTGTACCCCTGGATTTGCAGATCACGCAGTTCTATAATAAATGTTATTTAATTGGTGAAATGAGAAAGAAGTGGCCGTTTCTTGGGAGGAAGAAGACTGAATTGTTGTCCTCCAATGGCAGAATCCATTAAAAGCACATCGACGTGGGGATGCTGTTGCCTGGCAACCCGCTCATGCCACTGGCAGACTCGACGCCTGTGTTGTAGTAGGTCCGCTCCAAATCTCTCCCTCTCTCATTGTGGATTGAGTTGGAAAAGTCAACTATATCCTTTGGTGGGCAGGTGCCCGATATTAAAATCTTACACTTTTCCTCTTTCTCTATAATATATATATATATATATAATGTATCTCCAGGCTACTTAAGTATGTAGAGGATCTCCGTAAGATCCAAATCGGACAGTGCATCATATAATGCGAGGTTCACTTCATTTTGTTCAACACTATTTTTCTGAGCTGAATTGAATCTGCCCTAGTTGGAGTCGTCGACATTCTATTTTGTTTCTATTTTCACATTTCGTTTCTGTTCTGTATAGTAGTCGTCCACGTCTCAGTATTAGTATTAGTATGATGGTGGAAGGTAGAGCTGAGAATGTTGACAAGATGAGCAGCAGCGTACAGGGTTGAGCAAGGGACGTGGTCGAGCAGTGGATGAGGTTGGGTAGTGAACGTCGAGATCTAGCGGAGAGGGCAACAAATGTTTGTCGACGAGGTCGAGTCCCGAAGGAGGTCTAGTAGAGGACAAGGTCACCCGACGAACTTCGAATTACAATAGAGAAGAGTTGTTCGCCGCTCGACTATGAGCTAGGGCAAAATGGGACTTTTTTCATTCCTTTGCCTAAAGAGATGAACCAACAACAAACTCAAAAAATGGAATTGAACCAGCTAGAAAATGAAGTGAACTTGCATTATTTGATGCACCATCCCATTTGGATCCTACGGTTCCTATGGTTCGCTGAATACGTACGGAGGAGCCTTCTACCTACTTAAGTCAAAGATAGATAGACTGACTGATGACTGAGAAAGAGTATAAATTCAAGAGATTGAGGATTATGAATCATTAAAAAGAATCATATTTAGATAAAAATTTATAGGATAGATTGAGTTAATTCAATTCATTCTTTTTTCGATGCGATGATTTAATTCATTTTTTATTTGGAATTATAATAATGAATTTAAAAATTGAGCTAAATAAATATCTTTGATAATCTTTAGTGAATTTCATCTAACTTTAATTTTATTAAGACAAAAAAAGAGAAAAATAAGTATAATTATTTCTAACTCATAAAAAATCATTACTGTTAGCTTTTACTCCATTACAATCGACCTTATCCACATCTACCACCAAAATATAATTAACTTTGTTGAAGCATAAGGCACAGTTCAATTGGCATTTAAATCATTAAAAATAATTTCTCTTAGACCAAATATGGGAGTACGAAGCCGATTCTTATAGTATAAATCATAACGCAATGAGAAAGATGAAGAGTATGAGAGAATGCAAATAAAAAGGCAAAAGACTTTGTTGACGAGTTTCAGGCATGCCTTGACCTATTCCTTGTTTCGACTTTTCGAACTTGACACTGTCAAATATTTACTAACACCCTTTTTTTGTTGCAAATAGGGCAACAAAGAAACCATGTACGTTGACCTATTCCTTGTTTTGACTTTTCGAACTTGACACTGTCAAATATTTACTAACACCCTTGTTTTTGTTACAAATAGGACAACAAAGAAACCATGTACGTCACAACTTCTTTTCTCCACATCGACAGATAATTCATATCTATCCTTTATGAAGGCTTCCATTTGTTTATTATTCGCTCAAGAAGTAGGCACACCTCTTATCAATGACTTTAATCCCCATAATATGATATGGCACACAAACCTTCTTGCTATTTCAATTAAGCAAACTCATTAGGAAGAAGAGGAAAATTAAACTCTTCAATTAAGCACACCTCTTATGAATGAACACTTTGAGCTCACAAATATTTTTTTTTCTTTCTAGTATACATTTCCCTTGCAAGTCTCATCCTCCTTATGTATCTTTGACTCTTTTGTAGTCTCAAACTCTTCAAGTGGTTGGTGCATTTCAAATGTAGCCATTATGATCAAGTCAACAAACCTTTAAATCCAAATATTTTTTTTTTGAACATCCAAATTGTCTAGCCATTACTAGCTATTATCTATGTCAATGTAGGTTCAAACGTCCAAATGTTTGAGTCGAACTTTCAATCTTCATTTTTTTGGGAATCGACTCTCGTGTCTAGACCCCATTTTTCTGCAACTTTCCTCCATTTTGTTGATGTGAGTGATAGAAAACTTGAGACATATAGAATACAAGAATGATTTTAAAATTCAAAATTTCACAAATACATTGGTTTGATTGTTATACTAATAATTTTTAAATGAGTGATTTGAGAATAATGAGATTTAAGTTTAAAAAAACTAGTAAAGTAACTTTTCGAAACAGAATAAGAGTGATCTTGTGATTTTTTTTACTTTTTATCTAAGTAATTGAAAAAAAGGGGATCAAAGCTTAGGAAGATGGAGATAACCTAATAAACAATCAACAGGGTCAAGAAATTATTTTGGGAAAAGATCACTATTACTCGTTGATTGATATCACAAAAATTTAGATAAAAATAAGAAAATGGAGAAACCTACTCTCGCAGGATAAATCCTTTAAAATTCTTTTCACTCTCTTGACTCAGGACTAGCATATTCGGATGAAAAATATATCAAATGTAGATTTGAGCACTCTCGTAACTCCTATCCTTTCAAATCCTCCTACTTTTGTAGATTAAGACTTGATATTAGAATGAAAACATTCTAAATATTGATAGGACTACTCTCGTAGCTCCTATTTATTCAAATCAAAAGCAAGTGGAGTTCCAAATTCTTCACTCGAAGTACTACGGATCCTCCCTCAAATTTTCTTTGTTCATTAACACATAAAACTCACTTCAACAATATTGTCTTAGCTGATAACCAAACTCAAAAAATAGGCACAAATCATTTTCAAAGCCTAGCTAACCTTTTAGCTCCTTGCGAGATTGAGGATAACATTAATGCTCTCTCAAGACACTAATATAGCAGGGAACAAAATGTCCAACAAGCAAAAATGTAAAGATTCGAGGAAGGAACTATCAAACATTAAGTATTCGACAATATAGTTAAGAAATGTTCATCAAGCAGAAATGTAAATATTCGAGGAAGGAACTAGAAAATCATTGAATATCTAGCAATAAAATTAAACCATCACATCACGTATTAGAGCAGAGACATAACCATTAGCATTAAGGAATCTAAATAGGAATGCAACAGTTTAATGATAAAAGTAATTCACGGCCCCAACGACTAAGTTAATTAAACATGAACATTGAAAACTTGAGCAAAAATATAGAATTAATCACTCTATTGGAATTATCCTTTTAAAATAAAAGTTGAGAAATAATTAGAACAAACAATGTAGAAACAAAATCAAATAAAATGCCACCCTCACCCTCACTTCTCAACTCACCATAGGAGTAGATGATCCTCTTCCCCAAATGATGGGCTCCCCCTTTTCCCATGGTGTCTCTTCTACTTAGATTTTGACACTTGTCTCCTTTGCTAAAAAAATAGAATTTTCTCTCGACAATTTAAATGGAGTATTTTTAGGGAGAAAACTTATCTTTGTTTTCCTCTGCGGTTTTATCTTCTCTGGAATATCAAGCGCCCCTACTCGCAGCAAGTATCCTCGCTTCATGTTCAGGTACCCCCACTTGAATAAAAATTTCATGAGAAAAGTTATCTATTCTTATTATTGAACATATAATTTGAGCAACTTAAATAGGTTTCATATCAGCTTTTCGATAAAAAGATATTAAAATGATGCAAGGATTTAATGTGAAAAAAAATAAAAAGGCATAATAAAGAGTCAAAATGAGCATAATATTGCACGAGCATTCAGATAAAAAATAAAATATACATAGTTCCTTACCATCACTTGCCTTTTATATATTCGAACATTTGGATCAGACATTTGAAACTCATTTGATAACTTTAAGTGATTCGCAAATATATTGCATTTGCAACTCATTTGATAACTTTAAGTGAGAGTGAGATGTTCGAACTTTTAACCGAGCATCCTAACTTTTGCTAATGCTCCTTTATTTTATATTCATTTTTAGATTTTTTTGTCAAATGTTCCTGATCATTTAAACTTTCTATCTAATATAATATTCTCAGAAAGATCAAATCATATGTAACAAAAAATAAGATATATAATAATAAATATAAGGTAACACTATTGTCATTTCAAAAATACTATTGCAATTTCATGTTATTAGAAAAGGGAAAAAAATGTCCATTATTCACATGAAGGAGTGGTAATAGTATTTTGTAGAGTGACAATAGTGGTGTCCTAAATATAAAGCTCAAGGTTATCCATTTCGTTTTAACCTTTTCAAATGCATCCAATGGTTAACCCTAAATATTTAAAGTTTATTATAAAATATAATTAATTAAGATATAATATTTATGTTCTCACAAATTTATATTTTGTCACAATCCACCTTAGATCGTCACAGTTGGCCACCATCGGTCAATGACATGTTAACTTACCATAATCATCAATGTGGACAATTTTTTCTATTTTAGCATCAAATGTGTAGGTATGCTCTATGCACGGACATAACTATATTAATATTTATATTATACATATAGCTCAAATACTATACAACACTCCCCCATCCATGTACACAAATGGAGTACAAGTCCTCAAAAACATTAATGTTTAAGTTATTTTATCACAAGTATTTTATTATTTATCTTAAATATGTATTTAAATATAATATATTTTGACTAATTTGAGCATAATCAAGTTTATAAATGAGACAATGTAATCCAAATTATTCTAGATTTTAAAAAATCAAACTAGTTTTGTCCAGAATTAGAACTAAGACGTCCTATACCCAATTATACTAGTTCAACCCAATTTTCAAAACATGTACTATATCTTTATAGTTTATTATTGATGCATGCAAAATTCAACATATTATTAGTCATGCATTTAATTTTATTTTGATTCATTTTATTATCATATGCATCATTTTATGGACTTTTTAATTTAATTTTACAAAAAAAACTACACAAGTATTATATTTTATTGTTTAGGAAGCACACAAAATAAATTATGAAACTACAAAAGAAAATCACAATCAAATCAGAGTTAAAATGATGCTAGAAAGTGAAAAATAGTGAAACTATCAAGGGCCAAAACTCCGTTGTCACGGGTGACCATGAAAGTCCTGTCATGGATTGTGAGTTCGTGACAGGGGGCCATGAAAGCTCGACAACTATTCGTAAAAAAATGTATATTTTCGAACCTGAAAGTTGTCTGAGGCATGACCATGATCATCATTTCATGACCCTGAAAATCATATTTTTTGTGCGAATTGGACATCGCAAGTGTCGTAAAACCTCCATCACGGGCCATGAAAATTCATTTGGTGATTGGGACATTGTTTAGGTTGTGAAAATCATGTAACAACTCTTGACGAAGTCTAGATTCGAGTTTTGAATGAATTTATAAAATAATTTCAAATGCAAGGACTCCTACTCATATTATATGATCCCAAGATGAATTGTAAAAACTTTATGGTAGAAAATTCGAAGTCTGACAAGATCAAATTTTTTATATTTAATTCAACTCCAATTTTTCTTATTTTTACATAAAAATATTTTTGTTTCTTCTTTGATCATATGAAAACTCGAACACCTATAAATAGAGGCCTTAGCCAGAAGAGAGATGCGATGGTCTGCAGCTGAAGTTTTGAAGCCAGGAAGAGAATTTTTAAAGAATAATGACAAACAATTCTATGCAATAAACTCGGACAAGGATTAGTAGTGATTCAACATTGTTTCTACAGAGTACTTGTTATAGCTTATCTTGGGATGATATTTTAGACTTTCATGATCAATCTATTTCATCTTTGTAATTTGAATAATTTATTTTAGTTTTGAGTTTCAGTTGATTTCTGAAAAAGAATTTTATTATTAAAGCAAACATGTGAATCTCTCTTTAGTTTTGATTATTATAATTAGTTTAACTTTGAAGAACATGATTTCTATATTTGATACTTTTTATTAGTTTTAATTGAATTATTAATTGATTATTAACTAGACAGTGTAATCAATCTATTAGTTCATAATTTTTGTTAAAACAATTTATGTTGTAATCTAATAGAGCTTAACAGAACATTAGATTGTGTGATTTGACATGTTGACCCAAGTGGACGATTTGGTAGTGTAACTTCATGCTATTGTTGCAACTTCCAACTTATGATGATGATATAAACATAAATAGTTGAGCCTAAATTGATTCCTTTTAGTGCCCTAAGATGATACCTATATATTTACCCATGTGAAAGTATTGATTCATTCCTAAAATACTATTGTGAACATTATGTACTACTAAAAGTTTGATTTAATAAAGTTTCATAATATGATTAATTAAATGCCAATGTGAATGCAAAGTAAAAAGATGAAACTAAATATGGATGTATGGCACATGAAATTGGCACCAATCTTTAAATGGTTAGAAATGGATTTCGGACTATACTATGTACTAAATAATTATTGTTTTATGTTATGAATGCTTGTATTTGGCAACTTAGATGAAAACTTAGGGAGAATCATGTTAGGTTTATTCATGAGTTGGGTTGAATTCGATCCTCCGGTATAGTTAAATATGTTCAGATCGGGTTAGGTCGAATTGAATTGAGTTATATACAATTGAAAGTTCGGACCGGGATTGAGATGGTGATCAAGATACTTTACCATTTTTTAAATTTATTTTACATTATTAAATATAATTTTTTATATTTAATATCTATTTTAAATCATAAATAAGTTTTCAAAATATTTAAATACTATTTTCATATTTTAAATTAATTATTACCTAGAAAATAAATAGAAAATTTATAATTTAAAAAATGAATAAAAAATTGAATCATCAAGTTGGATCGACTTGAGTTGAAAATTTTTAACCCATACCTAATATAATCATAGAACGTGCTATGATTGGATTAGGTAATCAAGTTCACTGAGTCAATAAAAACACCTCGAGATTTGTGACTGTTAAAAAGTTTGAATGATTGGAAATCAAGGTTCAAACATCCGAATTTGTTAGCTGAGAGAATCTTTAGTAGTTCCCAATGTTTGAAACTCTCATACCAAGTTTTCTAATACTTGAACACTTTGTACCCTCATGAAGACAAAAAATTCATATAGTTGACTAATAGGTTCAAACGTTCGAAAGGTCCATAAAGAAGACATGCACTCTTGAGCGATTGTGATTAGACGTCTGCCCAACAAATTTGGACATTCAAACCGCCATCAATCCGAAATGTTCGAATGATCATGGTCGATTCACGCAAGGCCTCCTGAAAATTCAAATATCCACTTTTAAACTTTTAAATATTCTAATTTATTATAGAAACATGTAACTTTTGAGCATCATACTCAAATCAAATCAACTCATATAGATCCAAGTTTATCTCATTGATTTATACTACTTGTTTGGAACTTCCCTTACATACGATATAATTGAGTCTACATGACCAAAAGATGGTAAATAGGATAAAAAAAGATACAACAACAACAACAACAACAAAGCCTTATCCCACTAGGTGGGGTCGGCTACATGGATCATACGACGCCATTCCGAATATATTCGTTGATCCATGTTCATAAGATTCGACATGATTTTATGTTGGCTGTCGGGGCCTAACACAACCCTCCTCCTTTATCCGGGCTTGGGACCGGCTATAAAATATAGGCGGAGTTAGGATAAAAAAAAAAGATAAAAGCAAAAAAATGTGGATCATCATTGCCTATACTTATGCAAAAGAGAACTAAATAATGATGTAAATGAGAGATATATAGTGTAACTGAATGCAAAATTATGAAGTTACACAGTCAATTTAAATTAGATAGAATACAAAATGGCAATGTCTCTATTTGGTGGATGCTTCCCCCTAAATCAATGAAAAGGATTTTTCACTCAAGAGAGTGATGCATCATTCCCTAAGAGAGGACACTTGTCGTATCATTGATTATCCACTAGCATTTTGTATGTTGTATTTATGTTCTTCCAATTAAAAGAAAAAAAAATGAAAGACAAAGATGAAAAGAACAAAGAAGAAGAAAGATGATGTGATTACCATGTTTAAATATGATGAATATTGAAAGAAGATAAAATGATCCTTTATATTGAAATATAAATAATCACATGGTAATTAAACAAAAGCAAGAGTTCTATTATGGTCAAAGATTGAGTCTATCATCACTCTTTTATCACATCTATATTTCTATCCTATAATGGGCTATGAAAGTTTTAATGTTACTTAGACATGATTTATGATTCTTTTATTCATCTAATTCTCATGACATGATTATGATTATTCATGCTTATGTTATTTAAATGCTTGTGCACAAAAGAAGTTTTTTCATGACTTAATTTATCTTTGTTATCACTGCATTATTTATTTAGGAAGGAATTGTCTTCCTTGTATCCTTCACTACATGCATATGATTATCCTAGTAGGCTAGTGGACAATGTGTGGGATGACATGTCGACTGGTAATTGCACATAGATAATACCATTATCTTGTTTCTTTATGTTGAGATGTTGTGTCGTGTTAAAGTTCTAAACTTGGAATGCTTTTATGTTACTATCAAAGACGGAGCCAAGTGGATTCCTTTTACCTTACGGTAGTGATAAGTAGATATTTTATGTCTTTCTTGACTCAAACGCCCTTTCACCTCTTTTTCTTCAATTATTTCAAACTTCACCACTTCCTTATTATCACAAGCAAATATAAAAATATCTCAACTTTATTTATATTATTTAACTATGCAATTTTATAAAGTTAGATATTTTTATTAAACTTTTATTTTAATATTGCTATAACTTTTAGCAATCAAAGCTAATTGAGTTTTTTATTATTTAAATTATAATTTACTCTTCGTCTTGGATACTTAAATTCAATTATTCTCCCATTTCAAGTATATTAACTTCTAAAAAATCAATTGATGTATTTGTTATATCATTTAATTATGTGCTTTATAAAATTTCTTTTATATTTCGTACATGTTATTACTTATGAAATATTAAATTTATAAGTGTAAAGATTTATAAATAACATAAATTTAATAAATAATTTATTTAATCATATATATATGATTGTTATTTAAAAAACTTTATCCAATAAAAAAGTAATTAAACCCACATATCATAGGGTTTAGTATAAGATATATATATATATATATATATATATATATATATATATATATATATATATATATGGATAAATGATTGTGTGAAGCAGCATTTTTTCCGCACAATGTCATGCACAATCAAAACATTCATTCGTGGATCGGCCTCATCTGAATCGTAAAAAAATCTCACGAAAAATATGACCCTCTTCTCCCTTCTCTTCTCGTCGGTTGTTGCTTCAGCGGTGCAGAGCGCATTCTTCGGCGGAAGATTGACACCTCTTCCTCTATCCATCTCGACCAATCTCTCTCCTCTCTCTCTCTCTCTCTCAGGCCGTAGTAGAGGGCAACCTGGGTACTATCTTGAAGATGGCGATATGGAGGCCATGACAGCCGATGTTGGAACAAAGGATGCCAGAGCAAATGACGCTGACGGCCTGGGCGTTTGTCCACGCTGAATAGAGGGAGGCCAAATCGGCTTCGAGAGGGGAGAGAGAGAGGGAGAGAGGAGAGATCAGATTTGGGCGGCCTGGGCGTTCATTCGCTGCACTTGCCGGCCGGATGAAGGACATATCAAGTCTGAGAAGGAGAGAGAGAGAAGGGGTGGAAGGAGAGATCGGATCTGAGAGGGGGCGGCCTTGGCGTTCGTCTATTGCATTCGTCGGTCGGATGGAGGACATATCGGGTATGAGAGGGAGAGAGAGAGAGGGAGGAGAGATTGGATTTGAAAGGGAGAGAGAGGGGGTGGAGAGAGAGAGGGAGGAGAGATTGGATATGAGAGGGGGAGAGAGAGGGAGGGAGGAGAGTGAGGGAAGAGAGAGAGAGATAAGTACGCGACACTTCTTCTCACGAAATGTTCTTCACCTCACGCACAGCATGGTGTCAAGCAAACGCCACTTCACACAATCATTTATCCCACATATATACATATATACATACGTACATACATATATATATATATATATATATACATATATACATATATATATATATATGTATGTATGTATATATTATGGTGCATACACACTTAGGTGCATACATTGTATTACAGCCATCGGATGCAGCATTGATGGCTAGGATGAAAGTGCTCGAACCAGTTGTTTCCTGAGAGCTTGTGGTGGTTCATTCGCCTGGCATCATGAGCGGTTCGGCGTGAGGCGTGGCGTCCTGCAGCGGTTCAGATCAAAGCGTTAGGCGTGGCATCCTCTGGCGAGATCTGCGACTGCTCCAACGTGAAAGGGGCCGTCGGCCCCCCTTTCGCGCTCGTCGGCGTGGCAGCAGAAAGGGGGGCGTCGCCCCCCCCCCCCTGCGACCTTGTCGGTGAGGTCGGGGGCGACGCCCCCCTTTTGCGCTCGCCGGCGTGGCAACAAAAAGGGGGCATCGGCCCCCTTTCTATTGTTGCGCCGTCGCAGTGCCGGCGCAAGTCGAGGACATGGAGCCTGGGGAAGTCGACGGTCGGCGATCAGGGAGGTTACCGCAGGGGAGGTCGACGGTCGGCGATCGGGGAGGTCACTGCAAGGGAGGTCGCCACATGAGCCATTTTTAAAATCGAGATTTTTATTAAATCAATATTATAATTGATGATTAAATCTCAGCCATTATAACTAAAATAATATTGATCCAATGGATGTGAGTGAGTGTATGCACCTAAGTGTGTATGCACACTAATATTCCTCTCTCTCTCTCTCTCTCTCTATATATATATATATATATATATATATATATATATATAGGGTTTAACGTAGGTGTTGAGTGCTTTAAAGCGCGTGTCAAACGGTTTTATGCATAATTTACTTTATTATTTTTTGATATCTTTCTTCATGAATAATTTAAATGATAATTGATGATAACAAAAACATGATTCAAATTATTGTCAACAGTTATATTCATCATTTTCAAAATTTTTACGAACTTATGTACAATATTATCCTTCATAATAGATATACATATTTTTTTATAACTTTTTATGTTATAAAATTATTAATTGTCAACAATTATATTCGTTATTTTAAAAAACTTTACGAACTTATGTATATTATTGTCCTTCATAATAGATATACATATTTTTTACGTTACAAAATTATTTTTTGTTGCCATCAATGACCATCTAAATGAAGAAAGATATCGAAAAAATAAAGTAAACTATGCGTAAAACCGCTTAAAACGCGCTTCACATATAAAGCGCTCAACACTTACATTAAACCCCATATATATATATATATATATATGTATGTATGTATATATATATATGTATGTATGTATATATATATATATATATATAAGGTTATTTTCATAAACCTCTCCTAAATTGTCATGATTTTTCGCATTTAACCCAAATTACGGACTTATTTTTTATATTCTTAAACTATCACAATTTTTCTACTTTAATTATTCTTTCTACTTCTGTTATGTTTTTCGTTATTTTTTATTTTTTTCATTTATGAAAAGACTAAATTACCCCTTCCTACATAACACATCAAATAATAAATATAAAAGAGAAAAAAATCGAAGGGAGGGTAATTTAGTATTTTTATAAATGATAATTTTTTTGTTTACAACTTTAATCCTTCCAACGGTTTTTTTTATTTTTATTTCATATTTTTCTGGAGGGAGGGAGAATTTAGTCTTTTCATAAATGGAAAAAATAAAATGAATGGAAAACGTAACAGAAATGAACGGAAGGACTAAAGTAGAAATGTCGAGATAGTTTACGGATCCAAATAATTGAAGATAATTCATATGTAATTCAATATTGTAATGAGTATGAGAGTCTTGGAGAATAATTCAAAGAGTGAGAAAAAAATGATACTGCTGATGGAGACTAAATGCAACGACCTGAGGTCTTAAATATCAATATGTTTTGATGGAATAGTCTCACGTGGACAAAACACAGAGATGATGATGATGTAGCTACCTTTTTTACCTATCAAGTTTTAAATTTGTGCGAGTCAAAAGTGCAAAGTGAATAATATCTTGATTGACCGGATGTGTTATAAAATGATATCAAAGCTGACTTTTGAGTCCCCTAAGAGGGAAAAATTGTAACGACCATTTTAAGAAACAATATAGTTTGATGGAATAGTCTCATAAAGATAAAATACGGAGGTAGTCATTAGCTTATATGTAGCTATCCTACGCATTTTTAATTCGTGCGGACAAAAAATTCAGATTGAACCGGGATGTTACACTAAAAGTCATCAAATGTTGAAGATCCACCGTGCATTTACAAAGGGGCAACGAAACTCAAAACTCATCTAGAAAATTTGTTGAGAAAAGGAATGTGAGTTAAATTCTATCTTGTAGAACAAAAAAAGTTGTTCATGACAAATCATTCTTGCATGGTTTACTGGACAACCAAAGTTGTTGAATTCTTCTGTTGTTGAAAGATATTCGTACCGCTCGAGTCCTCGAGTGACATGTTTGAACAAGCATAAAAGAGCCTACTTGTATGGTACATTTTTTTGTATAGAGTCGTGACCAAAGGCTACTTGGAAGAAGCCGAAAAAATTATAGGATCTTAGTTACCTTATTATTCAGATTAACAATTAATTAGAAAGCAATTTTATTTTGGAATTTTCCTTTTTATTTATTTCAATGTTGAGAAGAGTACATTTGTTTTAATAAATTTTTTTATTGGAACAATTGTCTTGGACGCTACACTCATGATCGATTGAAGGCCGAGTCACTCGAATTGATCAACGTACTTTAACTATATGATCTCCCCCATTTGAATCAGAATTCTATCAAGTAATGTACTACACTGCTCCGATGCTCCACAGCTCAGTGTCCACCATAACTTGGGTCAACCACAGAAGGATTAGTAATATTTTGTACATCACGACTAATCCAATATATATATATATATATATATATATATATGTATATATATATATATATAGAGAGAGAGAGAGAGAGTGAGTGAGTGAGTGAGAGAGAGAGAGATTAATTAGTCACGCTGGCCTAAATCTTAGGCAAAGATGAAGGAGAAAAAGAAGAAGCTCACACTTAGCTCTCGAATTGAAACGTATCAAAGCCACAGCTCTTGTTGACAGACACAGTGCACTTGCCTAATCTCCTTTTGACAACAGCCTTGCAAGTTGAAAGCTAGAAATATTTTGTTGTCGTAACATTAAAATTCCAGGCATAAAGGAAAATAAAACAATTTTTTTTATTTTCCAAGGTCATTTTTCCTTGTCTTAGAATTAAGCTACACATCTTATTACTTCTTGTTTCTATTTTCTTTTTTTTTCTATTTTTCTATTTTCTAAGGGTCATTTTTCTATTTTCTATTACTTCTTGTTTCTATTTTCTAAGGTAGTTAAATCCCCAAGAAAATAAACAATAAATAAGAAGCTCTCCTCCTTAATCGTGTGGATGGATGTCATGGAATACACTCATAATCATATCTCCACCTGCAATTACCAACCAAACTATGCATTATCATATGATCATTCCCCCAGCTATCATCATCATCACCCTTCAATTATGGCCCCATCCATCCATCCATCCATACATCCATCCCACACAATCACATCCATCTCTCTCTCTCTCTCCTCTCTTCTCTCTCTCGCTTCGCGTATAAAAGAGAAGAGCAAACCGCACCAAAAACAAAACAAAAGAAAACAATATTTTTTCTCCGCTTCCTTCCGTCATTTTCCTCCCCCTTATTGGCTCCATTTTGCTCTGGCACTACTCTCTCTCTCTCTCTCTCTGCCCACGCTACTAAACCCCTCGCTTCCTTTCTAATTTCTATGCAATAGTGCCTCCCTCCCTCTCCCTCTCCCTCTCCATCTACTCCTCCTAATGACCACTTCTAGTGGAAAACCATAATGGAAAGGAGCCGCCTTTGAGGGTGGGGGGAGGGGAGCAGCAGCAGCAAGGACCTCCATTGAACAAGAAAGAACCCACTTTCTCCCCCCTTGCACCTCAAAGACATCCGGCCAGGCTCTGAGGAATGAGTACCGGCGATGACTGTGCGGCCTCCATCCTCTTCTGTGCTGAGGACAATAGCAGCATCCTGGGCTTTGACGACGAGAAGGGCGATGAGGTCGGGGATGCCGCGGTCGCCGTCTCACAACCAGAAAGGCGCGATCTTTTTGGGGATTTTCTCATCGATTTCCCACCGTATTCGGACGAGTGTTTGGCCGCCATGGTTGACAGAGAGTGTGAGCACCTGCCGAGGGAAGGCTATGCCGAGAGGCTTCGGTTGGGGTCTTTAGATTTGGCTATTAGGAGAGATGCTATTGATTGGATTTGGAAGGTCCCCTTTTAATCTTCCTCCGTTTATTGATTGTGCTTGTGTTCCGACGACTCCAAGATCGTCCAAGTGTTCATCCTTGGAGTTACTCCTTATAAACAAAATATTGATGCTTTGTCTTGATCCATTTCATTGTTATTTTCGTTTTCCTCTAACTTATGGATCCCCTTTGTGTTGTTTTCCTTGTTTGTGGATTGTCAAATTGTTCATGCAATTGTTCCATGGATCTCAAAATGCTGATATCCTCGGTTATGTCGCTTTTTGATGTTTCAGTTTACGTTTTGCTGTAGAGTTTTCTGGAGCATACTGTACAAATCAACTTTTGCCTGCTCCCCCGCACCTGTTCCTGGCGTTGGCTTTTGGCTGATGACATTTGTTCTTTAATGGAACAGGTTCATGCCCATTATAGTTTCGGGCCCTTGAGTGCATATCTAGCTGTAAACTACTTGGACAGATTCCTCTCTGCATATGAACTTCCTGTAAGATCCCTTTGCCTTGTCCTTCAGCCTTATATTTTTCGTGGATTACCGTTTTTTGCTCATAGTATTGCCTGTGCTTCTGGTATTTAGTGTAGTTTCGATAGAGCAAAGCATCAATTTTATGATATGTCAATCAGTGTGAATTTTTTTGCAGCAAGGCAAGGCATGGATGACCCAACTATTATCAGTGGCCTGCTTATCCTTGGCTGCAAAGATGGATGAGACTGAGGTTCCGCTGTCCGGCGATTTACAGGTTAATGCAAAATTAAGAAATAGAATGTTCAACTGGTTCTTGTAGTATATTTGTTCTTAATCTGATGAATTACCGTGATGTTTTAGGTAACTGATGCAGAGTATGTATTTGAAGCCAAGACGATCCAAAGAATGGAGCTTTTGGTTTTAAGCACACTCAGGTGGAGGATGCAAGCTGTTACTCCTTTCTCATTCATAGATTTCTTCCTTCAAAATTTTAATGGTGGCAACAAACCTTCCAAGTTATCCATATCACGATGTGTGCAGTTGATCTTGTGTACTATTAGAGGTAAAATAATGCTGAGGACCTGCATAGTATTCGACATCCTATGTGCTGAATATATATTTAATCGCAAATCAATTTTTACAAGTTGCAAGATCATAATTTTCTAAAACTTATGATTATTGGAATGTAGGGTATGATTTCATTGCATTGAGACCTTCTGAAATTGCTGCTGCAATTGCATTATGTGTTGTTGGAGAAACTCAAGTTGTGGATATTGAAAAGATTATTTCTTTCAACAACCATATATCAAAGGTACACGTGTTAGTTGATAATTTCTATTGGTTCAATAGTTTCATGTTTCATCAAGCAATAATCTCCTCTTGTCATGATTGAGAGTTATTTATTTCCTATGGTTGTCAAATTTTGTTTCAGGAAGGAGTGCTAAGATGTTATAGAATCATTCAAGACATGGTGGTGATGAGTAGGACACCAAATGGTGGTAGTTCATCTGTTGCCTCTGTGCCTCAAAGTCCAATCGGGGTGTTGGATGCTGCACGCCTGAGCTACAAGAGTGATAATGTAACTATTGGATCACACACAGCATGTTACCATGACTCTCCAGCTTGCAAGAGGAGGAAAATAAACATTTCAATCTCATGAGAAGGCTTTCGTTGCAGTCCTTACCTTCTTGGGTTGTTTTGATGCTTCCACACAAGTAGTTTGTTTTGATTAGCAGGAGCCTCAGGGTGGTTGGATTTTTTGGTAAAGGAAATACGATCATTTGAAGCTTTAATTTGTCTCATACTTTTGATATGAATGGAGCAGCCCAGCTTAAACTGCCGAAACAATGATGAGCAGAAGTGTAACAAGTATGAGAGAGACTGCATTAGGAGAGCTAAGAGGATGCTAGAGGAATGGGCATAATGTATTTCGTTGCTCTTCTCCTGGTCAAAAGAGCTCCAAAAACATTTCTTTGGATATCAAAATTGTCTACTCAACCAAAAAAAGAGGATAAAAGAAAAACAAAAAAACTGGAGGAACTGTGTTTCCTTGAAAGGTCTAGTAACTATTGAGTAATTATTTTTTGTGGCTACTTTTTGTTATAATGGTTCTGCTTGCTTACATCTGGAAGTTGATGGTTTTCAGATTAGACTCTGAACTTTTTCCTTGCTGTAGAAAAGAAGCGAGTTTTGTATCTTGGTGACAGGATATAAAACTTTCATAAACTTAGAATGCTGTCTACTGCAAGTATAAGATTCTATCATAGAGTTTGTAGAGTGTTTCCTACAAACTTAATTGAATTACTTTTGTTGTTGTATTGGGGCGTCACTGTGTTGAATGAATTATCTTTTGTCACATGAAGCAAGCAACATTTTAGTGCATGTGAGAGACAGTCACATTTCTTTGTTTAGTGTTGGAAGGCAGCTGGACATCATGCTGTTTGTACATGCAGATATTATAATAAGAAGCCAAGTCCACGGCAAACAATTAAGCAGGTTTCAAGTGTCCAGTCAGTTCCACTTATGTCCAACATTGCTCTTCTTCCATCCCCGTAGACACTACTTTTTAGTCCCCTCTTCCTGGAGGGGAGATGGACGTCTTTGCCGTTGATAGCATTTCATATTAAATTAGGAGCCCTCGAGTTTGAGAAAGCCCTTTTTTCAATTCACATAGATTGGTCTAGTGCCACTTCCTTTTGTTATGTCTCACCCTTCCTAGAGTGTGAACTGTTCCCGGGCACCAGTTTCAATGGTAATGGCTCGGCCAGATTCTTTTGAAGTTACTGTTGCTATCAGCAATTGGACACCCATCTCGTGCATCCCATTGCCTATAACATTGCTTTCTTTAGATTACTATGAGTCAAAATGCTGAGAACAATTAAGCATAAGGTGCACTACAAACATATATTTTACCTTTTTTTAGCTTGGTTAACTTATGCATGCGTGTTTTCTTGCTTTTTTTCATTAGAAAGATGTAATCCTAATGTGATAAAAATACATGTAATCCATTTACCTATTCATTGGCCTCTATTCGGACTGCTGCCATTCACAAGCCAAGATAACAAAACAAGAGTTACCGATGGGAAATTAATCAAGAACAAGCTAAATTAACTGGATTGATGCTGGGAAGGGAGCAAAGTTACAGAAGAGCCAGTCAGTCACGAGAGCCAGGTAGAGGACCTGGAGCTCTGCCCAGCTTTGTCTCCCTGAAGAACTCGGTGCATGGACTCCATGATGCGAGGGACCATGGGGGCAAAATAGATTGGATTCACAACCAACCATGAGACAAATTCTAGGCCCTGAGCCATGGATGCATTAAGTTTGGACCAGGAGGAGGGAAAATTTCATGTGCCCCCACTTTCAAGCTTCATGTGCTTCCGGTGGACATTCAATTCTCTCATCCCAATTATTTCTGAAACAAAACAGTTTGGTAAGTTATTAGTCACCTAACTTTGCAGTTGCAGGGGACCTCTGCACTATTGTGTAGCTAGTTCTGCTGAAGTTTAAGAGACTTGTGATAGGGATGAGCACGGGTCAGGACGATGCCTCCGTTTATTAATTTATAGGACCAATTGTCATTGAAAAAACTACATCAAATGCTCTCAAACTTTAACGTTTGCTCAGTGATAACCTCTAACTTTATTTTGTAACACGAATGTCTTTCATTTTTTAACTTGTTTCACTCAGTGCCCTCTTTACTTGCTATCGGCCGTCTCTCGGTCGCGGAGCTGATGTGGCGCAGATGTGGTGCTAGCACGACATATTCTCTCTTCTCCACGTAAACATTAACTAACGTGGCAATATTAAAAATAATAATTTAACAAAATGCCATGAGGGACTGCCATACGACCACCGGTCGCCTGACGGGGGCGACCCTCCTTCTCTGTCCGCGCCACAGAAGCACTCGCAAGGGGTCGCCCCTCGCAAACTCTGACGAAGTGGGGGGGGGGGGGCGAGGAGAAGGGGGCTCGTCCCCCTCTCTGCAACCTCGCTTATCGGCGAGGTCGCAGAGGAAAGGGGGGCCAAGGCCCCCCCTTTCTCCTTGTCGGCGTACGAGAAAGGTGGGGGTGGGGGGTCTCGCCCCCTATGCAACCTCGCTCACCGTCGAGGTCCAGAGGGCCCCCCTCCTCGTGTCACGGGGCGTTTCCCGTGACACGAAGCGTGAAGCCTCGCGGCATTAATGCCGCTCAACTTATAGCCCTCGGCCGCTCAGCGCCGAAAACATGGAACACATGCAGCCGTCCCGCACTGCGTAATATTGCGGAGTACCAAGTTATCCGCCCTTAGGGCATTTATCTTGTAAGGCCGTCTTTATGAATGGCCAAGTAGGTGACGTTCCCGTAGGGTACGTCTTTTGCATCTTCAATATGTAACAAGACTCCTATACCTACGGTACACTGGGAGGAGTTCACTAGTACCTTCCGAGGCCCAATTGTATGTTATGTTTCATCATATTTAATACAAGTAAGCTTTCCTTTAATTCTAGTGTCATGGCCTTGAGCGTGGGGTGGCAACCCACATCGGTGTCCCTTCATGGCGTCCCGTGGTCCCTTCGTCGCCCCTTCGGACTTTAAGCGCCCAAGCGCCAGCATTAGTGCCGCAATGCGCTAATGCCACGGTCTCGTGACGAGTAGTCCAACACTCTAGTCATGTCCGTGATTGAATGCCTATAAGAGCGACTCTCGGCAAAGTCGTCTCGACCATAAAACTTCCGCTGCAAACTCAAAACAGGCTTGGCTAGGTGCCTATCCGCCTAGTCGCCGCACGTGGTCTAGTGTCCGAGAATGACCCCGTGACAAGTGGTATCAGAGCAGTTCTTCCTGCTCGGATTACCCAGCGACAATGACTCGCTTGTGTCGTCGCAACGTGCCCTGGCGTAGGAAATGTGCTTCCGCTCAAATACTCCATCACGCCCAGGCGCACTGGTACCATGGTCTTTGATCATGGACGCCAACGAGGAATGCATGGCAAGCTTCCTCGCCGCATGCCCAGTCGTGCCCTGCAGCATGTTCCTCATACACCCGTGTCGTGTCAAGGAACGTTCGTCATGCATCATGATGACGGATTGATCGCCCCGCCTAACCGGGACGGTCATGCGTCGCTCACTCGAGCAGATCAACCACCCCAGGTATATAGTCGGGAATCCTGAAGTGTCGCGCTGCGTCAAAGAGTGGCCATATGCTCCGCTTGATGGTCTTGCACTGCTCATATCATGAGATCGCTTACACGAGCGTCGTGTAACTCGGAGGACCCGTGTCACATTCAGAGACTGTCGGTAATGCACTATCATGACGACCTGGCGCTGCTCGGTATTTCGTGACGTCGCATCGCATGCCCAGTCATGCAACGTGAAGTGCACAACCGCTTCACGGGAGAAGTTGGCTTAAAGACAAATATCAAGGTTCACGGTCCCTTTTCGGCCAAAGAATATCATCCTTTCGGCCAAGGAACATCAATCACAAGCATCTTGTCGTGCCGCAGCATCGCCTGCCACGCCACGATGACTTTCAGGAATGGAGCAAAGCGTTGATTACTTGCAAACACTCGTGGACGAGCTGTCAGCCTTGTCTGCCTCGTCAAGTGTCGCCCCGCAAGCGGCGCGATGTCATCCATCAAGGAGTGGGACGAACTTGATACATGCCAACGCAAATCGACGCCTCAACCCAGCGACCAATTTGGCAAATGGTCTGAGCGTCGAGCATCGGCGAGCCTTGGCATGCTGCTGTCAAACGTTCTGCCGCCAACCGAGGGAAGGAGTGCCCTTTCCTTTCGGACATCGCCTCGAGTAATCGAAGCGGCCTCCAAGGATCACAATGCGAAAGTTTCAAAGGACACATTGACGATGTCGTCCCTTCGAATGGAGATGGAGGTAATGTTGGGAAGCTCATGCCACGAGTTCACCAATCGCAGTCCGCTTATCTAAGCGGAGCGTCTTCACAAGCATCCGCCCGGATTAGTGAAGGCCCGGAACGGCTACTCTTTCGCAAGGGTCAAGCCGCCCGGTGGACGAGTATGTCAAAGGTGTATGATCTAGGATGACAAGCACAGTGACATTACTTTGTCCAAGGTGCGGACGGACGAGCATCTAAGGTGCATCCTCTTCGTGAACGAGCACAACGATCTCGCCCCGTCTATACCCCAAAGGGATTGTCAAAGCTTCACAGGAGGTCCCAGGATCGGAAGAAGGCATATCCCAAGAATCCTGCAAGATGTGGCAAACTCAGGATGGCGTTGCCATCGCGACAATGTAGAATATGGCAAACATGCATCCCAGACATGGGACGGAAGAATTGGCAGTTCATCAATTATGCAGTGCCCTGACAAGTTGGGACTGGAGGTTAAGATCGCATTGTTCAGCATCGGCCAGATGGGCATGTTGAAGGAGGAAGTGAAAGGAATCACCGAGCTCCGCCTACAGTGTTCCCAGGAGGATGAAGACCCAGTGTTGGTGCTCTTCAAGCAGAGGGGTTAGAAGCTTTGGACTAGGAAGGAGTTGGAACGACCGGATCGTCCAACCTCCGCTCACTAGTCGATGCTGCCAAGTCAATCAGGACAAGTGTCATACCACCAAAGCCCTTGGGCAAGGGCAATGGTGGGGGAGAGAAGCTCAAGTCGCAAGGAGGAAGCTACTTATGCCGAAGATATAGATCGCCCATCGAAGCAGGAGAAGCGGATCGAACCACAGGCACATGTGGGGAGACCCTCATCGTCGCTCACTATAGCGACTGGGAGTGGACAAGGTGCGGAATGTTATACCAAAAAACCTTGCTCCACCTCAAACCGTCGAGATATCTATTGTCCACCAAGGGGAAGGTGGAGCTGTTCTCAAGGCTCGGCGGACGAAGGACTCAACGTTGCAGCCATCTGCAACTTGGGGACAGCGAGTTGAACCACAAGGAAATGTGGGGAGACTCTCGCCGCCCACTATGGCGATTTGGATGGACAAGGCATGGATTGTCATATCAAAGAACCTTGTCCCGCCTCAAGACTGTCGAAACATCATGTGGTCACCAAGGAGGAGGTGGTCCTGCGCTTTTAGTTCGGCAGAGATATGGAAGACTCTACGTTGCAATCATTTACAACATAGAGACACTGAGTCAAGCCCACAAAGAGACCTGAAGCGTCCCAAAGTATCCGTGGGAAGACTCTCGTCGCTCATCATAGCGACCCCAGGCACTCGAAGCAGACAAGCTACAAGCATCGACATCGGAGGGCTTGTGCTGTTTCAAGCCGTCGAAATTCAAGAATGATCATCGAGGGTGAGATGGTCCCGTACTGTGCATTCGACGGAAGGAAGACCTTATGTTGCGGCCATCCGCAACATGAAGGCATCAAGTCAAGTCATGCAGGTCGAATGGCGAGACTCTTCATCGTGTTCTACACGACCCTGAGACAACTCTTCTCCGCGCTATTCCTGAAGGCATACAAGAGTTGTTTCACCCCCAAAGAAGCCAAACCACACAAGTTGACGCTGCGCAAGTCGAAGAGAAGTGAAGCCAACAGAGACTTGATGGACGGATAGTTGCTTGATGAAGTCAGACCGCACATGGCGGACTCCACTGGCGCTGCACAAGTGATGACCCCGGATTGGACGAAGGATCAGCGAGCGAAGCAGGCCTGAGGGAGGAGTCCTCAGCGAGACCCCAAGGAGCGGGCATTCCTGGCGTTGCGTGATGCTGGTGAAGTTGAAGTCAAGGCAAAGAAGGCAGAATTGAACGAGACAAGCGAAGTCAAGACTCAAGACGAAGGCCCCGAGGAAGCCCGGACAACGGCGTCGGGGGCGTCGCCGACTTTGGTGGGGGAGAATGTCACGGGGCGTTTCCCGTGACACGAAGCGTGAAGCCTCGCGGCACCAATGCCGCTCAACTTATAGCCCTCGGCCGCTCAGCGCCGAAAACATGGAACACATGCAGCCGCCCCGCACTGCGTAATATTGCGGAGTACCAAGTTATCCGCCCTTAGGGCATTTATCTTGTAAGGCCGTCTTTATGAATGACCAAGTAGGTGACGTTCCCGTAGGGTACGTCTTTTGCATCTTCAATATGTAACAAGACTCCTATACCTACGGTACATTAGGAGGAGTTCACTAGTGCCTTCCGAGGCCCAATTGTATGTTATGTTTCATCATATTTAATACAAGTAAGCTTTCCTTTAATTCTAGTGTCATGGCCTTGAGCGTGGGGTGACAACCCACATCGGTGTCCCTTCATGGCGTCCCGTGGTCCCTTCGTCGCCCCTTCGGACTTTAAGCACCCAAGCGCCAGCATTAGTGCCGCAACGCGCTAATGCCACGGTCTCGTGACGAGTAGTCCAACACTCTAGTCATGTCCGTGATTGAATGCCTATAAGAGCGACTCTCGGCAAAGTCGTATCGACCATAAAACTTCCGCTGCAAACTCAAAACAGGCTTGGCTAGGTGCCTATCCGCCTAGTCGCCGCACGTGGTCTAGTGTCCAAGAATGACCCCGTGACACTCGCACGCCGACGAAGAGAAATGTATTTTCTTTAATATATGCAGAATAAGTCATGACCTCATCCTCTTGCTTCTCATTTTTAGATAATAAAAACATTCCTTTTTAGATTTGAATCTGTTCATTTTTAATTTGGGCTCCTACAATCGAAATGACGATTATTTTGAATAATTGAATTGAAGTATGTTTAGATAGAGTGGAACTAGATATGATAGATTAATTTTAGTAGGTGTGTTGAATAAAAAATAAATATTATAAATATAGAATATAACTTTATAAATTAATAAAATAAAATATTTTATTAAAATATTTTGCAAAAAAATATTATTTAAATATAATAAATTATTTTTTACTAAATTATATTTTACAAAATATTTAAATTTTTTATAACATGATAGGCAATATATTTTTTATAACAATTTTATTATATTTAATAAATATATTATTTTATATGAGAAAGATATGAAAGAAAATTTTAAAATAAAAAAAGGAATTAAAAAAGATTGTCACATCAAGAATTTTTTTAAAAAAAGTAGAGACGAGTTACTACTCGGTTTTAAAAAAAGTTGGAAGCGAAACATGAGAGTCACATAACTCCTACTTCCCATGTTAGATTCGTGACCCGGTTCCATCAAAAGTTACCTCATCTGTGAAATCGATTGAAACTAGACCTTAGTTCCATCTAATTTCAATTGTCACACGGGCTATTAGGTTCTAAGCTCTACAATATATATATATATATATATATATATATATATATATATTGTTTTACTTTTCTTTCATTATTTCATTCAAATTTCTTTAAGCTAGTACATAATGCTTACCATTTGGCCCCACCCAAGTATAAAATGTGCATATCCATAACATCGTATGTCTGTCTATTTAAATTTTAATTTGTTACAAAAGACTTAAATTAAAAAAATTAAAAAATATTAAATCATCAGATCAAATTTAGAGTTGAAAATTTCCAACCAATATATGACCGAAACACCCCTATTCTCATCATCATTTTCTTCTATAATTCAATCCTATCTATAGGAGGAGCATAAGAAAAATTTGACAAATCCGAAAATCCTACCCGATCCGAAAAATTAAAATTTAGGAGTCCAAATATGATTTATGGTGATTTTTTATAAATTAAAAATCACCTGCTAAAATTAAGGGCCCACTCGAAAATACCGCAGGCACTCGAGTCCGTTTTTATTTATAAAATTAATTCATAAGTTATCCAATTTTTTTATTATAGATTTAATATTTTTTTAAATTTCATACATTTCTATCACGTTATCGAACTTTAATTTGACAACTTTTATATGTTAGTAGTATGTTTTGTATATAATATAAAATTAAATAGTTTCTATGTCAACTTTAATTTAATATATATATTTTAAAATATAATTATATAAAAGTAGGGGTCCAAAAAAACCACCCAAAAAAATTAACTCACTATGGTTTTTACTTTTTAAAATGATTCTAGTTTAGTTTAAAAAATTGACCCGAAGAATAGCGGATGATTTTTTTATCAAAAAATTGATTAGATCCGAACTAGTTGCACCCCTACCTATCCATCAATCGTATGAAAATAAATCAAAAAATCCATTATTCATTTTTCTGTAAATGTCCATCCACAATAACAATTTGCATTTAGAAAAAAATAAATTGTAACATTAATATTCAATTTGTATTAAATGAATCGGAGTCGAGTCCCACCAAACTGGCCCGAGTTCCGATTCGAGCCGATTCCAGAGTGATCCAATTCCAATCCGAGACGGTCCTCCGCTGCGCTGCATTAAAAAGTAGTCCCCGAACCCGACGCCACCAATCAATACACCGTTTCAAAACTTTCAAATCTCCGCTCCGCTAAACGTGATCCGACGGACCACCGCATCCCTCGGCGGTTCTTAGAAGCCTCGACCGCAAGGAAAGCAGCAGTGAACGACGAACGGCCGTCCGCCCGCTCCCTCCCATTCAACTCCACGCGCCCGTGACGGATCCGGTCGCCATGTCCGCATCGCCGGTCGGCGCGCATTCGCCGGCCGGCGCGCATTCCCATGATCAGCTCCACGGCCCAGAGTATTATTTTATATGAGAAAGATATGAAAGAAAATTTTAAAATAAAAAAAGGAATTAAAAAAGATTGTCACATCAAGAATTTTTTTAAAAAAAGTAGAGACGAGTTACTACTCGGTTTTAAAAAAAGTTGGAAGCGAAACATGAGAGTCACATAACTCCTACTTCCCATGTTAGATTCGTGACCCGGTTCCATCAAAAGTTACCTCATCTGTGAAATCGATTGAAACTAGACCTTAGTTCCATCTAATTTCAATTGTCACACGGGCTATTAGGTTCTAAGCTCTACAATATATATATATATATATATATATATATTGTTTTACTTTTCTTTCATTATTTCATTCAAATTTCTTTAAGCTAGTACATAATGCTTACCATTTGGCCCCACCCAAGTATAAAATGTGCATATCCATAACATCGTATGTCTGTCTATTTAAATTTTAATTTGTTACAAAAGACTTAAATTAAAAAAATTAAAAAATATTAAATCATCAGATCAAATTTAGAGTTGAAAATTTCCAACCAATATATGACCGAAACACCCCTATTCTCATCATCATTTTCTTCTATAATTCAATCCTATCTATAGGAGGAGCATAAGAAAAATTTGACAAATCCGAAAATCCTACCCGATCCGAAAAATTAAAATTTAGGAGTCCAAATATGATTTATGGTGATTTTTTATAAATTAAAAATCACCTGCTAAAATTAAGGGCCCACTCGAAAATACCGCAGGCACTCGAGTCCGTTTTTATTTATAAAATTAATTCATAAGTTATCCAATTTTTTTATTATAGATTTAATATTTTTTTAAATTTCATACATTTCTATCACGTTATCGAACTTTAATTTGACAACTTTTATATGTTAGTAGTATGTTTTGTATATAATATAAAATTAAATAGTTTCTATGTCAACTTTAATTTAATATATATATTTTAAAATATAATTATATAAAAGTAGGGGTCCAAAAAAACCACCCAAAAAAATTAACTCACTATGGTTTTTACTTTTTAAAATGATTCTAGTTTAGTTTAAAAAATTGACCCGAAGAATAGCGGATGATTTTTTTATCAAAAAATTGATTAGATCCGAACTAGTTGCACCCCTACCTATCCATCAATCGTATGAAAATAAATCAAAAAATCCATTATTCATTTTTCTGTAAATGTCCATCCACAATAACAATTTGCATTTAGAAAAAAATAAATTGTAACATTAATATTCAATTTGTATTAAATGAATCGGAGTCGAGTCCCACCAAACTGGCCCGAGTTCCGATTCGAGCCGATTCCAGAGTGATCCAATTCCAATCCGAGACGGTCCTCCGCTGCGCTGCATTAAAAAGTAGTCCCCGAACCCGACGCCACCAATCAATACACCGTTTCAAAACTTTCAAATCTCCGCTCCGCTAAACGTGATCCGACGGACCACCGCATCCCTCGGCGGTTCTTAGAAGCCTCGACCGCAAGGAAAGCAGCAGTGAACGACGAACGGCCGTCCGCCCGCTCCCTCCCATTCAACTCCACGCGCCCGTGACGGATCCGGTCGCCATGTCCGCATCGCCGGTCGGCGCGCATTCGCCGGCCGGCGCGCATTCCCATGATCAGCTCCACGGCCCAGAGTATTATTTTATATGAGAAAGATATGAAAGAAAATTTTAAAATAAAAAAAGGAATTAAAAAAGATTGTCACATCAAGAATTTTTTTAAAAAAAGTAGAGACGAGTTACTACTCGGTTTTAAAAAAAGTTGGAAGCGAAACATGAGAGTCACATAACTCCTACTTCCCATGTTAGATTCGTGACCCGGTTCCATCAAAAGTTACCTCATCTGTGAAATCGATTGAAACTAGACCTTAGTTCCATCTAATTTCAATTGTCACACGGGCTATTAGGTTCTAAGCTCTACAATATATATATATATATATATATATATATATATTGTTTTACTTTTCTTTCATTATTTCATTCAAATTTCTTTAAGCTAGTACATAATGCTTACCATTTGGCCCCACCCAAGTATAAAATGTGCATATCCATAACATCGTATGTCTGTCTATTTAAATTTTAATTTGTTACAAAAGACTTAAATTAAAAAAATTAAAAAATATTAAATCATCAGATCAAATTTAGAGTTGAAAATTTCCAACCAATATATGACCGAAACACCCCTATTCTCATCATCATTTTCTTCTATAATTCAATCCTATCTATAGGAGGAGCATAAGAAAAATTTGACAAATCCGAAAATCCTACCCGATCCGAAAAATTAAAATTTAGGAGTCCAAATATGATTTATGGTGATTTTTTATAAATTAAAAATCACCTGCTAAAATTAAGGGCCCACTCGAAAATACCGCAGGCACTCGAGTCCGTTTTTATTTATAAAATTAATTCATAAGTTATCCAATTTTTTTATTATAGATTTAATATTTTTTTAAATTTCATACATTTCTATCACGTTATCGAACTTTAATTTGACAACTTTTATATGTTAGTAGTATGTTTTGTATATAATATAAAATTAAATAGTTTCTATGTCAACTTTAATTTAATATATATATTTTAAAATATAATTATATAAAAGTAGGGGTCCAAAAAAACCACCCAAAAAAATTAACTCACTATGGTTTTTACTTTTTAAAATGATTCTAGTTTAGTTTAAAAAATTGACCCGAAGAATAGCGGATGATTTTTTTATCAAAAAATTGATTAGATCCGAACTAGTTGCACCCCTACCTATCCATCAATCGTATGAAAATAAATCAAAAAATCCATTATTCATTTTTCTGTAAATGTCCATCCACAATAACAATTTGCATTTAGAAAAAAATAAATTGTAACATTAATATTCAATTTGTATTAAATGAATCGGAGTCGAGTCCCACCAAACTGGCCCGAGTTCCGATTCGAGCCGATTCCAGAGTGATCCAATTCCAATCCGAGACGGTCCTCCGCTGCGCTGCATTAAAAAGTAGTCCCCGAACCCGACGCCACCAATCAATACACCGTTTCAAAACTTTCAAATCTCCGCTCCGCTAAACGTGATCCGACGGACCACCGCATCCCTCGGCGGTTCTTAGAAGCCTCGACCGCAAGGAAAGCAGCAGTGAACGACGAACGGCCGTCCGCCCGCTCCCTCCCATTCAACTCCACGCGCCCGTGACGGATCCGGTCGCCATGTCCGCATCGCCGGTCGGCGCGCATTCGCCGGCCGGCGCGCATTCCCATGATCAGCTCCACGGCCCAGAGCCCGTCGGTAACGTCGCCGCTCCGCCGCCTCCGGCTCATCACCCCGCGCAGGCCTCCGACTTCCAGCCGTCCGTAGACACTCCGGCAGCCAGGGAATCCGACGGATGGCGCACCGATCAGGCGAGGGACGCAGGGATGACGCCGGAGCCCAATCCCTACGTCGCTCCCTCGCCGGCCGCACCTCCGACCTCGTATAAGGGTTCGATTCACTTCTCTTCTCTTTCGCGAATTCATTTTTTTTCATTTTAAATTTGGTTTCGGGAATTTATTAGAGTAGGAATGATGGATTAACAGATACGATAGAGACGGTGAAAAAAATCGGGGAGTCCGCGAAAGATGTGTTCACCCGGTGGGGGAAAAAGATCGGAGAGTCCGCAAAGATGGCTGAAGACTTGTCGAGAAACACCTGGCAGCACTGTAGGTTGATCTTAATTGCTTTAGTCTTGCACTGGAAGTTGTTTTCAGGAAGAAATCATTTTCCATTGGTACTGTGGGCAATGGAATAGATATTTGTGTCACCCACAGATCAAGTTTGATAAGTGTTTTTTTTTTATGTCATGTACTTGGTTGCATTTTTTCTCTTATGTTGGCATATTTTCTATAGTTGGATTTGTTTATGAGCAAGTATGATAATTTTTTTTTCAGAGAAGCAAATTTGATAATTGGCGTGATTAGGAGAATTGATTTCTAAGCTCGGAAGTTTCCTTGCATTTTGCATGCTCTGGTTGATTTCCCATCAATTTGTAGTTCGTCCAATGTCTTTATTCCTTAGTTTGGACAAATATAACTCAATTTTAAGTTAGTTCGTCCAATGTCTTTATTCCTTAGTACAGTATCTCTGGCTGTTGAGAATGTGTCAGTTTTTTTTTTTTTGAAAACGATGAGTCAGTTTTAGTTGATCAAAGAAGAATTTATCAATGAAAACCTAAACCTTCTTCATGGTAGAAATGATTGTCCTTGACCATTATGGTTTGTCATAAACACTCGATCCCCTTGATTTTTCTACATTGCATTGTGTAAATTTGCATGACTTTGGCATTCTTTTTCATGGCATAGTATTTTTAGCTTTGTGATCAGAACATCTGGAAATGCTGGGTTACTTTCTTCGGCCCATTAGCAAACAGTAACCATCCACATTTCTTTAGGTTAGATTGAATATCATGTCTAACGTCATGCTTTACATGGTTAATTTTGGGAAAGTGTTTGGCGTAGATCATAGATCTGGTTCAGTGATGAAAGAACACAACCAGTATATTAACTCTGGTGGAGCAAATCAGTAAATGTTAAACAAAAATTGGAAGTAACAAGGTTCAATCATTTTTTTGGAAGTAATAGGATGATTGTCAAGACAATCCATTTTATTTGTCTACATAATTATGTAACGCAAATTATTCAATTATATTTACACATTAATCATCCAATCCCTCACAAGAGATTGAGAATGTTCGATAATATTATCAACAAAAATCCTATTGCCTCTAAAGATGCTTACATTATCACCAAATAGCTCACAAGAATGCTAATGGTACTGCTTGATCCCGTCTAGAAATGTATGCCGTACCTGTTAGGTACCTCTCCTAAATGATCCAAAGTTGTGTCTCTAATCTCACATCAAACTGCAGGCCACCCTTCCTGAGAAATCAGATGGCAGAAGAATAAATCAAAGATTGTTTTTTGTTTCAACTGATCAGCAACAAGGTTTAGACATATACCTGTGCATACACAGCCATATGGTTATTTTGTGTTGTATAAATCTTCAACACCATACATCCTCTATGATATGACTTATAGAAGTTTGCTGAATTGCTTATCATGTGGTCCTTAACATTACTATGACTATGAGATCAGCATAAATTATTTACTTAATGATAAGTGAAAGGTCATGGGACAAAATTAAAACTAATACCTCACTTTTCTTAATGATAAGTGAAATAAAGAAGTTGGTTCCCAATTTTTTTATTATCCTACATATACTGCATATTGAAATTAAAGATTAAATAAGAAGTTGGGCCCCACCCCCAACCAAATTAAACTAAAATAATTATTTTAGAGAATATTATTTAATATGTATATAATATTTAAAATTTAATACTTAATCCTCTTAAATTAAGTTAAGATCTATTAAATCAGATATTTCCTAATTTTAATATTTATCATTATTATAATGTCAATTTGCCCCCCTTTTCCTCCCCTAAAAAATGCCTGGGTCCGTCCTTGATCATGTGGTTTGTGTTTCCTTTCTTGATTTTTGGGTAAATATAGTTTCTGAATAATTGCAATAATGCTGATGATATGTGACATAATGACGTGTATGGCATACGGAATATCTTAACAGGATATTCCGGAATCCGGATTCTCTGTTATGTTTTCTGTGGAGTGCTTAGAGATCATTCCAATTTAAACTTTCCCAGATGTCTTAACATTTGATGCATGCCTGTTGTTTCTCTGTTTAATTATGCAGAAATATGATTTTTGCATAGCTATGTTTCTGACACGAAAATTTCATACCATGCTTGATTAACTCCTAATGGTCCTATATTATTCAGTGAACACTGGCCCAAGTTTTACTGAGGCTGCCATGGGAAGGCTTGCCCAAGGAACTAAAGTAATAGCAGAAGGTGGCTATGAGAATATATTCCGTCAAACTTTTGAAACACTTCCTGAAGAGCAGCTAAGGAAATCTTATGCTTGCTATCTCTCAACATCAGCTGGACCTGTCATGGGCATCCTTTATCTGTCTTCTGCCAAACTTGCATTTTGCAGTGACAATCCTCTATCATATAAAGCTGAAAACAAAACTGAATGGAGCTACTATAAGGTAAGTCATTAATGATTATATATACTTGCATATACATGGAAATCTTTTTAGCTTAAAAAATTTATATTTATTTGACATGGAAACATTATTTGTAGACTTATATAAGTTCACTCATCTTCAAGGGATATTTATAAATGAAGCATATAAAGAATAGTAATGGCTTTTATGCATAAATTTGAATGAACTTGTAACACTGCGAAGACCAAGTGCTGTTCCTTCAATTCACTGCTTCTTGGCGAAAGTTTATTTGATGCTGAAACTTCTAGTATGATGCTTAGAGCTAGACTTCAAATTTTAGCCCCCAGGTCCATGGAAACAACATCAAACATATAAAGATTAAGCCCAATGATCCCTTTCCTGCTCAAAATAAATTCTCCTTTTAAATACAATTAAATAAACAATATCCAATGGATTATTAACAATCTATAATGAAAACTTTTATCTATATGCTACGTCAAAAGCGGTCAGCCGATGAAAGAAGGATACCTGTTCCTTTTTGAGAAAAAACTGAAAAAAATTGTTGAAAGAGTCTCTATACTGCATTTTGGTTATTATCTTCTTTAGGATCTGCTGATGATTATTACCTCTACTGGTTTAGAAATTTTCATTATACCTTAGAAACATCTAATTTGTTACCATGCATAAAAAGAGAAACATCGAGATTGTTATTCCAGGACAAACATAATAGGGGCAAGATATGGGATGAACTTAGTACTTGGCTTTTGTTAATCTAAAATTGTATTACTTCATTCTCCTCCATAAACAACATTAACTTGATGAAAAGAACTGAGATACTGAATTGTCAAACTGACTGACTTCTCGTACTGATGCTAATTAATATACATGTTTTAACTTCCAACAGCCAAAATTTTAGATTTTAGTTTGAGAAAATTTTCACCCCAAAGTTGGCACACATTGGTACATGATACAAATAGCCTGCATATGCTTTGCAGAATAATGTTTCTTAGTAAGAAGATCATCTCCTTCCCACTTCTCCCATCCAACACAGAAATAAGGAAAATAAGAAGAATGTGTAAATCAATATTGCAGAGTTGCCAAATATTAAAGTTATCTGATTATATGAATAATCTTTGAGCTAATATTTATTGTTATATGATTAATCATATAGCTATTTTTTTCATATGATTAATTGTATATATAAATAATAACAACAAATTCAACTACATGGGAGGCTGGTTAAAATGTTCACTGATGAGCTAATTGAAAATCTCATTTAAGGAAATGAGAGGTTAGTTAAAAACTAATCAAATAACTCATTTAAAGAAAGGGCTAACTAAATGGGAATCTCATTAAAGGCTCATTAATTTCCTACAAGTTGGCCTTGTCAATTGTCCACATTAAATCTCATGCTTTTACTAGCATAACGAAATTATTGTATTTGTTCTTCTTAAGTTGAAACTGTCCACTCAGTTGATAATTGGCGAGTGTAGATTGTCCAACCATTTTTTGGCTGCTTTTGAAGGCTCAAAATGGTCCAATGACTATGCCCAATTTTCTCTAGACCATGAACTCTCCAAGCGTTGGGTGACTGGGGCTGGTTTGACTGGCAGCCTAGTCTGGTGCAGACATATCTAATGCACATAGAAGTATAGAACTTTATCCTATTCACCCACTGGTCTACTACTTTTTCATTTTGTAGCTCCTTTAGGTTTACTACCCTTTTTTTTCCCCTGAGGGGGAGGTCTACTACTTTTTTTGGGTAAAATTCAGGTCTACTACTGTTCACCCAATGCTTTGATTGGACTCACAAACCTAGCTGATAAGCTTCATTCCCTGTTAATAATGAATAGTGATAGTATTTTACAAGTTGTACCCTCTTATCTAATTTGTATGTTTTTTTTTATTCTGACTCTCCTCAACAACATGCATCCATTGAAATAGCCCGTTAAAGGTCAACTTAATAGTTAGAATTCTGTTCTTAGACAATAATCTTTGAAATGTCAATGTGCCTTCATTGTCATTCTAGATATCACTTTCTTTACCTTTTTATGTTCATCTGTGCTACTTACGTAAGATGCATGACATTTATTTTGAACATGCACCAAGAGTGAATTCAGGAGGAAGGGATTCTCATTGTGTTTGCTTACCATTTGGCATCAGATACTCTATTCTTAATCTAACCAAAGAGGCCACTATGCTACTAATAAATTTTGGATAACTATTCCTCATTTGTGTTCATCTTTTTCTTCTTCCCGAAAGAATTCATGCATATTAAAGATAGCATAGGAATGCACCACTTAGCTGAACATGTTTCAAACCCATGTATTAGAAGTGGGGCTGTGTTCTTTTTATACCAAGTTGATTCAGCATATTCCTATGATCTGACAGTATTGAAGGTATCGTTCGCTCATGGCATATTCTTTGTATTTGGGACACTTTTCTTGTCTGTAGCTGTACTTTTATCATGTTCCTTCAAATCTAGCATCATAGTTATGTCATCTCGTGGTCTAAACTATCTCAAAAGGTTAAAAGATGGTTAAGTTTCTTTTGGTGACATTATGGAAAGATTTAGAGGTTTATTGGTGTTGACATCTTCAAAGAACATAATTTTTCTTCTGAAATTTAGTCAATCATTTTAGCTCAAGTTTTTGATGCAGATTTCCCTAGTATTGTTTGTTATATGCCACATATTTGTATTTCATTTACTACATTAAAACACAATGACCTTTGCATTGCAGCATTTTTGTTATTTTTGCATTGTATCATGACTATGCTTCTTAAGCCAAAAAAACTAGTAAGATACCATGATCTGCATTGCTATATAGAATCTTTTTTCAAAGTAATTGATGAAAATTTCAGGTTGTAATTCCTTTACATCAGTTGCGTGCGTGTAATCCGTCAGTCAACAGAACAAATGCTGCAGAGAAGTACATTCAGATTGTTTCAGTGGATAATCATGAGTTTTGGTTCATGAGCTTCGTCAACTACAGTGATGCCGTACAAACTTTACAAGAGACCATGCAAGAAGTGCACGGATCAGCTGTATAACATGGATACTTCTTTGGGAGGAAGCTACCTAGTGCAAGGATTATATGTGCTGCTGAAGGAGACATTCTGGATTAGGACATAAGCTGGTACCTATTTGGAATAATCGAGGCAGTTCATAGTGATTGATATGTTTATGTAAGGGTGAAATATATAGGAGTCAATCAAATTTTGCTATCTGCATTTTCTCTTGCATATCCACCCTTAATGTTTTCTCAGAGGAACATTAGATGTCCTCGTTTAGGTATGTGCACCCATTTTGCACATTTCATAGAGAAAATATGCTAACTCTCATACCGAGATTTTTGGCAACATAACTTAGGTTTTTATTACATTTTCAAAAAAAAAAAACTTAGGTTTCTATTTTGCAAACAATTTAGAAAAAAAAAGTGCTCAAGATTGCACTCTGATTCTCTTTCTTTTCATCCTAATTGGCATCGTGATGCTTGAGTTTATATATATATATATATATACTTCAACCACAGCCAGAAGTAATCATGTTAATCTTTCATGAAGGGAGTTGTATACAAAATCATAAATGCATAGGCTAAAACTAGTTTTGAACTTTTGAATGGATTAATTGACATGTGTAATAGTGGTAGTGGACGATGCATTTAATGTAATTTCATTGTAGCCATATAATTACATGATCTACCGTTCCATCAGTAAATCTTGATGGACTTGGTAGCAATCCTTTTCTCTTTTAAGAAAAAAAAAACAACATAATTCGATGTGATTATGAATCTATCAACATAATTTCCATACTTCCTCGTGTCTTTCTAAACAGTTTGTCGTAGTTTCCACGACTTATAAAATAATTGTAAGCGATATGGTTTATGTTGCAAGTTTCTCTTCCACATTATTGCCACTCGTTCAGGACAAACCAGAAAAAAAAATGGATTCATAGAAAATAACCCTAAAAAAATGGTCTTGCAAACATGCACCTAATCAAGATTGTTAAGCGTTGTTTTGTTGTTAATGAGAGTGATTTGTCTTGTTGAGAGGGCTTAGGGTTTGGCAATCCTCTCAATTTAAACGCTGGGAGTGGGGAAAAACGTTGCCTCCCCCGTCATCCTTGACCATTGCAGTATGATTATTTCTTCTACAAGAAAGGAATTGAGAGCTGACCAGAATTAAATTCGAAATTTGGATTCAATCCATGGTTCAAGAGATATGTGTGATCCAACACGTTCAAGGGTGGCCAAGCTCATCATTTTATCTGTGAGGCTTCAACGATGCAAGAAATAGTTTAGCCCAAACTTGTAGAACTCAATTTCAAATGGCAGTGTTTGTGTCAAAAAAGTTGTACATGAAATAATTGTAAGTATGCCTTATCCACACATTCAAGACCAACATATATTCTACAAAAACCATGTGTATATAATAATTATAATGATGGTGTAGATATACTAATGTAATAACAATTGTTAATTTGGTATTATAAAAAAACATGACCTCAAGAATCATATTCAATGAAAGCTTCTGTAACTCCTTCCTTGGTACATTCAGTTAGGTAGAAAGGGGAAATAGTGTGGAAATATGTTATCAATGCTGAAAATGCAAATGAAAGAAAGGCATTATCATGTTGTTCTTGACAAAAACCAAGATAGCATGTGAGGGTATCAACAAAATGAGACATCATTTAAGTGTGATGAAAGGGAATATTGATCCAAGTAAAGTAAGATTCGAGACAAAAAGCACATTAGGCAAAATGGCACAAAGAGTTAAAGACGACATGTTCCAACACAAAATTAGGCTTGTATTTAGATTGATCTTATTTAATTTTTCATTGTATTTTAATATATTTTCTTTCATTCGTGGAGTAATAAGTCTACCCAAAGGATAATGTTCGTTCTATAGGTAATTCTTTGATGGTAGCTGTGAAGTGACCGAAAATGATTTCACATCCAATTTTCTAGATTTCATGGGTCATGATGGTTTGTCTTGAATGTAACAATGGTTGCTAAGTGTCAAGGAATCTCACTGCACATATAGTTGCCAATTTGTTGTTTGGATTGAGTCAAAGAGACTCTTCCAAATCTTCTGCCACCTCGTTCACTCTCCCGAGGGGCAACAAAGCAACCAACCTGTCGCGCCGGCAGGAAGCACTGGTTGGATGCAGTGCAATGGCTCTATCATGAAACAACAGCGCCTCTACATAGCTTTTCTTTTTGTAACGGTTGTGGCCCGCTATTGTCATGTCTAGAGTGTCGTATTTCTCACAACTCGAACTAGATTTATAACAACTTTAATTAATTATAAAGGCAGAATCCAAGTATTAAAATAAAAGTCAGATTTTGTCTATTTTATTGTTTAAGAATTCAAATATTTATTGTTACCGTGTAAAGGGAATGACATATTGTATATAATGGGAATCTTATCATTTGTAACCATATGTTATTGTACTACTTTGATGTGTGTGCATTAGCCAAAAAAAATATTATGTAGCACCGCACCATTTTATATAAATGAAAAATCATGCATAAAAGATTTAATTTTATACTTTTGCGAATATGTCATAAAATTTATTTTGTTGCATACAATTTTTTTACTTTTAAATTTTAGCCAAACTTTTTTTTTCAAACATAAAGCACCAACTTTCATTTTCTTTTTCATATTTAGCCTCATAATATATTTTTTTCAGAAAAAATTAAGTCTTATATTATAAAATCATTGGATAAGTGAATGTTACGTATATAGTGAATATTCTACACCTATATTATAAAATTATATATATATAATAATATATATATATCAACTGGACACTAAATTCAATATGTTTTGGAAAATTTTCTCTTATAATGAATTTGCAATACAAAAAAGCTCAATACTTTTTTTCTGCAAAAGATAATGTGAGGTTAAATACGATAAGAAATTGGAATGTAATAAGAGTTAAAAAAGTTTTTATTCAACTAATTAACATTTAGACCATATTTATAACCACCAATGGAGTTTAAATTGTTTCTGCAATTTTCTATGCAAACTCCTCTTTTTCATTTCGTTTCTATTTCCATTTCAATTGCAATTTTCATGCAAATTCTACTTTTTTCTCAAAAAAGAAGTAAGTAAACTAAAAAAAATGGAGGCATATATATGCAACAATATAATTTGACTTGAAGAAGTTTGTAACTTACTTCTTCCCCGTGGCATTGGGATCGAGAAGCAGGTGTCCCTCGGTTCGCCCATCCCCAGCAACAAGTAACTGGGATTTCTAAATGAATCCTAATTCGACTAAATATGCAAATAAATAAACCTCGCAAACTTATATGAATGCAATTTAAACACCATTTCTTTTGCTACCAAAGGTTCCAAATTATATTATGAGCCATATTATGCATAGATGATTTGGTTCCACACTCTAATATTGCCATGTTATATAACAAAACTCAACTATTGGATACAAGTCATATTAAAATACAGAATAAACGATCTCTTGATATTATTATGAATTAATGTACAATTTTATAAAAGCATAGATCCACATGAAAACATTCACCTTTTCAATTTAAAAAATTCAACAAGTTCGATCTACAAAGACTTGATTAGAAAGTATGATCGATCATGGTCATTTTTATCAGAAATTTATTTTATTATTTATGATTTCTTTCATCAGGTGAGGAGGATAAGTACTGTGAGCTCTCGTGAGAAAGAGAAAGAGGAAAGGAATCAGTTGTGCGATAAGTTTGGAATATTATTATAATTAATAATAACATTAATGGTATTTATAATAAAGCCTGATTTTTAGGGGACCAATTACATATTAATATGAATTAATTACTATGGGCTGACCCTTGACCAGTTCACTTCTCTTCATATTTTATTTTTATTTATTCTTCTTTGCGGCGATGATATTTTATAGTACATGAGGTTTCTAATTATTTGAGACTATAATTCTCAATTCGACTAATATTTTATTTTGCTACCAAAGGTCCGTGTAATTACAGGGTTTCAAATTATACTCTGAGATATTTTAAACCAAAATAATGAGATATTCTGAGATCCGTCAAATTTCAGTTTATATATATATATATATATATATATATATATAAAAGAAGATCGAGGATATAATTTAAAATTAAAAATATCTCATAGTGTGATTAGCTGATTATAATAACCTATAATTATGCCGTCCTTTCATTAAGGAAAGTGTATCTTTTAAAATTAAAAAGTATATCTTGTTATCATCAAATTTAAAATATATGAATAATTTTTTTTTTGAAAAAAATTAAATGAAAATAGATCAAACATGGATCATAAAATATATCACAGTATAATTGGAGTCCCCTGTAATTAATTACGCCGACCAAAATATTTTCGGTTTCGAATTTTGTGAGGTTTGTTTATTTTTTTATTTAGTCTAAGTAGGATTCATCGTCTCAACTACACAGAAACTTTGTGATGGATGAATCAAGGCACAACGATCCTTGCGAGGAGGACCTGCTTCTCCTTCTCCACGTCAATGCCACAAAGTAACAAAATTCTTATCTATGCAGTCTCTACTTTTTTTTCTTCTTTTGTTGTAACGAAAGAGTAGAATCTACATGAAGTAAAATACAATTCAAAATGTGATATTTTTCTTTTCGGTTGATAGATGTCTGAAATGTTTGAACACAATTTCTTCTTTAGGGAAGAAAGATGATGCAACGACGCCCTGGCAGGATCTGCCACCTGAGCTCCTCTTCGACGTCTCCGCAAGACTCAACTGCGTTGCCACTTACGTCACTTTCGCATGCGTCTGCCGATCATGGCGCGCCTGTGCGAAGGTTGCGTCCGGTAACTTCGCCCCTTCGCAGCCCCCCATGCTGGTGCAGTTCCTCGACCACGATGACACATTGCTCTTTTACGGCATTCTCCAGAACAAGGTCTACCACAAGCGCATGGAAGGATTCGACGAGCTCTGCTACGTCGGACACAAGCACGGATTCCTGGTCATGACGATGGACTCTCGAGACGTCGTCGTCATCTTGATTAATCCTTTCACCGAAGCAAGAATTCAGGTGGAGTTGCCACGTGATGCTCTCTCGGACAAGCTCAATTATGTCCTGGAAGGCACTCTCTTCGCCCCGCCGGACTCCTCGGACTGCCTCCTCTTTCTGATCGTGAATGGTAGCCGTGCACTGTGCTACCAATTTCGCTCACGTTCGTGGAAATGGCTTCCACTTCCAAGGGGCATGTTCTCAAAACATGTCGTAGTAGTGAAAAACAAGGCTTATATACAAATGAATGAAGACCTTCTCGGCGTCATGGACATGGACATTGATGCTAGAACTATTGCGGCAACCCCCGTTGATGATTTGATCAAGAGGAATTCAATGCCGCCGAGGCACCCATTCGACAAATTCTTGGCCAGGATCATGGAAAAGGAGGCCGGTTGTGGGCTTTGAGTTCACCAAGCTTGGACGGAATCCATTGTATCGGTTCGATTCGTCGTGGTCATCGTCGTCAGGGCAAGATTGTTGGAGGGAAGAAGAAATGGGCGTCGATCAAGCTTTCTTTGTTTCCTTTCGGGGATGCGAAGTGTACGAACACTACCAAGTGCAGGAACAAGGAAATATGCAAGCAGAACACATATTCAGTACACAAATTGTTCGTAAGAGACGCGGAGGGTTCAATAATTTACCATGTATGTATAGATGGGTTCCCTTCTCTTCACGAAATTTAGGATATTCATCTACTTGTTCCAGTAGAGGATGTCGTATGGCTCTCTCCTGAAATTACATCTAACCGATGAATGCCGCCGCTATATATTTCTATAGTCTGATATTAGATCTTTCTTTACTCTAGCTGAATAGTTTCTTAATTTGCTAATCTAGAGAGTTTGAGAATTGATTTGCTAAGACTTTCGAGTTTGTCCTTTGAATGTTTGAGTTGCACTTTGGTTTGATTGTGCCTTCATCTATTTGTCATTTCGTTTATATATCCTAAAATTTTATGTTGCCCTTCAATATCAGAGAAAGTCCTTAAAAATGCATATTAACTTAGTTTTATTAGAAGACGATTTCAAGTGTTTCCTTTTGCAATCTTTGAACAAAATCTTAATCATAGACTTTTAAAGTTCTCATTCCTAAGCTCTTCTTACTAGCTCTCTCTTTACATTTAATAGTGTTGCTAACCTTTGACCAATAATGTTGATAATGCCTTAAATATGAACTCAGTTATAATCCTATATGAGCCTCTATGTAGTCAGTCGCTTCTTGCTGCCCGGAGTCTGGGGGCTTAGGGTTCAAAGCCTCTCTCTCTCTCTTTCTCTTCGTAACAAACTGATATCAAAGTTTTAAGATTCATCAGTTATTCTCGATCAGACAGAAAGTGTACAACGTGAAGGTAGAGAAGTTCACCGACAGAAACAATTTCGTGTTGGATAGATCAAAATGCGGACGCTTTTAAAGCAACAAAGAGTTTGGGCGTCACTCGTGAATGTGTCGAAGAACAAACTAAAGAAGAAAGATTCAAAGGGCAAAGAGAAGGAGGTCGACCTCGCTAATTTGGCGGTACAGGAGAAGAATGCACACTCGATGATTCTATTGTGCTTGGCAGATGATGTGATAATCGAGATCGCAAATGAAAAAATGACGGTTAGTTTGTAGTTGAGACTCGGGAGTCTATATACGACGAAGTCTCTCATCAACAAGTTGTTGATGCAATGTTTGTTCACCCTATGCATGCAAGAAGATATCATCTGAAGAAACATTTGATCAATTGAATTGTTTTGTTGATGGAACTGAGAAATATTGATGTAAAAATTGATGATGAATATGCTGCCCTACTTCTATTAGTGAAGAGAAGTTGGAGTCAAGGGCCAAAGAAGGAGTGTTCGTGGATATGATGCGGGAGTGAAAGGCTACATAATTTAGTCTCTTTTAAAACACAAAGTCATCTACAATAGAAGCGTAACTTTTGATGATCGATGCTTCAGTTGAAGGTGGACTTTCAATTGAAGGTGAAGACTATTGACACAACAATAGAGAGTGTCAACAAACATGTGGAGATTGAAGTCACTTCAACTAGGGATGATGCTAAAAGTTCACATGAAGTAGCAGAGCATGAAGAACTTGAATAGCAACATGAAGAGGAGTCAATTACCGCTGCACATTCTCGCAGACTAGTGGGTCCTCCTAAGTGTTATGGCTTTGAGGACATGGTAGCACATGCTCTACAGGTAGATGAAGAGTAGGTAGATGAAGAGGTGAAGTTTTTGGAGTCGTCATCTTACAAGCATGTCATCACATGTATTGTATCTGAATAGTAGATCGTTGCTATGGGTGAGGAGATAAAATCTCTTCACAAGAATTAGACTGAGGAGTTGTTCATGTTGCTTAAAGATAGAAATGTTGTTGGCTGGAAATGAGCCTTAAAAAAGAAGGCTAAAATTTCAGGAGTTGAAGACATAAGATACAAAATACGACTGATTGTTAAAGATTATAGTGAGAAAGAATGAGTGGACTACAATGAGTTATTCTCATTTGTTATCAGACATATTTCTGTCAGGGTACTATTTGCTCTTGTAACACATCAAAATTTAGAGTTTGAACGACTAGATGTATGTCTTTCTTCATGGAAACTTGAAGATATCCTCATGAGTCAACCAGATGTGTTCTTTATTCCAAGTAAGGAGGATCAAGTTTGTAGATTGAAGAAATTTTTGTATGGTCTGAAGTAGTGTCCCAAACACTTTCCTATTTTTGTTACATTTTTACTCCATCTTCATTAATAATTATTTTCTTTTCCAGTTAAATTCCTTTTTAGTGTTATGTTTCTTTTTTCTCGTTAAATTTGAATATGACTCAAATACTTTCCTTGTTTTCTTTCTTTTTATTTTTCATTTTTTTTCTTTTCTCTTGATTTTTTATTTTTTTTTAGTTTTTGGTATGAACCAAATCTTTTTATTATGTTTTTCTCTTTAATTTTGTTTTTGATTCAAATGTCTTCTTGATTCATTTCCTTTTAGTTCTACTCTTTCCTTTTCTCTTGATTTTTTTGTTTATTTTCAGTTTTTGGCTTGAATAAGGTTTTATCTGGTTTGTTATTTTTTACCGATTAGACAAGTTTTTATTAATTTGAATGAAAATCCGAGTTTGAGATTGAATTGGATCGAATTGAGTGTCGATCTATGGTTGAACTTGTCGACCCGACCTGATTTTGATAACATTGATGATAACCATGAATACTCCCTAGACTTCAATAAGTTAATGTTCTTTTTTTAATATCGGTGCTCAATAAATCAATAGTCTTTATTCATTGGCATTTGATCATCATATTCATATACAAAGTATGTATTTCGAAGGTAATGCCTAATCCATATGTTAAAGTGACAAGGAATTTCATGAAGAGTAAAAATGGAGTACAAACAAGTCCTAAATCATATAGAAGACTCATAGGTCATCTTGTATAACATTATAAAGAAAATAATTATAATTCATGGAATAATCATTTCCATTACATTAAAGGTTCATTCATTTCCTATCTTAAGAAGATCATATCATCATAAACCATAATATTATGAATGTATTTCCTCCATCTTTAACATCATCATAACATCAAGTAATAGTAAAACCTTAATTCCTCCATCTTTAATATCACCATGATCATTACATTAAACAACCCAATCAGGTATTACGACAATCGTTGCAAGTTTATTTATTAAAAAACATTATAGTAGTTACTGTATTTTCCTTGCTTTTTAGGTTAAGACTACTATATCAGCCAATAGTTGAATATTTTGTCTTACATTAAACAAGTTTACGGAAATGCAATGTAGTGTTAGATTGATTTGTAAACGAAATAACAAACAAATAACAATTTAAGTTAATCAAAATTTCAATCAGAAATTTTCTATAAAAAAACTAGTTAAATTCATTATTTCCTCTTGTCACTTTTAAGACTATTTCCTTTTGTACAACATTACCAGTATTAAGTGAATTTGTATAAACAAAATTACTAAAATTTTGTACAACATCAATAACACTAAGTGAATTTGTAAAAAGAAAATTACTAAATAAAAGAACATCACACCGCATATATATTTGACATCGCTCATTATGGGCAAATTGGTAATTTGGATCAAGCCAAAACGACTCTTCCAACTCCTCCACAGCTTCGGTCACTCTCTTTAGGCGCAACAAAGCACCTGTCACGCTAGCATGAGGCATTGGTAAGATGCATTACAATAACTATATCATAAAATAATAATCTCTATGCATATTAAGATGCATTACAATAACTATATCATAAAATAATAATCTCTATGCATATCTTTTCTTTCTGTACAGGTTGTGACCAGCTATTATCATCTTTTTAGGATCATCATGTTGTTTATTCTAATTGGATTTATAAAGTGTTTTCAATTAATTATTAATCTAAGTGTTAACATAAAAGTCAAAATTTTTTTAAAAAATTGTTCTATTTATATTCTAAGCAATCAAATATTTATTGTCATCATGTCAAAGTAATGACGAATTGTACGTGCATATAACATAATCATTTGTAACCAAATGTATTATACCTCTTTGATGTGTGTTCACATAACAAAAAATGTTTTTTTATATTTAGCATCATGATATATTTTTTTTTAGAAAAAATATTACATCTTATATTATAATGTCATTAAATAACATAACACGTTTATGTTTGTGTTTGTTTTTGCCTTATTTTTTTGTTTTTTTGAAAGAAAATTATATAGTAAAATACGATGTAGAATAGTACCAATAGAAAAATGATATGAGTCCGAAGTAGTAATCCTAAAATATATAGTTAATACAAAATATTTTCTAATAATACCTAAAAAACAATTGCAATTTGGAGGGTTGCACTACAACTCTAAATTGACATGTTAAAAATGTCCAAGTTTAATATTGCCCTTGTCTTGAGCAATTGTTACAATTTCAACAATTTGTAAAGTCATCAAAACGTTTGTATTACGATGTCACTGAAGCTGTCAAAAAGGCATTGTCGAACCTACAAAATTTTTTGTGTTTATCATATAAGGGTTAATAAAATATTCTCATCATAACTTACAAAATTATAATTTTAATTTACCTTCTCCATGTCAAATCAATATTGACTGATCAATAAGTATGCCTTAAGATACATATTAAAGAACTTGACAGACGGTACTCATGATGAATGTTTAAAGTTAAAAGAGGATAAACACATGTCAGCTTCACCAAGCCGATGCAGATGGAGAAGAAATTCCGCCCGAAGTGTAGTGATTTATGAATATCAAACATAAATTTTGAGTTCATTCTTTTAGATATATAATATATGAAAAAGAGGTTTTACTATGAAGGAATAATCTAATATGGATGCAATTGTTGTATCAACTCGTTTTAGTGCATGCTCTTAAGCCCTTGTATTTTTAGAATTTGTGTATTTCATCAAAAGCCTATCACTTCTTCAAAATTCAACAACTCTTTTCATGTCCCTAACAAAAGTGTATTATAAAAAATAAAACATTGACAAACAATTGGAAGTAATAAATTACAAAATCTATTGTCACCATTAAAATTGTTCAAATAATATTAAAAAAAGCTTGAATAATGAGTAACGATCTTTCAGAAATTGAGAAATTAATTTGTACAACATCAGAAAAATTTAAAAAAAACAATTGTACAAAATTAAAAGGAAAAATGTAAATGAAGTAAAGCTTATAAATGTTTCTTTTTTTATTTTAGTATGCTTGAAAAACATGACATGCTAATCTCATTTCATATTTTTTTACTGATTTTTTCATGCAATTTGACATACATACTTATTGGTGGACTTTTTTCCAAACTATTGACGTTGAGTTTCATTAGGATGGGTATTAATCTAAGTATTAAAATAAAAGTCAATTTTTTTAAAAAATATTTCTTTTATTTTATTTTGTAAGCAATAAAATATTTATTGTCATCATGTCAACATAATGACGGATTGTACATGTATATAACATAATAATTTGTATCCATATGTTATTATACTTCTTTGATGTGCGTCCATACAACAAAATGTTGTTTTCATATTTAGCATCATGATATATTTTTTCAAAAAAAGTATTACATCTTATATTGTAACATCATTAAATAAAATAATATGTTTGTGTTTATTTTTTCCCTTAATTTTTTCATTTTTTTTTGTTTTTATGAAAAAAAACTTATATAGTAAAATAAGATGTAGAAGAGCACTAATAAAAAATGATATGAGGCCGAAATCCTTTAAAAAAATATATAGTTAATACAAAATATTTTATACTAATACCTAAAAAACTAATACAATTTTGAGGGCTGCATTCAACTCTAAATTGACATGTTGAACTATCCAAGTTCATATTGAATTGTTGCTTCATCACAAAAAAATAGGATTCCTATGAACATGAATCTTTGCTTGAAAATAGGTCTGCAAAGCCATTTCAAAAATTTTGGCATTGTATAATGCATTTCCCCTATCTTGAGTAGTTGTTACAATCTCAACAATTTGTAGAGTCGTCAAAACATTCATATTAAGAGGATCTAATCTTGATGTCATCAAAAGGGCATTGTCGAACTTACATAATTTTATGTGTTTATCACATAAGGGTTAATAAAATATGCTTATCATAGCTCATAAAATTATAATTTTAACTCACGTTCCTAATGCCAAATCAATTTTGACCATAGTTCAATAAGTATGCCTCAAGATACATATTAAAAGCTTGACAGACGATACCCATAATGAATGTTTAAAGTTAAGAAAGGATAAACACACGTTAGCTTCACCAAGATGATGCAGGCGAAGAAGAGATTCTGCCCGAAGTGTAGTGATATATGAATACTTGACATTTTGAATTTATTCTTTTATATATGTAAGATATGAAAAAAGAGCTTTTATCATGAAGAAATAATCTACTCCAAATGCAATGGCTGTATCAACTTGTTTTAGTGCATGTTACTAAGCCCTTGTATTCTTAGAATATGTGCAATTCACCAAAAGACTCACTTCTTCAAGATTTAACAACGGGATGAGATCCATTCTCTTTTCATGTCCCCAAACTATGACAAAAATGCATTATAAAAGATAAAACACTGACAAATAATTGGAAGCAATAAATTACAAAATCTATTGTCACCATTAAAATTGTTCAAATAACTTTACTCGAATAATGAGTAATAGTCTTTTAGAAAATGAGAAATTAATTTGTACAATATCAGAAGAATTTAAAAAAAATGTACAAAACTAAAAGAAAAATGTAAATGAAGTAATAAAGCATATAATTGTTTCTGTTTTCATCTTAATACGCTTGAAAAACAAGTCATGCTAATCTCATGACATTTTTTTACTGATTTGTTCATGCAACTAGACATACTTATTGTTGAACTTCTTTTCAAACTACTGATGTTGAGTTTCAGTAGGATGGGTATGCTTCTTTATTCTTTTTATGTGCATAATAAATTTAAATGTAGATCATCAAAATTTCTTAAACAACAATAATAAATAACCACAATCTAATTGTAATAGGCCTCAATTTCGATGAAACAATTTGTACAACATTAGCAATACTAAGTGAATTTGGAGAAAGGAAATTACTATTTGTACAACATTACTAATACTAAAGGAGTTTGTAATAAAGAAATTATTAATAAGAGAACATCACAGCGCATATATATTTGACATAGGTCATTATGGGCCAATTGATTGTTTGGATAGAGCCAAAGCGACTCTTCCAACTCCTCCGCCGCCTTGGTCACCCTCTTGAGACGCATCAGAGCACCTATCACGTCGGCATGAGACGCTAATGGGATGTAGTGCAACAACCATATCTTAAAACAATAATGCATATGCATATCTTTTCTTTTTTACAAGTTGTGGTCAGTTATTGTCATCTTTTCAACGTCATCATGTTGCTCATTGTTCCAATTAGATTTATAAAATGACTTCAATTTAAATATTAATCTAAGTATTAAAATAAAAGTCAATTGTTTTTAAAAAAAAATATTTCTTCTATTTTATTTTTGAAGCAATCAAATTTTTATCATAATGCCAAAGTAATGATGGATTGTACATGTATATAACATGATCATTTGTAACCATATGTTATTATACCTCTTTGATGTGTGTGCACATGAAAAAAATGTTTCTTTTTCATATTTAGCATCATGCTATATTTTTTCAGAAAAAATATTAAGTCTTATTAAATAAAATTATAAGTTTACATTTGTGTTTGTTTTTTTCCCTGCATTATGTCATTTTTTTTGAAAAAAAACTTATATACTAACATATGATGTAGAAGAGTACTAATAGAAAAATGATATGAGGTCGAAGTAGTAATCCTTTTTTAAAAAATACATAGTTAATACAAAATATTTTTATTAATACCTAAAAATTAATGCAATTTGGATTACTACATTACAACTCTAAATTGACATGTTAAATTGTACAAATTGATATTGAACCATTGCTCGATCACAAAGAAAAATAGGATTCGGAACATGAATCATTGTTTGAACATAGGTCTGCAAAGCCATTTTAAAATTTTCAAAACATTTAAAAAAATTTAACATTATGTAATGCATTGCACTTGTGTTAAGCAAGTATGAAAGTTTCAAGATTTTAGAGTCATAAAAACATTTGAATTATGTGGATATAGTCTTAATGCCCTTGAAGATACAAAATTTTGTATGCTATCACATAAGGGTTAATGAAATAAGTCTACCCTAACTTATAAAATTATAATTTTAACTCACATTCCCAATGTTAAATCAGTATTGAATATATAGATCAATAAACATGCTTCAAGATCCATATCAAAGAACTTGACAGACGGTACACATGATGAATATCTAAAGTTAAGAGAGGATAAACACACGTTAGCTTCACCAAGCCAATATAGGCAAAGAAGAGATTCCGCCCGAAGTGTAGTGATATACGAATACCAAACATATGTTTTGAGTTAATTCTTTTAGATATGTAAAATATGAAAAAAAATTAGCATGAAGAAATAATCTACTTTAGGGGACTTGAAAAATTTTGGGAGTCCATGGAGTTCACTTTTATTTTTATAATTAATTTATATGTAATTATTTATTATTATAGTGTTTATATAGTTTAATATGTTCTTATCACATTGTGAACTCTAATTTAATAGTTATAATACAATATCTTATATATAATTATAAATTAAATACGTTGATATTATAATTTATTATATTTTAAAATATTATTTTTTCCTTTTTCTTATAGATGATTTTAGGATGTTTTGTAATTTGAAAATCGACGTGTAATAAATATTTTTTTTGAATTAAAAATTGGCCTGGACCTATTTAAGAAATTAATTGGAGTTGTTTATTGATCATTTGCTCTAAGAATCGAAGATTACAGTATATACATAAACAATACGCATGTAGAGTCTGTCGACCCTAAAATAGTTTAGCAAGGTGAACTATGCTTCAATTAAGGACTGTCGATGATGTTGTTAGAGAGAGAGAGAGAGAGGTGACCAAATGAAGTAACTAAGCACCGAAGTGGTTTACTTCGTTAAGAATAATTACTGTGGAAGAGGTATAAGAATGATTAATGCCCCCACTACACTATTATGGATGCATATTGCATACTTCTATGTTGTAGTCTAACTAGTTGCAGCAAAGGGATCAGCACTGTTGTTGTAGGTTTGCTATAAGAGTTAGCCCCTATGGATGAGATTGAGGTTGCCATGACACCACAAAGGTCTCATAATTAAATGCAACCTTCCCAGAGTGACACTGTGCAAGAAATACCTTTTCTTGCATTGGTCTACAATTTGAGTCATCCTAGTACGAACCACCACCACCTTACATTAAATTCAACACTAGGCTACCCACATCGCTCTCATTGCAACTTCTTCCCCGTCTCCACTGCGGGGTTTCCTGGAGAAGCTCTTCTCTCGCACATACTCCTTGCTGCAATTGTGAACATTTTATTAATTTGCTGGTTGTTGTGGTTGGCACTGTGTGGGTACGATTCAGAGAGAGAGAGAGAGAGAGAGAGAGAGAGAGAGAGAGAGAGAGAGAGAGAGAGAGAGAGAGAGAGAGAGAGAGGTGCTGCAGCAGGTCCGAAGCAAGCAGAGGGGAAGAGTTGGCAACTAATGAATGGGCCATCACTCCTGCTGCAACAAACAAAAGGTCAGGAGAGGCCTCTGGTCACCTGAGGAAGATGAGAAGCTGAGCAAGTACATTACCTCCCATGGCCATGGTTGCTCGAGCTCAGTCCCCAAACTGTAACGCTCCCAAATCGACCCCCGCCACGTGGCGAAGACCAATCTGGAGACGCTACGGCATGCTATAACTTGACCATAATATTGACCATATCTCAGTCAAGAACCGAGATACGTCAACGGAAGAAAAGAAATAAAGATAAATTATAACTTTAATTGCGGAAGTATAAAAGTAACTATGTCATTACTAAGAGATAAACTGAGTTCTACATCATGAATTTAAATTGCGGAAGGTAAATGAAAACTAAATAACACTCTAAAAGCCCTATGGTTCATGTGCTGTCCTATCGCCAGAGCCTCATCACCACACGCCTACTCCACCACGTTACTGACCTGGTCCTGTGGAAATCAGACACAGGGGAGGAGGTCCTCCCGTAAGCTTTACAGCCTAGTGGGGAACCACATGATATACAATGGCATAACATGAATATAATAATCAGCGATAATTAATCAGGCTTAACTTGAACATGAAAGATAACATATAAGTATCATGGATCATAATAAGGATAAGATCAGCGATATCATGAATCATGAGGATCAATAGTACATAGTAAACTTGGAATCATGACATACTTGACTTGACTTGAACTTGAACTTGAACATGCTTGTCGATCTTGGTTATTAATTAACAATCAGGGTGACTTTGAGGTGCCTTTAATTCTTGGGGTATGCCCAGCAAATGATACGGCCTTGTGCGGGTCAATGGGTGATCAAACCATGACCAAGGGAGCGACCCTTATCTTGATGCACTTGGCTTGGACTGGCAACCCATCATTAATCTTTCATCTGAACTTATTAATCGCTTTCAGTATCTTTTCATTCTTTGTATCATGTGATGAAGGAGATATGATCGATATGAGATAAATCAAGACAAAGAGTTCATGTTGGAATTATAAGGAAATCAATAATGTTCATATCAAAATAAAGAGAGATTAATAGGTGAATTTTGCTGGATTTTACGCCCAAAGAATCTCCTCCTCCTTACGACCGTAAAACCCTAATTCTTTAGATTTTACGCCCGAGAGTCCTTTTATTTTTCGGCCGTAAAAATTAACCTTTGCTACGTTACGGCCGTAAAAATCCTATTTTTTTTTCTACTTCGGCCGTAATAATTCAACTCTTATTTCGTTACGGCCATCACCTGTTACGCTCATCCGTTACGGCCTATTTCGTTACGCCCATCCGTTACGGCCTATCCCGTTACGGCCGAAATCTAACTCTTCGGCCGTAACAACCTATTTCCCTTATCTCTCTCTTCTTTTCTCTCTATTCTTTTTACGGCCAAACTTCTCTTCTCTCTCTTCTTTTACGACCGAAACCCTATTCTCTCTCTTTTCCTTTTTACGGCCAAACTTCTCTTCTCTCTCTTCTTTTACGGCCGAAACCCTATTCTCTCTCTATTCCTTTTTACGGCCAAACTTCTCTTCTCTCTCTTCTTTTACGGCCGAAACCCTATTCTCTCTCTTCTTTTTACGGCCGAAACTCTATTCTCTCTCTTCTTTTTACGGCCAATCCATCACTTCTTTCTCTCTCCATTTTTTTTTTCGACCGTAAGACAATTGCGGCCAAACAAATTTTTCGGCCGTAATTGCGTTATAAAACCGAGAACCGAATCCCCTCTAAATCTGACATCTTAGCAATCAATAATACCGAAATACAACAAACAGAAATAACTATGCATGTAACAATCAACAAATCAAAGAATTCAAGAAATCAAACAATTAAAAATAATAACTTGAATCATATTCATATTCTTTTCTTTTCATAACTATGAGGGCATGAATTAGGATAATTCAGAGGTCATGCAAGGTGATTTCGATTCACCCACCTCTATTCACGATCAACGGCCTCGTCCTCTGTTTTCTTCCCTAATTTCCCCCTCGGCCACCTTCTGCAGAATTCCAGCAAAGGCGTGAGAAATTCTGCTCTTGTCGTGCACGAACAACAGCACGGGGAGAAAAGAAAGAGGTCGTGGGGTTTAATGCATAAATCTGATTCTATATATATAATGAAATCAGATTTTATCTCTTTATCTTTTCCAACTTTGAGTTGCATTGAACTTTATCCCCCAGCAGTATTATCTATCACGTTATATTATCTTCATTTTTTTTTTATCTTTTGCTGGTTGTTACATTCTTACCCCCCTTAAAAGAAAATTCGTCCTCGAATTTTGCACTAAGTAGAGGTCTTACCAAAAAGGTGGGGAAATTCTTGGCGCATTTCCGATTCGAGCTCCCATGTCGCGTCATCTCCGCTATGGTGACGCCAAGCTACTCTGACCATGGGGACATCCTTGTTCTTCTGACGTTGTACTTTGCGATCCACTATATGCGTTGGATACTCAGCGAAGGTCAAGTCTGCAGTTATATCTGGCTCCTCTATCCTTAGAATATTTGCAGCATCGTGCTTGTACTTCTTGAGCATGGATACATGAAATACATTGTGCACTCTCCCATAAGATGGGGGTAGAGCCAGCCTGCATGCTGCCTCGCCTACCAGCTCGAGTATCTCAAATGGGCCTACATAACGAGGACTGAGCTTTCCTCGCTTACTGAATCTCATGACTCCTTTCATGGGAGATACCTTCAGAAGAACTTGGTCTCCAGCTTGAAAGATCTGCTCTCGTCTGCCTTTGTCAGCATAACTCTTTTGCCTTCCTTGAGCAGTCTTCATCCTTTGCTTAATCAATTCTATCTTCTCAGCATATTCTACTGCTTCTTTCACTTCTTCCTTACACATGATCTTTTCCTCGCCTACTTCGCTCCAGTGGGCAGGTGAACGGCAAGGTCGTCCATACAGGGCTTCAAATGGTGCCATACCAATACTAGAATGGTAGCTGTTGTTATAAGCAAACTCAATCAGATGAATGTGCTCATCCCAGCTACCCTGCCAATCTAGTGCACAGGCCCTTAACATATCCTCTAGTGTCTGGATGGTCCTCTCAGACTGCCCATCTGTCTGAGGGTGGAAAGCTGTACTGAAGTTGAGCCTTGTACCAAAGGCTTCCTGCATGCTCCTCCAGAATCTGGCAGTGAATCTGGGGTCTCGATCAGACACTATGGACTCTGGGATCCCATGGAGTTTGACCACTTCTCTCACATATAAGTCTAGCAGACTCTCCACTGATTGCTTCCATCGGATTGGAATAAAGTGTGCTGCCTTTGTGAAACGATCCACGACTACCCATATGGCATCATGACCCTTCTTAGTCTTAGGCAAGTTGGATACGAAATCCATAGTGATCTTATCCCACTTCCATTGTGGGATTTCCAAAGGCTTCAACTTGCCATATGGCCGCTGATGTTCGATCTTGACTTGTTGACACACCAGACATCGGGATACATATTCTGCTATCTCTCTTTTCATGTCCGGCCACCAGTAGCTGCGTTGTACATCCTTATACATCTTTGTGCTACCGGGGTGGATGGCGAACTCCGACTTGTGGCACTCATCCAGTACCTCTCGTCGGACATCAGCGTTAGGGGGAATCCACAACCTGTCCCGATATCTAATCCCTCCATCTGCAGAGATCTGAAAATCTGCTGGTTCATTCTGGCACCTCTTCAGAACCTTCTGATATTCAGGATCTACTTTCTGAGCTGTTATGATCCTGTCAATTAAACTGGGCTTCATCTGATGCATCATCCATAAAGCTCCATTTGTTCCCAACTTGGGGCACCATTGCTCAATTTCTTCCAGCATCTCGTACTCGCGTAGCCTCATATAAGCTAGCGAGCCTTCCCACTTCCTGCTTAATGCATCGGCGACTGAATTTGCTTTACCCGGATGGTAGTTGATAGCAAATTCATAATCCTTGAGGAGCTCAAGCCATCGTCGTTGCCTCATGTTAAGATCCCTCTGATCGAAGATGTACTTGAGACTCTTGTGGTCAGTGAAGATCTCGAACGTCTCTCCATACAAATAGTGCCTCCAGATCTTCAGAGCAAAGACCACAGCCGCCAATTCTAAGTCATGTGTGGGGTAATTGACCTCATGCTTCTTTAGTTGCCGTGAAGCATAAGCCACTACTTTGCCATGTTGCATCAGGACACAACCCAATCCTGTTCCACATGCATCACTGTAGACCACGAAACCTCCACTGCCTGTCGGTATAGTGAGAATTGGTGCCGAAGTCAGACGGTCCTTCAGAGTCTGAAAGCTTTGCTCACATTTGTCTGTCCAGATAAATTTTTCCGCCTTCTTTGTGAGATTCGTGAGGGGTGCAGCAATCTTGGAAAAGTCTCTTATAAACCTCCTATAATAATCCGCTAAACCAAGGAAGCTGCGAATCTCAGAAGCATTCTTCGGCCTAGTCCAATTCGTCACCGCTTCCACTTTTGCGGGGTCTACTGCAATGCCCTTCTTGGAGACTATGTGTCCCAAGAACATGATCTCCTTCAGCCAGAATTCACACTTTGAAAGCTTGCCATACAGCTTGTGTTGTCTTAGGATCTCCAATACTATCCTGAGATGCTTTCGGTGTTGCTCTGGACTGGAAGAATAGATCAGGATGTCATCCACGAACACTATGACAAACTGGTCTAAATATGGTCGGAAGACCCTGTTCATTAAATCCATGAACGCGGCAGGAGCGTTCGTCAGTCCAAATGGCATGACCAAGAACTCGTAGTGGCCATATCTTGACCGAAAAGAGGTTTTCGATATGTCCTCCTCTGCCACTCTCAGCTGGTGGTAGCCACTACGTAAGTCTATCTTAGAGAACACCGATGCTTTTGACAGCTGATCGAAAAGGTCATCTATCCGAGGCAGGGGGTACTTATTCTTCACTGTCACTTTATTGAGCATTCTATAGTCGATGCAGAGCCGCAGGGAGCCGTCCTTTTTCTTGACAAACAAGACCGGTGCGCCCCAGGGTGAGACGCTCGGTCTGATAAATCCCTTGTCCAGTAGCTCCTGTATCTGCTTCTTCAGTTCCTGCATTTCAGCAGGTGCCATGCGGTAGGGTGCTTTAGAGATGGGTGCAGTCCCAGGGAGGAGCTCTATTTTAAAGTCGATTTCTCGTTTCGGTGGTAATTCGGATGTGTCCTCAGGAAACACATCTGGGAACTCCCGCACCACATCTATCTGTTGGAGCTCAGTGACAGGTGCATCTGTCTTGATCACACTAGCCAAGTACCCACAGCATCCTTTCTGCAATAACTTCTGTGCCTTGATCGCTGAGACAATGACTTTGTTCTTTGTTGATGGAGTGCCTCTGATCACTGCCTTGGGTTTGCCTTGCGTCCCTATAACGATCTTCTTCTGTTTGCATTGCAAGGTTGCATCATGATATGAAAGCCAGTCCATCCCCAAAATGACGTCATAATCCACCATGGGGATGACTATGAGGTCTGCAGAAAAATTTTTCTTGTCTACATTGACAGGTACATTCGGGATGTACTTGGCAGCATGGAGAGTTCCCATAGGTGTACTTACACGCATAGCATGGGGCATCTGCTTCTGAGGTAGACTAAGAGTTTGGGCACACGACTCTGAAATAAACGAGTGTGTAGCCCCAGAATCAAATAAAATAGTAGCAGACAAGTTGACGATCGGGAGGGTACCTCTAATGACATCATTATCATTTTGGGCTGCATTAGCTTCCAGGTTGTGCACACGACTTTGCACAACGGAATTTGCACCTCCTGCTGCTCGATTGTCTCGGCCTCCTCTGGCAGCCTGTGGGCAATTTCTGATGAAATGTCCGAACTGTCCACACTGAATGCATGCGCCGCTCAGTCTACGACACTCTCCATCATGGTGACGGCCACAGTGAGGACATAAAGGCTTCTGTGGCACTTGTGGCTGACGTGGTGACGGTGGCAGTTGTCTCAGTGGCTGTGCTTGCATTGGCGCAGGCCGTGGTTGAGCTTGAGCCTGTCTTGGGGCTTCTCTCTGCTGGTATGGCCTGTAAATGGCCGATGATCATCCGTTCGAGGCCTGGGCTGTCGTTCCTCCTAAATGGCCGATGATCATCCGTTCGAGGCCTGGGCTGTTCTATTGCTTTGGCTGGAGCTTTGGCCTTGCGTTCAGCTTGATCCTTTTCCATACGTGTGGCTAACCTCACAGCCTTCTCTAGATCTTCACAATCCCCAGACAGGACTTCAGTCTTCAGTGCCTGCTGTAGTCCATTAATGAATCTGTTAGCCCTAATACGTCCTTCAAATGGCATCGGGCAATATTGCTCCAGTTGGATGAACTGGGTGTGGTAATCCGCCACAGACATAGTTCCCTGCTGCAGTTGCAGAAACTCCTCTTGTTTGTTGATGCGGTCATGTTCAGGAGTGTAGCGCGCCATGAAGGCCTTCTTAAATTCATTCCATGCTATGTCCTCTTCTTCCATCCCTCTGAACCTGGTGGCCCTTGTAGTTTTCCACCAGCCCATCGCAGTACCAGTAAGCATGTGTGTGGCATACAGGACCTTGCGTTCATCAATACATCTCATCAGCTTAAAAATCCGATCCATAGTCTCAATCCATTCTTCAGCCTTGAAAAAGTCCGCCTTCCCATCATAATGAGGCGGATGCAACTTCAGGAAAGCCTGGATGGTGTCTTCTGCTGCTTCATGGCGTGCCCTCTGATTACGACGCCTTGACGCCGGTGGACTGTCTCCTGCCTGGCTACCCTCAGGTGGAGCAAACTCATCCACATGCTCCTCTAATGGCGCTCTAGCTGCGCGGCCTCTACCTCTTCCGCGGCCTGGCGCACGACCTCGGCCACGGCCACGTCCGCGACCCGGCTGGGCCCCCATCTCAGGAAGTGGGCCTTCTGATGCCTCATACAGATTTCGGTCAGCTCTGGCCATTTGCTCTTGAATACGCTCTGACCGTCGTGACATGCTTATCCTCTATTCATACAATAAAATCATGCATCAATAAATCATAACTTATCTTAAACATAAACATGACTTACATTACTTTTCGGTGGAGGGTGTGGCGACTGCACGGCGATAGCACATGAACCTTTTCCATACTAGACTATCCCATACACTAGGACGTCAAGAGAGTCATAACTTTAGGCTCTGATACCATAAATGTAACGCCCCCAAATCGACCCCCGCCACGTGGCGAAGACCAATCTGGAGACGCTACGGCATGCTATAACTTGACCATAATATTGACCATATCTCAGTCAAGAACCGAGACACGTCAACGGAAGAAAAGAAATAAAGATAAATTATAACTTTAATTGCGGAAGTATAAAAGTAACTATGTCATTACTAAGAGATAAACTGAGTTCTACATCATGAATTTAAATTGCGGAAGGTAAATGAAAACTAAATAACACTCTAAAAGCCCTATGGTTCATGTGCTGTCCTATCGCCAGAGCCTCATCACCACACGCCTACTCCACCACGTTACTGACCTGGTCCTGTGGAAATCAGACACAGGGGAGGAGGTCCTCCCGTAAGCTTTACAGCCTAGTGGGGAACCACATGATATACAATGGCATAACATGAATATAATAATCAGCGATAATTAATCAGGCTTAACTTGAACATGAAAGATAACATATAAGTATCATGGATCATAATAAGGATAAGATCAGCGATATCATGAATCATGAGGATCAATAGTACATAGTAAACTTGGAATCATGACATACTTGACTTGACTTGAACTTGAACTTGAACATGCTTGTCGATCTTGGTTATTAATTAACAATCAGGGTGACTTTGAGGTGCCTTTAATTCTTGGGGTATGCCCAGCAAATGATACGGCCTTGTGCGGGTCAATGGGTGATCAAACCATGACCAAGGGAGCGACCCTTATCTTGATGCACTTGGCTTGGACTGGCAACCCATCATTAATCTTTCATCTGAACTTATTAATCGCTTTCAGTATCTTTTCATTCTTTGTATCATGTGATGAAGGAGATATGATCGATATGAGGTAAATCAAGACAAAGAGTTCATGTTGGAATTATAAGGAAATCAATAATGTTCATATCAAAATAAAGAGAGATTAATAGGTGAATTTTGCTGGATTTTACGCCCAAAGAATCTCCTCCTCCTTACGACCGTAAAACCCTAATTCTTTAGATTTTACGCCCGAGAGTCCTTTTATTTTTCGGCCGTAAAAATTAACCTTTGCTACGTTACGGCCGTAAAAATCCTATTTTCTTTTCTACTTCGGCCGTAATAATTCAACTCTTATTTCGTTACGGCCATCACCTGTTACGCTCATCCGTTACGGCCTATTTCGTTACGCCCATCCGTTACGGCCTATCCCGTTACGGCCGAAATCTAACTCTTCGGCCGTAACAACCTATTTCCCTTATCTCTCTCTTCTTTTCTCTCTCTTCTTTTCTCTCTATTCTTTTTACGGCCAAACTTCTCTTCTCTCTCTTCTTTTACGGCCGAAACCCTATTCTCTCTCTTTTCCTTTTTACGGCCAAACTTCTCTTCTCTCTCTTCTTTTACGGCCGAAACCCTATTCTCTCTCTATTCCTTTTTACGGCCAAACTTCTCTTCTCTCTCTTCTTTTACGGCCGAAACCCTATTCTCTCTCTTCTTTTTACGGTCGAAACTCTATTCTCTCTCTTCTTTTTACGGCCAATCCATCACTTCTTTCTCTCTCCATTTTTTTTTCGACCGTAAGACAATTGCGGCCAAACAAATTTTTCGGCCGTAATTGCGTTATAAAACCGAGAACCGAATCCCCTCTAAATCTGACATCTTAGCAATCAATAATACCGAAATACAACAAACAGAAATAACTATGCATGTAACAATCAACAAATCAAAGAATTCAAGAAATCAAACAATTAAAAATAATAACTTGAATCATATTCATATTCTTTTCTTTTCATAACTATGAGGGCATGAATTAGGATAATTCAGATGTCATGCAAGGTGATTTCGATTCACCCACCTCTATTCACGATCAACGGCCTCGTCCTCTGTTTTCTTCCCTAATTTCCCCCTCGGCCACCTTCTGCAGAATTCCAGCAAAGGCGTGAGAAATTCTGCTCTTGTCGTGCACGAACAACAGCACGGGGAGAAAAGAAAGAGGTCGTGGGGTTTAATGCATAAATCTGATTCTATATATATAATGAAATCAGATTTTATCTCTTTATCTTTTCCAACTTTGAGTTGCATTGAACTTTATCCCCCAGCAGTATTATCTATCACGTTATATTATCTTCATTTTTTTTTATCTTTTGCTGGTTGTTACACAAACTGTCAGGTGCATTACATCGCTTTAACTCCTCAAAGTTGTGAAATATCACTTTCGCAAAGCCACTAGAAATTCAACCACCATGACACCATAGCAATCATATTTTGTATTAATTATAGAAGCTTGGATGTGTTTAAACTTCATATTTTATTCAATATGAGTTTTCTTATCATAACATGGATGGCTTTCAGTTTATGTCCAAGTGATATGAAGACCTAGAGGATCTTAATTTGAAGCTAGCAATAAAGGTGTCCAACATTAGAATTCTCATCTTAGGAGCCTACAGTATGACTTTGATCGTAAGAGCATTTTGATGAATATAGAGAAAAGATTTTTTCATGGTCCTCTCGGAAAGGATGGGGCCGGTGAACTTAATGATCCGACTCGATTCGAATTACTTTGAGTTGGGGTCAATTCGACCCATCCGATTTTTTTAATTTTTATTTAGTTTTTAACTTATATCTTATATAAAAAATATTAAAATAAAATATTTTAATAAAATAACATTTAAATGTTCAAAAAATATTTTATGCTTTAAATAAATATAATATAATATTTTTTATATTAAATAATATAAAAATAAAAAAATGATGATGGAATAATTCGATCACACTGGTCCAACCCTCCAAAAACATGTAATGATTGATTGCGTAACAAGGATTGATTGAGAACGTACAAATGAAGGTAATGATTCTTAATCTTTAGGTTCATACTATAGGAAAGGGGAAGGCTTCATATTTTCAAGTTGGTTTAAGTAAGACATTAATCATTGACGGAGAACAATGGAATCGATTTTCCACTTTCGTACACTTGATGGGATATTGGTTTCCCACATGAGATCCCCATTCCTTACCACCAGTAGGTAACTTCGAACAATGTGCACCATCTGATCTCACATTGGCTCAGCTTTATGAAGGGGATACAATTATACAAATACTAAATAAAACACAAGGTTAATCATAAGAGCTCCCTAAAGAAGGCAATGGAGGAAAAGGAGTGGAACCAACCACAATAGTAGTTATTTCAAAGTAGTTCTTGGTTTGTCAACTTCCCCATCTATTTATTAACATTATAATAATTCAATTAAATAGCATGACTGCAACTTTTCTCTGGTTCCCATTTAAGTGGAGAAACAGGATATCTCTTTGTAAAAACCTGATATCTTTTATGAAGTTCAGCACAAGTTCAAAGGATATAAAGGGAATGCATATTGCATTTAAAGCCGAGATGCAAGTTTCCAATAATACAATATTCATATATAAGGTCTGAAATCCATAGAACAACCTCATCCTTCTCCAATATCAATTACCCACAATCACTTGTGGCTTCCTAATTAATATGAAATCATATTTCATGTTGGCTTTACAGCTTCAACTTGTGGCGGGTTTTAATAGACAGAAAGAATACTTCCAAATTGATTTCTCTTCGAATTTACAGTATTTATTTAGGGTGAACAACATTAAGAACATGGCCCTCAGCATCCATGATAGATGTTTCTGTAATATCAGCAATCGACTATGCTTCAGTTTCTTCATTTCATACAAATTCATAGAAAGGCAGCAAAATATATGAATAGCCAGAGAAGCACACCTAATCATCATGGTCAGATACTGAGCACAGATTGCAGCACGTTTTATTTCAAATTTTCTTTTACCATCCTTTGCGATACACGTTCAAAGATGTGATCTTTATTGCAATTCTATATCTTCATCACTAAATAATTCACCTGCTCAACGTTTCACTCAATCAATTCGAATTTCTTTGTAGGCTGTCTGCGACTTCCAGTTGAAAAGATTTGAGTTTCCTGTGAGAAAAGCATATGAAAATTTGCAGTGCTCAAGGCCGAAAAGGATCCAGACTCCTATAATGGAAGACTATTAGAGTTCCTTGAAATCCTGCTGTTTCCAAAGAAGAGTCCCCTGCCACTGCTGGAAAATGGTCTTTCTATCTCCAGAGGTTGCGCGTTCCCTTGCTTTCCCGTGCTTCTGCTAATGTTCTGCTCGCAAACATCGCCATGTTTGCCCTCCCCGGCCGCACTATTGAAGCTTTCCTGTGGCTCCAGCCTCACAACTACGGCGTCCAAGAACGGTGAGTCCATTGAAGCTGAGCGCCGGACAGGCTGCGGCAGACCTTCCCCGTCTTCGTGTTGCGCTCTTGAAACAGAGTTTTCAACCGATGAGTCTGGTAATTCATTGAAATTGGCCGGAGCTGCGACCTGAACCACTGTTTCAGAGTCGGCTGTTCGATTTGGCTCTTGTTCTGATGCTTGGATTCCAATTGCAGGGATGTCCGCCGGAACAGAGGTGTCAACGACGTTGGCTCGACATAGCGGGCAGTTCACATGCGCCCGTAGCCATGTGTCGATGCAGGGGACGTGGAAAACGTGGCCGCAGTGCGGGAGCAGACGGACGAGCTCGCCGTCGCAGAACTCCCCCAGGCAAACAGAGCAGTCGCCCGGTGCTCCGTTTAGGAGGCTATCGCCGGACTTGTACTCGGCCACGGCGATCTTGTCGATGGTGGCCGGATCGAGGCCGACCGTCCTTATGTACCAGACGTGGTGCAGCGGCTCCTCTGCCTCTTCGAAGGCAGGCGCCGCGGCTTCTCCGATGCCGTCGGAGGGCGGGGATCCGCCATCGGAGGCCCTGGTAAAGAGGAAGGCGCCGCCGAATCGGCGGCGTCTGTGGAAGATAGCGAAATAGACGAGGGAAAGGAGAAAGAAAGCGGAGAAAACGGAGACGACGATGGCGACTAAGAGGAGGGCGGAAACGTGGTGGTGGCGGCGGGGGGCGCTCTCGGGGACGGCCAGGAACGGAGGAGGGGGAGCGGTGATGTTGCACTCGAACTTGAAGCACCGGGAGATGTCGTCGTCCAGGTTCCGACGGCCGGAAGCCATCGACGGGAACGAGTAGGAAGGATCAAATGACTGCGGTGAAAGGGAAGGAGTCGGTGGCCGTCGCAGACATTCGCATCTCTTTCGTTGAACTCGAAACTCGTTCTTTCTTCTTCATAGGTTTCGTAATTTTAATATCTAAACGCTGCATTTGCTTAGAGCTTTTATTTTAATTTTATTTTTGTGATTTTTGTTAGAACTAGGGAACCATCGCGTGCAAGGTCGCCATCATTGAATATCAAATAAATAAAATGAATTCTGCATGAAGAAGTTCTTTGACGCTTAGAATTATATATATAGGATTTCCATTTATTACTAAAAACATATGATGCAATCAAATTAATTATTGTTATTCTCAAAATCAATTATCTACTTAATTCAATTAAATTTAAAAAGTTTATTTTACGCAAAGATTTTTTCCAATTTGATGCCTATATTTTCCAAACCTTATAGTCTGTTAAGTATAGCTTTGGCTCATACACCACAAAATTAGAAGGAAGAAAAATTAAAATAAAATAAAAGAATGAGGCTTGTCCACGACCGGCTCCATCCTCGTCCACGTCTGCATGCGCGGTATCGGCCTCCTCCAAGTTTTCTACATCCTCTGCTACGGGTGACGCTGTCCACACTTTGCGTAGACTTTGAGGTCGCTAGCATCATCAACGATAGTTCTGTCGTGCCTACATCCAAGGAGCTCATTCTCTAGTTCCTCTACTATAGGAACCATCCCTATGCAAAAAAGGATTTAAAAGAGATAATTATAAGTAACGGGAAGGATGAGCAAACATTATATTTTGAAGTTGAGTGATGGAGCAAAATTAGAACCAATCAAAGAATGTGAACGAAAAAGAATTTGTGGCCAAATTTTTAGTGCCACCACCTCTTGAGCTGTAAAGTAAGTCCAAACAAAAGAAAAAAAAGAAGAAGAAATGGAAACATAGTTGAGGAAAATCTAAAAGATAGACAACATCAAACAACCAATAAATTTATGTATTCAATCAGTATTCAAGCGACAAACCGACATCGACGACATCAACGAATATACTGAGGGGTGAGAGCATCATCAAGAAGTTGATGGAGTTACAAAGGGAGCATCGCTCATATGTAGATGGCCTTGGCGGACAATGAAGGGGCGAAAGGGAGGGAGGCGTAGGTACTTATGAACTCAGGAACTGCAAATCTTGCTCCACCGCCTCCATGATGGTCACCCCGTCTCCGTCAAGTTCCTCCGTGATCTCCTCCACGAGAGATATCTCACTCTCGGCAGCTACCGGAGACACCTCGTTGTCCTCGTCCGTCACTGGTGCCAAGGTCTCCTTCTCCTCCTCCTCCTACACTGGCAAAAGCACATGGTCACCCTCATACGCCTGCGGAGATTCAACATTTTCTGCATCCGCCTTCAGAGTTCCGGCTCCAACGCCCCAGCGGCCGCCACCCGGTTGGCAGCAACGCGGTGGAGCTTTGCTGAGACGTCGACGATGGAGCAGTACTAATGCATGTGCAAGACGGGGATCCAGTTCATGCGTCGACGGTGGACAACGAGGAACACGCCCTCGTTCACTTCAGCGCCAGGTTTGGTGGCTCTAAAAGTTCATCTGCAACATAATATGGTTGCGGAAAGAAACACATACCATGTATTCGGACAAGTTTGATAGTTGTTCTGGATGGAGATTCGGGGAGGAAAGTCTGTAGTCATGGATGGTTTCCATTTTGTCGGTTTTCTTCTTATAAAAAAAACAAAAGGGGGAGATGACAACATAGTGGAGGTAAATTGGAAGAGGAGAGGTATCCGACGTAAAGAGCAAAAAAAAAAGAAAGAAAGGTAAGCACCAAAAGGCGCATGCAACTTTGGAAGGTCGAATATGCACATAACATTATTGGAGGCCTCCTTTAAAATGTGAAGAATTGGAAGGTCGATTATGAAAGGTTTCAACTTTCAATAAATGAGATTTATTGTGCAAGAAAATCCAAACATCGGACAAATGTATCCGAAAGCAAACACCCCCTTAAAAGAAACTGTTCTACGGATTCAACAAAAAAAAATAGGAGAAAAAGGAAAAAAAATAGAGAAAGGGGAGGGTGTTTGAAACCGACACTTGAGTTGAGCTTTATAAGAATATAAGAGAAAATGGAAAGTGGAGAGTCATATGGTGTTTATTATTTTATTTTAGGAAAGATTTTTTTAGAGTTAATTTTTTTAGTGAGTGAGTGAGTGGGGAGTACATTTTGTGATATACGAGTGGAGATTTAGCATTATAATCATGATCATGAAATCACATGGATGTACAAACATTTTCGGTACTCACATTAATACAAAAATGTTAAGAGTTAAACAAACACTATCGCGCATAGCACGATTATAAATGATTTGATAAAATATATAAAACATATATAATATTGAGATAGATTAAAAATAATTTAGATTAAAATAAACTAATATTTTAAAAAAGTATTCGTTATTAATTTAAATAAAATATGAAAAGATAAACATACATGTATAGCTAAAATAATTAAGGATGCATATGTATTTTTTATTATAAATAAAAAATTAACGAAAGATGAACATTTAGTCTTAATATTAAAATTTAATACACAATGTTAACATAAATCAAAGGTCATATGGTTAACATATGTGATATTTCAAATTAAAAATAATTATGATCTCCATATTAATAAAAAAATAACGGAGTTAAGTAGATATAAAATGTGTCACTTTTTATATTAAAAAATAACTAATAGACTTAAGTTATCATAATTAATAGATGTAACTTATCATAATGTATGAAGCCCAAGAAAAATATTAAAATAATTAAAAAAAGAATAAAAAGAAAAGTGAGGAATGGAGGAAGGATAGAGGTGCTTCATGGATGGAATTATAAAAGAAGCAAGCATTAGCACATACAGTAGCTAAATTGCTCAATAGCTATGTGCTCGACCTTTCAAAGCAGTGTTTTGCAACAGCAAGGGTTTCATATACTTGCCATCCTAGTACACATCCTTGTTGACAATAGTGTTCTTTAGAAGACAAATCAAATTTTTAGCTATAGAAGACATATAATCTATCTTCTGGTCGCCCTTAAAGACAATGATGCATTTCTAAAGTTGAGCTTTGGCCTACTAAGCATGTTGTTGAGACGGCTCTTATTATTTTATTGCAATATATGTTTTGTTCATATTACGGGAGTGATGATCGTCTGTCTACTTATTATTGCAAACATTACAATCAATTGAAGATAGCTTTTGGACTCCTTTGTCCACATGCTTAATGGCTTGTGGAAATGATGATTTTGTTCATGTTTTTTGCCATGCAGTGATGTACAATTGTTTATAATTGGAACGCCATGATTATACCTTATTTTGCACCACAAGTCCAATCTATATAAATCATGATACATTCTCAGTTGAATTCGGAAATTGATATTTAACACTAACTCCATATACTTCTTTGGTTGTTCCATCATTTGAGTTCAAAAGCGGAAAGCTTGTACAGGATATCATGAAAAAAGAAAATGAGAGTTGCTTTTGTTCATGAGGATTAACATTTTGCATCTAATCAAGCAAATTTGCAATTAACAATTTGCATACCTCGACATCGACAGCAATTAAGTGAGCCCAATATTAATACTTTATGCGTTGAAAAATACTTTACATGACATTCTCTTAACACGTGGTTCTATAAAAAAAGGAAAACAAATACACGTTAATTATTTGAAAACTATATAATGGAAGAAAAAAGAAAATAAACTTTTAAAGAAAACATTTTTTGAAAAATTGTAATAATGTTTTGGAAAAAATGTTTTGTTTAGAAGATTTTATAGATATACTTTGTTGCCAAATACACGAAAAAACAAATAAACAATGAATATAAAAAGTACCCTAAACTTTGGACAAAAGAATAATTCTTAAAGAAAAACCTTTTTCTATTCCTTTTGAAGTATAGTTGCACTGTCACAATGATTCATAGAAAGCTTCAAATGGCAACGCATGACCAAGCATGAACATTAGACTGATCGTGCCCACCTGCCTAAACGATGAACGCCTGCAAAGTCACCATGGTCTCCCTTCTTCTAGCCAAGTAGTCCTAGCATTATCGGTTGCACTGGAGCAGGTGCCAACTTGAAGGTCAAGCAGCAGTCCCCATAGGAGATTCTTGTTGCTCTTGATGCCGCCGCCATCTCGTTGTGGTAGCTCGGATACTCCACCTGTCGGAATTGGCCATCTCCGTCAGATGCAGCCCTGCTCCGGCCGCCAGTCTCTCCAAGTTCCAGTGGGCGTAGGGCCCATCGCTGCGATGCGAGACATGGACTTCGCTGTCATTGCTGCTCTGCATCTCCCTCCCTCCTGAAAAACACGAGTTCCTAGCGCATCCTGTGAACGGACTAATGGAGGGGATCATCTAGTTAGAGAATCTGCCATGCATGCTTTCCTACACGATGAGCTCAAAGTCTCGTTCACAGAGATGTGGATAGTGTCTGGCGTGCGGGAATTTGAATAAGATCCGATCAAACTTTAGAACTTCCAGGACCGGGTGATTCTGCATGTCGTTTACATCCACACCATGCAACAGTTGGGACTTGGGACCACCATTCCCCTGAGCTCCTCCGGACCGGATAGGCGTCAAACTCCAATACTTGGTCGGCAATGCATTTGCACATGTCCATACACACATTATATATGCAGAGTCACCACGACGTTACCGCACTGAAGAGTCTCAAAGCATTGGAGTCAGAGATTTCAATTTGAAAGGCATTGGAGTCTCAAAGCGTTACTGTGAAGGCATAGACGTGTGAGGATAAATTCATTTATTGTAAGTGCGTGTAACTGTTGCAATGTGTTGCAATAAAAGAGAAAGAAAATGACAAATTGTAAAAAATTAAGAAAAAAAGATAAAGGCATCCGTGACACCACATAAATTTGAAATTCAAATTGGAGCCCAGCTTTATATATTCAAACAATGAAGGTTATTAATATGGGAGTTTAAAAACCATTAATATGGAAGTTTACACTCACGGTTTTAAGTAGATATATATAAGAATTAAAATTGCTGCATTAATTATATATAGAAGTAGTGGCCTTAAGTATATGACTGTTATTAGTGGATCAAATAGATTAAAATTTTGAAAAAAATAAGAAAAAAGATAAATTGGAAAGATGACCTTAGCATGGTTTCAATGCACCAGCTTTATATATATATATATATATATATATATATATAGATTACGACTTTAATATTTTATATGTATGATTTTTCTTTTTTAGATTTATATGTCAGCTACTTGTTTTCTTCTAAATCAAATAAATAGCTCTCTTTTAGGGGCCATATACAATGACTATTTGCTGATAATAATTTTTTTATTCTTGTTTCCTGAAAATGCAACATAGTTCAGCGTAATCTTCTCAATTTTTTTAGCATGAACGAACAAACAAAATCGTAATATGTGATTAAATTTTAGAATAACCTTTGAGAGTATTGATTTCCATTATTATCGGTACTTACCAATGTTATCAAAATCGGATCGGACCAACCGTGAACCGGTCAAAAATTTGGTTCGGTTTGATACCAAAACCATTTTTGATATTGAACCGGAAAAATCAGTTTAACTAGTTCAACCAGGCTCAAGTTGAATTTTGAAAAATACTATTAAAAAATGGTGAATTTTGAAAAAAACCATTTTAAGATAAATTTTATTAATATAGCATCTATCATCAATAAATAGTAGATATTAAATTAATAATAATCTATTTATATTTATATGTTAATCATTATTAAAACTTTTAATAAATAAAAAATATGTTATATTAATTTTTAATATTATTAATAAGTTATTAATACAATATTCATATACTATATCATGTAATTTATATTATATCTTTATAATTATTATAAATAATATTATTTTAATAAAATCTTGTTCAATCTGGTCGAACCCAATCGGATCGGTCCAACCGTGATCCGGTAAAAAATCCGGTCCGGTTGTTGGTCCGGTTATGAAAATATTGATACTTACTAAACGCTAATAATAATAACATCTATTTCAGTGGTGATTTACCAATTCATTTTTAAAATGTCCCCAACCAAGTTAGATGGATTGTGGGCTTATGTATTTATTTATTTTCTATTTCTTCTTAGCTAGTTCTCCCAAATTCACCTTTAGCCACGTAAAATAATTTTTAACTTCAAGGAAAAGAAAAGCAATAGCATTTTGGATGCTTTTAACCACTACAAGAAAATTACGTTTTTCCGATGGAAATTTTTGAAGCTAATCTGCTGGAAGTTTCGACGGCTTTTTCGACGATTGAAGTTATCCTTCGAAAGTTCAAGCGCATATCTTTCCCACGGCTTTAAAATAATATTTTTTAAATATAATAGTTTCTCGATGATGGAATGGAATAAATATATATATATATATTTTTTTTTTGGGGGTGGGGGGAGGGTTATATTTTTTTTCTTAGGCACGACTCGAGCTGTAGGAATATGAATATTTTAATATCATCACCAACGGACAAAAAAACTTAAATATTCTGACGGCTTCAACCCTCGGAAAGTCCGTCGCATCTCCACCCTTATATGTAACCCGGCCCCTCTTCCCCAACCACTGGCGATGCGTTCTTCCCCGGCCCCTCTTCTCCGGCACTGAGATCTTCCCCTCCCGCGCATGCTCCGGCCATCTTCCCGCAGCCGATCCGATCATCTCCCTACACGTCGGCACTCACGCTGTGACAAACGACCAGTTGCCGCTGCCGCCGCCACCTCCTGGTCTAACGATCGCCCTTCGAACCTCGCGTGCAGTCCTCCGGCAGCCCTCTCCCCATCCGATGATCCCTCAGACGACACTCCGACAAAGAAACCCACAGTACGACCGCCGCCTCCGTGGTCTGTCTGTCGTCTTCTCTTCTCCCTTGTCACTGAGCAAGTCGGCGTCCATTGTGTCGCTCACACCGGCTGTCAACGGCTGTGGCCGCCATGAACGTCGACATCGTCACTGTGGCCACACGTGAACTGCCGTGGCGAACAATCGCGGCCCGTAGGCGGATCCGACCGTGCACGGCCCGATCTAACTAGCCATGCACAGTCGGATCGTGGCCATTCATGTCATCGGCAGCACGTCGACTGACACGACCAGCCCAGCGTGGCCGGTTGCGGCAGCCGAATTTAGCCGTTCATGACCGATCCGGCTGCGGGCGGCCGGATCTAGCCGATCACGGTCGATATGACTACGGTCCGAATGTGGCCGCTCACGGCCGATCCGGCTGCGGGCGGCCGGATCTGGCCGCTCATGACTGATCCGATAGATCTGGCCGCCCGACGCCTGATCTGATTGCGGGCGGCCGGATCCGGCGTCGGGCGGCCAGATCCGGCCACCGATCCGTTTGCGGGCGGCCGAATGTGGACGGACGGCGGATGATCCGGTTGCGGGCGACCGTTCATGGATGGACGACGGACGATCCGACTGGGTGCGGCCGAATGAGGAGGGAGGCGGACAATCCAGCTGCGGGCAGCCGTTCGTGGAAGGACGGCAGATGATCCAGCTGCAGGTGGCTGTTCATGAACGGACGGCGGACGATTCGAGTGGGTGCAGTCGGATGAGGACGCATGATGGAGGATCTCACTCGCTGCATATCATCACGGCGGGCGGACGGCCCAATCGCGGTCAAATTTTTTTTTAAAAAAACAACCATTCCGACGGCTAATGCCGTGGGAAGAAAGTGCTTCCCACGATCTAAGATGTCTGAACGTTCCCACTCCTGGAAACGTAGAAAAAATTTCCTACGGTTAGAACCGTAGGAACAATTTCCAACAGCTGCAGCTGTGGGAACCTCTTCACTCGCGACCAAAGCCGTGGGAAGCTTTTCGCACGGCTGCAGCCGTGAAAAGCTTTTCCCACGACTCTAACCATGGGAAGTCCCCACGGTGGGAACTGTAGGAAGATTTCCCACTGCTAGAGCCGTGGGTACTTTCCATGGCTGCAACCGTGGGAAGAGTTCCCACGGCTCACACCGTGCAAAAAATTTTCCTGTGGTCCAAGCCGTGGGAACCTTCCCACAGTTTGAACCGTGAAAAAATTTTCCCACGATTTTGGCTGTGGGAACTTTCAACTGCTACTGAGGAATCGTCGGAAAAGTTTTGCAACGACCAGTTTCCGACGGTTTGCCAATACTTTCCCACGGTTACAACCGTGGGAAAGAGTCATTTTTCTTGTAGTGAACATTGTTATATATAAAATGTGAATAATAAAAGGTCAATCTGTAAAATTGATAAGTAAGAGAAGGTGGTTTATTCATTTCATTTATTACCCGGCTCAACGTGATGCCGGGAATATTATAAAAACTGGGCTTGATAGTTGCATCTTTTTAGTTTTAACCTAAACATCATTGTTGAAATTCAATTAGCTTGATTTCGAACTACTATGGCTATTGGATTGCCGACGCTTGCTAAAACATATGCATGGTATTGAGTGCTCTTTTTTAGGGTGGTCAATCCGTATATGAAAAGCGGAATCGACGATTCAAGGAGCATACCTATTCAACTCGAGCTCCTTTGCTAATTGCCGGAAGAAGGAAAGAAGGGAAAACAGAAGGGAAAATTATTGCAGAGGAGAAGATACAACTCTATTCAAGATAAAAAGTAATTACAAGGCACCTATTTATACTAAAGCTATCTATTACAAAGAGCAACAAAACGGAAGACTGCTATGAAGATAAAATTGCTACAAAGAACGAACTGCTGGTCTCACTCACAGGTCCGGCTAATGTTACACATGTGCCAGAGGTGAAGACACCGACGATGTGTGATCTTCAACACTTCCCTGCAAGTTGATGGTGAGGAGAATCCAAACGGAAACTTGAAGACACACGATCGAGCACATGCAAGTCGTTGCTTCCACCGAACACTTAGCATGGTCTCGCCAGTGGGCATTGCTCATGGCACGACTCCGAAGAGACATGTAGATCTTCTGTCGAACACCTGCTTAACTACTACAAAACAGGAAGAAATGCTACATGATGTAACCTGCAAGTTCTCTGCAACTACTTCTCTCAACTCTGCCCCAGGATGAAATGACAACACGGCCGGAGATGCAGTTGAAGATCTATGACGTAGTATGACTTTCAACAGTACTCATCATCGACCTCAATTAATTCAGTTGGTCGTCTCGCGTCTCGCGTCGCAGATGATGCTCCCAACAAGAACTTTTTGCATGCACATGAACTTGAACTCGAGTCCTGCTTAAGTGAGAAAGAGTAGTTTACCACTCAATCTCAACTTTGTTAAGTGCTCATTTGATACCCTTATGTATGATCGACATTTGGCTCACTAATAATATTTTATATATTGAACTCAACTATTGTATTTAGGTATATTCACGGTCGAATCTCCAACTCGACCGCAAATTCAATCAATTTCATGACTTCTTGGACAGGGGTCGGATGGTCAATTCGAATCAGCTTCTTGGACAATTTTTAATCGTATTCCACCTTTAAACAACACATTCAACGGATCAAAAAATGATAGAAATAAAATTAAAAATTTTAAAATAAAAATAAATCAAATATTACTCTTTAAATTTTAATTTAATGATTAGGGAGATAAAGGAGACGGTGTTTCTTATTTTATCCTCCTCAATGTGCATAATGGAAGAAATAAGAATATCGTATTATGTATGTGAACTAAAAAAAACTATTAAATCATAGAATGGTTAATGGGCCTCCTTTTTTATGTCTAGTTGTTGGTTTGTCCTCTAATGCCCGATAGTTCTTTAATGGATTCGGACATTAGTGAGAAATAAGATGAAATTAAGAAATATATATTTTTTTACTTTCTAATTTGAGGAGGGGTCAACAAGGGGACTTCGAAAAACCAACCTGAAGACTTCCAAGTTTCTAATGTTTCCACGAAGTTGTCCATTTTGGAAAAAAAAAATGCCTTGGTTAAGGAGTAAGGAAAAAAGTACAAAAACTTGAAAACCTTACCTGACCATGAAATATAAATAAAGAAATTAATTTTAGGAGTAATAGTACATTTTATGATTTTTTTAATGTAAAAAACCAACTTGCTAAAACTAGGACCCGCTTGGGAAAAACTGTTTGGGCCTCATTTTTATTATTTATATGGCATATCTATTTTTATTGGTGATATATTAATTTTATGTTATTCAAATTAGGTTGACCCAATGAGTTCAATGAATCTACTTGATCTAAGGGTTGGGTTAGACCGGATACAAATTGAAGAAATTCAAATCCAATCCAATCAATTTCACTTATTATTATTTTAATAAAAATTTATTCATTTTATTTTACATTACTATTTAGTATAATTTAGATATTTTCTATTTATTTAGTATTTTCTATTTTATTGTTTCTATTATCATAATCCATATAAAATATTATAATTGAACAACCCAATAATACAACATGATCCGACTTAACCTAACTAAGCTCGACTTTCTATCTAGTACTTGATTCAATCTGACCCAGTTATGAGTGGTCGTGTAAGAGTGAATCAAATTTGGTCAAATTCATCTTCTTTTATGATGTAGTATGAATACTTGTAGGGAAGATTTATTCTTCTTTTTGTCTAGATTTTGAATTTGGTCACATAATAAACATGTTTATTCTATTAAAAAGTTCATATTCATGGATCCAATGAAAATTATATATTTTTCTTTAGCCAATCCATTGCCTTCTCCTCGTGCCCATGGTCATCTGCTAACAAAGTTTAATTGACATGCAAAGAGTGCCCACTTGAGAGAAGAACAATGTGAGACTGTCTAGAAAAAAAATGTTTAGTTTATGTGCTATTTATAGGGGTTAAGATTTACAGAAATAATCATCCTAATTTAATCATGACTTTTATTTTAAACCTAATTTTAGTCCATATTCTTAATTTGTTTATCTTTATTGTTTCCTTTCATTTCTATCTATACCCTATTTCTATCTTTATTCTTAATTTATTTATCTTTATTCTTTATTGTTAAAGAAAGTGAAGCATTGATATTGAACATTGACCTAAAGTTATTATATTGATTTTTGGTCATTATTCTCATTGATTATGAATATTAAATATTGTTATATTAGTTTTGTTGGTATTTATTATCAAGTATCATTATTATTAATCATAAAAATTAACCAATTGGTAATGATTGGTTATCAAAAATTAATAAATGATTTATTTTATCATGAAGGCCATGTTATTTATTTATTGCCTTTCATACTAAGCGTAAAAAACCATGAAAATTTTGTCTTTGTTGCATTTGGATCTTGCATATGATTGATTTTATTAGGAAGGAATGGTGGCATACACAATGGTTGATATTTGTGATGGCATGCACACACTAACTGCATGGGAATGTGGATGTCTTCTTATTTTCTTTTTATATTGAGTTGCAATAGTTATTGGATAAGTTAATATGAAGAACAACGTAATAGGATTCAAAATTTATAGAATTTTTTTTATATTGATTACCATAGTCAAAAGTCAAAACAGTCGACGCATAGGGTGCATATTTGAAAGTCATCTAACTTCTTTGTAGCAAATGTTCTTTTGATAGAATTAAATCCTTAAGTCCATATGTCGACGTTATCTTTATTTTGATGATCATAATTCTTGTAGTTATATTAGTCTTGAATTCATGTCCTCTTTATGCTTTATATATCCATTTGATATGATCCTCCATGTAATCTTATGATTTTCTCAAGTTTTGTGCATAATTAAATTCTAAAACTGTTTAGTTTGAAGAAATTCATTGCTATGAAAGTGTGAGCCTATATAGTGGAAATGACTTTCTCATATGTGAACAGTAGATTGAACCATAAATGAATATCAAATGAAATTCTAGGTATATTTGTTCACATCTATGAAGCACTATCCATGATCATGATTATGAGATGAATGATCACAAGTGTGAATTGTAGTTCAAAGTCATGGGCAAAAGTTAGCTAGAGTTTCAATTTCTTTCATAAGTTGTGAATATGAATCAAGATCGTGAAATTTGAATTTTCCACCTGATGACTAATTTTGTTCATGACTATGAACAATAATCACAAGTTGTTAATCACACTTGAATCCAGTAAATAGTTTTGACTTAATTTTTCACTTTATTTGATTCTTGATCAATAGACCTTTTTTTTGTAAAATTAGATTTTATATTCATCATATCCACTGCATTATCCATCATAAAGTGATACAAATATAAATTATACATTAAACAAGTTAAAAACTAAAACAATTACGTGAAAAACTCTTCTACTATTTGTTGACAACACTCAATCAAAGAGTTAAAAGACATTGTATCCTTGAAAAGGTAAAAACACTCTACTTCATGCCATTGATAGACCTAGATCACCAATGAGTTGAATGATATTATACCAAGTCATTGAAAGTATATGTAACAATGATCGCAAAGATGAATGAATGATGACTAATGATAATACATTATATTAATCAAAGAATGATCCCATACTATGATGGTTGGCTACGCTATTACTAATCAAACGTCTTATCCTTATTATGATTATTTCATTGTCACACTATTGATTAACTATAATGTTCATTCTTATACAATGATTATTAAGCTTCACTATTGTTATGTCATGGATTTCATGATTCATGAGAGTGCATTATTCCTATAATTTGATTAATATTGTAGATACTAACCCAATACTAACCCAACACAAAGTGCATGATGGTGACTTGTGTGACAATAGTGCTCATGGTGACATAAGGCACTTTCTTATGTTATTGTTCTAAGACCCTCATTTTTGCTTATATTCCTTCTGCTTATTATACTCTTTTTTGTCTAGCCAAAGTCTATTACTTGATCAGTACATTATTTTATCTATGTACACTAGATAAAATTAGTCCATAAAACTTCAATTTTGATCTTTAATACATTTATGGGACCAAAATATCATGATCTCTCGTGGTCTTTACTAGCTTGTCGTTAAAAGTTCTCACTGATCACAAATGAAATTTCAATTTCAAATGGATATAAAATTTGGGACTAGTATATACTTATATTTTAAGAACTAATTATAATTAGTCACTAAAACATTAATTTTTAAACCATAATTTTGTTTTAGTGGTATTTCCCAATGCATTTTTTCACGTGGCATGATATACTTTCCAGAGCCTTGCACTTATGATTCATCGATTGTCTTGGCTCTACGATCCATCCGGGAGATCATTCCAATTAGCAAGAATCCTTTCCTGAACGAAATTGATAGAGTCATATTGAATAATTTACAATAGTTTCGTTCAAACAAATCTGTCATTGTTTATCAACCACATATTGTAGTCATGCCATTTGCCACATATCTTCTTATGAATAGATATTATTATCTAAATGATTATGCTAAATTAAGAATGCCAACTCAAGAATCATTATCATATTTAAGTAACAAGAGTAAACTTCTAAATATAAATGAATAAAAAATAATATGACTAATTATTCTAGAATGAAAAGCTTCGTAAAGTTAGTAACGGTCACAGCCACGAGCCGAATGTTGACGCATAATTAATCTTAAATATGTAAAATAAAGGAAATGCAGAAGGAATAATATTAATTTTATCGATTGAAGTATACTATGTAGTAATATTCTATGACTACATCATCATCATCATCATCATCATCATCATCATCATCATCATAATAATAATAATAATAATAATAATAATAATAATAATAATAATAATAATAATAATAATAATAATAATAATAATAATCCTGTTCTTAACTTATTTTGTGGAAGACAGAATAAATTTATAAAGAAGCCCGCAAACCTCCGCTTCTCATCCTCTGCTATTGCCGTATTGTGTTGCTCTGCCCGATCGTGATCGTGTTCATTCTTGTTCTTGATCATCGATGATATCATCCTACTGCTGCTTCTGTTGACTGTTTCAGTAATTCTGTTGATCTAACCAGTCAAAGCCATGGTTACAACTACAAGTTCTGATGATGGTGAGAAGCAAATCGTACGTGAGCTGCTGATGAGAGGAAGCACCGTGTGCTTCGGCATCATCATGTATGGCTCCTCTGTGATTCCGGTGGTCGTGAAGTTCGCAGCATCCAAGGAATACTGCAACGAGCTGCGTCGTGATGGCGAGTTCTTGGAGCATGTTGGCGAATCCAAACAAATCATCTGGTTCTTTGGTCAATCCGAGGATGAGGACGTCGACCTGTTCCTCGAGTTCGCACCGGAAGGCAGCCTAGGTGACATGCTGACGCGCAGCGGCCCCTTGCTCGAGTGCGAGGCCCGGAGGTTTACCAGGACGATACTGCAGGGCGTCGTCCACATCCACCGTCGAGGGGTGGTGCACTGCGATATAAAGACAGCGAACTTGGTGCTGGTCAAGAACGAGGATGATAAGATGAAGGAAAAGAAGGTTCTCAAGATCGCCGACTTCGGAAGTGCGATGTGGCCGGATGAGGACGTTGATAACAAATACCGGGGAAAGCCTTACAAAATGGCGCCGGAGTGCGTCAAGAAGAACGACTACGGCGCCCCTGCGGATGTCTGGGCCTTGGGGTGCACTATGGCCGCGATGGTAACTGGGAAGCCAGCAAGAAGCTATATGGACAAGTGGGCGACAAGTCTGGAGGACATGTTGGATGTCATCGCCAGCGGTGGAGCCATGCCTGAGACACCGGAGGAAGGCTTCCATAGCAGGTGCTTCGAGATCGATACCAGAAAGAGATGGACCGCGGAGATGCACCTCCAGCATCCTTCCGCGATGGATCATCTTAGTGCTGGCGATGTGGAAGAAGCTGCTAATGGTATGCATCAGTTTGCCTGCAGGAAGGAGAAGGTGATCACATCCTTGGCGGCGGCACGATCAGATCAAGATCGTCACCACCTTCAGTCGCATGAGGATCAACTCGACATTTGGAAGGAGATGGTGTTCGATAGTTTTGGGCAGGAGAGAGCTGGAGAGATCACGCGCTTGGTCATCGACATGGGCAAGAAATTAGAAGAATTCAGACAGTTGAGAAAGGAAGAAGAAACATCCTCCGCAGGTGGCGTTACTGACGTTGTTGCTGCTGTCGCGTCACCAGCGGAAGAGCCCACCACCATGTGCTCCTCCTCCTTCCGGTTCCATGCAGTTAGTCCTGGACATGGACGTCGGAAAGATGGAGAGCTTCATGATCAGCAGCTGCAGCAGCAGCAAACAGTTCTGGACGATATAAGCACACACGCTCTGTCGTCGACATGGACGAGCAATTAGAAGAATTGGTGCAGTTAGAGAAAGATGAAAAAACATCCTGTGCAGGCGGTATCGTTGCTGATGTCGCATCACCAGCAAAAGAGCCCTCTTCCTCCTTTCAACCGGTTACGAAAAGGAGGAGAGAAGTATCACACGAAATATAGAAGAACGCGAAGAGAAAAAAATGACGACGGCTCTTTGTTATGGAATAACGATGATTACAAGGATGAGTTTCGGTCTAAACTCCTAGGAAGTTTATATAGACATTCTCTTTGACAGATGATAGAAATTACATAAGGACTGAGACTCTAAATAAATCTTCTGAAAATAGGTCACTTATCTCGTGATAAGAAAATAAATCAAATTCGAATCACATACAGAATATCTTAAAAATTTTCGCTCAGGGATCCCCCCTTGACCTCCCACAGGCTCGCTGACCGAGCAGCGAGACCTCCGTAGGGAAATTTTGCTGAAGCACCTGATTATGTAGGGGGACCAATTGGGTTCAGATTCAAGGCATTATTAACAAATCTCCACCTTAGCTTGAATCATTTTCATAGCACACAAAACTATGTCACGCCGCCTCCAGCCCCACCTCGGGACTATTACCAAGTATTGATGTTAAGCAAGTCCAAGTAGTGTTGGAACTTACCATAAGGAATAGATTTGGCGAACATATCAGCTGGATTATTTTCTGTGACAATCTTCTTCGCCTTGATCCTCTTCTCAGTGCGGATGAAGTGATATCAGACTTTAATGTGTTTGGTTCTTTCATGATGTACTTGATCCTTGACTAAATATATTGCACTCAGACTATCACAGTGCACTATAGTCTTCTCCTGATGTAATTCGAGATCTTCAACCAAGCCTTTTAACCAGATGCCTTCCTTGGCAGCTTCTGTCAGTGTCATGTATTCAGCCTCTGTGGTGGACAATGTAACTGATAGCTGAAGTGTGCCCTTCCAACTAATAATTGAACTGTCCAAAGTGAAGACATAGCCTGTCATAGATCGTCTTCCATCAACATCTCCAGCATAATCTGAATCTGAGTACCCTGCAACTAAACACTCTTTATCACTTCTGTAGATGAGGTCAATATCAGATGTTCCTCTCAGATACTGAAAAATTCGCTTCACTGCTTGCCAGTGCTCCTTTCTTGGATCGTTCATGAATATGCTGACAACACTGACTGCATGAGCAATGTCCGGTCTTGTACAAACCATGGTATACATCAAACTTCCAATTGTACTAGCATATGGAACCCAAGACATGTACTCCTTCTCTGCTTCTGATTTTGGTGCGAAAGCAACAAAAAGATAAACATTTGCAGCTGATGGAGTATTCAAAGATTTTGTTCCTGACATTCCAAATTTGGATAAAATCTTCTAAATATAACTTTTCTAAGATAAGAAGAGTTTACCCTGTGCGCGATCCCTTAGAATTTCCATCCCCAAAATCTTCTGTGTTGCACCAAGATCCTTCGTGTCGAATTCTGCACGAAGGAGTTTCTTCAAATTCTGAATGTCTGTCATGTCTCTAGCAGCAATAAGCATATCATCAACATACAAGAGCAGATAGATGGTGGAGCCGTCCTTCACCTTCTTGTGATATACACAGCAATCATAAGGATTTCGACTGAATCCCTTACTGCTTATAAAGCTGTCGAACCTCTTGTACCATTGTCTGGGAGACTGCTTCAAGCTATACAGAGATTTCTTCAGACTGCAAATTTGATTCTCCTTTCCTAGAATGGAGAATCCCTCCGGTTGCTCATAAGAATGTCTTCTTCAAGTTCTCCATGGAGGAAAGCAGTCTTCACATCTAGTTGCTCGAGCTCTAAATTCTGATGTGCTACAAGAGCAAGTAGCACCCTGATAGAAGTATGTCTGACAACAGGTGAGAATATCTCATTGTAGTCCACACCTTCTTTCTGACTATAACCTTTAGCAACCAGTCGTGCTTTATATCTGATTCATTTAGCAACCTCTAGATTCTGATGTGCTTTGTATCTCGTGCCTTCAACTCCTGGAATTCCTGCTTTCTTCTTGAAGATTCATTTACAGCCAACAACCTTCCTATCTTTAGGCAACTTGACCAGCTCCCACGTCTGGTTCTTGTAAAAAGATTCCATCTCCTCACCCATAGCAACGATTCACTGTTCAGATTTGGCACATGTGATGACATCCCTATAAGAAGACGGCTCCAGGGACTCCACCTCTTCAACTACCTGTAGTGCATAAGCAATCATGTCCTCGAAAATATATCGCTTAGGAGGACCCACTTCTCTGTGAGGACGTCTAGCAGCAATTGACTCCTCTTCAGGTTGCTCATCAGATTCTTCACCTTCTGGTTCTGCTTCTTGATGTGATCATTCAGCATCATTCTCAGTTAGAGTGATTTCAACCTCCACCTGTTTACTGACACTCTCTTCAGCCTCCACCTTCAATTGAAGCATTTATGCTTCATCAAAGGTCACGCTTCTACTATGAATGACTTTGTGTTATGAAGGAGACCAGATTCTGTAGCCCTTCGTTCCAGAACGATATCCCATGAACACCCCTTCTTTGGCCCTTGGCTTCAACTTCCCTTCACTGACGTGATAGTATGCTGGATAATAAAAAACTTTCAGACAAGTATAATTAGCAGAATTTCCTGACCATACCTCAGTTAGAGTCTTGAGATCAATCGCAGTCGCCGAACTTCAATTCACCAAATAGCAAGCCGTGTTAACAGCTTCAGCCCAGAATGTCCTATTCAGGTCAGCGTTAGAGAGCATGCACCTTGCCCTCTTCAGAAGTGTCATGTTCATTCGTTCTGCAACTCCATTCTGCTGTGGAGTATCCTTGACTGTGCGATGCCTGGCAATGCCTTCATCTTTGCAGAACTGGTCGAATTCAGCAGAACAGAATTTCAAACCATTGTCAGTGCGAAGATGCTTCACTTTCTTCGACGTCTGATTTTTCACCAGAACCTTCAACTGCTTGAAGGCCTTGAAGGACTCACTCTTGTGTTTCATCATGAATACCCAAGTCATCCTCGAGTAGTCATCAATCACAGATAGGAAGTACCTCGCACCTCCTAATGATGGAACACGAGAGGGACCCAAACAATCGGCATGGATGTAGTCAAGTGTCGTCTTCGTCCTGTGCACTGCCTTGCCAAACTGAGACCTTCGTTGTTTGTCGAACATGCAGTGCTTGCAGAAGTTGATTTCAGATATCTTCTTCTCTCCTAGAAGACCTTGTTTGCTGAGGATATTCATCCCGTTCTGACTCATATGCCCAAGTCGCATGTGCCACAGTTTGGACCTATCTCATTCGGATGAACTAACCACTACAACAACGTTAGAGACTGTCTTGCCTTGTAATACATAAAAGGACTTCTGTCTGACTCCCTTTAGAACCGTAGCATCACCTTTCATGACCGTGAGGATGCCTTCAGCAGCATTAATCTGACACCATTTAGAGTCGAGGACTCCAAGTGATATCAAATTCTTCTTTAGTTGCGAAACATGACGGACATCTGTCAGCGTCCTCAAAAGATTGTCATGAGTCTTGATCTGCATAGAACCGATCCCAACTATCTGACAGACTACATCGTTGCCCATGATGACGTTTCCACCATCAATCTTCTGATAAGTTGAGAACCACTCTTTATTCGGAGTCATATGATAGGAACACCCCGAATTCAGAACCCAACTATCTGCCAGACATCCTTGATCAGAAGCAGCCAGAACCAAATCATCTTCGGAATTCTCAATTTCCTATGCCACCGCAGCGACGGAGGCCTTCTTCTTCGGACAATCCTTCTTCCAATGACCTGGTTCCTTGCAGTAATTACAGATGTCTTTCGCGGTGATTTTCTTCTTCTTCGACTTGGATTTCTTCGAATTCGAGGATTGTCCCTTCTCTGCGGTCGATATCAAACCCGCGGCCTGAGTCTTTGCAGAATTTTCAGATGCCCTATGCCGAAGTTCATGAGTATGGAGACTCGATCTCACTTCTTCCAGACTTATAGTTTCCTTTCCGATAATCATAGACTGAACAAAATTCTCATATGATGGAGGAAGCGAAACTAACAGAATTAGGGCAGCATCTTCATCCTCGATCTTAACATCGATATTTCTGAATTCCATCAACAAAGAATTTAACTGATCAAGATGTTCCTCCATAGGGATACCTTCTTGCATGCGGAGAGAGAACAGACGTTGCTTCAACAGCAACTTATTGGTGAGAGACTTCGTCATATACAAACTCTCAACTCTCAACCACAGACCGGCCGCCTTTTCTTCATCTGCGATCTCGATTATCACCTCATCCGCCAGACACAATAGAATCATCGAGTGCGTCTTCTCCTCCTATGCCGCAAAAGTTACGAGGTAGATCTCCTTTTCTTTGCCCTTCGAGTCTTCCTCCTTCGGTTTGTTCTTCGACACGTTTGAGAGCGGCGCCCAGACTCCTTGTTGCTTCATAAGCGCCCGCATCTTGATCTGCCACAACCCGAAACTATTCGTGTCGTAGAACTTCTCCACGCTCACGTTGTGCGACGCCATCTCCCTACTGATCGAGAATTGCAGACAAACTCTAAGGCTTTGATATCAGTTTGTTACGAAAAGGGGGAGAGAAGGATCGCACGACATACAGAAGAACGCGAAGAGGAAAAAAATGGCGGCGGCTCTTTGTTATGGAATAATGATGATTACAAGAATGAGTTTCGGTCTAAACCCCTAAGGAGTTTCTATAGGCACTCCCCTTGACAGAGGATAGGAATTTAGGGGAATTCTGCTGAAGCGCCTGACTATGTAGGGGGATCAATTGGGTTCAGATTCAAGACATTATTAACACAACCCCATGCAATTAGTCCTGGACATGTATGTCGGAAAGGTGGAGTGTTTGATCTCCATGATCAGCAGATGCAGTGGCAGACAGTTCCGAATGATATAAGCACTGGTACGTACATTGCGTTCGACATGTGGAATGAGAAAGTGTTTGACATTTACGGGCAGAAGAGAGTTTTGGAGATTATAAACAGCAAGTGACCATATCCTTCTCTCTTGGAATGTGTACGACACGTGAAACGAGAAGGTTTTCGATTTTTACGGATAGCGGAGAGTTTTGGATATTATAGGTAGTGCCAGTGCTTATGTTTTTTTTAGGAACAGAAGAGGAGGGCTAATGTTGACTGTTGAGTGTCATTTTTTCACATGTACTCGTACAATGCAATTCTTTGAACCTATCTTTCTTTTACAATTTCTCTTTGTATGAATTTTAGAATAGCGAACTTTGGCATGTTCGCTACAAGAAAGGCTCATCGGAAAATGAACTTTCTTACGTTCTCACATTTCGTACTTCGGTCAATCGTTGTTCTCACATGCTATCTCTTTGTTTCAAAAGTTGCTACACAGCTTATTCTGGATAACAAGATCTTGTTTTACGATCATATCCAAACTTGGCATGATTAACGGATGACCATATTGTAAATGCGATGATCCAATCTTGACATGATTAACGGATGACCATACCGTAAATGTGATCCTTCTTCATGCCGATATGATTCATCAAAAGTTGGAGATGACATTGATGTCACTTCATCCTATGGCCAGTGTAATATGCTTGGATTCTTTTATTTTGAAACCCTCCTTAATTTTATGAAATAACACTTGTATTAAAAAAACAATTGTGATCTTAACTATTTTGAATCTATAGTCTTAAGCAAATAACGAAACCTATTCTTTAATTTTTCTTGTGATGGGTTTTGAGAAAAAAAATAATCTTTAGTGGGTGATTTACCCATCTATTTTTCTTGCAATTAAAACCAAATTCTTCTTGAGTTTCATTGGGCACAATTCTTTTTAAACATTATAAAGATGTTAGTGCAATGCTTTACCATTCTTTTTGCAATTATAGAAATAGATAAACAACCACCCACATGCATGTAACTCTCTAGACATATCCTTAATTTATTTTAGTTTTTTCGCACTTTGATTTGCACTCCTGAGTTGACCATTTTACTAATAACTTGGCCCATAGAGTTTCGTTATTCTAATTGGGGCGTTGTCATGTAGTCCGTGCATCTAACAACATCGAAGATAATGATTTTAAACACATAGAATTAAACACTTTTCACATTTGTTATGTGTACTCTATGTCCCATCACACACTCGTCTTCAAAGAAAGAAATACTTTTAATATCATAATAAGTCAAAATTGACAACAATTAAATTCACAAAAAGAAATTAGTAGGAGGATACAAATATGAAATTCTCTAAATAACATCTGTCTCGTAACATGATAAATTTCTCTCTATGTAAGACATGATTAATCATATTTCTGCCGAATTACTTTTGTACAAGCGATTGCAACGAATTTCGATGATAGAAACCTACAAAACATAATACAAAATGTTATTAATTTGGAACACTAATAACTACATACTTTCCAATTGGTGTCACTTACCTAGAGTGACCATCTGACTGTATGTATGCCTTAAATTGATGTCTTGACGTAGAAGCATCAGTGACAACTTCTAGAAACTGTGTCTCCATCTTAGCAATATCATGCGATGGAGTGGTCTCCGCTGAATCATTATCAGAAGAAGGAGCATCTGGTATAGGTTGTCTCTCAATGATGCGAATGCCCAAAGGTCTAGGCATCCTCACTCCTTTTCTTTCTCTCAAAAGGGGGCATTTTCTTTTCCCTTACCTTTTCCTTTACCGAAATGAAACATCTACATAGGAAAAGTGCTTGTATAATAAGTTTAATTGTCAACAACACTCATATAATAAATGCATCACATTAATATGAAATTTGATCACATTGAATTGTACATATAACTCAAGAACTAATTCCTAATATCCAAAGTCGCCTTTGGAAAAAGAAAAATTAATATTATTTTTTTGTTTGAAACTCTGAATTTGTGGTCAATGTGAAAAACACTCACTAGAAGGTAAAGGATTCAAAGGTGATTCACTCTCATGAGACAAACGTTGATCCGATGAATCATGAGGACACATCGCAAATTATGTTTGAAAACATTACGAAAGTCATAAATTATATGTTAAAAAATACCGAAAGTTAGAGAATATGTAACAATGTTATAAAGTAAATTACAAGATAACGTTAATGATGAAGTTCCTCATCATTATCATAATTGTTACATTTCATATTCATCTTCTAAAAATGGTGTACTTTCATAATCATCTTCATCGACGCTAACATCTTCAGCTTTTTCTTCCTCATTTATGTCAATATCATCATGGGTAAATTACATGAATGGTCCTCCAACTTTGGATGCACAACTAGACAATCATCAAACTTTAATTCATAATTAGACTATCCTCGAACTTTCTTTTTTTTTTTTGCACGTGTCATCCTCTTGACCGTTGATAGCAAGCTTCCTAGTTGCACTGCTCACACCGAGCAACAAAAAGTTATAAAATAATCTAAACATATAACTAATAAATAAAAAAATAACAAAGAGGTCGCATCCTCATGTCTGTCGCCCCTCATTGGAGCAAGAGTAAGGGCGCATGCCCCCTCTCCCCTTTGGGCGGGAGAGGAGAGGGGAAGGGGCATCGACCCCCTCTGCAAGCTCATCGGACCTTGCAAAGGGGGACCGATGCCCCCCTTTTTCTCTCGCGGGCCAGCGAGCTTGCAAAGGCGCATCGAACCTGTGCGAGCTCGTAGAGTGGGGGCGATGCCCCATACGTTGCAAGCACATCCGGGAACATCCCGTTGCAATTGTAGGCGTCAGATCACAACTGACGAGGAAGAACACATCCACAGAGCTAAATTAGCAGACGAGGTGGTCGTGCACCTATAGGCCTAGCGTGCGCGTGGGAACCTTAGTGCATATTCGTAAGGCCGAGGAGTGCGTGAAATATGGTCGGGCTCGAGTCCTAGTTCATGCATCCGCCAGAGCAGCAAAAGCCCCTCCCACCAACACTGCGCTTGATGTCGCCGCTGAGCAACGAATTCGTGCTGACATTGTTCATTGGGGTATTTCGTCAAACAGGCGCGAGGCATCTTTGACGCCACCAGGGGCCAACGCCCTCCTTTTCTCTTGTGCACTGGCTTGCTTGCATAGGGGGCTCTTCCCCTCTCCTCTCTGGCACCGGAGGGGAGAAGGGGAGGGGCTCCGCACCTCTTACTCCAACTCCCATGAGGGGTGGCAACTATGAGGTTGTGGCCTCTTTTTTATTTTGTATTATTTTATTATATATTATATTATTTTTTATTTTTTATGACATGTCTGCATAGCAATAAGAAAATCTATTATTGACACTCAAGAAAATCAATGTCCAAGGATAGTTTAGTTATAAATTAAAATTGACCCTAAGTTATAGAATGATTTATGTAATTTAACCAAAAATCATAGTACCCAGAGGCAGAACTAGGTGGTGTCATTATTTAATTTATTTTGAATTAAACATTGTTCTTTCTAATTTAGTTATTTAATCTTTTTTGTATTATGAGTGAGTTTGATTACCATTATATTTCCCAATTAGATATGAATGCATACATTTTACAGACTAATTAATTGATCTACTTTAGTAAATTTAATTGTAAATGTATATACAAAACACTTCGGACTAGGTATTCTCTTTTTTTTCACTTCACCTTCGAATTTATATTTTTAAGGAAAAAAAAACTTAAATTCGGTTTTTTGGAGAAAAAGATAATTCAAAATTTCGAGAATATTCTTTTAATAAAACTCAACAATATCCTAATTTGAAAACATTTAGTAACCTTTTACTGGTGCCTGAATCTTTTCTGGCTCCGCCAATTGGTGAATCCGTGTTACGGTCCCGGTTAGAGTGTCAAGCTGATTAATCAAAGGACTAGGCCGTTAGCTTTAGGTCCCTTAAAAATTAATTTATACTAATGGTATTAAGATATTAATGGCCAATTGATGATGACTATTTGTTTCATTGTTAAACTAATTTTATCGCCATGATCTCTCTCATCAACTATGCACCTCAATTATAATTATTATACGACGCTTTTCTTAATCTATTTTAATATTGCCATATACAGATAACACTCACAATGAACAAATAACTGCTACTAGAAAGAAAAGTCCTTGGACGAATTAGGTGACATTGGGCCTCGATCACAGCGGGTGCAAGCTCAAACATGTGATGCCGGACAAGGGCAGCTAAACGAACGTAGAAAGATGAGGTCAGTGGCCACCCACCAGTTAGGCATCAAGTCCCTCTTCTCCAAGTCCTTCCATGTCGCTGCATGCATTTTATGTCTTAGAGAAATCAAATCAGAAGCTTCAAACTTTTTCCATGAATATATATTAGACAATCAAAAGGCAACTACTTCTACTCACTCTCACCCACCCACTGGACTCGATGCCAGACAAAGTTTCATATAAATACCTCCCTCTCTCTCTCTCTCTCTCTCATTACCTGCATTGCCTGCAATTTTTATCGAAGGCCCTCCTTGTAAATTACCTACTCCAGTTAACTCCACTTTTGAGTAGGAGATCCAAAATGGTTTGGCGGACATGCACAGCGTGGGGCGCCCTTCTGCTCGTTTCCTTCTCAACGCTGGCCGTGGCCACCGACCACACGGTGGGCGGCTCGTCCGGCTGGTCGACCGGCGTCGATTACTCCGCTTGGGCGAGTGACAAGACCTTCGTCGTCGGAGACAGTCTTGGTTAGTTCATCTCCTCCCTCGCGTGCAGCTATATATTGATTCGTTCGTCCACGTCTGGACCAAGCTTAATGAAGTCTGTACGTCGTGCCCCCCATGGCAGTGTTCAACTATGCAGGAAGCGCGCACAACGTTGCCGAGGTAAAAGCGAGCGACTACAAATCCTGCTCGAGCAGCAGCCCCCTGAGTACGGAGAGCACCGGTCCGACGACGATACCGCTCAAGACCCCCGGCACGTACTACTTCATCTGCGGCGTCAGCAGCCACTGCAACAGCGGCATGAAGCTCGCGGTCACCGTCGCCGCGTCCACGACGACGTCCCCGCCGTCCCCTCCTTCGACGACGTCCTCGCCGTCTCCTCCCTCGACGGAGTCCGCGCCGTCCCCTCCTTCGACCTCCACCTCGCCACCTGCGGTGACCTATCCTAGCAGCAGCGGCGCCGGCGCCCTCTCGCCTGCGCATACGGTGGTGGTGCTCCTCGGGCTGGCCGTGCTCAAAATGGGGATCCTCTTATGAGCTTCGTTTAATCTGCTTTAGCGAGTCGGTCTTTTTCGCCACGTGCGCGTCCTGACGCGGTGATTGTGATGAGTGCAGTGTATTTTGGAGAGTTGGGAACATGCATTTACGTACTTTGTGATTATTGATCATGTATCATAATCTCTCTTTTCATTCTTTTCATGACAGAATATGAACGATTGTGATGATTCTTTCTTTAATCTTTTCTTGTGTTGCTTTGATCTACGTTCGACAATCTACATTTACTCTTTTTTTTATATGTTAATTCCTTAAATCTCCTCCTTCCCTAAATTATGTGTCATATTCTATTAACTTTCTCATTATTTTTTATTTATTAAATAACTAAAGTGTCCTTAATAAAGAAAAAAGTGAATATTTATTTCAAGTAACTACTTTAGTCATTTAATAAATTAAAAAAATAAAGATAACGAAAAAGTTAACAGAATATATAGATGGATTAAAGTAAAAATCGTGACACAATTTAAAATGGTACTACATTGATATATATGAAAAATCATCATACTTTAGAGGAGGTTTAAGGAATTAATCTCTTTTATATAATTTTGAGGGCATGAATTAAATATATATACCATTGGATTGTATTATTTTCAATGATATGCATGTTACTAATTTTAGTTGTACCAATCAATCATATTTGTATCTAACGTATTTATTATTGAATGTTAAGTCCTTAAGATCATGTTGATAGTTCTCTTTGGCATTACTGCTCCAGTGTTAGAACTTCACTCTCGCGATTAATATGATGTTGGGCGATGGACGCTGCGAGTGAAAGTTTCTTCACATATATATATAAAAAAAATCGAATTCAAATCCAAAATGGACCGAAAAGTGAGACGTTGGTTGATAGGTGAAATCATGAGATCATAAAATCGAACTGGCTTTTCTTAAAATTTTAAATTAGTTGTTTATTCGGCTAGATGCTTGATTAACGTGGAAAAAGTTGTAGCTTCGGATCAAACTTTGTAGTCCCTCAATTGGGTCAAAGTTTTTTTTTTCACTTGCATCTAATTTTTTTAATTAATTAAATGCTAGTAGTTTTGGACATCAATAAAATTAATCCAAAAAGAAATATTAAATATTATGACCTCGCACACCAACTAGGATCATATGAATGAATGAAGTACGAGATGCACCATATATATAAAACATGGGAAGGTTGACAGCCGAGATTCGAAGAAAGCATGCAGTTGAGAGTTGGTGGCTCCATATTTCTGGGGATGAGTTTAAGTACTTCATTCAAAAGAAGAAAAATCATAAAAATCTTATTAATTTACAATGTCTGATGTACAGTAGAGCTTCATATCGTTCATAATATCCGAAAGGAGTTTTAATCTGCTGGCTCTCTAAGAATTTCAAGATAATTATTTGAACATATAATTATCCATATTATATGAACTTTTTTTCTAAGCCCAATTGATCCTGAAATGAAAATCATGATCCGAAGCGAATAAATACTAATCAGCCGTGTACTACGTACGTGAAATAGTTACAAGATTCCTTCTTTGCCTCTTGTCGATCGCTACCAACATGTGGAAGCTACCAACACATTGTCTACACCATCCAATTCACTTATTCCATATTCAGATAGCAGCAAAATAACCGTGAATTATGTCTAAATTGATTGTTTTAGAATTTGAATTTGATATCATTAACTCTATAAATTTTCGACTTGAAACTTAGATCCGTTAAATAACACTTTGAATTTTCAACTTGAGTCAATTTTATACATGCGCGCGTGCGCGCGCACATATATATATATATATATATATATATATATATATATATATACACACATGAATTTAATTGGGGAGGACCCCTCCCCCATCTGCGTTCGTCGGATGGAGATCCGACCGACACGGTTGTTTTTGCGATTCAAATTCATTTTTTTATTTTTTTTGCCCGTTTTTTAGTGGTACTGTGCGTCCTCGCTCATCGCCGTGCGTCCTCCCTCACCGCCGATCAGCCTCCCTCACCATTGCGCGTCATCTCTCACGACGATCGACCCTAGAAATCTTCCCCCGTCGTCCCCGCGGCCCTCACCGAGCGAAATCTTCCCTGCCACGCCGTGCAAACCATCGTTGTCCTCACCGTGCGACCCTCGTCGTTCAACCTTACCGTCGGCATTTCTCCGCCACGCGACCCTCGTCTTCCCAGTGAAGCGGCCCTCGTTGTCGTCGTCGTCTTCACAGCAAGCTCTGACTTCTTCGATGCAACATCGTTGCCGCTGGTCGCCGCTTGCTGCCGCCGTGAGGTCGTCACCGCCGCCGCTTGCTGCCATCACGAGGTCGTCGCCGCCACCGCCTACTGCCGCCACAAGGTCATCACTGCCGCTGCCAAACATGGACCGCAAAAAAAACCGCACCGAAAAAAAATGAGCACGCATCTGAACCGCAAAAGCAACTGTTATATATATATATATATATTGCTGTTGATTTGAAAGGAATCTACAGTTCATTTCTTGATCAAGGCTTAGAATCCCAAGTATTAAAAGGTTCACTTGTTTTTTTTATTAAGATTTCTCTCTTGTCTCCCCCTTGGCATGTTCTCTTTTCTTTCTCTCTCTTTGGTTGTAAGAAGTTTATATCAAGCGTCCTATAAAAATATTGATGACAAACTCATGGAAAAGTGGTGGGTGAAATAACGTATGAATGACATCATTTCTTTTCTATTACACTTCATAATGTGATCCGTGAACTTCCTGCTTCTTTTTGTTTGTATCTGAAGATGTTCGACTCTATGCCTTTTTTTGAGTTGTTCTAAGAACCTGCAATGCCTAACGGGCTGTTTGGATTAAAAATATTGGTGAACGAAATAAGTGAATGTATTTCAAATAATATAATATTCTTTTCGGAGACCGGAGTATCTCAAATTCCATCCTATTAGTGGAATATGTTGATCTCAAATTTCCGACAAGATTATCTTTACTTGAAAATCGTGCAAATGAATTTCAAGATTTAATCTTATTATTTTAGTATTTGGCAACTTTTAATTTGGAGCCAAACAACCTCTATACATGAAATTTATTTTCTCTTCTAGAAAAGTGATTTTGTTCCAACTATTTCATAGTGCTTATATATATATTGCTAATATTTGATAAAATCATCTTGACATAATTAGAAGGGTTTAATGGGCGTCGTCTTCCACGGTGTTCAAGAGACATCTTCCACGGCGGTGTTCGAGCGACATCTTCCACGGTGGTGTTCGTCTTCCCCGATAGTGTTCGAGCACCATCTTCCATAGCGACGTTAGAGGCGGACGGTCCGATGGCTCAGGGGTCGATAGGCGAGGCATTCACACAACCTTCTAGGGCGATGACATTCCTCTGTTCGAGGCAAAGGTCCGACGAATCAAGGGTCGACGGTTCAGGCGGGCTCCTTCAATCCGCAATGGAGTTGCTCCTTCAAGGGTTCAGGCGGTCTGGTGAGGGCGGCAATGATGCTCGACCACCATTGGTGCTCCTTGCCACCACCGATGATTGCGCCCTCGCCACCAATAATCTTTCCTCATCCCTCGATTGCTCTCCGCCCTCATCCTCGCCCACCATCGCCGTTGTCATTGTCTTCCTCGCTCGCCGCCCTTAAGCTTCGACTTCGACTTCATCCGACATCACCGCCCACGACCTCGCCCATTATCGCCGCTTCAACTTTGACCTCCGTCATCACCTATGACCTCGTCTGTCATCGCCGCCCATGACTTCGATCGTCCGTCGTTGCCGCCTTGAATTCGACTTTGCCAGCCTTCGCCCGTCGTCAGGGGCGGACCCAAGTAGGCCATGAGGGGGCTCAATTATCAAAATCTTATTAGCTATATTTTTTATAGAAATTTTGGGGTAAAGATATCTATTTGACCCCCCTAAATAATATTTAATATCATAGTCTACAGCATTTCTATCTTGTTCTGTTAGTAGTATCATCAAGTTATCTTGAATTTTTTGATAATATTATTTTGGCCCCCTTCAACTTTATACTCTGGGTCCGCCCTGTCGTCGCCACACATGGAAGTTATTGTTGTTGTCGTTGAATCGCTCTTGCACATACGCTGAGTCGGTGGGAGCACGTTGAATTAGGCAAAGGTAATCCATCATCCATCTGACATATGAGGCCCGTGTGCCTAAGAAGGAGTGTCCATCCCATTAACCCTAATTAGAATTTCAAGAGTTTGATTCTTGAAACTGCTTATTTTTTAAGACTCCATCTCGAGCTCCCCGAACTATGTGCACAACCTCTTATTGGCCTCCTTGGTGGCTACCATATTATGCCGCACAGCCTCTCCTTGGCCTCCTTGATGGCCCCCAATCGTGTCGTGTGTTGATCTCAAGACCATATTCTATGTATTTTGATGATAACAAACAAGAAAGATGATGTACTAATTATGCCTGAAGTGATAGTGTGAACAGGTTTAATATTTTTCGAAGAAAAATAGCCGAAGTAATTCCCTGTGTAAAAATGGGTGACCGATTTATTAGCGGTCGATCGTTAAGAAAGATAATGGATGACCGAAATCGAAGTTGGAATTTCTGCTAATCACAGAATGGAACAAACTCTAAAAACGGACGATCGATCTATTATCGATCGACCGTTATGGAAGATAATGAACGACCGAAATCGAAGCTGGAACGTCCGCTAATCACAGAATGGAACAAACTCTAAAAACGGGCGATCGATCTATTATCGGTCGACCGTTATGAAGATAGTGGACGACCGAATGGAAGCTGGATCGGACTTCAAAATCGATCAACCGATCAACTTTCGGACGACCGTTGTGGAAGCAAGAACGGTTATAATTCTTCTACGACCTACGATCAATGGTAAACTGCACAGAAAAGATAAAATAACGAATATAATTTTTTATTAAACGGACGGCCGATTCGGTAATGGGCGACCGCTGAAGATGTGAGAAAATGGATAACGGCTAGTTACTGTACAAAACGGATGATCGATATTAAAACGGTCAACTGATTCAGAACTGACAGCACAATCTTTTTAAATTACTTTACAACGGGCAAATTTTCAAGAGAAGCCTATAAAAGGGATCCAAAAGATCGAAGGAAGATCATTTAAGCAAGGCAAATCATTCTAGAGATCCCTTCAAATCCAAAGCATTTTTTTGAGCCAAAGTTGCAAATCATCCCTTCCTTCTTCTAGTTTTTTAGTGAGAATATTATTTGTAAGAAGAGAGTCTTGGAGGGAATTCTTGTTTAAATAGTTTTGAGTGCTCCTTGTAAGAAGAGGTGTGTCTTACCTCTTGAACGAAGAAGAAGGCATCGTGGTGTAAAAAGGGTTATTCTCTCCCTACAAGAAAAGAGAAGGTTAGTGGATCTCCGACGTTCTCAAGGTTGGAAAGTCGGAGCTGGGACGTAGGCCAAGGAGTTGGGCCGAACCTCGTCAACATATCGCGTCTTTCTCTTCTCTTGCTCCTCTCTTGTTTTTATTAACTATCCTTTATTTGCCTGTGATCGCATTCGTTATAAATTTACTTCTACGATTTTTTCGATTTTAAATTTTTATACACCAATTCACCCCCCCTCCTCTTGGTGCTTTCGATCCTTCATCTGGTCTTCTACAACTCCTGTGAGCCTCGTCGTCATCTTGTGTGCCCTCTCTCCATTTAACATCTACTTTCTTGTGTGGAGACCAAAAGGAATAAATGAAACCAAGAATGATTGGCACAATCAAATAATAAAGTTGTGTCCTGAAATCATTAGTGCTAGTAGTGGTTCGATTTCTAAAATCATCATTTGGTTAGGATTTATTCATATCGTTCTTGCCTGAACACTTTAGTCAAATGCTAAGAATACTAGACACCCGATAAAATTTAGACCGCAAAAAAAGAATAAATGAAGACAAGGAGCAAAGAGAAAGAGAAAGTGGAGGGAGGGTGGGGGATCCGGAAGGGGGAGATAGATGCTTTCGTTGTGGTATAGAGCAAAGGGAAGTAGATTCATTTTTCCACCCAAGCTGAAAGATGGAGGTCCAGGAATCATATAGTGTATTCAACGGTTGAAATGAATGGGTGTACTTTACAGTGTAAGATATGCCATCAGATCTTTTATATATATATATATATATATATATATATATATATATATATATATGCTAACAGCTGTATGCATTCGACTATGAACCTTGTGTGACAACCCAAATTGACAAGATCTCTACCCTCCAAGGATCTTATGTTCTAATAATTTAGGTTCTACAATCGCTTTTTACAATTTTGTGTGATCACATAATTTTTATTAATATTGTAAAAAAATTATTCAACCATGACTAGCGCCAGCGCACCATTATAAGCAAACCATATACTCATATACCGTGGTAAGTTTTTCCATAAACCTCGTATAAATACCGAATAATATTTGTATTCAATGGATGTCTGATCCGTCCAAGTCAGGTAACATATACAAGTTAATGGATTTCCTGTAGCATACTGGAGCATGAGAAATGAATCTTAAGTTTCTCCAAGTTCCTTCCATGCTATCTTGTTTGATCTCTCTATGGTGGACCTCGCTTATATTAACTATTACCAGAAAATTTCAGTATGACATACTCAACGCACCTTTCAAAACACGCGCACATCATGCAATGGAAACTGTACACCTCTGTGGGTCCGCAATAGCAAATGCCATTGATACTAACTGTACTATGGCTACCGTTATCTGCTATTTCTTAGATGCATACTATCGTCATCATATTCCATGTTCCCATCTGGGTCACTCATGGGTCGTTGCTTCAGTCTTTCAAAAATTTCATCAAGGGATTCAGAGGAAGGGCCGGGAACATGGAGAGCGGTCTCCTGAACCTGACGCAATGGCATGAATCTCCTTGCTCCTACAATGTTCCTGAAGTTATTGAAACCTGTTTTCATCGAGGCCCATGAGATGCCTGTGCGTGGAGTCACCATCGCCTTATCAGACTGCTCCTCCGAGGTGCCTGCCTTGAGCAAAGCCGAAGATGGCGGTTCAACCTTTTCCTTCGACTCTGAATTGGAGAACTGGAGGCCTTCTTCTATTAAAACTATGTAGTTGTTTGCTAAGGCTTCCCTGCCATTGCCATACTTCTGGCTCTCTTCTTTAAGAAATTTTGTTTGGCTTTTAACACCGTTCTCCTTGGACATAGGTGTCACTGCTCTCACATCAGCTATGCTCTTATCCTGTATAAGAATTGAAAGTCGTACACAAGAGGACCGTGGAAGCAAGAATTGAGTATTACATAGCCTGAATCAGAATCAAGTTTTATCAAAACGAACGATGCAAAGAAACAAATGAAAGATGAAATGAAGATTCAATCATCTAATGTTGCTTTTAATTTTTCTACCATGACTTGTCGACAAAATAAAACCCATTTTCATAACTAAAATATGATGCTCATATCACGAAATTGACTCAGGCAGATTCTCAGTCAAGAAATGAATCGATTAACAGTTTTCTACTACCATAAGAACTATAAAGAATTACTTAGTTAAAAGTGCTATTGTAACTTGAAAAAGCTCACAGTAGATAAATTGCCAGATTCAACATCTACATCAGCTCCACTAAAACTTCTAGCTAATGGTACAACTTGCTCTCCAACTTTGCATCCCTGTTCAAGCCAAGATTTTTCTGGCCAAATGTTTGAAAAGAAGGCTGGTATTAGTACACATATCATCCATCAAAAGGAAAAATAAGAAATCCACACATCATTGACAAAGATTTCAGGAACTGAAGTCTGACGAGATATGTTCGGATGATCATTAATAAGAAAAAAAAGAAGCTAACATGTTATACCACATCAATTACTACCCAACAAATGTAAATATATGTTGCTTATCTTCTAAGTTAAACTACTCCTAAACTTTAATCAAGTTAGTCATTTAGAAAATAATCAAAGACAAATTTCATTCATCAAAACATATGTTCTAAAAGAACCTTACAAAACAATTTATAGGAGTTCCAAACACTCTTTCCAAATAATAAGAAAATCAAATAAAATAAAAAACCAAATAAAAGGAAATCTAATATAATGAAAATCCCTACTGGACTCCTAATTAAACTACAGATAGAAAAGGCCCATACTAAAGATTAATAACTATGCAGAAGAGCTCATAATCCTAATTTTTGCTTTACATCAACATGATGGTGACTAGCTCAAAAGATCGAATTTCATTATGGAAACCTAGGATAGAAAGTGAAAAGAAATTTAGTTGAGCTAGTGGGGTTTCACTCTAAGAAAAATGGAAACTCAAAAGAGAAACAAATAGTGGCAATTACTGGTATGAACATTTTGAGTGTCCCAACTTCATGCCTGAGCTAGCCAAATTGCTATAGCTTGAGCTGACCATGAGTAATACCCAAATGGAAACCATGGAACATAAAATTGATAACTTAGCAAAAGTATTGGAATTTCTTGGCATACAAGCATACTTGTAATGCAACACATATATCACTCACCTTCATGCTCAGACAAAGGATTTCTCCACAAGGGCTAAAAGCTAAACAATGTTTTAATCTCTATGATGAAAATAGAATGAAGGAGATGCAAACATTAGTTGGTTTCTTAAAAGAAAAAGTGTTAGTATGTGTCAATCAAAGCTAATATCAACCCATATCAGTAAATATGGTTCCCATACTCAACTTCAACTTTCTTTTTTTACACGTTTCCTTTCCAATTTGTTTAAAATTTGGCATTACTCAGGATGAACTACATAATGTTATGTCATGTCATATCAGCTGTTATCACTACTATTCATGCCAGTGGCAATTGGACCCTTGGGAAAAGAAACAAATGGAATAACAGACTGGATTGTAAAGCTTAACTTGAAAGTTCATACATTCAGGTTCCTTTAGTTCAGTAGCAGGAAGGACCTCAGGTTCTAACATTCCAACTCATCCATTTATAAATCAATGGTTCTCCTCAATCTTGTTTCTCTTCCATCATGATTTATGAACTATATAAATGGCTCTAGATATTTCAAGAAACCAAGATAAGAGATTGCGTTAAAACCCTTCTCACCTTTCCTCAAGATAATCAATCCTGATGCATCAATCTCGTCAGTGTCATCTTCCTCAGTTTGGAATTTGAACATTTTCCAGCTTCCAAAGTATTCAATCATCCGATCAAAGAAATTGGAAGCAACCAACAAGGTATAGATAACCATGATAAGAGGATAGATACTGTTGAACCCTTTGCCAAAGAAAGGGACAGCATCATCTATATTCCCCATTCTCTGTATTAAAGGCTAGAAATTGTTAAAAAAACTAGAAACTGATGTTATAGTAACAGAACTAAGATTTCATGTAAACAATTAATAGAAGCAGCCAAGTCAAACTATGCTCAGTTCATGTAGTACTAGCATCTGCTCCGGTAAACTTTCAAGAAGAAATCATCTAAATCTTTAATATTGTTCACGAAATGACAGTCATGAATTTTATCAAAGCATTACTTTATTTTAAGTTACCTTTTCAAAAATAGTTTTTGCGTTGCCACCAAGACGAATCAGATTAAGAAAGTTGTAGGAAATTGGAGGTGCATATCGAGCAACCATTCTGATAGAAAATGACTAAATCTCAGCATTCAATCCTGATAAGTAATGGTTGATAAACATTTGAAAGAAAGGGATCAGGAGAAAACTTACGAACATATCATAAGTAAACTGACTGAGCTTGTTTGTCTAGGAGTTAATGAATAGAACATCAACATCCCCATCTTGAATAAAGAATAGTATGTACAAATGCACATATACAGCAGAGGAACAAATGCAGCTATCTGCAAAGCAAGAATTGTTCATATTATGTGTATCTGTTAAAATGAAAGCAGATGCCACTATTGCCCATTATGCCTCTTAAGTTTTCCAGAGTATAGGATAATGCATGCATGCATGAGGAGAAATGGAATGTATCATATATCTGTGTTACAGTACAGTTCAAAGTTGACTATTTAAACAGTTCAAGGAACATTTGGCTTTTATTGATGTTTATGTGTGTGAAAGACAAAAAAGACTACAAATGAACCCTTAGATAAGTCAAGTTGGAGTTGGTCCATATTGTACCATATACTCTACATATGTCTGGCACAAACACTATCCTTGCAAATGTGAAACATTTTATCTCTTCCTATTACAATAGATATATTGACCTACAAAACATAAAAGTACGCAACAATTGCTACATTAATATATTCACAGGTGTCTGTGCACCTATTTAGAACATGTTAAGTGAGTTTCTGCTAATTTCTAATATAAGTCTAATATAAGGGATATTGGATGTGTTACTGCTAGATAGTTTTTTTCACATTCTAATCTTCCAGGCAATTGGGTAATCTTTGAACCACCACCCTATTTCACCCCACAAATGACATAGTGAATGCATATTTGCAGATTGCATCAATTGATTGATAATGATTGGTAACAGAAATCAAAAGTGGCATGCTTCTAATTTGAAATCTCTTTCATTTTTCCCAGATTTGTTTTTTACTTGGATGGTTAGCTTTCAAAAACTGACTACAGAGTGTTTATGGATTGAAAAAATTGGACAGATGTTTTAATACAATATAAAATCAACAGTTTTATGCCACTCCAGTTGACCATCCGGTCCCACGGCCTTGGGTGGGCTAGGTGTCCTCCAGTACATCAACTAGGCCCTTCTGATCCGGTGGGTTGGACAAACCATGGACCCATTGGTGGTCTATGGCGTTCAGTGTTCTTCACAAGTTATGGGTAGAATCTCTCTTGGGACTCTCGAGCTATTCTTCCTCGTGGGGCCTCCGCGTTCTAGCGTGGCATCGCGACCCTCCTCCCCCTGATTCATTCTTATATGGTTCCTTCTCTCTGCTCCGGCGAGGTTTTCTCCTTTCGGCATCATGAGTGGCTTCCGAGGAGATCTTTGGCAGCATTATTTCTCCGCCTATTGACCCTTACGGCACTGATTTCTCGGTTGTCTAAAACTGGTGGTCCTGGCACCCGTTCTTGGACCTCCACCTTCATGTCAGTTCTTTCGGAACTTGTGGACCTTCATCAGCGGATTGCTTCATTTCAGCTGGACAACCTCTGGACCGACGATTGGCTTTGGCTTTCCGAGACATTCACCACTAGCAGCCTTTATCTCTGCTTCCTCCTGGACAGCTCGACTCATGACGCCCTCAGGTCAGATTTCAGATTTATTTGGCAAGTCTAAGTATTGCTTAAAGTCAAGATTTTTGCTTGGCTTATGCGTTACGATAGGATCTCACCAAATGGTACAGGGCGAGATGAGCTCCACTCGATGACACTTCGTGTGTACTATGTGGAGAGGCGGATGAGGACATCACACATTTATTCTTCGGATGCACTATATCCCAAGCGATATGGTCGTGGCTGAGCTTGACCGGCGCCCCTTTCCCTATGTCAGAGGCATTTTGGCAATCCCTCGGAGCCCTTGGCAGTCGGAGACAGCATTCGAGAGCTACATTTGCGACTTTCCTAGTCAGTGCTTGGGCCATCTGGCTCCAGCGTAACCGGGTTATTTTTTTGGGGAGAGATTTCAGGTTGGTAGCATTGTGTACTATAGCTCTTTTCTTCTCGGGAATTTTTGGTTAATGGTTGTACTTCCTCTCTTTTTTTTGTCACTCTCTCCCTGACAGCTTGCACTTGTGCATTTTCCACATCATGATGATATATATCCATGGATGACACCCTAATTTGGTGTTCATCCATTTCCTCCTCAAAAGAAAAAAAAAAAAAGTCAGAACCAGGATCTTTTAACACCTAAGAACAGAAATATCATTCTGGAATATAAAATGAGTTACATTAACATTTTGGTTTGTTTGGTCTGCCGCAGAAACACTTTTAAGCTTGGAAATTTCTTACTTGATGTAAGTCAAATGTTAATACTATAGGTATGTGAAACTACAAGATGTTATGATGCACATTAATTTAAATGAAAATGTAAACAGATTACATTAAAGTAAAAAAAAAATAACACATTAAAATATAACAAAAAATACTTAAAAGCAAATTATAACAAATGAAAACATGACTTTACAAATTACACATAATAAAGATACGTAAATATAAAAAGGACACAAAAACAAACTACGATAAAATTTATGAGGGCAAGTATGGTGCGGACCAAAAATTTGGTATGCACTGTGTAAACGGTCAGAAAGTACGAGTATCATGTGCTAATAAGTATTAGAAGTGAACTCTTGTGTATGTCGGGTACTCATACTCCATGAACATTTGCACAACGTAAACCAAAATTTTGATGTAGATCTTACTTTTTTTTTCTTTATAAATCAGAATAAATAAATTTTAAACATATTAAAAAAGGTACAACTATAATAATATTTTTGTCAACCAACTAAGTTTATAAATTATGCTACAAAAAAGCAAAGCAGGGAAAAACATAGAAAAGTAAAGATATTAAGTAAAACTTGAACTATGACAAACTATAAATTACACATAAAATAATAAAAAAATAAACCAAATTATGTGCATTTTTAAATAATAAGTCGAATAAGAAATAAAAAATCAAAATCACTAAATCCAAATAATCAAATAAAAAAGAAATAGTATACAGTTAAAAATAATCAAAGGGGTCTCACTTGAGAAATATAAATAACAATGCAGTGATAAAATTTATTAATATTCAATAATGACAAAATAACATATGACACATTAAAACTATAAATTTTTTAAATAAAAATACAAATAGAAAGGGATTAGAACTAAATTAAATGTTTATGTAATATATTATTAAAAGTATAAAAAATTCTATGTTTTATTTTAATCAGCCACTTACATCATATTTCAAACTTCACTAAACAATGAAATTGATTTTCCAATATCTGTCTAACAGGTATTCAAACAATGAAAAAGAAACAATTGTGTATACAAATCTTAAAAGAATTTCCATATTTTCAATTACGTCAAATCACGTAAATGATACAATAGCATATATGACATAGAATATCATTCTATAGTCAAAATAATCACCTGAACTGGCATTTCTTTTCTTCCCACAGCATTTATAAGAATGGAGAAGAGTGATAAATCAACTCCACTTGGCATCAAAGTTGCCTCAGCCAATAAAATGGCAATGGACATGCACCCAAGTATCACTGCTGAGAATTCCTGGAGTTGCTTCCTTAGTATACAACGCCATAAAAACTCTGAAAGTTGCTAGAAGTTAAAATCCTTTCAAAAATTTTGCATTAAAAACAAGGTTAAACTAATCATGTAGGAGAATATAATAAGATTTCAGAGTCTGAACTTTGAACAACATTTCTTATAAGCATATTGGCAGATCCCGAAAGAACAAATAATATGAACTTCGCAAAAATTGACAAGTCAGTACCCATAATGTCAACCAAGGATCCAAGTCTGCCAGCTCTGCTTTCTCTAAAACTTGAGATATATTTCCTGCAACAATAAACATCATGGTATCACATCTAACTAAAACATTTACATCAGGAAACGGTCCACATCATTTATCTAAAGATACCTCGAGTTCATTTGTCATAGTTAATGTACATCATGTGTCATTTATCACTGTAATCATATTATGGGTGCATTCTTGAAAGTAAATTGACTTTCTTCCATTACATGAATTCTTCTAAAGATGAAAGTGGAACTAGAAAACAAGCCATGTTATCATTAAAATGAGTTGGAAATTTCTATCCAATCATAAAGTACCTCAAAATGTGGCTTTCAATTATTTCCTACCTACCAATTACCACATAAACAGACAGTCATGCTCGAAAAAGTATGGATATGCATGACATGGATATTAACAGGAAAGACCATCAAGCAAATATGTAGGCAGACAGTCATGCCGATACTATGTACTGTTTCTAGGTTATATGCCAAACCAACCTTGTAGTCAATGTACAAATATAGATGTGAACAGTTATGGCATATTCCCTGTGCAATCCATTAATTGCATCAAAAGATAATAACACATTCCAACAGGTGATTTTTAGATCAAACAAGAGAATATTGTTCGAGCTTTACTAAAAGTATGAAGTTCCATCATTTCAGTTGCACTCACTGAATGATTAGACATTAATGTATTATATTTTTGTGAAGTTGAGATTAATGGATTATTCACAATCAACTTGCACTGATTTGAAGAATTAGCTTTCTCAAATTCTCAGAATGAATTTAGGAAGCTAATTCTCAATTTGTAGTTAAAATTAAAATAAAATTACAAAAGATAAGAAGTGTACAGAAACAGTACACAGAACGTAGTAAAAGCTTAAAAATTAAATTTGAATATTGTATTTTTCCATGGGCGATGTCAATGTCATGCTAAAAACATACAGGAGATAGATAACAGGGACATACCATCCATTTGAATCACGATGTTCATAATTTTTTACAGTATCTTCAAGTTCAATGGCTTCCACAACACTACTGATATATTCACTGCACAAGTTTAAGTCAACGGAATCAACTTGGGAAGTATGTTTACTATCTTCAAGCTATCTCAAAACTGATGTTTATTCTGAGGAATTCACTAGTTAATGGAAGTTGTAACTGAGTTACCAGCTATCCTACATGAGTGTTATAATCAGGTTGCAACAATGCGATGTTAAAAAGCCCATGATTGAATTCCCTATTGTTGGAGTTAGTTAGGTGGAGCCTGATTCTAGACCTAACTAATTTGTTGTTAGATATGGTAGGAAGAATATAAAAGATTGTAACTTCCTTGTAACCATAATCTGGGGAGATTGAGTGGTTATCATAACTATCTTATTTGTTAGATATGAAGTTATGGAGAATCAGGATAAGATATGCAGTTATCCTGGGTTGCTACTCAATGCACATATCTGGTAGCGGTTATGCACTATATATAGTGGGGATCTGGGTAATGTTTGTAGTGTGATCATTGACATCTGAATAGAGTGAAACTCTGTGACGGCCGTGGATGTAGGAGACAATCTCCGAACCACATAAAATCTATGTGTCTTTCTCTGTGTGTGATTTCTTGTTATTCTTTCACTATCTGTTCTTCGATTTCTTCCAGACATCGGTATCAACAGTAAGTTGATATCGAGGATATTCCGCAACAACTGGTATCAGAGCTTCGGTGAAGGAGTTCGTGGGCAGTGGGAGCGATGGCGACAGACGACGGGAAGGTGAAGATCGAGAAGTTCGATGGTAGAGACTTCGGCTTCTGAAAAATACAGATCGAAGATTATCTGTATCAGAAGAAATTGCACGGACCTCTCTCTGGGGAAAAGCCGGAGGCGATGAGCGACGCGGACTGGGCGCTCCTCGATCGATAGGCACTTGGTGTTATCAGACTGTCGTTGGCGCGGAACGTAGCCGTTAACATCGTGAACGAGAAAACCACGGCGGATTTGATGAAGGCGTTATCAAATATGTACGAGAAGTCGTCTGCATCAAATAAGGTGTATTTGATGAGAAGGTTATTCAACCTGAAGATGTCTGAGAGAGCTTCGGTCGCGGATCACATCAACGAATTCAACATTATCATCACACAGTTAAATTCGGTAAGTATCACTTTTGATGATGAAGTGAGAGCTTTGATCTTGTTATCCTCTTTGCCAGAAAGTTGGGATGCAGATGTGACGGCGATCAGCAATTCTTCCGGTTCAAAGAAGTTGAAGCTCGATGATATTCGAGATATGATTCTGAGCGAAGACGTTCACAGGAGAGAATCAGGAGAAGCCTCAAGCTCGGCGTTGAGTGCAGAGGGAAGGGGAAGAACGCATCAACAACAACAACAAAGCCTTACCCACTAGGTGGGGTCGGCTACATGGATCATACGACGTCTGATCCATGTTCATGAGATTCGACAGAGTTTTACGCTGTCGAATCAGCGAGGACAAAATCAAGGAAGATCAAATGCAAGGCGACGAAGTCAGTCGAGATCTGGTGAATTCGCATGCTGGAATTGCGGGAAGAAAGATCACCTGAAGAAGAATTGCAGAGCACATAAGAAGAAAACCAATGAGGAGTCGGTAAATGCTGCTACAGAAGAAGTCTCAGATGCATTGGTTCTGAGTGTGGACAGTCCGACAAAATCCTGGATTCTGGATTCTGGAGCTTCGTACAATTCCATATCACAAAGGGAGTGTATGAAAGATTACATTATCGGTAACTTTGGCAAGGTTTATCTGGCCGATCATAAAGCCTTGGATGTTGTGGGGAAAGGGAACGTAAAGATTGTCACCGATAATGGGACAACTTGGAAACTGAAAGATGTTCGACATATACCGGAGTTGAAGAGAAATCTGATCTCGGTTGGACAGCTTGACTCAGAGGGTTACACTACAGTATTTGTAGGTAATACCCAGAAGGTCACCAAAGGAGCTATGGTGATCGCACGGGGCAGCAAGCTGGGTACTTTGTACAGGTCGTCGAACGCGAAAATTATTACAGCAGATGATTCGGATAGTATTTCTGAAGTCTGGCATTGTAGACTTGGACATATGAGTGAAAAGGGGATGAAGGTTCTGCACAAGATGGGTCGACTACCAGATCTGAAGTCAGTCGATGGTGGACTTTGTGAAGGTTGTGTGCTGGAAAGCAGAGGAAAGTCACCTTCAGCAAAGTACCAAGGATGCCGAAGAGTAGCAAGTTGGAACTTGTGCACACGGATGTGTGGGGCCATCTCCAGTTCCATCCCTCGGCGGGTCACTGTATTATGTGACATTTATCAACGATTATTCTAGGAAGGTATGGGTTTATTTTTTGAAAAATAAATCTGATGTGTTCTCTACTTTCAAGAATTGGAAGGCACAGGTAGAAAATGAGACATGCGTCAAGATCAGGTGTTTGCGGTCTGACAATGATCGTGAGTATGTGAACCATGAGTTCAAGGAGTTCTGCGGGGAACATGGCATCAGGATGGAGATGATAGTTCCAAGGACGCCACAACAGAACGGAGTTGCTGAACGGATGAATATGACGCTGAATGAGCGTGCCAGGAGCATGAGGATCCATGCAGGTCTACCGAAGTCATTTTGGGTAGATGCAGTGAACACAGCGGCATACCTGATCAATCACGGACCATCTATACCATTGGAGAACAAACTACCAGAGATCTGGAGTGGTAAGTGGGTAGATCTTTCTCATCTGAGAATTTTCGGTTGCCTATTATATATGCATATTGATTCTGCATGTAGAGATAAACTAGATGCTAAGTCTCGGAGATGTTTCTTTATTGGTTATGATTCTGATAAGTTTGGACATCGTTTCTGGGATAATGAAAATAGATAAATTATCTAGAAAAGAAACATAGTGTTCCATGAAAAGACCATGTATAAAGATAAGTGTGTTGCAGAATCAGGTAATGCAGGGAAAAAAGGCAAAGCTCAAGTGGAACTTGAGAGTATTTCAGATGAAGATGTGATTGGGTCACAAAAGATTGTTCAGTAAGAGCCTGAGGTGATACAGGCTAGGCCGAGTACTCCACCCCCTATCAGGAGATCTACTCGTGAGATAAGACCACCGGTGAGGTACTCTCCTTCTCAGAATTTCATGTTGTTAACTGATGTTGGTAAACAAAAGTGTTTCAGAAAATTCGTGACGGTTGATGATTCGGTCAAGTGGGAGTTAGCAAAGAAGAATGAAATGGATTCGTTGTACAAGGATAAAACTTGGGTGCTGACAAAATGGCCTAAAGGTGAAAAGGCATTGCACAAGAAGTGGTTGTACAAGATCAAGGAAGAGTCAGGTGGCGATCACAGAAAATCGAGGTTCGGTGCAACCTCGGATTCCCTCCAAAGTTAGTTGCAGGGAGGAGCCGTCCAGAGTTCGAGCACAGACCGGTGCAGCACAATCTCAAGAGAATCAGTCTCCAAGTGGGAGATTGTTAGAGTTAGTTAGGTGGAGTCTGATTCTATGCCTAACTAATTTGTTGTTAGATATGGTAGGAAGAATGTAAAAGATTGTAACTTCCTTGTAACCATAATCTGGGGAGATTGAGTGGTTATCATAACTACCTTATTTGTTAGATTTATGAAGAATCAGGATAAGATATACAGTTATTCTGGGTTGTTACCCAAGGCACATATCCGGTAGCGGTTATGCACTATATATAGTGGGGATTTGGATAATGTTTGTAGTGTGATCATTGACATCTGAATAGAGTGAAACTATGTGACGGCCATGAAAGTAGGAGACAATCTTCGAACCACGTAAAATCTGTGTCTTTCTTTGTGTGTGATTTCTTGTTATTCTACCACTATCTGTTCTTCGATTTCTCCCTGACATCGGTATCAACAGTAAGTTGATATCGAGGATATTCCGCAACACCTATACCTTTTGCATCTGTAGTACTCCTCCCGAGCTCTCCTAAGTTGACGCCTAAGTGTGGCCATTGTCTTTTCATCAGCGTCATAGTCCATATCATTTTGCCCCAATTTACCCCCCGATGGTTTGAAAGCTGGATCTTCCTGAAGCTGAAAACTAGTATGTTAGGCCATTGAAAGGTGAATCAGTTGTTCAAATTTGGCATGTTAGTTATAGAAATATTACCATCTGAAGCAGCATTTTGTCAATGATATTCATGTAAGGTCTTAGGGGATCACGTTTTGACATCTGATTGGAAGTAGCTTGTGCAACCTAGAAGAAATTATGAAAAAATGAAATGGTTAAAATCTTCTGATAAATGCAACGAATTAAAGGTACAACATTCTTATTTATGACATAAGAAAAACATTATTTCTAGAGATTAAAGTACCAACCACGACTGCATTGGATAACTCTTGATGAGCACTGTCAAACTTTAAAGCCATTTTTGCAACCCTATGAGACAGAAGTTTCTGGCGGTGACTCCAATCAGCATTCCTCCAAATGCTTTTTGGAATTTCACTCAATCCAAAACCAAGGAGAAATGCACCTGTGACGAGACCAAAGGTATTTGAGCAAGCCATTGCTACACCCACAATATTCCCACTCCTGTTACGAAAGAATCAAGAGTTCAGGTAAAACCTACAGCAGCAAGAATACCATAAGGAAGATAGTTCCATGGTTAGAGTTTTTTTAATTTCCATAAAATTTCGCTCGGTTAGAGCAACCACCAGAAATCCATTTGGCATGCAATGAGCTATGTAATATTCCAACAACATAATAGTGCAAGGTCGAGAGCAAACCAATTCCTGTGCATGATAATAAGCAGAATAAGCCCAAAAAAGCCAACAGATGCCACGATTATATAGAAGACCAGATTCACTTGAATGCTAGTTCTTAGTCTTTCTTTAACTGTGAAGTCTCCAGCATCTTCATAACCCTGAATAGTAGGAACCACAGCCCTGCTTAGAGAGATATAAACACAACTTAAAAATCATGGCAATAAATATAATGGTCAGTCACACAGGATAAACTTCTATATGCTTCTAAACATTGCAAAGAATTTAAGAAGGAAACACGGTTTAATTATATAACAAAAATTGGAGCACTCAACTTAGACATGGTCAGTAGACTGGACAAAAGAAAAAGAACAAAAAGATATCATATTCATAGCTGACACAGAAACCTGCAACCATCTCCCTGCTTTTGCATAAAGGTTATTTATATATTTATAATTGTTAATGCGAGAATACTTAGACTTGTGACATCTAGGTTACTGAAGAAGCAATTTAATCATTGCACCAAGAGTAACCCTCAAAACAATAAGCAAGAAAGAATATTTTTCTTAAAATCAAGGAAATAATACTGCCAAATAATGACAATGATTGGAACTAATTGACAAAGCTAGAGTACTAGAAACTGACAAGGTTCACCGTAATTAATTCCAATCCTATATAACCCACAAAATAGTTTTCCTTTATAAAAATACTATTGACATTTTATGTTCAGTGAAATAACAATTCAGCATGCGGTTTCTGCTTGATGCATGCTCAAATGTGACTAGATGAAAGGAAATCATAGTGAATTAGTGATTATCTTATCTAATTAATTGTTCACCACTTGATTTTGTTCACATACAATCATTAAAGATTTCATTTTTTGGAATCTAAATCAACTCTCATGTTCTTGAAAGAAAACAAGTCAGTGAACGCATCATTACAAGCCAGCTCTTTAAGTAGTTCCACAATTTAATTCTTGCAACTTGAAATGAGCCAACAGTGACATACCCAACATGTCATGAAGCCGCCACAAGAAGCATGATATACAAAAATTACATGAACCGAATTTCATATATGTACTTGTAGAAGAAAGCATACCATGTTAGGAGGAAAGTACTCCAATATGACCAGCTCCAGAAGAAACCAATGCCTCCATTTTCATGCCCAACTATTGTCTGCAAATCCACAATATGAGTTATGCAATGCACAAAAGGAAAATAAACAATAAAAAGGAAATCACAGAGTTGGTTATAACATTGGAAAATAATACAAATTTGGGCAACCAAAAGGTCTACTCTCTTCCAAGATGGGCAGCCAGAGGCGAAGAAGCCACACTCCCTTGATGGCAAGCATAAACAAAAATCATTAAGCATTAAGATCGAGTTTCAAAGCCTTCAAGGTTTTTCTTTCCAGGTAATTTTTCATTTTTGGGGGCACACACGTGCAGCAGAAAACGATGCAGTTGCACCACGATCCTTCCCCGCATTCTCAACTAACATTATTCTTTCACACACACACGAAATGTACCTAAGATAACTCACATCGTCTTCACATTTTATGATTCCAAAAGAAATGAAAAGTTTTGAAACTCCAAATCATAATCGCAGAAGAGAGAAAACAAAATTTTGAACTACCCAAATCTAGAACGATAAAATTGAGGCATAATTCCACTATCGAATCCCCGTCTCATCCAAAAAATCATGCACATGTGAAATTTCGTCCCCGTGATCGCGGAAGAACGAAGCTTACGGTCCAGATGTCGGCGGGGACGAGGATAATTATGGAGAGGGAGCAGAACCAAGCGTAGCCGACGGTGGCGATCACGTAGCGTGGCACGTCCGGCCCCGCGAAGTAGCGCAGGGTGACGGCCACCATTCCCAGCGTCGCCGGCAGCGATATCAAGTAGAACACCCACATCTTCCGTCTTCTCTCTCTCTCTCCTCTATTCTCCTCTGCTCCTCTTCATCGATCGATCGATCGAACCTTCTCCCTTCTCGATGAGGAGGGGCAACGAAGAAGAAGAAGAAGGTGGATTTCGAACCGACGAGGGGAGGAGAAGAAACGGGAGGGAAATAAATAGGGAGCTTGGCGTCAATTGAACCGCGCCTAATATTAGGCCGCGGCGGAGCACAGCTACTGACGGTGACGAGATCGCCTTGGGTCGGAATCTTTCCTCTTTAATACAAAAAATGGATTGTATAAATTCTTATTACTCGTAAATATAAAAAAAATAGTAAGCTAAAATACAACAAAAATGATGAATAATAATGAAGAGTAGAAAATATTTTTTTAAAAAAAATGTGAAGAAGATACAGGGGACGATGAGCTTTGATATTAAGAATGTTTTTTTTTTCGTTTGAATTAAACTATTGTTTTAATAATTTTGGATGTCGATGAATTTATTTTAAAAAAAAGGAAAAATGGACGGCCGTGATTCGGAGATAGCACCCTCTTCCTTTTTTTCTAGTTTAGCATTAACTTATTACACAATTTCAAGATTAAGGTTCGAAAGTTCTTCCTATAATTAATAATGGCTGTTACTAATAGTACTTATGAATAGAACCAATTACTTCATTTTATTTTTCAATAAAAAACTGTTATAAGTTTCACGCTTCCATTTTTTTAACCTATTTATATTATACAAGATACAGGGGAGTAGGGGACATTTTTAATATATTAACATGGAAAAAAATATATGATAAATCCATCGAGCCAAATTTGTAACGCAGTGCCGGTTCAAGGGTGAAGGCTGCTTGACACTTCACCACCTCATGTAAGGCCCATTATTTGATATTTAATAATATTAAATTATTATTAAGGTCTAATATATATATGTTATCCTCATTTCTAATATCACTCATCTAAATTATAATTAATTTATAATAATTAAAAATCTTATTATTTTTAAAATAATAATTTCTGTTCATATTTAATTTGTTCTCAACAGTCAGTAGTAGTTCAATTAATTTTCCCATAACTAATCAAATAATACTATTACTAATTTTGGTCACAATTAACAACAGCTTTATTCTTCTCTAATTGCCTTAAAAAAGTACACTTAAAAAATTACTTCGTATTTATGATTTCCATAAATTAATTCTTTAAAGAAATAATTGTAGGTTTTCATATCAAAAGTAAAAAAAGAAATTAAATATATTTTTTTATTTTTTATTTACATAAACAATTTATAGTTTAGTTTTGGGATCTCTTGACACTGGCCATGTTGTAATTGTATATTACTAGATCAACACGGAACATTAAGGTTAACACATCTCAGATGTCAACTATCTTTCTCGTACACCATAAATATTTAACGTGCATTCCTAACTCTTGAAATTGTAACATATCTGTCTTTTTTCTCCTATACTATAAATGTTCACATTAATGTCACCATATCGTTTTATTTTATTCAATATGTTGAACTTCTCCAGCTAATGTGTCTTAGGTTCTTATAAATATTATAAGAGGCAGTTGATTCTTTTTAATTGTATACATACATATATATATATAATATGTATATATATATATATATATATAATCCACACAATGGACTAGATCAAAATTATAAATATAAAAAAATTTGTTACTTCTAAGGACAATTTTTTAAAATTATTGGTAGTACATTTAGTTTAACAAATTTTATTATAACATTAAATTTCTTTATAATATCGTACACAAATATTTTAGAAGGATTCTTATATTATAGTGAAATAACATTTTCAAGCCTGTTTGATAAATGGATGACCTATGAAAAGGGGACGATATAATTCAGACAGACGTTGATGATTATCTACATGGTTCAAAGGTTGAAGGTCGACTCGTCTATCCAATTAAATTGATAAGAGATAAGATCGCGTGTAACTCTATGTTCTACATTCACACGAATTCAAGTTCGAGACCGTTTATTCACATAAATAAAAATCAAACATAAAAATAATCAAAGTGTATTAACTATCTGGCTAATTTTTAACAAATTGAAAAAGTCATATTGGAATCTTAAAAGGCAAGGGTTAATAATTCTTTCTAACATGAAGAACAGTTAATCCAATTATTTTCTCTCTTAATTCTCACTTATTCATATTACATCCAAACACAATATATATTTTTCTAAAAAAATCTTAACATTTCAAAGAATAATTAAACTAGATGAATTATTATTCATATTAATATGAATACTTACCTTCAACCAAAGACCACCAAAAGGATGGAGAAAATTTTCACCATTTTAATATTATTTTTTGGTGGAGAAAATGGTTAATCATCATTCCAGTTCAATATTTTGGAAATGGGATCGAAGCTTCCTTTGAATCAGTTGTACCCCAAATCAATGGTGAAGACAATCGAATTCAACATAACAAACCTAAACAGATAATATCGGGTTTAGTTAGAAAAGACAAAAAAAAAAGAAGCTAAAAACATTTTTTTTTAGTTTAAAGGTAAAAAATAAAAAAGAGGAAAGGATAGAAAAGAAAAGAATATTAGGAAAATATGAAGATGATTAAACAAGGAAAATATTACTAAACGAAGAATAAGATGGAAAAAAAAAAAGAAGTCTAACTTAATCAACAACAACAAGTCTTACAAATTAACGAATTGGAGAGTTCCTTTTTTATTACAACTCAGAGATCATGAAGAAAAGTAAAAAGATAACTAAATGGGTCCCTAAATTCATGTGTAAATTGATTGCTCGAACATCATTGCAGTATATAATTAGCTCACCGGTCATTATTTTGTACTTGCAAAAAAACAGATGCAGGAAAAGTAATTTTCTAAATAATAATAATGAAATTAGCATTCATATTAGAACAATCATAATATCAAGAGAATAAGAAAATAGAATATTAACTATGGTAAAATAAGCTATCTATAAACATGTACAGTGGTGGTGCACATAGATCATGCGTTTGAATTTCACCAGCAAAATTTCACCAGCAAGACGATGTACTCATTTATTTTCGGTCTTTAATTTTTTTATCTTTATGTACCAAAAAAAAACATCTATCAGAGGCTTTTGCATGTGACCAAATGGTGGGTAAAATACATTTGAGATGAAGATGGATTTAGTAATTTGATAGTGATGTGATATTCAATGTCAATGATAGGCAATCAATGAACGTTTAACTTCGTTCAATATTTATGGCTTTGTAGCGGCTTTGATCAATGCAAGTTGCCTTTTTTAACTCCGCAGATTTTTATTATATTGTGAAGAACTCTCCGCTTATTATACGGCAGGTTATGCTAATAATATAACCCCGTACAAACGATCAAATGGTGGATTAGATCATGGCAGGTGCCTTCTCTATAGTGTACCATTCACTTTTGGTAAGAAACAATTATTCATAAAACAATGACAACTATAATGCATGCGATTTCTTCTGACATTTATTAGGTTTTATTTGGTAATTTAAGTTAAGAGAATAGATTAGTGTGATATAGTGAGGATTGGGAAGATGGTGAGTGCTTATAAAAATCATGTTTAGATATAAATTAATGAGAAAGTTTGATTAGTTTAATTCACTCTTTATTTCAATATAAAAAATAATATATGGACAAGGGAAGATTAAATTTGATAATTGTATCTATTATCCTTACGATTTTTTTACTGAAAAGAAATAAGATAAAAATATAAATAATTATTTTTAACCCTTCCAAAATCAACATTTTGGTTTGATGAATTTAATTTTAAATCAAATGATGAGCTTATGAACACCAACATAGCCTTATTTAAACCTTTAAAAAATTATATCCAAACAAAATATAGAATATTTAAACTTGGTCCCTACTCCAATAAACATAATCCATCCTTAACCCTCCGTCCAAACATACTCTAAGTTTTCTTTATTTTTTTGTCTTATTAGCCTAATTATCTTAGAGATCAATTATATCATCTATTATTCGATAATGGATCGACCTTCAATATGTGGACATTGGACTGATCTAACCGACTCGAACTAATTCACAACTAATGTGGTCTAAGCTCCTAATGGAGGTAGGGGTAAAAGTAGTTCGGGTCGGGTTAGATTTTCGGTTCAAAAAAGTCATTCGCGTCAATTTTTTAAATTAAAAAAATAATCCTAAAACCATTTTAAAAAATAAAAATCACCCTCTAGCGGGTCAATTTTTCGAACTCCTACTTTTACATAATTATATTTTAAAAAATATATATTAAATTAAAGTTAACATAAAAACTATTTAATTTTATATTATATACAATATATACTGCTAATATATAAAATTTGCCAAATTAAAGTCAATAATGCGATAGAAATGTATGAGATTTTATATAAAAAAGTATTATATAATAAAAAAATAGATAACTTATGAATAAATTTTATAAAAAAATATAAATAAAAACGGACTCCATGGGCTCCTACAATTTTTTCGGGTAGGGCCCTAATTTATTGGGGAATTTTTAATTTATAAAAAATCACCCTAAATCATATGCAGACCCTTAAATTTTGATTTTTTTGGTCGATTTTTTCGGGGTCGGATAGATTTTTCGGGTTTGTCTGGATTTACTTATACCCCTAAATGGAGTGGTGGGATGAGATGATGTGAGATGGGGAGTGTGATGTGTCATTAGAAACTCCATATTTGGATAGTAATTATAAAAAATGATGAAATGGAGAATGAAAGTTTTATTTACTAAAAAATCATTTTTTATCATTTATTATAGAAAAAATAATTTATCAAGGAGAAATGATTTCATTTGGTAATAAAAGATGATTTAATTTGGTCTAAAATTGTTTATCCTTCTCATTCCTTTTCATTCGATCAATTTGATGGTATAAAAAATATAATATATAAAGTACTTAATTATTTCACCTCGCTCCTTTTAATTTAAATAAAAATACCAAACATGAAGTAAGTAATTTTATTCCTCCATATTTCATTCCACCCATTCAAATATCTTTTTTTTTCAATCCAAACAAATCCTAAGTTCTAGGAATAGGGTGTCGTTTGTTCGACTGCCGGGCCAGAATAAACGTGGGTCGAGTTTCTATATTCAGATTTGGCACACACCATGTAACAACCGACACACACAAAAGAATTAAAAAAAAAAGAAAAGATAAAAGAAAGTTGAGTCCGTTTAAAACCAACGGCCAAAACTTTGATAACAATTAGGAAATATATATATATATATATAGGATGAATCGTGTGGAAGACAGGAGGGTAAATCTGATTTGGAGGATAAAATATGATTACATTAAGTTATATTAGAAGTAAGAGGAGAGGAGGCTCGTGACAGATAAAACAAAATAAAAGGGCATCAGTTTTTCCTTCTCCCCTCAAAAACCTCACGGAATATGCCTTGGATTTTTGGTTGGAGCATTGGGCATTGACCAGGAGGCAAGCAGACGGAATCCATCATCCCTTCCTTCCCTCTCTCACGCATGCTTCTCAGGTTGCAATCCATAGCAGCATTGCTGATGGTTCTTCGTTGGATGGTGGCAGGCGAAGATCGAGGAGAAGAATAGAGGGAGAAAAGGGGACGTGATCAATTGAGGTTTTAACGAATCGAAGTAAGGATTGATTGCGATTACAGGTGGGTGAATCGAAATCACCTTGCATGGCCTCTGAATTATCTCAATTCATGCCCGAATCGTTATGAAAAGAATATGAATATGATTCAAGTTATTGTTTTTAAATTGTTTGATTTCTTGAATTTTCTTTGATTGGTTGATTGTTGCATGCATAGTTATTGTTCTGTTTGTTATATTTCTGTATTATTGATTGCTAAGGTGTAAGATTTAGAGGGGATTTCGTTTTCGGTCTTATAACGCAATTTAATTTTTAAAAGTAGAAGTACTTCGGCCGTAAAAATTGTTTGGCCGTAATTTTCTTACGGTCGAGAAAAGGGATAGAGAGGTAGAGAATTTCGGCCGTAAAGGAATAGAGAGAATAGAATTTCGGCCGTAAAGGAATAGAGAGAATAGAATTTCGGCCGTAAAAGAATAGAGAGAAAAGAAGAGAGAGAAAAGGGAAATAGATTGTTACGGCCGAAGAGTTAGGTTTTCGGCCGTAATAAAATAGAAAAGATAGAGAGAGGGAAGATGTCGGCCGTAAAAGATGTCGGCCGTAATAGATGTCGACCGTAACAGATGATTTTTACGGTCGTAAAAATCCGAGAAGTTGGGAGAGAGAGAAACGAAGAGAGAGAGAAAAGGGGAGATAGATTGTTACGGCCGAAGAGTAGAGTTTTACGGCCGTAACGGGATAGGCCGTAACGGATGGGAGTAACAGATGATGGCCGTAACGAAATAAGAGTTGAATTATTACGGCCAAAATAGAATGGAGAGTAGGGTTTTACGGCCGTAACGTAATAAAGGTTAATTTTTACGGCCGTAAAATGAAAGAATTCCTCGGGCGTAAAATCCAAAGAATTAGGATTTTACGGCCGTAAGGTGGAGGAGATTCTTTGGGCATAAAATCCAGCAAAATTCACCTATTAATCTCTCTTTATTTTTATATGAATATTATTGATTTCCTTATAATTCCAACATGAACTCTTTGTCTTGATTTACCTCATACCGATCATATCTCCTTCATCACATGATACAAAGAATGAAAAGATAATAAAAGTGATTAATAAGTTCAGATGAAAGATTAATGATGGGTTGCCAGTCCAAGCCAAGTGCATCAAGATAAGGGTCGCTCCCTTGGTCATGGTTTGATCACCCATTGACCCGCACAAGGCCGTATCATTTGCTGGGCATACCCCAAGAATTAAAGGCACCTCAAAGTCACCCTGATTGTTAATTAATAACCAAGATCGACAAGCATGTTCATGTTCAAGTTCAAGTTCAAGTTCAAGTTCAAGTTCAAGTCAAGTCAAGTATGTCATGATTCCAAATTTACTATGTACTATTGATCCTCATGATTCATGATATCGCTGATCTTATCCTTATTATGATCCATGATACTGATATGTTATCTTTCATGCTCAAGTTAAGCCTGATTAATTATCGCTGATTATTATATTCATGTCATGCATTGTATATCATGTGGTTCCCCACTAGGCTGTAAAGCTTACGGGAGGACCTCCTCCCCTGTGTCTGATTTCCACAGGACCAAGTCAGTAACGTGGTGGAGTAGGCATGTGGTGATGAAGCTCTGGCGATAGGACAACACATGAACCATAGGGCTTTTAGAGTGTTATTTAGTTTTCATTTACCTTCCGCATTTTAAATTTATGATGTAGAACTTATTTTATTTCTTTTAGACTTCCGCAATTAAAGTTATAATTTATCTTCATTTCTTTTCTTCCGCTGACGTGTCTCGGTTCTTGACTGAGATATGGTCAATATGATGGTCAAAGTCATAGCATGCCGTAGCGTCTCCAGGTTGGTCTTCGCCACGTGGCGGGGGTCGATTTGGGGGCGTTACACACCAGTTTGTTAGATGAACTCGGATTTGGGTATGAGCAAACGGGCTGAGTTTCAAAGTGTATCATCTCAGGAACATCGAATAGGATCGAGCTAATTTCTGATCTTTAGTCTCCATTTTAAATAAATAAGGACAATTTGACAGCTCAACTTACTATTAAAGTGCATAAACAAAAAACTTGCTATCAAAAGACATCCAAGAATACATCAAACGTATTGACTATGATGGTACTAAAATTTTGGTTAAAGGAAAAAACTAATAGCTATGATGAAACTCAAATTAGGCACATGGTAATACTGAACATATACATTCATTAATGAGCATGTATAACGAGGCTAAATTTGATACTGTGAGCATTATGTAGAATAAAATATACTATGTAGTAATTCTATGCCTTAGAAAGTAAGTTTGCAACACCCAAACCATTCGTCCTTAAAAGATAATAACAAATATAAAAAAGTACATGAGTGTGATTTAAGGCATCAGAACACCAATCAAATGCATGGATAGAGTTGGATCTGTTATAACTCTAAATCTGATCAAGAATCAATTTGATCCTAATCTTTGCACATGGAGCTGTTGAAGTAATGAAACCAATATCTTCTTAGCAATCTAAGTATATAAATTATAAACAAGCTATTTCATAGCATTCAAATCTTTCTTAGCTTGACATGAAAGTATTTTTCAGTGAGAAGATTTCATTTGCACCAATCTCTTTGGCAAGTCAATTGGTTCTTCATGTTGTTAGTCTCTTTTCTAATCATCCCTTCCTCTACTTGATTGAATTGTTGTGCCAGCTCTATCCTTAGTAGTGTTCACGGAGTTTGGTCGATTTGATGAATGATTTGACTCGGCCTAAGTTCGGTCAAGTCATGTGGAGTATGGGTTAAAAATTTTTAACCCGAATTGGTTCTACTTCAAAATCTCTATCATATATATATTATATAATATTATTTAGTGTTTAAATATATATAATTGTGAATATAAATTTGTTTATACTTATACATATTTAAACACTAAATAATATTATATGTCTCGAGTTTGAGTTCTCGTAAATATAAAAAAAATTTATTAGAGTCTCACATGTCATTTGTTAGGCACACATTGTGGGACGACCTTATCGCATTAATTGAACTCAATGATGACCAACCTCTAACATATAATGCAGATAACTATTAGCTTAAGTTGGACATGATACAAAAGAATGTATTCACCATAGAGACACATTGGCATTGTTCCCATCAAAAATAAGCATTGGTACTATGCTGATTCAACGCCAAAGGTTTCAAAGCTATCGAACAACATAAATTGTGATGCCAGCGGTAGGCATCTTCCTCCTTCCGCCTGTGGTAGCATCGAGTCACTAACTAGCATGGCTATTCATTTTAAATTGTAAAATAAGTTCCTTTAAATATTTAAGTATCATTTTCACATTTAAAATTCTTATTTTAATAACTTTTCAATAAAATATAAGATAAAATTAATAAAAATATAATTTTAAAATAATATAAAGATGATCAGATTTTCGAGCAGGACCAATTCGGGTTAAAATTTTTTAACCCATACTCCACATGACTTGACCGAACTTAGGCCGAGTCAAATCATTCATCAAATCTAATGTTTTCAAACCCATACACGCACATTATACCTATATATTTAGATTGGGCAATGTTATATCCTCTTAATCATCCTCCTAACATCTCACAATGGCATGAGTTGTAATTTTATCAACTTTTTGGGGTGTTTTGCACATGTGAGTATTAGGAGGACGAAGCATTTTCCATTTAGATTTATGTATAACTACATTGTGCTGCATAAAAAAACGTGGGCAATATAATAATCTTATTAATTATTTTAAAGAAAATCCTAAGTATTGAATTAGTTTTAAAATTAAGGGTTATTTTTATAAATCATCCCTAAATTATTATAATTTTTCACGTCTACCTCAAATTACGAACTTATTTTTTTAGATCCCTAAATTATCCCAACTTTTCCAATATAATCCTTTCGTCGACTTCTGTCAAATTTTTTGTTAACTTCATTTTTTCTCATTTATGAAAATCCAAAACACCCTTCGTCCTCCTCACCTTGCTCTCCTCATCTATCGTCGGCAAGCACTTCGTCGGAAAGTCACCGGAAGGGGATCCCCCTCTCTTTCTTGTGTGCGCCGACGTAGAGGCATGCGTCGATGCAAACGATTTTTCGGGCAATCATTACAAGAAAAATGACTTTTAGCGATCATAATTAACGAAGAAATTCAAATATGGTCGTTAAATATCGTTATTAATGATTAAAAAAAATTATGATCGTCAACAATAAGGATCAAAAAAATTATAGTCCTTAATATTCTTATGACTGGCCGTTAAAAGTCAACAATAAGGATCAGAAAAAATATGATCATTAATATTCAAATTAACGACCATCATCTTATCGTTAAAAATATGAAAGAAGAAAAGAACAAGTAGGTATAGAAACATAGTCCCATATTCATTACAGTAGTATGATGAGAGTAAAGAGACAAGTATTAATAGAGGATGAGACTAATGGGCTAATGTAGATTTTTATGGAGAAGGTTCATCTTTAGATATTTTCCAAATTTAGAATAATATATTTTATCAGATTATTTGTTCACAAAAAAAACTTTAAAAAATTGATCGGTTCATCCAAAATGTGATTCAATCTGGTGATGACGACTAGGTGAGTGTTCCTTATAAATTATATAGGGGACCATCATACTAGTCGCTATTGAATTTTTAAGGAAGAGGATTATAGTGGTCTTTAAAAAGAATCAACGATCAGTTATTCTCACTGGACGTTAAAACTTTTTAGCAGCGGGACCTATAGCGAAGAGCCCCGACCGATTTTTTCTTGTCGTTGATGAGTATTAACGTCAAGATGGCAACTTTTAACAACTACATATATTTTCACTAATGACATAATTTCTTGTAGTGAATGGGGGCAACGTAGGTATGAGGAAGAGGGGGGAAGGGGAGTGGGCTTGTCGACGGGAGGGCAACAATGAAGGACTGGTACAAGCTCGTCGGCAACGGGGAAGAAGACGCGGGCTCATCTACAGGAGGATAGCAGGGAAGGGCTGACGCTGGTTCGTTGATAGTGGGGAAGGGGTTGACGCAAGTTGTCGTCAAGGGGGTCGGGCTAGCGAGCAGGGGCGACTCGTTGACTTGCTGATGCATGCAAAATATAACATTTAATTAGTCATGCATTTAATCATAATTCGATTCATTTCATATAACATGCATAATTTTCTGACCTTATTTTCTTTAATTTTATAAAAATAAAAATTTATCCAAATTTTTTGTTTTATTTGCAGCAAAAAAATAAGAGAAAAGAGTTAGAAGACCAGTAGAAAAAATGACACTCAAATGAGAGTTAAAACTGAATCAGAAATTAAAAATAGGTCGTCAAGGCTAAAATGAATATAATGGACTGCGATAGGGTTGTAACGGTCATAAGGAGCGTTACAAGCTTTTAACAGCTCGTTAAATGCCCACTTTCGAGCAGAAACCTTACCCGAGTTACGGGCCGTGACCAAAATATTATGGGTCATTAAAATCACATTTTTACTATGATTTGAGCATCATGAGGACAGTGAAATCATCATTAGAGGCCGTGAAATTCATATTATGGGTCGTAAAAAGCCATATTTAGGCTGTTACATAGCTGAATTTCGAGATTTCTTTGAAATTTTCAATTACAAATCAATCCAAACTTTATTTTAAGTCTCAGGAATTTGAAAATATATTTACTCAAATTTGAAAAAGTTTTGTATGATTTTAAAGTCCGATCAAAATTTATTCTGAATTTTTATTATTTTGACAAAATAAGACTCCAATCAAATCGAAATTTTATTAAAATCCTTGGAACATTTAGAGGCTATAAATAGAGGCATTAGATTAGTTTGAAATTACTATGTTAGATAAATTTTGATATAAAAAAATTGAAACAATATTTATTATCTTTTGACCTAAATCTGACCCTTCCAAAACCACGTCTCGGGCCGTCAATAGGCCTTGGCGGTCAGGTATATTTTTGTCAATGTATAGTTGGTCTGATGATCTCCCAAGTTTCTGGCTATCTACTGGCCAACATGAAGAGGAAATGAAAGCTAGGAATCATCCAACAAATCGACCGCTTTTTATTCCCATCCGCGAGTGCAAGGAGCGAGCGAGCGGTCGTCGGGGTACTTGCAGTAGATATAAATTCACCACCTTTTTCTCTTCTCTTTGCATTACAAAAGTTACAACATCTGATCGCGTCAGGAAGCTCGGAGTAACGTAAGAAAGAAAAGACAAGTCATAAAACAAGCAGCTCCATGGCGCTCAGCAAGGCGACGCTTCTGGCCCTGGCCGTGATCGCCATGGTGGCCGCGGCCTCCGTTGTCCCCGCGAAGGCCGAGGAGCCGCACGACTGCTTCTGCCCCTGCATGAGGGACTCGTGCATGTCGATGGGAGCCACGCGCGAGGAGTGCGCCCGGGCTTGCAACGAGGGCTGCAAGAACGCCGGCTATGGCGGCCGCCCCAACCAGTACGAGTTCTGCGGCTTCTAAATTATTTAGTTCTGACCATCTCGATGATGTATATGCACCGAGATGGGCACTACATGCATGTCTGCAATGCGTACGTGATGCAATCTCCGCCCATTTAATTATTTCCGTGTTACATACATTTGAATTTTTTGAATAATGTTGCTCCAGTGGCCAGCATGCATGCACTTTATTAGATATTGAAACTGCTATATATATATATATATATATATATATGAGGAGATATCAAATAATCTCGAGTCATCAAATAATTTGGAGTCTGATTAAAAGAGGGAGAGGGATGCCAAGGCGGACACTTGACGAATTAATAGAGCAAGATCTATTGGTGAATAATATACCGAAAGGTTTGGTTACTAATAGAGCGGAATGACGTCGTATGATCCATGTAGGTGACCCCACCTAGTGGGATAAGACTTTGTTGTTGTTGTTGTATATATATGAGGAGATGGAGATATTGTTCCTGTAGTTATTTCCCAACTTTAATGTGTTGTTATGTAATTGGCCGCCTTGATTAATTAATAAAGATCCAAAAAGATGATATATTCTGAAATAAAAATATCTACGGATCGGATCACACATAATTTATTTATAATAAAGATCCGTATATATTGTATTTCAGGGAAAAAACATCGAACCACGTATCGGATAATATGCAGAGATGATAGATTAGGGTATTGATCATTTTTTATAAGCTACTATAATCTATATGTTCTTCATTAACCATAAATTCATCCTTATAAAATGAGTTCACACATTCTTTAAGTCAATGTTCTAATATCATTGTTAACCATAGAGCCATATATCGTTATACATTAGTATTACTAAATAATCAATACGTACCGTGCTCGAGAGGTGTCATTGGTATTAGAACATATATGTTCTTTATACTATTATATATTATTTCTTACTTTTCAATTATATAACGAAGTGTCATCTAAGATTACTGCCATAAACGTTGAACTGAATAAGATTTCATCATTTATCCGAATCATTCTACTATCTCTTGTAGTATAAGATTTCACCATTTACCATCGGTATGTATACTATCATATAATATGACAATCATATAATATATTGTAAGTTATATTTATGATAATAATAATAATTAAAAGATATTACATTGTATTTATATTATATAACTGCTATTATTGTAGTTTCCGATGATTATACCCGTCGAAAAATGTAATAATATATATTATAATATATGTAACGGTAATATACCAAAAATATTATAATATTTTTGTAGTTTTCGATGGCCCAAGCCATCAGAACTTTTGTACCTGTAGCTTTCTCGCCGCTACCACCCTCATCATCTCCGTCGTCGGTGCTGCCGCCCCAACTGTCGATCAAGGAGGATCTTGTTGGAAGTCATGCCACCTTCGTCATTACCTTCATCGGCCGAGCTGAGTAGAGTTGTCTCCGATTTCTTCTACTTTGTAACAGTGCTAGTTGCCATTTTATTTTTTCCATTGTATCAAAAATGTAGTACTATAAATAGGTGTCATGTGTAGTTGTAATTAGACTTCTTGAGTAGAAAATTAATTTTCCATCTTCTTTCTCACGCTTCTGCATCACCTCTGCTTCCTATTTTTTTTCCATTTCTTCTTCTTTCTGCTTCCTGTCTTTCGGCGATCTACGGGCGATGCCTATCGGAGCTCAGATTCTTGACATGATATCATAGCCTCATCGGTGAAGGTCCTCTCGAGCTCCAACTTGCTGTGCAAGATCGTCATCAGAAGCTGTAGTCGTCTTCTTCGTCGTCGACATCTTTAATTTCTCATTGTCATGCGCCTGTAGCCACAATGGCTCCCGAGAGCCCTGGCATATCAAGATCGGAGGTGGATCGAAACTTTCTTCCTTTGATCGTCTCCATTGATAAAACTGGTGTGTTAAATCGGAATTTATCTTTCCCTTTGTTCTTCATCTGGATCTGATCTTCTCCTTTTCCGTTTTCTCTATGTTTTTAGAGTTCTTTCCTTGTTTTCTTTATATGAGTTTCATCATACCATGATTCACATGTTTTCATTCTTGATTATTGGCGATCAAGTTTCCCGATCCTCCTCACCGATCACAGTTATCTCAGTGCTTCTTGTTTGTTGTGGGTCGAGCTCGACTCACCGATAAATGGCTTCGTTTCAAAGCTTGCCTCCTCTACTATCGGTGGTGATGGATCATTCCTCGGGCTGTTAATTCCTTGTTTCGCCTTAGTTTTTCTTCCTGTACTCACATCTCTTGCTCTCTCTCGAATGCTTGCCAGGTGTTTGATTGGATGCAGATCACATTTTTTGAAATATGCAATGTCGTCACGTGTATTCCTTACTATTGTCTTTCATCTCCGATCGAGTTTGTTGTCGTATTCCATGGTGTGTACTTTTTCGTTTCAATTCCTCTATTACTTCTACAATGTCCACAGGTTGTTCTTTCTTTTTTCTACTAGCGAACCCAATTCCTTCGATCCATGTTTGACATTTCTTCCTTTCCTTGGCACATCTTTACTTCCTCTTAGTATGCTTCGAACTTCCCTTTTTTGGTGTTTGTCTTCTACATCATCCATATGCCCTCGTCTTCCACATCCGAGCGTGTTTCATTATGGCGTCCAAATTATGATGTTCATCGTCAACGTATTTAGTGGAAGTTCTGTTATAGCGATCCTTAGGTCAACGGCAATGGAATAGCAAAGAGTTCCTCATGTGCCTTTCTCTGGCGATGGAATTGTGTTCAGGCATTCCTCAGGTCACATTTGTTGGTATGGATCGTGATTTCTTTCCATCAGGTGTTCGACATGCAGCTGAGGGGGCATGTTCGAATTCATGCGGCGTTGTATTTTTCATCTACAACATCATCGAATTGAAGCTGCTACTGCTACCACATGAAACGTCATATGTAACCGTCTTTGTATTTCCCTTCTTGTATGGTGTTAGTAGTAGTGTCTTAGAATTAGTATAAATACAATTGTTGTGTCCGTGTAATGGGCGCTTGATGACTCATAATTCACTTTTTCATCTTGTAGTTTGTTTTTTCCCTTTTGTATTTTCCTATGCAACTTCCATTTTCCTCTTCATGTGTCTCGCTGTTCTCCGATCAACAGACAATCACAAGTGGAGCTCATGATTCGTGACAGATCATGCGTGTCATCTATGCACGATGGTGCAGAGGGAGGGGATGTTGATCTAGTTGTCGAACAAGTCCTTAGCATCGGAGATCCGTGCTCGGGAAGCCCGATGCGGTCCTTCACCAAGCGGTCGAGGCGGCAAATAGTATCCTCATCGACTACAACTTCGTCATCGCTATTGGAGGAATGAAGGATGGGGGGATAGGTGGAAATGAGGGAGGAGAGTTTGCGAGAGAGGTCGGCGGACCTGTCGGGATGTCTCAAACTTGAGCTTTCCGGCATAGGAGGCGTATGCCGCCGTGAATGCAGCGTGGTCGCTGGCCTATTTTCAGATTAGCTCCGTCCGCTGCCAGAGAGAGTCCAAAGACTTCAAGGCCAGCATGGATCACGTGATGAGTCGCTCCACCGGCGATGAGATCTCCTCCGAGGACGACACCGCCACTGCAAAAAAAAGCATATGAAGGGGAGGAATAGGAGGGGAGCGGTGATGAGGAGAGGGAATGCTATTTTCAGACGGTCAAAATCGTCTGAAAATGAAAGAAAAATGTTTGAAACTTTAAATGGGTTTACCGATGAATTATTTCAGTCGAAAAAGAGGGCGTCACAAACCATTTTCGACGGCCTAAAAAACATCCCTCGGAAGTTTTGACGGTTCTAAACATCAAAAATATTCCGGCGGTCTCAACCATTGAAATATTTCGACGGTCGCAATCGTCGAAAGTTCCGGCGGTCTCAACCATTGAAATATTTCGACGGTCGCAATCGTCGAAAGTTCCGGCGGTCGCAATCGTCAAAACATTTCGGCGGTCGCAATTGCCGAAAGTTTCGGAGGTCCCCACCGTCGAAAAGTTCCGACGGTCCAGCTTTCGGCGGCCTCAACCGTCGCAACGAATTTTTATAATATAAAAAATTTTACCCGTCGGCAACGGTCGATCCGGCCGACCGCCTAGTGGTGCGGGTGGCCGTATTAGCTAAATCTATCATAGGCGGGCCGGATCCGATCCGACCGCCTGCGACCGGATCCGATCCGACTGCCTACAGCCGGATCTGGCCGCCTGCGGCCAGATCCGACCGCAGGCGTCAGATTCGGTTGCCACGCGGCCGATCCGACCGCTCACGGCCACATCCGGCCTCTAGGCAGTAGATCAGCAGCCGGATCGACCGCCTAGCGGCCGATCGGAGAGGGAGAGAGGGCTAGAGGTGGAGCCGGAGGAAAGACGAAGCTCGAGAGAGAGGGTCGCCGCTGGGTCATCGTCCGGGCGGAAGTTGTCATCGGGGTGGAAGTCGTCACGCCGATCGCGACAAGTGAGGGAGAGAGAGAGGAGAGAGGGAAATAGGTTAAGAGAGGAGAGAGGAGAGAGGTCGTAGGTAAAATATAGCGAGAAAAGGGAAGAAAATAGCGAGAGAGGGGAAAAGAAAGAAAAAACGACGGGGGGAATTTTTTTTAATTACCGACGGCCAAGGCCATCGGAACTTGCGACAGAGCACGAGCCGTTGGAAGTTCCGACAGTCCTAACTGTCAGAAATATTAATATATATATATATATATGGTTATAATATTTAATTATTTTTTTCAATTCTCGACGGTCCAGACTGTCGAAACTTCCGACGTCTGAAATATCGATAATTATAATAATAAAATACTACTTATATTATTATGATATATAAGATTATAATATTTAATTATTTTTAGGATTACCGACGTTTCGAACCGTCTGAACCTACGACTGTCCGAATTGTATGTAATTATAATAATAAAATATTGACTACACCATATATTATGATATATAAGATTATAATATTTAATTATTTTTACGATTACCGATGGTACGAACCTTTGCAACGGTCCGAACTGTCGGTAATTATAATACTAAAATACTGACTATATCATATATTATGATATATAAGATAATAATATTTAATTATTTTTTATGATTACCGACGGCCCGAACCATCTGAACTTGTGACGATCCGAACAGTCGGTAATTATAATAATAAATATATTATAATATTTAATTATTTTTATGAATATCCACGGTCGGGACCGTTTAAACTTACGACGGTCGGAACTATCGGTAATTATAATAATAAAATACTGGATATATCATATATTATGATATATAAAATTATAATATTTAATTATTTTTACGATTACCGACGGTCCGGACCGTCTGAACTTGCGACGGAAAGAAAGCCGTCAAAAATTTTGACATTTCAAACCGTCAAAAAAATAAAATAATAGTATAAGAAATTTTGTAATTTATTTTTTTTATTTTCGACGGTCATGACCGTTAGAACTTCCGACGAATTATTGTTCGTCGTAAAATCTATCACAAATTATGACATTTATGTCTGTTGGAAATTATCCATAAAAAAATCTTATTTTTCTTATAGTGGGGGCAACCGTAGGCGACGGAGGAACGGCTGCCAAGTTCATGTGTTCAAGTTTTACATAAAAAATTTCATCCAAACTCTACAGAAGAATTTCTATCTCACATTAGCAAACTTTGAAAAACTTTCGTTCCTCTATCCAAACACCACCATTAAAAATTTAAATTTTCGTATCCAAACACTACCTCTAAAATTTATTAACCCTTTACAAAATATGCCACTGCGCGGTCACAATTGAAAAAAGAAATACTTTCTCTGATCGGAAAAAAAAATAATAAGGGTACTTTCTTGGAGAAGCTAGACGTCATCCTGATATCATCATCCCACTCCTTTGATCCGTCGAGTTGATCTCAATTGGCGTCTCGACCGATGCACGTACTGATGCGGCCAATTGGTCAAGCCTCGACTGGTTCCTCAGCCGCTGTTGAATTGACGATCCGATTGTTCCCTTTTGATTTATTTTTATATTTTTTTTAAAATAAATTATAAATATTAATTATAATAATCTTAAAATATTTACTTAATTATTCATTATCATTTATATCATTTTATACATTATATATTTAAGAAAAAAATATTATAATATGTAAACAATGCATACTAAATATATTATAATATATAACATTAAATAATCCGGTAAGTTATGAATTTGTGCTTTTTTTGTACTTAGACTCGGTCTTCATATGGAATAAGTTGAAGTTTTGACAACCCCATCCGGTCGTCATTAAGTTGATTGTACATGTTTCAAGGTGATTTCTTATTTTTCAATATTTGATTAAATTATTTCAATTTCGATTCGTATTTAACTATATTTTAATAATATAATAATATTTTATTATTTATTTCACAGCCAAACGTCCGATGTATAATTGATCGAGAATATTTCCGGAAAGCCGATCGAGATAGGACAACCATATAATCTCATCAAGTGTTCATCGAACTTCGCCTCAGAATATAATTGAATAATGAATAAAATCTATGTTCCAATAAAAATTATAATACACGTGCAATAAATATTTTAAGCCTTTTTGTAAAATTAATCTTATAAATGGAGAATGCACTGTGTTTATGTGTGATCTTTGACAAATATTTGGGCAACTTTGGACGTAACTAATTATAATTATTTTAAAATAAATTCTTGATATTCACATCTTATTTATTCTCTTAAATTTAATTTTTTATTATGTACATAGATTATTACAGTAAGCGTGAAATTTTTTTATTGCATCATTTTTATTTATTATTTAAAGTTCTTATATATTTCATTATTTTATAATGTAATAATCCAATTGAGCTATTATTATTATTATTATTATTATTATTATTATTATTTCTTAGATATATGGTATGGCGTTATGAGATGATAACAGTTCTCACATTCCTGCACATTTAATTAAATTTTAATTAATCACATATGAGCAAAGGTTCGTGTAATATATATAATTATTTAATACACGATTATTGTAATTAGCTTTCTCACCAAGTTAATAAATAGTAACATATGCGTGCATTTAATCCATATAATACAGGGATTTAAAAGATAATAAGGATTTAAACCATTAGTGCAAATGGATGACACCGATGATAAGGGTTTCTGAATTGGGAAAAATATAGGGTAATAATTTTACATTAAAACAAATCATCGGATCCATATCGCTTCCATCCATTAAAATTATTGATAACTTATGTACACATTTTATTATTTATAGTGTATCTAATTTAATTTTCTATCTAAATCCCTTTAATTTCTCTATATGTCATTTCCTTTTTTCTCTCTTCTTAATTAAAAATTTGAAATCATCCGGGATCAATTTCATCCTCTCTATTTATACTTTTTTCTTATTATTTATTCATTTTATTCTTTGTTTCCTTTTTTTCTTGAATTTTTTCCATGTAAATTCTGTTTCCATTTCCGTCAAAACCATTTATTTATTTCATATTTTACTCTTCTTGTAGGTGTTTAGTCTCTTTCCAAAGATATATGAAAATAATAGAATGTGGTCCGGATTCAAATGCAATGCTTTATATTTATTTAATTTATACGTCATATATGAATTTGTGATGACACTATTTTTTTAAAAGAAAGATATTATAATCCAAATAGTAAAACCCATCATATACTCTATTATAAATTATTAGGAAGCACCGAGGGATGTTGAGCGCATCTCACCCGTTGATTCGATCCAAAATTGAGATAATTGATTTTTTTAAATGATAAAATTTAATCACTTTTGATTATATTCATTAATAAAAAATCAATGATTAACATTCGCTCGACATTTCATTCAGAACAGAAGATATTATGGAGGAACATTAATCTCATATTTTATTTTATTATTAATTACAATCACGGAGAGAAAGATATTTGCCATTAAATGTTTCCAAACTATGGATATATTTTCTTTTTTTTTTTTTTAACCTATGGGCTAACACCCCTATCCCCATTTCTCGTCTGTTGGCCATGCAAAAGCGCAGCAGCGGTAGCACCACGACGTCAAGGCCGGCAGCTACCATGAGATCCTCCTCCTCTGTGTTGTTCTTCGCCGCTCTTCTCGCCGCTTCCCTCCTCCCATCATCCTCCGATGCTCGCCGTCTATCGGCCGACCGATGGGAGCCCAAGGATCCGCATGGCCACTACGTCGTCGAGATCGGCAAGTTCGCCATCGCTGCCAACAACGAGATCACCAAGCACACTTATCCGCTGGTCTTCGTCGCCGTCGTGAAAGCGGAAGCGCAGGCGATGGCCGACGGCGCCACGAGATATCGGCTGGACGTCGAGACCAAGCACAACGGCGTCGGCGCTTCGGAGTTCTACCGGGCTGTTGTGATTGATAAGCCGTCGAAGAAGTTCAGGATGCTCTATGATTTCCTGAAGATCAGCAGTTTATGATGTGATATGTCTGTCTCTTCTCGTGTTAGCTGCGTTCCATTAATCTTGTTTGAATCGTGCTTCGAAAAATGAATAAAATAGTTCTGACTTTCTGTTGTGATACTCCTGAATTTTTGTATATTTCTTTTCTTGCTCTTTTTTAAATAATCGGGTTCTAGTATATGTATAGTTGGGTTGAATGATCCACGTCGTTTTTTGAATGCAATCGGAAAAAAAATTCACCTGAATTATGTTTATTCGACATAGTTCATCGATCATCCTTTTCAACAATTTTGGTGTGATGCAATGCATGTAGTGTTAGATAATTCAGTTCAAGTTATTAATGGTTCGATATATATATATATATATATCAATTTAATTTATCTGTATCAACAATAAGATAATACAGAGAAAGAGAAGATCATAAAGGTCTGTCACAGTCTCTTATTCCAAATCAAATCCCATCAATTTGGGTCCCAAAAATAAGGACCATTCAATCTCATTACATTTTAATTAAGGGCCTAACGAATGAGGACGCAATGTCCCTCTTCTCTTTAACATTACAAACAAACTGAGTTATTCTGAAAGGTTATATAGTCACTTTAGCGTCCAAGGTTAAAATATCATTTAGGGACTTGTATGGACTAGATAACGACTCTATTTAAGTGTTACTATGTAAGATGTGCGGACATAAATTAAAATAATAATTATAATAATGTTGACAAATTCAAAATTGATCACATATATGACAGTAATTTCATAATATTCACATTCGAGAAGAAACATGTTTCAATTTTAATATATTATATTGTTACAAAATACCTTTGAATGATAATAATAGAAACATAACATTATAACTAAATTAAATTTGTTTTTTTAAAGTATATATAATAATTCATACGTGGATTATAGACGTCTATAGCTATTAAATGTTGATAGATTTAAAAAATATTTGTATAATAATTGAAATTTTATTTACATAGGTGTCTGTATACATAAATAATATTAACAAATCAAAATAATAATATTTATTTATCTAGTAATAAATAAAATATAGTGATTAAATATGATATAGAAATTGTTTAAATAAAATATATAAAAGTAATTTGTCTCCATGATAAATTTGAATGCAATGATTTAGGTCTCGTCTGGCTTAGTTGATAGAAAATAATTGATAAATTAAAGTGTTGATAAGTATTTTATTGATTGAAATTTATTTTTAAAAATAAATAATTATACATATGGATAAAATTATTTATATTAATAATAATTAGTTAATGATGATAAGACTGATTGGCATAGTAAATATTTGTAGAAAATTCTTATGAAAAATACTTATAATTCATAAATTCAAAAAATCAACAATTCAAAATGTGAAAATGTTAAATTCTCGGGAGGCATTCCATAATATGTTTAGACTACAGTGCTAATAGAAATTTATTAAAGGGCCCTTAATGGGATAAAAATCATAACAATTTAATAACAATTTTTAAAAAAATAAAACGATGGTAAATATTTTAAATTTAGTTGACAAATAACTATAGTTCTTTAAAAAATGTTATTTTTATTATTCGAATGCAATCGAATGTGGTCATAAAAATGTGGATAACAAATAGACAGAAATAACTTGAAAAATAAGAATGTTATAAATAATTGAAATGAGAATAAAAACACCTTTTCATCTATATTGTTGGAATTTTCTCGAGATGTCAAATTTGCCACAATCCTACTAAGCATACTTTGAGATTTTCATTCTTGATTCATTGACATCATTAATGGTAATTCATTTCCATCTTCCATATCACAACTGTGTTAATACCAGCGTACAAATAAAAGTAACCAAATACAAACAAAAATAACAACAAATAAATAGAACCACTCTAAACTATTGACTAATATGCATCTTCTCGCTGAAAGCCCACAACATGGACTTCTCTATTCTATGGATGATTGGCGTGAAGGAATAGTAAAGACTAAAAAAATATGAGAATGAGAGAAAATTAGTAGGACATGAAAATTAGATAAATAAATGTAGATATACATGTTGGATGATAGTGGATCACGATCTCCATACTCTACCATGTTCGTAATGGTTAAATAAATATAGATTGTAGGTTGTAACCCCAATAGCCATTATCTATTATCTAATTATTTTTTTCCATTTTTATTTAATATATATACACCATAACAAATTTTATATTGGAAAATTATAGTTTTATTTCAAATGTATTATGAATAATATTTTATTACTAAAACATTATCCTAAAATATTTTATCTGGTACGAAGTATAAGCATTCTCATGTATGTAAGAATAGGTGAAAACTTATTATAAGTATTTTGTTAACTTAAAAGTAAAATATTGATAATACTTTTAAATTATTAAACAACCTTTCAATAAGCATATAAATTAAAACTTTAGTTAATTATGACATATATGGTATCTTAAAATTTTGCTAAGCATCACTCTCCCTTTACTGCATTATCTGTAATAGAGTATATAGATATAAATATAAGATAATACAATAAGAGGATAGTAAACATAGACAATTATTTTAAGATAAACAATGATATTACATTAATTTAGAACAAAAATGTTGAATTCAAACTGGTTAATGCAACACGCTATGCATTAAATATTCTAACTAAAAAATCTTGAGCAACAATAATATATTAATTTACATAGAAAAGAGGCATAAAACTCACAAAAAAAATAAAGAATGTGAAAATTATGTACCATCTGAATTGTGAGATCAAACCTGTAGAGAAAAAACTTAAGCAACAATAATATATAAATTTAAAAAAAGACAGAAAACTCACAAAGATATAAAGAATAAAAGTGAAGATTATGCACCATCCGAATTGTGGAATGTATAATGCATGTATGCACCATTTTAAAAACAATCAACTTTTGGTTCGATTATTTTCTTCATGTATCTGCACATTTGAAAAAAAATTATTAGTAAAAGTATTACACTAAGAAAAATAACCGAGTCAAGAGGTGATACATATATTACTCTTTATAAAAAAATGGATGCAGAGAACAATTTAAATTATTTACTAAAAATGCTCAATTCATCTTTCTAAGACCACGCATCTATTTTTTTTTTCATCATGATCATGCAAGAGAATTGAATGAAGAGTTGGTTATAATCTAAACAATGATGCATGTGGGTGGGAAATCTTCAACGACATAAAATTGAGGGTGAATATATATGAATTGTGCACACAATTCCTGCTTGGATTTCTCAACATATTTATAGTGTAAAAAGTGGAAGGCAGCTGTTTAGTTTTTTAGAACTACTTTGATAACTTATTTTATTCAGTTATATCAATTTTTTTATTTTTTATTTCATTTATTTAAATGATTTATCTTAAAGTAATAACCATTCCGGCATATAAATGATGATTTAATTAGTTTATCCAACGTTTCTTTCTTATGAGTTTGATTATATTTTTTATGATAATCCTAAAGTTTTGTTGATTAGTTTATCTAATGTTTCCTTATTCTGATTATTCTATTAAATATAAAAATAATAATAAATCGTTTCTTAATATAGATATAGGTAGAAGTATAGATAGTATCTTTATTTTTTTATTTTTTAAATCTCTCTTTAAATTATTATTTTATTATTATAAATTATGGATACAATATAACCATATTGATATAAAGATACATAGTTGTGATAACCGTATAGATAAGAAAATTTTATAATTATCATATTTTATAATTATATAGATATTTTTAATTTATTTATAATATGTTTAGGACACTTTTCAACATATATTCAAGTCAAGTGTTGACTTCTCCCACCTTACTATTCTCCTTTTTAATATAGTATAAAAAATAAATATTAAATTAAGAGTATGAAATTTAAGAGGCGGTTGATTAATTTTTTTAACGGCTTTTGACAACCTTCTACTTTCTTACTTTATTTTTTTTTTAAAAAAACTTATGTTTGCTTCTATTCACATTAATCTACTATATTTCCTCTACTTTAGATTATTATTCTATTTTAAGAAATTTTTTTAATAATTATTATGTTATTATATATTATGATTACTATATAAATAGTCCTCTCAAATTTATAACCATATAAATAGTAAAGATCCGTAATTATTATAATTGTATGGATAATGAAATTACAACAACAACAACAACAAAGCCTTATCCCACTAGGTGGGGTCGGCTACATGGATCATACGACGCCATTCCGCTCTATTAGTAACCAAACCTTTCGGTATATTATTCACCAATAGATCTTGCTCTATTAGTTCGCCAAGTGTCCGCATTGGCCTCCATCTCCCTCTTTTAATCGGACTCCAGATTAATGAAATTATTTAATTAAAATATTTGATAATCATAATTGACAATTATTATTATTATTTTTGCTTCAATTGTCATACAATAATTGTATGTTTATTTCTTATTGTATATTTATACTCTAGTTTATCATAATTGTATGATATAGAAATGCATAGTTATTATAACCATACGGACAATAAAATTATATGATTATTATATAATTATCATTATAATTGATATATTTAAATATATTACATTGAACATCTATATTATATTATATTATTATAGTAATTTTAACTGATTTAAAAAATAACTCTGAATTTTTTTCATAAATAATATTATAATTATTTATTTACAATTGATTTAAAGATAATTGTCAAATAATTTATTTTCATAATAAGTGTATAAATAATATTCATATATATAATTAATATTCTAATTAGTTATAAATTTAACGATAATTTTTAATATGCCAGATTTTATTCTCTCATTTAAAACTATCCTTTTAATAATATATAGATATAGATTAGTTTCTGTAAATTATAATTACTATTTCTAGAGACACTTGTCAATTCATATTGACGCCAAGTGTCATTCTCTCCTTCAAAGTACTCTCTTTAATATAATATAGATATTTAAATACTTTTAATGACCAGTTTTCTAGCTTTTTATATACATATTTAATTTTAAAAAATTTAGGGTCAAATTCAGTCATTAGTACATTTTCAAAATTGTTAAAAAAACTATATATTTGATCATCTAAACCATAATCAAGTAAAAAAAAAGTTATGACTTGAGCACAGTGCATGGCGGAGGGGCTTCACACATAACTCTAATAATTTTCAAATTATTATTGACATAAATGATAAAGTTTTCATATTGTTTTCAATTATAATGCATAAAAGTATTAATTTAAATTACCAAACTCATATCGACTTTATATCTAAATATGAAAAATTTATGTATACATATTTTAAGCATAAAATGATGTTATAAAATCAAGATTAAGTGCATGATCATAAAATTATTAATGATATAAAAATATTATTATTATTATAAAAATGTAATTATAAGGATAAATGTAAAATTTAAAAGTGAAATATATTTTTCATGATAATTGGTATAATGTGTATGATGATGATAAAAATATATTATATTTATTATCAAATGAAGAGTAAGAAAAATGATGTTTTGCCATATCCAATTAATAGCATCATGAAATATATTCTGCTGATGATATATTAATGATACTTTTATATATGAAATTATGTAATTTAAGCTAATTGAGATAAAAGATAATTATGAAATATATTATTTTATTTGGTTATGCAATATTATATATACTCTATAAAAAAGTATAATAAGGAGAACAACATAATTTAAGAGAAAAATATTATTTATCATAGTAATTAATCTAATGTGCTTCATATTATAGTAAAAATAAATTGTATTTATTATAAAATCATATGCAAGGGGAAAATTGGCTAATAAGTCAGTTGTAAGATTCAAACCTATAACCCTTGAGTTGATCATCAATGCACTCAACCTATAACCTTTATGTGATCAAAGCACTACTAATATTAAATTTATCTAGTGCGCCACTGCTTGAGCATAAGTACATGATGTTAGCCACTTAGCGTTGCATTCAAACTCATTCATAATCAGAACTAATATTCAAATTTAACATTCAATCTTCAAACCAAACATTCACTTAACATGCACTATTTGTAACCAAATGTTTACATACTACGAAATGATCTCTTAAAAAAGACATCCTCAAAACAAAATACAAGAAATTTTTTTTTATTATTTTATTTATATTCTTTTATAAGGACCTTGACATTCATTAGAAACCTTTAATTGGAATCAAATTATAAATTATTACTTCTACCAAAAATAAGTATAAATTATTTACTATCAACAAAAGGTTAATTAACAATAACTTTACAAAAAAGTATTAATGTGCATGTACTGACAACAAAAGATCTATGCCCTAATGCCCACAAAATATGGACATTGAAATATAGTCATTGATGTGTATTCAAAACAAAGCATCGTTGGCCTTATCCTACTTATAAAATTAAGTTGCATTTGTTGTATCAAAAACATATATATCCACTACAAGAAAAAAGGTTTTTAGAGACCAAACCTAGTAGTCACCAAAACTCTAATTTTGGTCCCTATTACCTTTTCGAGATCAAAATAATTTTAGTCCCCCCTCGTCCCTATAACCGGTCGTTAAAACTCTTCCAGACCAATTTTTTTTGTGATTGGTCACAAAAAAGAAGATCTTTTAGGGACCAATGGCAGATGACATACTTTTGTGATTGGTTTCTAAATATACGCTTTTGGAGACTTTGGTCCCTAGAAGTGTAGTTTAAACAATATGTTTTTGAGCTTATCCAAAATTTATTGTGCATTTTGATTCTAAACAATATTGCAATTGTAGTAACCGATCTTTCCGATCCCAAAATATTTATTATTGGTGACATGATTGATCCATAAACCTTGTACATAACTATATATACACAATACAAATTAAAAATGTTACACATCTGTATTGTTCTAAAAAGTCTTTGTATAAGACAATGACTAATTACATTACAAAAATTACACTTTCATGCAGCTAAGGTATATAAAAGAAGACAATTACAAAAGTGTATGGTAAAGAATAAAAGATTAAACGACTTTGTACTAAAAGCATTGAGAAACTCTTTCAAACCATCGAGAGATCGTCATCCTGACAGTAAATTTTGGATGAGTTACTCAACATTTTGTGCCTTCCTCCACCCATTTTTTAAATTTATCATCATAATACAATTTGTTCTAGTCAACAAGCTTGGCCTTCACAAATACAATAACAAATATACCAAAAGAATGTTACAAAAGGCAGAAAAAATTGGCAAGAAAAATTAAGGTCACCAGAGCATTATTTTCCGTGATATACCTCATGATGGGATGTTGAAACCCAACTGGTTGTCTTCAAAAGAATTTCGAGCCAAAGAGTCCAAAATGAGACCCACTAGAAAGCTCTTTCTTTTGTACACTTCCTGAGTCTGTGCCTTTTGGTGAATTCTATAAGGATTCATTTTGACATTGCTCCAAGTTTATTAGTTTGATGGCATGAGTATGAAGAGACAAATGTGTTAGAATTTCTACACAAGAGAAATTATGCACAGCGAGAAAATTCGAGAAATTTAAGGCGACGCAGAATTGTATTAGATGGAAGAAACAGAAGAGGATTACAAGATCAGATTGATCCAGGATTGTCCAGGATGGTCTTACAAGCCTTAATTATAAGTCCTTTTATAGGGCATTGGAGAAACAACTCCTACTCTAACTTAATGACCTAATCCTACTAGGCATACAAGCCTCTTCTCTAGAAAAACATTCTTGGCGTAGGAGTAGAAATCTGACTTTCTGAAGCCCTGAAGAATCCAGCCCCCTTCAAAGTCCATCTTGAAGTTCAATTCGGCCAAGCCTCCTGCCTGGCACCCTGCCAAGCCCGGACGCGCCTGGGGCGTGCCCGCTAGGGCAGCCCTAGTCCCACTCGGACTAGGACAAGTCCTGGATGGCCCCTTCATATCTTCAGCCCTTTTAGGAGTAGATCTTCGACTCCAAGTGCCCCTCGGTCCAAGAAGGAAGCTCGGCCCTCCAAGAATCCGCCATGTCATTCTCGACATCGGAAACCGGCCGACTCCTATTCCTACTAGGAGTAGGAATCCTTCCGACCCTGTACTTCTCGTCCAAGCATCTCTCGAAGTCTTCCTATTGCTTTTTTGGATCCAAACAGATTTTCAATTAAAGTAGGATTCAAGGCATTATTTAACAAATCTCCACCTTGAATTGTATCCTACAATCAGATATTTAACACTCTCTGCCGCCGCTAATCCCTGTTCTGATTTTGCACATGCGATAGCATCCTTGTATCTTGATCTGGTGATAGTGATATTTGGGTTTTCTAGTGATAACTTGCTGAAATTAAAGAAAAAGTCAATTTTTCTTTTTTTTGGGTCTCCCAACTCACTAGCTGCAAGTGCACAGGTAAGTTGTAGTAGACTCAGGTTGTTGTATTCACAAGAATTTGAAGTCTAAGACACCCTAAAACAATCTAGATTAGTTCTACTTAAGTGGCTAAAAATAGATTTTTAATGAATAGTGAAAATAGATTTTTTTTTATGGAAAGTGAAATGATAACTGATTTTTGGGTTTTGGAAATTCTTGCAAAACAGAATTATAAATGCTAAATTGAAGTCTAAAAAGGTTCAACTATCTATGAGGAAAGTTCTTCTAGGATTTGGGGTTCATCTAAATTAATTAAGGATGGAATGGAACAAGTTATCATTAAATGTCCAACTTTTGATTCAACTTGAAAATGATTGTTCCCACAGCTCAATTGGCCTCTAACTAAATAATATATGATTATATAGTTGTTAGCTAGGTTGAATCAAAAGAGGGTCCTCACTGAAAATCAAGTTATCGTTGGGCTCAAAAGAAAGTTCAATGCTGATTTTTGCAATTCAAAGAAGTTTGGAATGATAACTTGCAATTGCAATCATAAAAAGATGGAATCACTCTAATCAATTAAACCAGGATGAAATCTACTCAATAATGGTGCTTGTGATCCTTGATTCATCTCTGAATTTCAGGAGGATTTAAAATCAACATCTTGCTTGCAAAGTAAATTGAAATCCACACAAACACACTCAATTGGAAATGCAAAACATATGGCCACATGAATTCACAATTTCCATTGCTCCTTGGCCCATCTATGGATCTCAAGGAAGCCCTTAAGACTACCTCTCAGTAGTGGATTAAAATGAGGGTTGACAATGAAAATCAAAATTTAATTAAAATAAGAAAATAGGAATCAACATTTCAGAAAAACCAGCAATGTAGATTGATGGAATTAAGGTTTGCCAAATGCCTCTTGACCCATCTCTGGACTGCAAGAGATTCCTAAAGTATACCTCTCAGTGATTTGAATAAAATAGGGATTAACAATTGGCAAATCAGATTTCAAACAATCAGAAAACAAAATTCAGAATCAAAACTCAGAAATCAGATTTTAAAAAAATCAGATTTGAATCCTAAATTGTCAAACATCTTGATTCATTTCTGAATAAGATCAGGACAAATATTAGCTTCTCAACTATTCAATTAATCCAATCCTTGATGACAATCAGATCCAAAAGCCCAGGGAATCAGATTTTGGAATTCAGGAAACCAAAAACTATGAAATCAGTATTTTAGAAATCAGAATTTTAAACCAATGGAAATCTGACTTACCAACTGATTCTTAACTCATCTCTGGACTAAAAGACATCCCTAAAGTTTACTTATCAGTGAATGGAATAATTCAGGGGACTCAATTGGTAAAAATAGATTCCAATGAGGAATCAAAAAAATCAGAATTCTGATTTCTATTCAGGAATTAGTGAAAAAATCTGGTTTGAGTCAAATGATTGCCCAAACAATCTTGATTCATTCCTGAATAAGATAGGAGCAATAACCACATTCCAATTACTCAATTAACCAGATTAGAAATGAAGAACAGATTCTGATATCCACAGAAATTAGAAAATTCAGGAATCAGGAAATCAGAATTCAGTTTTTAAAATCAGATTAGGAACAACTAACAGATTTGAATAATAAAGAATGCCAAACATCTTGATTCATTTCTGATCAAGATTTGGGACAATATCAACCTTCCAGTTGCTCTATTAATCAGATCCACAATGGCAAACAGATTCAAAGGTTCAAGAGTTCAGGTTCAAGAAATTCAGAAAAATAGAAACTATAAAATCTAAGTTTCAGAAATCAGAACTTCAATTAAATTGGAATTCAGAACTTGACATTGATTTCTAATCCATTTCTGAACTAGGGATAGATCAAATGATAACTTCTCAGCTATAGATTACAATAGGATCCAACAATGGCAAGAACTAACTCTAAATAATTCTGAAATCTGAAAATCAGCAAATGATTCAGTGCATGAATTATAAAACAGTCCATATCCATCCAAAACTAATCTAAACTACTACACTATCCTAGAAGAAATGGAGTTTAGCTCCTCATATTTACAAGATTTGACATCAAATGGGATAAGAAACAGATACAAATCATGGTTCTTTGAAGCTTCTCAGCCAGCAGCAGCAAAATTCAGCAGCAGCAGCCTCCTTCCTTGCTCAAAACCCTCTATGACCAGCCCCAAAACCCTTGCTCAAACCCTCTATGACCAGCCCCCATCCTCATCCAGAAATTCCCTATTTTATATCACTCCTCTACACCCTTAGATCAGCATCAGAATGTTCCTTCTCCTTTGATTACAGCCACCTGTCCACCTGCAGAAATTTCAGCTGCTGGCAGGTACTTTTGTGCAGGAAAAGTAGATGGTCCCCCCTACTTTTTTCACTTTTTGGCCACCCTTTTCTCCTTGCTATAAAAACCCAAACAGCAAGCATCAAAGCTCTTGAGTAGTATTTTGACAAATAAGGATTAGGATAATGCTGGTAACTAGTTTAAATATCAGATGGGATTATGTGTTGTGCAAGAATGAAAACTTATATCGATATGAATGAATTCAAGGGCCCGGAATGATAACTTTATGGAAATCTTGGAAAATATCCTAATATGGGTGGTTCAAAGTATTTCATACATCAATTTGATTAGAGTGACAAGTGAGTGAGGTCAGAAATCAAATATGAATGAGATTCCTAAGGAGTGATAACATGAGTGTCCAAAAACGATAACTTATATGACTTAAAAATGATAACTTGTGATAACTTGAGTTTTGATTATCCAAATGTGATGAAATTTGACCAGCAATGAGTTAGAACAATAATAAGATGATTGCTTAAGGTCCTTGTGCAGAATTAATGGTTTTGCATGTCGAAATGATAGAATTTCTCTTTAACGATAACTTGGCACTTGAAAAATGATAACTTGTTCAAATGGACTTAAAACTTTGCACAAGTTGAGATGTAACTATCCAAATATGATTTATATATGATAATGATGGATTTAGGGCAAAAAAACCATTGAAAATCAGTTCATTCAAAATAATGATAACTTGACACTTAGGAATGATAACTTGTCCTCAAAATGATAACTTGGCATAGAATTTAGATATTAATGGATTTTGGCATTTTAGAACCTCTATGCACATGGAATTAAGTATGAAATGAGGAATATCAACTAGTTATCACAATGTTTGCATTCCAAGTATAATTGGCCCAAAAATAGGTAAAAGTGAGACTCGATATGTATGAATTTCATCTAAAATGGGTTAGAATCATATAATGATCAGCAAGTGATCAAACTCCCCCAAACTTAGCCTTTTGCTTGTCCTCAAGCAAAACATTCAGAAATTAGGGACAACTTGAATTAAAAGTCCACAAATGAAGTAAAGATTAGCTGAATTGAATCCAATGAGTTTCCCACTTTGCCAACACTTCATTCTTTCCAAAAACTCAATTTCTAGCTAGGGAATCACAGAGGCTAAAGCAAATTTAAGCCATGGAAGAAGTACTAGCAATAACATGTTTGAATTGTAGTAATTGTCAACTTTACAAAGGGGTTGAACTATAAATCTCTTCATGAACAGGTTTTCAATTGATTAAACAGGTTTAACACCTAACTTTTATTCATGAAATGCATATAAACAGGTTTAGCACCTGATTTTTATTCATGCTTTCTTTAGGAGAGATTCCTTTGGAAGTTTTGCTCTCCTACATTTTTTTTCTTTTTGCATTGAAGAGAGATTCCTTTGGAAGTTTTGCTCTCTTCCTTTTTTCTATGCATGCATATGACTTTTTACTTTTCCTTTTCTCATTTTTCTATCATGTTCATGAAGTGAGTGATAGTTCAAACTCAAGTATAGTTTAGATCCTTTTATCCAAAAAGTCAAGTTTTCCTATTTAGCATGGCAGCAAGAGCCTTGACTCCCTTCTAGACATCTGATATTACTAATTCAATCCATAAGTATCAGCTAGTATGACTCACAAAAAAGAAAAATTTTCAGCTAAAAATTTCATTCAAATGCATCTGAATTCATAATGCCAATTAAAGCAAGAAGGCTAATGGCCAAGTTGGCCACCTGGTATTGGAGTGCACCCACTGTCATAATGAAGTATTCTACCCATTTCAGAGTCAAAATAAATTCAGAATTGAGTTGGGTCCAAAAAATGATAACCAAGTGATAACTAGTGAAAACTTGTGAAAACCAATGATAACCTGGTATGAATTATGATATGAACATTAGAATCAATTGAAAACATGATGTAAAGGTTAGAAAAGCACCAGGTTCCCTCCCCCAAGCTTATTCTCAACACTGTCCTTAAGGTTGAAATAAAGGCAAGGGAGAGGGGTGGGTGGGATTGAAATGCATTAAATTGGGCATTTGAATTCTCTTGGCACTTCATCCAGAAACTTTGGGTGGTTTAACCTTCATTAGTTGCAACTGATCCTGCAGAGAAACAAAGGATATCAATTGGTATGGCAGATTTGCAACTAATCAGATTTTTTTTAGTGCAGAATTCAACATTGCATTGGGAATTTCTGAAATTCACTGAAATTAGGCTATAATAGATTGGGATAACTGAAATGAATGTTAATTCAGATGATAACATGATCAATGTAGCATAATGAGAAAGATAATATTAGTTATTATTAAGTTTTCAGTGTAAAAATCAGAAATAGGGGTAAGGGTACTCCCTGAATTTAAGACTTGTGAATTGAACATGTTCCTCATCACTTATTCCTGAAAAAACAGAAAGATTAGGTTGATAATGTCTTGGGTTACCTCCCAAGAAGTGCCTTTCTTTAATGTCTTTGGCTAGAAATTGTTACAAGGTGAAATCAACTAGGTGGTAGTGGCAAATCAGTTAGAATCAACTCCTCCTTTGCAGAATTCATGACTGTGGGATTGTAAAGCTTTAACCTCTGTCCATTTACCTTAAATATGTCATCTTTGTCATTCAGAAGGTCCACAACACTAAATGGATATACTTTGTGAATTTTGAATGGTCCACTCCACCTTGACTTCAACTTTTCTGGAAAAATCTTTAATCTTGAGTTGAAGAGTAGTACAAGGTCTCCAACCTTGAAATCCCTTTTTAGAATCCTTCCATCATGCCATCTTTTAGTCCTTTCCTTGTAGAATTCTGAATTATGGTAGGCATTTAGCCTAATTTCATTAAGTTCATCAATTTGGAGAAGCCTCTTTTGCCCACATGCATGCATATCATAATTGAGTGTCTTGACTGCCCAATATGCCTTATGCTTCAACTCAATTGGCAAATGGCAGGTTTTTCCATAGACAAGCTTGTAGGGAGAAGTACCAATTGGGGTCTTGTATGCTGTCCTATATGCCCAAAGAGCTTCATTCAACGTCAAACTTCAAACTCCAATCTTTTTTTGTCAAAGAAACTGTTTTCTCCAATATGACTTTTACCTCCCTATTTGACACTTCTGCTTGGCCATTTGTTTGGGGGTGATATGAAGTGGAAACTTTGTGCCTCACTCCATATTTAATTAGGAGGTTTTCAAAACACCTTTCAATAAACTTATGACCACTCTAGGAATTCCAAACTTTGGAAAGATAACTTCCTTGAACAACTTGATTACTGCCATGGAATCAGCTGCAATGGTGGGAATGACCTCAATCCATTTGGACACATAGTCCACAACTAGAAGAATAAACTTGTAACCACATGAACTAGGGAAAGGCCCCATGTAGTCAATTCCCCAAACATCAAATATTTCCACTTTTAGAATTCATTGTTGTGGCATTTCATTCCTTCTTGAAATGGAACCAGCTCTTTGGCATTGATCACAATCCTTCACAAAGATATGTGCATCCTTGAATAAACTTGGCCAATAAAATCCAGATTGGAGGACTTTGGCAGCAGTCTTGTGTGTGGCTCCATGACCTCCGTAAGGGGATGAATGGCATGCCTCCAAGATTTCTTGAAATTTTGATTGGGGTACACATCTTCTATACATGTCATCAGGAGATTTTTTGAATAGAATGGGATCATCCCAATAATAATCTTTCAAGTCATGAAAGAATTTCTTTCTTTGCTGATATGTGTAGTCAGGAGGGGTAATCATCATTAGATTCGCTATTTTGGTGAGCTACTGCAGCAATCGTGTCTTTCTTCTTCTTCTTAGGGCAACCTTCTTCCAGTGACCCAGTTCTTTGCAGTAGTTGCAGATGTCCTTCGGATTGATGTTCTTCTTTGACTTACCCTTTTTAGGGTTTGTCTTCTCTGCGGTTGTTACCAACCCTGCGGCCTGAATCTCTGCAGAATTTCCAGATGCCCTATGTCGAAGTTCACGAGTATGGAGACTCGATCTTACTTCTTCCAGACTTATAGTTTTCTTCTCGATAATTATAGACTGAATAAAATTCTCATATGATGGAGGAAGCAAAACTAACAAAATTAGAGCAGCATCTTCATCCTCAATCTTCACATCTATATTTCGTAATTCCATCAACAGAGTATTCATCTGATCAAGATGATCTTTCAGAGGGGTACCTTCTTGCATGCGGAGGGTGAACAGACGTTGCTTCAACAACAACTTATTGGTCAGAGACTTGGTCATGTAGAGACTCTCAAGTTTCGACCACAAACCAGTCGCCGTTTCTTGATCGGCGACTTCTATAATCACCTCGTCCGCCAGATACAATAGGATCATAGAATGCGCCTTCTCTTCCTGTGCCACCAAACTTGCGAGGTTGGACTCCTTTTCTTTGCCATTCGAGTCTTCCTCCTTTGGTTTGTTCTTCGACACGTTCGCGAGCGACGCCCATACTCCCTGTTGTTTCAAAAGTGCCCGCATCTTGATCTGCCAGAGACTGAAACTATTTCGTCCTATAAATTTCTCGATGTTCACGTTGTGCGATGCCATCTCTACGTCTGACGGAGGATCGATGATGAAGCCTTGCTCTGATACCAGTTTGTTAGGATTTTCTGCACGAGAGAAATTATGCACCGCGAGAAAACTCGAGAAATTTAAGGCGACGCAGAATTGTATTAGATGGAAGAAACAGAAGAGGATTACAAGATCAGATTGATCCAGGATTGTCCAGGATGGTCTTACAAGACTTAATTATAAGTCCTTTTATAGGGCATTGGAGAAACAACTCCTACTCTAACTTAATGACCTAATCCTACTAGGTATACAAGCCTCTTCTCTAGAAAAACCTTCTTGGAGTAGGAGTAGAAATCTAACTTTCTGAAGCCCTGAAGAATCCAGCCCCCTTCAAAGTCCATCTTGAAGTTCAATTCGGCCAAACCTCCTGCCTGGCACCCTGCCAAGCCCGGACACGCCTGGGGTGTGCCCGCTAGGGCAGCCCTAGTCCCACTCGGACTAGGACATGTCCTGGATGGCCCCTTCACATCTTCAGCCCTTTTAGGAGTAGATCTTCGACTCCAAGTGCCCCTTGGTCCAAGAAGGAAGCTCGGTCCTCCAAGAATCCGCCATGTCATTCTCGACATCGGAAACCGGCCGACTCCTATTCCTACTAGGAGTAGGAATCCTTCCGACCCTGTACTTCTCGTCCAAGCATCTCTCGAAGTCTCCCTATTGCTTCTTTGGATCCAAACAGATTTCCAGTTAAAGTAGGATTCAAGGCATTATTTAACAAAATGTCTATTGACGAGGTCAACTAATGGATGAGATCCAAGTTGAAAACCACCAGCTTTGGACTTCTACCTGTTATGCATACTATTTTTATTGTTGTCACCACTCCATTCGCTCATGATCTTCACTAATGCTGAGGAAATTAACAGATGCATAGCCATCATTGATTGGCCACTAATTGATACTTTTGGATCTTCAGAGTAGGTTTCTTTCTCATTCAAAGTGCCTGGTGGCATTAGAGGAAGAGGTACAGGTGGTGCCCCAATCATGTATTGATCTATCAACAAAAGTAAACAATTTTCTTACTAATTTTGCAGGAGCCAAATCTTAACTCAATAATAGAAGTGAACAATAAGAGATTGACAAGAATAATTAATAGAAATTTGACTTTAAGATAATCCTTGAAACACCTGTAACAACTATGCAGTAATGATGACACATGCTTCATGTAAGCAATGAGGCATACAAAGCTGTTGGCCCTACCATCGGCAACAATTTGTGTTGTGAGAAAGATGCGAGGCCTTTCAGAGTTCCCTAATCAACAAAATGATCAAATTCGTGTATCAGCATGTCTAGAATTATTCTGCCAAATTGGAAATTATGGTGTAATGATCTCACCAGAGAGTGCCCAATGTAGCGAACCTTCTGTTTGCTCGAATTCCTGTAAATATACTCCATAGTTGTAGGAAGATCATATGTAGAGAGCTCGTCCCATGGTCAATCCCAATATTTCTATAGGGGCAAATTAATTAACAATTCTGAACTAGATTGCTTTGCAAAACTTCTGGAAATTTCAACTTTATGAAATGATTAATAAGAAAGGATCTCTTGTTAGTATGCAAAGGATATGGAGAGACAGAGACAATACCAGATCTTTGTGGGAGAGGGATGTGTGGCCAAGGCTGTATTTCGTCCCATCGCTATTGGTGATCCACACGTCGTATCCTTTGACGGCCAAGATAAGCGCCACAACCAGAATCCGCTACTGTCAAAACAACAAACGCCTCAACGGCACCAAAATAGCACTAGAATATGATTCGGCGGTGGTCTTCCCAGCCAGTACGCCGCGAACCCCATCCATGTGGGGGCTGCTAGGCACGTGCAGTGAGGCGCCACCGCCGTTGCAGCTCGGCGAAGCTAGCAGGACTGACTCCAACTTTGACACCAACATGGTCATCATCTTGGCAGCCCTGCAGCTGTCATATGCGCGTTTGGACTGAACTACATCATGTGGTGCGCGCAACAGTGTAGCCGGCGGCTGGCCTTGGAGACGCCGGTGGAAGCCGCGATGAGCCTCGCGGCTAGGGGACTCAAGAAGCCGCGCTCCGCCGCATTTGTGGTCGTCCACGGCCCAACCGCCGGCATCCCAAACACCATTGCCCGATATGCCTGGAGGACTTCGCCGCACGCATGAGGGAGGTCAATGCATGGTTGGCGCTTGCAAATATTGAATTGCCCATAATCCTTATATTTGAATCACGTTTGTCTTTAGGAACCAATGCAACCATTGGTCTTCATAAATTATGTTTATTAGTGTCACGGACTACCCTAGAAGCATCATTTGTGTATAATTATGCATTTTATTAACATACTAAGTTAGTTTGGATCTCCATTTAGTGATATTTGTATATAGTAATTAATATTTCGATTAGAACATAATGATTACTTAATTATCGATAAACTTTACAAAGTTATTACATAAGGTCATTAGGAATAAATTATAAAATTTCTAAATATTATCATATATATGTTTAAATAGGATTAAGTAAGCTTAATTAGGGTTAAAACATTTAGTTATGACAAAAACATGTTATTGGTCACAAGTGAGAGCTGCTTGAAGAGATATTTTTTCAAACTGCCATACCACTTCAGAAAATTCTAAAAACAATATATAAGCCACTTAACATTATCTTTTCACCGTAGAAAAATTACCAAAGGCAGAAGTCGAGCGAAACGACTTGGGAAAAATCGAGAACATCGGCTCTTCCAGGTGAGTTTTGATTCGAAAATTGTTCTTCTGATTGATAGGATCATTACTTCATTGATATACAATCATAAATCATGACATTTGGTATAGTTACGACATTCGAAGTTAGCTTTCCATGGCCCCTAGCATCACCTAAAAAAGAATTTTATAGATGGAATTTATGAACTTATTTTCACAAGTCACTCATCCTATCCCGAGTCTGATACAGGTTCAATTTGTAAATAAGGGCACAGTTGAAATAGAGTGAATTAGGGTTTGAAATCTTGATATTCTTGAATAGACATGCCACTTGTTCGGTGAGAAGTGGAATCACCTTATTTGGACTTCTATTTTTAGAGAAATGAAATTTTCATTTCATAGTGATTCTTCTGTCAAATTCTAGGACATGGACAGATAATGACCCGAATTAACTATTTTTGTTATAAGGCTATACAACGAGTTAAATTCCATACTTTTTATGAAAAAATATTAGTGAAGTCTAGTTTTCAGGAATATTATGACCTAGTTAAATGGACAAGTATAATGAAAAATATAAATCAATATTTCAGTGACATATAGTTTGTCAGGACACAAACCCTACGTCAGATTGCCTGGGATGTCCTAACTTACTCACTTGGAATTTGATAATGATATTTGAGAGTTGGAAACCTTAGTATTTCTAGTTTCTAAGCTAGAATCATAAGATTTGCCATGTGGTTAAGAAGTTATGAATTATTTATTGACAGACACTCAGTCTGAAATTCTAAAATAACACCTAGTTAAGCTTTAGAGAATTGAAAAGTCCCAAGTGTGAAATAGCTTATGAATATAAATACTTGAAATTAGAAATTGATATTAGAGAGAATTATATGCATTTTAGGGTGCATAATCATTCATGCATCATGAGTATGCATTACATATTACCTTATTAGTGATTGAGAAGTAAAAAAGGCATTATTGCTTGTAGGAAAACATCAAATTGCAAGTGAAAGGGAGGAAATATAATAAACCTTGTTGAAGTGATAAAGTATAAGGTGAGTGGGCAAATTTACAATAACAAAATATTGTATGTTAATTCTTTTATTTATGGTATTACCTCAAGCAAAGCTTATTATTGTTATTATTGAAACATATCTTGAACTATGAAAAGTATTTATGATATGTTTCTAGGATTTCATATGAGATGAAGTAACTTCTTATACAAAAATGTTTTCAGGGAACAATGCTTGTGAAGTGAAAATAAGTTTTACTTAATAATGATATGTGATTATGACATGTGTATTTTGATATTATTAAACTCCATGTATTCATTAGTCATGCTATTTGAAAAAGGTTTTTGGGGCCGCATTCGATATGCATGAAGTCTTTGGGACATATATCATGTGTATTTGCCCTTTGGGGGCTGCTCTGCATGCACGTATTGACCCATGATTTGCTCTGCGTATCTGAGAATCATGATTGAGTGACACACAATCATGATTGGGATATGTATTGACCCATAATTTGCTCTACGTATTTGAGACTCTTGATTGTAAAGCTCTGCTAATTGTATGACACACAATCATAAAGGGATACGTATTGACCTATGATTTGCTCTACGTATCCATGACTCTTAATTATGAAGCTCTGCTTAATTGTATGACACATAATCATGGAGGAATACGTATTGATCCATGATGAGTATGTGCAATGACACATGTGTGGAGTTTAATTATGAAAATGATGATATCTTGAGTTACTTTTACTTATGTGAAAAGCTCATATGATTTGACAAGTTATGTTATATGTGTTATGCTTTAAATGTTTTCTCATATGAAAGAATTGTGATTTATTTAAATGTTATATACACTCGTATTGTTCCCTATTTTGTACTTTTATTCCACTCACTAAGCAAATGATTATTGCTCACAATACATATTTTAAAATTTTCAAATACTCGTAAGTTCTCGAGTTGAGTCAACTCGGAGTTTGTTTTGCTGCATATAGAAGAGGTCGAGCTGTTGAATCACTTTAATCCCCTTCACTTTTGTTATTTTTTTAAGCATGCATATATAATAGATAGTCTTACATGTTGTAATTAAGTTTGTGAGAAACTTTTTGTAAAGTTGTATAAAACTTGATCCTGTGGGGTGTTACATGTGAGGTGGTTTGTGAAATGATGATAATATGTGAATGTCATGTCCTATAATTTTTATTTAAACTTTGACGAATATATATGCATCTCTTGTATGTATTGGCAAATAACACAAGATAAGTACGGGAGAGAGATTTTGTCGATTTTATTTTTAAAATTGCTAAACATAACTAAGATTATAATAATTGAGATTAGAACTTAGTCACGAAGTTGGGTGTGACAATTAGGAACTAATGCTACAGCTGGTCCTCATAAATTTATATAAATTTGTATTTTATACTTCATAGTAAAGTGAGTCATCAAATAAGAAAATTACCAAGAATCTCTCTTATGAGATATGAGATATGAGAAAAAAGCAAATTAATTACTTATTCTAAAGTGTGATAGTATACGACTTCTTAATTAAGTCAATAAAAAATCAAATAGAAGAATTTTTCATCTCTTCCCGGTAATCATATGAATGTTTCACACAAAAGCTGAAAACCAATTAAAGAATTTCTTGTCACCTTATGAAACCATACTTGCGCTTGCGCTTTATATAAAAGTATGTGGTAAAAGTCGATATACATGAAGATTGATATATTGTTTTGTGATAGAGGATGATAAATTATCAACACATATCAAATGTAATTTAGTAGTCCTATTGACAAAAGAAAATGTTAAGAATCATGCATGCTGCCAAATAAGATGTAAACTCATAGTCATTTAATAATGAAAATCCATCCATATTCTAAAAGGCCAATAATTCCTTGATTGAATAGGCAACAAGTTACTTTTATGATAAAAATAATAATATTGTGATTATAGATGCATAAAAAGTTGAACTATAAGAGTATAGGAATTTTCTTGTTCTAATAAAAGTTACCAAGGTTTTGCTTTTCTAAATATGTATGATTTGAGGATGATTGCATGATTTTAAAATCTTAAAGTAAAATAATCCTTTCATTGGGATAACCTAAGATTATGAGTATGTATTTTCCTATTTTAACATTAGGAGTGAATATTCAATCAATTAAACATATCTAAGAGTCTGTAATTACATTAAAAGTTTATAATAGAAGGTTTAAACTTAATGTAACATTCTCTATGCACCAAGCATACAGCTTGTTAAAAGCAAGCAAAATTATAGATCATAAACTTAGTGGAATAGTTTATGACTTTTTGTGTTGTATAGTTATAGATTTCATAATTAATCACACCATAATTTATGTATGTATCTATGTTTACGTTTACTTTCATATTTATGTTGTTATGGTAAGAGTTGCATTTGTAGTCTTTAGATATAAAAACATAATAAATGAATCCTAGCTATGGGTGGAAGTGGTTCAGGATTTGTCATTGTTTTGTCCCTAAGAAACTAACCCAAAAATTTTGAGTGATCTTCTAAGTTTTAAACGACTGGCCTAAATATTGTTGTAAGAAATAAGATTGAGATAGGAAGTTGCAATTTTTAAGTTGGGAACCTATTTTAAGACAATAGAACTTTTTAAAAGAAATAAAAATATGAAATTGATCATAGTAAATTTTAAAAGATTTTATATTCAAGTTTAAAATCTAAGTACCAAAGTTACATATCCTTCAAAGCTTTATATGAAATTAATATTCTTATTTTTCTTTTTTTGTTTATCCTTCAAAGTTTTATTTAAATAAATTATAAATTAAATTAATAAATATAAATTTACCACATAAATATTATTTAATTATTATGAATGTATAATTATCATATTTATATAAACTATACTAATTATTTTATAAGTTTTAATTTTAAGGGTGTATAATATGCATTTACAATTTAAATTTATTAAATTAAAAATAAATTATATATATTTAATTATTTTGGTTAAGGCTATATTAGTAAAAATAATATATAGATTCGTAGATTTTTTGTTATATTAACTAACTAATATAGATTGTCAAATGGATTATTTATGCATATTAAATAAAATAATGTGCATTATGGCAACTTTTAGAGAGACAACCTATATTATGAGATAGTTTTCAATGATAATATAGTACTAAAATAATTTAAAACACTAATGATAAGCAATCTAACTGACCAAAATATTTGAATCCAACTCACTAATTTCCCTCAACCACATCAAATTAAATAGTTAATCTTATTGAAAAAAACTATGGTCTGAGAAAAATAGCACTCAATCTATGTGGGTGTTGAAGACATAGTAAAAGACATAAAACATCATATGAAGTCCAATATTTCAAATTATAATAAACAATCATTAAAATGCTTTTAAAATGACATGTATGGTTTCCTAACACCTTTTGGGTAAATTTTAGTAACGACCAACTTTAGTATGTTTATTGTTTCAAACTTTAGTTTGTAATGAGACTGTATTTCACTAATATATATCGTTTCTTTATTGTCCCACCTGCATGGACATCACATATCTATTTTTTCTCTCTTCCAAGTGTTTTCCCTTTCCAAGTGTGGTAAACAATAATTTGTGGGTTAAATTACACAAATCATCCTTCAACATTATGTGCAATAATTATTTAAACTTCTAACTTTAATTTGTAACTACACTATCATCAAATTTTTTATTTCTTGCACGTGTTGTCTTCCCCATATGTGATAGTGGATTTTCTGTTTGCATTGCCATCAATGTTATTAAAACTAAATTATTGGTTGGTTTGTCCAGTTCAATTATGAATTGACAAGGGATCTGGTTCGGTTTTGATGTTAAAATCAAAAGTGACATTAGATCAGAATGAATTGAAAAAAATAAAAAGAAAAACTGGTGAATCGTGGAACTATCAAAAAATCGGTTCAACATCAAAACTCAAAAGCTAAAAAAGAAAGAAAAAGTCAACATGCAGAAAGGAAAATTTAATGTGCCAACTAATCATGTGCACAGAAGTTAATACATTTATGTTTGCCAATTAACAAACAAAGAAATCATGCCATTTCTTGAAATTGGAAAGAAGTAAATGGAAATTTAAATACAGAGAACTAAAATGTAAAGGAATGAAAATGGAAAAAAGTTGTAATAGGAAAATAAAAATAAAAATGTGATCTGTAATAAAAGAGAAAAAATAAAATAGAAAGTATAATATTTTATTAAAAGAGTTAATAAACGAGAAAATAGAAAATGAAAAAAATAGAAAATCCAGTGTCAAGGGAAAATAAAATAAAAAGCACCAATATGATCTAAAATTTAGTTCATATTTTGACAGAATAAAATAAAAATATTTTTCAATGCTAATATTTCATAAATATTAGCAAATTATATTACTATTTTTTTAATAACATGTTAGTATAAAAGTTTATTTTTTTCAAATACAAGCTACCTTAATATTATTTTAAAAGTTTTTTCTGATTGAGCCCGATCCAACCACGGTATGAAAATATTGGTTGCCATCCATCGTCGGAGCCGGAGGAAGGGGGACGGATGCCCCTTTCCCTTCTCCACTCCAACACCGGAGGGGAGAGAGGAAGGGGGCGATCGTCCCCCTTCGGTCTCTGCACTCAGAGGGAGAGCCCCCACCCCATCCCCGCCTCTGCATGTGTGACACGTTGAAAGGGAAGGGGGTGGCTACTTGCCCCCTCACCTATGCATGCACAACACACCCGTAGAAGAAGGGGTTGGTCCCTTCACTTTGTGCATCGAGAGGTGGGGAGGGGTGGCTGCCCCCTTCCCCACTCCTCTTTGGAGCCAGAAAGGAGAGGGGAAGGGGGCGGCCGTCCTCCTCCCAGGCTTTGCGTGCATGATGCGTCGTAGGGGAAGGGGGTTGCCGCCCCTTTCCTCACCTTTATGCGTGCAACATGCTGTAGGGGAATATTGTCACGATCCCACATTCAATCATAATTTAAATCGGAGTTCGTGATTCATTAAGGACGATCAAATAAAATTATGAAATATTGTGAAAACATGATGATTTTTTTTATAACACAAGAATAAAAATATCACTAACCAATTGTACAACTTATGATGATCATTTCATAGCATAGCAATTTCGTGAAGTTTTATATTTTACAAAATGCCTTTACCTTCTTACAAAATACAAAATATACCTATGAATTATACATAAGAGAATACTTATTCTCAATGTCTTACCACCAAGGGTGTTTGAACCCTTCTAAGATTATCACTTCGCATGATCTCCAAACAGTTATACTAATCTAAAAAATATTAGAAATAATATTATGAGCAAATAACCTCATTAAGTTGATAACTCATAGCTTATGTGTTACCAACTAATCAATCCGGAGAGTCATAAAAATATATGCAATAATCATAATAATAAAATAAGTATTTTCATACATTTAATAATTACATATACAACATTCTAATCAAAAGTATCACTCTCAATTTGTAATCATGATTATTTAAACATATTGAACATATGAATGCAAATGCAACACTCATATGAATGCATATATCACAAACTGGTCAATGGTCAGTAGGTGAATTTTAGAGGTGGATTCCATCGTGATCGGTGATGTAGTGCTTAGTTTCATTCTACCTCATTCCTTTTGAGAACATATTATATAGCGATAGGTGGATTCTAGAGGTGGCTCTCATCGTGATCAGCGATATAGCACCTAGCTCCATTACATCTCATCATTTTCATGGAACATATAGCGATAGGTGAATTTTAGATGTGGCCACTACGAATTCTAGAGGTGGCTCCTACCATGATTTCTCACTATGTACCACTTAACTCCGCATGGCACTTAGCTCCAGTCTATCTCATCCTGATTTTAGGGAATAAAATGATGCACTTTACAATAGCAATTCATAGCATATAACGCATGCTTTTCAATGTGCAATCAATTGATCAATCATTTCAACATACTTCTCATAAGAACTTTTCTAAAGAAATATTCAATACATATCACAATCAATGTCACACCGAATTAAAAAGAGGTGAATACATAGAGTAGAGAAATCAACTGACCTCTTATGTCAATATTGAAATATTTTTCTCTTTTCTTTTCTTTGTTATTGTTTTAGTCTTATGTCAATAATATGTGTTCTTATTAACACTATAATGTGAGTGCCAACATGTCTTACATGGATACATCATTGATCAATGCTATATATTACTCATGCATTTAGTCCTATATCTTAATTAATTGATTAATCATAAGAGTTCATCATGTACGCAAATCACATACTTAGTGGAATAAAAATTATATCCTTTGTTATACATAACCAAATCTCATGATGCTAATTTTATGTGAACTTAGACTTATCTAATTTTAGGCAATAAAAGTTTCAGATCTTATTTCACTATGGCATGTTCTCAGGAAAATCAATATTCAACCAAACTTCCATATTGTTTTTAGTGTCTGATAGACTGAGTGACCCCACTTTTATTATTTATATACAATAGTAAACAAATGATGTTCTCATGATCTAAATTTTCAATGAATGTAGACTTTCTAGAGTATAAATCATAAAATTACTTGAATTTATATCCTTATGGACTAAGCAAAATTATAAATTTAACAACTACCAATATAATGTCTTAAGTTTCTTTCTCACATGCTGAGAAAGGCTCGATAAATCATTTATAAGTTTCACAAGAAAAATACTTTTCGAGTAGTTCCAATTATAAATAAACCTAACAATATATCCTTCCAACCCTAAATTATCAAATAATTCTATGCCATATTGGATTTAATACATAATTTACAATATCGGATAATAATTTTAGAAGATAGTGAGACAACACCCTAAAGATGAATACATAACTTTCTCTACATATATCTGATTGACCTGATTTTAAAGCTCAATGAAAGTAGACATAGAGTGGAGTAGTCATACTTAATTTCATAATTTATATTGTCTTATACAAGTTTCAGAGAATCCTATGGTGGCATATATCTAGATTGTATTTGAAACCCTAATGCACATAGATGTAGTTAGTGTATCATTTATATCTTTTTATATATAACTTATTTTCAAGTGATTCCAATTGAGTTAGAACCTTAGTTATACTTGGTGTATGACACAGAAATTTCATATTCTAATTACAAGTATATGAGTTATAGATACTTTCTAATCCATTGTACTAATTCTACTAGGACAACATGACATATGCTGATCAACTTACCCACAACTCTTGAAATACGTAGGATTTCAAGATAATTCTTTCTTCTATGAAACAAGACTTCCAGGGAATCATGTGATCCATTTTTCAAAATTTTGCATCACAAAAAATATTTTATTAACGTCGCCTACGAGCTCACTGGGCACACATACATGAGGGTGCTGCCCCCTCCCTCTGACTCCTCTCAAGGCAGCGCTCCTTTTTTTAAAAAATATTATTATTTATGATATATTATTTAAGACTTTTAAATATTAAATGAGAGGAGAAGGTATTTTAATCTTTTAATAAATAGAAAAAAATTAGAAAAGTTAGAATTAGACTGATGAATTAAAATAAAAATCGTGATATGATTTATAAAATTCACCTAGAGCTTGAAATCATAGGTTTGCATATGAACATGATCATTGAAGTAGAAGAACTTTTATAGTAAAGTTATTCTCAATCTGGCACTAGGTGTGTTCAGCAGGTCGGGTCGGCCCACGAACCAGATCATTCGACCCGACCTTGGGTGGAGTCAAAATTTTCCGACCGACGTCAACCCGACCCAACCCGAAGACCCAATTTTTTATCTTAATTTTATTTTTTTTAGTTTTTAGCTTATATTTTGGATAAAAAATTAAAATATATTACAATAAGATATTTTAAATGTTTAATATAATATTTAAATATTTAGCAAATTATTTTATGTTTTTTATATAAATATTATGTAATATTTTTATATTAAATAATATAAAAAGTAAGAAATAATTTAAACAGAAAAAAAATGGTGGTCGAGTACCCAACCCGATCTAGATCGGGTTGGGTTGGATTTGTAGGATCCCAAAGGGCACCAACAGGGGGTGAATTGGTGTTCAATCGAAAATGTCGATTTCACAAAAATACGTTGCAGAAGTACAAAACTAATTCTTTAAAACTTTTAAAATAAAGCAATTCAAATCATATCAAACTCAATGTGAGAGGGGGAGAGAGATAATCAAATGCAAAGGCACGGTGGTTGTTGACGAGGTTCGGCCACACCTTGGCCTACGTCCCCGCTCTGACTTCTCGACCTCGAGACCATCAGAGATTCAACTAATCCCTTCCTTTGTTCCAAATGGGGCAAGGAAGAAAACCCTTTACATCACCGCCTTTTTTCCGCTTCGAGAGGTAAGGCACACCTCTCCTTTAATGAAGCTAATCTATTTCTCTCGCTCAAGAGGTAAGATTTTGAACTTCTTTTACACGGAAGCTCTCTCAATATTTTGAACAAAAATGTTTCTCTCTTTTACAATTCTATGATCATAAGAAGAGAAGAGAGAAAGAAGAGAAAGCTATGAAATGAAAACTTCAAGAAATAATCTTTCTTTGATAACTTGAAGTTTTTCTTCAATGAGTGAATGTGTACATTTTCCTTTGACTTTGGCACTCCTTTTATAGCCTTCAGTGTGTGATAAATTCATCCAAAATTTGCTCCACAAATTCCTCCTTCAAATTTGACCGTTACTATTTATTTGACTGCGAGGCTGGTCAACTGCACATCTGCACTGTTTTGATCATAACTTTCTACATAGATATTCAAATTAGATGATCTTGGAGTCTATGGAAAGCTAACAGAATTCTTTACAACTTTTTTTGTGTATCATTTATCTAAAATATAACTATATCATAGTCAATTATCTAATCAAAGTTCGTGTATAAAGTTATCTCTTTTTCTTAAACTTTTTTAGCATTTTAACTTTAATCTTTTGAGGTTTGTTTCATGAAAATATAATTTTATATGTCATTAAACTTTGACCCAACATGATCGGATCCAACTCTCAAAAGATAATTGACCCAACCCGACCCGATCATAATCGAACGGGTTGAGTCAAATCTGACTCGTGAACACCTCTACACGCAGTAGTATGGAAATGGTCGTTGATGAAGTACAAGGTGTTGGATCTAAGTTTTAATGCCTTATATAATTATATTTTGATGATACAAAGCTCAAAAAATCAAAATGAAATGATGAAAAAGTTTAAAGAAAAAGGGATAACTTTATGCACTAAATTTTGATTAAATAATTGACTATGATATTATGAATGAATAATATATATCAAAGTTGTAGAGAATCCTGTTAGCTATCCATAGAATCCAAAATCATTTAATTTGAATTATCGTGCAAAAAATTATGCTCAAAATAGTGCAGGTCATCAACTTGCCGTTCGAAGAAAAGAAGGCCGGTCGAGACAATACCGGTCGACCGAATAGGAGATGCCGGTCGACCGATGTATACTGAGACTGCCCCGGTTGACGTCAGGATGATACCGATCAATCTACCGGTAGACAGATTGGTCGACCGATCAAGCGCAGAAGCTGAAGAAATCGCGTAACGGTCACATAGACCGGTCGACCGGTCCAGGTGTGCGATCGATCGTCCTCTGAGTCAAATGAACACTAACGGTCAAATTTAAATGAGAAATTTATGGAATAAATTTTGGACGAATTTTCTCCACATTGAAGCCTATAAAAGGAGTTCTAAAGCCAGAAGCAAATGCATCCATCCAAGCCTTGAAGAAAAACTTCAAGTTATCGAAAGAAGACATTCTCCTTGAAGTTCTCATTTTAAGTTTTCTTTTCTTTCTCTCTTCTCTTTTTGTGAGCTTAGTATTGTAAAAGAGAGAAACATTTTATTTAGAAAAATACTGAGAGAGCTCCTATGTAAAATAGGTTTAAAATCTTATCTCTTTAACAAAAGAAAAGATTAGTTTCATTGGAGGAGATGTGTGCCTTACCTCTCAAAGGAGAGAAAAGGCGGTGGTGTAAATGACTTTTCTTCTTTGCCCCATTTGAAATAAAAGAAGAGTCATAGTGGAATCTCCGACGATCTCGAAGTCAAGAAGTCGGAGCGGGAACGTAGGCCACGGTGTGAACGAATCTCGTCAATAACCATCGCATGCATTGTGATTGAATTCTCTCTCTCTTCCTCTCATATTATGCTTATGATATGATTTGTTTTGAGTTAAAGATTTGTGAATTAATTTTAAACTTATGTGGAGACAAGTTTCGGTGGAAATCCCACCCAGGGGGAGTGGTATTTTTGTTTTTACTTAATCATCTCTATTTTTAAGAGAGTGGTGCACACATCAACAAGAAGACAATACAAAAAGACTTGTGCAGGATCTAGCAAAAAAATGTGCATTATGCTTCATGAAGAATCGACGTTTGAACTTTGTATGAACCAAAAGAAAAAGAAGAAGGATATTTAGAATTCTAATGTTGCAGCATCCAGATCAACATTCGTTACTTTTTTCTTGTTTGTTCATTCTTTCTCCTGGATAAGAATTCATTAATTATTTGACACTAAAAAATATCACTGACTGTCTGAACACAGTCTGGACACTTTTTCTTTGCAATATCTCAAAATCTTCGAAGAAGTGTGTTAAGAATATAAAATCATATATAGATGTTGTTCTTTCTAACGGCTTAAGCTTTTAAGAAAATTAGTTAGCACATCAAATATAACATAGTATCAGAGTCAGAGGTTAAGGGTTCGAACCTCAAATTTTCTCCCTTAGTTGTCCACATGTTGGACTTGGGTTAAATCAAAAGTTGTCAATAGCCCACACATAATGGGGAGCATTAAGAATACAAAATGCTCTTCCTAACCGCTTAAATTTTTAAGAAAATTGGTTAACATATCAAATTTAACAAAGTGTTCTTTTCTTCCTTTGCACATAAATTTGTTTTACACATATTTTTGACATTTTGTTGCATTAATTAGTTATAATTATTTTACCAAAAAATCCTTGCTACACAAACCTTCTTTATTGCTTTAACAATATGAAATAATTAGTTGTCATCATAAATGTAACACCCCCAAAATCACCCCTCCTGCCACGTAGGCAGTCAGGTTGACTCCAGGGGTGCTACACTGCCTACTACACTATTGACCTTGACCATTCAACAATATAGCATACGTGACACCAATATATTAATAATTATAGTAAAGGACTTTAATGCGGAAGTTCAATAGTCAAAATATTATAAGAAAGGACTTTGATGCGGAAGTTCGATAGTCAAAATATCAAAGGCATAGTTCACCCATACATGTGATAACAAGATGATAAGAGATCATAAATCTCAAGGAGTTCAATAAGCGGAAGGAAATTCAATAAGCGGAATAGCATGATGTCTATGAATAACATGAGAATCATAACACTGAATCCAATTGAAGTAAACTTGATGATAAAGTAGTCATGCGCAGCAATCTCCAAGCTCTGTGCCCTCCAACACCGCATCAGTTAGCGTTCTCACCTGCAAAATCCCATTACAAGGGAATCAAATACCCATGAGCAAAAAGCCCAATACAACAGCAAATAGACGGTGAAATAATGATCAATGATGATCATGAAATCAATGTATCAATCTCTGACAATATCAATGTCTATGCTCTATTTTTTACTATAACTATTTTTTGTCTTTACTCTGCATAATCTTTACTATACCATGTTCTATGCTTTACAGTACTTTACTTTACCATACTCTATGCTTTACTTTATAGTACACTGCTTTATATTGCTTTACTGTGAGTTGCACTACGTCTTTTACATTACTATAATATCCTTAAAGTTAGTTGTCCTATGCGAGCTCGACTTTATTAGGCTGGGATGCTAGGGGTGTCTCTCTGAATCTCTGAAGCCAGTAAGCCCATAAAGGGAAAACGGGTGGGTGTTAATACCTCACCCAGTTCGGAAGGTAGGTGAAAGAAATCCTACGATCCAAGAATAGTGGTCAATTAAGAAACCTGTAGGTTCACTGTCTCCTCAGCTAGCTACTTGTCCCTCTGGCACAATACAATAATCTTTGGGGAAGGAGTATGACCATTGCATCACCCTTCATTCGTGATACAAGTGGAAGAAGACCTGAAATCTCAGGAATAATGGTCATTGAAGACAGTAGCTTCACTATCCCCTTAGCTAACTACCTATCTTTCCTTTGCTTTAACTCTGATTTTTGCTTTAAACTTTGGGGGCGACACATACCCATGTCTTTGTCTTTACTTTATTTATCTTTAGTCATCGTGAAATCTTTTGATTTAAGATCCAACTAAGCGTTAATCTCTGTACCGGTTATGATTGGTGAATTAGTTAATGATTTAACTCTTTACTTTATGATTTAAGACCCAACTAAGCATTAATCTCTATAGCGTTAATCTCAGCCAGCCTAGGTGAATTAGTTAGAGTCTCGGTTATGATAGGGAGTGGGTCAATCCGATTACGTCAGACCGATGGGTCTGGCTGTCGGACCGGTCGACCATTCCAGATGGACCGGTCGATTGTTCTCTGGCACCGGTCGACCGGTCCTCTAAGATCGGTCGACCGTGTTCTTGGTTGGATGTCTGTGGATCGATCGATCGTGCACATTGTGCCGGTCAACCGATTACTCTAAGATCGGTCAACCGTTCTGGGTGTCGGTCGACCGCTCGTTAGGCCATGGAGATACGCACTGCCCATCGGATCGATCGACTGGTCGAATGTTCGGTCGGCTGATCGTGACGTCAGATCTGTCCGTTGACAGATAGATCAGTCGACCGCCCTGGTGAGGCCGGTCGACCCATTAAATCTGAACATGTGAGAGTTCTGTGCGTGGACCGGTCGACCGTTGATAATATCGGTCGACCGGTCTTATAGATAAAACAGAGCCACCGGATTTTCTTTACGATTCCGGCGGTCTTCCGGCCATCAAATCGACTCGACTTGAATATAAAAAATGTAGATAACAATCTCAGGATCATAATGTACTATTCTTTCCTATCAAACGAACATTATTTCTTCTTCTAAGGATTTAAGACACTAAGGTACCTTTTCGTTCGAAGTTCGCCGGTGACTCCAGGGGTGCTACACTGCCTACTACACTATTGACCTTGACCATTCAACAATATAGCATACGTGACACCGATATATTAATAATTATAGTAAAGGACTTTAATGCGGAAGTTCAATAGTCAAAATATTATAAGAAAGGACTTTGATGCGGAAGTTCGATAGTCAAAATATCAAAGGCATAGTTCACCCATACATGTGATAACAAGATGATAAGAGATCATAAATCTCAAGGAGTTCAATAAGCGGAAGGAAATTCAATAAGCGGAATAGCATGATGTCTATGAATAACATGAGAATCATAACACTGAATCCAATTGAAGTAAACTTGATGATAAAGTAGTCATGCGCAGCAATCTCCAAGCTCTGTGCCCTCCAACACCGCATCAGTTAGCGTTCTCACCTGCAAAATCCCATTACAAGGGAATCAAATACCCATGAGCAAAAAGCCCAATACAACAGCAAATAGACGGTGAAATAATGATCAATGATGATCATGAAATCAATGTATCAATCTCTGACAATATCAATGTCTATGCTCTATTTTTTACTATAACTATTTTTTGTCTTTACTCTGCATAATCTTTACTATACCATGTTCTATGCTTTACAGTACTTTACTTTACCATACTCTATGCTTTACTTTATAGTACACTGCTTTATATTGCTTTACTGTGAGTTGCACTACGTCTTTTACATTACTATAATATCCTTAAAGTTAGTTGTCCTATGCGAGCTCGACTTTATTAGGTTGGGATGCTAGGGGTGTCTCTCTGAATCTCTGAAGCCAGTAAGCCCATAAAGGGAAAACGGGTGGGTGTTAATACCTCACCCAGTTCGGAAGGTAGGTGAAAGAAATCCTACGATCCAAGAATAGTGGTCAATTAAGAAACCTGTAGGTTCACTGTCTCCTCAGCTAGCTACTTGTCCCTCTGGCACAATACAATAATCTTTGGGGAAGGAGTATGACCATTGCATCACCCTTCATTCGTGATACAAGTGGAAGAAGACCTGAAATCTCAGGAATAATGGTCATTGAAGACAGTAGCTTCACTATCCCCTTAGCTAACTACCTATCTTTCCTTTGCTTTAACTCTGATTTTTGCTTTAAACTTTGGGGGCGACACATACCCATGTCTTTGTCTTTACTTTATTTATCTTTAGTCATCGTGAAATCTTTTGATTTAAGATCCAACTAAGCGTTAATCTCTGTACCGGTTATGATTGGTGAATTAGTTAATGATTTAACTCTTTACTTTATGATTTAAGACCCAACTAAGCATTAATCTCTATAGCGTTAATCTCAGCCAGCCTAGGTGAATTAGTTAGAGTCTCGGTTATGATAGGGAGTGGGTCAATCCGATTACGTCAGACCGATGGGTCTGGCTGTCGGACCGGTCGACCATTCCAGATGGACCGGTCGATTGTTCTCTGGCACCGGTCGACCGGTCCTCTAAGATCGGTCGACCGTGTTCTTGGTTGGATGTCTGTGGATCGATCGATCGTGCACATTGTGCCGGTCAACCGATTACTCTAAGATCGGTCAACCGTTCTGGGTGTCGGTCGACCGCTCGTTAGGCCATGGAGATACGCACTGCCCATCGGATCGATCGACTGGTCGAATGTTCGGTCGGCTGATCGTGACGTCAGATCTGTCCGTTGACAGATAGATCAGTCGACCGCCCTGGTGAGGCCGGTCGACCCATTAAATCTGAACATGTGAGAGTTCTGTGCGTGGACCGGTCGACCGTTGATAATATCGGTCGACCGGTCTTATAGATAAAACAGAGCCACCGGATTTTCTTTACGATTCCGGCGGTCTTCCGGCCATCAAATCGACTCGACTTGAATATAAAAAATGTAGATAACAATCTCAGGATCATAATGTACTATTCTTTCCTATCAAACGAACACTATTTCTTCTTCTAAGGATTTAAGACACTAAGGTACCTTTTCGTTCGAAGTTCGCCGGTGAACTGTACGTCGTCTGTTTGATCTCCGACTGTCCTCAACTGCTGGAAAGGGTCGCCTGGTCATTGTGCACGTAAAGAAGGGTCGAGGTGCATCGAAGGGACAATGGATGAGCCACTGTTCGTCCGTGGTTGTGGTTTGTTCGTGTTTCGTGCGTCCGCCGGAATTGCAGAGGACGAAGAAGAAGAAAGCGGTGGGGAGAGCGGCGGCCGACAGAGGGAGTTCCAGAGGGCGTGAGTGTCACGGGATCATTTTTCGCTCGATGACCCGTGCGGCACTTAGACGTGCCCAATGTTTAGGCAAGCTCTTTTGAATGCTTTGCAGAAGCTTGCTTTTGCCACTTTTTGATTGCCACAATTTTTGGGACGCTCGGTCCCGAGCGGCCGCTTCTTCGGTGGAGGCGTTCGTAAACGAACGGGAACCTCGGCAAGATGCTCGATCGCTTTGGAATGCTTTGGGACGCTCTTTTGTGGGTTGCCACCCCACGCTTGAGGCACGTTGCTAGATTTAGGGAAGCTTGAAATTTTTGTTGAGTAAATAGGAATGATTACAACGCTTCGGGGGAGGACTAGCGGGTCTCCCCTACTATACCACCGTTTCGGGTGGTAGGTTTGCGACGTGTGGTGTGGAGGACCATCTCCGAGGGTGCACTTTTTTGGAGTGCAAATTATAAAACTGTCACTACACACTTAGAAAATAAACTAAGTACAAAAGTGGGTTGAAAAGGAAAATACATGGTAAGATAACTCGACGTGCCCCGGGGAGAAGCCCCCGGGACATTCTTCCCCACTCAAGTCAGCGACGTCCCTGGAGCTGCAGCTTGGAATTCTTCAATCTTCTGCTTGAACTGCCACAGGTCTTCGGTTGTCTCCCAACTTGTGTCGGCGTTCGGTCTTTCGCTCCATCAAACAAGATATTCCTTTTGCCGATTCTTCGTGCGGACGGCGAGTACTTCTTCAACTTGATCAGTAAACTACTGAGGATGGCCGACGGGGCGCGGTCTGAAACCCCATGCCCGAGATCTTTAGTGTCTTCGACGAAGAGCTTGAGCAGGCTGACATGGAAGATGGGGTATTGCTGCATCTGAGGCGGGAGCTCCAACTTGTAGGCCACCTTGCCTACCTTCTTCAGGATCTTGAACGGGCTCTCATAACGCCTAATGAGGCCCTTGTGCAATTCTTCCCACTTAGTCGCAGATGTTGGACTAACTTCACAAGGATCAAGTCTTCGACTTCAAAGTTGACGTCCCGTCGGGCGGTGTCCGCCCACTTCTCCATGCGCTTCGATGCCTTGTGTAAACATGCTCTAGCCATGTCGTTCTGCTCATGCCATTCCCTCGCCATGCGGTGAGCGGCGGGGACTTTGCCACCATAGGATGTGGCGACGGCCTGGGGCGTCAGAGGTTGCTGCCCCCTCACTATCTCGAAAGGACTCCGATTGGTCGACTCGCTCCGCTGTAAGTTGTAAGAAAATTGTGCGATGTCCAGTAGCTTCGCCCAGTCCTTCTAATGTGCCACAAGTAGATCTCCAAGATACAATTCACCCTCTCAGTTTGGCCGTCGATTTGAGGATGAAGTGATGTCGAGAAATGCAGGTTGGAGCCCATCATCTTAAACAGTTCCTTCCAGAAGTTGCCAACGAATCGACCATTCCGATCGCTGACGATGCTTTGTGGTAAGCTCCAATACTTCACCACATGCTTCATGAATAACTCCGTAGCTTCAGTATCAGGACAACTTGCGAAGCCGGCGGCGAAGATGGTATACTTGGAGAACCGATCGACGACCACCATGATGGTACCTGCCCCTTCAGACTTGGGCAGGCCTGTGATGAAGTCCATGGAAACATCCTTTCGTGGACGCTCTGGAATGGGCAGGGGTTCCAGAAGTCCGCCGGGTGCTTGGTTGAGATTCTTGTCTTGCTGGCAAAAGGCATGTCTTCACGAAAGCTTCAACATCATCTTCCATCCCTTGCCAGAAATAGTTGTCTTCGATGAGTGCCAAAGTGCGGCGGATGCCCGGATGTCCCGCCCACTTGGAGTCATGGCACTCCTGCATGATAGTGCGCCGCAAGTTGTCGAACAGAGGAACGTGGATGCAACATTCCTTGGTGAAGATCAGCCCATCTTCCACCCAAAAGCGGCGTATCTTTCCCTCCTTTGCTTGTTCAAACAGGTTCTTTGTCGTGGGATCCGACTCCAGTCCCTTCTTGATCCTCTCGATCATGTTAGCCTGAGATGAGCTCATGGCTGCCAATTTCGCGCGTCGGCTGAGGGCATCGGCAACGACATTCGTCTTGCCAGGCTTGTACTCCAGGACGTAGTCGAACTCCGTAATAAAATCTTGCCATCTTGCTTGCTTTAGCGAGATCTTCTTCTGCGTCTCGAAGTAGCTAGTCGCGATGTTGTCCGTCTTGATGTGAAATCGTGACCCAAGGAGATAGTGCCGCCATGTTCTAAGGCAATGGATCACTGCGGTCATCTCCTTCTCCTGAACGGCGTAGCGCCACTCCGTGTCGTTGAGTTTGCGACTCTCGAACGCCACGGGATGCCCCTCCTACATAAGAACTCCTCCAATGGCATAGTCAGAAGCATCTGTCTGTACCTCATAGGGCTTGGTGTGATCTGGCAGGACGAGCACTGATTTCTCCGTCATGGCCCTCTTGAGGGTGTCGAACGCTTCCTGGCATGTCGGCGTCCACTCCCACTTCACATTCTTCCGGAGGAGATTCGTCAAAGGGGTCATCACATGTGAATACCCCTTGATGAACCGCCTATAGTAGTTCGTCAGGCCAAGGAACAAACACATGTTGGGAACCCGCTTGGGCGGCTCCCATTCCATGATGGCCCGAATCTTCGCGCCATCCATCTTCAACTTGCCACATCCGACGACATGTCCCAAGAAGTGCACTTCCGGTTGGGCGAAGGCGCACTTCTCCCGCTTGACGTAAAGCCCGTTCTGCCGCAACACCTCGAACACTTGACGAATGTGCTCGATATGCTCCTCCAAGGTGCGGCTGTAGATCATGATGTCATTGAGGTATACAACCACGAACCTGTCAAGGAATGGTTGCAATACATTGTTCATGAGAGTGCAGAAGGTCACTGGGGCGTTGGTGAGGCCGAAAGGCATCACGAGGAACTCGTAGGAGCCGTATCTTGTGACGCACGCTGTCTTCTGCACGTCTTCCTCCGCAATTCGGACTTGCCAATAGCCCGAACGAAGATCCAACTTGGTAAACCATCTCGCGCCACCAAGTTGGTTGAACAAGTCCGCCACTAGAGGGATGGGGTACTTGTTCTTCACCGTAAGCTTGTTGAGTGCCCGGTAGTCAATGCACATCTGGAGAAAACCATCATACTTCTTTTGAAAAAGTACCGGGGCGCCATATGGAGACTTTGAGGGCCGAACATATCCTGCATCCAATAGTTTGGTGAGTTGCTTACGGAGTTCTGTGAGTTCCGGAGGGGCTAGCCGATAAGGGACTCCATGAGTGGGCTTCGATCCTAGGACCAAGTCGATGACATGGTCCACTTCACGCTTCGGAGGCAACCGCTTTGGGAGTTTCGGGGGCATGAAGTCCGCAAAGTCCTCAAGAGTTTCAAGGACTTTGAGAGGTGTTGGAGTGGAGGGCCCCGGATCTTCTAATATGGCGGTCGCCTGGAAGGTGTGCTCCTGTCTGCGCAACCCCTTCGCCACTTGCATGGCGGAGAGGGTCTTCTGCTTGAGATCACCTCCCGACCTCACGGGAACATTGTAGGGTCCCTTGGGGTCGAAGATGTCCATTGAGATGGTGAGCGGGATGACACATGCAGCAATGTGTCGCAGAAAAGAGATGTCCGCCACCACTTCGTAGTCGTCCACCGATGCCACCGTCACGTCGAAGCTTCCCGACCACTTGCCGATGCGAACCTTCACTCCTGGAGAAATTCCTGTGGTTGAGATAGACTTCGTGTTCACCGTCTTGAATGTGGCATTAGTCTTTTGTAGTGGCAGCTTCAGCTTCTTGGCGGCCACTTCTGACACGAACAACTCCGATGCTCCCGTGTCAACGAGGGCGTTGAAGACTTGCCCGTTCAGCTCGATGTCCGCATAAAGTAGAGCGGCCGATGAAGGACCCTTCGAGGCGTTGATGGCGCTGAGGACGTGCATCGAACTGAGACACGCCTCCTCCTTCTCCTTCTCGTTGGGGCAATATATGGCATTGACCGTCGCCTTTTGTGGACAATCGCTTGTCCAATGTGGACCCTTGCAAATGTAGCAAGGCTTCGGCGGCTTTTCGTCCCTCTTGAAACGGTCATTGTTGGGCCTCCTATCTTGGTGTCCCTTTCCTTTGTCCTGATACTGCGGCTTGCCTCCTTGCGACTTTGACTTCTCTCCTCCATCATGGCCCTTGCCCGAGGGCTTTGGTGGTGGAGCGCTCATTTTGGCATACTCCATGAGCGACTCAGCAGCAGCGACTAGTGAGCGAAGGTTGGGGCAATCTCGTCGCTCCAACTCCGTCCTAGCCCATGGCTTCAAACCCTTCACGAAGATCGTCAACAACGTGTCTTCGTCCACCTGGGAGTTCTGTAGGCGGACCTCGGTGAACTCTTTCACGTACTCCTTCAACGTGCCCTTTTGGCAAATGTTGAACAACGCAATCTTGGCCTCCAATCCCGATTTGGCGTGGCAGAAGTAATTCGTCAGCTGCCTCTTGAAGTCATCCCACCTCTCAATGTGCTCAACGTTGCCACGTTCCACATCGTCGCAATGGCATCGCCACCATAGACTCGCCGCATCTTCCAAGTAGAAGGATGCGGTCTTCACCATCCTCGCTTCGGACGTCACGTCCAAAACCTCCATGTACCTTCGGACGTTCCACAGGAAGTCACTGATCTCCTTTGTCGACCGCTCATCTTTGTAGGGCCGCGACTTCGGCACATCAATCCTTGCCTCATGCGGGGCGGGCGTCTTGGGACGCCGCCCATCTCCATAGCGTCGCTTGAGTTCTTCCCGCATGGTCTTGAACTCTTGCTCCATCTCGAACCGCATGTTTGAGAGACCATTGTCCAAGGTCTCTCGCATGTCCATGATCGTCGCCTCCATGGACTCCAGCCGCGTATAAACGGCATCATCTCGTCCCGCACCGTTGCGAGATCCACGGTCTTCTCCAACTCCCGCTCGTGTGTTGCGAGTTGGTCTTGCATCTCGCCCACGTCCAATTGGAATTGGCCAAGGCGTTGCTTGAAGGTGGACAAGGCGTCCTTCGAGCGAGCGCGCCCTCGCTCGGGGCGGCCCTTCTCCGGTGCGACAGGTTCAATCGTCATCTCCGAGTTCGACGTCATTTCTCCTTGATCGTCGAACGCCAACTTGAGCGGTCCCAGAAACGCTGCTCTGACACCAACTTATCATGGGATCATTTTTCGCTCGATGACCCGTGTGGCGCCTAGACGTGCTCAATGTCTAGGCAAGCTCTTTTGAATGCTTTGCGGAAGCTTGCTTTTGCCACTTTTCGATTGCCACAGTTTTTGGGATGCTCGGTGCCGAGAAGCCGCTTCTTCGGTGGAGGCATTCGTAAACGAACGGGCACCTCGGCGGGACGCTCGATCTCTTTGGGACGCTTTGGGACGCTCTTTTGTGGGTTGCCACCCCACGCTTGAGGCACGATGCTAGATTTAGGGAAGCTTGAAATCTTTGTTGAGTAAATAGGAATGATTACAACGCTTCGGGAGAGGACTAGCGGGTCTCCCCTACTATACCACCATTTCGGATGGTAGGTTTGCGACGTGTGGTGTGGAGGACCATCTCCGGAGGTGCACTTTTCTGGAGTGCAAATTACAAAACTGCCACCACCACACTTAGAAAATAAACTAAGTACAAAAGTGTGTTGAAAAGAAAAATACATGGTAAGATAACTCGACGTGCCCCGGGGAGAAGCTCCCGGGACACGAGGTCGCCCTCGCGTCCTGTCTTTATCGGCCGGCCAGTTGGCCGATCGTGGCGCAAATCGGGGGAGGTGATTCCTCCCCTGTCAGCCGTTTTGGCCGTTCTTATTTCCCTTTTTTTTAATCCGATTTCGTTTCAAATTCTAATCAGATTTTGAATTGATTTGCATTGATTCCTATTGATTTTTCCATTAATTGCTCTTTGAAGGATGCAAACATTACAATAAAAATTATCTGCCACTATAAATGTTTTCAAACGATAGAAGAATATTTTGTTTTCACTTACGGGCTAAATCCCCCTATAAATACCACCTTTCTCGTCTGTTGGCCATGCAAAAGCACAGCAGCCGTAGCACTAACACCACGACGACAAGGCCGCCACCATGAGATCCTCCTCCTCCTCTGTGTTGTTCTTCGCCGCTCTTCTCGCCGTTTCCCTCCTCCTCCTCCCATCATCGTCTGATGCTCGCCGCCTAGCGGATGACGAATGGGATCTCAAGGATCCGAATGACCCCTACGTCGTCGAGATCGGCAACTTCGCCATCACTGCCAACAACGAGATCACCAAGCACACTTATCCGCTGGTCTTCATCGCCGTCGTGAAAGCGGAAGCGCAGGCCATGGCCGACGGCACGAGATATCGGCTAGGCCTCGAGACCAAGCACAACGGCGTCGGCGCTTCGGAGTTTTACTAGGCGATCGTGATCGATAAGCCGTCTCAGAAGTTCAGGCTGCTTTATGATTTCCTGAAGATCAAGGGTTGATGATATTTCTCTTGTCGTGTTATATAGCATTAATCATGCTTGATATCTTGCTTTGGAGCATGAATGAAATAATCTTGACTCTCAACCGTTGTGCATGGTGATATCCCTCTGACTACAAGAAAAATTATTATTCCCGACGGACGGCAAGAAAAATCCTTCTAGTTACGGAAATCTTAATTTCTATATATTCGTTTATTGCTCTTTTCCGGATTTTCATTTCCGGGGCATCAAATATTTATTCAACGTAGTTCATCGATCATCCTTTTAAACAGCTTTATTATGTTAGAGTTGGTGAATACTTCAGGGCCCTTTGTTTCTCACACCGGGTTCGCTCACGTGAGCTTAGGGGAATCTGAGTATTACCCAATTAACAGTATTGCTGGCGTACGAACGAAAGGGGGGGTTCGGGGGGGCCCGCCCCCCGACGGCGGTCTCGCATTTCACTCACGCACAAAGCATATTGACATCCAATACCTCTGTGTGGCGGCTGTAAACCTAAACGATATAGTGGAACCTCTTTGCAGGACGTAGCCCTCATCTCAAGGGTGAACCTAGGTAAATTCGTGTGTCTCCTCTATTTTTCTGCAATCTCTCTGCGATCTTCTCTCCTTGTTCTCGGATTTTCCCATCAATTGGTATCAGAGCACAGGTTGTTCAAGGAATTAGGGTTTATTCGAGATGTCAGGAGGGTCGCGAATCGAGATAGAAAAATTTGATGGAACACGGTTTGATCTCTGGAAGATGAAGATGGAGGATCTCCTTTGTGATCGAGATCTTTGGACGGCAATCGAGAAGGAGAGACCAGGCATGGAGGCGGCGAAGGTCGCGGACGAGGCCTCCTCCAGTCAGGCAGATCCAAAGGCGATCGAAGAGTGGGATCGGATTGATAGAAAGGCGAAGGGTTTGATTCGGCTGTGTCTCGCGGATTCAATTCTTACGAATGTGATGGGCGAACCTACTGCCAGAGATCTGTGGAGGAAATTGGAATCCCTATATCAAAGTAAGTCGTTGGTTAACAAGTTATTTCTGAGGAAGAAATTGTACAATCTTCGGATGCAGGAGGGTGACTCATTTTCTACTCATCTTTATAACTTTAACACGGTGATCAGTCAACTTGTATCAATCGGTGTTAAGTTTCAAGATATGATAAGGCAATAACATTGCTCTGTTCGCTGCCGGATTCATGGGACAATCTGATTGTTGTGATTGGTGGAGGGGATAAAGAACTTTCGTATGAAAGTGTATGTGCTGCCTTGTTATCAGAGGAAATACGGAGAAAGGGATCAGCAAGTTCTGGTAAAGAGGCGCTGACGGCCAGAGGAAGGCAACCAAAAAGGAATCAAAATCAGAGAGGGAGATCCAAATCTCGTGGGCGTTCGAAGAGTAAAGATAAAAATGTGCAATGCTGGAGATGTCAAGAGTGGGGCCATCTGAAACGAGATTGAAAAAACAAGTCGGTTCATAAGAAAGAAACTGAGTCAACCTCGGACAAAAAGGAGGCTGAGGTAGGGGATATGTATCTAGCTTCTGCATGTACGGCACAGTCAGATAAAGATGTCTGGCTTATCGACACTGGTGCTTCGTACCACATGACGCCTCATAAACACTGGTTCTGTGAATATGAGGAGTATAATGATGGAGATGTCATGCTCGGAGATGACATTGCGGTTCAGATTGTTGGATGTGGCAGGGTGAAGTTGAGGATGAACGATGGCACGGTGAAGACTCTATAGATGTGATGCATATACCACTTATGAGTATGAGTTTATTATCTGTTGGTACAATGGCTGACTCGGGTGTTATATTCAGTTGCGACAAGGATTTGTGCAAGATGATCAGAGGGTCAATTGTAATTGCACGAGGGGTTCGCTATGACACGTTGTACAAGTTGCTCGGAGAGACAATATCTGTGGGCTGCGGATTTATTTCTGAAGAGGCCAAAGAAGATGAAGATAGCAAATCTATGTTGTGGCATCGGAGATTAGGCCATATCAGTGAAAAAGGACTCTCCACTATAGCATCAAGTCAGATGGTAGAAGGAGTTCCGGATTGTTCTGTGGGCTTCGGGTTCTGTGAACATTGCCTCCATGGAAAACAGAACCGAGTCAGTTTTCAACACACAGGTTCAAGAGCAACGAAGATTCTCGAACTGATTCATAGTGATGTCTTTGGACCAACTCTGACTCCATCTATTGGAGGGTCCAGGTACTATGTTTATTTTATAGATGATTTTTCGAGATACAGTTGGATTTATTTTATCAAGAATAAATCAGATGTATTTGATAAGTTTCGAGAATTTAAAGTTTTGGTGGAAAATCAATTGAGCTGCAAGATCAAGGTCCTTCGTACAGATAATGAAGGTGAATTTTGTTCAGATAAGTTTGAGCAGTTCTGCGTGGACAATGGTATTGCTAGGCAGAAGACAACTCCATATACACCTGAGCAGAATGGAGTAGCTGAAAGGTTAAATCGGTCACTCATAGAGAATGCCAGATGTATGCTGAGTTGGGCTGAATTGGGACAAGAATTCTGGGCAGAAGCTGTAGCCACAGCAAACTACCTGAAGAACCACTCACCGACCTCATCAGTGAAGGATCAGACACCTTATGAGGCAATGTTTGGGAAGAAGCCAAATTTGTCTCATGTTCGGGTGTTCGGATGTGACGCATATGTTCATATACCCAAGGAAAAGCGGGGTAAGCTTGACAGTAAATCTGAGAAGAACATATTTGTCGAATACAAGGAAGGGGTCAAGGGCTACAAACTGTGGAATCCAAAGTCAAGGACTATTGTTTACAGCAGGGATGTTGTTTTCCGTGAATCACGTTCCCAAGTTGAAGTTCAAAAAGGTGATGAACCTAAGAAAGTGGTAGTGCTTGAAGAAGATTCTGATTCTGAAACTTCAGAGGTGGATGCACAAGATACTTTAGTTGAGTCTGTTACAGAACCGGATCAAGAGAACTCGGTTAATGAAGTTGAAGATGCATATTCAGATGAAGACCCAGATATTGGTACTACCATACCAGTTCTCAGGAGATCGACATGAGAAAGAAGAGCACCTTTGAGATACTCTCTTAGTGCTCTGAGTTCGTTTCATGCTTTGAGCATCATCGGAGAAGAACCTAGTTCTGTAAAAGATGCAAGGTCTATGGATGATGCAAATTAGTGGAAGCTTGCCATGGCAGATGAGATGCAATCATTGGATAAGAATGAAACATGGAGCTTGTGTCAATTGCCTAAGGATAGAAAGGCAATTGGTTGCAAATGGGTATTCAAGCGAAAGCTGAAACCGGATGGGACTGTGGAGAAGTACAAGGCAAGACTGGTAGCTAAAGGGTACTCTCAGGTTGAGGGAGTCGACTATGATGAGATTTTCTCTCCCGTGGCGAAAATGACTTCGATCAGATTTGTTCTATCTCTGCCAGCAGCATATAATCTTGAGGTAGAGCAGATGGATGTGAAGACGGCATTCCTTCATGGGGACTTGGAGGAAGAGATATATATGAGGCAACCAGAAGGCTTTGAAGTTCAAGATAAAGAGAAGCTGGTGTGCAAATTGAAGAAGTCTTTGTATGGATTGAAGCAGTCGCCAAGGATGTGGTACCAAAAGTTTGATACGTACATGCTCGAACTCAAGTTTGTACGTTCAGATTCAGATCACTGTGTTTACGTGAAGAGAGTTGGCGATCAATTTGTCATTCTTACACTGTATGTAGATGACATGTTACTGATTGAAAACAATATGAAGATGGTAAATTCAGTGAAGGGTTTGTTGGCCAAGAAGTTTGAGATGAAAGACTTAGGGCCGACGAATTTTATTTTGGGTATGCAGATTAGAAGAGATCGTCAGAAGCGAAAGTTGTGGCTAGGACAGGAGAAGTACATAAAAGAAGTGTTGAAGAAATTTAACATGGCAGACTGCAAGCCAGTGGGTACTCTTATGTCTCTAGGAACCAAACTTTCTGCAGAGCAATGCCCGAAGACGGATGAAGAATCTGAAGAGATGGATCGTGTGCCATATGCAAGTGCAGTGGGCAGCTTGATGTATGCCATGGTGTGCACGCGTCCAGATATAGCCCAAGCAGTGGGAGTCTTGAGTCGATATATGTCTAACCCAGGCAGGGAACATTGGAATGCTATCAAGAGAGTTTTCAGGTGCCTTCGTGGAACTTCAAATTTTTCGTTGTGTTTTGAAGGTACAAGGAAAGGAAAGATGCTTGATATTGTGGGCCATGTAGATGCTGATTGGGGTGGAGACATTGATAGTAGACGGTCCACTAGCGGATATGTTTTTACATTATTTGGAGCTGCACTAAGTTGGATGAGCAAGAGAGAAAGCGTGGTAGCACTTTCTTCTACAGAAGCAGAATATATGACTCTTACTCATGCTGCAAAAGAGGCCATATGGCTATGGCGGTTGTGCTTGGAGCTCGGATTTGAGCAAGGTGCTATAGAGGTGAGATGTGATAATCATGGTGCTATTCAGTTAGCTAAGAATCCCGCATTTCACTCACGCACAAAGCATATTGACATCCAATACCACTTTATTCGGGAAAAGGTGGAAAAGAAAGAGGTTCAGCTTGAAAAGGTTGATACAACAGAGAATAGTTCTGATTTTCTGACTAAAGCAGTTATAGGTGTAAAGTTTGAGTGGTGCTCTACTGCTATCGGATTGAAGAAGAATGTTGCTGGCAAGGCTCTCATTGGTGTGAAGTATCCACCAAGTGGGAGAATGTTAGAGTTGGTGAATACTTCAGGGCCCCTTGTTTCTCACACCGGGTTCGCCCACGTGAGCTTGGGGGAATCTGAGTATTACCCAATTAACAGTATTGCTGGCGTACGAACGAAAGGGGGGGGGGGGGGTTCGGGGTCCCCGCCCCCCGACGGCGGTTTTGGGATTTTGTTTAGCCGGCCCGTGTGGTTCGGATTAGGTTTTTTCTCTATTTTGTTCGGGTTTTGAACCCGTTTGGAGAGGCTATTTATAGCTTATTTTCATATGTAATCTGTGTGGCGGCTGTAAACCTAAACGATATAGTGGAACCTCTTTGCAGGACGTAGCCCTCATCTCAAGGGTGAACCTGGGTAAATTCGTGTGTCTCCTCTATTTTTCTGGAATCTCTCTGCGATCTTGTCTTCTTGTTCTCGGATTTTCCCATCATATTATGCCCTGCCATGTTGATTTAAATCAATTAAGTAGATTGACTCCTACGGAGAGCGGATTGATCAACGAAAGTTAATAGTTCCTGTAACAACAATAAAATAATAATAATGTTAAAATAATTGAAACACGGAGCAATCACAAGCAATGTTTTAAAAACCGATTCGGACTGGCCGGTTCAACCGGTCCGATCGCGAACCGGTAAGAAAAGCGAGCCGGTTTAATAATAAAATCGGAAATATTAAAGAATCGGATTGGCTCGAAAAAATCAGAAAAACCGAGTTGAACCGGTGAATCCGATTTTTCTAATATTTTTCAAAAATATATATGGAAATCGTTTATTAGGGGATATTAAAATTTAAAGTTACCAAATTATTTTAGATGGAATTGGCAGGTTATGAAGATTGAGGGAGAAAAAAGAAAGTATTTAAAATAAAAAATAAAAAGAAAGATGGTAGTTGGAGAGAATGAATAAAAATTGAAATATATTATTAAGAGAATAATAAAATATGGAAAGTATTTATTAGGTGATATGAATGTTTAAATCATTTTATAAAATTGGAAAGTTTTGGACGTGAAAGTGAAAGGAGAGAAAAAGGAAAAAAATTAAAATAAGAAAATAAAAGGAAAGATCTTGAATCCTTGACTATAGGAAATAAATCAAAATAGAAACAAAATACTAATCAAATTAAATCAAAAGAGATATACGTGGAAAGAAAATAAAATTCGGTAATAATATATTAGTAATAAATTTAGATTGAAATTGAAATTAGATTATTATATTAGTAATAATAAAAAAACTACTAAAATAAAATAGAGTTATATATGAAAAGAGAATAATTTTTGGTAATAATATATTAGTAAATAAATTTATATTGAAATTAAATTTATACTATTATATTAGTAATAATAAAAAGAAATCTATTATTTAATTAGTTTAATAATTTTTGTAATAATTTATGTATTAAATTACACTTAAATAATTATAAATAATATTATTATATAAAAATCCAGTTCAACCAGTTGACTCCCGGTTGAACCGGTCGAACCTCGACTCGGTCGGCAATCCGATCTCCGATCCGATTTTTAAAACATTGATCACAAGCATATTCCCACTGCCGACTCAAGGGCAAGGCTAGTAAAGCTATTGCCTTAGGCCCATGATTAATTTGAAGCCCCCTAATTTTAATTAAGATTATATTTTTTTAATGTGAATTACCTTTTCAATATGGAAGCAGAAGTGTATTGTAAAAATAGGTAAATTAAAAACAAAATTATATACATTTCATCAATAAGAATATCAAGATATTTTAACCTACCAATTAAGAGGCATGTAGTGCCCCGACATTCGGTCGCTATTTTCTTCAGTCTTTCTTTGTCTCTTTCGTTGATTTAGATGATCAAGCACGACATGTAAGTTGAAGACTCAATAATAAAATAATACAAAAATGAAAGAGGAATGCAGAAGTCAAGAGATAAAAGTACATCAAACTATTTCGATATTAAGCAAAGTGCGGAAGCAATAAATACATCCAAGTATCTCAGTACGAGGAACTGTCTCAATATTAAGCAGAAGGGCGGAAACAAAAAGGTACATCCATCTACCTCAGTGTGAAGTAACCGAAAGTAGAGCACTAGTACTAAACATAGAAAAGCTTGCAGTCTCGACCAAAATCATGTACAGTGTCATCCAAACTGCAGTCGTCGCACACACATCAATACATCATACATTGTCATCATGTGCATGTGAGGATTACACACTACAAGAAAATTGATAATTAGCGACTCAAGGTTGGAGACGCTAAGGAGGCGCTATTACGTCTCTGTTGTGAAGAGCGTCTCCTTAGCGTCTAACTAGCGCCGCAAAAATGAAACGCTGGTAATCGGTGGCTAGTGGCATCGCACTAGAGTCAAAGATAATGAGACGCAACTAGTGCCACATGTTGACGCTATATAGACGTTACTAAGACGCGATGTTTGCGGCTGCGCGAAGCAGGACCGCGTCGCTAAGTCGACGCGCAAGGGGCGGTAGACGTGACACGCTATTCCGGCGCCCACGTGTGGCTAATGTAGGCACTAGTAAGGCGCTATATTGACGCAAATATGACCGTGCATTTGTCACGAATGAGACGCTAAGATGGCGCTAAGTGCGATATATTTAAATTAGCGTCGACATGCGTTGAGACGCCAATGAGACGCTATGGTGTCGCTACTTGCACATTTTTTTTACCCGCCCCATCCTCATTTTTTCCCTTCCCACACCATACAATTTATAATGCATCTCAAAATGCATTGATATTCATTACAGGCAATATAAAATCATCACAGGCAATATAAAACCATCACATGCAATATAAAACCATCACAGACATAATATATAACATAAGAATACGAAAACTACTAAACCGAACTAACAAACTATATGTATTTTTAACTCTATAAATAACAAATGCATAGTTTGTTTTCTATCCTAGGTTTGGGAGTTATCATTCCGGACGTTCGACCCAGACGTGCTCGGTCCATGGCCTCGTGGGGATGGATTCTGCGTCGGGATCAATCCCTGAATCGCTTGCAATAGAGGATCCAACTGCTGCGATAATTGTTGTGACACGTGCTGCGACAACTACTGCGACACGTGCTGCGACAATTGATAGGTGTACAGTAATGTTCTCACCTCGATTGATGTGTACCGCATGATCAGTAGCAGTCCGCTCGTCTGAATGAATTGAGTCAGGTGCTTGTGCTATCGGCGGCGTAGCAACTAACATTATTAAACAATAATTAATTGAGAAATGTCGATAATAATAAATATATCACGGTGAAGCGTCTGGTATTCTCGGCGGTGGCGGTGGGGTAACAACTGCCATTGATAGTGATATTTGGGATTGAGTAGTGATAACTTGCTGAAATTAAAGAAAATGTCAATTTTTCATTTTTTTTTTGGTCTCCCAACTCACTAGCTGCAAGTGCACAGGTAAGTTGTAGTAGACTCAGGTTGTCGTATCCACAAGAATTTGAAGTCTAAGGCACCCTAAAACAATCTAAATTAGTTCTACTTTAATGGCTAAAAACAGATTTTCAAAGGGAAGTGAAAACAAATTTTTTTATGGAAAGTGAAATGATAACAGATTTTTGAGTTTTGGAAATTTATCAAAACTGAATTATAAATGCTAGAATGAATTCTAAAAAGGTTTAACTATCTATGAGGAAGGTTCTTCTAGGATTTGGGGTTCATCTAAATTAATTAAGGATGGAATGGAACAAGTTATCATTAAATATCCAACTTTTGATTCAACTTAAAAATGGCTGTTCCCACAGCTCAATTGGCTTCTAACTAAGCAATATATGATTATATAATTGTTAGCTAGATTGAATCAAAAGAGGGTCCTCACTGAAAATCAAGTTATCATTGGGCTCAAAAGAAAGATTCAATGCTGATTTTTTTGCAATTCAAGGAAGTTTGGAATGATAACTTGCATTTGCAATCATAAAAAGATGGAATCATTCCAATCAACTAAACCAGGATAAAATATACTCAATAATGGTGCTTGTGTTCCATGATTCATCTCTGAATTCAAGGGAGATTCAAAATCAACCTCTCGGTTGCAAAATAAATTGAAATCAACACAAACACACTCAATTGGAAATGCAAAACATATGGCCACATGAGTTCATAATTCCCATTGCTCCTTAGCCCATCTCTGGATCTCAAAGAAGCCCTTAAGACTACCTCTCAATAGTGGATTAATATGAGGGCTGACAATGGAAATCAGAAGTTAGAAAAATGAGAATACAGAAATCAACATTTCTAAAAAAAAATCAACAATGTGGATTGATGGAATTCAAGTTTGCCAAATGCCCCTTGACCCATCTCTGGACTGCAAGGGATTCCTAGAGTACACCTCTCAGTGATTTGAATAAAATAGGGATTAACAATTGGCAATCAGATTCCAAGCAATCAGAAAATAGAATTAGAATCAAACTAAGAAATCAGATTTTGGAAAAATCAGATTTGAATTCTGAATTGTCAATGATCTTGATTCATTTCTGAATAAGATCAGGGCATATATTAGCCTCTCAACTATTCAATTAATCCAATCCTTGATGACAATCAGATCCAAAGCCCAAGAAATTAGATTTTCAGACTTCAGGAATTCAGGAAACCAAAAAAATCAGCAACTCAGTAATTTAGAAATCAGAATTTTAAACCAATGGAAACCTGACTTACAAATTGATTCTTGACCCATCTCTGGATTACAAGACATCCCTAAAGTTCATTTATCAGTGAAGGGAATGATTCAGGGGACTCAATTGATAAAATCAGATTCCAATTAGGAATCAGAAAAATTAGAATTCTGATTTCTATTCAAAAATCAATGGAAAATTCTGGTTTTGAGTCAAATGATTGCCCAAACAATCTTGGTTCATTTTTGAATAAGATAGGGACAATACCAACATCCCAAGGACTCAATTAACCAAGTTAGAAATGAAGAACAGATTCTGATATCCACAGAAATCAGAAAATTCAGGAATCAGGAAATCAGAATTCAATTTTTAAAAATCAGATTATGAACAATAAACAGATTTGAATCATAAAGAATGTCAAACAATCTTGATTCATTTCTGATCAAGATTTGGGACAATATCAACCTTCTAGTTGCTCTATTAATCAAATCCACAATGGCAAACAGATTCAAAGGTCCAGGAATTCTGGTTCAGGAAATTCAGAAAAACAGAAACCAGAAATCTAAATTTCAGAAATCAGCACTTCAATTAAATTGGAATAAAGAACTTGACATTGATTTCTAATCCATTTCTGAACTAGGGATAGATCAAATGATAACTTCTCAGCAATAGATTACAATAGGATCCAACAATGGCAAGAACTAACATTAGAAAATTCTGAAATCTGAAAATCAGCAAATGATTCAGTGCAGGAATTATAAAACAGTCCATATCCATCCAAAACTAATCTAAACTACTACCCTATCCTAGAAGAAATGGAGTTTAGCTCCTCATATTTACAAGATTTGACATCAAATGGGATAAGAAACAGATACAATTCATGGTTCTTTGAAGCTTCTCGGCCAGCAGCTCCAAAATCCAGCAGCAGCCCTTGCCTTGCTCCAAACCCTTGAATGACCAGCCTCCCCTCTCATCCAGAAAAATCCAGCTTATATATCACTCCTTTCCACCCTTTGATCAGCATCTAAATGTTCTAATCCTCCTAATTGCAGCCACCTGTCCACCCCTCTGAAATTCCAGCTGCAGATTCCTTTTTGGTGCAGGAAAAAGTAGATGGTCCCCCCTACTTTTTCCACTTTTTGGCCACCTTTCTCCCTACCACAAATCCCCAAACAGCAAGCATCAAAGCCCTTGAATGGTATTTTGACAAATAAGGATTAGGATAATGATAGTTGCTAGCTCAGATATCAAATGGTATTAGGTGTTGTGCAGGAATGAAAACTTGTATCAAAATTAATGAATTAAGGGGCCCGGAATGATAACTTTATGAAAATCTTGGAAAATGTCCTAATATGGGTAGTTCAAAGCATTTCAAGCATCAAATTGATTAGAGTGACAAGTGAGTGAGGTCAGAAATCAAATATGAATGAGATTCCTAAAAGTGATAAGTTGAGTGCCCCAAAAACGATAACTTATATGACTTAAAAACGATAACTTGTCATAACTTGAGTTTTGATTATCCAAATGTGATGAAATTTGACCAGCAATGATTTAGAACAATAATAAGATGATTGCTTAAGGTCCTTGTGCAGAATTAATGGTTTTGCATGTCGAAATGACAGAATTGCCCTTTAACGATAACTTGGCACTTGAAAAATGATAACTTGTTCAAATGGACTTAAAACTTTGCACAAGTTGAGATGTGACTATCCTAATATGATTTATACATGATAATGATAGATTTATGGCAAGAAAACCATTGAAAATAAGTTCATTCAGAATAATGATAACTTGACACTTAGGAATGATAACTTGTCCTCAAAATGATAACTTGGCATAAAATTTAAATATTAATGGATTTTGGCATTTCAGAACCTCTATGCACATGGAATTAAGTATGAAATGAGGAATATCAACTAGTTATCACAATGTTTGCATTCCAAGTATACTTGGCCCAAAAATAGGCAAAAGTGAGACTCGATATGAATGAATTTCATCTAAAATGGGTTAGAATCATATAGTGACCAGCAAGTGATCAAACTCCCCCAAGCTTAGCCTTTTGCTTGTCCTGAAGCAAAACATTTAGAAATTAAGGACAAACTTGAGTTAAAAGTCCACAAATGATGTAAAGTCTAGCTGAATTGAATCCAATGAGTTTCCCACTTTGCCAACACTTCATTCTTTCCAAAAACTCAATTTCTAGCTAGGGAATCATAGAGGCTCAGGCAAATTTAAGCCATGGAAGAAGTACTAGCAATAACATGTTTGAATTGTAGGAATTGTCAACTTTACAAAGGGGTTGAACTACAAATCTCTTCATGAACATGTTTTCAATTGATTAAACAGGTTTAACACCTGACTTTTATTCATGAAATGCATATAAACAGGTTTAGCGCCTGATTTTTATTCATGCTTTCTTTAGGAGAGATTCCTTTGGAAGTTTTGCTCTCCTAAAATTTTTTTCTTTTTGCATTGAAGAGAGATTCCTTTGGAAGTTTTGCTCTCTTCCTTTTTTCTATGCATGCATATGACTTTTTACTTTTCCTTTTTTCATTTTTCTATCCTGTTCATGAAGTGAGCAATAGTTCAAACTCAAGTATAGTTTAGATCCCTTTATCCAAAAAGTCAAGTTTTCCTATTTAGCATGGCAGCAAGAGCCTTGACTCCCTTCTAGACATCTGATATTACTAATTCAATCCATAAGTATCAACTAGTGTGACCCACAAAAAGAAAAAATTTTCAGCTAGAAATTTCATTCAAATGCATCTGAATTCATAATGCCAATTAAAGCAAGAAGGCTAATGGCCAAGTTGGCCACTTGGTATTGGAGTGCACCCACTGTCAAAATAAAGTATTCTACCCATTTCAGAGTCAAAATGAATTCAGAATTGAGTTGGGTCCAAAAATTGATAATCAAGTGATAACTAGTGATAACTTGTGAAAACCAATGATAACCTAGTATGAATTATGATATGAACATTAAAATCAATTGAAAACATGGTGTAAAGGTTAGAAAAGCACCAGGTTTCCTCCCCCAAGCTTATTCTCAACACTGTCCTCAGGGTTGAAGTAAAGGCAAGGGAGAGGAGTGGGTGGGATTGAAATGCATTAAATTGGGCATTTGAATGCCCTTGGCACTTCATCCAGAAACTTTGGGTGGTCTAATCTTCTTAGTTGCAACTGATCCTGTAGAGAAACAAAGGATAGCAATTGGTATGGCAAATTTGCAACTAATCAGATTTTTTAGTGCAGAATTCAACATTGCATTGGGAATTTCTGAAATTCACTGAAATTGGGCTATAATAGATTGGGATAACTGAAATGAATGTTAATTCAGATGATAATATGATCAATGTAGCATAATAAAAAAAATATTATCAGTTATCATTAAGTTTTCAGTGTAAAAATCAGAAATAGGGGTAAGGGTACTCCCTGAATTTGAGACTTGCGAATTGAACATGTTCCTCATCCCTTATTCCTGCAAAAACAGAAAGATTAAGTGTAAAGTGGCTTGGGTTACCTCCCAAGAAGTGCCTTTCTTTAATGTTTTTGGCTAGACATTGTTACAATGTGAAATCAGCTAGGAGCTAGTGGCAAATCTTGTAGAATCAGCTCCTTAGACAGTCTTAGTTTTTTCAGCAGCTCATCAACTTGATTCTTGGGCTGGTTTGCATTGATGATAACTGGAAATGTTGAATTCTCCCCCAAGAATTCATACCTCAGGTTATTGGGGAGAGGCTTGAGTTCCAATTTGAAAGAATTGGTTTGAGTTGAGTTGCCTTGCTCAGCAGTGATAACTTCTTGCAATTGGTGCTGATTTTCTGAATTTTCTACTGATTTGGATAAACTCAATGCAGATTGATATGTTGCAGCCTCTGGATCCTCCAATTCTTTCAAATGATCAAACATTAGACACTTTTGCATTGGATCTTCAATATGAATTATAGTTGAAGCTTGCTCTACCACTTGATCTAGCTGTCCTTCCTCAAAATCATTTTCCTGAAAATTTGGTCTACTGATAACCTGTGCCAAATTAAATTCTATCTTCTCCTCCCCAATTTGGAAGGTCAATCTGCCCTCCTTGACATCAATCACAGCCCCAGCAGTGGCTAAGAAGGGTCTCCCAAGAAGAATGGGGGTATTCAAGTCCTCATCCATGTCAAGTACCACAAAATCTACTGGTATGTAGAATTTGCCAACTTTGAAGGGTATGTCCTCAATGATTCCATATGGGTACTTGATGGATTTGTCTGCCAGCTGTAGAGACAAGTTTGTAGGCTTCAAATCTCCAACTTCAAGCTCCCTACAAAGTGAAAGAGGTATGACACTCACTGATGCACCCAAATCACATATTGCCCTTTGAATCTTCCTATTTCCAATTTCACAAGGTATGGAGAAGCTTCCTGTATCTTTCAACTTGGGTGGCAATTTATTTTGGATGATTACAGAGGCTTCCCCAGTCAAGGTAATAGTGTCATGCTCCATAATCCTCCTTTTCTTGGTTAGGATTTCCTTCAAAAACTTTGCATAGGAGGGCATCTCCTGAATTGCCTCCACAAATGACACATTGATATTTAACTTCTTCAGGATTTCCAAAAACTTTCCATATTGATGGTCCTGCCTTGCCTTAATTAGCCTTTGAGGGAAAGGTACTTTGTCAAAGACTCTAGCTTTTGCTTCAATCTTGGGGCCTGAATTCCTGATTTCCACCTCAGGTTCTTCACTTGGCTCTTTAGCAACTTTTAAATCTGAATTGACTTGATCATCCTCAACTTCCTTTATTGGCTCCTCAACCATTCTTCCACTCCTGAGCTGGATAGCATGGACTTGTTCCTTTGGGTTCACTTCTGGCTGTCCAGGAAAAAATAAGGGAGGTCTAGTGGATGTACTAGCTTGTTGAGCAATTTGGCTTTCCAACAATTTTTGATTTGCATTCAAGGCATCCAATCTAGAATTGATCTTCAATATCTCCTCTCCTTGGCTGTCCTGCTTCTTCAGAATTTGTTGAAGCATCTCCTTCATTTCATTTTGGAATTGTGATGCTTGGACTTGAGGTGGTGGTTCATATAGATTCCTTTGAATTGGTGCACTTTGGCCTTGATTTCCATAAGGTGGTGGTGGCTGATTCCTTGGCAGGATTTTAGGCTGCCAATTTGAATTTTGCATAGGAGCTCCTTGATAGTTGTTGCCCTTGTAAGAAAAGTATGGATGATTCCTGTTTTCTGGAGTATAAAATTCAGCAGGAGGTTTGATTCCATAATTGCCCACAGCATTGATTTGATCCACATTTTGGTCCACTTGCTGCATAATTAAGTTGCAATTCTCTGACACATGGCCTTGATTCCCACGTACACAACACCTTGTTTCATAATTGGAGGCCCTATTGCCATTGGGAGTCAAGTTCAACCTCTCCAAAGTCTTGTACAGCACCTCTTCAAGTTGAGTGGACAATTGATTCACTGAATTGTCCATGGGTGGCCTCCTGGTTCTATCATGGGTAAGGAAGTGGTGATTCTTGGCTATGTTTTCAATGAGTTGATAAGCTTCATCAATGTTTTTAGATGCAAAGATGCCTCCTGCAGTAGTATCCAATGCCACCTTGCTAGGGTAGTTCAACCCCTTATGAAAATAGTTGACTAACTGCCACTTCTCAAAACCATGATGGGGACATGCCCTTAATAATCCTTGAAGCCTTTGCCATGCCTCACAAATATTTTCTTGGTCCAACTGATAGAACCTCACTATTTGATCCCTGAAGTTATCAGTTTTTGAAGGAGGAAAGAATTCTGAAAGGAACAATTGAACAATTGATTCCCAAGTGGCTACCTCTTCAGGATTCAATCCTTTAAACCATATCTTGGCCTTGTCCTTGAGTGAGAAGGGAAATAATCTCATATACACTGCATTCATGGGGATATTATTGAAGTTCACAGTGCTGCATATCTCCTTGAAATTGTCCAAATGACATGCTGGATCTTCAGTCCCAAGTCCAGAAAATTGACTTTGCCTAATCATAGAAATCAAGGCTGGATTAACTTCAAAATTTGCCACAGGTGCTAAGGCTCCTCCCCCTTGTTGATTCCTTGCATTGCTTGGTGAATAACAGTCCCTAAGAGTTCTAGGAGCTGCCATATTTTGATTCATAACTCTTTCAAATTCAGGGTTGTATGCTTCTTCCTCTTCTTCTTCAAATATCCTTCTCCTTGCCTCAAGCCTTTGCAATCTCCTTCTTCTTAAAAATCTTCTTTCAGGTTCAGGATCTGATTGGTAATGTTCCTCTTGATGGTCCAAGTCCTGCATAAAGAGATTCAGAAGTATCAAATTCAAGAAAGAAATGAAAACTAGACAAAAATGAAAAGTAAGAAATGATAACTTGCAAAAACTGAAAATTAGCCTAACAAATAAACTAAAAACTAATCTAAAACTAATCTAAACTATCTAAGTTAGCCTAATTGACCTCAAATCCCCGGCAACGGCGCCAAAAACTTGATAGTGATATTTGGGATTGAGTAGTGATAACTTGCTGAAATTAAAGAAAATGTCAATTTTTCATTTTTTTTTTGTCTCCCAACTCACTAGCTGCAAGTGCACAGGTAAGTTGTAGTAGACTCAGGTTGTCGTATCCACAAGAATTTGAAGTCTAAGGCACCCTAAAATAATCTAAATTAGTTCTACTTTAATGGCTAAAAACATATTTTCAAAGGGAAGTGAAAACAGATTTTTTTATGGAAAGTGAAATGATAACAGATTTTTGGGTTTTGGAAATTTATCAAAACTGAATTATAAATGCTAGAATGAATTCTAAAAAGGTTTAACTATCTATGAGGAAGGTTCTTCTAGGATTTGGGGTTCATCTAAATTAATTAAGGATGGAATGGAACAAGTTATCATTAAATGTCCAACTTTTGATTCAACTTGAAAATGGCTGTTCCCACAGCTCAATTGGCTTCTAACTAAGCAATATATGATTATATAATTGTTAGCTAGATTGAATCAAAAGAGGGTCCTCACTGAAAATTAAGTTATCATTGGGCTCAAAAGAAAGATTCAATGCTGATTTTTTTGCAATTCAAGGAAGTTTGGAATGATAACTTGCATTTGCAATCATAAAAAGATGGAATCATTCCAATCAACTAAACCAGGATAAAATATACTCAATAATGGTGCTTGTGTTCCATGATTCATCTCTGAATTCAAGGGAGATTCAAAATCAACCTCTCGGTTGTAAAATAAATTGAAATCAACACAAACACACTCAATTGGAAATGCAAAACATATGGCCACATGAGTTCATAATTCCCATTGCTCCTTGGCCCATCTCTGGATCTCAAAGAAGCCCTTAAGACTACCTCTCAATAGTAGATTAATATGAGGGTTGACAATGGAAATCATAAGTTAGAAAAATGAGAATACAGAAATCAACATTTCTAAAAAAAAAATCAGCAATGTGGATTGATGGAATTCAAGTTTGCCAAATGCCCCTTGACCCATCTCTGGACTGCAAGGGATTCCTAGAGTACACCTCTCAGTGATTTGAATAAAATAGGGATTAACAATTGGCAATCAGATTCCAAGCAATCAGAAAATAGAATTAGAATCAAACTAAGAAATCAGATTTTGGAAAAATCAGATTTGAATTCTGAATTGTCAATGGTCTTGATTCATTTCTGAATAAGATCAGGGCATATATTAGCCTCTAAACTATTCAATTAATCCAATCCTTGATGACAATCAGATCCAAAGCCCAAGAAATTAGATTTTCAGACTTCAGGAATTCAGGAAACCAAAAAAATCAGCAACTCAGTAATTTAGAAATCAGAATTTTAAACCAATGGAAACCTGACTTACCAATTGATTCTTAACCCATCTCTGGATTACAAGACATCCCTAAAGTTCACTTATCAGTGAAGGAAATAATTCAGGGGACTCAATTGATAAAATCAGATTCCAATTAGGAATCAGAAAAATTAGAATTCTGATTTCTATTCAAAAATCAATGGAAAATTCTGGTTTTGAGTCAAATGATTGCCCAAACAATCTTGATTCATTTCTGAATAAGATATGGACAATACCAACATCCCAAGGACTCAATTAACCAAGTTAGAAATGAAGAACAGATTCTGATATCCACAGAAATCAGAAAATTCAGGAATCAGGAAATCAGAATTCAATTTTTAAAAATCAGATTATGAACAATAAACAGATTTGAATCATAAAGAATGCCAAACAATCTTGATTCATTTCTGATCAAGATTTGGGACAATATCAACCTTCTAGTTGCTCTATTAATCAAATCCACAATGGCAAACAGATTCAAAGGTCCAGAAATTCTGGTTCAGGAAATTCAGAAAAACAGAAACCAGAAATCTAAATTTCAGAAATCAGCACTTCAATTAAATTGGAATAAAGAACTTGACATTGATTTCTAATCCATTTCTGAACTAGGGATAGATCAAATGATAACTTCTCAACTATAGATTACAATAGGATCCAACAATGGCAAGAACTAACATTAGAAAATTCTGAAATTTGAAAATCAGCAAATGATTCAGTGCAGGAATTATAAAACAGTCCATATCCATCCAAAACTAATCTAAACTACTACCCTATCCTAGAAGAAATGGAGTTTAGCTCCTCATATTTACAAGATTTGACATCAAATGGGATAAGAAACAGATACAATTCATGATTCTTTGAAGCTTCTCGGCCAGCAGCTCCAAAATCCAGCAGTAGCCCTTGCCTTGCTCCAAACCCTTGAATGACCAGCCTCCCCTCTCCTCCAGAAAAATCCAGCTTATATATCACTCCTTTCCACCCTTTGATCAGCATCTAAATGTTCTAATCCTCCTGATTGCAGCCACCTGTCCACCCCTCTGAAATTCCAGCTGCAGATTCCTTTTTGGTGCAGGAAAAAGTAGATGGTCCCCCCCTACTTTTTCCACTTTTTGGCCACCTTTCTCCTTGCTACAAATCCCCAAACAGCAAGCATCAAAGCCCTTGAATGGTATTTTGACAAATAAGGATTAGGATAATGATAGTTGCTAGCTCAGATATCAAATGGTATTAGGTGTTGTGCAGGAATGAAAACTTGTATCAAAATTAATGAATTAAGGGGCCCGGAATGATAACTTTATGAAAATCTTGGAAAATGTCCTAATATGGGTGGTTCAAAGCATTTCAGGCATCAAATTAATTAGAGTGACAAGTGAGTGAGGTCAGAAATCAAATATGAATGAGATTCCTAAAAGTGATAAGTTGAGTGCCCCAAAAACGATAACTTATATGACTTAAAAACGATAACTTGTCATAACTTGAGTTTTGATTATCCAAATGTGATGAAATTTGACCAGCAATGATTTAGAACAATAATAAGATGATTGCTTAAGGTCCTTGTGCAGAATTAATGGTTTTGCATGTCGAAATGACAGAATTGCCCTTTAACGATAACTTGGCACTTGAAAAATGATAACTTGTTCAAATGGACTTAAAACTTTGCACAAGTTGAGATGTGACTATCCAAATATGATTTATACATGATAATGATGGATTTATGGCAAGAAAACCATTGAAAATAAGTTCATTCAGAATAATGATAACTTGACACTTAGGAATGATAACTTGTCCTCAAAATGATAACTTGGCATAGAATTTAAATATTAATGGATTTTGGCATTTCAGAACCTCTATGCACATGGAATTAAGTATGAAATGAGGAATATCAACTAGTTATCACAATGTTTGCATTCCAAGTATACTTGGCCCAAAAATAGGCAAAAGTGAGACTCGATATGAATGAATTTCATCTAAAATGGGTTAGAATCATATAGTGACCAGCAAGTGATCAGCCATCATAAGAAAATACATAAAATTTGGCTCCTACATAAAATTAAGTAATATAAAAAAAATAACCTGGTGTGACATGACGATCGTGGTCGTGCGATCGAGACATACCGACTATGTTCCCCGTCGACGGTGGAGCAACTGTCACAAAAGTAAAATATTTAAAAAACTCTATTTCCTACTATCTATTGCCTACAATGTGTCATGTACCTGGAGTGATACGCTCAGCAGACCCACCAATGGATCGCCTACTATGTGACGATCCGGCTACGTGCCCCGTCGGCGACGAAGGAACTGATATTATTAAAAAAAGAATTTAACTATTATAATCAATAATAAATTAGCGTCTCTTTTGTTTGAGACGCCATATACCGTCGCTTCACAGTCTTCAGACATGAGACGCTAGTGTCGCATCTAAAGTGGTCGACGACAAAACGGCGCTAGGTGCTGCCGCACATTAAGAATAGTGGCACGAAATATACGTAGCGTCTCGATTGCGCTAGAGAGTTAACATCAACCCGCTGAATAGCTAAGAAGACGCATAATTAAGATATATGCATAATAAAGATATTATATATATTATATGTATAGCTAACATAGATAATATAGGTAAAAATTTATATATTAAGGAACACTCTTATTATGTAAAAATACATATATATATATATATATATATATATATAATCGTGTAATTAATATATGTATATGTTGATATTATGCTATTGATAATATGTTGATAATCATGTAATTAATACTAATATAATATTTAATGAATTTATTGATTGACATATAGTATATGTAATATAGTGTTTAAATATATATTGTAGCGTCTCATTAGCGTCTCTTTTGATTGAGACGCCATGTAGCGTCGCTTTAGATTCTTCATACATGCGACGCTAGTTTCGCGTCTAAAGCTGTCGACGCCATAATGGCGCTAGGTGCTGCCGCGCATTTGCGGTTCCTGGCAGAAAATAATAACGTCTACGTATCGTCTCGATTGCGCTACTTTTAACGTCAACTCTCTGAGTAGCTAAGAAGATGCTAATGAGACGTTATTGAGAGGCAAGTGGCGTCTGGTTCTAGTGACGCTAAATAAGCGCAATGGAGGCGCTAGTGGCGTCTGATTCTAGTGACGCTAAATAAGCGCAATGGAGGCGCTAGTGGGTCTTTATAGCGTCACATATCTTTGAGGCACTACATGGCGTCGCTAATCGCTAATTTTCTTGTAGTGACATAGGGGAGCAAGCTCAATCGTTAACACAAAATTAAGTATGAGTTCGTATAAATGGTCATATAATCAAATGAAAGAGTGGATCATATATAGTGAAGTCGATGAAGAGAAACATGATTCATGTCTTTTCATTTCCTTTCATTTCCATATTCTTTTCTTTTCATGTTCATCATTTTTTTCATCATTCATATCATTAGTTCTTATTAGCATTCGTGATTCATATTCATATTCAAAAGGACAAAGTCCTTACTTTCATCTTTTGGCCATTCATTCTTTCATTCTTTCATACTTTGAAAGAGCTCTTCTTTCTTTTAGAAAAAAACCATTATAGGCACAACAAGATGCAGCTATATAGACCATCATGAGCCAGTGGATGATTAGTGTCACAACCAACCCCGTCGGACAGGATGACCTCGCGTAAGGTGGAAACATCCCTAAGGAAGAGACTTCCAACTACATAGGGCAAATGGTAACTCGTGAGGAAGTTCCTCGCACAAGACTGTCATAACTTTCCCTCGTCATAAGTGGACCTCTCTTTCAATCGATAAATTGATCAAGGTCATATGGAGCATAGCTCTTAATCATATTTAAATTCATATCATTTGATTTCAATCAGGCGGATGGAAATTTTCAAATCAGGGGGGTTCGATTAAAGTCGGTCCACATATTGGTCGGCGAAAGTTGAGCGGTCGTCCTCCTTAAGTGCATTCTACGTTTGTCCGAAAAAGGGTGAACGCCCGTTTATCATTGTTCTTCGATCGACTGAAATGGGGAGCGGTGGACCGTTCTGTATCCATTCTTTGTTCTTTTCATAGGTGGTCATAATGATTCATCTTCATTCATCATAAGAACCATTGTCATTCTTTATTCGTGTTTCGATGGAGAATCATAATCAAGTTGATATAGCATTCTATGAGTTCAGTTCAGTCATGAAGGGTAAGTATAGGTCTATTGAGCATAATTAACATTTCAAACGGATTAGGAAATAAGTACGTAAGTCAGGGGTCATTGATGCGTGTAAAATTGATAGCAAACGCTATTAAGTGCACTAGTCGCTCAAGTAATAAAGTTAATATGTAGAGTTATTATTTTCACATGAATGGTTAATAACTTAGATTTTAGGGTTATTTCCTCAAACCACCCCTAAACTATCACGATTTTTCAAATCTAACTCTAAACTTCGAATTTTATTTTTTGGATCCTTGAACTATCACGGTTTTTCCAATTTAACACTTTCGTCCAATTCCGTCAATTTTTTGCTTATCTTTTTATTTTTCGCATTTGTGAAAATTGCATTATACCCCTAGTGCAAATGTTACTCTATTTTTCTTAAAATAATATATAATTTTTTTAAAAAATAATTTAAAAAAATGATGGTGGAGGGGGGCTCCCCTCCCGTGTCGCCGGAGGGAGGGGGGGATAACCTTGTTAATTAAGAAAATAGAAAATATATATGATTTCAGCTTTGAATAAAAAGAAAATAATAAAAATAAAGAAAATGATCACCTAGAGAAATAATGATTTGATGATTAAGACACCTAAGTATCATCACTAAAATGTAATAAATTTTCTCAACTTAGAATTAGTTGAATAAATAAGAAAATGAATTCCCAAAATGAGTTAACCAATGTTTCATGCTTTATCTACTATCTTTTGGATAATTAGAATAAATCAATCCTTTTGATTTTTTAATTTACTTAATTAATAATAAGATGCATTAAAATAGAATTAATATTAAGGACTTTCTCAAGTCACCATAATAATTACACAAATTAGGTCTCTTTCGATTTTCCTAATTGTGGCATTGCAATAAATAAGATCAATCTTAAAAACTATTATGAAAATAATCACTTCTTCTCATATAACAATCAAATCATAAATTATGGAATCAAAGGAAAGCATTAAACATATTCAAACTAAGCTAATATTAAGAAATATTTCAAAACATAAATAGAGTTCAACTAAGATGACCCTAATAAAGGAATAAATCTAAGAATAACAACATCAAATTTAATGTAAAAGAGTAGAAAAAGAAAACGAAGAACTCTTGCAGCCGCTGTGCATGTACTCTCTCGAGTTTTTGGTAGAGTTTCGTTATTGTTCTCGTTCTTTTCCTCTTTGTAGGCTTCAAATTTATGCTACAAGATGATTTTCCAGATCCTCTTCTACCTTCTTTTATAGGGTTACTCGTCTCCCAAAAGAAATTGTCATGATCGTGACAATGACTTAAACAATTTTCTGATTGCACCATCTTTCTGTCACGGTCATGAAAAGAATTGTCAAGACTGTGATAGTTTTTTGAACTATTTTAAGGCCTTTTCTTACCTTATTTTTGACGTTTTCTCATATCCTACCATGAATAATTTCCAGACTTAGTTAGAAATCAAATCTAAAAAAAATTATATAAAAACAAATCAAAACTTCCCTTAATTCTCTAAACATAAAAATATTCTAAAATGCTAATCAAATGACCTAAAGTAATGCATAATTTTTCGTGCATAAGTCATAAATCATAACATCATCATTCTAATGGTCAGAACTCGGGCCGAGTAAGGTGAAATTTGAGTCGAGTTAAAACAAATCTGTCTCGAAAAATCTCGAGTCGAGTTAGGGTCATACTCGAGCCGAGTTGGAGCACGATCGGGTTGAGACGATCGTCTTCTTCGCGACAAACATGGGCCGGGACAGGAGTAACCCAGTCCGAGTCACTTGTTCGCGTAGAGCTTGAGCTCCGCATTAATCGTGGATCCGGGTTGGGTTCGATAGAACTCGGTCCGGACTTGACATAGCTCGGGCTGGGTTTTAGTGGATTCGGACCAAATTTTGTCATGCTGAAATAGTCATTGTCCGACAATTTCCAGTGCAATGCATCAAAGGTCATCACACTACGAGTATAGATTGACAGAACGTCTAACTATCTAAAATATTCATGAGTAGCTCTAAGCATTTATCGTAAAGACGATGAGTTCCTAATACAGATTTATCCATCTCTAGCATGTGCTCGGTTCAGCAAGTGTGGAATCATTCGAGTAGAGCATGCAGAGGTTCATTCAAAGCACGAAATCGATAATGTATCAGTTCAAGACTTCAACATGCATGCATTCGTCTTCCAGTACTCAACTATGATAGAAATCCCAAAACACATTTGTTAGCCTAAGTCTTGATTGGTTCGTCTTGCGAGCATATCGTCCTCAGCTCCTCGTCATCTGCCCTTCAATGACATTCATCCTGAATGAAGATGTCGGCGACCCGCCTCTCGTCCTCTGGCACAGACCCAGTACGACCACAACAGGGTGAGAAGGAGAATGAAGAGAAAAATGAGAGAGGACGAGGAAGGAGTCTGGATTCTTATAGGAGAGGTCTGACCCTTGGCCTTCTATCTTGGGAGAGGGGAGGATCTTGTGTCTTGGAGCTTCTGCCATGGAACCTATCGGTAGGGAGAGAGTTGGAGGGGAGAAGAGACAAAAGACAAAAAAACAAGAGGAAGAGAGAGAGAGTGTTGAAAGGGAGGGGGAGAAAGAAGAAGGGGGGAGCTCGACCGAGACTCTTCGGCTTCCCCCCCCCTTTTTTTGACGGTGTGTTACAGCTAAAGGTGTTTATTGGATTGGGCAGCCCGGTCCATTCGCTGCCCGACCTGATAACATATCGATTAGTCCGTTCGAGTTTAGGCCCGGGGCCGTCCGATTTCTTAATGGGCTTGGGCTTATCTCAGGCTGGAAAAGGTTATTCATTCATTTGCCCATTACCGATAGTCTGATATTCGTCCAATATCCGTCTGATAATTTATAAGCCATCTGTTAGGCCGTCCGTTAACTGTTAATAGATTGAACTTATTAAAATAATACAAATATTATTGTACAAGTTTATTTTAATTAATTCATGTGATGCCATTTACTTATCAATAGTTATTTTTTATTTCCATTTCTAAATCCAACTTATTCTTATATTCTCACTAATTATGCATCTAAATTATACTTTCAATTTTGTGGCCCTTCTTGCATTCTATTTATTTTTTTCATTCGGCAATTAAATGAAAGATCAAACACAAAGAAATGAAGGAGAAGTAGAACAAACAAAGCTCTCATTTCATCTCGAGAAAGAATGCAAAAGCCGGAGGAGGGAGAGGGGACATCACTTTCCCCTCTTTTTTATTTCTTTAAATTTTTATGTTATAATTTTAATATTTTATATTTATTTTATTTTTAAAATAAATAATGCGTCAGTAAAATGATCGAGAAATTGGCTAGTCTAAAATGAGTAGTTGTTGAAACAAATCAACAATTAGAGGATTTTCTAGTTATAAAATAAAGTTGAAAGATAGAGTAAAAAAAATGATAAAGTTGTAGGGTATCTAATGAAAATTATGCATTTATGTCTCGTTTGGTTACAGAATAATTTAATGTAATAGTGTATTCTAAAAAAAAGTAAATACATTTCCACTATATTTCTTGTTTGATTCTAAGAGAATAACTTTTGAAAATATAATATTTTAAAATTAAATTAGTTTATCATATAGAGTTGATGTTTAATGTTATAATAATATTAAAAATATTAATATAATAATATTTTATTAAAATTATAAAATGAATATATGATTTTAAAAATTGAAACTATATTCTCTTTACGGAGTTAAAAATGATGATTTTATTAACTTCGAGATGGTTTCCTATTTTTCAAAGCATGATTGATTTGAAAAATTGACTGATGGTTTTATCCTTATTCCATCGTGTGTTTAGTTATATTTCAACAAAAAACATGATATTACAACGTTTTATATTCTGCATCCAAACGACCCTCAAGATATTCAAAATGAGTGATCATATTGTTAGATAGTATCCTTATTAATCATATAGTAACTAAGTGATGTGGTCACTCTCCACAGAGTTAATAGTGTCAAAAAGTGCTTTAATATATATATATATATATATATATATATATATATATTATGTATATGTATTCAAAATTTCTACTTAGCAAATTCAACTTCTTTAATAGTTATAAGAAATTTATGGTACAATGTTGTCAACAATTGAGTTACAGTTCTAACTTGATGATACGAGGGGTCGGCGTTCGGGTACCCGACCCAACCTTAACATGAAGGTGATCAGGTGTACGAGTTGAAAAATCTCATTCCTTGTCGACCCGACTTGACCTCATGATCTGATTATTTAGTTTATATTTTTTTTACTTTTTTATTCAATTTTACTCATACATTTGATTTAAAATTATAAAAAAGTTAAAACAAAATATTTTAAGTATAAAAATAATATGTAAATACTGAGAAAATTATTTAATATTTTATAATGAATATTAAATAATATTTATATTACATCATGCAAAAAAGTAAGTTTTTTTTTAAAAAAAGTAAAAGATGATGGTCGGATAACCTTGACCACTTGACTCGGTTAAAATTATATAAAAAATTTTAAGTATGAAAAATAATATATAATCACTTAAAAAATTAATACTTAAACATGAATATTAATTAATATAAAAAGTAAGTAAAAAATAAAAAAGTAAAAAATGGTGGTCGGGAAATATAAGGGAAGTCAAGAAACATAGGTTTGCAATTTATAAGATTCACCCGAAGCTTGAAAGCATAGGTTTGCATATGAACATGCTCATTGATGAAGTAGAATAATTTTTATAGTAGAGCCGTTCTCAATCAGGCGGCAGCATAAGAAAATTTTGATTATGTGGAGAGACATTTAAGATGGAGAACCCTGCGAGCTACACGACCCGGCATGTGGCCCGCACGGGTTTTTGCCGGCACGGGCCCTGGCCGAATCACAGCATGAAGCTAGGCAGTGGGCATGGCCCGACGAGCACGAGTCCGACTCAGAGAACATGATTTTTTTAATTTTTTATTATACAGCTGAATTTTTAATATATATTATAAGTTATAACTCTATTATACATATATCTAATCATATATCATAAATTTTATAATTTATCAATTATAAAATTATTTGTATTATATGTTTAATAATCATAATATCATATATTATAATATTTTTATTATGCTTGTTATTTTCTTTTAGTAAAACATTTAGGATAAAAATTATGTGACCCTTTTTTATTTTTTAAAATATTTATTTTTTTTTCTAATTTAAAAAATACATACAAAAAATAAAAGAAAAAATGGCGGTCCAATCTGGCACTATCCTATCCGATTGAATTTAAGTTCGAATTTTAAGTTCCTGCAACAAAAATATTTTATAAATGTATTAAGATTTGAAGTTCGAATTTTAAGAATTTAGGATCCTTCACCAAAAAATTTTTAAGGTTGAATTTTATAAATGTAAAATAAATTGTTGGGATCTCATCCATTATAGTTAAACTTGCTATTCGGACAATATCAAATTAGTTAAATTAATTATGAGCTGAAATTTTATCAAATGTGTTTAATTCTTAGCACAGTCTGCTTGTTTCCTGCACGTTAGGGTGGCTAACTGAAAAGAAAAAAAAGGATTATTTAAAATTCTAAAATTGCAGGTGTGAAAAGTCCATCCAGAGCTACATTCATTTGTTTGTTATTCATCACATTTTTTCTGTTTGTTCCTTATTTTTCCTCGATAAGAATTCGTTATTTTTTCGATTGAGACTCATCAGTGTTCAGAATTATTAGCATTTAATTAATTCGATGTTTGGATAGAAATGATATGAATAAATTTTAATCAAAATGATGACTCAGAAAATTAAAGTTAAGATTATTAGCATGAGCAATCCATGACACAATCCCACATGGGATTGTGCCAACTATCCTTGATTTTCGTTGCTTATTTTGACGCTCGAAAAATATCAGGACTGTCACAGCTCAGCTTCCTCCGCATGTAAACCGAGCGTGTAATTTTACCATAAATTGTTTTACACGTTTTTTTTGCATTAATTAGTGATAATTATTTTACCATAAATTCTTGCTACTCAAATCTGCTTTATTGCTTTACCAATATAAAATAATTAATTGTCATCATAAAAAATATCTGCCATTATAAATGCTTTCAAACGATAGAATATAATATTTTGTTTTGACTTACGGGCTAACTCCCCCTGTTATAAATACCACCTTTCTTGGCCATGCAAAAGCACAGCAGCCGTAGCACTAACACCACGACGACAAGGCCGCCACGCCACCATGAGATCCTCCTCTGTGTTCCTCTTCGCCGCCCTTCTCGCCGTCTCCGTCGTCCTCCCATCATCCTCTTACGCTCGCCGCCTATTGCATGACGACGACTGGGTTCCCAGGGATCCGAAGGACCCCTACGTCGTCGAGATCGGCAACTTCGCCGTCTCTGCCAACAACGAGAAAACCAAGCACGCTTATCCGCTGGTTTTCATCTCCGTCGTGAAAGCGGAAACGCTACCGTTGGACGACGGCTTGGAATTTCGGCTGGGCGTCGAGACCAAGCACAACGGCGTTGGCGCTTCGGAGTTCTACCAGGCTACCGTGATCGACAAGCCGTCGGAGAAGTCCAGGGTGCTCACTGCTTTCCTGAAGATCTAAGGCAGCTTAGATGATATTTCTCTTCTCGTGGTCGCACTTAATTAACCATGCATGCATGTTCGATTCTTGCTTTTTAGCATCAATAAAATAATTTTTAAACCGTTGTGGTGGTATTCCTCTTTCTGGTACGTTCGCTTATTGCTCTTTTTCGGATTTTAATTTCCGGGACATTAAATGTTTAATTATTCTAAGCAGTTCAGTTCATCGATCACCCGTGCCATGTGCTGCTAAATAATTCAAATCAAGAGCAGATTCATCAACGGAAATAATAATAATAATAATAATAATAATAATAATAATAATAATAATAATAATAATAATAATAATAATAATAATAATATAGAGGATGCATTATCCAATGACGTTCACCCGGTCGGATCCACCCGATGATCCGTCACATGGTTGAGTTAAGAATCACATCGGGTACGGATTGAAAATTTTCAACCTGATTCGAACTAGACATGATCGACCCAGTTCGACCCAATGACCTAACTTTTTAATTTTTTTAATTTAAATTCAATGTTTTTTTATTTAACTAAGATATTTTATGTGATTACAAATTTCATAAATATAAAAATAAAGCCTTTAAAATATTAAAAAAAAGATATTGATGGCCACCAAAGCATTTAACGATCCCTGAATGCTTATTATATAATGATCGACTTGATTATTTATGGAAGTTGATGATTTTTAACGATTGAAATTTTAGTCGTTGAAGATTATTAATGACAAAGATATATGTGGCCATTAATGTGTTTAATGACCAACACACTGGTCATTATATAAATTTAACAATCGGATTATTTATGATCCTTGATGATTTGTAATGACCATATTAGTGGACGCTAAAGATCATTAATGACAAAGATATTTTTGGTCATTAATGTGTTTAACAACCAACTAAATGATCCTTAAATAAAATTAACGGCCGAATTATTTCTGAACGTTGATGACCTTTAACAATCAACACCTTTAAGTAGTCTTTTTTTTACTTTTAACAGCGGCATCTATAACGACCGGTGACAACAGAAAATATCGGTCGTCGAAATATGAATATTAACGACCGTATTTTCTTTATCTAATGATGTGTTTTCTTGTAGTGTTTTTCATATTCTTTTCTTTTCATGTTCATCATTTTTTTCATCATTCATATCTTTAGTTCTTATTCGTATTCATGATTCATATTCATATTCATAAGGACAAAGGCCTTACTTTTGTCTTTTGACCATTCGTTCTTTCATACTTTTATATTTTGGAAGAGCTCTTCTTTTTTTAGGGAATACCATTGCAGGCACAGTAAGGCGCAACTTTTTAGACCATCATGATCCAACATAGTGCCATGGCCAATCCCGTCGGGCGGGATGACCTCGCGCAAGGCGGAAGCATCCGTAAGGGAGAGACTCCCATCTAGATAGGGCAAATGATAACCCGTGAGGAAGTGCCTCGCACTAGACTGTCATAACTTCCCCCATCATAAGTGGACATCTCTTTCAATCCGTAGATTGATCAAGGCCATATGAATCATAGCTTCGAATCATCTTTAAGTTCATATCATTTGATTTCAATCAGGTGGACAGAAGCTTATCAAATCGGGGGGTTCGATTAAAGTCGTATTCTTCCGTCGACATATCGGATGCCTGAAAGTCAAGCGGTCATCCGCCTTAAGTCCATTCTGCGATTGTTCAAAAAAGGAGCGGACTCCCGTTTATCATTGTTCTTCGATCGACCGAAAAGGGGATCGGTCAATCGTTCTGTACTCATTCTTTGTTCTTTTCATAGGAAGTCATACTGGTTCATCTTTGCTCATCATGGTAGTTCATAAGAACAAAGGTCGTTCTTTATTCATGTTTCGATGGAGAATCATAATCAAGTTGATATAGCATTCTATCAGTTCAATCATGACGGGTAAGTATAGGTCTATTAAGCATAATTAACTTTTCAAATAGATTAGGAAACAAGTACGTAAGTCAAGGGTCATTGATGCGTGTAAAATTGATATCAAATGCTAGCAAGTGCACTAGTCGCTTAAGTAACAAAGTAAATGAGTAGAGTTATCTTAGATTTTATTTTAACCTCGTTAATTGAGAAATTAAATATATATATATGATTTCAGATGTGGATAAAAAGAAAATAATAAAAATAAAGAAAATGATCACCTAGAGAAATAGATGATTAAGGCACCTAATTATCACCACTAAAATATAATGAATTTTCTCAACTTAGAATTAGTTGACTCAATAATAAAGTGAATTTCCAAAATTAATTAATCAATGTTTTAGGCTTTAACTACCATATTTTGAATAATTAGAATAAATTAATCATTTCGATTTTTAATTTACTTAATTACTCGTAAGTTGCATTAAAATATAATTAGTATTAAGGATTTCTCAATTCATCATAATAATTACACAAATTAGGTCTCTTTTGATTTTTCTAATTGTGACATGCAATAAATAAGATCAATCTTAGAAACTATTATGAAAATAATCACTTCTTCTCATATAGCAATCAAATCACAAATCATGAAGCATTAAACATGAAATTGCAATGCTATTAAAAATTCAAATTAAATTAATATTAAGAATGATTTCAAAACATAAATAGGGTTCAACTAAGATGACCTTAATAAAAGAATAAATATGATAATAACAACATCAAATTTAATGTAAAAAAGTAGGAAAAGAAAACGAAGAACTTTTACAGTCGTTGTGCATGTGCTCTCTCGAGTTTTTGACAGAGCTTCACTATTGTTCTCGCTCTTCTCCTCTTTGTAGGCTTCAAATCTATACTATAGGGATGCTTTTCCGGTCATCTTCTATCTTCTTTTATAGGTTTACTCGTCTCCCAAAGGAAAGAAACTGATATTATATTAAAAAGTGGATAAAAATGACTTTAAAATCGTCTAACCATCCGCCGTCACGACTGTGACCGTGGGCTGCCATGGCTGTGAAAAGGACTTAGAAAATTTTATGCTGAAAAATCTTTCTGTCACAACTGTGAAAGAAACTATCACGCCGTGACAGTGAACAATTTTCTGATTACAACATCTTTCTATCACGGCCATGAAAAGAATTGTCACGATTGTGATAATATGAGCTATTTTATGCCCTTTTCGCACCTTGATTCGATGTTTTCTCATATTTTGCCATTAATAATTTCCAAACTTAAGTAGAAATCAAATTTAAAGAAAATTATACAAAAATAAATCAAAACCCCCTTTTCTAAACATAAAATTATTCTAAAATGATAATCAAATAGCCTAAATTAATGCATAATTTTTCGTGCATCAGTCATAAATCATAACATCATTATTATATTGGTCAGAACCCATGCCGAGTAAGATGGATCTCGAGCCGAGTTAAAACAAAACAGTCTAAAAAAATCCGAGTAGAAACTCGGGCCGGGTTTCAGTAGACTCGGGTCGGATTCTGACATGTTGAAATAGTCGTTATTTCGTTTGTCCGGCGATCAATGCATCAAAGATCATCATGAGTATAGATTGACAGAATGTTTAGCTATCTAAAATATTCATGAGTAGCTCTAAGATTTATCGTAAAGACAATGAGCTCCAAATACATATTTGTCCATTTCTAGCATGTGTTCAGTTCAGCAAGCGTGGAATCATTCGAGTAGAGCATGCAGAGGTTCGTTCAAAGCACGAAATCAATAATGGATCAGTTCAAGACTTCATCATGCATGCATTTGTCTTCCAAGACTCAACTATGATAGAGATCCCGAAAACACACTTGTTAGCCTCAGTCTTGATGGTTCATTTTTTCGTCTTGCGAGCATATCGTCCTCAGCTCCTTGTCCTCTGCCCCATCCTGAATGAAGCCGCCAAAGCGACCCTCCTCTCGTCCTCTGGCAAAGATCCACTACGAGCACAACAGGGTAAGAAGGAGAACAAAGAGAAAAATGGGAGAGGATGAGGAAGGAGTTGGGATTCTTATAGGAGAGGTCTAACCCTTAGCCTTCTGATGCATGCATTTTCATACATGTTTTTTTGCATTATTTAGGTTATTTTTCATAGTATTTATCATTGCATGCATCTATTTTCTTATTTATTTTCTTAAATTCTTTTGAGTGTAAAACTACCCATTTGTGTTCTATTTTATTCTTAGGATCATCATTTTGGAGGTGCAAAATAATCGAATAAAAAAAGCACGCAAAACAGAGCACAAAGAGCACATATGATTGAGTTCAAGAGAAACTCGGGCCAGACTGGCATCATACCCGGACCGGGTTGATGTTAAAATTCGATTCCGAATCGATTTCTGCTCGAAAATAAAATTTGTACAAAACTCGACCCGAGTTGGAACTAACTCGGCCCGGTTAGTACAATCAATCAAACTGGCAGATCGCGTTATTTTTTGGTCGATTTTATTGTGGATTTAAATTTTGAACTCAACTCGGAACCCTAAAAGGCCGTCACCCCTATATATATGGATGTACCACGAAACCATAGAGCATGCAATCTCGGAGCTTTAAGCCCTAGCAACACAAAAAACGAGAGACGAAGTTCTACTGCGCACCACTTAAATCAATCGAAGAAGTAGATTTCGTGGTTTCGGGTGATCGTTTGAAGCATAGTTTCAGCCAAGGCTTGTTCCAGAGACGTCCATCACTTCTTGGGAGTTTGGTTTGTAATTTTCAATCTTTAGTTTATTTTCTCCTTCAAATTTGATATTAATTCTTTCAATTATGGATTAGTCTAGTTGTTAAAGTAAGACTACATTGAACCTCGATTTTCTCTTAATATATCTCATTATTTAGACTTCTGAGAATATTATTATGATGTGGATTTCATGCTTAGTGTGAGTTTATTGGTTTCTTGCATTAATTTCATATAATCTCACATAATTCTGCAAAATCGATCGGATTCTTCTCTATGAAGAACCCGAGCCGAGTCGGATACAACCCGGGTCGGGTTCCTTCATTATTTCTGTCGAAGAGAAACTTTTGTGTCAGTTCGGACCGAGTTTTATTATTTTAATATTTTTGTTAGTAAATTATTTTTAATTGCTAACAATTGTGTCATGAGGTTAGCAACTTAAAGCATCTTAGATAAAGTATATTGGAGTTGATCAAGTTTTCGACTTCTTTAATTTTAAATCTATTTAAGATAGTTAGGTTCTCAAGTTTTTGAGTCCTTTATTTTAAGCAACATTTTATATTAATGCATCTTAGTTGAGAGTATATTTAAGTAGATTGAGTTTTTAACGTGCTTTAATTATATTCTTAATTATGGTAGTTAGGTACTCAAGCTTTTGAGTCTTATACCTGTTATCCATTTATTTTCTACAATTATTGATAATTAAGAGTATCCGATAGAGATACATAGTACGAACTCTACTTTCTCTCGTATTATTAAGGGCATCATTATATTTGATTGTCATCATTTGAATTACTTTTATCTCAAATCAAATATTGTTACTTTTCAATTAATAAACTTAAGTTAGAGAGATAAGAATCTAGATAAGTCCTCTTGGGTTTGACACTCTTATTCACTCTTCATTACTTGATACGATTTAGTATACTTGCTAGCATATTTGCGCTTAATTTGCACGCATCACCTTTCATCTTGGGAGTGGGGAGGATCTTGTGCCTTGGAGTTTCTGCCATGGGAACCTATCGGCAGGGAGAGAGATGAAGGGGAGAAGAGACAAAAGGTAAAAAGACAAGAGGAAGAGAAAAGGAAGAAAGAGAGTGCTGAAAGTGAGGGAAAGAATAATTAGTGTATTAACTATTGATGTCATTGATTTATCAATAGTTATTTTTTTATTTCCATTTCTAAATCCAACTTATTCTTATATTCTCATTAATTATGCATCTAAATTATACTTTCAATTTTGTGGCCTTTTTGCATTTTGTTTATTTTTTTCATTCGCCAATTAACCCTATTCTAAAACTAAACTTTCTCATACATATGTGTTAAATACAGAAATTATTATTACTTATGTATTAACTACATGAACTTTAATCAACATGTAAAATATAATATTAATTATTTAATTTTATACTATATTTTTGCTTTAGGCCTCCGATCTCTAGAGACGACTCTGTAGATTCCTCAAGATCAAACACAAAGAAATGGAGGTGCAGCAGAACAAATAAAGCTCTCATTTCATCTCGAGAAAGAATGCAAAAGCCAGAGGAAGGAGAGGTGACATTCCCCTCTTTTTATTTCTTTAAAATTATATGTTATAATTTTAATATTTTATAATTTATTTTATTTTAAAATAAATGTCGTGTGGGTAAAATGATCGAGAAATTGGTCTAAATGAGTAGTTGTTGAGACAAATCAATATTTGGAGGGCAGTATAGTTATAAAATAAAGTTGAAAGATAGAGTCAGGAAAGATGATAAAATTGAAGGATATTTAGTGAAATTTAGGCATTTACTCTTGTTTGATTAAAAGAGAATAACTTTTAAAAATATAATATTTTAAATTAAATTATTTTATCATATAGAGTTGACATTTAATGTTATAATAATATTTAAAATATTAATATAATAATATTTTATTAAAATTATAAAATGAATATATGATTTTAAAAATTGAAACTATATTCTCTTTATGGAGTTAAAAATGATGGTTTTATTAACTTCGAGAAGGTTTCGTATTTTTCAAAACATGACTGATTTATTCTTATTCCATCACGTGTTTGATTATATTTCAAGAAAAAACATGATATTCCAGTGCTTTATATTCATCATCCAGACAGCCCTCGAGATATTCAAAATGAGTGATCATATTGTTAGATAGTACCATTATTAATCATATAGTAACGAAGTGATGTGGTCACTCTCTATAGAGTTAGCAATCAAAAAGTGCTTTAGTATATATATATATATATATATATATATATATATATATATATATATATATATATATATATATATATTCAAAATTTCTACTTAGCAAATTCTACTTTTTTAATATTTATAAGATATCTATGGTACTATTATTGCCAACAATTGGGTTACTATTTTAACTTGATGATACGAGGTGTCGGTGATCAGGTCTGGTCGGGTCCGACCTGACCCAACCTTAACATGAAGGTGGTTGGGTCAGGTATGAGTTGAAAAATCTCATTCCGTGTTGACCCGACTTGACTTCATGATTTGATTATTTAATTTATTTTTTTACTTTTTAGGATTATTTCCTCTAACTACACTTAAACCATCACGATTTTTCACATCTAATTTAAAGTACGAACTTCATTTTTTAATCCTTAAACTATCATAACTTTTTCAATTTGATCATTTCGTCCAATTTTGTCGACTTCTCTATTATTTTTTATTTTTCACACTTGTGAAAAATCCATTATACCCTTTTCTTAAATATTAGTCTACTTTTACATAAAATAATATATAATAATAAATATAAAAATAATTAAAAAAAGAAAAATTGCCACATGTCATTGGAGGGAGGGGGGTCACAGGCCCCTCTCAACGTCAACGATGGACGTAGAGGGGGGGGGACCCCTTCCTCTCTCTCTCTCTACGCCGGCGTGCGCAGGGAAAGAGAGACATTTAAGATGGAGAACCCTGAGGGCTGCACGACTCGGCACGTGGCCCGCATGGGTTTTTGCCGGCACGGGCCCCTGGCCAAATCACAGCATGAAGCTAGGCAGTGGGCATGGCCCGACGAGCACGAGTCCGACTCAGCGAACATGATTTTTTAAATTTTTATTATACAGTTGAATTTTTAATATATATTATAAATTATAACTCTATTATACATATATCTAATCATATATCATAAATTTTATAATTTATCATTTATAAAATTATTTGTATTATATGTTTAATAATCATAATATCATATATCATAATATTTTTATTATGCTTGTTATTTCCTTTTAGTAAAAAAATTTAGGACAAAATTTATGTGACCTTTTTTTATTTTTTAAAATGTTTATTTTATTTTTCTAATTCAAAAAATTCATACAAAGAAATAAAAGAAAAATTGGGCGGCCCAATCCGGCACGACCATATCCGACCGAATTTAAGTTAAAAATTTAATTTCATGCAACAAAAATATTTTATAAAATGTCAAAAGATTTTAGTTTTAAGATCTAAGGAAGCTTAGATGATATTTCTCTTCTCGTGGTCGCATTTAATTAACCATGCACGCATGTTCGATTCTGGATTTTTAGCATCAATAAAATAATATTTAAACCGTTGTGGTGGTATTCCTCTTTCTGGTACGTTCGCTTATTGCTCTTTTTCGGATTTTAATTTCCGGGACATTAAATGTTTAATTATTCGACGCAGTTCAGTTCATCAATCATCCGTGCCATGCCATGTGCTGCTAAATAATTCAAATCAAGAGCAAATTCATCGCCGGAGGTCACAAGGAAGGGGGGGGGGGGGGGGGGGGGGGCGAACTCCAGCGAGACCTCAGCCCTTGTGTTCGCTGGTGGGGGGTGGGGTGGGAGGGGGGGGAGGGTGGGGGGTGGGGTGGGAGGGGGGGGGGAGGGGGGGGGGGGGGGGTCGCCCCCTTCCCTGCGACCTCCGGCGCGCGCAGGGAAGGTGGGGGGCGAGGTCACAGGGAAGGGGAGGCGACCTCCTCACTTTCCCCTGTGCGGCGCCTCCCCTTCCCTGCGACCTCGCCCCCCACCTTCCCTGCGCGTCGGAGGTCGCAGGGAAGGGGGCGACCCCCCCACTAGCGAACGCAAGGATTGAAGGTGGGGGGCGAGGTCACAGGGAAGGGGAGGCGACCTCCTCACTTTCCCCTGTGCGGCGCCTCCCCTTCCCTGCGACCTCGCCCCCCACCTTCCCTGCGCGCCGGAGGTCGCAGGGAAGGGGGCGACCCCCCCACTAGCGAACGCAAGGATTGAGGTCTCGCTGGAGGTCATGGCACATGGCATTTTTATTTTTTTTATTTTTTAATAGCGCTAGTAACGTGGAGAGGCAGAGACGCGACGTCAGCGACACATCAGTGTTGTGATCGGGAAACTGTCGTTTATAGGTAAGAAGGGCATCGGGTGAAACAAATTAAAAGATGGAGAGCATTCGTGTTACAAAGTGAAGTTGGAGGGCATCGCTGAATAAACGTTAAAGTTGGAGGGCATTGGGTGTAATTTACCCACGGAAATAATAATAATAATAATAATAATAATAATAACAATAATAGCAACGCTATTATAGAGGATGCATTATCCAATGACGTTCACCCAGCCGGGTCCACCCGATGATCTGTCACATGGTCGAGTTAAGGATCGGATAGGCTACGGATTGAAAATTTTCAACTTGATTCGAACTAACATGACCGACCCAGTTCAACCCAATGACCCAATTTTTTATTTTTTTAATTTAAATTAAATTGTTTTTTATTTAACTAAGATATTTTATGTGATTACAAATTTCATAAATATAAAAAAAAGCCTTTAAAATATTAAAAAAAGTATCTTGTACAGAAAATCATCAATGTGACCCAACTCGATTTAACCAAAATTAGTCACAAGACCTAAAGCAAAAAATAAAATACAATACAATAACATATTTAAGATTTATTTCTCTACTTTTTTAATACAAAATAATTATTTATTGTTTATAATTTTTATTGATAAAAAAATAAATTATTTTTCAATCAGTGTTGGTCTCGAATACAATTTTGTCAGCTAAAGTAATAAGCATTGAAACTACTAACATTATTATGTAGGAAATATATGTATTTGGACAACTATCATATTGTTTTTTGTTCATTGTGTCAGTATGGGTATTATTTTTAACTTGTACATTTTTTCTCATAATTATGAAAAAGTGTTAATAGTGTTATCTCTAGAGATGTATATTCTTTCTATCTCATAATTATACTATCTAACAATACCCCTCTCCCTCCTCCGGCTTTTGCATTCTTTCTAGAGATGAAATGAGAGCTTTGTTTGTTCTACTTCTCCTTCATTTCTTTGTGTTTGATCTTGAGGAATATGCAGGGTCATCTCTAGAGATTCGGAGGCCTAAAGCAAAAATATTATAAAATTAAATAATTAATATTATATTTTACATTTTGATGAAAGTTCATTTAGTTGATACATAAGTAATAATAATTTTTGTATTTAACACATATGTATGAGAAAGTTTAGTTGTAGAATAGGGTTAATTGCCGAATGAAAAAAAATAAATAGAATGCAGGAAGGGCCACAAAATTGAAAGTATAATTTAGATGCATAATTAGTGAGAATATAAGAATAAGTTGGATTTAGAAATGGAAATAAAAAATAACTATTGATAAGTAAATGGCAGCACATGAATTAATTAAAATAAACTTGTACAATAATATTTGTATTATTTTAATAAGTTCAATCTATTAACAGTTAACGGACGGCCTAACGGATGGCTTTTAAATTATCGGACGGATATCGGACTATCGATAATGGACAAACGGATGAATAACCTTTTCCAGCCTGAGATAAGCCCAAGCCCATTAAGAAATCGGACGGCCTCGGGCCTAAACTCGAACGGACTAATCGATATGTTATCAGGTCGGACTACCCAATCCAATAAACACCTTTAGCTATAACACGCCGTCAAAAAAAAAGGGGAGGGGGAAGCCGAAGAGTCTAAGCCGAGCTCCCCCCTTCTTCTTTCTCCCCCTCCCTTTCAACACTCTCTCTCTCTCTCTTCCTTTTTTTCTTCCTCTTGTTTTTTTGTCTTTTGTCTCTTCTCCCCTCCATCTCTCTCCCTACCGATAGGTTCCATGGCAGAAGCTCCAAGACACAAGATCCTCCCCTCTCCCAAGATAGAAGACCAAGGGTCAGACCTCTCCTATAAGAATCCCGACTCCTTCCTCGTCTTCTCTCATTTTTCTCTTCATTCTCCTTCTCACCCTGTTGTGGTCGTACTGGGTTTGTGCCAGAGGACGAGAGGCGGGTCGCCGACATCTTCATTCAGGATGAATGTCGTCGAAGGGCAGATGACGAGGAGCTGAGGACGATATGCTCGCAAGACGAACCAATCAAGACTTAGGCTAACAAATGTGTTTTGGGATTTCTATCATAGTTGAGTGCTGGAAGACGAATGCATGCATGATGAAGTCTTGAACTGATACATTATCGATTTCGTGCTTTGAACGAACCTCTGCGTGCTCTACTCGAATGATTCCACACTTGCTGAACCGAGCACATGCTAGAGATGGATAAATCTGTATTAGGAACTCATCGTCTTTACGATAAATGCTTAGAGCTACTCATGAATATTTTAGATAGTTAGACGTTCTGTCAATCTATACTCGTAGTGTGATGACCTTTGATGCATTGCACTGGAAATTGTCGGACAATGACTATTTCGGCATGACAAAATTTGGTCCGAATCCACTGAAACCCGGCCCGAGCTATGTCAAGTCCGGACCGAGTTCTATCGAACCCAACCCGGATCCACGATTAATGCGGAGCTCAAGCTCTACGCGAACAAGTGACTCGGACTGGGTTACTCCTGTCCCGGCCCAGGTTTGTCGCGAGGAAGACGATCGTCTCAACCCGATCGTGCTCCAACTCGGCTCGAGTATGACCTTACTCGACCCGAGATTTTTGGAGACAAATTTGTTTTAACTCGACTCAAATTTCACCTTACTCGGCATGAGTTCTGACCATTAGAATGATGATGTTATGATTTATGACTTATGCACGAAAAATTATGCATTACTTTAGGTCATTTGATTAGCATTTTAGAATATTTTTATGTTTAGAGAATTAAGGGAAGTTTTGATTTGTTTTTATATAATTTTTTTTAGATTTGATTTCTAACTAAGTCTGGAAATTATTCATGGTAGGATATGAGAAAACGTCAAAAATAAGGTAAGAAAAGGCCTTAAAATAGTTCAGAAAACTATCACAGTCTTGACAATTCTTTTCATGACCGTGACAGAAAGATGGTGCAATCAGAAAATTGTTTAAGTCATTGTCACGATCATGACAATTTCTTTCACAGCTGCGACAGAAAGATTTTTCAGCAAAATATTTTTTAAGTCCTTTTCACATCCATGATAGCCCACGGTCACAGCTGTGACAGAGCTTTTCACGGCCGTGGCCGACGATTAGGCAGTTTTAAAGCCGCTTTTATCCACTTTTTGATAGAATTTTATTTTCTTTCTTTTGGGAGACGAGTAACCCTATAAAAGAAGGTAGAAGAGGATCTGGAAAAGCATCCTGTAGCATATATTTGAAGCCTACAAAGAGGAAAAGAACGAGAACAATAACGAAACTCTGCTGAAAACTCGAGAGAGTACATGCACAGCGGCTGCAAGAGTTCTTCGTTTTCTTTTCCTACTCTTTTACATTAAATTTGATGTTGTTATTCTTAGATTTATTCCTTTATTAGGGTGATCTTAGTTGAACTCTATTTATATTTTGACATCTTTCTTAATATTAGCTTAGTTTGAATATGTTTAATGCTTTCCTTTGATTCCATAATTTATTATTTGATTGTTATATGAGAAGAAGCGATTATTTTCATAATAATTTTTAAGATTGATCTTATTTATTGCAATGCTACAATTAGGAAAATCGAAAGAAACCTAATTTGTGTAATTATTATGGTGACTTGAGAAAGTCCTTAATATTAATTCTATTTTAATGCATCTTATTATTAATTAAGTAAATTAAAAAATCAAAAGTATTGATTTATTCTAATTATTCAAAAGATAGTAGATAAAGCATGAAACATTGGTTAACTAATTTTGGAAATTCATTTTCTTATTGATTCAACTAATTCTAAGTTGAGAAAATTTATTACATTTTAGTGATGATACTTAGGTGTCTTAATCATTAAATCATTATTTCTCTAGGTGATCATTTTCTTTATTTTTATTATTTTCTTTTTATCCAAAGCTGAAATCATATATATTTTCTATTTTCTCAATTAACAAGGTTATCCCCCTCCCTCCGGCGACAAGGGAGGGGAGCCCCCCTCCACCATCGTCTTTTTTAAATTATTTTTTAAAATATATATATATATATTATTTTAAGAAAAATAGAGTAACATTTGCACCAGGGATATAATGCAATTTTCACAAATGCAAAAAATAAAAAATAAGCAAAAAATTGACGAAATTGGACGGAAGTGTTAAATTGGAAAAACCGTGATAGTTCAAGGATCCAAAAAATGAAATTCGGAGTTTGGAGTTAGATTTGGAAAATCGTGATAGTTTAGGAGTGGTTTGAGGAAATAACCCTAAAATCTAAGTTATTAACCATTCTTGTGAAAATAATAACTCTACTTATTCACTTTATTACTTGAGCGACTAGTGCACTTAATAGCGTTTGCTATCAATTTTACACACATCAATGACCCCTGACTTACGTACTTATTTCCTAATCCGTTTGAAATGTTAATTATGCTCAATAGACCTATACTTACCCTTCATGACTGAACTGAACTCATAGAATGCTATATCAACTTGATTATGATTCTCCATCGAAACACGAATAAAGAATGACCAATGGTTCTTATGATGAATGAAGATGAATCATTATGACCACCTATGAAAAGAACAAAGAATGAATACAGAACGGTCCACCGCTCCCCATTTCAGTCAAAAACTTAGTTCCAATTATTTTTACGGTGTGTTACAAGGCATGTCAATGTTAATATATCTTAATTTTTAATTAGTGTATTAACTACTAATGTCATTGACTTATCAATAGTTATTTTTTTATTTCCATTTCTAAATCGATTCCAACTTATTCTTATATTCTCATTAATTATGCATCTAAATTATACTTTCAATTTTGTGGCCTTTTTGCATTTTGTTTATTTTTTCTTCATTCACCAATTAACCCTATTCTAAAACTAAACTTTCTCATACATATGTGTTAAATACATAAATTATTATTACTTATGTATTAACTACACGAACTTTAATCAACATGTAAAATATAATATTAATTATTTAATTTTATACTATATTTTTGCTTTAGGCCTCCGATCTCTAGAGACGACCCTATAGATTCCTCAAGATCAAACACAAAGAAATGGAGGTGCAGCAGAACAAATAAAGCTCTCATTTCATCTCGAGAAAGAATGCAAAAGCCAGAGGAAGGAGAGGTGACATCCCCCTCTTTTTATTTCTTTAAAATTATATGTTATAATTTTAATATTTTATAATTTATTTTATTTTAAAATAAATGTCGTGTCGGTAAAATGATCGAGAAATTGGTCTAAATGAGTAGTTGTTGAGACAAATCAACATTTGGAGGGCAGTATAGTTATAAAATAAAGTTGAAAGATAGAGTCAGGAAAGATGATAAAATTGAAGGATATTTAGTGAAATTTAGGCATTTACTCTTGTTTGATTAAAAGAGAATAACTTTTGAAAATATAATATTTTAAATTAAATTATTTTATCATATAGAGTTGATGTTTAATGTTATAATAATATTTAAAATATTAATATAATAATATTTTATTAAAATTATAAAATGAATATATGATTTAAAAAATTGAAACTATATTCTCTTTATGGAGTTAAAAATGATGGTTTTATTAACTTCAAGATGGTTTCGTATTTTTCAAAGCATGACTGACTTATTCTTATTCCATCGCGTGTTTGATTATATTTCAAGAAAAAATGATATTCCAGTGTTTTATATTCCGCATCCAGACAGCCCTCAAGATATTCAAAATGAGTGATCATATTGTTAGATAGTACCATTATTAATCATATAGTAACGAAGTGATGTGGTCACTCTCTATAGAGTTAGCAATCAAAAAGTGCTTTAATATATATATATATATATATATATATATATATATATATATTCAAAATTTCTACTTAGCAAATTCTACTTTTTTAAATATTTATAAGATATTTATGATACTATTATTGCCAACAATTGGGTTACTATTTTAACTTGATGATACGAGGTGTCGGTGATCAGGTCTGGTCGGGTCCGACCTGACCCAACCTTAACATGAAGGTGGTTGGGTCAGGTATGAGTTGAAAAATCTCATTCCGTGTTGACCCGACTTGATCTCATGATTTGATTATTTAATTTATTTTTTTACTTTTTAGGATTATTTCCTCTATGGCTTTCATTGACTTAGAGAAAGCGTATGATCGGGTACCAAGGGATGTACTTTGGAAAGCTTTGCAAAAGAAGAGGGTGAATATTTCCTACATTAAGGTAATACAAGATATGTACGATGGGGCATTAACTAGGGTTAGGACACCCGGAGGTGAGACAAATGAATTTCCTATAGGAATTGGCCTACATCAAGGATCAGCTTTAAGCCCGTATCTATTTAACTTAGTTATCGATGCTATAACCGAGAGTATCACAGAGGAGGTACCTAAGTGCATGCTATTTGCGGATGATATAGTACTTTTAGCGGATTCAAGAGAAGAGATTAATACAAAATTGGAAATATGGAGAAATACGTTGGAGTCAAAGGGTTCTCGTTTAAGTAGGAATAAAACAGAATATATGCATAGCAATTTCACAAATAAACAACTTAGAGACGATTTGAAAGTTAGGTTAGGGGAGGATATAATTTCTCAAGTGACAAAGTTTAAATATTTAGGATCAATTGTAAGACAAGATGGTGAGATTGATGACGATGTTAATCATAGAATTCAAGCTGATTGGTGTAAGTGGAGAAAAGCCACTGGAGTTCTTTGTGATAGAAAAGTACCCAATAAAGTTAAAGGAAAATTCTATCGTACTGCTATAAGGTCAGCAGTGTTATATGGTAGTGAATGTTGGGCTATGAAGGGACAACATGAACGTAAAGTGGGGGTAACCGAAATGAGGATGTTGAGATGGATGTGTGGTCATACAAGATTAGATAAGATTAGGAATGATCATATACGTGAACGAGTCGGAGTGGCTCCTATTAGTGAGAAAATGGTAGAGAATCGTTTGAGATGGTTTGGTCATGTTCAGAGAAGACCATTAGATGCGCTAGTAAGAAGAGTAGATCAAATAATCTGGAGTCCGATTAAAAGAGGGAGAGGGAGGCCAAGGCGGACACTTGGCGAACTAATAGAGCAAGATCTATTGGTGAATAATATACCGAAAGGTTTGGTTACTAATAGAGCGGAATGGCGTCGTATGATCCATGTAGCCGACCCCACCTAGTGGGATAAGGCTTTGTTGTTGTTGTTGTTAGGATTATTTCCTCTAACTACACTTAAACTATCGCGATTTTTCACATCTAACATAAACTACGAACTTCATTTTTTGAATTCTTAAACTATCGTAACTTTTTCAATTTGATCCTTTCGTCCAATTCCGTCGACTTCTCTGTTATTTTTTATTTTTCGCACTTGTGAAGAATCCATTATACCCTTTCCTTAAATGTTAGTCTACTTTTATATAAAATAATATATAATAATAAATATAAAAATAATTAAAAAAAGAAAAATTGCCACATGTCATTGGAGGGAGGGGGGTCACAGGCCCCTCTCAGCGTCAACGATGGACGTAGAGGGGGGGGGACCCCTTCCTCTCTCTCTCTACGCCGGCGTGCGCAGGGAAAGAGAGACATTTAAGATGGAGAACCCTGAGGGCTGCACGACTCGGCACGTCGGCCGCATGGGTTTTTGCCGGCACAGGCCCCTGGCCAAATCACAGCATGAAGCTAGGCAGTGAGCATGGCCCGACGAGCACGAGTCCGACTCAGCGAACATGATTTTTTAAAATTTTTATTATACAGTTGAATTTTTAATATATATTATAAATTATAACTCTATTATATATATATCTAATCATATATCATAAATTTTATAATTTATCATTTATAAAATTATTTGTATTATATGTTTAATAATCATAATATCATATATCATAATATTTTTATTATGCTTGTTATTTCCTTTTAGTAAAAAATTTAGGACAAAATTTATGTGACCTTTTTTTATTTTTTAAAATGTTTATTTTATTTTTCTAATTCAAAAAATTCATACAAAGAAATAAAAGAAAAATTGGGCGGCCCAATACGGCACGACCCTATCCGATCGAATTTAAGTTAAAAATATAATTTCATGCAACAAAAATATTTTATAAAATGTCAAAATATTTTAATTTTAAGATCTAAGGCAGCTTAGATGATATTTCTCTTCTCGTGGTCGCATTTAACCATGCATGCATGTTCGATTCTGGCTTTTTAGCATCAATAAAATAATATTTAAACCATTGTGGTGGTATTCCTCTTTCTGGTACGTTCTCTTATTGCTCTTTTTCGGATTTTAATTTCCGGGACATTAAATGTTTAATTATTCGACGTAGTTCAGTTCATCGATCATCCGTGCCATGCCATGTGCTGCTAAATAATTCAAATCAAGAGCTGATTCATCGCCGGAGGTCGCAAGGAAGGGGGGCGAACTCCAGCGAGACCTCAGCCCTTGCGTTCGGGGGGGGGGGCCTTCCTTGCGACCTCCGGCGCGCGCAGGAAAGGTGGGGCGAGGTCACAGGGGAGGGGAGGCGACCCCCTCACCTTCCCCTGCACGGCGCCTCACCTTCCCTGCGACCTCGCCCCCCACCTTCCTTGCGCGCCGGAGGTCGCAGTGAAGGGGGCGACCCCCTCCCCCCCCCCCCCCCCCCCCCCACCAGCGAACGCAAGGGCTGATGAGGTCTCGTTGGAGATCATGGCACATGGCATTTCTATTTTTTTTATTTTTTAATAGCGCTAGTAACATGAACGTGGAGAGGCAGAGACGCGACGTCAGCGACACATTAGTGTTGTGATCGAGAAACTATCGATTATAGGTAAGGAGGGCATCGGGTGAAACTAATTAAAAGATAGAGGACATTTGTGTTACAAAGTGAAGTTAGAGGGCATCGCTGAACAAACGTCAAAGTTGGAGGGCATTGGGTGTAATTTACCCACGGAAGTAGTAGTAGTAATAATAATAATAGTAATAATAATAATAATAATAATAATAATAATAATAATAATAATAATAATAATAATAATAATAATAATAATAATAGCGCTATTATAGAGGATGCATTATCCAATGACGTTCACCCAATCGGGTCCACCCGATGATCTGTCACATGGTCGAGTTAAGGATCGGATAGGCTTCGGATTGAAAATTTTCAACTTGATTCGAACTAACATGACCGACCCAGTTCAACCCAATGACCCAATTTTTTAATTTTTTTAATTTAAATTAAATTATTTTTTTATTTAACTAAGATATTTTATGTGATTACAAATTTCATAAATATAAAAATAAAGCCTTTAAAATATTAAAAAAAGTATCTTGTACAGAAAATCATCAATGTGACCCAACTCGATTTAACCAAAATTAGTCACAAGACCTACAACAACAACAAAGCCTTATCCCACTAGGTGGGGTCGGCTACATGGATCATACGACGCCATTCCGCTCTATTAATAACCAAACCTTTCGGTATATTATTCACCAATAGATCTTGCTCTATTAGTTCGCCAAGTGTCCGCCTTGGCCTCCCTCTCCCTCTTTTAATCGGACTCCAGATTATTTGATCTACTCTTCTTACTGGCGCATCTAATGGTCTTCTCTGAACATGACCAAACCATCATAAACGATTCTCTACCATTTTCTCACTAATAGGAGCCACTCCGACTCGTTCACGTATATGGTCATTCCTAATCTTATCTAATCTTGTATGACCACACATCCATCTCAACATCCTCATTTCGGCTACCCCCACTTTACATTCATATTGTCCCTTCATAGCCCAACATTCACTACCATATAACACTGCTGGCCTTATAGCAGTACGATAGAATTTTCCTTTAACTTTATTGGGTACTTTTCTATCACAAAGAACTCCAGTGGCTTTCCTCCACTTACACCAACCAGCTTGAATTCTATGATTAACATCGTCATCAATCTCACCATCTTGTCTTACAATTGATCCTAAATATTTAAACTTTGTCACAAGACCTAAAGCAAAAAATAAAATACAATACAATAACATATTTAAGATTTATTTCTCTACTTTTTTAATACAAAATAATTATTTATTGTTTATAATTTTTATTGATAAAAAAATAAATTATTTTTCAATCAGTGTTGGTCTCGAATACAATTTTGTCAGCTAAAGTAATAAGCATTGAAACTACTAACATTATTATGTAGGAAATATATGTATTTGGACAACTAACATATTGTTTTTTGTTCATTGTGTCAGTATGGGTATTATTTTTAACTTGTACATTTTTTCTCATAATTATGAAAAAGAACCAACAATATCAATATTGAAGTTATTATAATATGGTAAAGATTTTTAAGGTGAAAGCCATACTTTTTAAAATAATCTCTTTATCTGTGAGTGACATTAGCTGTGGTTTTATTGAAAGAATTGGAGAAAGAAAGAAAATAGTGGGAATGAGAGATAAAATAAGATTCATTTGAAAATAAAAAACATTCACAAATTTTCACTATTAATTATTCATTAATAATATTAGTATAATATACGGGGCCTCAAAATTGGTGGAGGCCTCAAGCGCTTGGGTCGCTTGGCCCTTGAGCCGGCATTGATTGGTCAGGTTGGGCTGAACTCGGTCCCTGAACATCTCTAGCATTATCTTGTGCAGAATCCTTAAAACTAAGGACCATTTATCCTCAATTACATTTTAATTAAGGATGTACACCGTGTTATAAAAGTCATCAAAGATTAAAAAAATTGATCGTGGATCTTGGCTATATGTCTCGTGTTAAAAAAAATTAACATCAACCTATTAATAACTAATTTTGTTGTTTGCTTTAGGGATCAACTTATCTATAATGACTAATTTATTGGTATCTTATATGACTTATAAAGAAGAATCATCATCAAAGTATCATTAGGGATCACTTATATGCTCTTGGTAGTGACACTATTCAAGTGTTATTCTTTAGAAACATGACTGTTTACATGAAATGTTTTTGTTCTAGAACAAACTTTTGAATTTTGATAACCCCACACTTGAGGCTAAAGATTCTATTCCCATGGGATAATTTATAACTTTTTGTTCTATAATTATAGAATTCACAAATAATCATATAATTTATTATGCCCATATCTGTGTTTATATAATTATATGTACTTCCATATTTATGTTATCATTGTAAGAGATGCATTTTTTTGGTTAAGGATCCTATTAAATGTGAAGTTTTATTTCTTTCTAAAATCCATCTCAATTTTTAACCAGGACCCAACATATTTTTTCTAATCAACTTTTTGGGTGAGATAGATTTTTTTTAAAACTATTTAGACCCCTAGAGCACACTTTTGGAACCAATTTTACTAGCCTCTAAATAGATTTTAAGTATTGGCATTTTAAGAAATTCAAAATGTGTCATTATATTGTTAGATAATATCGCTGTTAATCATATAGTAACGAAGTGATGTGGACACGTATCCATAGAGTTAGTAGAAATCAACCAGTGCTTTAATATTTATAAGCTTTATATGCTATTATTATTGCCAATAATTGAGTTACTGTTCTAAAAAGGTGTAACACATGGGATTTTTAGAAAATAAATAAATATTTATTTATTAAATAGTGATGGAAACTATTATTATATTTATTTAAATTAAATAATTCAGGAAATAAAAAAGGAGGAGTTAAATTGGGAGAAGATTTATTATGGGATTATTTAATTAATTTAGGAATTTATTTAAATTAGAATAAATATGAATTAGTTAAAGAGATTAATTAGAAAAATAAATTTGAATCATTTAAATATTATGATTAGAATGCAATTAACTATTTAAAATCTATATAAATAACTCTTAGAGCTTGCTTTTTTTAAGGGTGCGGAAGCTATTTTTCTTTGGTGCAAACATTTTTTACTTCTCTTCCTCCGAGTGTAACGATAGCAAAGCGTGATTCGACCTAAAACGATTAGACATAAAATAAAATACTTACGGGAATCCTATTTCTTTCTTGACGTGTTAATTTCACTGGACATTTATTTTAGTCGAATTACTTGGATTCGAAACATTTTTTTGGGACGCCAAAAATCAGCCGTGACGATGATGTTTCGGCTCATTGTCAACATAGAAAAATGATTTCAGTCGAAACTGGTTGACCGTGGCATAAGAAGAAAGAGAAAAAAAATGATTTCAGTCGAAGATTTATTCTTTTCTCCTTCAGAATTTTTAATCGTTATTTATTGATTTTCAAGAATGAACGAGAGCTGAGAGTTGAGTCATTATTTATCGTCGAGCAGATTTTAATTGCTGGTTATTTTATTGTTGTTATCATTGTAATATAATTTATTGATTATGTTATTATTGATTGTCTTATTAATAATGTCTTCAATTATATTCCAACTGAAAATCGTATGGACTCAAAACACTCCAAAGTAAAAGACGTCCTCACGCTACAGGATCTCGTTGGGCGAAAATTTTATGGGATATTTTATATGTGATTAGAAATTGATTTATTTTCTTATCATTATCCTATTTTTTTGAAATTAATTCATAGTATCAATCAGTCTGTAATTCCTATCATCTGTAAAAGAAAGTGTCAATATAAAACTTCTTAAGAGTCCAAACAGAAAATAATCTGATTTGTAATTCTCTTTTGTTTTTCATCAAATAAAATCGGTCTTGCCTTAAATTTCTCGAGTTTTCTTACGGTGAATCATTTCTCTTGTGCATATATCCTAACGGTCTCAATTATATTATTATAATATTTGATTTTATTGATTATTATATTATTGGCCTATTAAGTTTTTTGGTTTAAGTCTTGTCTAACCTAATTTAAAACTGTTAAAGATTAAGATAAAAGTTAAAAGTTATTGGTTTTATGTCTACTTATTACCACTAAGTTAGGATTAATTAAATTAAATTGAATGAGACAGATAGTGAACAAGTTATGGTTTTTCCATGTATGACCATTCGTCCCCACCATACATAAAATCATTGAATTGAATTGGAGTTCTCGTGACACCAATTTCTCGCTAGCTTGCATGAAAGTAGCACTTAATTAACTAAACGATCCTCATTAAATTGGATAAGTTCGAACTTTATAAATTAAATTGAAATTAAAATTAAATCGAATTAAAATTGAATTAAATGGAATGAATCATGGTCAATTAAATATATTGGTATTGAATTGACGATTGTTATTGTCCTATTGAATCGAATTATTATTGCTTAATGATCATCGATAATCAAATTGGAAATTAGTTGAACATTCATTATCGATAAAGAAATTAGGCAATTGATAATTATTAATGGAAGATTGTTATTAATTTATATTGACCATTTGATCTCAGCCAGACGTATTGCTCATGTTAAATAAATTGTTATATTGTTAATAGATTATTATATTGATCGCTTAATTAATTCATCATTGATCATACTATTTATTTGATTTTAAGTACTGAATATTTTTTTGTACAAGGTGCGAGAGCTATAGAAGATGATTTTATTGATTTGACTGTTCAATGATAGACAAATGTTGTACATAACACTATATTGAGTTGTTTAGTTTTATTAATTTTCATATTTATTAGAAATATTTTAGTTATTTCAAATTTATGAATTATTAGTGATTATTATTGAAAAATATTTCGCATTTTATTAATTATATTTCCATGTAGTATTAGACGTTACAAAAAAACTTCTATGTAGGATATTTACAAAATGGGTGTTGCGAGAAAGCAAGAATTGATGTTAGTGGACGAGAGTTCATATTGGTTTTGGTGGCTCAAAATTGCACAAATAACTCCGTCAGCTCCTTGCCTTATGAGCATATTAAATCAAGCATATTGTTAGAATTTCTGCTCGGAAGAAATTATGCATCGTAAAAAAGTTTAAGAAATTTAAAATGACGTAAAATTTTATTAGATAAAAATAGAAGAAAATTACAAGTCAAATTATTTTTTATTAAGATCCCTAAGAAATTTATATAGACATTTCCTTTTATAGATAAATTGAAACTATGAATTAACTTTAAAAATAAAATATTTATATCGTGATAAAAAAATAAATTAATTTCGAAACACATACAAAATACACCATAAAATTTTTGCCCAGAGAACTCCGGCCCCCACACCCCCCTCATCCCCCTAAACCCCCCACATGCTAATGAGGGTGTTTAAGATAAGGATAAAAGTTATAAAATATCATTAAAAGGGTATATTTCAAATTTTAATAAAAAATCTTAAAACATTTTTAAAATTTTGTTTCGTATGGGCTCCCAAGATTCTTTCTTCTTCCTTTTTTTTTTGTTAAGGATCCTATTAAATGTGAAGTTTTATTTCTTTCTAAAATCCATCCCAATTTTTAACCAGGATCCAACATATTTTTTCTAATAAACTTTTTGGTGAGATAGATTTTTTAATTATTTAGACCCCTAGAGCACTCTTTTAGAACCAATTTTACTAGCCTCTAAATAGATTTTAAGTGTTGACATTTAAGAAACTCAAAATGAGTCATTATAACGTTAGATAATATCGCTATTAATCATATAGTAACGAAGTGATGTGGACACGTCTCCATAGAGTTAGTAGAATCAATAATATTTACAATCTTTGTATGCAAACTATTATTGCCAACAATTGAGTTACTGTTCTAAAAATAAACTCTATGCAGGATATGTACAAAATGGGTGTTGCCAGAAAGCTGAAATTGCACCTAATCAAATGTTTAGTCGACAAGAGTTCATATTGGCTCATTCGGTGGTTCGCAACTGCACAAATATTAACTCCAAGAGCTGAACTTTATACTTGTCTTGTGAAGATATTTTGTGAAGATATTAAGTCAAGCAGGTCAATTGGGTAAAGATTGCAGGCATCTGAAAGAAAAAGCCATTTGGAGGCAAAGAACACTGTTTAGGTTACTCTGCTTTCAGTTTACCCAATACATTTACACGTAAATTTGGGTGAAATAGCAACTGAGATTCTCGATGAAATATCAGGGAGTTAAGAAACAACTCGGGTGCAGATGGCGATCCATCGCATCCAGGCATATGAAAGTACTATCATTGACGAAATAGAATATTTTTTATAGTAGAGCCGTTCTCAATCCAGGCAGCAGAATGGAAATGATCGTTGATGAAGTAGAAGGATTATGCAGACACATGTTTGAGTCGAAATTCGAATTGGTGTTATTAAATAAACTATGGCACAACCGGATAGCGAAGTTGTGTCCTAAAATCACTGGGTGTTAGTAGCCCCAAATTCTATTCCTAGAACCACTACTTTGACCAGGATTTACTTTCGAACGTCAATTAGTCGGGTGCTAATAGCTTCCAACATCAGTGGATCTCGACTAAAAAAAATTAATACATTCATGTGCCCACCCTTTAGGAAAAAAAAAAGAAACATTCAGTAGTAATGTAGTATTTTTGCTTTTTTGTCTCTGTTTTTAAAAGACTGGTGCATGCAGCAATAAGAAGACAGTACAAAAAGACTTGTGCAGGAATCCTGCAACAAATAGAGTATTATGTTTCATGAAGAACCAACGTTTGAACTTCCTATGAACCCACAGAAGGATTATTCTCAATTTCTAAAATTGCAGCTGTGAGAAGTCCATTCAACCTGTGATCCGAGAGTTATTATTCATGACATTTTTTTTTCTTTGTTCCTTCTTTCTCCTATAAGAATTCATTACTTATTTGACACTCAGGGAAAAAAAACACATCTGTCAGAATACTGATAGAACACAACTTACAGAAACATCAACTCAGCTAGCTTTTCCCCTGGACGTTTTTTCTCTTCAGCATGTCTCCAAATCTCCGGAGAAGTGTTCTTTTCCTCCTCTGCATGTAATCGGTTTGCTTCACACTACCCAACAGAATTGCATCTGTGTTATCAAAGTCATCGGTCGTCAATGTTTCTGCATCATCAATGACTGAGTAAGCGGCGCTCAAGCTGGAAATGTTACTAATCGACCGATCTTTCTGCTTCGGCGAGCCGGCTGCATTGAACGCAGACCCCTTTAATTTTCCTGCCTCAACCTTTAAATGTCGGTGCCCACCTTGGAATCTTGGATCGTTAATGTCCCATCTTTCGGATGAGACTGGTACCTTGTTTGATGTACTCTCAGATAATCTTGCACTTTCTTCCTTCCTGAACTCATTTGCAGGTGAATTAGAAAGCTTGCTGGAGTTAAGTGTGGATGCTGTTGCTAGAGAAATCTTCAACTCCTTTGCACCTTTGGTGACAGCATCCTCGCTGTTCTTACGGCACTCACATTCTTGCTTGAGGCCTTGCAAACTGTTTTCCTTTGCAGATAAGAGATCCTTGAGCTGTGCATTCTCTTTCCTGGCTTGTTCTAAATCATTTCTCGCAGCATCGGCTTCGATGGCTGATTGTTTCATCAGATCCCTCAGCCTGGCATTTTCTTCAATGAGCACTCTCTGCGATTGAAGCAACTCGTTGTTCTCGGACTTCACTTTAGATATTTCCTCCTCGGACATCCTGATGCAGTTCACGAAACTCACTTCTTTGTCACTCCAAGCATGGGAGGATTCCTCGATTTCAAATTTCAATCTTTTGGATTCCTCTAACGCAGCATGGTACTTTTCTTCCGTGCTCTTCAACATGGATCCTTTGCTTTCTGCTTCTCCCTTCACCTTTTCCAACTCGGACTGCGTTGCCAGGAGGCTCCCCTTCAGCTGGCTGGCCTCTGTCAACACCTCCTTGAGAGCGACGGCCAAATCATCCATGGCTTTCTGGCTTTTCTCTTCTGCTTCTGCAGCAAATCTAAGCTCGTTTCTAAGCAGTGTCACCTCATCATCCTGAACAATGTATGTGGAGAGATTCTGCAGAAGGTAATTGCCGAGGTTCCTATAGCTCCTGCTCCCGAACGCCGAGGAACCATCCGCGCTCTTGATCTTCTCTTGTAAGGACCTGATCTCGAGCTTGGCACCTTCAAGGGCTGCCTGTGTTTCTTCCAGCTGTTTGGTTTGAGAAACCAGTAGCACCAACGCCTCTCTCTCCGTTTCCTCAGCTTTCTGGGACTCTCTCTCCAAAAGTTCTTCCATCGATTGAGGTCTCTATATTTTGTCTCCTTGAGCTCCAATGAAACCAGTCTTTCTGTGTTTTCTTGGTGCAGAACTTTCTCTCAATAATTCAGGAGTAGATCGAATAGTGGACCTCCGTTCTAAGAAGTTGGAACTGCAACCGTGCGTGCAGGAATTAACAATGTCTGAATAATTTTGGCCCCAGAAATCTTCACCAGATGCAGTGAACTTCGTGATAATTGGCAGAAGCAGAAACCATCAAATGAATGCCTTCGAATGGATTGCACCGCTGGGAATGGAGCAAGAAAGCATGCACCGGTCTGGCCTTTTAATTACAGGATCAGGAACTGGAAGACATCAGAGATATATTTCACAAATGAGTCGCCCAGGCACGCCATCTAAACCAGACATCAAAAGACTGCATTCAATCTCTCCGACAAGACACAATTCAAACCAGAATCGATGAAAACAACAAGATGACCGAAGAACATCATGTTTTCCGATTGGAAGCAAAAAAAAAAAAGATGGGATCTTGGACTCACCAGCGCACCCAAGATCGCATCTTGGGAAGAATGCCGGATGCTGTGACGATTGACTGCCTCTGTCACCTTCTGATACGATCTCGGAGGGATCAACGCACCTGGAGAATCCCGCTCATTTCAGAAGTCTCGGATACAGTACGAGTGAGAGAGGGAGAGAGAGAGAGAGAGACAGCTAGAAGAAGTTGGGTGTACTCCTCACTATTAAGCTTTGATTAGATTCGAAGAGGGATTAAACAAATGGCGTGCACTGGAAAAAGAGCCGCCGAAGAGGCGGGCGCCTCACTGCGCGCGTGTGCATGGATAGGATCGAACGATCATACGATTCAGCGGGTCAACGCGCATCCATGAAAGATTTGGAGCTTTTCTTTTCATTAAAGATAAAGGATTTTTTGGGGTTCTCCTTCCAAAATATATATAAAATATTGACGTGTTTGAGTTATGGCGCAACGTAATGTGAAAACTGCATTTTTATTACAAGAAAAGACGCAACAATTCAATTAGCAAATACCCAAAATCTTATCAGCCGTGAATGCAGCGATTCATTAACCTTAAATCTCGATATGTTTTAGAATTTTGGTGCAATAGTTAGATGCATGAATTCATCATCATGGAATGACTATTAAATTAGAATAATTAATATAAAATAATAATAATGACTGATTATGTGATAGTTCATAGAATAATACTGTAGTAGAAAAATAATCGTACAAGAAAAATAAACAACACATAAAAAATTACTTCATTTAACATTTCCACATACATAAAAAACGACAAAAACTTAATAAAAAAATACAAGAGAAAAAACAATGATGCAGAGGAAGAATCTGGTAAAAAAAGTCTTTTTTTCCTTTTCTTCTCTCTATTTATTTTATCTCTCTTATCCAAACATAAAGTCCAACTATATAATATTTTGAACCATTCAGATTTAAATTCTTATAAAACTCAATTTATAGAGGTGAAAGAAGAGTTTGGATTGAATTTTTAAAAAATAATCCAACAATTTGCCCGTTTGAATAACTAAGAACGAACATAAATCCTTACCGTTAAGTCATTTATCACCTAATGTCACTAATAGAGAAAATTTAGGCCCGGTTTGGTAATTGGAACTGGCGTTGGTTCAGTCTAATTTCAGTCGGTTTTGTCAAATGATATGATGTTTGATAGAATCGAAAGTGAATCCAATTTTAAAAAAAAAGTCATGTGTCTCCTTTTTCCTCTTCGCAATGTAGCATCTGTTCTTATTTTTAATTGATGTGTTGACATTTTTTTTAATTTTATTTATTCTTTTTCTTTCTTTCTTTATTTTCTCTCTCACACACATGTATCTTATAAAATAATTTATTTATTAAATAAATTATTTATTATAACATATTAATATAATATTATTTCTTACTTGTTATTTCATTAAAAATTTCTAATATTTTACTACATATAATTTATTAAAAACCCAATTTATTTATATAAAAATAATATATATTTTTAACAAAAATTTTTACACAAAATTTTTAATTTTTTTATTTATTAACAATATTTTATTATGTATTTATCATATCAATTTTTATTTCAAAACTCATCAAAAATTAACTCATCATATCTACTTTTTCTTATTACATCAACTACCTTATTCCTCATCATCAAATTCGAATTCATTCAAACACACCACAAATTACGAAAACTTAAAACTCTAATTCCAATTGGCAAATGACCCCATAGGGATCAACCTTCTCTTGAGTCACCAACTTGGTCAGCATATCCATTTATATGGATCTCATACAACTCGATCACATTCGTATACACCACATTACGAATAAAAGTGGCAAGGTGTTTAGTCTGAACATGAATTGTACACTCAGATAATTCCTTTCACTATGAGAAAAAAATTGGAATTTCCAATGGACGCATTAGTCAAAAATCAAGGTTTGTGACGGCTTTTTCTGATGAGAAGCAATAATTCTAATTAAAAACAGATCGAAACTTCCGATGATTATGGTGTCATAAGTTCTGACGGATATATATCTATCGAAACTTTCAAAGGATAGAGAGTCATCGGAAGTTCCAACGGAGACCTGCCTATCGAAACTTTCGACGGTCTACTTCTTGTCACAAATTGTGTTGGCGAGCAACCGTTGTGAAAGTTCTGATGGCGCTAACCGTCGCGAAAGTTTTGATGGCGCTAACCGTCGGAAGATCCTTCAATAAGTAATAAAAAAATAAAAACCTTTAAATAACAAATATTTTTCAATAATTTTCTAAATTCTAAATAAAATATTAATATTTTCAATAACATCCAAAAAATTGATATATATTTTTCAAGAAATATTAATATTCTAAATATTCATACATTTTTTTCCTAATGCATGTCGTGTCGTATTGTCCACGCATCATCTGAGGCATAGTTTTCTTTTCGTTGAGCTCTTAGGGTCTGTTTGGATTGAGAGTTATGAAGGGATTGGGTGAAATATGAGGGAATGAAATTAGTTACACCATGTTTGGTTACATTTCTTTATTTAAATTAAGAGGGGTAGGGTGGAATACCTAAGCCCTTCAAACACCAAATTTTTCATTCCACCAAATTGGTGGAATGGGGAGGGATAAATTATTTTAGACCAAATTAATATCTTTCCCTTTTTTTTATTACCAAATTAAATTATTTCTCTTCTTACCAAATTAAACCATCTCTCTTTCTTTCTCTCTCTCTCTCACACACACATATACATTATCTTTTTTCTAATATGAATACATATTTATCTATAATTTTTTACTAAATAAAACTTTTTAGTAAATATAAATTTTTATTCAAATAAACATAAATATACTATTTAAAAATAATTTAATATTAACAGAATATATTCAATTGGGTCAGGACATAAAACCCGGATTCGGTCTCGACCCGACCCGGCCGAGTGTCAAAGAAATGAGACCCGGTCCTTATCCAATTATCTATCGTGTCGAAAAAAATTTTAAAAATTCAAACCGGTGCGGACGAGGGCGACCAGGTCGTCCGGATTCATGCTCACCCCTAATTAACAATTATAAATACTTAAAATATATAATGAAGGATAAAAATGACTTTTATATAAATAAAATCTTCACTAATTATTATACTTTCATATTACTTATTCTTACCCCACCCCACATCTTATATAATTTATTATCCAAACATAGACTTTCTAATGACACACCACGTCACTCCACCCCATCACTCACCATACCACATCATCCCTCCCTCCATAAGTTATTTGCCAAACAAACCCTTAGCATCTGTCGTTGTTGTTGCTCAAACTCTTGTCGTACCTTCGACGATCATTTTTCACACATGTTATTAAAAGATCGTTGCATATGACTTGGATAATTGGATATTGATCATATCTAATATCCGCATGAATTGCAGGTATGAGTAAGTGTGATGTATTATATTTCTATTGTTGAAAAAGAAACAATTGACTATAACTTGTATTCTTAACTAACTCCACCACATGTCATGAAAACCCTATAACCTGTAATATACATACATACATACATACATACATACATACATACATACATATATATATATATATATATTCAATTAATCAATAAAATATGCATAAACACATCTAATATAACTCAAATTTTTTTAGCTATAGAATAAAATCTTGCTAGAAGTGTCATTTATCGACTTCATTATTTTTCAATGATCACAATGAGGATTTACAATAAATCTACTTATTATTCATAATCCTTGTGCAATGTTCACTTTAGTAGAGACCATAATAAACATAAGTTTTTTCATTGTTGATGAATATGGTACTAAAGATATGTTTATCTTCTCTACTATACCTATAAGGAATTTGTAAATAAAACAACTTCATACGCATAAAAAGTGAAGTACCCATTGGTTTAACACTATACATATTGAAGAATTGTATAATCTTCTAAACATATCATTCGACAACCAAATTTTCATGTCATTACTCTATATACCTTCAACGCAAGAATTTGATTCATCAATTTGTTGACATTCATCTACTTATTAATCTATGTTGATGATATGTTAATTGTAGCTATAATTTAAAAATAATAATAAGTTTTCAATTTGAGATGAAGGGTCTTATAGCAGCACTTAAGAGTTTGGGAATGAAAATTTCCAAAAATAGAAACACGAGAAGATTATTTCTCTATCAATAGAAGTAAATTGAGAAAGTTTTGAAGTGTTTTGGAATGCATAATGCAAAGTTTGTTAGCACCCAATTGATGCATATTTAAAATTCTTAACTTCATGTTCTCCACAATCTAATGAAGACGTACAAAAAGGTATATGTCAAAAGGTTTTTTATTATAATACACTTGGTAGCATTATATATACAATAGTTTACACTCGTTCAGATATATCTTATGTTGTTATTAGTATATGTTGGAATTTATAACAGATATAAATTCTAGAGGTTGCGGAATACCTCTTGCAGCGAAAGTGGATCGTCGGGGCTTCCCACGAACTCTTGACGAACGCACTTGCACCTCGGGATCGGGAATCGAACCTCTGGAGAACGAAACTCTTTGCCACAGCACGAGTACTCTGGATGAACCTCTGCGAAAGTGTGTTTGTGATCTATGCTATGGGTCCCCTTTTATAGGGTGGGGAGACTTGGGCGACAAGTTAGGCAGAACGCATCACGCGCGTCCATCACGCGTATGATGATGTGTCTGCGCAGGCATGCGCCTCGCCCTAATGGGCCGCGCGTATGTGCGGCCCATGTGCCCAAAAGGGCACTATTCCAACAATCTCCCATTTGCCCGCATTGGGCATTGTACTTTCGTTTATCCAGAATTTATAAATGTGTCGTGCGACCCACGAGTACAAGCACGCTTCTTTATAGGAGCTAGAAAGATACCTATTTAGGTTCAATCGCTCAACTATCTTTAGAGCGTATGTCATGCCCGTTAGGGATTCATGATATATCACATATGAGACAACAAATGCTCAAATAATATAACTCGTTATGCTCTAGATCTGTCTTGCAGCATAGCTAAGACAACACATGTCTTGCTCCGCGGTAACTATTTTTCACATACACTATTTTAAAAAAAAATAGTTGGCCAATTGTATGCGAAAACTTTATGCAGCTCATAACAGTTCTTTCTCTCGCCCTCATGTCTTTTATTAGTGAACTAGCTACTTTCCTAGACATGGCTCGTCAGGCTACTTTACTTTTCACCTTTGAGTACCATGCTAAAGTAGCAAGCACTAATTTCTTTCCTTAAGACATAGTCAAGATTCTAAGGGCACGTGCAGACTAAACATCTGTCAGAGACTCACACCATGAAGACCATTGAACTAATCAATTCATCATGTCTCTCTAGGTCGACTTTGCATACTTGGTACTAAACACAGGTACTGCGGTGGAGACTCCCACTGAAGGAGCGTATGTCTAACTCTATTTAATTACACACCGCACAGACTTAAGTTCAGTCGCTAACTTTTAGCGCCTGACCCGAGTTTTCAAATTGCTCACTAATCAATAGTGTCAAATTTGAATCTCGCATCTGACCTCTCTCTCTCTTTCTAAATCAGGCGACAATGAGTTACTAAAACCCATGTTAAATAACACTATGACTCATATATTTTATTCTGCTCGCTATCTTCGTGAGCGCCAGAAACATTTGTTCGTGTGAGTGGACAAATCTAGACCTGATCGACATACTTTTCACATGCATAACAAACTTCACAACAATGAATTTATCAAGAAAAGTAATCTTTTATTCATTGAAAAATTTGAGTACATCATTACATTTATAATCTGCGCAGCCCTAAGGCATTTACATGTCTTAAGAATGCCTCTCTTGGCAATGGCTTAGTGAACGGATCAGCAACCATTTTGTGCGTTGATATGTACTCAACTGAAATCTCCTTTTTGACTTCTTGATTTCGTACAAATTTGTACTTTGTGTCGATGTACTTTCCTTTGCAATGGTATTTCTCGTCCTTCACATAAGCTATGGTTGCTTGATTGTCATAGTGGAGAATCATTTTCTTCATTGCATTATCAGAAATCCTCAGGTTTTGAAGGAATCTCTTAAGCCATAAGGCCTCTTGTACTGCCACTGAACAAGCTATGAATTCAGCCTCCATAGTTGACAGTGCCACACAATCTTATTTTTTGCTACTCCAAGTAACAGCACCATTGCTGAGCAAGAAAGTGTATCCGGAGGTGGATTTACGTTCATCAACGTCACTAGCCCAATCGTCATCGGTGAATCCAACAAGTTGAAGACTTCCTCCATGATAGTATAGTGCAAGATCTGCAGTACCCTTGAGGTATCTCATGATTCTCTTCACTGTCTTCCAGTGTTGGCATCCTGGATTAGTCTGATATCGACTAACTACATCCATGACAAAACATATGTCCGACCGAGTACACATCATAGCGTACATCAGGCTGCCGACCACACTCGCATAAGGAACATTGGACATTTTATTTTGTTTCTCTGGAGTTTTTGGGCATATGTCCAAGCTTAAAACCTCGCCTTTCATAATAGGCGTGTCAATGGGTTTACAGCCATCCATGCAGAATCGTTCCAAAATTTTTTTTATATATGATTCCTACGACAAGGCAAGGAGTCGTTTGGAACGGTCGTGTTGGATTTTCACACCCAGTATGTATACTGCTTCACCCATGTCCTTCATCTCAAACATGGATGATAATCATTGCTTAATGATAATGACATAGTCTCTATTATTCCTATGTCATCGACATATAACGTCAGGATAGCAAAATTATCCTCGAACTTATGAACATACACATAGTGATCTTCATCAATCATATAAAAATCGTACGAAACGATTGACTGATGAAATTTCAGATACCACTGTCTAGATGATTGTTTGAGTCCATAAATGGACCGGCGCAGCTTGTAAACTTTGCGCTCTTCTCCTTTTACAATGAAGCCTTGAGATTGTTCTATGTAAATTTCCTCATCTAGTTCTCCATTGAAAAATGCGGTTTTTACATCCATTTGATGTAATTCTAAGTCCATATGTGCGACTATAGCCAATATTATGTGAATTGAAATAAACCTTACAATTGGTGCAAAAGTTTCTTCATAGTCAACACCCCGCAGATTGGGTGAAACCTTTCGCCACTAGACGAGCTTTATATCTCTCAATTGATCCATCTATGCCACGTTTAATTTTGAGAACTCATTTGTTCCCAATTGCCTTACGACCTGGCGAGAGATCAACCAAGTCCCAGACTTGATTTTTCTGCATGGACCTTAACTCTTCCTCCATTGCCTTAATACATTCTTCCTTAGTAGGGGACAAGAGAGCTTCTTTGATAGAATTTTGGCTCAAGTTCATCTTCCAGACTTACTATGTTGACCTCATGTGGTTCATGTTCATGCAGCCCTTCGATTTCAAAACGTTGGCGCGGAACATGTTTTCTAGTACTCCGTCGAAGAGAACCTTCAAATTGATCATCAGTTGACGGTTGTGAATCTCTTCCACTCGGATCAAGCTGTGGGATAGAGGAGACTAACTCCTCAACTGGTTGATCCGCTTGAGCCGTCAACTCAGGATCTTCCTCTACATCTATGAGAAATTCCTTGTCTATCTCGCCTTGCTTAGGAAATTCGTTCTTTATGAATGTCACATCTATACTTTCGATTTCCGTTACCGTACCATCTTCTCTTTCTCTTATGAATACATAGCCCTTAGAAGTTTTACAATATCTTATAAAGATACATTTCTGTCCTCTAGGACTCAACTTCTCATACTTATGAGAGTTATTTAGAACATAGGCTGCGCAACTCCAAGGGCGCAAATAACTAAGGTTAGGCTTTCGACCTGTCCAAAGTTCATAAGGTGTGGTAGAAATGGATTTCAATGGTACACAGTTTAAAATGTAGGCTGCAGTCAATAATGCATCTCCCCAATACAAAATTGGGAGATTAGCTTGCGCCATCATGGATCGGACCATATCAAATAAGGTACGATTCCGTCTTTCCGCAACACCATTTTGTTATGGAGTTCTCGGTACTGTTAGTTGCCTAACTATACCTTTTTCATCACATAACTTTTTGAATAAGTCAGAGAGATATTCACGTCCACGGTCAGTTCGCAAGGTTTTAATCTTGCGATCCACTTGATTCTCTGTCATGTTCATGAATCATACAAAATAATTCAATGCTTCAGATTTATGAGAAATCAAGTATACAACACCATAACATGAATAATCATCAATAAATGTGATGAAATAAGAGAAACCGTGTCTTGCGTGAACATTCATCGGACCACATATGTTCGAATGGATTAATTGTAATGGGTACTCTGCGCGTTTTTTCATCCCAAATGGTGTTCTTATTTTCTTACCAGCTAGACATTCCTCACATGTTGGAAAATCAACTTTTGCGAGAGACCCCAAGAGGCCTTCTCTAGCAAGTCTATTTATTCGATCTTGACCAATATGTCCTAGTCTGGCATGCCAAATGTTGACACTATCATTCACATCAACAGATGATATAAAAGAATAACTATTAGCAACAGATGCTATATTTAAATATAGAAACCATTATTGAGAAAACCATTGCATAGAAGAACATTGTCATAAGATATTGTCATTTGTTTCCTCTGAAAACTTATTACATAACCAAGTTTGTCTAATGATGACACAGAAAGTAAATTTCATCTAAAAGTTGAAGCATATAGAATGTCGTGAAGGTAAAATATTTGGCGCGAAGTTCTAACTTGCACGATTCAATACCTTTAACTTCAACTATTTCGTTGCTTCCAACGTAAATCCATTTGCTTCCCGCACTTATTCGACAAAATTCCACGAAGACCCAAGCGATCTCTCGCTACATGGTCGGTGGCTTCTGAATCTGCAATCCACGAAGGATGAGTTTCAACAATTAAGGCACAACTTGAGACATAAGAAAAAGAATTGTGGTCAGGACAAACCTTCTTTGGCTCAGTGCAATCACGAGCAAAGTGACCAAGTTTGCTACAATTGTAGCACTTTACTTTATTCATGTCTACTTTGCCACCACATTTTCCACGTTTGTGCTGGTGGCCTTGGGCTTTCTTCTATCCAGCATTTCTGCTCTTATTATTTGGTTGCGACTTATGCGACCTTTTTCTCTTGGATTGGGAACCAGCTATTTGTCCACCATTGTCAGCAACTAATGCTTCAGAGGTTTGATTCATGGCTTGTAGGGCCTCATCCTCCATTTCAATGTGGCGAGCAGCTTGGTCAAAAGTTTTGACACCTTCGTTGTGCATCAAATTACAACGCATATGTCCCCAACTTTTTGGAATAGAGCGAATCAGAGCTTGCACCTATTGCTCATCATCGAGCACTTGTCCCGCACTTTTGAGTTCACGGATCATATTAGACATCTCCTGGATATGCTCCCTCATCGTATGATTTGGTCGCTTCCGATAAGAGTCAAACTTGACCGTGAGCATCCGGCGCTTGGTGATCGTAGTGACCCCATACTTATTGCGGAGCGCCGCCCACATTTCGAATGCTGTCTTATAAACTTCGAATTTGCACAACAAGAAGTTATTCATCGTGCTCAGCAACGTAATGCGAGCAATACGATTCTTTTTTGTCCAGGCCTGATAGGCCTCCATGTCCTTCTAGCGTTGGGCATTATGTCCGGGTGCATGTTCAGTGACAACATGATTAATGGTCTCCAAGACCTCTTGTTCTTCTAGAAGATATTGGATCTTACGGTGCCAAATATCATAATTGTCGCCATTGAGCTTCTCATTCTTGTTCAGGTCAGCCATTATTATTTTGGAACTCATGGTCTAGTTTGGTCACAAAAAAATTAGGAGAAATCAGTGTTATGCATATTTTAATTTTGTCTGCAAACAACATTAAAAAAATGAAATAAAATATTAATGAAGTAGTGACATCGAGAGGTTGTTGGACTCTCACTCATCTCCCACTATCTCCAAGAAATATTATTATTCATTATTTTAACAATGCGACAAAATTTTATCTAAATGATTGAATTTTGAATCAACACATAATTCAAAATTTTCAACTCTATCCATTTTGAATCAACTTATAATTCAAAATCACCGAAATTCATTTCGTGTGATGCACCAAATTATTTCTAATATGACCAGGACAATCAGGACTAGTGCAACGGGAGCTCTTCCCCGAGGGGTGCCAATTAAATAACCGTGCACTATCCTTCGCCTCGACATCACATTGGAAAAAATTGTGCTCCCATTGTCACACATCAATCTTATTTCTGGCGACTGCGTTGACCATGCACCAGGCCAGTTCCCCCGAAACCTTTATAGACATGCATTTCGGATCATGCACTACACAACATGAAGACGTTGGTTATTGTGACAATATTTGAATCTCAAGGTGCCTTAGTCCTACAAAAAAAACTACCTATGTTTCATGTATTCTTTAATTACCTATAGTTTATATAATTAGACCAACTAATTATTTTATCATAGGCTTTGCATAAAACATGTATTTCAGCACATGGCCAAAATTAATATCGTCATCTTAATTAATTATCAATAAAGGAATTAATTTTAATTTAATCAATTTCAAATTAATTTGAAATTCAAGGCAAATTATCATGCTTAACAAGATTGGACATACCAATTTAATTTTAACACATAGTCAAAATTTTAATCACAGAAATAAATATTTCATAAACGAAGATATTTATTTCATGCATGATAACACATTTATTGACATGCAAATCTAATAATTTAATTTAATGTTTTAAATCAACAAATGATTTTCTTTTGATAACATTAAATTGCATGCAATATTACAGAAAAATTTCTGAGGAAATAACAAATTTTTCCTGATTTTTTTAGATTTTATAATAGACATTTTCTATTTTCGAATTATTTTAAAAAACTGACGAAAATAAAAAAAATTATTTATTGGGCCTCTCAGCCAGCCCAATTGCCACTTCTCATATGTGCAACTCTTTTGCACCCAAATTGAGCCTTCCAGTGGGTTGTATGCCTGCTGGAACAGTTTTCTTTTTTTTTCTTTTTTTCTGCAACATATGCAAAAAAAATCCGAAAATTTCACCAAAAAATATTAAAATAAATTCGAAAAATATATTATGATCTAGGTTCATCCATAATATATTTGTGATGACAAACTCTATTTTGTCCCTTGGTTGTGGTCATACAACTGAGGTGCGCAGATCTCAAATAATAACAAATATTATTTTTTCGACGCAATCACGAGTTCGAAAAAAACCTAAAAAAGCTCTGATGTCAATGTTGGAATTTATAACAGATATAAATTCTAGAGGTTGCGGAATACCTCTTGCAGCGAAAGCGGATCGTCGGGGCTTTCCCACGAACTCTCGACGAACGCACTTGCCTCTCGGGATCGAGAACCGAACCTCTGGGGAACGAAACTCTTTGCCACAGCACAAGTACTCTGGACGAATCTCTGCGAAAGTGTGTTTGTGACATATGCTATGGGTCTCCTTTTATAGGGTGGGGAGACTTGGGCGACAAGTTAGGCAGAACGCATCACGCGCGTTCATCACGAGTATGATGATGTGTCTGCGCAGGCATGCGCCTCGCCCTAATGGGCCGCGAGTATGTGCGGCCCATGTGCCCAAAAGGGCACTATTCCAACAGTAGATGTATGTATAATTCAGAAAAAGACGCACAACGAAGTTCCTTACAAAAGCATTATCCATCACTAAAACTAAATACATGAACACCATTGAAAGCAATCAAAGAAGTTATTTGGTTGAGAGTATTAATTTGGGAGCTAAGTATGAAAGAAGAAATTATTGTCATATATTGCGATAGTCAGAATGCAATACATTTTACGAAAAATTAAATGCATCATGAAAGAACAAAGTATATTAATGACATGCCATTTTGTTCATGATGTTATGAAAAAATAAGATGACTAGGTTCCTAAGATCAACACTCATCACAATTTAGAGCTTACATATTTCCAACTATAAATATTATTCAGCTAGGCTCATATGGGTCATTTCAGCAAAGCAATGCACGTTACACATTTTTTAGAGTTTTATAAAATTTAAGTCAACTGAAGATTTATTAATGTGTCTTGAATTATTATACCATGTATTCAAAATTGTGAAAAAATGAGAAAAAGAATAAACAATTAAGGATATTCAATTCTTGTAATTAGAATCTATCTTATTATTCATCTTCATTGTGTCAAAATAATCAATTCAGTATATATTGAAGCATTCTTTCAATAAAGTTGTATAATGGCGAAACACTTGAATCTATTACCCATATAATTGAAGAATCGATGACATTACATCCTTCTTTCCCTTTTGAAAGGAATATGATATCATCATTCTATGTTAATGTAGTAGCACTCTCATCGTCTATATCTTTTTTTATTCTTCTCACTTTTGTTGTCTTTTCGAGTTTCTACAATTTCTCGTATTATGTGAGTATTACTATAAATATAATGTCAAGTTTTTTCTGGAGTGTGATATATTATTATAACGATATTTTGATCTTTTGCTTCTATCTCATTTTTTATGACAAGGGCATGTGTATTATTTATTCCCATACCTTTTTTTACCATGGAAAGTGTTAAAACACTATTAGTAACAAAATTACTAAGTGCTATCATTAAGATTTTTTTAAAAATTAGGGGCATTATTTTTTGCATCTCATCATCAAGAAATATTTGTATTGCTACTGATTGATTTAATAATTTCTAAGATGAACTCAAGTGATCAACAATAGAATTTTTATTTTTCAAATTTAAGTTCACGAATTTCTTGACCATAAAAAAAATTTTACGAGTGATTTTTTCGTCTCATATAAGTTTCATAACTTAATTCACAAGCACATGTCTCTTACAGTAATATATATTCTAATAAACCTAATAACTTTCTTATGCATCTTTCTCTAACATTCATCATTTTTTAATTAATCTTTTGTAGCTCCTACTTTAACAGGATAAAATAAATTCTTGCAGTAAAAAAATCCTCCATCCTAACTTTTCTAATTAAATAATTATTCGATGGTTTGATCATTCTATTAAAATAATCGGTCTTCATTCAAGAAAACTTAATTAATTTTGCTCTGATACAAACTAAGGCCATCTACTACATGTGAATTGAATAATCCAAGGCAATGACAGTGCATACAGATGACAATAATAGATAAAAGGACACAGCAACTTTACATGAGAAACATTCCAATAGATGAAAAGGAAAAAAAATCGCGGCACACTGAAACAACAATATCACTAATCTAAAAAATCGCTCAAATTCGAACAATTAATCTATTTGAATAAATAATTACGCTATAAAATACTGAAATAAGCAGTACAATATAATCACAATTCATAAGTAAACGTAATATCAAGAAATGAATGCTATTGACTCCTTAAAAAATATATTTCTCTAAGTCTCCTTTTCTACTATTTTCTCTCTACACATTATCTTCTGTCTTCTTGCACACATCGCTACCTCCCAAGCGAAATCAAGAATTTTTCTTTTCTTTTCTTGGTCACGTTTGCATGAAAAGAAAGCCTAATTATTTGATTAAATTTAAAGTAAATAAATCTTTTATAAGTTCATGGGCGTGGATTAACTTCGAAACCCGACATGCTAAAAACTTCCAATTTTGGATATCTGTTCATCGTCATTCAGCTGTCATGCCCTCGACATTTGAATAGCTTTTCCTCAGTTTTGCGCTGGTACCTTTTAGACTAGGTATCTCAACGTGAACTGTAGCTGTACAAGGGAGTTGTTGTAAATAGGGACATGTAGGATAATAACCCCGCATGTTGTACACATCCATAAAAAATGTTTAGGGAGATGAATGCAAATTATGTCACTCCACATAAAGGAATTGGACAATGCCACAGGAAATGCAAAACCTTTGGGAGGACAGGCATAAGGTAACAACGAGCTTTATCATTTCAAATGCTACCACAGTTGCACAGTACTGGAAATTTAAGATGACAGGGAGAAAAGGAGCCAAGTTCAAGTATTCCAGATCCACAGAATTTGAAAGAAAAGACACTTGGTACTCAAAACAGAGAGAATGGGCAATCTGAACTAAATAAAAATCACAAAGAACAGCACATATGACCAATCATTCTCAGTTCATCTCATCATCAGGCTTGGGTGATTCTTTGATCTCATCTGCACCATCATCCTGTGAATAGCAAGTAAATTAGCAGTTGATAGAATTTATTTGTTGAAAAACGGTGAATAAAGTATACGAACTTCAAACGGAAGCAGATAACACACCTGCATATCTGAAGTCCATAATGTAAGATTGTCACGGAGAAGCTGCATGATCAGTGTGCTATCCTTGTATGATTCCTCACCAAGGGTATCAAGCTCAGCAATAGCCTCATCGAAAGCCTATGAGATAATAGAAGATGAAAAGGGTACTCATTAAAGCAAGATGTAAATAATTCGCTAAAGTTATCATTCTCAATATTGTTATAGGTGCAACGAAATCAAAATAACCTAGTTTCATTTTGCTGGAAAACAAAACTGTTAAGAAAGCAGACAAGCATAGCATCATTTTTTCAACACAAATACGACACCTTGAAATGAAAGCATAAGCTATCGAGAATACATTCAGATTCATGAACAAATAAATTGTGACTCATATCTAACCAATTTTACATCATTGCAGTTATGCATTTTTTTTATAGCCGGTTCCAAACTCCGCCTATGTTTTATAGCCGGTCCCAAGCCCGGATAAAGGAGGAGGGTTGTGTTAGGCCCCGACAGCCAGCGTAAAACCCTGTCGAATCTTATAAACATAGATCAACGAATATCGTATGATCCATGTAGCCGACCCCACCTAGTGGGATAAGGCTTTGTTGTTATTGTTGTTATAACCGGTTCCAAGCCCGGATAAAGGAGGAGGGTTGTGTTAGGCCCCGACAGCCAACGTAAAACTCTGTCGAATCTCATGAACATGGATCGACGAATATATTATGTTAATGCCAGGTCGTTACCCGTAAGTAACGCGCTGTACAGCTCGGGTACAGTGATAAGAGAGCAAGAGCCGCCGCATCCTCGCCTGAATGCAGTGTTAAATGAGCAAGGGCTACCGCACTCTAATGGACGGAGGCGGTTAAAGAAGCTAATTCATGATAAAAAATAATATACCGAAATGTTTGGTTACTAATAGAGCAGAATGGCGTCGTATAATCCATGTAGCCGACCCCACCTAGTAGGATAAGGCTTTGTTGTTGTTGTTGCAATTATGCATTTTTTTAAGGCAATTTCAGTTATGCATTTGTTGGGTAAAACATTGCAGTTATGCATTTGTTCGTTAAATCATTGCAGTTATGCTTTCGGCAAGAATAAACTCTTTCATCAACATGCATTTCATTATCTTGCATAATGAAGTTACAGGGGAAACCCTCTGAATGGATGCTGAAAAGTAAAAAAAATGTATATGACGGTTCAGTCATAACCAACATGATGCCTTAAAACTCATTAGCAAAAAAGAAAGAAACAGCTTGTGACTTTAAAAAAAAATACATTACACTTTGATATATTTTTTTTTCTTGTTTGAGAGGACATTCGACACTTTGGTTATAACAAACATGATGTCTCCAAAGTTTGTACCATGCTAAGGGATGCAATGTATACCAAATCTACCAGATGCTTCTTAATAAATGGCAAAATATTAATTCATAACATATCAGAATCAGGTGTTCTGACAAAAAAACATGCTGATAAAAACACGGAATGTGCACTCCTTCCACTGACCCACAAAAACCCCCCTACTAAGAAGAGTTGAGGTATTTATAAAAATAGACCGATTAAATTATCTAATAGTATCAGCCACCACACTGTATCTTACAAGCTAGTTATTAACTCAGAGAAGTTGATCTCAGAAATTATACAAACTTATTTCATGTTTTTTTGGCTTGCTTTTCACTTCTTTAGTTTTCTTCTTGATGCTAAGGTATGCATTTTAGACGGACTACATGATTTGATCCTTGGTCGTTCACACAATTTTACCAGCTTCACTTTGAAGGCCTTCCTGAATTTGCAGACACGAAATAGAAAACAGAAAAGGATGTTTCTAGCTAAGGAATCAGGGGCAAAATGACGAACTACAATATAATTATATGAGCCACCGCAAACAGGGCCAAGGTCATCAACCGAACAAAACAGAAAAACAAATTTCTGGATCTGGATGTGATTAGCACTCACTTGTTTAGCGAGTTCGCATGCCTTGTCCGGTGAGTTCAAGATCTCGTAAAAGAACACCGAGAAGTTGAGCGCCAGCCCCAACCTTATCGGATGAGTTGGTGGCAAGTCCTTCAATGCGATATCCTGCAAAATCCCAATTTTTATTAGCTAGTTAGCTCAAGCCAAGTTCCCAGCTCTCAATCCCAAGTCAAACCACAAAAAGTAACTCCGGGATCCGGCGATCTAACGACGGACCCTAAGACGTGGAAAGAGGAACGACCTGTGCGGCCTTGTAGGCGCCGTGGGTACTCTCGGCAGCGGCCTTGCGATCGGCACCAGCCTTGAATTCGGCAAGGTAGCGGTGGTAGTCTCCCTTCATCTTGAGGTAGAATACCTTGGAATCCGCCGCCACCGCGGCGGGGACGAGGCGCTCGTCGAGGAGGCGGAGGATGCCGTCGCAGATGTTGCCGAGCTCGGTCTCGATGCGGGTGCGGAAGTTGAGGGCGGCGGCGGCGTGGTCGGCGTTACCGCGAGCCTCCTCCTTCTGCTCGATGGAGGAGACGATGCGCCAGGAGGCGCGGCGCGCGCCGATCACGTTCTTATACGCCACGGAGAGAAGGTTGCGCTCCTCCACAGTGAGCTCCTCGCCCTCCGGCACAGCGCCGGCAACCTTCTCCATGAACTCCACCATCTCCTCGTAGCGCTCGGCCTGCTCCGCCAGCTTGGCCATGTAGACGTTCTCCTCCCTCGCCATCACCGGGGTAGATCTCGATCGCCGGAGAGGAGCAGAGAGAGAAACAAAGGGGGAGAGAGGGGGGCAAAAGAGACCGAAGGATTCGGATGAGGACGTAGTTTATAATAATTTCTTTTATTAAATTTTTTAAAGAGGGGAAATGCTGTAAGTTACCGCCGTTAAAACGAGTTAATTATCTGCTCAAATGGGTTGGAATTTTTTTTTTTACTTTTTCATATTTTACTTTTTGACGATTCTTTTTTCTTCTTTTGTGGAGCCCGCTTTCACCGCACGCGCCATTGGCGGACCAAGAATTAAAGAAGACGACGGCTCTCTCGGTCTTGTCAGGAACACTCCGCATAGTAACCGTAAGCGGGGAATGTTAAATAATATTAATTAATCTCATTAACTCGACCAGACCAGATGATTAGAGACTCTAAATTTTAGGTTATTAAAACACGAGTTTTTGAATTATTATTATTTTAGTTAAAATAGAGCTTTCATTTAAATGTCAAATTAACCATGCTGGTACTCTTGCAGACATGTATCTTCTATTATTTCTGTTATATTTTTAGTTGGTGATAGATAATTTTATAATTCTAATATTTTCTCCATCCTTGTTTCCTTGTTGGTATAATAAAAGCTTAAGATTTAAATGTTTGAATAAAGGATTATGCCAATTTGTTGAGTGCATTATTCATATATATAGTTGCCCTTGTGGAAATAAAATTATGGATTTCCCCATCGACTTATGTAAACATGTGGTACCCATAATTCTCATGTAGCAACAAATTATTCCATGACCTGTTTCGGATTACTAAATTGTCATTAGTCGCTCTCCTAACTGTTTGTTGATTTAAGGAGCTTTATAATTATTGTCATCCAATTACAGCTTAAAGCATAATAATATAATAATAGTAGTGGTAATTAGTTGTTATGAATGATTTGGCCTACAACAACTGGCGGGGGATAATGTTGACAGCTTAATTGAGATAATGTTGACAGCCACGCCACAACTCACGAGGTCTCACTTTTATGATGCACATTTGGGCCAGGCAAAGCGGTCAATTTTGCCGGCCGGGCCGGCAAGGTTCAAGTACCACAAAGAGCTGGGTAAGCCGACAGTCGAGATGGAATTTTGGGACTCCGGGCCTGACGCCAATTTGGTTCGACATTTGCTAGGGCTTATGTGGCAATAATAATAATAATAATATTTTTTTTCTTGACTGTAAATAAATTACAAGTTGTCTGAAAAAACACCGTAGTATGAAAGTTATGCTCCTAATATTTATATAAGTAGGTATGATCGTACCCTACTTCAATAGGTAGAGATGAGTGGAGAGCAAAATCAAGATGCGACACGTGAGAAATTTTGACTTTAATTAATGACAGAACCAAGCGGACTCGACCCACAAGAATAAATGAAAAGCAGGGAGAAATTTTTATTTTAGGTGGGTGATTAATCTTCTTTATTATTATTATAATAATAATAATAAGATAAGATATATGGAGGCGTAAATCCTTTATCTCTAATAAGAATGTATAAATACTAAAAACGAAGATGCATTTTCTATATAAAAAATTCAATTTGGCTACCTAAAACTTTGCTATTATGCCGAAGAAAGTTGATGTAGAGTTCCTTTTTTTCTCTTTGTCATAGGAAAAAAGTTGCTAGTTAGAGCCCTAGAGGGTATCAATGGTTAATAAAATTTTATGTTAATAAATGGCATGCCCAGATCAGATCAAACATTTTTCTTTGTCTCATCACGAATAAGATCAATAAAAGAAAATGATTGAAAGCATGAGTGGACTGCAATAACGGAGCTAAGGGAGGTAGCTTTATAATTTAGGGACGGGTGACATGAATATAAATGTTAAGTTTTATTTTTTTTTAGGATTTAATGGAGCATATGCTATCGCGCATGACCCCCATAGGGCTGTCCTTCACCGTCCGATTAAATCGAATGGTAAGTCTCCCTCCGGCGACGCTCTCCCCCTCTCCGTCGGCTCCCTCTCTCGAGAACTGGACAGATTTGGCCGCCCCCTCTCCCTCACCCTCTGATATCCCTCTCCCGCCCTCGCGATGTGGCCGGCCTCAACTTGACCGGCTGTCAAGTGACCGCGGCCTAATCTGGTCGCCAGGCGACGGATCAAGCCGCGGCGGCCGAACCATGAGGCAGCCTTCTCTAGCCTCTAGGCGGTGGATCGGGCCATGGGTGACCATCCGATTAGATCGGATGGGAGGCGACGGCGATGATGATGGCTGCGAGGCGAAATGGCAAGGCGCGAGCGGCGAGGCGATGGCGGCAATGAGACGCAAGCGGCTAGGCAACGATGGCTGCTAGGCGATCCGATCTATCCCCCTTTCTCCCTGATCCAGTCGACGACGACAAGGAGAGGACGACCGATTGTGAGGGATCCAACGAGACGAGCGCCACGATCTACTCTCCCCCTTTCTCTTCGATCGATGATGAGGGAAGCTACGAGAGATCGACAACGACGAATCTCCTATCCTCCTCCAGTGGCCCTGCCCTCAGCCTTCTCCTCTTGCTTCTCCTTCTCTTACTTTCCTTCGTCCGTCTCTCTCACAGCCAGTCTCCCCGCCAATGAGGACTCCTCATGTCCCTTCCACCGGTGCGCTGCTGACGCTTGCCGCCGTTCCGCGTCCAAAAGTGATGAAAAAAAAAGTGAGCAGCTCCCACCGTCAGTTTAGATCTGACAGTGGGCGTTGAGGCATATGGCCATCAAGGCCTGAGTAGGCGTATGATGTCCATTAAATCCTTTTTTATACTATTTATGTATGAGTAAAATGAACATATGTGAAGCAGTTTCAATCGTCCAAATTAAATTTGATTGTTCAAATCAAATTTAATCGAGTGTCATCAAGAAAGGATCCAACGACTAAGATTCATCTCGCGAGACCATGGGGGTGCTTAATCTTCATTTTTTACATCAAGTACTTTTTCTAGGATTGTTTTATTCTCCTTCGAACATTACTTTCATTATCATCATTTGCATTCTTTCTTTTTTGTTATAACACTTGGAAGTTTACACTTCACTTTGAAAATTTTCTTTATCTTATGAAATCTTTGAACTTACATTAATTGAATAATCAAGTCATTATCATCATTTAAGCTAGCTAGACTTGGGGGATGCTATGCTTCATTCTCGTTGGCATCTTGGAAACACACATAGTTACGGGTATGAGGAATTTTATTTTAAAAAGTACACTTTATTTTTCAACTTTAACTTTAATGAACGACAGGAACATATTTTTTTATTATTTTATTATGTTTTTCGAGCATCATTGATCCCTTTCAAATTTTAATTTAATTGCGGCTAAGAATGCATAACGTTATTTAAGTGAACAATCAATAGACTTCACTAAATAATATTTATAATTAAGAAAATAATATTTAAATATCATATGGGATATAGTCACCACTATGAAACCAAGATTCACACTTTTGAAACATGTTTATCATGATCATGAAATTCGATTTCACAGACATGATACAGACCTTGTGTTCTTTCCACCTTTTCGACTACAAGAAAATAGCCAATTACAGACGGTCTACCGAGAACCATAAAAAATGACGTTTTTCAATGAATTTTTCGACGGATAGCGTCCGTGCGAAAACGACGTGTCACAAACGATTTGCGATGATTATCTCTGAATCGTCGACATCTTCGACGGTCCAGTTGGCGGGCGCGGCCATCGACCGTTGAAGATTTAAGACGGTTTGAGCTGTTGATATGTATCGTCATCGACGGCTCAAACCGTCGATTTAAATTTTCAACGGTTTGAACCGTCAAAAGTTTAAATCGACGGTTTGAGCCGTCGATAAATCCGTTGAGTTTCGACGGCTCAAACCGTCGTTAACTTTGGATGATTATAATCATACTATCGACGGTTCAAACCGTCGAAAGTTTAAATCGACGGATTGAGCCGTCGATAAATCCGTTGAGTTTCGACGGCTCAAACCGTCGTTAACTTTGGACGATTATAATCGTCGATGCTTATCGACGGGTAAGACCGTCTATAATTTTGGATGGACGGTTCTAACCATCAAAAACATTAAAAAAATTGACAGAAATTAAATGTCCAAACACATAATACAACAAATGTCCAAATGCAACATGATAATCAAATGTAACATCATAACAATTGTCCAAACATCATAACATCATAACACAAATCCTACACATAACAATTGTCCAACACAACACAAATGCAACATCATCCAAACACATAATATCCAATTCCATAATAAAAACAACAGATGGTAAGCAAAAGCATAGTTATAACGACGTTATACATGGACTCGGGATTTTAGAGCCCGAGTAGCTTCCGTACACATGGGCACAAGAAGATGTGGTCTCGCCTTACCCGTCGGACCTCAACTACTTGATATCTTGCAATTCCACCTTTTCGCAAGGCACCTCATCACTGCACATCACAAAGAGGAGGGAGAGAGAGTGAGTTTTGTAGAACAAATTTGCAGAGTCTTATCAACTTAGGGAAGTGAGATAGCATGGAGCACCTTGTTTGAGCGCAACACAACACAAAGAAGCTATAGTACTAAATCGTCCTCGTCATCCTGATCGTCGAATTCACCACGCATCATGTCATGCATCATTTTCTTCGTCTCTTTCTTCGTACGACGCTCACGTTCTTCGAACTCCTTCTGATTTCCTGTGTAACCTCTTGCCTGATCAAGTCAAACATTTGTTGCATACCTTGACCAGAAAAATCTGATACTGATTTACGACCATATCCAATATCTGCACTACTAACAAAAGATCCGAGACCATAAATGCGACCCTTCTTAACCCTGACTTGGTCTGTCCAAAGTTGTCTTGGGGTCAGCGGTGTGGTCCCCTCCTGCGTAGCTTGCATAATGTGCTCGACTTCTCTTGTTTTGTAAATCTCCTGAAATTAAAAAAAAAGATAAATCAACTATATTATTTATAATGACAAATTTACTATCTTATAGATTTACTTGAAATTAAAAAAAAGAGGCAAGTAGATTTACAGACATATGTCTTCCGAGCAAATGATGAAACACATTCTTTGTTATTCTTCTGATGAGTTCGAAGAAATATTTCGTCCTGAGTTCGAAAAAACCATCGGTACTTCAGACGGATTTACGCCCGTCGAAACGAACCATCGAAAATGGGTGTTTTTCTTGTAGTGTTCCTCTTTCGATCATAGTGGTGATAAAAAGCATCACTCCCATGAAATTGCCTCATCATCATCATCATAAAATTAGGTTTTCACAAGCGTAAGTAGACACATTATTTCTTCCATTTTCCTTTTTTGGGTCACGGTGGTGACATGAGTGCCACTCTAGTGAAATGCTCCTATCACGATCATAAAACCCACTTCATGGGCGCAATGCAGAGTTGTTTTGCCTCTTTTCTTGCTCATTTAGACATGATCATAATCGAGCCAGTCATGCACATGAGGCAAGACCAAAGTCCAATTTTCATATGCAGAATGATGTGTTTCTATGAATAGTCTTTAGTGAAAACATTTAGATAAATAATATCATTTCTAGAGGTGATCTAGGGACATTATAACATGAAAGAATTTTAAAAATATGATTTGAAGCATATAGATCAAGACATTAACAAAGTTTAAGCTTTTCCCCAAACACATTAAGAATTCATAGATTTAGAATATATCATTCATGAGATTTTATAAAAAGTAAGGTTCTTCTCTAAAAGCATAAAATCTTTATTTTTAAACATAGAATCAATCAGTCCTCAATCAAAATCCTTATAAAATTTATGTTTTTTCTTGAATCTCTGAATCCCTAAAAATATCATTAGCGGAGGATAGAGAAATTTAGATCACCTTTACAAACTTTGTCTAATCATGGATTGTTTTCTTCCTTTTTACTCTCCTCTTTCTCCTTATTCAAATCTTAGCCGTCGCGAGATTAACGGAGAAAAAAATCAAAGGAGAAAGAACTTTTTGTAAAGATGCTATAACAATTTCTGATCAAAAGCTCATAATGTCACTACTTTAAAATTTGAGGGTGCTACATGGAAAAAAATTAGCACGCTACCAATGGAGCCATTAAACCGCAGCGCAGAGGAGGCAACAATGAGTGGCGATGATCGGAAGCGCAGTCAGACATAGAGGTGGCACTTCAGGCAGAGCCGAGAGAACATATGGAAGCATGACTCCAAGACTCCACCCTCTGACATCTCCCATCTTCCTCCACAGCCACCGATGCGGAAGAACTCCAAGATCTCATGGTAGCCGTTCGCACTGGAAATCCCAACTTTGAAGAGTACTATGAGATAAAATCCTTTTCCCTATCGGAATCTTTGTTTGAGCTGGTACTCTATTTGAAAATATTGGACTAATAGAAGAGTAGTTGGAATCTATAGTAGCAAAGCAGTTGCAAATGAACATTAACGCCCCCAAAATCAATCCTTCTGTCATGTAGACAGTCAGATTGACCAAGGGAGCGTTACACTGCCTACTGCTTCCTTGACTTTGACCAGTCAACAAATGGTACATGTGGCAATAGAATAATAGAGAAAACAAATGGTATAAATGATTTGCGGAAGAAATATCATTGGAAAACAAAAGGATGTAACATTTAATAAAATAGTTCAAGGGAAAGAAAATTCACATATTTCGAATAATAAGAGCAACTAGTCGCAAATGCGACATCAAAAGAGAAAATCATCATATCTTTTGAATACAAGAGTTCATCAGTAGAATAAAGTAACAAAAGTGAGGAAATGCTGTGGCATTAGATGAGTCATGTGCAGCTATCCTTGAACTCTGCACTCTCCATCTCCTCCCTAACTAGGGTTCTCACCTATAAAATATCAATACAGGGGCATGGAATACCCGTGAGCTAACGCCCAGTACACATAGATACATAGACGATAAAATGATAATAAAGGAGAATCAATAGTACATTTTCTTTAGTCTCTAATCTCAATACCTTGATCACTAGGGGCCATGGACAATTCTTGTCTGTGTCTATGCTTTGTTCATTACTATATCAACACCTTGCTCTGTGCTTTGCTCTGTTATACAATATCATGCTTTGCTTTAGTCTATATGATGTTGTCTTTTACATTACTATAAAGTCCTTGTAGTTCGTTATCCTATGCGAGCTCGACTTAATTAAGTGGAAAGCTAGAGATGTCTCTATGTCTCTGTGTAGCCAGGTTGCCCATGAAAGGGAAAAGTGTATGCTAAAGCATACCCTTTTCGAAATATAAGTGGGAGAGGACATGTACCCTAGGAACAGTGGTCGTTGCGGACCTGTAGTTTCATTGTCTCCTCAACTGAGCTACCTATCCCTCTGGTAATATACTTTGTAATCTATGTATTGACCCTGTGGGGGAAGAGTGCATCAATACGTCACCCTTATTCGGAGCACAAGTGGGAGAGATCTTGTGATCCAGGAGTAGTGGTCGTCAAGATTAGTAGGTGCACTATTTCCTCAGTGCAACTACCTATCCCTCTCTATACAATACATTGATCTCTGCTCTGTACTCTGGGTGGCACATAGCTATTCCATTATTTTATCTTTACTTTCCTTATCCTTCTTACCATATGTGAAGTTTGGAATCATCATTCAGAGAAGGGGTAAAGTCATATCCCCTTTCTGTGGATGAAAGGTTCATTACTTGCCTTACTATATTAGACATGACCTCAGGTGGGCCAGTCGAGTTTTGAGCCTGGTTATAGAGGTTCTGGCCACTCAAAGGCATTTTTGTCTTTTTCATTAAGATTTGAAGTTCCTATCTTGGGACCGATCAATCGTTCTTGAAGGACCGGTCGACCGATATTAGTACCAGTCGACCGCTCCAGTTGGACCAGCCGACCGATCATAATTCGGTCGACAATTTCTCTCGCATCGAGCCGGTCGACCGTTCACCTTGAATTGGTCGGTCAGTCACCGTGCACCGGATCATTGCAGGATCGATCGACCATTCCTCTACAATCGGTCGACCGACCTTGCGCGAATGGCCTCGGCGGCTTCCGCCAGATCGGTCGACTGATCGTGTTGAGCTGATCGACCGATCTTACGACCTTCCTTGATCTACGCGGATTGTTTGATCGTTCACCCGGAACCGGTCAACCAATTTTTGCGAGCGAAACAGAGCGTCGATCATCTTCATCATTTTCGACCAGCCTCCGGTCATCGGATTTTGACGAGCATGATATGAAAAACATTGCTACAGTCATCTAGATCATAATGGAATCAAAATGCACGACTAAAATTCTAGATTTTATCGTATAGGAGATTTTACGTCTACAGTACCTTCTTTTCCTTGATCGTGCAGTTCGTCGGTGATCTTCGTTGGTTTCTCCAGTATCAGTCGACCTAGGCCGGCGAGGAGAGTGTGGTTGCTTTGCGTGTGAGTCGAGGGAGGGTCGTCGTACGTCAGATGTCGCTGGATCGTCTCTCTGTGTGCCTCGTTCGTACTCACGTCTGATCGTCGCTCGTTCGCCGGTCGTCAGAGGATCAGGGGAGAGGAGGTTACCCCCCCACCCCCACACCCACCCCTCCCCACCCCGATTCTTTCGTCAGATTTTTTATTTTCAAATTTTGAGTTTGAATTAAACATCACTATCCCCTTAAAAAGGAAATTCGTTCTCGAATTTAAACGAAAGTTATGGCTTACCGAATAGTCTGAGAAACTTTTCGCGCATCTCTTACTCTATTTCCCATGTTGCTTTTTTACCCTGGTGATGTTTCCATGCTACCTTGACCAATGTCACTGTCTTCTTTCCCTTTTGGATTTCTTGATACTCCAATATCTCTATGGGTTGCTCCTCGTGTGTTAAATCCTCCTTGAGGTTTGGCTCCTCGATTTGGATTACATTGGCGTAGTCGTGCTTGTATTTTCGGAGCAACGAGACGTGAAAGACGTTGTGCACTCTGGCGTACGCCGGGAGTAACACCAACATGCATGCTGAATCGCCGACCATATCTAATATTTCGAAAGGGCCCACATACCTTGAGCTGAACTTTCTCTTTTTGCTAAATCTCATTACGTCTTTGGTCGGTGAAACTTTGAGTAGAACCTGTTCATCGGCCTTGAATGTATGCTCTCATTTTTTTATCCACATAGGCTTTCTACTGATCTTGAGCAGACTTTATTCTTTTCTTTATCAATTCAATCCGGTATGTATGTTCCTATGTCTACTTGCGGAGTTCAGTGCTCAATAGCTTCTGCTTGCCAGCATTCCAGGGAGCGACGTGGTCAGCCATATAATGCTTCAAACGAAGACATCTCTATGCTTGCATGGTAGCTATTATAATAAGATAACTTGATTAAGGGAAGGTGGTTATTCCAATTACCATGTCAGTCCAAGATACATGCTCGAAGCATATTCTCAAGCGTCTGGATCGTCCTCTCTGATTGGCCGTTCGTTTGTGGGTGAAAAGTTGTACTATATCGCAGCCTTGTTCCGAATGCATTTTGGAGACTCTATCAGAACCTTGCGGTGAATCTGGGATCCCTATCAAACACGATGACCGATGATATTCCATGGAGTCTGACGATCTCCTGCACATAAAGGTCCATCAGGCTTTCCAATGATTGCTTTACCTTGATGGGTAGGAAGTGTACCGATTTAGTGAGTCAATCAACTACTACTCAAATAGCATCATGTCTCTTTTAAGTTCTGGGAGGCCTGTGATGAAGTCCATAGCTATCTCCTCCCACTTTCACTGGGGAATCCCGAGGCTCTTCAGTGTGTCTTGAAGTTTCTGGTGCTCTACTTTAACCTGTTGACAGACTATACATCTAAAAACATACTCTGCGATTTTCTTCTTCATATATGGCCACCACAAACTCCTTTATACATCCTTGTACATCTTTGTACTTCCAGGATTGATGGCGAATTTCGACTTGTGGCATTCATCCAAGACTTCTCTCCATAGTGCTGAGCTATTAGGTACCCATAACCGGTCGCGGTACCGAATGCCACCATCTGATGAAATGCTGAAATATTTTACTTCCAGACTTGTCTTGATCATCATGAACTGATAGTCAGGGTCTTCGACTTGCACCGCAATGATCCTTCTGATAAGGTCGGGCTCGATCCGCTGTATCATCATGAGCAAACCATTAAGCCTTACCTTCGAGGCCCATTTGAAGAGTTCCTCCATCATTTCATACTGTCGGAGGCGCATGAAGACCACCGAACCTTCGCATCTCAGGCTGAGAGCGTCAGCTACTGAGTTTGCCTTCCCAGGATGATAGTTGATGGCAAACTCGTAGTCTTTCAGAAACTTCATCCATCGTCTTTGACGCATATTAATATCTCTTTGAGTGAACACGTACTTCAAGCTCTTATGATCCGTGTACACTACAAATTGTTCTCCGTACAGATAGTGTCGCCAAAGTTTGAGCCCAAAAATCATGGTTGTTAGCTCGATTCATGAGTAGGGTAATTGACATCATGCTTCTTAAGTTGACTTGATGCATAGGCTACCATCTTTTCATGCTGCATCAAAATACACCCCAATCATGTGTCGTTGACATCGCTGTAAATTACATACCCACAACTGCATGATGGTAAGGTGAGTATGGGTGCAGAAGTCAGTGCTTCTTCAATTTCTGAAAGCTTTCCTCACACTTTGAAGACCAAATAAATTTTTCTCCTTTCCTTATGAGCTTGGTAAGTGAGTGCCAATCTGAAAAAATCTTTAATGAACCAACTGTAATATCCTGCCAAGCCGAGGAAGCTTTTGATCTCTGAGACATTCTTCGACTGTGTCCAGTTTGACATTGCTTCAACTTTGGTTGGGTCCACTAAAATCCCATCCTTGAAGACAATGTGACCAAGAAACATCATCTCGTCCATCCAAAATTCGCACTTGAAAAACTTTGCATACAACTTCTTCTCTCGCAAAGTTTCCAAAACAATCCTCGAGTGCTCCTTGTGTTGCTCCAAGATTGATAAGTAGATGAGGATATCGTCAACAAAGACAATTACGAACTTGTCGATGTGTTCATTGAATGTCCGGTTCATGAGGTCCATGAATGTTGCTGGAGCATTAGTCAATCCAAATGGCATAATAAAAAATTCATAACGTCCATACCATGATCTGAAAGCCGTCTTCGGGATATCCTCTTCTGTTACTCTGAGCTGATGGTACTCGCTCGTAGATCGATTTTAGAGAACACTTTGACATTGGAAAGTTGATCAACCAAGTCATCAATGCGAGGAAGGGGGTACTTGTTCTTTACTTTGATCTTGTTGAGCATCCGGTAGTCTATGCAGAGCTTCATTGAACCATCCTTTTCTTGACAAAGAGGACCGAAGCACCCTATGGAGAGACGCTAGGTCTAATGAAACCCTTGCCCAATAGTTCCTAAATCTGAGTTTTCAGTTCTTTTATTTCTGCGGGAGCCATGTAGTATGGATCCTTGAAAATTGGAGTTGTGTCGGGTACCAATTCGATGTGGAAATCGATATCTCTTCTGGGCGGTAAGCCGTTAACATCTTCCGGGAATACATCAGGGAATTCTCTCATCACGTCTATGTCTTGCGGGGTCTCGATAGGTGCTTCAATTTTGGTTACGCTTGCCAAAAATCCTCTACATCCTTGTTTAAGAAGCTTTTGAGCCTTCATTGCAGACACCATGATTTTGGGTTTTTCTTGTGTATCCCTCTGACTGTGACTCTTTCTTTAATGTGTATTCTTATAACCACCTTCTTTAGATTACACAGAATGGAAGCATCGTGATGAATCGGCCAATCCATGCCAAGTATGACATCATAATCCCTCATAGGTATTATAATCAAGTCAACATGGAAATTCCTTTTGTCAATTTCTACCGATACATCAAGTAGGTATCTGGTAGTTCGTAGTGTTCCTTGTGGGGTAAGAATTGTCATGTTGGGTTCTAAGTTCACAATAGATAACCCCAAGATTATAGCCCACTCTTTTGATATAAAAGAATGAGTGGCTCCAGAATTGAATAAGACAGTAGTAGGTAGCTTGGCTATAAGAAGTGTACCTCGAATGACATCAGCGTCATTCTGCGGGACATCTTCTTCCAAGTTGAAGAGTCTTCCTTGTACCAGGGGCTTGCGCCGTGGACAGTTGACAGATATGTGGCCCACCTTGCCACAATGGAAGCATGCACTCATTTTCATGCGACATTCTCCGGCGTGAGTCTTACAGCAAGTGTTGCATAAAACCTGCTCACCTTGTGGAAGTTGTGCCTGAGGGGCTCTAGGTTGCCGTGGCCTCTGTTGTGCCGGTCGCCTTGCCGACTGTTGGGGGTGCCTCTGATTTTAGTGTTGTTGTTGCTGTTGTAGTGATGCTTGCTGAGGCTTACGTTGTGGCGGTAAGGGTTGTCGGGGATGTTGTTCATAACAGGGTCGATCGTACTGTTGTGGGGCTGGGTACGGTCGGTGAAGGTTATCCCATTGTTGGTCCCATCATTGTTGGTGGTGGTGATTTCTTTGGAACTATTGTTGTGACCCTTGCCCCACTTCCATTTGTCCTCTTCTAGCCCGTTGAGCTCTTGGTGGTCTCTTTCATTTATTGTGGCTAGCTGAGCTGCATCAGTCAGAACTTTGCAGTTGTTGGGCCGTGTTTGAGACCTCATGCTCGGATTCAACCTGTCTATGAAGCGGTTGATTTTCTCCAGCTCATCCATGGTCAGTTTTGAGTACTTTTGTAGCCGAACGTACTTGGTTAGATACTGAGACATAGTCATTGATGCATGCAAAATATAACATATTTTAGATTATTATTTTAATTAATTTTCCTATAATTTGATCATGACATGCATCATTTTTAGTCACTTTTAGTCATAATTCCAGATTTATTGATTTTTAATTATTAATTCTCTTAATATTTTTATTGTGGATGGATTAATTAAATTTTAATAATTATTTTACAGGAAAAATCGAATACATGATTATACAAGAATTATATTTGATCAAGAATGGACGTATCAGCCGAGAATTCCAACCCCAAAGATCATATCGGCCGATAAATCACCAAAGATCTGTCTGTATCGGTCGAGAACTCCATCGTATCGCCCGAGAACTCCAGGACAAAGAGATGTATCGGCCGAGAAATCCATATCAATCATGTTTTAAGGCCGTAAAAATCAATTTTATCTCATCCTTATCGGCCGATATCTTTGGATACAAAAGAGTTTTGTGGGTGAGATTAGAAAGTATTTTATCGTTTTGGCCGAGATATGAATGGAGTAAAGATAAAACGATTTTATCTTTTGGGCGTAATAGCTTTATAGTTTTGGCCGAGATAAAGAGAGAGAAACAGAGTTTATCTGCCGCAATCAACTCAAATGTTATCTCACAAGTTTAAAGTTGACCGTACGATATCACGATCGTGATAAAATTGAAAACCGTCCGCACCCTATAAATACGTGAAGAAGCCATCGTCCCAATGTGTGCTCTGAAGTTTAGGTTTTCTTCCAAGGCGAGTCGTGAGCTCTGCAGGCTATGGCCGAAAGGAGAGAGGTGCGATAGCTGGAGGTTGATCGCGACTCTGATCAAGTCCGAGAGGTTGCCCGACTGTCTGCCCAATTCGAGTGCTCTACTTTTGCTTCGGGTGTAATTCTTCCAATTTTTATTATTGTTTTATTATCTCTCCAGAATTTCTAGGATGAACTCCAATTTATTTAGGATTATTATTTTAGGAGACTATTATTGAAGGGAAACTATTTGGACCCTATATTATTTGTTTTAATCTTTTCTGATCAATTAGTTAATTGTGCTTAGTGCTTTTGATTTAATTATTTAGATTTCTGAGTTGTGTAATTACCTGTTTGTGGACTATTTGATTTCAGAATTCATTAATTAAATTAATTGATTTTATGTAAAATTAATAATTGACATAAATTTGATAACTAGTGTGTGGAGAATCAAGTTTGTGTGGTCTGTTAATCTATACTAGTTTGTGGAGTGATTAATATCTAGGATTTTCATATTAATACATCTTAATTTTAATCTCATCTGACGAATACTAGTTTGTGGGATTTTAGGTTTGATTAAATTTAAGATAGTTTGATTTGCCGGATTAAATAGCAGAATTACCAATTTGTGGATTCTGTGATGTTAATCTTTTAAATTAATAAGTTAGGAAAATTTCTAATTTATCTTTAAATATTAAATTTATCTTTTATGGTTCAAATATTTATCCCGATCTATTTTCATCCTAAGGCCTAACTTCAACACCATTACATTATCTTATCTTATTTTCTTTATTTTATTTTAATTACAAAATTTATTTTCAAAATCCATGTTTTTTCTCTCTTATTAATTTATAAATTCAGATATTGAATTAATAATATTTCTCGTGGGTTCGACACTCTTACTTCTTTTTACTATATTACTTGAGCGACTGATGCACTTGCTAGCGATCTTATTTTGCTACATCATTTTACGCATCAAGTTTTTGGCGCCGTTGCCAGGGAATATTTTATTAATTAATTATCTGTAAATATGTACTGTTTGTTTTAATTTTTTGTGAATAAAATAACATCTTTCTTTTTGCAGATAAAGGTCATGACAATTTTAAATTTGTTGAGATTTTTCAGATTGTGTGGACTTGTGTTTTTTGTTTCGGCCGTGATTAATTTTGTCGGCTTTATGAGTTTTACGGCCGAGAATTGATCTCATGGTTTTTGCGGCCGATAACTTTATGAATTCCCTTTGCGACAATTTATTTTGCGATCGAGAATTATCTCTGAATCCAGTTTTGCGACCGAGATGTTTTATGCCACCGTTTTACCTTGCTTCGGCCGGTTTATATGTGGTTATGTTTTACCCCCTATTTGGATTACATTTTGACTTACTCCCGATATGGATTTTTCGGCCGTAATGAGATTCTTAGACTTCTATATACATAATGATATGTTCGTTTTGCGGCCGTAGAATTTTAAACTCGTTTTGTCTTTTATGGATTCAAAAGAGTTTGCGCCCGCAATAGAAAAATATTTCTTTTAAATGATCAAATTGATTTCTTTCTATGCACATTGGATTGATTAAGAAGTTTTATGGGCATTAATTTTCTTCTGTTTTGCGATCGACATGTCTGTATTTTCTGAACATATCCGTATATTTGCGGCTGGTAATTTTTACGGCCGAAACTTGACTTTATTCGTGATTGTTCTTTTTACGCCTTCGATTTTCTTAGTGCATGAGTTTTACGGTCGAAATTCCACTTTATCCATGATGATGAATTATTTTCTTCAGCTTGTATTGCGGCCGACTTTGATGATTTTGTTTCGGCCGAACTTTAACGAGTTTTACGTCTTCAAGTTAATTAATTCCTTTCGACACTGTTTCATGGTTTTTGCGGCCGAACGAGCCTCGGATTACTAATTTAATTTCGGTCGTAAATCTATTTATGTATTACGGCCGATCAATCTTATTTCATCTATGAAAATAATTTTTGCTAATGTCTAATTATTGGCTTTGCGGCCGCAAATTTGGTTATTGATTTTGTGCTGCAAGCTTTACGGTCGAACGAGTGCTTGATTTTTATGACCATCTAATTGATTTACTTTCGGTCGATATTAATATTTGGCATTTGAATTGGTTTTCGAGTTTTTATTTTTCGCCATTTTTTATAATTTTCTGTGAATTTGGGCAGCCTAATTAGGTTAATTCCTCTCTGACATTAATTTTAACGACCTAATGAATTTTCGATAATGGCCGAAAGATTTTTTATGTTTATTGATTTAAATCTTATTTCTTCATGACCTATTATCTATATTTCTTTCTTCTTGTATATATATTTTTATTTTTCTTTATTCTTTTATCTTACTGAAAATTGAAAGTCGCAGGTATTACTGAATATCTAATCACAATCAATCCTGGAATCTTCTGATAAGCGCACCAAGAGTTCAAATCCAATTTTAGAATTTGATCCTGAAATTGAAAGAACTGCTCGCCGATTAAGAAGAAATATAAGAAGAATGACTGAACAAGCACGCAACAATCAAAGACTGGAGCAACAAAATGAACTAGTTCCGCCACAAAATAATCCACGGGAAGATAAAGAGGAACTCTCTATGAGAGAATACATCTCAGCCAGATATAATGACCGAGAATCATGCATTGTGCTGCCTGAAATCAATGAAAATAATTTTGAGATAAATCCGGCAATCGTGAGAATGATACAAGCATCCCAATTTGGAGGAGGATTTCATGCGATCACCTTGATAAATTTCTTGCTACTTTGAGTACTTTTAGAAATAATAATGTTTCTAATGAAGTTATTCATTTATTATTATTTCCACAATCCTTACGTGACAAAGCTTCTACGTGGTTCAAAACTTTGCCTGCAGGATCGATTCAATCATGGTTGGAGTTGGTTGAAAAGTTTGTGGGAAAATATTGCCCACCACAAAAAACAGGCAAGTATCGAAGAGAATTAAGGGCATTTGTTCAAGATGACAACGAGACATTATATGAGGCCTGGAAACATTATAAGGAACTTTTAGCCAGATTTCCTGATAATAGGATTTCAAAGTGGCAAGTAATGGAAGATTTCTACCATGGATTGCGAGCTGCAGATCAAGATAAGCTCGACCAATCAGCAGGAGGGACAGTGTTGGGATTTAAACGCTCTAGTGAGATACAGGATATAATTGAAGTTGTAGCCCCCAAGTCAAGCCAAGAAAGAAGACCATCTCGCCGAACTCAGGATGTACATGCTGCACAAGGAATACAATTTTCGAAAATAGTGGCTCAGCTCGAGTCACTTAATAAAAAATTCGAGCATATGATGTCACTAATGGGAAATTCAAGAAATTATAGCCCTACAGGTAACACTTCATATTCAAATCAAATTGAAAATGCTAACTTTATTTTCAACCCATTTTTCAGGAGCAACGATTATGGTTGGAGACACAATCCGAAGTTTGCCTATAATCAGAATCAATGTCAATCGTCTGGTCCATCAAAAGATTATATACTGAAAAGGCAACCTCATGCTCCCCAATATCAATCATCAAATCATATGCAGGAGATGATGGCACAGATTATAGACACCATGCAAGCGTTACAAAAGAATATCGAATCTAGAGCCACGAGTCAGGATGTATCAATTCGAAATTTGGAAAGACAACTGGGCTAGATGGCGGCACAACTGACTGGACGTACACCGGGCTCTCTCCCAAGCAACATAGAGAAAAATCCAAGGGGGAAGAGCAAAATAGGCCTTGATCTTCATTAGGACTAAGTCAAGCTGACGACTATAAATTAGAACTATTTCTATCCTTTTTCATTTTTCTTTTCTTTAGATTAGTTTAATTAGTTGCTGATTAACAGAATTAGTTTCGGTGATAGTTTTATTTTTTTTAGACATTTTATTTTATCTTTTATGGAGTCATCTAATTAATTTATGTGCGAGGGGAGAACGTCGGACACGTCGGACACCAAGTTTGCGCCCGCACTCCAATGGATTTGACCAAAGCACTGATCTCTAACCTACGATTGCGGCCCTCTCTCTCTCCCGTTGCGGCCGAGAAACCAGCCTTAAGCAAATCTCGGCCGAGGTATTCACCCACACCACATTACGGCCGAGACTCTCTACCATTTATCGGCCGAGATCTCTTCTTCTTCACATCAATAGCAACCACTCCAATCTCGGCCGAGATCTTCACCAACTTCCCTTGCGGCCAAGCTTCTCCTTCTATTGCGGCCGAGAGCCATCACCTCACCCGCCAAGCCACCTCTATCAATTTCGGCCGAGATCTCCCCGCCGTCTCCGCCACCTTACGGTCGAGACGTCAGCCGCAACTCCTCGGTCATCGGACAACATTCTACCGCATATATCGGCCGGGGCTCTTCACAGATCTCATCCTTACAGTCGAGATTTCAGCTGACTCACCACCAACCTCGAGCTCTTCATCGAATTACGGCCGACACATTCATCGACATGTCATGGTATCGGCCGACCGTCTCTCTATCGACAACTATTGAGGCCGAAGTCGAGCACTTCACCACACTGAGGCCGAGGCAAATTTTATTGATTTTTTTAAAAAAGGAACAACTTCAGCCGACAAGTCCACCGAGCTGTCACACAGGCAATAAATCCGATTGTGTCTTTTACCTCTTCTTTATTTGTCATTTCTTTAATTTTCCTTTTTATTGAGTCTTTTTTCCTTGTTGGCCTAATACTGAGGACAGTGTCTGATTCAAGTTTGGGAGAGTTTGCATTTCATGCATTACATTTTTTCTTATTTTTCTTTTTACTCGCCTATGTATGCATATCTAAAAATCCAAAAAAATTGAAAAATTGAAAAATTTCCCAAAAATACCATTGCATGCATTTATTTTTGCTACCATCTTACAAACTCGTCTTATTGTTTTAATTATCTTTAAGTAAAAGTTCAAAGACATATCATTAACAGATGAACTTTGAATGCTTTTCGTTCTTATCACTTGCTATTTTAGTATCAAATTTATGGACTGTGTGCCTATGCTAAATAGAATTATGAATGTCTAGACGATAAAATCATATTCATGCCTTTTTATTTATTTCTTTTAAGTCTTGATAGTAGTAACATTTTTATTGACCATATTAAGTACTCCTTGAAGTTAAAAAAAAATGTGAAAAAAATAGTGAAAAAAAAGAATAAAGTTATGTGTAGGTACAAAAATGTTATATGGAACCAAGGTGTGTTCGGGTAATTAGATATGTAAGGGTTCATGTCTGGCGACCTAAGGGCAACTGCTCTGGGAACCGTCGATCGAAAATCTGCTACATGGACCATCTTGTGGAGTATGAAGAAGCACATGAGTACTGAATCATGGTTAAGTTTGAACTCTTCATTCAGAACCTTGGTTGTTCGGACAAGTAAACACGAGAGGTGCCTTATCACCTGTTGCCCTAAGGCCATCTGGTCTGGGAGTCATCAGTCCAAAGCTTGCCACATGAACTTCCTTGTGCAATCCTGCTTGAAGATTAGAACTTTTAAAATGATTGAAAACAAAAGTGAAAAAAAAGAAAAAAAAGTTTTAAGCTCAATTAGTACTTATGTGTTCAATATTAATGCTATTATTTGACAAACAATTTATTTTTCTACAAGGCTGAATTTGATATTGTTTAAATTTGTGTAGTATTTAGAACCTCTATAAAGCTAAGTGCATGGAAAATGATAAGGTGCTGAGTAGTAGGTGTGCAGAAGAATTGTGTAAGAAAATTAGTCAGTTAATAATATGAAAGCTATGATGGAACTCTTGTTTTTGAACTTTGCTTTGAATTTTTGCTTGAGAACAAGCAAGACTTTAAGCTTGGGGGAGTTTGAAGCATGCAAAATACAACATATTTTAGATTATTATTTTAATTAATTTTTCTATAATTTGATCATGACAAGCATCCTTTTTAGTCACTTTTAGTCATAATTCCATATTTATTGATTTTTAATTATTAATTCTCTTAATATTTTTAATTGTGGATAGATTAATTAAGTTTTGATAATTATTTTGCAGGAAAAATCAAATACATGATTATCCAAGGATTATATTTAATCAAGAATGGACGTATCGGCCGAGAATTCCAACCCCAAAGATCATATCGGCCGATAAATCATCAGAGATCTATTTGTATCGGTCGAGAACTCCATCGTATCGCCCGAGAACTCCAAGACAAAGAGATGTATCGACCGAGAAATCCATATCAATCATGTTTTACAGTCGTAAAAATCAATTTTATCTCATCCTTATCGGTCGATATCTTTGGATACAAAAGAGTTTTGTGGCCGAGATTAGAAAGTATTTTATCGTTTTGGCCGAGATAGGAAGGGAGTAAAGATAAAAAAGATTTTATCTTTTAGGCGTAATAGCTTTATAGTTTTGGCCGAGATAAAAAGAGAGAAACAGAGTTTATCCGCCGCAATCAACTCAAATGTTATCTCACAAATTTAAAGTTGACCGTACGATATCACGACCGTGATAAAATTGAAGACCGTCCGCACTCTATAAATATGTGAAGAATCCATCGTTTCAATTGGTGCTCTGAAGTTTAGGTTTCTTCCACGGCGAGTCGTGAGCTCTGCAGGCTACGACCGAAAGGAGAGAGGTGCGATAGTTGGAGGTTGATCGCGACTCTGATCAAGTCCGAGAGGCTGCCCGACTGTCTGCCCAATTCGAGAGCTCTACTTTTGTTTTGGGTGTAATTCTTCCTATTTTTATTATTATTTTATTATCTCTCCAGAATTTCTAGGATGAACTCCAATTTATTTAGGATTACTATTTTAGGAGACTATTATTGAAGGGAAACTATTTTAACCCTATATTATTTGTTTTAATCTTTTCTGATCAATTAGTTAATTGTGCTGAGTGCTTTTGATTTAATTATTTAGATTTCTGAGTTGAGTAATTACCAGTTTGTGGACTATTTAATTTTAGAATTCATTAATTAAATTAATTTATTTTATGTGAAATTAATAATTGACATAAATTTGATAATTAGTGTATGGAGAATCAAGTTTGTGTGGTCTGTTAATCTATACCAGTTTGTGGAGTGATTAATAGTCTCGGATTTTTATATTAATGCATCTTAATTTTAATCTCATCTGACGAATACCAGTTTGTGGTACTTTAGGTTTGATTAAATTTAAGATAGTTTGATTTGCCGAATTAAATAGCTGAATTACCAGTTTGTGGACTCTGTAATGTTAATCTTGTAAATTAATAACTTAGAAAAATTCTTAATCCATCTTTAAAGATTAAATTTATCTTTTATGGTTCAAATATTTATCCCGATCTATTTTCATCCTAAGGCCTAACTTCAACACCATTACATTATCTTATCTTATTTTCTTTATTTTATTTTAATTATAAAATTCATTTTCAAAATCCATGTTTTTCCTCTCTTATTAATTTATAAATTCAGATATTGAATTAATAATATTCCTCGTGTGTTCGACACTCTTACTTCTTTTTACTATATTACTTGAGCGACTAATACACTTGCTAGCGATCTTATTTTGCTATATCATTTTACACATCAGTCATCGTCCCTTGTGTCAAGTTCAGAAACTTCTACTGCTTCAACCTCCTCTGGAAAGCAGGGAAGAAACGTGCTTCAAACAGTCGTCGGAATTCCGACCATGGAACCACTTTGACACCTGTGAACTCAGTCACCTTGGTCGCTTTCCACCAATCTTTGGCATCCTTAGTGAGGGTATCAGCGGCAAATATTACTTGTTTGTGCTCTGGGCCCAGTAGTTCAAACTTGTCTTCCATGGTATCAATCTATTGCTGAGCCACATTAATGTCTCCCTCGCAGTTATAGGTTGTCGGCTTTAGTCTTCAAAATTCTTGAATGGTGCATGGGCGTGGAAGCTGTCGTCCTTGTTGTTCTGGTTGTTTAGGTTGTGGCGGGGATTCTGGGTTCCCTCGTCATTATGATCCTCGGCTTCATCATTTGATACATGCATTCTTCTTTGGGGAGGCATCTATGAAAGAACAATGCAACTAATGAGGACTGTGAAGAATAGTATTCTTTAAATCAATTGAACTTTATTCTTTTATTTCCTTTGCCATCCTGATAATAAAATTTCCTCATACAATGTGAAACCCATCATAATGAAGTCTTATTCTTAAAAATAAAATATCTAACGAAATTGGTGACTCTAATCTCAGTAATCCCACAATCTAGAGGGATTCGGGCAATCCCAAAAGTAATGCCCAAACTATCCACACTCTATGCAATAGTGGGTCTGTCCTCCAGTAGCAGGTTGGGCTTGATCGAGCAGGATGCCTCATCTCCTGACTCTAGCTTCGATGTCTCCTCTTCCAGCCAGGAGCCCATGGGGAGAGGTTGATTTGCGAGTGGGAGGGACATCAGTGGTACGTTGCTTCCCACACTCTCCTGATCAGAGTGCTCTTGTTCTGCTGGTGTCGCGGAATGTGGGACGTCATGTCCACGTCCTCACCCTCGCTCATGGCTCTGACAACGAGCTAGTCTTGGTTATTGTTCTTGGGTAGTTGGGGCATGCATATGTGATTTTATTACAAGGAGAACTCTTCTTCCTCTACGGACAACTTGGGATGTGATGCGTCGAGGAGGCATCTATAAGAACGAGTTAACTCAATAATATACGAAGAATCTATATGAGAGATTTTATTTAGTACTTACTTGAGGAGTGGAGTCGCAGTTGCTCAGGATGCTTGCACATGACTTTACCCTGACCATGAGACACTTATAAACAATGATGGAAATGCAATGATCTATACGTTACTATGAACATCAATGACACGGTCTATACTCTACTATGAACACTAGGGAGCCAAGAACTTAGGCTCTGATACCAAACTGTAACGCCCCCCAAAATCAGTTCTTCTGCTATGTAGGCAGTCAGATTGACCAAGGGAGCGCTACATTACCTACTACTTCCTTGACTTTGACCAGTCAACAAATGGTACACGTGGCAATAGAATAATACAATAACAACAACAACAAAGACTTATTCCACTAGGTGGGGTCGGCTACATGGATCATACGATGCCATTCCGCTCTATTAGTAACCAAACCTTTCGGTATATTATTCACCAATAGATCTTGCTCTATTAGTTCGTCAAGTGTCCGCCTTGGCCTCCCTCTCCCTCTCCCTCTCCCTCTATTAGTTCACCAAGTGTCCGCCTTCCGTCTTGGCAATAGAATAATAGAGAAAACAAATGGTATAAATGATTTGCAGAAGAAATATCATTGAAAAACAACAGAAGGTAACATTTAATGAAATAGTTCAAGAGAGAAAAAAATTCACATATTTCGAATAATAAGAGCAACTAGTCGCAGATGCGACATCAAAAGAGAAAATCATCATATCTTTTGAATACAAGAGTTCATGAGTAGAATAAAGTAATAAAAGAGTGAAAATGCTGTGGCGTTAGCTCACGGGTATTCCATGCCCATGTATTGAGATTTTGCAGGTGAAAACTCTGCTTAGGGAGAAGATGGAGAGTGCAGAGTTCAAGAATAGCTGCAAATGACTCGTCTAACGCTAGAGCATTTTCGCTCTTTTATTACTTTATTCTACTGATGAACTCTTGTATGCAAAAGATATGATGATTTTCTCTTTTGATGTCGCATCTGCGACTAGTTGCTCTTATTATTCGAAATATGTGAATTTCCTTCTCTCTTGAACTATTTCATTAAATGTTACATCTTTTTATTTTCCAATGATATTTCTTCTGCAAATCATTTATACCATTTGTTTTCTCTATTATTCTATTGCCACGTATACTATTTGTTGACTGGTCAAAATCAAGAAAGCAGTAGGCAGTGTAGCGCTCCCTTAGTTAATCTGACTGTCTACATGGTAAAAGGATTGATGTTGGGGATGTTACATGAACTCCCTAACTTTGTTCTGGCCAGGTTAAAGTGATTATCATAGAAGCATTGCGAAATTTCATTAGTCAATTTGATGTGATTAAGTTGTGTAAGTATGTAATCGTTCTAGAATTTTATGTACTGGACTTTAGTTGTTAGCCTAGGGAAAACCATATGTTTCAACTCCATTATGTTGGGTCACTATTTAAGAGCTTGATATTCAACATAGATGAATTTTATTTTCTTCTGATTCAACGCATATAAGTGAATGCAATTATCCATGCCCCAAGTTGCAGTTTTATGAATTTGGAGAGATTAGATGGATTGACAATATCATCCTATTCAAAAAATCATGGTCCAAGTGTTATTTAGCTTTTGATGGGAAGGTCCAATGATTTGTCCTAATATTTTGGAATAAGACTAGGCTTGATTGCCCAAACCCCCATGGCCTCCATGTGTTCTGGATGGTGACCGGATCAAGATTTGAATTTAGTTCCAAACCAATAATTTTAATGTTATATATGTATATAATATGTACTTATGCATACTTTACATATTACATTGTAAATTTGCTTTAAATATATGGTGTATAAATAAGTTTATTAGTAACACATAATAAAAAAAATTGTTAATCAAACATGTTTGACCGGCAAACATGTATTATTTGACCGGTAAGGTCTAAGTGTTTAGTGTAACCTGTCTCTAACTATCAAACATGTATTATTTGGAAATTTTGCTTAATTAACAATCATAAAGTTAAATGAAAAGAATTAAATGTCAAATTTGTTCCAATTAACGAAAACGAAATAGTATAAGCAATGTTTTTATAGTCAAACTGATTATTGAAGCCAACTATTGGATCGGATTCTGATGATGTTCAACTGAATCTCTTTAAAATAATATTATTTATAATAAAGTTTAAAGATATTAATATTCTTAATATCATAGAATGTATAAAAGAAATTAATAGTAACCTACTAATAATGAAATATTAATATAATGTATTATTTATTCTATTGTAAAATGTTGATAAATAAGAAAATGAATCTTAAACTTTGTTACTATCAATTGTTATTATTTAATATTTATTTATCATTTATACTAGTGATTATATATTAATTTATTTTATCACGTCTCTTGTATTTCTTATCTAGTTTTATTTTCCTTTCCCTTTTTCAGCTTTGTCCTATTAAGTCCCTATATTAATTTCCTTTTTTTTACTTTTCATTTTAACTTTTAATGACTTATTCTGATTCAAATCTTTTCATCTTTAACTTTCCCTTATAAATTTATACTTTTCATTTTTAATGATTTTTTTTTTCACTTCTGGGACAAATTTTCCCCTGATTCCAAGACCACTCAGTACTTTAGCTTGAACCGAACTGAACCAATTATTAATTCACTATTGAACCATTTAAATCGGCAGGCCCAAGTATGGGTCATACAAGCACGAGATGGATATCATAAACTAAAAATACCTTGGTAGAACAGCAATATTGCCTGATTGTGCAATCTTTATTGCCCAGTAATAAACATTTATTTCTTCCAATTTATTTCTTCGTAGAACAGAGCTGGATTTTAACAGTACCACATTTTATTTAAGTCTCACCGCAAAAACAATTTACAGCCTTAAATGCATACATATCAGTACACCAAAATATGGAAGCTCGCAAGAGGGAAGAATATAAAACCAGGAAAGAATGATTCGAGATTTTAAACCACAAGTTTGCAGAGACAGCCATCTCTCCCTTCAAAGGCCCAATGACGGCATCTGCAATTTAAGTGGTCTCGATGCAATCCTTCTCTTTCTGAGGCGTTCGGCGACGATAAAGGCCAGCTCCAGGGACTGGGAAGCATTTAGTCTTGGGTCACAGTGTGTATGGTAGCGAGAGCACAGGTCATCAAAAGTCACAGTCCTAGATCCACCAATGCACTCCGTCACGTTCTGCCCGGTCATCTCCAGATGTACACCACCTGGATAGCTTCCTTCTTGCTCATGGACATCAAAGAAGGCCCGAACCTCAGCCTATGGAATCAAAGAACGTGTTTCAGAGTGCCAGAATGCAGTGATTTCCAGTAACATAGAAATGACATGCAAAGAATTCAAGAACGCAGGTGTATTGTAAGAGAGAACCATTTGAAAAAAAAAACAAAAGAAAAAAGACTTTCCTGAACTTGAACTTAATGAATGTAGGAATGAAGAATGAAAGTTTTCCAATTCAACTATGTGAAATTGCATGATCAAATATATCAGAATTCGACTGTCAATTATCGAAAGATTTTAGAATTAATTGGGTTAAAATTGACATCACACCTACCAAATAAAACTAGAGCTGGCTACGGAGTATGGAATACACTAGAGCATATCTAAACAAATGATTTTGGTTGGTCTCTATTTGTTCTTTTCTATCCTCTAATACTTTTTCCGACCTTTCCACTAGCCATAAGGTGGATAGGTGTGTACCATTCCACAAGCAAAAGGCCATTATCTATTTGGAAAAGAACAATTTACTTATGCATCCATTGGCCAGTAGGCCCAGATTGTTGCAATATAACTAAAGACATTCGCAATATGCTTGGTGGACCACAACTATGCTTTTCTGTTAGTACGGCAATTGCACTGAAAGCTAGAGAGATTGACAACGGTGCAAACTAAACAGGCTCATTAAAAATGCATAGATGCTAAGGACAGCGATCATATATGATACATACCAGAATTGAGTCAAAAGGTCGAGTCTTGAGGCCACACGGAGCCTTGATGGTGTTCCCATGCATTGGGTCACTAACCCAAGTGACAATCTGCCCAGCTCCGCGGACAGCACGGATAAGATGAGGAAGCTTCACCCTCATGTTCTCAGCTCCCATTCTTGTTATCACAGTGATCCTTCCTGGTTTGTTCTGTGGGTTCAAAATCTCAATAAGTTTCACAAGCTCTCGTGGATCCATCTTGTCACTAACCTGTATCAATCCAAACAACAAAAGAAGATACCGAGTTAGATTGTCAAAGCTGAAAGGCAAAACTAGAAGACTAGACTACAGGTTTTATCAAACTATATAATTAAGCACAAGCATACTCATGCAAGTCTGAAGTGAGGCTTATAATTTACCACGATGCAGTATACGGTATAATGACTTAAATCATCAGATACAGTATTCAATTGACATGACATATCAACTAGAATGTGTACGGTTGTTCTTCTGTGAAATTTATTTGTTCAGTTCAAATGACTTGAACTATATAGAATACAGACGATGCAGAATGTGTATATCACAATGGATCCAAGCCATTAAATTTCTACCTTGATGCCAAGAGGGTTGGCAACACCACGGAGAAATTCAATATGAGCGCCATCAAGTTGGCGAGTACGCTCCCCAACCCAGAGGAAATGTGCAGAGCAGTCATAGTATAGACCAGATGTGGAATCTTGCCGAGTGAGGGCCTGTTCATAGGGGAGAAGGAGGCACTCATGGGAGGTCCAAAACTCAGTGGTTGTCATGATTGGGTGGTCCACAGTGAGCCCAGCAGCAGCCATGAAACCCAGGGCCTCATCCACACGATGAGCCAGTTCCTGATATCTGAGTAGAATAACAAATACAACAATAATTCAGTTGACAGTTATGTTGAGTCAGCTCCATAAAAGTTCACATAAGTGCTTTCATGTATCAATTAGTGTGTTTCTCTATGATTTTCATTATTTCAGAAATACATGGAAACAAAGGGGCTACAAGCCTACAACCCATTGGAAATGTCAGGCTCCTTTTCAAGTCATAAGTTTTCATTTAAAAAAAACACCTTTTTACATCTGTATTAAAGGAAATTACAGAAAAATAGCAATTATGATCTGATATGAGATTAATATTGATATAGTATTTCAGCTGAAAAGGAAGGTGAACTAAGAGTTGTCAGTAGACAACATACTAAGATATATGAGATATTCCATTGTGAATTAAAACATATTCTGATTGGGTAAAGACTGGCAGATTAAACAATAAAAACAAATTGGAAACCAGCTAATTTGCTTCAAAAGGAGTGACAGCATAAGATTGATAAATATTGAGTAAGTATAACTTCTAATGCAACTACAAGTATAAGAAAGATATTGTTGATTTATCCAGCAGAGAAAAACATCAGTCAGCATATAATAAATGATTCACATGTCTCCAACTTTCTAATAGAACTAAAGCACATAGGAAACGACAACATAAATGACAATGAAAGAAAAAAAAAACAGAGACTAAAATGGTGGTTTCACCTGTCTCCCTGCTCACTGTGTTCAGTGAAATCGAGGTTCCACTGTGTGACGCGTTGCATGGCGGCGTAGCCTCCGGTGGCAAACGCACGGAGGAGGTTGAGAGTTGCTGCGGATTGGCAGTAAGCCCTTATCATCCTCTGCGGATCCGGCACTCTCGACTTCTCATCGAACACATCTCCATTGATGTTATCCCCTCTGTAGCTCGGCAGCTTGATCCCATTCTTCTCCTCGAACCCATCAGAACGGGGCTTGGCGAATTGACCGGCCATCCTTCCGACCTAAAACCAACCAATAAACCTCCAAGGTGAGAACCCTGAAAGGAAATCGAGATCCAGGGTTCGAGATAGTTCTGGACTGGGATTGATGGAAACTTGTACCTTGATGACGGGCATTTGGCCGCCGAACATGAGGACGGCGCTCATCTGGAGGATGATACGGAAGGTGTCGCGGATGTTGTTGGCGTTGAACTCCTTGAAGCTCTCCGCACAGTCGCCGCCCTGGAGGAGGAACGCCTTCCCGAGGGCCGCGTCCGCCAGCCGCTCCTCGAGGTGGCGCGCCTCTCCAGCGAACACGATCGGCGGGAAGCTCTCGATCGTCGACAGCACCGACTCCAGCTCCTCCTTGTTCGGATACTCCGGTAGCTGCAACGCCTTCCTGGTCGTCCAGCTATCCGGAGACCACTTCCCCGTCCCCGGGGGAGGCGCCGTCGGGACCGCCGCCGGCTCCTTCGTTTTCACCGGGTTCTTAGCGGGCTCCGCCGCGTGGACCGCGGAGATGGGGCGGGGCGAGGGCCTCCGCCCCGATGCCCGGAGGAGAGAGGGGAGGTAAGGCTTGGCGAAGGCGGCGCCGGCGACGGCGTAAGGGATGGGCTGGTGGCGGGGCATGAGGGCGGCGCCGTTGGAGAGGGCCATTGTGGGAGGGGCAAGTGCAACGAAAGAGATGGAGGCGGAAAGAAAGGGGACGCGAAGGGTGGGTTATTTATACCGCGCGCAGGCGCGGGGTTTGGTGAGAAGGGTAGTTATGGAATTGTACTCCGGAGACATTTCTGGAAATGCAAAGCAAATATAAAATATATAAAAATTAAATGAATAGATCCCCGCTACGCGGCGCGTCGTGGACAAGTTCTCCGATATCAGCAACAACTCATCAGTGGGCCCAGAGATCTTTGATCAATAGAGTGATAACAAGTGGGATGGGTGGAAGGAGAAGGGTGAAATTTAAGGGTGCAGAGTGGAATTAGTGGGTGGTGATCTGCACGTGCCTCACACGTGAGAATCCGACGCCGAAGATTTCTATAAGATCCGCTGGTTGGTGGGGGTTTGGGATTCCGCCACGTGTCGCTTGTGGCAGGCGTGGTGAAAAGGAACGGGTCTAATATGGACTTTAGATTAAGCATATTATATATGATACATTATATATAGCTACAATTTTTTGACTCCCAAATTCATCATATCACTCGCTATAAAAATAAGGTCATCGAATTTTTAGTTATACCTAAAATATTATTTAATATAAGGATAAAATGACAAGAAAATTTACGTTAAAATTATAGCCATGAGAGTAAGGATGCTACTAGAAAATGAAATAGCTCTTGTGAAAAGCATTTTATTTTATTTCATTTTGGTCAAAATACTTTGAACTTTCGGGTCGAGATAATAGAAGATTATATGATTTATTTTATAATAACATCATTTAATCAATCAATTTATTTATTTATTTTTAGTTAATTGTGAAGTTTGAGTTGGGTAGGTGTAATTATGATGGAAAAAGACTAGTATTTATGGAGGGATGGAGAGTAGTTGGCTGCCAACTTTTCAGAGTTGTTGGGCAATGCATACAGAGGTGTGTAGCTACATCAACCATAAGGATACCCCCCTTTTAGCTGTGTTTGATTGAAAATTAGATATTCATTTTATATGAATAACAATTCAAGTAAGTTTAATTACTCATTACAATTTTAAGAATAAATAAAAGTATTTGTGTTTGGATGAATGTTGAATAAGATGCTCTTTGAAGAGATGAAATAATAAGTTCTCAATTAATCGAAGTGATAGGGAGAACTGTTAATTTTTAAGAGATGAAATAATAAGTTTAATTATTCTAAATGATAGGGAGAATTGATAATCTTTACTTTTTAATATTTTAACATTACTTTTACTTGACTGCATAAGTAAATTCATGTTAATTTTTTTATGTGTTTGACTTTTCTACTTGTGAATAAAATCTAATTCTATTGTTCTTTATCCTCCTTTATCCTTATCCAAATAGCCCATTTTGAGACCTTTGGAAGTAATATTTGGGAAAAGAGCAATTTAGTATTTTGTTATCAAATCTTAACTTCAACAAAAAGAATTAAGATCTTTTTTTATGTTTTTCTTATTTTGGGTTTTGTTAGAAAAGTAGATATTTTTCTGTTTCATTCTCGCTTCCTATCTTGGTGGATTAAACTAGTTGGAATCAAGGTTGTTAAAACTGTCTCTTCTAACTTTTAAAATTGCATGACTTCAGAGTCTAGAGCAAAAAAAAATATTCTCTGAGCTTATAGCGCATTTGATGTATTATTGATTTAATTGACTCTAATTTAGATCACCATTTAAATAAATTATCAATAATATCACATGTTTGATAAGTATTGGTAATATAAATAATAATTAAACTAGTAAGAGAGTAAATTATTAAAATAATCTTAAATTCTCATCAAGTATTATCCTAAATAAAAAAATAAAAAATTAATATAGATAAAAGAAGATGATGTAAAATTAAGAGTTATCTATAAAAGATTTCAAATAATAAATAAGATGAAATTAAATGATATTTATTTATAATTTGAATGAATGAATATTTTTGTTAAAATGCATTCCAATAAAATGGTAATCTAAAAAGACATTTACTATATGAATTATCAGTAAAGTGATAATTAAAATTATAACAGCAATCACAACCAAACAAAATAATGTGATGGACTTTAAAAATGATAAATAAAATAATTGATGATCTATCCAAATTATCTCATACCAAATAATTCTTTAATTTTAACTTGAAGGTTTTAGTAAATTTAGATAGACTCATGAGTTAACTCGATAAAAACCAATAGCATTAGACTTGGGGCGCATTCGAATATGGACTCTATATTTACTTAGCTTACCATTTATATGTCTATTAAAATATAGTCAGAAGGAAAATATGAGCACATGATTTATTTATGGAAACTCTAATGTATGAACTATTTATGGTTCTAATTTTTTATGGATTATTAATAAACAAAGTTTATAATATTTTTTAAAAAAATCTATGAATGAGAATTATGCATCTTATTTGTTTTACTCTCGTTATCATGATGAAATGTTTGTAGCTCATAATGAAACACGAAATATGATTAAGTCCTTCCAATATAGAACAATATTTTAGTTTGGTAAAACTTTATGCATAAACTTACGTCTCAAATTTATGATTTGATTTATTAAGCACAAAAAATGAGTTCATATAAATTCTACATTGTTGTAACTAAGGTTAGTTTCGTCCACAGCTATGGCTTGACATAGTTAATGACTACAATACTTTATTTGATGAATACCCATTTCATCCCTGTAAAATAAAATAACTATTTTTTACAATTCAATTAAGATGTGCTTATTGAATAAAAAAGAGTGGCATGAATACATTACCAGTGGCAAATTATGCAGCAATCATAAAAATTATGTGGACATTTAACTAAGATGATCAATTATCTGATTATATTAATTACATATTCTTATATAACTCTCTTAATATTATATCTGTAATAAAGAATGATGTACAACTTAAAATTCGTTAAAATAACAATTCATTCAATAATTTTATAAATTTAAATTTAAATAAAATACTTAAACATTATGTTCTAATCTTACAAATGACTCCCTTAGCAGTGTTTCAAAAATTATAATTAATTCATCAATGTTAATGACAAAATTAATTTATTAGTTGTGCTGACATTTTGATTTGAAATAAGAGTATTTTCAAGTCAAGTGGTTTTTATTTGACCAGCTTTTACCTTTATGGCATTATAATCAAGGTTGGGAAACTCAGATTGGATTAGCCGATGGCTCGGCTCGTAGGCCAATCGGAACCAAGTTGAATTATAATTTCTAACTCCTAATCCTAAACACTGACATGAGTCCTCCTACCTCCCATCCTAAAGGAGGCTATGTAGATTTGGTTCTTTGGAGATTTATTTGAATTTATTGAACCAAGTTGTGTAGTTAGTAATGGACAAATATGCAAAAGAAAATTATTTTTTAAAATTAAAATAAAGAGTGTTATGTTTTCACATATGCGAGGTTATAAGAATTGTATTCAAATTAAATTAGTAGATAATGTTTTTTAACTTTTAAAAGAGTGAATGAATCTTTTCTACAATATGTAATGATATATATATAGGGATTACTTTTGTAGCATCCTTCACTCTGAAGGGATCTTACTCGTTGATTCAATGACTAACGATTCAGATAAATATATTTTTAAATGATGAGATTTAATCACTTACGTCATATCGATCAGTGGATCAACGGTTAAAATGTATTCAACATCCCTCGAAAATAGAAGGTGTTATGAAGGTAATTAATCCCATATATATATATATATATTATATGTATATAGGAAAAATATATATGGTTAGGCTCACAACCTGATATCAACTCTTTTAAAATAGAAACATGAATCAACCAATTTTTAGGTGTAATGGTTGGGGCCTTGGTTTTGGAGTCCCATGTAATATAGTTCTAAGTTTATTTCTATTAGGCCAATGGATTAAAAAAAGGGATTAAGTATTAGCTGAAAGTCCTCAAATCTATCCCTGTATTTTTCTTTGAAGGAATTCCTTTGTTACATTGGAATCAAAGTTGCAAGGTGATTTCATGAGTTTTTCTCTAGCAGTCCTTCGTTGTCACATAGGATGTAACGCCCCCAAATCGATCCTTGCCACGTGGCAAAGATCAACCTAGAAACGCTACGGACACTATGACTTTGACTATCGTGTTGATTATGTCTCATAACTGAGACACGTCAGCGGAAGAATAATAAAATAAAAGAAAATATCATAAATATTCGGAAGTCTAGAAAATGGTTACATCAGCTCTAAGGAATATAATGAAGTTCCAAATCATGAATAAATAATTGTGGAAGGAAAATAAAATTAATAAATCCTGTGGTTCATGTGTTGTCTTATCGCCAGAGCTTCGTCACTACACACTTACTCAATACCGTCACTGACCTGATCCTATGGAAATGGTGAGGTCCTCTCGTAAGCTTTACAGCTTAGTGGAGAACCACATAATATACAATGCATAATTTGAATAGAAAAATGGTAAAATACTTATCTTGAATAAAATACTTAAAGGATAACATGGCAGCATAAAATCATGATAAGAGATGAATATGAGATATCATAAAACAATAAAAAACAAATGATGCTTGCTAACTTGGGATCATAACATACTTGAGAATCATAACGGTAACTTGATTTGACTTAATCATATTTTTTAATTTTGGTTCATAATTAGAAATCATGGTGACTTTAGGTGACTCTAATTTTGGGGTATGCCGAGCAAATGATATAGCCTTGTGCGGGTCAATGGTGATCAAACCATGACCAAGAGAGCGATCCTTATCTTGAAGCATTTGGCTTTGACTGACAACTCATTCTTCATCTTTCCTCATAACTTATTAATCACTTTTAGGAACTTGTTATTCTTGGTTCTTCATATGATGGAGACAGTAAGATTAGTGAGTGGTAAATCATTAAAAGGATTCATATCCAAATCATAGGGTAAAATGACAACGTTCGAATCAAGATCAAAGGAAAACTATGGATGGAATCAGGGGCTGTTCTGTGGCTTGGCACGACCGTGACAACCTAGTGACATGGCCGTGTCGATTTGAGTGGCACGGTCGGGTTCTACGAAGGAAGTGGCACGGGCATGCTATAAAAGGGCACGACCGTGACAGAGGGTGAGGGTGGTCGACCGATTCTATGCTTGATCGTGCGGCTGGGTACTTGGTCATGGCACGACCGTTCAAGAAGGGTGGCACGGCCGTGACGATTGGGCACTCGGTCGACTAGCATCGACCGACCTATTACTTAACGTTAATGGGCTAGGGCACGAGCGTGCCCATAGTGCAGCACGGCTGTGACAGAGGTGACACGGGCGTGCCATGAGGGCGGAACGACCGTGATGGCGGCGGATTCCAGTCGATTTCAACTCGAAATTCTCCTAAAACGTGAACATACTTTTGTTCTAGCCTAATTTCTACATCCTAGCAATCAATCAAACAGAAGTATAACAACTAGAACTAAATCTTATAAGCAATAAATAAAATCAAACAACCAAGAATCAAATAGGGCAAAACATGATATGCATCGTTTCTTGATTCTTAACTTTCATCTTTCAACATGTTCATATCATGACAGGGAGAGGAATCAATCTATTTTAAGTTGTGCAAGGTGATTTTGATTCACCCACCTTATTTCGCGTTTGATCCTTGCTCCGAATCATTGAAAATCCTATCAGTTGTGTTCTCCCTATTTTTTGCTCGTGTGCGCGTGGCTCCTCTACGGGTCGTTCTTCTCCTGCAAATCAATCCAGACCACGGGAATTTCGTGAGGAGGCTATATACGAGGAGAATATGAGGTATTGATATTCGGTCGTGCCTTAATCGAGTTATAGCAAGAATATACCCAGATATTCTCTTCTTCAAATAACATGCATGAGGTGTGTGAGGCACACGAAGATGGTCGTCCAAAAGAAGAAAAAAAAAGGGATCGTATGTATGCTGGTACTGGAGGTGAGAGAGAGTTTTGGTGTTTTATTCATCATTCCTCAACTTATTCGATCCGTAATTTTCTCTGATTAATTGATCTAATCTCTTTTCTAATCACGTTGTGCGTTCAAATCCTTATCTCCAATTGGCCGTTTCATTTTATCTTTTTTTTTTAGTTGTTACATAGGCCATATCTTTGATGGCTTGTTCTTCTTTTTAAGTTGTCGATAGTTTGCATGAACAACTCCACAATGTCTTTCTTTCGTGATGAACATTCTTACCTTGGATTCCGAAAATAAGTCGAGTCATTCGTAAGTCATAATTTAACTTATTTTTATCTAAATCAGCTTGACCTATTATAAAAATAAGTCAAACTAAAAAATAAAAAAGTTTTACTTTCTTAATTAAATGTCTAACTTTATACCTTATCAGGTCAAGATTTATTAATATATTATATTTTATATAGAATTTTAAAGAAATAAAAATGTTCTTTCATCTTTTAAATCTTCAATTTTGAGTTGAACGATACTTTTGATATTATCTGTTCAAAAAAAGTAAATTAGTAGTATCTCTTTTATTTAATTTATATTTATTGTTTCTTTAATAAATAAGATTTATTATATTTAATTTAGAATATCATATAAAAAATATATTTGGCTTGATATGCTAATAAGTTAGACCAGACATTAAAAATTAATAAACAGACTAAGCTTATGTTCTTGATTTGCTATAGGCTATAGATCGGGCTTAAATATTTTTATTTTGTAATAGCATTAACCTATTTAGGTAGAAGTCTGGTTTAACTTAACTCGTGTCCAATCCTATGTTCACATAACACCTTCCACTTGTTTCCTAGCGTCGTCCTCGTCATGGATAAAACCTTCCCTTATGTCTTTAGTGATCTAGGAGAAGTCTAAACAATTCTTTATTACCTTCCACGTTTCCTCGGTGTCATCCTCGTCGTGGATAAAACTTTGTCTTAAATCCTGCCTTTAGTGATTTAGGAAAAGTCTAAACAATTTCTTTTATTGTAGTGCTTAACTTTGTCATATATTTTCTTTGACATTGTAGTCATCAATTTGCATGTCAATCTCAACAATTGATAATAACAATTTAATAATCCTAGTCATGTCCGTCGGAGATTAATTTCATATGAGCCACATAGTACTTGGGAATCTTTTTTTTGTTGTCCATTTTTTTGGACCAAATAATAACTATTTAAATCATGGCATTCAATCTATAGCAATAATGTTTTGGCAATTATGAGATTGCAATCCTTAAAGCTTAATTATAAAATGTGTAAATGATGAAAACAAATTTTTGTTATTAGAACTAACCTCTTGGAAGGAGAATGGCATTAATAAAATTAATAGAGCTAAAAATTAGGTATGATTATAAGTTGTTATTGTTGGATACAAGGCAATAACAAGATGGATGAATTGTTATTTAACCGATAAAATCGATTTTGCAAATAGTGTGAAAGCACAAAGTTAATTCAAAACTTAATATCAAACACAATAATACTCAAATCACCACCACTAGAAAATAAACTAGAGAGGACAAGAGTAAGAAGAAGAGTAAGAAGGAATGCAAACATAAACTCAAATAGTTTATTGATGAGATTCGGTCACATTTTGACATACATAACTGATTTGATTTTGTTATCACCGTTTCGTAATTGAGAGAAATTCTTTACACCATATTCCTTTACGCTTCTAGGTATTTCTCTTTTAAAGTTTTTATCAACACTTTTCTTTGCCTAAGAAGTAAGATGCAACTTCTTATTACTCAAGAGTATAGTCACTATTATAATAGACTACTATACTCTCAAATTTTTCTTTATATTAGGATCTAACACAAGAGAATAACAGTGAAATAAAAAAAGATTTGAAACTTTAAATTCAATTTGACTTCTTAGATGCACATGAATTTTTGCCTTTTTTTCTAAAAGTCTTGATCTCTTTGGCTTGTTTTATACTTTTTTTTATACCTTCCAACTTTTTCGATAATTGTTGATCATTAAATTAGCCATTATGTAATTTCTTGAACACGTTCAAACATTTGTTTGTGCCTTTCAAACATTTGAAATATAGATCTGTTTTTAGTCGTTGGGTTTGTTAGGGAAAGTTCGGATGTTCGAAGATTCAAACTAGACATCTGCATCTCACCTTTTTGTAAAATATTCTTTGTGTACCACTTTTGAACGTTCGTTTTTTTTTCTTCTGACATCTGAAGTACATCTCCAAGCATATCTGATTTTTTGGGTTCATATTTTTCACTTATATTACACATTTTGTCATTAAAAAAGAATATGTAATTTGATACTAAGGAGATCGATAAACAAGATATCTTTTTTCATGTCATAAAAAATTCAAGTGAAGCATATGTAACGAACAAAATTACCTGCAATTAAATTTATGCACGACTCACATTGACTAAATAACAAACTTGAGGGATAGAAAATTACATATGGTATAATAACTTAATTAACATAAAAAATGCACAAATCAAATATCTCATTTTTTAAGAACTTATTTGTCAATCTTTTAAAAGTTAACAACATCGAAAAATTCTTTCACGTATGCCGATATTATATTGATATTATTACTGAATAATAACAAATGTTGTGTAGAGATAGAAGAGTGAGTATGTGACAATATCTTTCACTTTCGTATTTGCTCGCATATAGGGGTGTGAGAACACATATGCAAGGTTGTAAATTTCTCGATATGTTATAATCAGAACAATACACTACAAATTTCAAAATCTTATACTAACTAAGATAACCTCAACCATAGGTTGGATCAATTGTAACATTTAAGGTATCAAAACTATAGGGAGAGAAGGTTACCGATAGACTAAGTGTATTTTTAAAATTTTTAGTTTAATCGAATAAGTCAACTAATCACTACAATAAAATTAACATTTAGGGACTACACTATTGGGACCAATCATGATTAAGTCCCCAAAAAATATTTATTTAGGACCAATGAAAAATTGAACCCAAATTCTTTCTAATTTTAGAGACAAAAATTTAATTTGTGCCTAATAGAAATGTTACAGGAACCAATTAAGATATTGGTGTCTAATAATTTCTCATAAGCACTAATTTTAGGGTCCAATCACAATCTTGGTCCCCCATTTCAGTGGTTTCACAAATCTTATTCTAATGGAGGTGCTACCCACTACATATATCTACAACCGTTAGATGCGATATCAACGGTAGATGCAAAATCACGCGGCTCAGTGTAGCAAACCGTGCGATTCAGCGTGCCGGTTCAGCGCCTCACCGATTCATGCCTCCCTTGCCTTTTTGTGTCCTCGCGCGTCAGAGCGCTCTCCGCCGGTCCTCGTCGTCTTCTCTGAAGACCTCGTCGTCGAAACCATTGTCGCCTCGCCGTCGAAGCCCCCGCCATCGAAGCCCTCGCCGTCGAAGCCCTCGCTGCTGAAGCCCCATCGCCCCACCCCCGCAGGTCCACCCTCATCTCTCGTCATGGATCGATTGCCTGATTTTGGCGCCGACGACATCATGAATGAGGAGGATTAGGTCACAGGCGAGGAGTCCACTGACACTGGTTCAACTTCTTGTTCATCCCCTCGTCGAAGCCCTCACCGCTGACGTCGTCGTCCCCTGTCCGAATCCCTCGCTCCTTCATTTGAATCCCTCGTCCCTTGCAGTCGAATCGCCATCGTCGTTTGCCTACTCACTATTATCATTGTATGTGCTCACTTGTTTGTCACCGCCCACTTGCTCATCGCTCGGTCGCTTGAGGACGGTCGACGAGGCGAGCCCTCACCTACGCAGATGGATCACCGCTCTCCTACTCATCGCCCGGTGGAATGTCGCCTGATGATGGCCAACAAGGTGAGCCCTCGCCTACGTAGAGGGAGACGACGACGCAAAAGTGTAAACCGCGAGAGATCGTTGAACCGACCTGCGAATCGTGTTCAACCGAACGATTTGCTACAGTAAATCGAATGGTTTGCTACAGTAAACCACGCATTTTTCATCAACGGTTGATTTCACATCTAACGATTGTAGATATAGGTAGCCTCCATTAAATCCGTTTATAGGTTTAATTCATATGCTACCAACTTAAGTTGGTAGCATGTTGCTACCATCATCTGGACCGCTCGATTCTTCATCCACGATTTACATTCGTTGATCTGTCTAGGCCGTCCGATCTCGATAGACTGCCGAGATTACTTCTTTTTTCTTTTTCAATAACCTCGGCCGCCCGCCCGCCCGCAGCCCTATCCTCTCTCTCTCTTCTTCGTCCGCTCACGCGCCCTCCGCCGCTCGCCGCCGCGCTGCGCGATCACGCCTCCGCAGCTCGCCCCCGGACGACATTTGCCCTCTTCTTCGTCCACGACTCCGCCGCCGCCCTCGGGATGCTCTCGAGACCTCCGCCAGCAGAGATCGGCCGCCGCCGTCCGACCTCTCGCCGTCCGTCATCGATCTCGCGCACCGCCGCCGCCGCCGACCGTTCGACCTCTCGCCTTCCGCCGTCTCGCCGAGCCGACGTGCGATCCGGCCACCCACGCCGATCCGACCTCCGCCGCTTCCGTCAGATCTGCGCAGATCCGCGACGCCGCCGACAGATCTGCGCAGATCCGCGATGCCGCCGACCTCCTAGCTCCTCGCCGCCGACAGATCTGCAGACCGTTTGACCGTTCGACCTCCTCGCTCCTCGCTCCTCGCCGCCGATCTCGCGCCCTCCGCAGCCGAGCTCGTGCCCCGCCGCCGCCGATCACCTCGCCCTCCGCCGCCGCTGACCTCGCCCTCCGTCGCCGCTGACCTCGCCCTCCGCCGCCGAGCTCTGCCGCCGATCTCGTCCCTCGCGATGTCGTCCCTCCGCCGCTACCCCTCGTTGTCGCCGGCTCGCCATCCCTGCCGCCGGAAACCCTTAGCACCTCTCGATGCCCTAATTTTTTTGTCTAATTTGTGTGATCATAAGAGTGTCAATTGCAACTTGGAATTGTAATGTTGTAATTGTTAATTTTGAGTTGTAATGCAAGGATGTTTGAGTTGCAATCTAGAGTGGAGAGTATGAAAAAGTGGGATGATAGTTCAAAAGTCATTGATTTTTATCATCCAGGCGAGCGTGAGTGGCGGCGTCCGAGGAGCTTTGTTGGTCATGGATACGACATTTGATCATGCTGAGTTGCAGCCCTTCTTTAAGCCTTCCTGGAAGACCTTTACTTTATTTCTTTTATCAGGATCTTATGTTTATTTTATTTCTTTTGTTAGAATAGAAGATCTGTTTCTCTTTTGAGTTGTGAAATTAGTGGACTTATTCGTTTTGCCTTTACATATAAATGTTATATACTCTTAGACAGCAGCACCATGTCGGCCTTTCTTGTGATTCTCCTTCAAGCATTTATCAGACTCTTGAACATTGTATAGTGGCTAACTATTCCATTTATATTTTTTATACTTTGTCCATGCGTACACTTTTCTTGGAAATTGAAAACTGACTTACCTTCTGCTCCATTCATTGTCTTTAGCTGCAATTAATGAGACCAAATCAAATGGCTATTTATTGATTGCAACCAGTGGAGGACTAAATCAGCAACGAACTGGGGTATTTATCTTTACTAATTCTTTTCATACTAGTGTTGTCTTTCAGTCTTTCGACCTCTTGAGTATTTTCTATAACTTTTGCCATAATTGCTTGAAAAAATGCATAATTTTCTGATTTTGTTCAACATGAAAGCAACCTTCATATCTTTTTGAGGAGAAAAAGGATGATCACCAAGATTTGAGGTTCTCATCCATGTATGTATTAATGAGAAGGATTATATGTCCATGTGTAAGCTCTCAGGAGAGAGCGTCAAAAGTGCGAAGATACACGGCACTCTAATCAAAACCCCACTCACTAAGAGAGCGTCAAAGAAGCAACCTTCATTTTACAATTTTCCTTATTTATCTGATGGAGAACCAATGTTCATAATCTTACAGCACAATTTCACTTAATTCTTTTTGTTGAAAATCAAATGAATTGTCCAAATTAATCGCCATGAACCGTAACTATATTTCCTTTTCGAGCATCTTTGAATGATGCTACCACTTCTGGTCCTCATAGTTTCTTAGCAATCAACATGAAATATAGTTGTTCATCAGATTCTTGTATACATCTTAAACTAAACACAACAATTAATCAATAAAGTTTTACTTTTATTGTCAATGTTATGGATATATATATAAGATATGTAGCAAGTGTCCCATGTCACTGCAGTACTTCTTTGTTACTTGTGGATTTTTCCTTGTTATAAAAATCTTTTGGTCTTCTTTTTTTTTTTCTTGAAACAGCCATGCATGAGTTCATCCACTGATGGGTCATCATTGAGAAGCAAATATCTGCATGCTGTCAACTGGACTACTTGGATAGTTGGACACTGTGCTTGCTTGCTGGAGGACCACAAAAGTATGGTAGCCAGACAAATCTCAGCATTCTCATGATTTCTGAAGATAAGGAATGAAATTTGTGCTCTTGCTTTTCTTTTCGGATGGTTAAACGATTAACTTACAGTGCTTGGAAGAACTGCTTGAGCTCTTAATCAAGTCTTCAAGTACGTGTTGGAGAAACAAATTACATAAGATTTGTGGATAGAGGGGTAATATGAAGTTTTGTGGATGACACTTCTAATAGTTTTTAAACATTACTTTTGTAATGAATCAAGGAGGAATAAGAAATTTTGTGGCTAAAATCCTTTTTGCATCTTAATTTTTATTGTCTAATGTCTGTAAATTTAAAAATTCATAAATTGACTACTAGTACATTGTTGGAGATAAATATATACGAGGACCAGTATGTTGATTTTTATAAATATGTTATTAGGGACCAACCTCTGGTTCCTAAAAGTATATTATTAGGAACCAATTTTTTGGTGTCAATTATTTGATTTTTTTGTTGCCAAAACTATTTTGATTTGGGACCAAAAATAGTTATTAGAGACCATTGCATAATTTTATAGGGATCAATAGTTTAGTGTCAAAAAGTGGTACTTTTGGGATCCAACACAAATTTTTTGTTCTCAAAACTTTTAAAGATTAGCTTTTAGGAACAAATGAGGGCCAAAAAAATTTTTGTCCCGAAAAGAAATAGGGACCAAAATTGATGAGTTTGGAATCAAATTTTTTTGTCCCAATAAACATATTTTGTTGTAGTGAATGGAAATGCAAATATAGATAGAGAATTAATAAAGAAAGGTAGTTTTCTGACCTAATTTGGCTACATTCATATACATTTCATTTAATCATCATAGCACATGTTTAATTATTACTTCATCGCTTCATTGCTCAACTCTCATTGAAATATATCACTAAGAAAATCAAATCGATTATTCTCGCAGTCATATCGATAATGGAGAGGATAATTGTCACACCTAATTATCACAACTCTTATTCTTATTAAACTATTTTAAAATAAATTCAAAAAAAAAAACTTCTCCCTTATTTAGCTTGATATTACTAAGATAAATAGATTTATCAATGTTTAATCAAAAGAACATAAGGCATATTATTCTCATGGTGTCATTTTTTTCACACACTATCTAAGATATCTCACACCTCATAGAATATTCCTGCTCTCTATTTCAACATCTATGATTATATACTAGATACATGCATGCCAAAAAAAAAAAAGTGAAGAAAAAATAAAATTGATGTAATGGCTCGATTTTTTCTATATGCATCAAAATCAAGCTTTGAATTGACTTAACTCTATTTAAAAAAATTCAACAAAGGTACTATGAGCAACAATCATTTGCTCAGTGAGTGAAATAAAAATATAACATAGGAAATAACACGAGTGCATATAATATTTAAATAAATACTTTCCACATGAGAAACTTTTAAAACATAATACATATATCATAGGATTTCAAATCATATGAACTTTCACATAAATGCTCAAGATATCAATATATTCATAATTAAACTCCACACATATGTCATTGTACATACTCATCATGTGTCATTTAGTTAATAAGGGCTTCATAATCATTAGTCTAAAAAATGCATCACATACTATGAGTTAATACATATCCCTCTATGATCATGTATCATACAGTTAAGTAGATTTTCATAATCATCACCCTCATATACAAAGAGTATATAATGAGTCAATATATATCTCTCCATGATCGTATGTCATACAATTAAGTAGAGCACAATCATGACTCTTGGATATGTAGAGGATAATATGAGTCAAATATGGGTCAATACGTACACGTAGAGCAACTCTAAAGGGCAAAGACACTCGATATACGCCTCAAAAGAATTATGTATATTGAATGCGGTGTCAAAGACCTTTTTCAACCAATATGATCAATGAACACATGTGGTTTAACAATATTAAAATACACCTATCATAATCACATATCAATATCGAATAAAATTTATTTTCACATCACAAGCATTGTTCTCTGAAAATATTTTCATATAACAGTTTACTTCATTATCATATGAAGTTTTTTATATATATCATAAATAAATTTCATAGCTCAAAATATGTTTTCAATAATAATAACAATCATAATTCTTACTTGAAATACTATCACAAATAAAGAAATATTATATATCATTTTTTTATATTGTAAATTTACTCACTCACTTTATACTTTATCATTTCAAGGAAGTTTACTAGATTTTCCTCCTTTCACTTGTAGCTTGATCCTACAAACAATAATTCTATTTCACTTTTCAATTATTATTAATCATAATATGCAATGCATACTCATAATGCATGAACACTTGTTCACTTTAAAATGCATATAATCCCTTCTAATATTAATGTCTAACTTCAGGTGTTTATATTCATATGTCATTTCACACTTGGAATTACTCAAAATTTTAAACTTGATTAGGTGTTGTCTCAGAATTTCAGACCGAGTGTCTGGTAATAACTAATCTATAACTTCTTAACCATGAGCTTAAATCTTATTAATTCTAGATGAATTAGAAACTAACTTATTAAGGTGTTCAACTATAAAATATCATCAGTTAATTCTCAGTGAATAATTCATAAAAGTCTAGACAATTTGACTTAAGATTTGTGCTCTCACATATTGTATAATACAAAAAAAATAATTTTTTCTTTCTCAATACTTGTCCATTTAATGAGATCCTAATTTTCTTATAAACTAGACTTCAGTAGTATTTAGGAATAAAAATTTTAAAAATTAATTTCTTGTATTAATAAAAATAGGAACTTTGTCTTGAGTTCTATCCGTGTTCTGAAATAGGATAGAAGATGCTATGCGGGATGAAAAATTTATTTCTTTGTATATACAAGTTTAAATTGGATGATTTGACTTCTTAACGAACCATTCTGAAGTCTAATTAAATATATCAAAATTTCAAATCTTAATTCAGACTATTCTAATCATGCCAAATTTTACTCAGGATAGAGTAAGTGACCTATGATATTGGATTCATAACCTTTTATATACAAGTTATTTTGACATGATTCTTATGGTCGTGGAAATTTAACTTCAAAAGGATAAACCATGCAAAATTTTAGAATTTATGGAGAACAAACCATGAAGAGATTATCATATAAAGTTGAAGGCCACTTTCGGATCTGCATTCACCTGAAACCAACAACTTTGTCAAATTTCTTCTTGCCATTCCGCTGGGGATTTCGTCCTAGAAATTTTTCTGCTAGCAAAGGATAAGAAGAGGTTGTTTATATAGATATATTTTTTATATTTTTAACACATCATATGTCGATTCAAAAAAATGCATTACTAAGCAGTTTGTGAGTTGCCTGTTTTAGCTACTTGATACATTATTAGTTAAGCTAATTAAACGAGTTATAATAAAATTTTAAACAACTTATAATAATAAGTCTATATTTGACATATGGATACATGCATATTTGAAATTTAACTTTCTTCAATTAAATAATTAGTAAACCTAGAAGTATAAAAGTAACATGAAAATAGAAGCATGTATATATATATATATATATATATATATATATATATATATATAAAAACTCTCTCATAATTTTGAATTGAAGAATTTAATTTAGAAAACTTGACTAATGCTTATAATTGTGTAACACTCAGGAAAGAAGTATTAGAGATATGTTCATGAATAAGTGTAACACCATAATTTTTCATAAGAAAATTAAACATTTTTTAATTTTGCTGACGTCGGTAACCGAACGTCTGCCTTCTGAAATCGCAATAGTCAGCTAAATGGATGAGACACCACAAGACGATGAAAGCACAATGGACATAAACGAAAAGATCAATTTTGATTTACTTCTGCATTATTACATCAAACTAATGGAGATTCCGTGTAACTCTTGTCCACCATGACCCTTTTGAGATCCCTTTTAACATCACCTTTCAAGATTCATTACACTCTCATTCCTCTTTTTTCTTTTCATCCTCTCATCTTCCTTTTTCCACCATTTTTTGTTGTGTTTTCTTCCTTGTGTCTCGGCCAAAGATTGGGAGAGAGTTCTCTAGGTGTAAATCGTGAAGGGAACCAATGAGGAAGAGATAGGAATGGTTAAAGCTTGATCCTTGAATAAAACTAATAAAAATCTTAAAAAATGTGTGATTTCTGAATGCAGGTCATGGGTAATTTTTTAGATGGATTTTCATATTTTAAGAACCATATTAGGCTTATGATCCATGCTAGATTGGATAGTAATCATGCCTTAGTGTTTTGTTAGATGATCATGATCTGATTAGTTGTTAAATGATTACTTTGGATGCTTTTTGAAGTGATTTGTATGTCATGATTATGTGATGCTCTAGCTTCACCCAAATTCTAGAAATTTTAATTATTTTATGATTGTTCTTTTAATTATTTTATTATACAATAACTTTTTGCCCAACATGAATTTTTTTTATGATTTGAAAATTGAAAAGTTAGATAATTGGAGTAAAAGATAAAAAATGTAAAAGGAGGATCCTCATGTATATTAACTGTTAAAGAATAGTTAAAGAATGAGATATTCTTGCAACCCTACTAGTGTATCTATGTGATTTCAAGTCTTATGTTTTTGAGTAAATTATAAATGTTCACCAATCGTGGTTTGATCCACCTTGACCTTTAGGCTGTGTTTGGCATGAAGATTTCGAGTTCTCGTTAGTTCTTGAGAACTAATTGATTTTATAGATAAAATATTTTAATGTTATATTTTATAATTTACGAAAAATTCTTACGTTAATATTATAATTTATGAAAAATATAATTTATTATTTTCCCTATGTTATTAATATTATAAAAATATTCATATTAAGTTAAAGAATTTATTTATAAGCTAAATAATACCATATTAATAAATAAAATATTGTAATTGATTATTAAATAAGTTAATATAATAAAAGTTTAATTACCACTAAATAATAATTATTAATATCTTATTAATTAAAATATAATAAAGATTTGAAAGAAAAAGGAAAGCAAAAAAAGAAACAAAAAGAAACAAAAACAAATTGGCTAGGTTCTCATTGAAGACGAGAACTTGGCAAGCAAGAACTTTGTGTTCTCCATTTTGAAGAACTCGAATCACATGATCGTGACCGTTTGACAAAAAGTTTCAAAATTTGGGTAAGTTTTGATCCAAATTTTGAAAACAAACACCGCCTTATAGTCACATAAAAATATATGATGTAATCTATAATCAATTAAGTTAACACATAAATAAGTTCTTAAGAATTATTTAATGTAAAGATGTAGTACAAGTTATGGAAGAAAAATTTGAATGCTAAAAATGGAAAGAAATGAAAAAAAAAGGTTTGATTAATGATTTACATGATTATAGCATGTTTATGTTTAAATCTTAAATTGCTTCTATTTATTCATTTATATTATTTATGTACGAATGTGATCGTTTCTGCTGCTCGTGTCACATTCTCCATATACTTGTACATATAGATTATACCCATTTCATATTCGAAATCAATAAATTTTTATATTTTGTAATATTTCCGAACAAAATGTATAAAGGCTTGGAATATTGACCTCGGCCCATTAAATCGAGAAAAAAACCCATGAAGCCCAAATCCAAGCCCAAAAATCGTAGAACCCAAATCGAAGAATCCGACGTTTCCCCTCCGTCTCCCTAAGTCCATTTCTCGTTCTCCGTCCCCGCTCTCGCGCCCTTTCGCCGGACTTGTTTTCTCACCGTCGGCGTTCCGATGTCAGCTCCACCGACGGAGGCGATCCCGGTCGTGGACCTGCGCTCTCTGTCCCAGTCAGAACTGCGCTCCCTCGCCCTTTCCTCCTCCGAAGCCTTCGACCTCCGCCGCGGGGATGACGTCGTCATCCCCAAGATCGACCGCTCCGTCTTCAACGAGAGTGCCGGAAGCCGCAAGCAGACCTATTCCCGTCTACGGCTCGCGCCTCACAAGCCTCTCCCTTCCACCTCTTCTGCGGCCCCCGCCAGTAACACCTCCGCGGACGCTGTAGGTGCCGACGACGACGCTGGGCACCGTGAAAACCTCCTCGTAGTCTCCTACCTCCGCCAGCTATTTGTTCGGGAGGAACATCCCCCCTCACTCTCCTCTTCTCAAGCCCTAGCTCTACCGTTATCCGTCCCTGTTGCCTCCTCCGCTACCGGAACCTCCGACGGAGATGTCTCCGGCCTCCTTCGGAAAGAGGAGGAGAAGAAGGCGGAGTCAGTGCCGATCTTAGTGGAGGATAACCGAGACCAGGAGGTCCTGAACGCAAAAGGAGAGTCCTTGGACTTGGTGGTGTTAGGGGAGAAGATCGATCCATTTGCAGATGAGCTGCGCAGGAGGACGGCGGGCCTTACGACGGAGGAACAGCTTCTTGGGTTCATGGGCGGGCTGAATGGGCAGTGGGCGAGCCCCAGGAAGCGGCGGAGGATTGTGGACGCGTCCTGGTTCGGGGATCACCTGCCCAAGGGGTGGAAGCTGCTAGTCGGTCTCAAGAGGAAGGAAGGCGATATATGGGTGTACTGTCGACGATTTGTCAGGTCCGTCAACCTCTTCCTACCTTGTGCTTGTTGTCTGAACCGTTAATATAATTCTTAAGGTCTTTGTTGTATGGAAGAGTTCTCTGCTACATGGGGCATCTTGCTTGTTTCCCATCGTGTTTGACGTTTCTTGACACTTTCATTGTTGAGCTTGAGCAATTTCCAAAAACCAAATTACCAAATTACGGATCACGTTCCATTTTTTTGATTGAAATTTGATTCCTCCCTCTCAGAAAACAAAAAAATTCATATCCTAAAATTGTATGCATGTATAGACGTAGAATCATTGTGTGTCGAATTCTCTGTTTTAGCCACCAATGTGTGTCGGAATTATTTGGCATACTGTCCCATCAGCAAGTTCACGTGGACCTTATCCTATTGTTTCATCTCTTGACTTTCTCGGGATCCTAACTCATCTGGGTTCAAAAATATATATCGTTGCTCATTCAGAAATTGGACACCTGATCTGAATTTTTAATCTTAGTTAATCAATCTAACGAGATGTTTCACTGAAAAAGGAGATAAAATAACCTTACGTGGAAGTTTTGTGAGCTTTGTTGTCCATCGGTGCCTAACTGCAGGCGCTCCTTTTTTTCTCTTGATCAACCAGCAGCACGAAATGCTTGTTTTTGCTTGTAGTCTTATCTTTCTTATATTTACAATAAATTTACCTCCTTAGAATATCAGGATGTGGCCTGGATAATGTTAAATGTAATTGGTTTATCTTCATTGTGAATTATCTTTTGATGGAATTTTCAGCGTCAATTATGATTGAGTATAATTGAACTATTTGGAATATCATTGTGCATCAAGTGCTTGCACAATATTTTTCTTTTTCCCTTGACTTTATTATTATCTTTCAGCCCTAGTGGAAAGCACTTTTTGTCCTGCAAGGAAGTTTCTTCCTACATACTTTCCCTCATTGGACATACAAACACGGTGCTGCCTGTACCTGTTGAAAATTATGGGAGCATTTCCAATGTTGACAAAATGACCCCAGGCTATGTGAGTTCAACATGTATATCTAGTTTAACTAGGCTGAACACGGATCACAAGTTTGAAACTGTTTGTGTGCAACAGCCTGCTGGTGCTTCTGCTGGAGAGAATGATCTGAAGGAGAAACATAACTCCTCTACAGTTGTTCCTATTTTGATCTCTGATGGCCAGGAGAAGCAGGAACCTTTATGTCAAACAGATAATCAGGAATTGAAAACTAGTGTTACTTGTCAGAAATGCAACCTTAATTTCAATGACAAGAACAGCTATGTGCAACACCAATTATCATGTAACCTGCATAGTGCAAAACGGCGTAAGCTTGGCAAACAAATCACTGAAGGTGTCATTCTGAAAGATGGAAAATTTGAATGTCAAATTTGTCATAAGACATTTGAAGAAAGGCATCGCTACAATGGGCATGTTGGAGTTCATGTGAGGAACCAAGGTCGGACAGCTGAAGTGCCTTCAGGAGGAATCACATCAGAACAAGTTTGTAAATCAACACCCTCATTTACCGGGCCATTTGATATGTCCAATATGACTGTTCCAATGGAAGAAGGAGAAAATACTTTTATGGAAGGAGGTACCAACAACCTTCATTTGGTTTTTCCCCAGAATAAACAAGAAAGAAAGCTGCATGATACAGGCAATTCTCTGGCTGAGACACCTGAAATTATCAACTCGCCAGGCATGAGGAAAGTCATGGATAACTCGGATAATGGATGTGATGTTAATTATTGTAGAGATCAAGAGACAGTCCAATACAATACTTCTATGGCTGAAAAAGTTGATGTTCTACAAGATAACAAAGCTTTCGGTGATATGAATATGGATACTAGTCTGGCATCCAATCGCTCACCTGACATTGTTCAAGGAGCCACTGAGGATAATTGTCTTAATGGATGCTCTAACATTCAAGTAATGGCTAGAGATGAGTTTCAAGAGGTTCATCCTGCTGATGTCAAAGTCCTTAATCCTAACAATAGCATGATTGATCATTTTGGAACCACAAATTATAAATCCAAAGATGCCTTTGAAGCTACTGCACTCAACAATGCATTATGCGCCCGTACCATAGATGACACTCCTGTAGCTTCTTCAGCACAAACTTCTGAAGTTTGTCAAGTGCCCTATGCAAGCACTTTTATCAACAACAAGTTTGATAATTTTGAGGTCACTGGTTATGTGCCTGAAGATATTGGAGAAAATCAAAGTGCTAGCTGTATGAGACAGAACTATTGTGAGAATTCTAATTCCGCATCTCTGGTCAATGGCAGGAATGCTGAGCTTAATAGTTCTACTCATATGGACGTTCCCATTCAACCCACTGGATATGAGAATTTGATCTCTACATCTCTTGTCAATGGTAATATATCTCTCTGTGGGAACTCTAATGAAATGAATGTTCCTGTACAGCCAATTAGTGTCCAGAATTCTTTCTCCACTACATATCTTGATATCAATAGTGCTGAATGTGAGAATTCTCTTGGAATTGATATTTCCCTTGAACCCAGTGCTTTTAGGAATTCTATCTCCACATCTCGCGTCAGTGTTAACTCGGTTGGCTGTGAGAATTCTTCTACAATGAATATTTCCTCCAGCATGAATCAAGAAATAGAGGAATTTGATGGAAGAGATATTCAGTTAAATTCAGGAACCAATTTGTTTGCTCTGTCTGGTAATAAATCTCATTTTTCTCTTGAGACCTATGCGGATATATTTGGTAGTGGTTTAGAAGATGATGTCCCTCTTCAACTTGATGCTTCTAAGGAAGATGATTTTATAAGTTCACAGGGGTTTTCTGATAAAGACGCAGTTAGTCAAAGCTCTATGCTTGACGAACTCAATGCAAACTGTATCACTATGCCCTTTCTCGACGCACGATTGGATGGTAGTGGAAGAAATATGCAGTCTGCATTTGATATTGACATGAAGAAGACAATATTTGGAGAACTGGGTAGCTCTGGTAATGAGCTTGATAGTTGTTACAGTCATACCATTGTTGGAGGACAGCATATTGGTGCAAGTGATACTATTCAGCAGAATACAAGAACTTCACGACAGGCTGATTTGTCGCTCATGTCTCCATGGTCTTCCAATAATATTCCTATGGTTAACATGATTCCAGAACAGGTAATATTACATGCAATGATGAATTGTTTATATGTTGAATGTGATGTTGGTAATGTCATGCAGTATTTTTTTATGAAAAGTTACTCTCTTGGCTTTATTTTGAGAAATATACACCATAGTGTTTCTTCAGCAGAGACCCTCAACTATCACTTATTCCCAATCAGTTTTTTGACACATGCATTTTAAGAAAATATTTTACAACTATATATTATCTGTTTCTTCCCCACTAGATGTGTAATGGAGTTTAACAAATTTCATAGCTTAAAATACTTGGTTAACAACTGGCAATGATTACCTGTTCTCTTTGCCATTTGAACACCAACTTCTGATGTTATTGGAAACTGAATCACAGACACTGAGTCACTTGATTTGTTTTCTATTATTTGTCACTTACAAGGTAACAATGTAAAGATAATGTATGTTCGAAAAATTCAACCAATACAAGTATGTTGTTGGAACAAATGGATATAGTAGAACATAATGAGCACTGCATAAGTGACTCTGGAAATTGAATTTCATGTCCTGAGGAATATAGTTTTGGGAACTGTTAGTGTTACCCATTTGGCAATAGTAAAAGTAAAACTTTTGTTGATTATGCGTAGATATTTGTCGAGAACGGAAATTGCCTATTCTCTGAGGAGATGTGATCATGAAAAGAAGTTATATTTTAATGTTGTAATGCTTTGGAACCTTTATGTTTAACTTGTAGATGTGTGGACAGAGTCAAGCCAAATTAGCCCAACACATAAGTAGGTCATGCCTGTATAAAGAGTTTTAAACAAGATAGGCCAATTGCTGTGGTAGGCAAAAAAAATTACCTAGCTTGTTTGCTAGATTTAAGAATCCTAGCCTGGCTTAATAGCATATTAAAACTTATTTATTAATATATAATTTTCATATAAATTATAATAAAAGATATTTCAGTATAGTTTACAATGTATATTAGTCTTATCAGCCAGCCTTATAAGCTAACAAGCTAGGCTTATATAAACATGCTAAGCTTATTTAAATTAGAAGGTGAAGTTTTAAATTATAAAGCGAGCTCAAAATAGGTTGTCACAAGATGCTCAAGTACCATCTGACTTGTGTCCACCCTACAATGTTCCAATGCCTTGTGTTTTCCATCCTTCCTATGTTTTCCAGTTTTATGTGTTGTTTCAACAGAAAATAAAATGGTAGTGTTGTTACAGATAAACAATGGCTCCTAAGCTGAATTGATTAGACTGATCACTGCAAGAGTTTGGGGAGTTTTGGAACTTCGTCCTGCAATTTTTCTTTATGCTGAATTACTTTTGGATAACTAATTAACAACTGGTAATTGTCTGTATGAAAATAGAAGAGTGTGTCAAAGATGTGATATTCTTGAATCTCTCTTCTTTCCTTGCTGGGGAACTTCAACAATTGTTCTCACATATGCGGCAACCTGCTAATGTAAGTTTTATTTCTACAGCAGTGTGAGGATGGACGCAGAATTGGTAGTCAGAAGCAAGATGATATCAGTTTCAATCAGCTGAGATTAGGTGCAACTGAATCTTCTGCTTTCTCTAGCCTTACAAACCAGGGGTCAGTATCTGGATCTGTGGCACCATCGACGTTTGATTATAGGACTCAATTTGCAAGTGGAAGTTACACAGGTGTTGACCTGGGATGGGGCCTATCCTTGCCCAGCAGTGGGTGTCAGATGACTTCAATGTGTGTGTGGTGTAACAGGCAGTTCAGCCATCAAAACATGAACATTGCAGGAGAACCTGAGTCACTTGGTTTCATCTGTCCTACATGTAAAGCAAAGATATCTAGTCAGTTCAAGATTTAGCCAAGTAAATCTGGTTAGTTCACCAACTCGCTAATGGACACTTTATCTTGTCACCATGACTTAATACAATTTCTCTCTAACCAGTACTTACTCCATGCTGTTCTAGGAATAGGTAAGTTCATTTTCTATCATGTAAGATAGTAATTAACACCATGCAGCATACTGGCATGCTCCAATGTATTGTAGTAGATGATTCTTGAATGTGATCATAATTGGATTCTTCAGAATTGCCTCTTGTTCTATACCACGTCTTGTTTAAGTGCAGTGGCACGAAGCTGCAGCGTGTACCTGGTACTTGCAAATATACTTGGGCGGAAACCATACCTAGTCCCTTATAATGTCCTAATCATTTGAGCATTGTGCCGTTCCCGATCATGATACATTTGAGAGTTCGATTTGTATCATGTCGAAATTTTGTTGGTTCTTTTTCCATCTCGCACTCTCCCTCGCGTCGACTGTTTTCATCATTTGGTAGCCAGCCTTTACATCTCATTGATCTTGGACATGAGACTGGAGAGATTGGCGTGTATGGGCAACATGGACACCCTTTATTCATTCACCGTTCAATTAGTTGTCTTTGTGCATTTGGGAAATTCTATATGGTTACACCAAGGAATGTAGTGTGACTTTATTTTCCTTGTGATCTGGTTTCTGAATCCTAATCTTGTGATGCTGTACATGGAATGGTTGGATAAAGATTCAATTCATTGTCCTCTGATTAATCTCTGTGGATTCAAGGTAAGATTTCCAGTGGAAATATTTTTGCATACGGTTGGTTTCGAACGAATTTGAGATCTCATTAAGTGAGGATTGAAATTTTCTATTAATTTATGAGCCAACCCTTCCATCTCAATGTCCAAGCGCGTGGTTCCATGGCAATGGCATAGAGCAGGAGAATTGTCCGATCGCGTAGGCTGCTAGGCCATAAGAAGTTGGATGATTGTCCGATGTCATAGCAATGTTACTCTCTTTCCAACTGCTGTTTTCAAAAGAGAAACATTGGAGTAGACAGACACGTTCGATGCCCAAGTCTGGAAAGCCATTGGAATTACCTTTACCCTCATGTTGAGTTGGCAAAGTGAGGTCTTGGCAGGTTAAATCCTTTTGCAAGTTTCGTGCTTCTTCAATTTCTTGGCATAGATATCTCATCTCTCACTTACTGGTCTCATGAAACATCGTTCCAAATGCAGAAATGATCTTTTTCTTCCTCTTTTCTTTACCACAGTTACGAGGACCGGACAGCGTCTCATGCTTAAGAAGTGTGCCAACATTTGTTGTTGGCATGTATTTGCCTACACATTCCTGTAGCACTCATTGTTAAGATTGTTAGAAATGACTTGAGAGATCGTCAACTCATGACCTAAAGCATTTTAGAAATGTTCTTATTGAAATCTCCTACACATGATGGCAACTGCGAACTTGGCGTTGAAACGAACAGACAACTTAGAAAGAAAGTCGAGCTCGTGGATTTCTCTCATTTCCCCAAAGTATCAACATGAAATGTTCTCATTGTCGTACAAATAGCTTTCCATGACATGAATAACCACCAATTCCTTCTTTATATAGTGCCCAGCACTGGAATGTTAGCAAGAATCCCTGACTATTTATCGTCGTATATTCATTACTTTACACATCAGTATTTGAATTGTTCATCATGATCACCTGCTTTAACTAGTGCTGCTTTGTTTTCTTTGTAGTATTAGCCAACTAGGGCCACCAGACATGCATATATTGACCTGGTTTTGTATCTCATAATGTATACTACCTCTTCAGTTTTTCTTTGCTCCCACCAAGGGCGGCGTGATTTTTCTTTCTTTTTGACCTACTAATTGTCGTCCTTCATTTCAGGACCAGCCTCCTGGACTCGGAGTACCACTTGGTGTAGTAGGACTCGAGGTTGGGCCAGTCGGAGTCCGGGCACGAGGCGAAGTGGTGGAGCCAGAGCGCCAGGACCTCCTCCTGGTCTTCCCAGCAGAGCTTGGCGATCATCTCCTCCAGCACGCCCACCATCTCCGCCTTCTCCCTGCTGCTCATGACCGGGGCGCCGTCGCTGCCGTTGCATGCCCGGCAGAGCAGCGGTAGCCATGACGTCAGCATCCCCATTCTGACCCTTGCTACGGCGGGCCTGCCACCGTCTTCTTCTTCTTCCTCCTCCCCCGGTACTCTCCCTTCTTCCATTTGCTTGGAGTTGGCGTGCCTCAATAAGAATGCTGCAAAAAATAAAAAACTTCTTTAAAATTGTGTGCTTCTTGTTCTGACATTTAGCCGAAAGCATAAAAAAGGACCGAATAGCCCAAAATTAGCTTGGTAAATGAAATGATCAGATTTCAGTATGGGATGGAATCCAGATGTTCAAAAGTTAAGGTGTGTGAATAAAATTATACCTTAACAAAAAAAAGAGGCATGATATAAGCTGTCTCCATGCTCTAATATAATCGCATTCTTAAACAGAGGTGACGCCTTTGTTATTTTCTAATATAAAGTCGATAAAATTCATACTTACAAACAAGACAACTATATGTATATCATATAAATCAATTCAATAGATAGATCAAATTTCTACAAAAGAATGAGTCATCCATGAGTCACCGATCCCGGGATCCCCAGACCGATCATTTTGTTCCAAGTCGCCGAATGAGACTTATCTGTTCCGTGATGCAGTCAAATGCATATTGAGCATCCCAGTCATGCACGTCTGCATGCATGCCAAAGTCAAAGTAGTATTTTGTTTTTTTTTTCAAGGTGAAGACCATAATATCTCTAATTAATTCTTACCTAGCATTCCTATGTCTATGTGAGAGGAGAAAAGTAAAACTTATCATTAAATTAGTGACTCATAAATCAAAATTGTTTTTTTTTTCATTGCTGTTGCTGCAAGCAGGAATATTTGTTGGCTATTCATGCGGCTGGGCGGTGCCTAATATATTATTGCAATGTGTTGCGGCTACGTCTCATGCAGCACAGCGGAGCTGACGACCGTGAGAGTACGAAAAATCAGATGATGACATGAGAATGACAACGAGGGGGATGTGCAGCGGCGCCGGATCTACGACCAGGAGGAGAGGGAGAGAGAGAAGAAAACAAAGGCCGCTGCCGGCGCCGGCGGATGCAGACTTGATTCGATGCGCACTATGCATGCAGAGAACAGAAGGTACAGACAGGCATCAAAAGGAATTAACAGGGACTGAGTTAACACTCACATGAGAGCTGCACAAGTACGACCTGCAACCTCGGCTCCGCAGAGACGGCGAGCCCGCCGAGCCTCGACGCTGCACCCCACATCGCCGCGGCCTCCCCAGCGGCCCCGCATTCTTCCATCTTCTGCGCCAGCCAAAGTACCTCCGCCGCCAGCTTCTCCGGCGTCTCCCCTTCTCCCGACGTCTGATCCTCCGCCGTCATCAGCGCTGTCATCGCCCCCGACCACCTGATCCTCGACCTTACCGCCCCCAACAAGCCCCCCTTCGTGCGGTCCCGAGGCGTCGCCGCGGCGGTCGCAGCCAACTCCAGGCGGTGGAGCGTTCCCGCGAACGCGGACGCGAGCACGACGCGGTTCAGGCCCTCTAGGGCCGGCGCGCCTGCGCCGTCGCGCGCCGAGCGGAGGTTCCCGTCGATGAGGCGATCCGCGAGGCCTCGGACCAGGTCGTACTTACGGGAGGAGACGGGGACGCGGGAGACGGCGAAGAGCACGTTCGCTAGGGCGCGCGCCGCGCTCGTGCCGGCCGCGGGCGAGGGGTCGGCCGGCACTCGTGGAGGCCCGGGCACCGCTACGCCGGCATGGGGGCGTCCGAGCGGTGATGGCACGTTGGAGAGGAGGAGGATGAGGAGGGAGAAGAGGAAATCGAGGGAGAGGGAGATGGCGCGGTGGAGGAAGTGGAGAATACGGCCATCGCCGGCGAGGGCGGAGAGGGCAGAGACCGAAGCCTCGGGATATGATTGGAGCTTGGGAAAGAGGAGGGAGGAGAGCATGGCCGTGGAGGTGTCCATCAAGGTCATGCCGGTGGCGGTCGGTCGTAGTCGCAAATTTGCTTCTTCGTTATCGTGGTGGTGGCGGTCGTCGGCGGCTTCTTATTTATTACATTTAACGTCACATTATACGTGCAGGTGGCAAGGAACGGCTCAAAAAACGAGACGCGTTTAAGTTGTACACCAGTCTCCAAGAAAATAGAAATATTAGCTTTTATTGTTAAAGAAAATGCCAAAATTGCATCTGCCTAAAATATTTTAAAAGAACACGACCTAATAATTTATGCATTTTATAGTATCATATGTATTTTTAATATGAAAAAATATAGATTTTTTTATCATTGGATTAAAATTTTGTTGATCGTATTTGATTTTTTAAAAAACTTTTAATTTAATTTATAAAGTTTTAATCTAATTAATAAATTAACTCTGATTGATGTGCATACAAACTGGGGATGACACGTGCCTCTCTTAGGAATAGGATAAAATCCTCAATTCAGGAGCAAGACCACATAGTAGTGGGGTCTGACCCCTTAATTTTTTTTATATTTTTATTACTTTTATATATTGAAATATTAATTTTAGAATTAAAATTGCATTTAACCCCTTTAAATAGATTTACCATGTCACCTTGATACATTTTATTTTTGGTTTGGTAGAAGTCTTAGGGGGTGTTTGCTGACTTATAAGCAATTTGCAAAATTTCTTCTTATTTAGTAGAGTTGATAAACACTTATTATATAATTTTATAAATCATAAAAATAACCTGGGGAATCCTAACTTATTTTGTAGAAGAAAAAAGTTGATAATTAATCTACTATTTTACTCTTAAAATATACATAACTTTTCTTCATATATTTTATCTATTATATTATTAAAGACTTTTTAGTCATTTGACTAAAATAGTAATTTATAATTTTTTTATTAACAAACACGTAACTTACTATTTTTCAAAATCAACTTCAATTATTAAATTAATTATTAATACTTCAACTTCTCAATTATTTTGTATCAGCTAAGCCAAACGAGCTCTTACTTCTAACCTTAGTTAAAATGTACGTTGAGGGATCAAATGCACGCTCTCATATTTTTTTAGGTCCGCCCCTACCTTAATTTCCATTTTCGATTTCTCGTGAGAAATCTGATCCCCCATCATCTTCTATAAGATAATTAATATTACTAAAAATAATATGTTAAATTATTCAAATATAATTAATTAAAAAATAATTCAATGCAAAGTTTTATATAATACTAAAAGTTGCATACAATAAAATTTAAAAAGATAAAAATTAGTAAGTTGTTATTAAATTAAATAATTTAATATTAATTTTGAAGATCAAATCCTTGCGAGGCAGGATTATGTATACTTCCTTAGGAATATAACCTAACCACCTAACCAATCCAACATAACCCATTCCGTACCTTCAAAAAGAGTGCAATCCAACCTAACTCATAAATATCCTTATAGTACAAATTAATCAATAGTAATAGCTCAAAACTTTATTTTAGTTTATAGTAAATTTTTTAAATATCACAAAAAATAACAAAGGAGAATGGATTTATTGGGTGAAGAATAGGTCGGAAAAGAAATATTATGTAAATTAGCTCCCATGGTGTGAATTTTCTGTCCTTTTAGCGCCATATTCTTTAGAAAAAAGCATCGCTTTTGCATGCCAAAGGCGTATGTATGCCAATGCCATTAGAGACGCGTTGTAGCATCGGGATCTTCACCACGAACTTATTTAGTATGATGCATAGCAGCACTACTGTGATGGAGTTGTAACATCCCAAATTTTCAAGTAAAAATATTTAAGTGATTTGAGGAAAATCCTAATAAATCCTAAGCTAAACTCTAAAAAAGACGCTCAAACACCCCCATCTCTTTTCTTTTTCTTATTTTCTTTATTCCCAGTCCCACACAAGGACTTCAACCCTAAATGTTGAGGAGGAAGAAATAGAAGAACATGTAGGAATAGGAAATAAAGGAGAAGAGGACATGTATAAGGGGAAAGGAATCCACAAATAAGAAAGAGAACAAAGTCCTAAGTATGTAAAGGAGATTCAACTCTTCTTCTCCCTCTCAATAATTTGCATGTATATATTGAGAGATATATGAACACCTTAGTTCATATTTGGAATTGTGATTGAGGGCTTCATTGATTATATGTCAAGATGCACATGTTTATATGCCTTAAAAATGATAATCATGCTCTACATCTATGATGTTGTATGTTTTAGGAAGAGCCCTAATTTCTTATTATATTATAGTTCCCATGAGTTTATTCATGTTGAATGCCCATTAGATATTTATGAATATTCTATAATATTATTAGGGATGATATGTACGATTTCCTAAAGTTTTTTTCCTAAAAAATATGAATTTTTGCACTAAAGATCAAGACATTGGCATGACCGTGTTAGGTCCTCGAATGTTCGTGTAGACGGCCGAAGAAATTGACTCTCAGCCACACCAATGAAAAATTTGTCATGATCGTGATGGAGTCAAACACGGCCATGACAGACCAGTCATGATTATGAGCAAGCGAACAAAATCGACCATTCTCGCTCACGCTTGCGAAACCAAGTTTCACAACTGTGATAGAGTCAAGCTCAGTCATTACAACCCAATCACAACTATGACCAATGGAAGAATTAAAATAGGTATAGGCAGGCTCGTGAATTTGACCTTCACAATCGTGACTACGCATTGGCATGAGCATGATCAATGTGTCATGGTCATGACCAATGCAATGTATGATATTATAAACTTATTTTTCGAAGTATGAAAGTTATGTATGGATGATTGATGATTGTATATGACACATACATACACAAAATGCATGCTCAATCGTAATTAGATTTAAAGATGAAGAATGTTTGATTGAATGTTTGATGTATCGAATAATGCATCATAAAGTTGAAGAATAAGTTCTTGTCACTCATCAAAATAACAATGGAAAGTAAAATATTGCTATGTATATACTTTTGGAGAACTAAGTCCCGTGAAGTAAAGTTTTACATTTATGTATGTGCTTCTCAAGAAACAAAGTTTTTCATAAAAAGTGTGTATATGCTTACTATGAATAAAATTTTTTACTATTATGATATGTGTGTTCCCAAAGATGTGACCTACCTAACTAATGTAATAATATTGATATGATTCTCCAGTTAAGTTAAGATCAAAGATGTTATAAAATAAAGTATGAATGAAAGTAAAATTTAACTTCAAAGTATCTTATGAAAATTAAAGTAAAGATGATGAGAAAATAAAGATAAGAAGTAAGATGTGTACAAAATAAAGGTCCTTCATTTATGTATGTGCTTCAATGACACCAAGTTCCGAAAAATAAAACCTTACATTTGTGTATGTATTTTTTCAATGAACAATGTTACTCGTAAAAAAAGTGCACATATTCCTATAATATGAGTAGAAATAAAGTCCCTCACTATTATGATATATGTTCCATGTGCTTTATGACAAGGAATGAAAGTCAATAACGATGCTATGTGATAAAAATAAAAGATGAAAAATGTCACTTCAAAGTATCACATGACAAAGAAAGAAAGAAACACGAAAGAAGGTTAAAAGGATTATAAAGCTACCATGAGGAAATACAAGGTAAATAATAAAAGATATTAAGCAACAAGTAAGGAACAAGAAATTATAACTCTTAAGATGTACATGACAATGAAAGTGAAATGCAAAAATTTATTATGTATATTCTTATTGTATGATACTTGCATACGACAGTTCTAAAGTCAAACAATTATGTCAAGACATTTATGTTTTAAGGAATGTTATGACAATAATAATAAGTATGATGTAATATCATATAATGATCATGATATAATTCATGACATGCATATTTGTATGTTTATGTTTATTATGTTGATGATAATCCATGATGTTTATTATGTTGATGATATAATTCATGATATGACATGCATCACATGTATATCATGTGTGTGATAGGTTATCATGATATGCATAATCTTTACATACTATAGTTGGAAAACCCTACATCATGGATTGTGTAGATAATAAAAAATAAAATTAGATGGCGGCTCAAGTTCATAACGAAGTATTACACATGTTTAGGGTTAAATAAGTTTTATGGTTCTAGTTGAACATTGATGCTCACTAGGTAGTGAAAATTTTAAGCATTAGATGTCTTATGAAATATTGAAAGAAAGAATGTTATACAATTCACTACAAGAATAATCGATATTTTCGACGGCCTGAACCATCGTAAATTTTGAAAATTTCATCAGAAAATAAAGTTTGTGACAAAATTTTGGACATGGGCAAACTGTCATAAAATGCCTCGTCGCAAATATTTTCCCACGGCTAACACAAAATTTGTCTCTATTTTCAAAGGATGACGTTAACCATCACAAAATCTTTTAAAAATTGCGAGGGATTTATGACCATTGGAAATATGTATTTTTCTTGTAGTGGTTGTTATAAAATTTATATTTATTATGTTTTTTAAATGTTAAAATATTTTGTTGTTAAATTAGTAAAATGATGTATGACGAATGAATTCTTTGATATTGTGCTAAATGACCAAAATTTTCAGGATGAATTTCAATTCATTGGAAGAGTGGTCCTTAATGCAATGTCATCATGAGACAACATGTGACCAGACTATTTTACAATTTTCTTCCAGTGTGTAAGGTAAGACACACTAGTATTTTTTTCTCTCCCCGTACAAAGATTAAAAAATACTTAATATTATATTAAACGTTAAAAATGTAAAATTTTGTCACTTTTTTTTAAAAATATACACAACTTAAAAATTATAGGACCCGGATTTTCTTTTATAGTTCCCCAATACTTTTTTACACAGATAAATTACTCCAAATACCCTCCAACTTTGACGTTTTTCTAGCGCTACACTTCAACTTTACTTTGTAACAAGACCATCCTTCATCTTTTAACTCATTTCACATAACGCCCTTTTCATTGTCGATTGCCCATTCCATGATTGTCCAACTGACGTAGCGCGCCACGCAGGCACCAACACGCAGACTATCTGCCACATCAGCAAATTATTAAAAAATAAAATAAAATAAATACAAAAGAATAAAATAAGTTTAAAATAAGAATATAATAATAAAAAATTAAAAAAATGAGGGGGTGTACCCTCTCCTCTTTCCGATCACTAACCAAGTCATCTGAGTGCCGACGGCTGGGGGGAGAAGAGGAGGGGCGGCCGCCCCCACCCCTCTCCAGTGTCGAAGAAGAGAGAGGGAAGGGGGCGGGGCCCCCTCCCCGCACGCGCTGATCGCGCGCAGAAGGGGCGCAACCCCTTCACCCTCTCATCTCCGGCGATGGAAGTGGGGCGGGGGCGTCGCTTCGCCAGCGCGTAATGCGAAAGGGGGCGATCCCCCTTTTTGCATGCCAGCGCACGCAAGAGGGAGGGAGGGGGGGGGGGGGGGGTCGTCACGACCCCCCTCCCCTTGCGCATCACGAGCCGATGACGCGCGGAGGGGGAGTCCCCCCGCCCCCACTTTTTTTTATTTTTTAAAAGAACATTATTATTATTTGAACATGTATTAGACACGTAGAGAAGAGAGAAACACCACGTAGGATGACTGCCTAAGTGGAGGAAAGAGAAAATTATCGCGTGGGTGCCACGTTGATAGATCAATCGAGAAACAACCTATTGCAGGTGAAAAGGGTAGTCGATGAAACAAGTGAGAAGATGGAGGGTAGTCTTGTTACAAAATGTAATTTGAGAATAATGTTGAAATGTGTCCAAAGTTGAAGGGTATTTGACGTAATTTACTCTTTTTACACTTCTACATATGTTGATGCATTTATTGTTCTACTTTTTCTGCATTGATACCTATATTATCAATGACATTTTTCTTTAGTTCCATCTTTGTTTTGTGATGATAGAACTAATTTATATTTCATTAGGAAGAAATTGTAGTACATGCCATCTCCATGTCAAATCCAACTATTCGCTTATAACATTTACCCGATTAACATGATCAAGATATCTCTTAATACGGAACAAGAGTATAGCACAATAGTACACATCATCACTTGAAGATTAAGATGTCATAAATTTGAATTCCACAAATAAAATATATGTATTTCTTTATTTTCAATTTTTACTTTCCTTATAATCGAAAAAATATCTCTCTAACTGAAACTACAGCATTATTACAATTTATTTAAACCTAATTAACAATAATAATAGATGAAATAAAAATTTTCATTAACCAATTAAGTGCGGGTTAACTTAAAAAATACAGAAAATCAAATTTAATGAACTAAGATTAAAGTTAATGTTTAACGAGTTCGGTGGCCGGGGGCCGCGCTAAGCGGGAGAGGTGGCCCAATGTGGAATAGAGAAATCAATGATTTCGGAGATAGGTGTAAAAAAATAAATATCTAAAAATGAAGGGGTCGGGGGACCTATTTTGGGTAAGTTTTTACTTTTTAGTAGGGGTGTAAGAGAAAAAAAAAAGCGATCCGACCCAAGATAAATTTTTTATGTTATTTTAGTTTCAGAAAAATCTAAGCGATTTTTAAACTTAAAAGATCACTTGAGAAGTCGGATAAAACCTATATAATTAAAATTTTATAATATATATGTATATATTATATTTTAAATTTTCTAATTATAAACTTATTATTTCAAATTTTATGGTAAAAAATATAATCGATATATTGTTATTTTAATTTTTTTATTTCCTTAATTAATAATTATCATAATATTATATATTTAATACACATTAAAAATTTGGCGGCTCGATCTGAGTGGCTCGTGTCAAAATTGTACCGAGTTAGTCTAACTTCCTTCAATTATTTATTTTATTTATTATTATTTTTATTTTAAATTTTTAATGATGACAACGATTGAAAATTTGAAAAGTTGAATGTCTTTGTCTAAAAATTTTGAAAAATTAGATCATCATGTAGATACAAAAATTAAATTTGGATATAGTAAAAAAAATATTGACATGACATTTTTAATTTTTTAATTTGATGTGGAGAAAAGATAAAATATTGACGTGGTGCCACGTAAGCATTCACGTCAGCACTATATCAACGATTTATAGGTTTATTGATTATAACTGATCGTGATAATCGCGACGGAAATGTTTCTAAAATTTGATGAATGTAATGTTACAAAATAAAGTTGAATGACATTAATGAGAATACCCCTCAATTGCATGACTAAAATTTACTCCTAATTTTTAGTGTGGCCGCTCACCCTACTATTTGAGAAATGTCTTTCAAAGTTTAGAATATTAATTCATCATGTTCCTTGCATTCGAATAAAGTTTCTAACAATTTTTTTTATATCCACAAAAATTAAATTTAAGGCCTACTTAATTAAGCTGCTTATGACTCCGACTCTCCATTCCTATAATAGTGGCTAAAGTGATTTAGTGTGAAACACGTCTGGCTCTTTTTTTTTCTTCAGTGAGAAAATTTGGTTGGTTTAGGCAGGCCAAAATGCTAGCGACTCAAAATTGACTCGCATAGAGTCAACCGTTGGCTAACTCTTTTTTCAATAATTCTAGTAGGATGTAAGGGTTTTGAATTGAGAATTTTGAATATGCTTGGTGGAATAAGGAGGGATGAGATTAGTTAAATCATGTTTAGTTATATTTTTTATTTAAATCAAGAGGGGTGAATGAAAATAATTATTCGACTTTTTAAAATTTAAATTAGAAGACTGAATACCATTTACATCAGGTTTTTTAGTGAAATGAAACTGATCCGTTGAAATTAGGAATTCACTTTAAAGAATCGTAGGAGTACGTGGAATCCGATTAATTTATATATATATATATATATAAAATTGATTTATAAGTAATCAACTTTTTATTATTAGTATAATATTTTTAATATAATTTAATATATTATTATCATATTATGAAATCTAATTTAATAGTTCTAATATTATATACTATATTTAGTTATTAAATTAAAAATATTTATTAATTTTAATTCATTATATTTTTTTAAAGAAATATTATTCTACTAAAATAGAAGTTCAAAAAATTGGTCCGTTAGGGTGCTGTTTTTAAAATGATTTTGATGTGATTTTTGTAATTAAAAAAATTGACTAAAAAAATAATGAAGGGATTTTCGGGACCGAAGAACCATTTTCAGTCATAGATTCTAGAATTCATGATTAATTTTAAAATGAATTCAATAATTAGTATTTTCTCTTAGGTAACTAATAAGCATATTATGTTGGTCATAAAAACATATGTTGCATGAATGATTATGTGTATATATATACAATATATAAACATGCATAGACTTGATTCATGCAACTATGTTAATGTATTTAGGCATATTATATGTACATGACTTAATTCAAGTATATGTATATAAAATAAAACAAATACATACGTACGTATATAACTAGGTATATACATCCATGTATATAAGCCTCTCAATAAGTAAACATTGAAGATATATATATATATATATATATATATATATATAACATAATTAAGGTATAAACATAATGGAACATTATGCGTTAGTGCCAGTTGGAAACCACAGAAGGAAAATTATGAACTCTCATTGTGGGCGACTCATTGCCGTCAAAAAAAAAAAAAAAAAGATGGGTTCGTTTTGTTTCCTTTTCCATGTGAAAGCAGCGTTGCAGGAGGCGGGCGGTAAGTCGGCGCCATTAGGCGCCGCTTCTTTCCTCCCCTCCCCACATCGCTACGCCCGAGTCACATACTGTGGATATAAAAAGTCGTTGAGAATTTAATGAATGTGGTTGTTGGATTCTTGTTGGATTACTAAAATTAAATTTCAAGCCCTCCTTTGAATATTAATAATTTTAAATTATCTTGATCAAAAAATAAATTATTTTATTTTTTTAATTTTGAATTAGTCGAGTATTAATAATCTCAAACACATGAGACCTCCCGTAGATTCCGACGACATTCAAAAAATAAAATTGTTAAGAATTTCTGGATGGATCGATACCAATGATACACACAAATTAAATCGTCGGAGTCTAAAAAAAGAGATTTCTGTGCGTGTTCATCTATTTTATTTTACATATTATGAATAATTTTGTGATACGGGGAAATACAGAAGAAATATTTTAGACAAAAGACCTGTAAAGGCAATTTCTTTTTTGTCACAATCCCTCGCCTTCAACTTTCCACCATCATTTTTCTACCGCCTTATTTTGTTCCTTTCACTACTCCTCACTCGTACGTATCGCCGTTTTTTTTTGTTATTACATTTAATCCATTATTTATATATTTGTTTAATTAAGTTGTAGCTTTTAATTTATCATCGTGTCCTATTATTCTAGGATCCCTATCTTCGCCTTTTTGCATGGTCTATTAACATAGCGTTCCTTCGGGAATGTATGTTAAAGTTTAATGATCATGATGTATGATTAAAGAAAATAAAAAATTGAAAACCAGAAAGAATAAACAGTCATTGAAAATTAAATCATGGTGCGGATAAGGTCCAAGTTAGGATATCAAAATTCTCAACTAATCTAGAAAAAAAATTAGTTAATATGGTCGCTTTCATGTTGTTAATATTTATTATTGACGGATTAATGATAAATAAAGATGACTTGACCAAGCTCACAGTGGTTACATGTGTGAAATTTCCTCATTGTTAAGAGGTACTTCACTGATGTTAATTAAATGTTGGAGATGGGAGGATTAAATAGTTGTGTGAACTTAGTATCAATTTATTGTGATGCTTAATCTTATTTATCAAATTTTAATTTTACCGTTTGGGATATGCTTCTTATTTATCAAATTTTAATCATACCGTCTGGGAACGTACAATTTCTATATAAATGATGTAATCTTTTATATGGATAGTTATTTTGACAATTTTGAAATTAGAACTTCATAAGTAGAATTACCCAGCCAACGTCAAAATCCTCAATATAACTCTTATGTTTTTTTTTGAAACCTTATATCTACCTTAATTTTAAGTTATATACATATATTTAATTATGTTGTTGGGCAATATATTTTTTATTTACCATTTAACAACAATCACCATTAATGTGTATATATACTTTCGGAAGACATGCTTTGAACTTGGTTTACTTGGAAGAGAAAAAAAAAATATGATTCTAATATAGTTTAGGATGATTTTTAATAAATTAAAATTCACACTTAAAATTAGGACGTCACATGAAAAAAATCATGGGATGGATGGAACTCATTTTTATATATATAATTAATTCATAGAGTTATCATTTTTCATTATAAATATAATATTTTTTATAAATAATTCATATTTTTCTATCACATTATAGAACTCTAATTTGGTAACTTAAAAATTTAAGTAGCATATCTAATATGTAATTATAAAATAAATATTTTTATATTAATTTTAATTTATTACATATATATTTTAAATATAATAATATAAAAATAGAGCTAAAAAATTATCCGAAAAAATTGACTTACTAGTTGGTTTTTATTTTTTAAAAAATTTTAGAGAGATTTTTTAATTTTTAAAAAATAGAATAAAAATGGACGGACTCCAACTACTTTCATCCCTGCCTCTAAGACCTTTTTGTGACATACAATATCAACTTTATGATTTTAAATATTTTAATATTTAATTAATGATGTGGAGGAGAGATAAATTTATTATCACTGGACCCATCCATTGGAGTAATACTATTTGACTTATTCAATATTGGTGGAAATATAAATGACAAACTTTGACTAAAATGGGGACTGACATTAATTTGCGTGAAAGATTTCAAAGTTCTAGTTATGATTATTCTCCACCGGAAAAAAACGATTAAAGTTGCATTTACGTTTTGATTTCTTGCATACCTGGGGGCGACTGACTTAACGAAGGCATGGCTTTTGATCGTTCTGATAGATCTAGTCTTCTTTCTTTATTTGCTTTTACTTTTTTTGGAAAATATGACAATATCAGAATAATGCACATTTTTGCTCCATTCGAATTACTCAGCAGATTGTGTGGGAGAGGGCTCTCGCACAGTACAACGTTAGAGTCCACATGCCTGAGGCAGCCACCCCCAAGACCCTATTTGGGTCCGGTGGGAGCCTCCCTATTCTTGTGTAAAACTTAACGTAGATGACTCTTTTCACTAGGGCTGGTCCGGAGGGGGAGCAGGATTCATTATCCGAACTCATACTGACCGTTTTATTTTTGCAGGTGTTGTCAGGCGTTATGCAGAGTCTGTGCTAGAGCTTAAAGTTTGGGGTGTGCTCATTGGAATTAAGCATTGTCTCCAGATGAATTTCGCTGCAATTATTATCGAGTTTGACTCTGCCAACTTGGTGCAAATCGTGAACGACACATCGAGCGTTCCATGACGTATCAGGACTATTGTTGCTGATATCAAGGCTTCGCTTCATTCTCTTGTATTTTGACGCTTCTCTCACTATCAAGAAGCTAACCGGACTGCAAATTTTTTGGCTAACTTTGGTCGTATTACGAATCATGATCATTTTTGGGAGGCTGATCCTCCGAGGAATCTCTCCAGCATTTTGTATCGAGACAATTCTGGTTTACTAATCATGAAATTTTTTTTCTTAAAAAAAACTTTATTCTGGATATTTCTTTATTATAAAAATAAACAACTACTCAGAGAGGCACGGATCATATGTGAAAAAAAATGAATGGACGAAAAGGATCTACTTGAAGTGTGTGTAACATTTGTTTATGTAGGTAAAATTTTCTTTTAGCACGTGTACGTAAGTTGATATGTAATATTTTGTGATTAAAAGATGGAGTTTTTGTTCGTCACTAGGTGGGTGCAGACTGAGACGGGCATACATGCATATTTATGGAAATTATTAATCTATATGGTAATAAGTTTCACTCTTTGTGACTCCTTAACCATTTCAACTCTAATTATTTATTTTATGGCGTACATTTATTTTTATAGAAAGCAATGCCTATATAGTATTAATCAATTTATTTCATTTTATCAATATTTCCTTCAGTTTTTTGAAAAATATTTTTGTTATTATATATATAGCATAAGTTCTGGCTTCATTTATGTACTGGTTAATAAGTTAGATCAATAAAAAAACGATTAGTTTTTATATTTATATATTACATGGTTTAACATAAGATGTATTAATCTAAAGCATGAAGACACTAAACATGAAAAAAGAACGAAAATGATATTATTATTTTAGTTTAGACTTTAGATCGATCATTCAATCTTAATGCGGTAGGCGAAAGAGCTCATTATATTACTTTTTCCTAGCAAAATAGTTTTTTAATAATCTTATTATCACTCCAATTTCTCGAAATCATAACCCTTTATTTTCTTTTTGATCAAATGCCAAAGTTTATGATGAATATGTAAATAAATTAAAAAGTTGGGCCAAACAATAATTTCTCACACTAGTCCACTCTGTTCCCGAAAATATTATTTCTTTATTTTTATTCTCATCGCGACTCGCGAGCTCTCACTTTTCTAATGTGCTTATCAAATTCGTCCTCCTTCTATGCTCGTCGCAGGCTCGTGCTGTTGACCGCCGTCGAGGCTGACGAACTACGAACTCCTCGCGACGAAAACAAACTCCGCCGTGTCCGGCGTTCCGACTTCGACAGCCGTCGCTGCCGGTTTCTGGCAAAAAAGGGAGGAAGGCGGAGGAGGTCGCCCTCTCCGTTGCGGCCCTCGCGCGTTGGCGGTCTGCGTTGTGACCGCCGCCGGCGGCCCCCACAAGCCACGACGTGTTCCTTCATCTGCCTTTACGCGTCACGACAATTCACGTCCGAACAGCAGCAGCGCCGACAGCGTCCGGGGAATCCCTCAAACTACTGCTCCGTCGGACGAGCTGGGAGTCTGCCCGCTATCGATCGCGGGTTAAGGTCCGAAATTGACAGCGCCGGGATTCTTCTAGGCGCTCTCCGGATCTCCACCGGCGTTCAATTTCGAGCGCCGTCGACGCTTGGCGGCCGATCGCGCCATCCCTGATCACCGTCTCGCCAGTGAACGGTACGCCTCAGGAAGACGACAAGTCTTGGTTACTCTTACTGTGGCAAGTTTGATTTATGTCATGTGATTAGATTTTACCCTTTAACTCATATTAAATCCTGTCCATAGATTTATTAATCAGATTGCATCTCAACTGTTGGTTAGTTGTTTTACTGGATTAAATCGTATCCGTTTATATGAGCCATAATGCCTATAGATAATCTGAACCGTTGATCCATCTGTTCTTATTTAATCCAATATCTCTTATTTCAAGTCATTTATTTGTCATTCATTTGGATATTAAATAATAACTTTCATCATTGCCGTATGTTCTCGAGGAGATTAAAGTGCAGTGATGCCAAATTTTACTCCCAATATATTATCGCTCTTTTTTAATATAAAAACTTTATTTAATTTAAACATTATATATTATTTTTTATTTTAATATTTCACATCTTTAATTTTATTTACAACATGAATAAGATTTTATTTTAAAATAACCAACATTTTATATTAAATAATATTACTATTCAAAATAAAATATCGTATTATTATGAATATGATGCATATAACAGTAAGTGTAAATCATATTCTTATGTTTACTTTTGTCATTTTATAATTATACACTAATTTAATTATTATATTTATCAAATAGTTTTTATTCAAATTTATAAATAAACTGATATTTGCTATATGCTAATATCTAATGAACTGCTATTCCTTAATCAAACCACTAAATTTGTCAAACATAGACTAGGTAATAATTAGGAAATTTAATTGATGTATTATTATGATAGCACTAATTTCTCTCCAAACCGAGGCCCATATAATAAAAAAAGACGCTCTTTGTTGTTATTTATCAGCTGACTACCCATTATTTAAGATTGAATTAGTTAAGTTTTTCTTAGCCTGTTAATTATGATTTGTAATATTTAATATTTGTTTAGATTATTGTCCGAATTTTATACCAGGTAAATTGTTATATTTCATTTAGAAACAGCCATTAATTATTTTTTATTGGTTCATTCTTTGTCACTTACACGTTGTTTATTGTCACTGTTCTGTTCTATTTTATAGTGTCAGCATTAATTCTGTTTTCTGATTAATTTTGTTAGAATTCTGTGTCCCCGTATAATTCTTTCCTATAGAATTAATCCTCCTGAAGTGACCATAGAATTAATCTTCCCCAATTATTTCCCAACACAATTTAGTCTGCATTACACACCATTCCCAGCTTTTCCACTTTTCGGCAGTTGTAAATAAATATTATATTCTGCTGAATCTTACAGAAGCAAATATTGATATTTTTATTGCTGCATAATACTTATTTAATTTTACATATGTGAAATCTTATTTTCTGTCCAAAGATGTATGTACTTTTATCGTTGTTATTGATATTGCTAAAAAATAAAAAAAAGTTAAACAAAAGTTTATTTCAAATAATATTTGAATGATAATATTCAGTTATCACATGTATTATTGAATTATTATTTTGTTTAGTTCTAATTGTCATTGTTGATGCATATTAGATCATTAGATGACTTGACACCAAAATGACATTTAAAATCATGCTTTATGAGTTGGCCAAGCCGGAACATCTTAATGGCGTGAACTAGTAATGCAAAACCAAAAAATTAGGTATGCACCGACAGGTGATAGTCTGAATGGTGTTAATGATTTTCTTAACCTCTAAGTTTTCTGAGAATGCCGCGAATAGAAGGTCGATGGGAAACCAAAAGAAAGTGGGAGCAGTATGACATAAAGTTCAGATCCTTCATATGGAGAATAATTTTATTAAGATTTTTAGATCTATAGAATGATGCATGATCTATGAGTATTACGAAAAGGTATGACTCCAAAACGAAGATGAACATGCAATTTCTTCTTTATAAGTATGACATTCGTAAGATGAAGAAAAATGAAATTTAATATATTATGTAAAAAGAATGATTGTCATGGATAAAAATTTTAACCATTATAAATATAGTTCTACCACAAGTATTGCGGATGATAATAATTATGAATAAGATACCGTCCTTGTTATTGTGCGATATGGTTGCCACAATCTTCTGGCTTGACAGAATAATTTAGTTACTGAGAGGACAATCAGATAGTCATAGAATCTGACAGCTAAAATAAAGAGAATTGTTGTCTTCAAAGTTGAAGAGGTTAAAGAAGAATAATTCCATTGCAATACACCACTGAAAATATCTTAATCTTTTCAAGTAGTTAAAAAGGACAACAAGGAACATGCCATACTTGCAGGAAATTTGGACACTCTAACAACTTATCACAAGATAAGGAAGTCGGTCTAGAATATTATAGTAGAATAGGTGGAAGTCTAATAAACCCAAGATCATGGCAATCGTCAAGTGCAGACGATGGAAATCACAAAGGTCAATGCTCAACTCATCGACTTCAAGGAAAATAAGTTCGGCATAGGATATTTGAGGAATAACACTTATTAGATATTAATAATGTTGAAAATTATAATCTGAATATGGGTGACATCGTGATTGAAGAGATTACAAAGCACACTAATGACTTGATAAACTCAGAATCCACAATAGAAAAAATTACATAGTTTCAAAATATAAATAAATATCATTGAACTAAATAACAATGAAAGAGTTTAGGTCTGTTTATGGGCTTTTACAACCAAATCCTAACCGACCTAAAAGTTTTAAGAAAAAATAATAACAATATTAAGATAAGAATCCTAACAAATTAAATTCTTTGTTTCATCTTCTATCTCTTTTTAGGTTTTATGTCAATTGGGATTTCATTGTAAAAAGCCCATAAATAGGTCTAAACTCTTTCATTATTATCAATTCATTGAATTAAAATTCTTTCTGAATTTTTTTTTGTTTTGTGAATTACAAACCTCGGTGGATTTCGAGTTTATCAAGCCATTGACAGTGATTTGAATCGTCAACCTCTTCTAGGAATTCGTTTGAAAGTTGTAATCACCTCCATTGAAGGTCTTACTTCATCGGGTGGTATTAGAGTCCTCGAGGATATTTGATTGTCGACCACTGTGACATTTTTCTTGTTATATTTTTGTCATATGTGGTTGACCATTATTTCTCCATCATCATTTTTTTTGTCTTACTCTTCATAGTAGGTTGACTTCCCTTTTTTATTTTTTCCTTTTCTTCAATAACTTTTTTACAACACCCCAGCAACATTCATTTTCTTGTTATTTCACATCTTCGTTTTATTTTTTTCCAAATAATTTTAAGATAAAGATCGCCCCACCTAGTGGGATAAGGCTTTGTTGTTGTTGTTGTTGTTGTAATTTTAAGATAAAGATCGAGTCAATGACTTCTTTGATACTGATGATTTGTTTGCATTGGATTTCCAAAGTTGATCATTTCTTTAGTTATTGGGATGTTCCGGAATTCAAACATGTCAAATTGGTCACTAATAAATTTAACTACGCCTATGTTTTATAGCCGGTCCCAAGCCCCCGGATAAAGGAGGAGGGTTGTGTTAGGCCCCAACAGCCAGCGTAAAACCCTGTCGAATCTTATGAACATGGATCAACGAATATATGACGTCGTATGATCCATGTAGCCGACCCCACCTAGTGGGATAAGGCTTTGTTGTTGTTGTTGTTTGGAAAGAAAACAAAAGACTTCAATCTTTTTACTACTAGCAACCTGTGCAAATTTGGTATAATATGAAGAAGCTGCTCATGAAATATTCTTTCCTTCATCATATCATTATCTAATATTTCAGCAATCAAAGAAGTGTCAACAAGAGAGGCAAGGCGTAATACAAGAGGTGCAAGTTCATTTGGAAGACATTAAAATTTTGATCAAGAAGGTTCAACTTCAATTATAAAATATAATTAATAGGATGCCTGAACCCTCGTGAGTTTATGAAACCTTGCAAAGTACAATTGCTTTTGGAAGCGAAGAAGTTACCATTTAAGTTTTTAATGATTTGGTCAACGTTAAAAAGTTATGATTTATCTGAACACAGAAAATGAATACTTATTTCAAGAAGTATGCACCTCTTTATTTGAGGAGTTTGAAATCAAATGTCAAAGTTGAAGAAGTAGTAGAGTTCGCATCGGTGCTTTCTTAAGGAGCAAAAAGAAGACAAATGTATTGAAATGATGGACGAGAGACAGCATACACTTGTTAGTAAAAAGAGATTTTGTTTGATTGCTTCAAGTTTACTTTGAATACCTCTGTGCATAAGTAAAAAATCGTGCTTTATGGTAATTTGCATTTATTTTTGCCTGAAATAAAATGAGAAAGAAGACAAGAATGTTGGGATATGTGAAGCATGATCCTTCAGATTTAAGCTTTGGAGTTGAGGTCGAAACTTTTAAAGAGAGAGACTAATGTAGGACGGATAGAATAAGATATACAAATTTAAGGCTCATATCTTAATGTTATTATTATTTTATCTTTTTAGGTTGCTATTAGGATTTGGTTGTAAAAGCGTAAAAATAGGCCTAAACTATTTGTTGTTATTCAAAAGCAATGATTTCCGATAAATATGAAATCATGACTGGCTGCCATGAGATATTGAACTTAACTGATCGGAATGGACTCTAAATGCTATGTGACTTGCTGGCAAGTAAGCAAAGTTCATAGGATGAGATTGATGACACTCTTAATAATAGAAAATCAGATTAGAATAAAAGTTATTCCGTGAAGAGTGAGATTTTGAAGGTAAGTTATTCCACGTAATTTGTGGAATAGCTAATTTTGTTTTAGCTGAATAGATTACTTACCTTTATTCTACCTTATCCTATTCACAAACCAAACACAACCTAATTGTCATGCAAATGGTAGATAGATTATCATGTGATAGTGATACAATTTGATTTCATTATATAATTGGACTATTGTGTGCACATTATGAATAGTGAGAGCAAGGTTGAAATAATGTCAATATATGCAGATGATATTGTGCTCATGGAAAATGATGTCAAGGTGTTCAAATTGAGCTGAAATTTGAAATGAGAGAAATAGGAGAAGTATTCTGTAACCTTAGAAACCTTTTAAAGGAACTCTATGAAAAAGTGATGTGAAGTTTTTTTTCTGGGGGAAGTGATATTAGGTTCACAGCTTATTTTAGCACATGTATTAAATTTGGTTAGCAAATTTTAAAATAATCTCAGGAAGGTTCATCAGGAGGTCATTAAGAGAATTTTATAATATCTGAAAGGAACCATATAATTAAAATCAATAAGTGAATTCCTTTGAGCCTATAGGATAACGGATGTGGTTTTAAAAATAATATGCATAATAGAAAATCCACATGACATCAGTCATTCTTGTCAGGTGGTACAAATGTTTTTTGGAGTTATAAGAAATATGATCTATTTAAACACGCATTAAAGGTTGAGTATATTGACTGTGAGATACAATCACCTGCGGTATCTGATTGAGTGGTTGTCTTTTGTAACTTGGGCTCAGTATGGTCACAAGACCAAATGACCAATGTGTTGTAATAATCAACCTATAATAAACTTGATACACAATAGAGACAATAGTTCAAAGAGGGAACACACCGGGTTAGAGTATCACTACATTCAAGATATAGTTAAAAAGAAATACGTGACGATTACCCATGTGCCAAACAATAACATAGTTGATTTTTCCTATATGGGGATTATAGTAGATACATTCATCAAATATATTAGTTTGATGGGACTGTTGAATGATTGAGTCCGAGTGAAGCCTTACGGATAATAAAATTTGGTATAAAAATCCATAGTTAGCACTACATAGATAGTGATAGTGTTGCTATATTAGTTGACTTTCTTGTAAAAAAATATAGTTGAAACATTTATCAAATGAGGTTTAATATTTATCAAGAATAATTGAGTCAGTACGAAGTCATATGGATAATGGACTTTAAAATAACAACTCTAGTTAGTACTATAGGAATAATGAAAGTGCTGGTTATGCTAACCACATTGGTCAAGTGGGGAATGTAAGAGATAGGACCATTATAGTCATTAATGGATGATGGTTATAATCATTAAGAAGTCATTATGATCACAATGATCATGAATGAACAGTAAAACACAATTTGCTTGGAGGACTTTGTGGATGACAATGCCTATAAGAATATCCTTCGGAATCATTCACTGGTTGGGATCCCCCAAAAGTGCACTCCCCTTTTTCTTCCAACCTATAGAAGCTGAAGAGACTCTATATCTATCATGTGAGCTGATAATTTCTAGAAGCAGTTAGATCTACATCCTTTGTAATAGATTGGTTTCTTCTGTGCAAAGGTGCCAATCTCAACTCTTTTCCACATTTACACTTTGATTCTTGTTGATGATTTCAGAGAAACTACATATGGCTTGGCTCCCTAGTTGTTCTATGTTTTATTGAAGTCATCTATTGCTTTCGTTCAATTTCTATGGGGTCTCATGATGATTATTGGAGTTCTTATGAAATAATTAGTTGTTCAATGGTTGCTCGAGTTCTGAGTGGTTTAGAAGGTAAAAAAGATTGCTTCTTGTTTGTTTGGATGTTGTTTATTTTTTGGTACTATTAATTGTATTAGTCTTTCATCTGAATTCTATCAAGATTGAGAAACTATGAATTTTGTCAAGGTTTGTATCTTCTAAGATACTAATGGTTTCTTATTGTTGTGTAGGGAAACTAGCCGGTCCCAAGCCCGGATAAAGGAGGAGGGTTGTGTTAGGCCCCGACAGCCAGCATAAAATCCTGTCGAATCTTATGAACATGGATCAACGAATATATTATGTTGTGTAGGGAAATAATTGTCGGGAAAACTGGGGCTATGTCTCTCTGGACTCTGGAGTTCTTAGTAACTCAATTGGTAAAAATGGATGGCATAGGTTAGCTTCTATCTCTACGGTGATCTAAGTAGTTGTGCTTGGAAAGGTGTACAGTGGGTCACATCCGTTTATAACTGATTATAACTTGATACTTGATGGAAGTATAGAGCATCTTGCTTTTTTTTCCTGATGAATACAAAGAATCTTTATATAAAGTAGGAGTTACCTCTTGTTTTAAGACACTTTGTGACATCACCAGTCAGGTTGTGGCTATTGTTTGCATGCTGATTATGGTTGCTCTCTTCAAAGCAAGGACCTGTAGTGAGCAATTGGCAGAAGGGATTATTTGGAATTGTTCTTTCTGATTATGACTTTATATTATGTATGAAATAGGTTATTCATTGTTTTGGCTCTTGCAACATGATATTTGTGCTAGAAGAATATTTATATTCAACTATCGAAGTTGGTCTTAGTTTCATGGTTGGCCTAGCAATGATGTTTTGTATTTTCTCTTACGTGTATTGATGCACAACTAATGATTAGGGATACAATTACCTTTTCTTTGTGATCATTCTTTCTAAAAATAACGAGATGCTATGCAACCTCATACAGATAATTGACTACAAAGTAAGGGATATTTGCAATGATGAAGGTACTTGCTATAATTTGTATGTTGGCTGCTCTACATTTTGTTGCTGAGTCCGATTATCAAGGTACCTAATTTTGTCTACTATTCCACATGAATGAAATTACGATTCCATTTATGCAAATAAGTTTAGATTAACTCAGCAATTCTTTCCTTTCATTGCCAATTCCACTTGTATTATCTTTATGGTTTCTTCCAAATCATGCATCTCCATTTATTTAAAAAGATTGCCCTTTTTATTTGGCAGAATGTTTATATTATTGGTTATGTGTGATGCACATATGTGTATCAGTTGATTGTTATGGGCTGGATTTTGATTTTAATCTCACCTTGTCTTGAATTTTGTTCTCCTTATATTCTCTTCTCATACCTAAATATTGTCAAAAACATGCAATGAAATGAAACATTCGAAGGTACTACTTTTATGTGAGTTTGAACAGTTCTTAGTACATGCATTTGATTGCTTTCCATGGTTATACAAGTTTGCCAGGCACTTTATTCATGTTTCAAAAGTTTGTTGTATACTTGGAAATGGTTTATACGACTAAGGTTTCTTCTTGTTTTGTTTATCCAGGAGATGCATTATTTGACATGAAGAGCAAATTAAATGCAAATGCTACTCAACTTTCAGATTGGAATATCAATCAAGTAAACCCTTGTACATGGAGCTCAATTTCATGTGATAGTAGCAACAACGTCATTCAGGTGTAAGTAGTTCTCTTTTCTTTTCATGTTTTGGTTGCATTAGTAAATGTAATTTAATATTATATAGTAGTTTACATCAAGTTTCATATGCTTTATCATAATGCACTGCTCGAGTGGTGATGCATGCATTTGATGCTTGTTCCTTTTCAGAACGCTATCTGCCATGGGATTCAATGGAACATTATCACCAAGAATTGGGGACTTGAAGTATTTGAACCTCTTGTAAGTAGTTTATGACAGTGATTTTTTCATTTCCATTCATAAATCTGAAAAATTTGAAATTCAACCTCAAAACAGTTGAAATTGTTAATACAATATTCTTTGAACTGCCATAAACTATATTTTTCTATATCAATCATAACAGCTGAACATATTGTCACATCGAAATTCTATCTCTAGTTGTACTTATCCTTTCAAGTTAGTTATTTTTTAAATGTCTATATATGTTCTAAAATAAATTGAGGAAAATCGAAGCACTTCATTATTTGAATTTATATGGCATAGGGGCCAATTTTTGGTTGCCGTCATGGCTCTCTTCTACTTCTTCCTTTGCTTCTTTCCTCGATAGAACCTCTACAAATTCATCCTCCATGAAATCCATATTACCATCACAACTTTCTTTGAACTTTCCAGCACAAATCATTTACTCATAAACACAAATCATGTCTTTACTCTTTACTGGGAAGTTTCAACATTGAAGGTTTATTACAGGATCTATATCTTGTCAAAAAAATATCAAGTTGAAGGCTCACTCGCAGGTCTTATTCCAAATACTTATCATGCAAAATTATTTGGCAAGGATTTGTTGGTTGGTTGCCTCTTTATCTAAAGAGATAGTACCTTTTGTAGTTGGTCTCGAGTCCCCGCATAAGAAGTGGTCTACTGTGCTTTAAGCCTTGGCTATCTCGCATACACAAATCCTGTAATTCACAATGTAACTCTAAAACATGAAGAAAAAGTGATTCTTCGTTGTGGAGCACTATGTGCTCACAAATTTCAATGACATTATATTTAACAAATTGGGCTCATCTAAGTGTATTATCCGCGTTGTTTATTGCTCAGTCAACATTTGTTTCGATTGATGAGCTTCATAATATATTCGTTGATCCATGTTCATGACATTCGACAGGATTTTACGCTGGCTATCGAGGCCTAACACAACCCTCCTCCTTTATCCGGACTTGGGACCGGCTAAAAAAAAAACCCACCTAGTGGGATAAGGCTTTGTTGTTGTTGTTGTTGTTGTTGATGATGAGCTTCATATTATCTTTGCGACTCCTGAATCAATTTGATTCATGTTGCCTCTCTTTGTGATTCACCCACCCCCTTTGCCAAATTAGCAATGAGCGATGTAATTTTACCCAATTTATGGTCACCATGGCCATGGCCCTTACTAAGTTATCCTTGTCACTAGCCTATTCAAACTCTACCAGCTAATACGACTGCTCTGATGACCTACTCATCAACAACTGCACCCAGGGCTTCTTTGCAATGACATCCATTTTGCCAGAACACTTTAGCACCAATTCTGTCCTTCCTAGCATGTATATGGATTTGAACTGTCCTAGTTATGGTGCTATATCATTGTCTTTAGGCTGGAAATCATATGTCTCCGTAAATCTAATGTTAGCATTTCCTCTTCTCCTATAACTTTTAGATTCCTTTCTCTTAAGAACAATCTCAATTCCTTCTTTTTGTCAGCAAACTTTCTTGGGATAGCAACCATTATTTCTAATTTCACTTTAACTGTTTTCTTGTGAAAGATCAATTAGTTACCAAGTAAACTCTTATTTGCGGACTTGTTAGAGAATGTCTCTACCATCAGTCATCTCCTTTGCAACAATCAATGTTCACCCAGCTTCTTTCACATGGCACACTCGTTTGGGTCATCCTCATATTCCATATCTATCACCATCATCAACTTGTCTACTGTGTCTTCATGTATCAACATGAGAAAGTCAACTTGCCTACTTCTTCTCGCTGGTTCAACAAGGTCAGCCCAATTTCACCTCCTTCGTAGTGATGTCTGGAGACCAGATGGGTGCTTTGTAATTTTTACTGACAATCATTCTAAATTTACTTGATTTTTCCCTATCAAGAAGATTGATGTTGATGTCTTGTTTCATTCAATTTCGAATTTATTGAATGAAAATTTCCTTACAATCTCTTTCACTATCTGATAGTGAGTTAGAAGTTTCAAGCTCATTTGATTCATTTTTAATAACATTTCATTATTGTTTCTGTTGATGTGTTCTGAATTATTGTACCCTCTTTCCAAAATTGTGAAAGAAAAAAATGAGGACATTTATGTACGAGGGTTAGAATTTTATCACGATGTACTATGTTCTGTCTATGGTGAAACTTTCTTTGGCGGCGAATTCCATTATTTGTGGACGTTTCTCTCTTGTTCACACTGATCAAGGGGGCTTATCATGTTAAATTTTTGTGTTCATCTTCTTTTTGATTTGTCTACTTCATTGTCTTATATATTTATCGATCCTCGGTGTCATATTCCCACATTTCCTTGTGTCTTTGTACGCATGGACAAGACGAATCCACTGAGCGAAAAATATGCCAAATCACTGACAGTACATTAAACCTTCTCGCTCATGCAACGATCCTGCATACATATTGGCATTTCTCTTATCAAGCGATAGTTTACCTCATCAATAGATTTAATTCACCAACCCATAGCAATGTTTCCCTATTTCATGTTGTATTTCATACTGACTCATATTACACATTTTTATGGGTTTTTGGTTGTGTCGTGTTCCCTTTTGTTCATCCTTATAATATAGGAACAAATTTTCGTATCAGTCGACACGATGTCTTTCTTGGTTATCAACCAAATTTCCATGGTTACATTGCCTGGATATTAAAAAACGAGACATGTTTACAGATCATTATGTTCAATTCAACAACTCCGCCTATGTTTTATAGCCGGTCCCAAGCCCGGATAAAGGAGGAGGGTTGTGTTAGGCCCTGACAGCCAGCGTAAAACCCTGTCGAATCTCATGAACATGGATCAACGAATCGGAATGGCATCGTATGATTCATGTAGCCGACTCCACCTAGTGGGATAAGGCTTTGTTGTTGTTGTTATATGTTCAATTCAACGTGTCCTGTCCATTTCATAGTTTTTGTATGATTCAATGCACCATGATTTGGACAATTGGTTCACCTTCCTCCTCCAATTGGTTCATATGTGTCCTGTCCATTATACTTCACCTCGGCTTTCCATTCCCAGGATTTGGACAATTGGTTCACCTTCCTCCTCCAAATATGACACTACAACCTGGCCTCCAATGTGTTGGATCATAAAGCACTAGGCTGTGGGGTGGGTGGGGGGCTTCCAAAATGTTCAGCACGAGTTAAACATTCTGAAAATATGACAGCTGCACTTTCCATGAGGGGATGGGATATCCGGCCTATTCAAATTTTCTGACCATTAACATTTCCACAAGTTGATTGGTCGCCTGTTTTAAAATATTCATTGGAAGTCAGATACATAGATCAATTCGACCTGGATAACACTGATCCCAATCAACATCTAAATAGTTGGTGCATTTTACAGATCATTGTCAGATAACGAGATAACTGGTGGAATACCTGAGCAATTTGGAAATCTTTCTAGTTTGCAAAGTTTAGATTTGGAGAACAATCATTTGAGCGGAGAGATACCAGCTTCTCTTGGCAAGTTGTCAAAGCTTCAGAAGTTGTAAGTAGGATCACAACTTTAATTACTTCTAAACTTTCATAAGGTTCCCCCAAATAATCTTATCTTTTGTATTTGTGTTCTGTAATCAGGTTTCTAAACCAAAATAATCTCTCTGGAGAGATTCCTGTATCTTTTTCTAACCTTGTGGCCTTAAACGACATGTAAGTATTTGCTTATTTTCTGTTTTAACAAGCAATCATTGTTTAGTTGGTTTTCGCTGTATTCTTAAGATAGGATTGACATTATGTACAATATATTTCGAGGCTTATGTCCATTTTTATTGACACACATTTCATCTTTTTGGCAGTCGCTTAGCATTCAATGATCTTTCGGGTCAGATACCTGATGCGCTATTTCAAGTAGTCATGTACAAGTATGAACAGATCGTAGAAATTGTTGCGTGTAAGTGGTCTAATTATGATGTTTGGTCTTATTTGGTTATTTTTCTACAGCTTTACAGGTAACCAACTAAATTGTGGCACAAATTTTTCACATCCTTGTGCATCAATAACGCAATCTCCAGGTAGTATTTTATGTTTCTTTTTTTTTCCAAAATTGGTTTCTGTTATCACCAAAAAGTGTGTTTCTTTGGGTTTCTTTTTTATGGAAGTGATGAACTAGCTCCTGACAGGAGACTCAAATAGTTCCAAGATAGGTGTTGTGCTGGGAAGTATTGGAGGAGTAATTGGAATCCTTATTCTAGTGGTTATGTTTTTTTATTGGAAAGCAAGAAGAAAAAGCTACCGGCAAGAGGTTTTCGTGGATGTTGCAGGTACCCTAACCTTTGTGTATGAAAATTCCATTTTACTAAATATCCACCACTTCTTTTCTGTGGTTGCTCTTATTATAGTGTTTTAGTTGTTCCCTTTCTGTTTAAGATGAAAATCATAATGGAATGGAGAAGCCAATCATTTCCCATAAGATATCATAATGGTGATGGGTAATCTTCACCTTGCAAATAAGAGGTTGTGAGTTTGACTCACAATACTTGAAGACTAATTTCGTACTACAAATGTGAAAATGGAGAAGGCAAGAAAATGAAGTCAAATGATTTTGTATTCCAATATTTTAATTAGATACATCTTTCTGGTCATGCTGTCTGGAGTTTGTGTTAATGTGTAAAAGACTACTCAGGAGTATCTTATTTTGATATTCTTATGATTACAAAGGACTAGTGTCTTGTGGTACCCAGGTGAAGATGACCGTAGAATTGCATTTGGGCAACTGAAAAGATTTGCGTGGAGAGAATTGCAAATTGCAACTGATAACTTCAGTGAGAAAAATGTTCTCGGTCAAGGAGGCTTTGGAAAAGTATATAAAGGAGTGCTTCCAGATGGCACAAAAATCGCCGTAAAACGGCTAACTGATTATGAAAGTCCTGGAGGAGAAGCTGCCTTCTTACGTGAAGTGGAGCTGATAAGTGTTGCTGTTCACAAAAATCTTTTGAGGTTGATTGGCTTCTGTACTACGCCTACAGAGCGGCTTCTTGTCTATCCTTTTATGCAAAATTTGAGTGTTGCTTATCGTTTACGAGGTACTATTCTCTTCTGTGACATTTAACAATATTATGATGGTAAGCACATGTTTACTCGATAACATATAGTTGTAAGCATCTACAATCAATGGTATATATTGAAGATTACATTGATTTTTAATTACATGGTTGGTTTCCCGTTTCTGTTATCTTTCCTCTAACTGTGGTGTCCTGCTATCATAACTTTTGTTGTACGAGAAACAACATATGCAGAATCATCAAAACATGTTTACTTGCTGATGTCTGGTTCTAAGTATATAAAATCAATTGCATATATAGCAAATTACATATATAGCAAATTACATATATAGCAAATTACATATAGTTTGGACTAATGCTATCACCATTTTGGCTTTATTTAGACGAAGTATGCAGGATCATCATTTGTAAAATGTCAAAAGTTTTATTCTTCTATTATTTCAATGTGAGGTGGTGCATTCTTCCAATTTTGGCGAATAGAACTTCCATTATTTCATTTCCTAGTTGGTTCTCCATTTTACGATGCTGCTTGTTGTAAAAGTGGGTTTTAATATCTTGATAATTACAGAATTCAAGCAAGGGGAACCAGTGTTAGCTTGGCCTTTGAGGAAACGAGTGGCTTTAGGCACTGCTCGTGGACTGGAATATCTCCATGAACATTGCAATCCAAAGATTATCCACCGTGACGTCAAAGCTGCCAATGTCTTGCTTGATGAAGATTTTGAAGCCGTCGTCGGGGATTTCGGCTTGGCGAAGCTGGTAGATGTGAGAAAGACATCTGTCACTACTCAAATTCGTGGAACTATGGGTCATATAGCACCAGAGTATCTGTCAACTGGGAAATCGTCCGAGAAGACGGATGTGTTTGGTTATGGCGTTATGCTTCTTGAGCTTGTTACTGGACAACGTGCAATAGACTTTTCACGATTGGAGGAAGAAGATGATGTGCTGTTACTTGACCATGTAAGCTCCCTGACTGCGAGCAATGTTTTCTTTTCATTTGATAATTCATCTCACTAATCCAACATGTTCATTGTGGCCTGAAATTCATGCTGAAGATGAAAAATCTTCCTGTGAATCAAACCATCTTGAAGGAGAACTAACTTGTGTCTCCCTTTTGGTTTCTTTATTTGCTTGCGCCTAAGAAATCTATTCAGTCTTTTTATGAAGAAAAGAAAAGAGAGGAAGATTGAAGGATAGAGATTGATTACAGACATGCTTTTGGTTGAGACAATATCACTCTTAATTTGTGCTTGACTGCTTTCTAGTTCTTCTCCTGTAGGTCAAGAAGTTGCAAAGAGAAAAGCGTTTGGATACAATCGTAGATCGCAACCTGAACAATAATTACGATGGCCAGGAGGTGGAGATGGTCATCCAGGTTGCTTTGCTTTGCACCCAACAATCGCCGGAGGACCGGCCTACAATGTCGGAAGTAGTCAGGATGCTAGAAGGGGAGGGACTGGCCGCAAGATGGGAAGAGTGGCAGCAAGTCGAAGTTACCCGGAGGCAAGAATATGAAAGGATAAGGACATTTAACTGGGGAGACGATTCCATGAATATCCAAGATGCAATTGAACTCTCTGGTGGAAGATAAGCAAGTTACATATTTATGTTCAAACGTGAAATTTATTCACCCATATGAATAATATTTGATAGTATATTTGTGTATAGATACAGTTCTCACCTGTTTGTCCAGAGTGTAACGTACATGCTCGTCCTCAAAATGGATCTTTGTCACGTTGGTAGTAAAATAAAGTAGAATAATCTTCAGTTCCTATTTTCATTAAGTGATAGTACAACACGTAGTCACATTGCAGACATTGGAATGCAACATGGGAGGTGATGATCGATTCTTAGGAGTTGAATGACATGTTCTAATATGCCCCCTCAAGCACGGCTGGGGCGCATACCAAAGATGCAACTTGTCACATAAGACTACTGGCTTTGTAAGAATATCTTCCATTTGGTCTTTGGTGGAGATGTAGCCGATGCACAATCAATTGACTTGCAACTTCTTCACGAACGAAATGAAAATCAATCTGGATATGTTTTGTTCTTGCATGGAAGACAGGGTTGGCGGATAGGTAGGTGGGCCCGATGTTGTCGCATCACAAGATAGTCGGTGAGGAGAGCAGGGCACCAAGCTCGGAGAGGAGAGATCAAAGCCAAATTAGCTCAGCGGTAGCATTGGCAAGGGCTTTGTATTATGACTTAGTGGAGAGCACGGTGCGTTGTTTCTTGGCATACTAGGAGATTAAATTGTTGCCCAAGCAAATGGCGAAGCCACCAACGGATTTGTGATCGATTGAGCAACCTGCCCAATCAACATCGGAGTATGCTGGGAGGTGAAATGTGTTAGATGAGTTGATGTACAGACTCATGGAGGCAGTAGCTTTAAGATAGCGGAGTATGCGCTCGACACTTTGACAATGTTCTTCAGTTGGAGAATGGAGGAACTGACACACAAAATTTACATCATAAGAGACATCGGTACCATATGGTGCCAACAGTGATGCGATAGTTCGTGGCATCCTTGTAGGTGGGGGGGGGGGGGGGGGGAGGGGGGATATGGGGGCAGTTGCAGTGAGGCATGTGGTGGCAGCAAGCAAGGATTTGGCTGCTATAGCATCTTGTATTTTGGCATTGCGGAGGATGTCATAAATGTACTTGTTGATGTGCCTTGAATTATATACCCTATACTCAAAATTATGAAAGAAAAGAAAAAAAAATGAGAAGGAAAAATGAGGATATGTGGCGGAAGCGGAGGGCTTGGGCCGTTATATACGAGGGTTAGGGTTTTATATGATGGACTCTCTTTTGGCTCATAGTGAAATTCTTCTGGCGGCGGCCTCCTTTGCCCGTGGATGTTTCTCTCTTGTTCACATTGATCAAGAGGGTTTTACCACGTTAAATCTTTGTGTTCATCTTCTCTTTTCTTTCGTTGTTTTCATTGTTCATCGATCCTCGATGTTTTATGCCCAACAAATTAGTATCAGAGCCGAGTTTCTTTCCACGAAGATGACTACAACGAAGTTCGACGGGAACACAAATTTCAGTCTGTGGCAAGTTCGGATGCTTGCCATCCTGGTTCAAAACGGATTGAAGAAGACGCTATCGGGTCAGAAGCCGGATGCCATGGAGGCGTCCGCCTGGGAGGAACTCGACGAGAAGGCGTTGTCTGCGATCCAGTTGTGCCTGACGAACGATGTTCTTCAGGAAGTCCTCGCAGAGAAGACGACGGCTGGTCTCTGGACGAAGTTGGAAACTCTGTATCTGACAAAAACCCTAGCGAATCGACTTGTGTTGAAGCAGCGGCTGTACACCTTTCGTATGGCTGAAGGTATGTCGATCAAATCGCACATCAGTGAGTTCATTGCCCTAATCAATGATTTGAAGAACGTAGATGCGAAAGTTGATGATGAAGATCAGGCCCTATTACTCCTTTGTTCTCTGCCATCTTCATATAAAACTTTTAAAGAGACGATGATCTACGGTAGGGACAAACTCACGTTTGATGATGTTAAGGGCAGACTGTTGAGCAAAGAAAAGTTGGATAACGAATTGGGATCAAGCAGTAAATCTGATGATCAAGCCTTTTAGGTCTGATCGCAAGAGGTAGATATCAGACGAGAAATCAAAATCAAGATATCCAGATCCAAGTCGAAGAACAGAGATAAAGTCTGCAATTATTGCAAGAAGAAGGGTTATATCAAAGCAGAGTATTACAAATTACAGAATAAGAATAAAAGCATTAACGATGGCAATGAGAAGGGAAATCAGAAGGCTGAAGTTGCAGATGTCGGTGTAGCAGAAAGTGAGAATGAAGATGTTCTATTGGTAACGACATCAAACAAATTCAGATCATCAAGTGAATGGATTCTCGATTCTAGATGCTCATACCATATGTGTTCCAATCGAGATTGGTTCTCTACATACAAATTTATTAAATGTGGAGTTGTTCTTATGGGCAACAATGCTGCCTGTAAGACTGTTGGTATTGGGTCCATCTAGATTAAGATGCATGATGGGATTATTAGGACATTATCTGAAGTGAGACATGTTCCTGATCTGAAGAAGAATCTTATTTCTCTCGGCGTCTTAGACTCAAATGGTTGCAAAGTTGTTATTGAGTCTAGTGGAATGAAGATTTCCCGTGGTGCTCTTGTGTTGATGAAAAACCTCAAAATCGGTAGCTTGTATGTTCTCCAAGCTTTGACGGTGATAGGTTCAGCAACAGTCTCATCTACCTCAGAAGAAGATTGCACAAAGTTATGGCACATGCGTTTGGGCCATATGAGTGAGAAGGACATGCAAGTTCTTAGCAACAGAGGTCTTCTTCCTGGTGTAAAAGTTGGAAAATTAGAGCTGTGTGAGCATTGTATCTTCGGAAAGCAGAAGAGAGTTAGTTTCGGCTCAGCTATTCATAAGACGAAGGGAACTCTTGATTACATTTATTCAGATTTATGGGGTCCTTCTTAGGTTCCTTCGAAAGGAGGAAACATGTATTTGCTGACATTCTCTAGAAAAGTTTGGATTTATTTTCTGAAGCATAAAGATGATGTATTTGAAACATTCAAGTCATGGAAGACTCTGCTAGAGAAGCAATCTGAAAAAGTTGTGAAGATGCTGATGACTGACAATGGACTAGAATTCTGTAATTCTAAGTTCAATAAATTTTGTGACAAAGAAAGCATTGCAAGACATCACATAGTTGTGAGAACTCCACAACAGAATGAAGTCGCAGAAAGAATGAACAGAACTATACTAGACAGAGCACGATGTATGCTGTCAAATGCAGGACTTGGCAAGGAGTTTTGGGCAGAGGCTATCAATCTGACATGTTATTTAGTGAATCGGTCTCCTCACCGATCCTTAGACTTAAAAATTCTTGAAGAAGTGTGGTCAGGTAATTCTCCTAATTACTCACATTTAAGAGTTTTCGGTTGTCCTGCATATGCACATGTTAATGATGGAAAGCTTGAACCTAGAGCTAGGAAGTGCATATTTCTTGATTATAAATATGGTGTTAAAGGTTATAGATTATGATGTCCTGAAACCAAGAAATTTATTATAAGTAGAGATGTTATTTTTAATGAATCTGTGATGCTTTACTCGAGAAAAGATTTGTCTATTATTGATGATACAGAAAACAAAAGACTTTAGAGAAGGTGGCGTTAGAACTTTCAAATTCTTATGATGAAAAGAATGATACTCCTGATGCTCCTGAAGTTCGTACGTCACCTCAAGTTCAGCAGCAATACATGTTAGCTCGTGATAGACCGATGAGAGAAATAAAAGCACCTCAAAGGCTCGGATTTGAAGAACTGGTGGCTTATGCATTAAGTGTTGCTGAAGATATTGAGTTACCTGATCCTTTCTCCTATTCTGAAGCTATTCGAAATCCTGATTGCAATAAGTGATTAATAGCAATACATGAGGAGATGAAATCTCTACAGAAGAATGACACTTGGGATCTTGTAAAACAACCCGTGAATAAGAAGATTGTTGGCTGCAAATGGGTGTTCAAGAAGAAAGAAGGAATCAATAATGAAGATACAAAGTACAAAGCAAGATTGGTAGAAAAATGGTACAATCAAGTGGAGGGTGTTGATTTTCATGATGTGTTCTCTATAGTTGTGAAACATACTTCTATTCATACTTTACTTGCTATTGTTGCTTTGCAGAATCTTAAACTTGAGCAGTTAGATGTTAAGATTGTATTCTTACATGGCGATCTAGAAGAAGATATATATATGGAGCAGCTAGAGAGTTTTCATGTTGAAAGTAGAGAAGATCAAGTTTGCCATCTGAAGAAGTCCTTGTATGGACTTAAACAATCCCCTCGACAATGGTATAAAAGGTTTGATTCATTCATGTTGAGTATTGGTTTTGCTAGAAGCAAATATGATAGTTGTGTTTATTTGAATCAACTTGCCGATGGTTCATTTATTTATTTGTTGCTCTATGTTGATGATATGTTAATTGCAGCGAAAGACATATCTGAAATTAACATTTTGAAAAATAAGTTAAGTTCTGAATTTGAGATGAAGGATCTTGGAACAACAAAGAAGATTTTGGGAATGGAATTTTCTAGAGACAGAAGCTCATGAAGACTATTTCTGTCTCAACAGAAATATATTGAAAAAGTCTTGAAGCGTTTTGGAATGCAAAACACTAAGGCTGTCAGTATACCAATTGCGGCACACTTTAAACTCTCAGCTTCATGTTCACCGAAATCTGATAAAGACAAAAGATATATATCAAAAGTTCCTTACTGTAGTGCAGTTGGTAGCATTACGTATACAATGGTTTGCACTCGTCTAGATATATCTCATGCTGTCAGTGTTATTAGTAGATATATATCTAATTCAGGAAAGAAGCACTGAGAAGCTGTTAAGTGGATACTGAGATATTTAAGAGGTACTTCTGATGTATGCTTGGAATTTGGTAGAAATTCAGCTGGACTGATTAACTATGTTGATTCAAATTTTGCAGGAGACCTTGATAGAAGAAGGTCCCTAACTGTTATGTCTTTATTATTACTGATTGTGCTGTGAGTTGAAAAGCTATTTTGCCATTATTCACCACTGAAGCTGAATACATGGCCATCACTGAAGCTGTAAAAGAAGCTATCTGGTTGAGAGGATTAGTTGGTGAGCTCACTATGAAAGAGGAAGTTACTGTCATATATTGTGACAGTCAGAGTGCAATACATCTTACTAAAGATCAAATGTATCATGAAAGGACAAAGCACATTGATGTGAGATATCATTTTGTTCGTGATATTGTGAAAAAGCAAGATGTTCAAGTTTAGAAGATTAGCACCCATGACAATCCAACAGATATGATGATAAAGAGCTTACCTGTTGCCAAGTTTAACTATTGTTCAGACTTGGCAGGCGTTACGCAAAGATCCAGCTAGGCCCACATGGGCCATTCGGCAAAGGAGAGCAAGTTGAGCATTTTATGTTTTGAGAGTTTTATAAAATTCAAGTCAAGGTGGAGATTTGTTGATGTGTCTTAAATTATATACCCTGTACCCAAAATTATGAAAGAAATAAAAAAAATGAGAAGGAAAAATGAGGATCTGTGGCAGAAGCGGAGGGCTTGGGCCGTTAGGGTTTAGCTCGTGGACCTTTATATATGAGGGTTAGGATTTTATATGATGGACTCTCTTTTGGCTCATAGTGAAATTCTTCTGATGGCGGTCTCCTTTGCCCGTGAATGTTTCTCTCTTGTTCATATTGATCAAGAGGATTTTATCATGTTAAATCTTTGTGTTCATCTTCTCTTTTCTTTAATTGTTTTCATTGTTCAACGATCCTCGGTGTTTTATTCCCAACAGTACTTATGCTAAGACAGAGCAAGGCCATGGCGATGCGGGGAGGACCTCAACACTGATCACGAACAACAAGCTTCTATTGAAGACTTGTGACAACCTGTTGCAGAAAGGCTGAGGAAGAACCTGTGATAATGAGATCATCAATATAAACAAGAATGAAACCACACTTGAGGATGTCCGATGTATGTACAAAGAATGATGGGGCAATGTTGTGACTAGTGTTTGGTGCCATGTCCGGGGAGCCTGTTTGAGGCCATATAGGGACTAAGTAGACATACGTGGTTGGCGTGATGTGCATCCAAAAAACCAGATGCCTATTCCATATAAACTTGTTCTCTGAGTAAACCATGGAGGAAATAATTGCCAATATCATGTTGGTGAAGAGGCCAGCGATTATAGACAACAATGGAGAGTACCACATGAATGGTCGTCGGCTTGACATGGGACTGAAGGTGTCACCATAATCCGCATATGGAGTTTGATGGTACTGATGCATGCAAAATATAACATATAATTAATCATGCATTTAATCACATTTCGATTTATTTTCATATAGCATGCATCAATTTATGGCTTTATTGACTTTAATTTTATAAAAATATAAATATATCCAACTTTTATGTTCTATTGCATAAAAAGGAAGAAAATTGAATCACAAAGCCACTGGAGAAAATCGTGCTCAAATCGGAGTTAAAACGGAGCTAGAAAGTGAAAATTAGTGATTGCTGTCAAGGCTGAAATTGAATATAACGGGTTGTGATGGGATCTACCGGTCGTGAAATAGGCCTATGAAACCACTTGATCAGGCCGTCAAAATGCATTTTTCATGTCAGAAATTTGCCCGAGTTACGGGCCATGAAAACATAATTTTTACTCCGATTTGGACTCTGTGAGGGCCGTGAAATCACCGTTACGAGCCATGAAATCCATATTACGGGACGTTACAAAACTCCTATGGGTCGTTACGAAGACTGATCAGATTTCTTCAACTTTTCTTAGGAGTTTCAATTGCAAATCAACTTCTTAAAATTTTCAATTGCAAATCAACGCCAAATCATACCATAAGTCATAGGGATCATTAGGAAACATATTTACTCATATTTCAAGAAGTTTTGGATGGTTTTAAAGTTCAATCAAACGAATTTTTATTATTTTGACATAAAAAGACTCCCAATAAAATCGAAACTTTATCAAAACTCTTGGGACACCTAGGGGAGGCTCTAAAAGATAGGAAAATTCATGCTTGAGACCTTGGGAATCGTGATTACTATAGAAGAAACATATTCAAGTTGAAGAAGATTGCTAGAGAAGGAGGAGTAACTCAGCATCATGTCCCCGCGATTGTTCTAGAGATTGTCTAAAGCAAGAATTCTTGTTCTCTCCTTATTGTTGGATGCTCCGTTACTTCGTCATTTTTATTCTAATCTTTTAGTTTGTGATAGAGATTTTTATTGTATCGAGAAAACTACATGAACTCGATTGTTAGATCCGAATTAATATAGTTATTTCAGTTTCTTTTAATTGTGATTGCTATGCTTAATGCTTTTAACTGAAATTATTCTATTCTAAGATAAGACTACAAACGGGTAAGTTTTAGGATTTAATAATTTTTAGCAAATAGTTCTTTAACTCATCATTTGTGCTAGATTTTATGCGGTCTATCAATTTGAACCCAGTGTGGATGACTGTTAGTTTAGGATATACAACTTAATGCATCTTAATATCTTTCTTAACTGAAGATTAACTTAGCATTTATGATCCTAAACTTTATGAGAGTTAAGATAGTTTGATTTACTCAGCGTAGAGGTCATTAATTTAGATAATCCTAATCCATCTCAAGAACTGAATCTATTTATCATTGTTACAATTTAATCATCACCGTGATTCATGTTAGTTAATCATCATCATTAATCATCCATAATCCTAAGGCTCAACACCCATTTATTGTATTTTCTATTTAATTTTTTACACGTTTATTTTCTATTTTCATATTACAATATCATTTTCTTCTCTTAGTGGATTATTGAGATATGTTAGATTTAACTAGTTCCTCGTGAATTCGATACTCTACTCCCTACTTTATTATTTGATACGACTAGCGCACTTGTTAGCAAATTTATTTGTTTCAAATTTAACGCATCAGGTACCCTTTGGCGATGAGCCAAGCTTTGTAGCACTCAAGGCCGCCATGAGGTTTTTGCTCGACTTTGAAGAGCCATCGACAACCAATAATTTTCATTGTGGGCGGTGACGAGGAACTAGATCCCATGATTTATTCTAAGGTAGTGTAGTAAATTCTTCAGACATTGCTTGGCGCTAGTAGGGTAGTTTGTTGGCTCTGAAGGAGGAGGTGGGAAGTTGGGAGGTGTTTGCAGGGTTGGTAGTGATAGTTAAGGCTTGGAGATCAGCAATATGAGGATAATTGATCTGTCGGTGCCAGCGAAGACTACGTGTTCTGGAGGGGGAAGGAGAGGAGGGGAACCAAGTGGTGTGAGGGTTGCCAACATGGTGGAGGACGAAGCGGAGGTGGAGGGAGGGGTGCTGGTGTGTTAGAGATAAGTTTGGTGATGATAAGGAGATTGACATCTAGGGAGATGTGGAGAGGGGTGGGTGCAGACGTGCGGTTGGTGATTGAAAGGAGAAAGGAATACTATCTTCATAAAAAAATCATGTGGCGTGAGATGTAGAGGCGACCAGAAGGAATATGAAGACAACAATAGCTTGATGTGTTAGGAGGATAACCAAGGAAGATAGGTAGGGAATGCATGTCAAATTTGTGGCAATTGTAAGGACGAGTGAGGAGGAAGGCAGAGCAACCAAAGGTGCGTAAAAAATTATAGTTGGGAGGGCATCCATAAAATGTCTCATAAGGTGAGAAAGGTGTAGAATTGGCATGGGCATTCTATTTATAAGATAGTAGGTAGCTTCGATCATTACAAGAAAATTGCCATTTTCCGACGGGCAATTTCCGACGGTTTGAAATCCGTCGCAATTTGCGATGGATTTTGCGACGGTTCAATTTCCGACGGATTTTCTGACGGTTACGACCTTCGAAAAGGAAAATAATAAATTTTATAATTTATTATATTCTTATTTTATTTTTCAACGGTTAAGAATGTCGATATTTCCGACGGATACCCATCCGTCGCAATTTGCGACGGATTTTCCGACGGTTACGACCGTCGGAAAGGAAAATAATAAATTTTATAATTTGTTATATTATTATTTTATTTTTCGACGGTTAGGAACGTCGATATTTCTGACGAATACCCATCCGTCGCAAATTGCGATGGATTTTCCGACGGTTACGACCGTCAGAAAGAAAAATAATAAATTATATAATTTATTATATTATTATTTAATTTTTCGACGATTAGGAATGTCGATATTTCCGACGGATATCCATCCGTCGCAAAATCCGCCGCAATTTTCGACGGTCGTAACCGTCGGTAAATGTATAATAATATCATATAGAAGTATTTTATTAATATAACTAACGACGGTCCAAACCGTCGCAATTATCGACAGTTTCGACCGTCGGTAACGATTACCGATGGTTCAAATCGTCAGTAAAATAAAAAATAAATATTATATATAACTAAATATTTTTTCGACGGTCACAACCGTCGGTAACTTTAAAAATAATTAATATTTACATTTTTGACGGCCGGAGTCGTCGGTAATTAAAATTTCGTTATTCCGCTTTTCCTTTTTTCCTTTTTCCGCTTTCTCTTTCCCCTTATATATAATTCATCTCTCCCTCCTCTCCTCTCTCTCTCCCCCGGCCCGCACCGGACCCTCTCCCGCACCGCACCGGACGCCGGCGACCCTCTCCCGCACCGGACGCCGACGACCCTCTCCCGCACTGGCGACCATCTCTCGCGCCGGCGTCTCTCTCTCTTTCTCTCTCCGGCCGGAGGCCGCTGGTGGCCGGATCGGCCGCCGGGAATTCGGATCCAGCCGCCTGGCGGCGGATCCGGATCCGACATCGGCCGCTGGCCGCTGGCGGCCGAATCTGGCCGCCGGCCGGTTATTTTTGTTAAAATTATAAAAATTCTTTGCGACGGTCTTGACCGTCGAAACTTCGGCGGTCGCCCGACGGCCGCCCAGATTTTTGGCGGTAGCAACCGCCGATATTTGCGGCAGTCAACGAAACCGTCGAAAACTTCGGCGGTTCGACGGTCGTGACCGCCGAAGTTTCCGACAGTTTTGTCGACCGCCGGAAATATCGGCGGTCGTGACCCTCCGAAGTTTCGACGGTTTGTCGACTGCCGCAAATATCGGCAGTCACGACCGCCGAAAATCCGTCAAAATTTTCGACGGTTCCTTTCAAACCGTCGAAAATTGATTTGCGACGACCGTTTTTCGGACGTCCCGGTTTTCGTCGAAAAAACCGTCGGAAACGGTGTTTCCGACGGATTTTGGGAAAATTACCGACGTTTTCTACCGTCGGTAATCCCCAATTTTCTTGTAGTGGATGGCAAAATGCCAATATTGTCGTGGGGCATAAGCATGAAGAGAGCGAGTGAGTGTGGTTTCGACGATGTGTCGAATTTTACGCTTCACAGCGCTATTCTGTTCATGAATATGAGTACAGGTAAGGGCTGAAAATAAGAGGAAAGGACTAGGAACTCACCTCAACAAAGATTTTTATTGAATTGGCGTGTCAACAATACTTGACAGTTAGAGAAGCTTAGATACATTAGACTAGTGGCGAATCGAAAAAACGGAAGAGTAGAGAAAAATTATCAACAGAGAACAAACTGACCATCACTCGCCAGGTGGGGAGCTGGTCTCCAAAACATCAACGTAGAGAAGGTCTACTGGTTATTTGCTGTGATATGGCGAAGGAGGCATGCAGAGCACTTGGAAGCAAATGGAACATGCATGATGTATGCATCACCCATGATTTCCAAGCATCCATCCATGTATGTGTGCATCAATATAACTATAAATAGTTGAAATACTCATTGAGAATCTTAATCCAACATTATGTTGCTGTCGTAACAGGGAATTGTCAATAAAAGAGATTATACTTTTTGGATAAATTCTAAAAGATATTGAGCATCATAAATGATTTTTTAAACTCAATAAATCCATGTAAAAAAATTGAAATAATTAAAAGATAATCTAGTGATAATAAAGAGATGACATATTTATTGTGTGCATAAGTCAGGTCATTTCTTCGGCGAAAGAATTGACTTTTAAATTTTTGGTGATTTTTTAGAGCATAATAAATTACTCTAATTTTTTTTAGAATATTCTCATTTTTTTCATGTCGGGAACCTAATTTCAAATGAAAATATATGAGAAAAAAAATCTAAACATTATATATATATCACATTAGTTGTTGTAAAAGAAATTAAAATTTAACTCTCAATTTACAATTTTGATCTAAATATATTGAAGTGATGCATTATAATTCAAGATATTCCAATAAATTTTATATAAAATTCATTAAGATATATTAATAACTTGATAGTATTTAAGTTCAACTATATTGTAATAATTTAAATCAATAATATACCTAATCTGATGAGTAAGTGTGAGAAAAAAAGTAAAACTATGAAATATCATTTGAAAGCTGAAATGATATTTTAGCTATAATATTTTTTTTTTAAAAATACATTTGGATTGGGTCGGATCCCGTTGCCTTTATTTAGTTAGGAGACCTAATTTAAACAATGGTTTTATGTTCTCCAAAAGAACTAATCTAATTTTTAATTGGGGTCCAATTTTTAATGTTTTTGGATTCAACTTTTTTGAATTAGATAGAAGTGGACAAATTTTTACTTACAATGCTATTTCTCACCGAAAATGCTTTCAATCATGATAGAATATCATCAAGCTCATCTAAAAAATGTTGAGGATAAGGATAAATTATGTCAAATGCCCTTCAACTTTGATGTTTTTCCAGTGGTACCCCCTAACTTCATTTTGTAACATGAATGCCCTCCATCTTTGAACTCGTTTCACCCGATGTCCTTTTTACCTGCGATCGAACATTTTCCAGTTATTTGATGTGGCACCCACGCAGCAACTTTCTCTCTCCTCCACGTAAGAAACCATCTGACATGTCATTTCTCTCTCCTATGTGGCATGATTAAATAATTAAAAAAAGAGAGAAGAGGTACCACCCCTTCCCTCGACCTCCAGCGGCCTTAGGGTGGGGGGTGGGGTGTCGCTAGAGCATGTAGGGGGAGGGTGTCGCCCCCCTCGAGCTCGGGTGTGTGTGTGCGGGCGAGCTCGCCAGAGTGGTGCCTCTTCTCTCTTTCTTTTTTTAATTATTATATTATATTATTTTTATTTTATATTATTATTTAATCATGCCACATAGGAGAGAGAAATGATATGTCGAATGATGTCTTAGGTGGAGGAGAGAGAAAATTATTATGTGGCCACAGTAGGTAACTGAGAAATGACCGATCACAAGTAAAAAAGGCATCGGGTGAAATAAGTTTAAAAATGGAGAGCATTCATGTTATAAAGTGAAGTTAGACCGTATTGTTGGAAAATGACCAAAGTTAGAGGGCGTTTGGCATAATTTACCCTTGAAGATAACAATATCAACAAACCACAATTCAATAAGTTAAAAAGTCATAACTTATGTATTATCGGATATTCCACTTGAGTAAAACAATACTAAATATTATGTCCTCATTCTTGAGTAATACTTATTATTCTGGTTTAACATATATGATATAACAATAAGCTTTAAGCAACACATACTTTCACAGTTCATATATGTAATATATATCTGTACATCTTATATGATCATATCAAAGGTACAACATCATATTGCACATTGTGAGTGACACATTATTTCACAAATTATGTATGGATGTACATGTCATATCACTATCTAACCAGTCATCCCTTTTGGGATATTTGTCGGCCTTGTCGAGGAGGACATTGATTTTAGAGATGGCCTTTATGAATGCAATAAGTTGATTCACGTTGTGTTTCCACAATTTGAATCAAATGACAATGAGCTTCAAATAATTTAAAATCTCTTGTGAAAATATATCATTGTTGGTCTTCAAAGTCTTTCAACCATACAAAGTAAACTATCAATCTTGCAAGTCTTTCAACTATAGAAAGTAAACTATTGGTCCAGCAAGGATAATGCAAATGCATGATGAATTCAATGCAAAGGCATGATTTTTCATGTTCATATCTTTCTATGTAACATGTAATTGCATATCATATCTTGTAGGAGATAATTGCACCATGATAGTGATATTTGGGTTTTCTAGTGATAACTTGATGAAATTAAAGAAAAGGTCAATTTTTTTTTTAATTTTGGGTCTCCCAACTCACTAGCTGCAAGTGCACAGGTAAGTTGTAGTAGACTCAGGTTATCGTATCCATAAAGATTTGAAGTTCTAAACTACCTAAAAATAGTTTAGATTAATCCTAAGTAAGGTGGCTAAAATAGATTTTTAATTGGAAGTGAAAACAATTTTTTTAACAAGTGCAGAATGATAACAAATTTTGGGATTATGAAAATGTTTGCAAAACTGAATTATAAATGCTAAATTAATGGCTAGAAAGGTTTAACTATCAATGAGGAAGGTTATTCTATGATTTGGAATTCATCTAAATTAGTTAAGGATGGAATGGATCAAGTTATCATTAAATGTCCAACTTTGATTCAATCATGAAAATGGCTGTTCCCACAGCTCAATTGGCATCTAACTAAGCAACATATTGTCATATAATTGTTAGCTAGATTGAATCAATAGAGGGTCCTCACTGAAAATCAAGTTATCATTCAGCTCAATGGGGAGTTCATTGCTGATTTTTTTCAATTCAAAGAAATTCTGCAATGATAACTTGTGATTGCATTCATAAAAAGATGGAATCATTCCAATCAATCAAACCAGGATGAAATCTACTCAAATATGGTGCTTGTGCTTCTTGATTCATCTCTGAATTCCAGGGGGATTTAAATTCAACCTCTCGGTTGCAAAATGAAATGAAATCCACACAAACACAATTCAATTGGAAATGCAAAGCATATAACCATAGGAATTCATAATTGCCATTGCTCCTTGGCCTATCTCTAGATCTCAAGGATGACCTAATGCTTACTTCTCAGCGGTGGATTAAGTTGAGGCTTAACAATGGAAATCAAAATTTAAATAGAAACCAGAAAACAAGATTCTGCAATTCAGAAAAATCAGCAACAAGACCCTTAGAATTCAGGCTTGCCAAATGCCTCTTGATCTATCTCTGGACTGCAAGAGATTCCCATAGTACACCTCTCGATGATTTGATGAAATAAGGATGCTCACTTGGCAAATCAGATTCTAACCAGAAGAAAAATCAGAAGAACAGATTTATGAATAAATTCAGAAATCAGATTATGGAAAAACAGAATTGAACCTTAAGTTGTCAAACATCTTAATAGATTTCTGAATAAGATTAGAGTAAATACTAGCCTCTCAGATATTCAATTAATCCAATCCTTAATGACAAACAGATTCAACAGTTCAAAAAAATTCAGGTTCAAGAAATTCAGAAAACCAGAAACCAGAAAATCAGTATTTCAGAAATCAAAATTTTAAATCAATGGAAATCTAATTTACCAACTGATTCTTGACCCATCTCTAAACTGTAAGACATCTCTAAAGTTTACTTATCAGTGATTGGAAGAAATCAGGGGACTCAATTGGTAAAACTGATTTCAATAAGAAATAAAAAAAAATCAGAATTCAAGTTTTCATTTCAGAAAACAGTGGAACAATCTGATTTGAGTAAAATGATTGTCCAAACATCTTTATTCATTCTGAACAAGATAGGAACATTATCAACTTCCCAAGGACTCAATTAATCAGATTGTGAGTGAAGAATAGATTCAACAGCCACAGAAATCAGATTCAGATTAAAAAATTCAGGAAACTAGGAAATCAGAGTTCAGAAATCAAGTTTGCAATAAAATTGAATCCAGAAATCTGATATTATCTCATAATTCATTTCTGAAAGATGTTTAGATCAAATAAGACTTCTCAGTCATCAATTACACATGGATCTAATGACAACATAGCATAAATCAATGTAGAACATTTCTGAAATCTGAAATCAGGATTAATTTCAGTGCAGGATTATAACCAGTTCATATCCATCCAAAACTAATCTAGACTACTACCATATCCTAGAAGAAATGAAGTTTAGCTCCTCATAATTACAAAGCTTGACATCAATTGGAAGGAGAAACATATACAAATCATATTGATGCTTGAAGACTCTCGGCCAGCAGCAATAGGTCCAGTAGCAGCAGCTCCTTTCCTCTTCCAAACCCTTGAATGTCCAGCCCCCTCTCTCTGTTATATCCACCCTTGGATCAGCATCAGAATGTTCTTCCAAACCCTGATTAAGACATCTGTCCACTGCCAAAATTTCAGTTGCAGATTCCTTTTTGTGCAGGAAAAAGTAGATGGTCCCCCCTACTTTTTCCACTTTTTGACCACCTTTCTCCTTGCTACAAATCCCAAAATAGCAAGCATCAAAGCCCTTGAATGGTGTTTTGATAAATAAAAAATAAGATGATGATAGTTGCTAGCTCAGATATCAAATGAAATTGGGTGTTGTGCAAGAGTGATAACTTATATCGATATTAATGAATTTAGGGGCCCGGAATGATAACTTGTCACAAATAATGAAAATTGTCCAAATGTAAGTGATTCAAAGCATTAGAAGTATCAAATGGACTAGAGTAACAAGTGAGTGCATTCAAAAATCAAATATGAATGAGATTTCTAGGAAGTGATAACTTGGGTGCTAAAAAATGATAACTTATATGACTTAAAAATGATAACATGTGATAACTTGAGTTGTGGTTATCCAAATGTGATGAAATTTGATCAGCAATGAGTTAGAACAATAACAAAATGATTGCTTAAGGTCCCTTGCAGAATTAATGGTTTTGCATGTCGAAATGACAGAGTTGCCTTTTAACGATAACTTGGCACTTGAAAAATGATAACTTGTTCAAATGGGCTTAAAACTTTGCACAAGTTGAGATGTGACTATCCAAATATGATCCTATTGACGTGAAATAAACTTTCATTGGAAGAAGACTTATAAAATATAATGAACACAAAACTCATAATTTAGCTCAATAAAAACTGACCTTAGAAAACTATAGGATCATGCTACATTATGCTTTACTTTAGAATCATGAGAGATTGTTTAAGAGCTTAGTGTAAAATTCGTAACTCTTCATATAGAAATCTTATTATTGAGAATCATTTTTTTGTTAAAACTAGACTTCCTAAGATTGAAAAAACCAACCTTATAATTTATGTCATTCTATATTAATTTAGAAAATATCTATATATGGAGAAGTTTTGTCCTAATTTTAAAACTATCAGATGTGTTATGCACTAGAAAATTTATAATTCTCTATGTGTTTACTATTATCATGAAATTTCAATTGTTCCAAAAAAAAATTAGTTCCTTACTCTTATATTACAACATAAAACTCTACTGAAATAATGACTGAATTACATTTCAGCTTAGCTACTTTATGAAATAGCTTGAGTGATGTCTAGATTTTGATACATAACTTTCTATCCAGGCATACACATTTTAAAGGAAATAAAACTAGACTTCAAAAAATGGTTATGTTTTAATTTCATAATTTTTTAAAGTCCAAAATATCTAAGAACATTATTTTAAAGTTGCACCTTCAAATTCAAATAATAATTAGGATTTGTTCATCTTAAATCTCCCTCTTTCATAATTCCATCAAATAAAATATGAGGGAAGCTCTCATACATAAAAAAGTTTATCTTAATAAAATTTTCTAGAGCACATAGGAGGAGGGTGTCGCCCCCCCTCGAGCTCGGGTGTGTGTGTGTGGGGGGGGGGGGGGGGAGGGGGCGCGAGCTCGCCAGAGTGGGGCCTCTTCTCTCTTTCTTTTTTTTAATTATTATATTATATTTTTTTTATTTTATATTATTATTTAATCCATGTAGGAGAGAGAAATGACATGTCGAATGGTGTCTTACGTGGAGGAGAGAGAAAATTATTATGTGGGCGCAGTAGGTAAATGAGAAATGACCGATCACAGATAAAAAATTGATCGGGTGAAATAAGTTTAAAGATGGAGGACATTCGTGTTATAAAGTGAAGTTAGACCGTATCTCGACCAAAGTTAGAGGGCGTTTGACATAATTTACCCTTGAAGATAACAATATCAACAAACCACAATTCAATAAGTTAAAAACTCATAACTTAAGTATTATCGGATATTCCACTTGAGTAAAACAATACTAAATATTATGTCCTCATACTTGAGTAATACTTGTTATTCTGGTTTAACATATATGCTATAACAATAAGCTTTAAGCAACACATACTTTCACAGTTCATATATGTAACATATATCTGTACATCTTATATGATCATATCAAAGGCACAACATCATATTGCACATTATGAGTGACACATTATTTCACAAATTATGTATGGATGTACATGTCATATCACTATCTAACCAGCCATCCCTTTTGGGATATTTGTCGGCCTTGTCAAGGAGGACATTGATTTTAGAGATGGCCTTTATGAATGCAATAAGTTGATTCACGTTGTGTTTCCACAATTTGATTCAAATGACAACGAGCTTCAAATAATTTAAAATTTCTTATGAAAATATATCATTGTTGGTCTTGAAAGTCTTTCAACCATACAAAGTAAACTATCAATCTTGCAAGTCTTTCAACTATAGAAAGTAAACTATTGGTCCAGCAAGGATAATGCAAATGCATGATGAATTCAATGCAAAGGCATGATTTTTCATGTTCATATCTTTCTATGTAACATGTAATTGCATATCATATCTTGTAGGAGATAATTGCACCATAGCAATTAAATCACTTTCTAAGTTCACATAACATACATTCATATAAAATGTGCTTGCATATCACATCATGTAACATATAATCACGTGAATAGCTATCATTCGACTTCTAGATTCACATGGCATTTATTTTCATATAAGCACAAATATTTTATTTTAGTTTTGCATAAAACAAATTGGATGATGTACATTATAATATACGTGCAATTGGCAGTAGATCCTATTGACGTGAAATAAACTTTCATTGGAAGAAGACTTATAAAATATAATGAACACAAAACTCATAATTTAGCTCATTAAAAACTGACCTTAGAAAATTATAGGATCATGCTATATTATGCTTTACTTTAGAATCACGAGAGATTGTTTAAGAGCTTAGTGTAAAATTTGTAACTCTTCATATATAAATCTTATTATTGATAATCAATTTTTTGTTAAAACTAGACTTCCTAAGATTGAAAAAACCAACCTTATAATTTATGTCATTCTATATTAATTTAGAAAATTTTTATATATGGAGAAGTTTTGTCCTAATTTTAAAACTATCAGATGTGTTATGCACTAGAAAATTTATAATTCTCTATGTGTTTACTCTTATCATGAAATTTCAATTGTTCCAAAAAAAATGAGTTCCTTACTCCTATGTTACAACATAAAACTCTAAGTACTGAAATAATGACTGAATTACATTTCAGCTTAGCTACTTTATGAAATAGCTTGAGTTATGTCTAGATTTTGATACATAACTTTCTATCCAGGCATACACATTTTAAAGGACATAAAACTAGACTTCAAAAGGCGGTTATATATTTAATTTCATAATTTTTTAAAGTCCAAAATATCTAAGAACATTATTTTAAAGTTGCACCTTCAAATTCAAACAATAATTAGGATTTGTTCATCTTAAATCTCCCTTCTTCATAATTCCATCAAACAAAATATGAGGGAAGATCTCATACATAAAAAATATTATCTTAATAAAATTTTACATGAATAATTTATATGAAAAGAGTTTTCCACTTACCTAAATTGAAACCCTAAAGATACCTTGATTTATTGTTGAATCTCCTTCCTGTTCTTCTATTTTTTCTTGGTTTTGTTGCTGCCTTGTTGAGGTCAGATGGGGGTAGCCAAGAAATGTTAGTAGGTAATAAATAGGAAAATAATTGAGGACTTTATCTATTCATTTACTTAACACATTACATTTAAATAATTAAGAAATCAAAATATTTTTTTGTTCGAAGAACTAAAGTGATAGTTTTTTATTATCTAATTTTGTACTATCATTTAACACAACACAATTTTGCAAAAAAAATATTAAATTTAATATTCAAAATACTTTAATATAAAGGAATAATTATTAAAACTTTATTTATCTTAATTTTAATATTTTTAAAATTAATCATTATGAATTAAGTAATTTTTCTATCACTTTCTGCACTCTAATAGTTGAAATTGGACTTTTCGACTTTAACATACATATATCATGATGTAAAATAATCACATTAATATAATATTAACACATTCAATAATATATAATTGAGGTAGGAATATATAACTAAAGGAATTAATAAAGATGGACTTCCGTGCGGGTGGTCTGGTGCCCGCACGGAGTTTTCCCGAGTTGGCCCCGCCCGGCACGGGCCCGGCCCAGGCACGACCCTTGGGTCGGGCCCGGGCTAGACTGTGCTGGGCTGCCAGCGTGATGCTGGGCACGGCCCAGCACAAACCCGGCGAACATGGACCCGGCTTGGACCAGCCCAGCAAACATGGGCGGCAAGTGGATACTGGGAGAGGAGGCAATGGCGCCGGCAGTCGACGGGGAGAGGTGTCGCGTCCTGCCAATCTGGACTCTTCCGTGTCGTCGTGCATCTCGATCTGCCACCCGAGCTTCTTCACAAGGGCCTGCGACTTTTCCTTCTCCTCCGGTGTGAACCTGGTCCGAAAGAGCTTCAAAGCACCAGCCTGGCAGATGTTGGGGAGAAACGTACGCCCTCGTCCTTGCCCTATGGCGGCGTATCAAAAGTCGACCTGACACTGATCCACCATTCATGAACTCCTGATATGCCGACACTGCGGTGAGTGGGGCTGTCATCATGTCTTCATTGTCGAGGATGGGGTCGGGGACTCCGAGTCCCCGGTGATTCCAACCCCGCCACTGGAGGCGATGCTGCCGCTGGGGACAACCGGCGACCGCACACTTGTGTTGTCGGCGTGTCGCGTAGCACGCCCCCATGGAAGGACCACAACGGCTCTTCCACGACTCCACCATGTCCACCCCTCATCCGGAGACGCCGACGACAACAGTCACTTGGCCCAAAGAGAGAGAGAGATGGTGAGCGAGCGAGAGTGCGAGAGTGAGCGAGCGAGAGAGAGAGAGACATAGAGAGAGAGAGAGAGAGATGTCGCTGGCAGTGGTGCACATAGTTTCAACAATGAACGGCTCCACCTTCTTCCTCGATCCCTCGGTTTCTCCTTCCCCTTTCACAAGGCTCGCAGGTTGCCCTCTCCCTTTTTTTTTCTTTTTTATTTTAGCAATTTGAGTTGAGCATATAAACAATTGATAAATTACAAAAAAGGTCCACGACCCCGACTCAATACGATTTAAAAATGGGCCATGTTGGCACGACATGGCCTGCGTGTCGCACCCTAATCATCCACGTTCAGAATGCCTAAGGGGTGCCGGCCTTGATCGTCGCTGCGCCAAGATCAAGCAGCCTCACCGTCGTCCGTCGTTCGTCGATCATTTGCCCTGCGCACACAACGAAAACCCACATGCACAATGCCTCTAGAGAATCACTCGGATATTGGGGAAAGCTTGGAAATATTATTAATTAAAAGATGTGTATACAAATCGGCTATAGGCCTCTATTTATACAAGTTTAGAGCCGGCTACTCTCTAACCTCCCTATTTTATCTTTCCAACAATTAAGGGATCCTCCTCGATCTCCTAATATGCAAAACTCCCTTTATGCTTTATCTTCTAAGTAAGATTTAAGCCAAGGACAATCCTCCTTACTTCCCCTGATGGTCGGCCAAAGAAATAAGTTTTCAATTTATCTCTTTCCAACTGCCACCTTTCCTTATCTGGAATAACCACATGATTGTTATGGATGCTAGCCTTCCTTCTCGAAGCTTGCCACCTTTATTAAACTTCTGTGATGCGCCGAATTGCCTCAGACCTTCGCCGCCATGTTGTCTCGTCCCACTCCGCAGTGCTGCGCTCACCATGCCATGCCGCGCCAAAGTGCGCATAATGCCAAACCAAGCATTATGCCACTTTGGGCAGGAACTCTCATCCCACAACGTCTCCTCGCCTCACCTCGAAATGCTGCTCGTCCCAAAGGTCTTCACATTGTCCCAAGAAGCCTCCATGCTCTCGGGGCACGCCATGCCCCAAAAGCCCACCTAGGGCGAGGGGTGACAATCCTCCCCACCGAAGGTGTTGCCGCCCTCGGCAATGTTGGATCTTCATGTGTAGTCGCCGTTTGGCTAGACTCGTCCACCTGGCTCCTTCTTGCACTCAAAGGCTCCTCCTTCATAGTATTTCTTGAGCATGCTCATGTGAAGAATTGGATGAAGTTGTCACAATCTCGGGGGAAGCTCCACTCGGTAGGCCACCTTGCCTACCCTCTTGGTGATGATGAAGGGGCCTTAGTACCTCTTCATCAGCCCTTGGTGTAGGAACTCCAAGTGCTTTCGCCGTTGGTGTGCAAACTTCTTCGTCTTCCTCATGAATTTGTCCAGCAGTGCCTTGGACTCCTCCACTTGGTCTTGTCATCCTCGGGTGACTTGGTATGCGGCTGGGCACCTCCTAGTGTACCTGGTTGTGAGTGCGGCCAATGTCACATGCTGCCGCCCTGTGACGATATCGAAGGCACTCTACTTCATGGCTTCACTCTTCTACATGTTGTAGGAGAATTGTGCCATGTCCAGCAACTTGGACCAATTCTCCTGATTGGCCACCACAAAGTGTCGGAGATAAATCTCAAATGGTTGGCCCGCTCGTCTGGCCATCAGTTTGCGGGTGGAATGCGATGGAGAAGCGCAGAGCTTGAAGAGCTCCCTCCTAAAGTGACCCGTGAATCGAGGGTCATGGTCACTGATGATAACCTCTGAAATGCCCCATAGCTTAGTGACGTTCCTCACGAACAGTTGGGCGACTTCCTCCGTCGAACAATGCTTGGGCGCCGAGATGAATGTGTCGTACTTCGAGAATTTGTCGACCACCACCATGATCGATCTTGCTCCACCTGACTTGGGCAACGCCGAGATGAAATCCATGGCCACCACCTGCCATGGAAGATCGGGGACGAGCAGGGGCTCCGACAGCCCTGATGACTTTCGTTGCTTGACCTTGTCCTATTGGCATGTGAGGCACATCCGCACGTAGGCCTCGACGTCCTCCGTCAATTGGGGCTAGTAGAAGGAGTCCTCCACCAATGCCAACGTCCGGGCTACGCCAAGATGGCCAACCCACTTTGAGTCATGGCAATCCTTCACGATCACCCGCCGAAGACCCTCCCACCGTGGGACGTAGAGTTGATGCCCCACCATGAAGAGGAGGCCTTCCTCTTTCTAGAGCCTCCTAGATTTTCCCTCCTCGATAAATCGCATAAGCTCCATTGCTCTGGAGTGGCGAGTTTGCTCCTAGAAATACAAGGAAGCCACGTTGTTGGTTTTTACCACTACCATGCATATGAGATGATCGCATCGCCCTTCAGGTCTTCGAAAGTCCCCGGACGTTCCTCCATATGTTGCTACTTCAGGTCCTCTTCAGCATGTCGGAGAGGGGCGAGGCTCGCCGCAAGTACCCCTTCCCACATTAGGAAGCTCTTACGCACTCCTTGGCACCAACTTCTATCGATGGCCACCTACGATGCCAATGACCTTGGGGCAGCCGCTGCTAACTTCAGCCGTCTTGCGTCTCATGGGAGCTTCAAGAAGGACTCGTCTCTGGGTCCGTCCAGGAACTACTTCTTGTTCCAACCCTCTCCTCCTGAGGCCAGGACTTGGAAGCTCCAAAATCAAGCCACTCCCTTCGGCTCCCCGGGCAGTCTCGTCGAAGATGTGGCCCTCCACATCCAAAGCATTTGAGACCCTTGGGCAGAAGCTTTCTCCTTCCTCCATCCTAGGTGTTGGCCTTCAAACCACGCAAGGGCATTGAACTTGAGTAGTCAGGTTCGTCCTGAATGTTCTCCTCGATGTAGGAGTGTTGCTGCATCATTTCTTCTTCCATGAGCATCATTCGGTCATGGAACTTCTTCTCCGTCCATACCACTTCTCCTGCTAGAGCCCCTTTGAACCTCATTTCGGAGGAACATACGGTTGGAATGAAACCTTCGAGTCTCATTGCTCAAACGTCCAATTCTTCGATGGTCTTCCGAACCTGCCGGGAGGTCCCATCTTCCGCCACTCCTTGCACTGAACCTTTCCTAAAGCCCTCCTCCGCGGATATGGCAGTGAGCATCCGTGACTTGGGAGTGGCTCTCGTCGTCGGCACTTCATGCTTTGCTCTCTGAAATACCAACTGAACACCACCTTGAGTTAGTGTTACCTCTTCCAAACTGTCGATGAAATCTATGACTAGGACGAAGCGGTGGTCGTCTATCTCGGCGACCATCAGGTTGAGGGTGCCCTCCGAATATCCTTGGCCACTCCAAGGATCAGCGGGACGTTGCATCCACCATTTTCTTGAGTATAGGCTCCTTAGTGGACGACACGCCAAGGTACGCCGTCTCCTGCATCACGAGGAAGTTCTGTGTCGCCCCTAAATCAACTAGGGCGAATGTGGTGTGGCCATTCACCACGACTTCTGTGAACACCACATGTCTCTCTTCACTCCTTTGGTAGGAATTGTCACTGTTGTGGCCGTCAAGGCCATAATGGACCCGATGTGTGCGGCCCCTTCTTCGTCGTCTAAAGTTGCGGCCATGCCCGCCAGACCTGCCTTCTTGCCATCGGCCTTGGACGCATTCGCCACCTTTTCTTCGCGGCAATGCGTCTCTTCTCATCCACCTTGCCCTTGTCCTTGGCCTACATGTCAAGGTCTCAGTTGGCTGTGAACTCCACCAGAGCTTCGGCCGCGACCAGAGCTCATGGTCGTCACCTTCTGCTCTCTTGCGCTGCCCAGGGCTTCAACCCTCACAAGAAGAAGAAGAGCCATGTCGACTATTCCATCATGCCCAACATCTACAACATGATCGGTTGGAATCGCTCGATATAATCTTTCATTGAGCTCGTCTGACGCAATGCCGTTAGCTTGTTCATGATAACCTCCTGGGTATTATCGGGGTAGAACTGCTTCTTTAGTTATTTCTTGAAATCGCTCCACGTGTCAACGATGACTGTGGCCTTTGCGATCTCCTCCTCCATGCGCATCCACCATAGAAGCACGCCGTCCGCCATGTACCGGACAATCATGTCGATCTGGTCCTTCTTGACTACGATATTGCTGGTCTTGAAGCCTTTCTTCAAGCACCAGATGAAGTCATCGATGGTCATCGTCTCGGACGCCATCGTACTTTTTTGGTTCAAGGCCCATGAACTTCGGGGCAGACGTACGCACCGGCAGCCCTCCTACGTATAGGAACTGGCGCTTCATCAAGAGAAGGTCGACCTCCATCGCCTTAATCTTCGTGTCCATAGCCTCCTCCATGGCTCGAAGACGCGCCGCCATGTCCTTCAGCGCAGCCGCGCCCTCCTCGAGCGCCAAACCGTGCTGCCCCGCCATGGCTTCTAGGCAAGGACCGCCACATCCGTGTCCCAGAGCTTCTACCCCAAGGTCTCGACTTGCCTCTCCAAGTTGCCCATTGGTTCCTTGGACCTCCCGCGAGTCGTACATCTCCTTTCCCCACCGCCCACGCTGCCAGCACCTGGACTACCACCGCCTGTGGCCGTGTCCCACGCGCATTGGCCGTCCCCTCCGGCTGTCTCCCACACGCCATGGCCGCTGCCTCTTCGGTTGCCTCTACTTCAACGGTGCGGCTTCTCGTCGAAGGTCCCTCTCCTTCTCCAGACATTATTGCAGAAATCTCGCTCTGACCACGTTGTCACGCCCTAAACATCCACATCTAGAATGCGTAAGAGGTGTCGTCCCTGATCGTCGCTGCATCGAGATCAAGCATCCTCACTAGTCGTTCGCCGCTTTCCGGTCGTCCGCCATGCACACACAACGAAAACCCACACGAACAATGCCTCTAGAGAATCACTCGGATATAGGGGAAGGCGATGTGTATACAAGTCAGCCATAAGCCTCTATTTATATAAGTTTAGTGCCAACTACTCTAACCTCCTTATTTTATCTTTCCAACAATTAAGGGATCCTCCTCGATCTCTTAATCTGCAAAACCCTCTTTAGGCTTTATCTTCTTAGTAAGATTTAAGCCAAGGACAATCCTTCTTGATTCATCTCTTTCCAACCGTTAACCTTCCAACCACCACTTTTTCTTATCAAGAATAACTGTATGGTTTTTATGGAGGCTAGCCTTCCTTCTCGAAGTTTGCAATTTTTATTGAACTTTTGGGATGGGCCTCAGACCTTCGCCGCCATGCTGCTGCGCCCCGCTCCGTTGTGCCACGCCCGCCTTGCCATGCCGCGCGCTGCCAAAGTGCGCATAATGCCAAATCCAGCATTATACCACTTTGGGTAGGAACTCTCGTCCCACGACATCTTCTCGCCTCGCCTCGCAATGCTGCTCATCCCAAAGGTCTTCACATTGTCCCAAGAAGCCTCCACGCTCTCGGGGCATGCCCCGCCAGACACAGGCGTGGAGCGCCCCCAAAGGTTGCCTCGGGCGAGGGGTGACACGCGACTCAGTCAAACACGGTTTGACCAGCTCGGGTAAGCCTGTTTGTCCATCATTAGAATTAGTATAAACAAAATAAAGGTATTATCTGAATAACTGGCAAAAGATGTATTCCATGGTCCAAAGTATCTGACGTCGAAATCTTGATCCTAGTGCGACAAACATGACAGCATTTCAACATGACTTACGTGGGACTGTAGACAAACCACAAGAAGCATGCATTTGCCATTTTATAGGCGTGCACAATCGGTTTCTACAACCATCACATTAGCGGTTCATAATGTGTTCCAACTAGTTACTGCTATATGGTTTGCTCAAAAAGCCCATTAGGGGCATCAAGTCCAACATTTTATTTATGAAAACTGAGGAATCAAAAGATAAAGATGTTGATAAAGTCTGCCCTTGCATTAATCGTGGAAGACCTGATGCAGTGCAGGAGTGGAGTTCTAGATATGAGGCAAATTTGTTTGGTAAATCTTGCGCCGTTCTGGATCCACAATTCTGAACTCAGTCAAGGAATTCAATCAATGGCTCTGGAGACGGTACTTCTGATGGGAAAATCCGAGAACAAGGAGAGAAGATCGCAGAGAGATTGCAGAAAAATAGAGGAGACACACGAAATTTACCCAGGTTCACCCTTGAGATGAGGGCTACGTCCTGCAAAGAGGTTCCACTATATCGTTTAGGTTTACAGCCGCCACACCAAATTATATCAAAAATTAGGCTATTAATAGCCTCTCCAAACCGGGTTTAAAATCCAAACAAACAGAGAAAAAACTTAATCCGAATCACACGGGCCGGCTAAACAAAAGCTCAAAACCCGTCTAGGTTTCGGGGGCGCTGCCCCCGAACCCCCGCCCGCTCACCGGCGAGCGGAACCGCCGTCGGGGGGCGGGACCCCCCGAACCTCCCCTTTCGTTCGTACGCTAACAATATTATTAATTGGGTAATACTCAGATTCCCCTAAGTTCACGTGAGCGAACCCGATGTGAGAAACAAAGGTCCCTGAAGTATTCACCAACTCTAACAACTTCTTGGCTCCATAGCGAGGAAAGCTGTGGATTTGGCAGCAGACTCCGTCGGAGGACCGCTCGTAGTTGCGTGGGATTTGGACAATGGGTTGAACGATCTTCAGAGGCATCTACTGTATATTCAGCCTATGCTTGAAGATGCAGAGGAGCGGCAGAAGGTGAACGTGGCCGTGAGGATGTGGCTTCACGCACTGAAAGAAGTGGCCTACGAGGCCGACAACCTCCTCGATGACGTAGAGTATGAGATCCTGCGGAAAAGGGCAGGAGTTGGCAAGGTGCGTAACTTTTTTTCTTCCCACAACCAAATTGTCTTTCGTCTGAACATTGGGCGGAAACTAAATGATGTCCTAAAGAGGATACAAAAAATTGCGTCTGAGGGCAAGCAGTTCGACTTGAAAATTGGTTCGCAACCTGAAACTAGCGTGTTCAGTGAAACGTGCTCCTTTGTTAAAGCATCAGATGTTGTAGGCAGGGAGACCGGGAAAGTGCAGCTAATCCATTTGTTAATTGACAACTTGGGTAATAATATGAATGTCTCAGTGCTTGCTGTAGTTGGTATGGGAGGCCTCGGTAAAACTACGTTGGCTCAATTAATATACAACGACCCTCGAGTAGTGAATCATTTCCAGTTGCGTGCATGGATTTGCGTTTCTGATGTGTGGGTTACGAGATTTATCATTCAAGATATTATAGCCTCTATCCTGGAAAAAAAATGTGACTTGCCAACCTTGGAACTCCAGCAAACTTGCCTTCGGGAAGTTCTGACCGGTAAGAGGTATTTAATTGTGCTAGATGACGTTTGGAATGAAGAACGAGGAAAGTGGAAAGCTTTGAAGGACATTATGGACTGTGGTGAGAAAGGAAGTGCCATTCTCGTCACATACCGCAGCCAGAGAGTTTCAGAGATAATGTCAACGATCCAAAGTTACGATTTGTCATATTTGTCGGAGGATGACTCATGGACTTTGTTTAGCAGCAGAGCATTCGCCCCCCGATCCGAAACGCCGGAAGAACTTGTTGAGATCGGAAAAGCCATCGCTGAAAAGTGTGGCACTGTGGCCGATTGCCTCTTGCATTAGATATGATTGGGAGCTTGTTGTACATGGAAAGTGATAAGAGCCAGTGGTTGATGATTAAAGAGACTAGTAGCTTATGGAATTTGCAAACTGAAATATTTCCTGCACTGTGGCTGAGTTATAAGCACCTGCCTCCGTATTCCAAGCGATGCTTCGCCTTTTGTGCCGTATTTCCAAAGGATCATGTGATGGATAAGGATACGTTGATTAAGACGTGGATGGCTCATGGTTTTGTTCCTTCTTCTGATGGCATAAGATTAGAAGATAAAGGGCGTGAGATTTTTAACCAACTGGTTCAGAGGTCATTTCTTCATCATATAGAGAAAACAGAATCTTGGGACTATGGCTGTGCAACAACTTGCAGGATGCATGATCTTGTACATGATCTTGGGAATTCTATTGTAGGGAACGAGTATATGGCATTAACAGAAAAAGAACAAAAAGAGTCCCCTGAAGTTGCAGCACCAAAAGACGTATATCATTTGTCCATTTCGAGTGTGTACAAAAAGACGTGGAGAACCTCCTCGAAAATCCTTCGCTCGTTGCTTATACAAAACGTCCACGGGACCAAAATTCCGCCACACACTACGTTAAGAGTGTTACAACTACGAGGCTGCACTAAACCTCCAAGTTCGTTGGACCTTTTGCGACACCTACGATATCTAGACGTGTCCGATAGTAATGATATCAAAGAACTACCTGAATCCATGTGTACATTGTTCCACTTGCAAACATTGAATCTCTCTGGATCTATGTTGCAAGGGTACGGGTACGGTACCGGTACCGGGTACGAGTACGGGTACGGGATACGTCAAATTCTAAAAAATTAGGGTACGGGTACGGTAATATATTAAATATAAAATAAAATTTCATAAGATTTCTAGTATCTTCATATTATTTAAGTTTTCAAAATAAGTAATTAGTTATTCTCTTTACTATTATGTCTAAACGAGGAGTTATTAATAGTTTTCTTTCTCCTTATGACTTCTCATCTTTAACATCTATAAGTTTTATTGTTCACATTTGATAAAAACGTAGCAAAATATATGTGTATTATGTTCTCTAATATTAGTGCTTTCATGATCATCAATCATTAATTATTTTTTTTAGATTTTTATCTAACAAAATTTTGATATGGAGTACCCAGAAGCATAGGTACGAGTACCCACTGAAATACCAATTTTTTAAAAAATATTTTATTATTGGGTACGTATGGGTACGAGTACTCACAAGTACCCATGAAGTACCGGTACCGGGTACGTACCCGGTACGGGTACGTTGAGAAAATTGGAGTACCCATACATCATAGCTCTGGATGTACTGGATTGCTCAAGCTGCCTACAAGGATGGGATGCATGATCAGCCTCCGGCATCTCTGTTTTGAAGGTTGTAATGATCTAAAAGTAATGCCAAGAGGTATGGGACGACTGACCAACCTACAAACTCTAACTAAGTACATTGTGGGTGATGAGGCGAAAGGAAGGGGCATTGGAGAACTAAAAGCGCTGCCCCTCAGTTCGTTCAAATTTGAATTCTACAATATGAGGCATGTGAAAGATGCTGCACAAGCCATAGAAGCCAACCTTCACAAAAGATATACACCACCTGGAACTCTATTATTCTTCAGGATTATGTCCCCCTGGGAAAGTCGAGAATGAGGGAGATGGATCAGATCAAGTGTTGGAAGCTCTGAAGCCTCCAGGTGGGATAAAGGTCTTGAGAATATTCAACTATGCCGGATTAAAGTCGTCTAAGCCAACATGGATGGTAGAGCTTCAACACTTGGTACAACTTAAGCTGTACGACTGCAGAGAATGCCATGGACTTCCACCACTTTGGCGGTTGAAATCTCTTGAGAAGCTCTCTTTAGATATTATGGCAAGTCTGAAGTATATTATCTTTGACGATGATGATACAGTCCCCCCACTGCATTCCCAGCGTTTCCCTCTTTGAAAGAATTGCAACTGGACAAACTTGGAAGCTTGAAGGGTTGGTGGGAGAACAGGAATTTCGCAACAGAAATGGCGAATAATTTTTTCCCCGCCCTCGTGAGTTTGCGAATATGGAATTGTTCAAAGTTGAGTGATCCAATGCCATTGCTACCGTGTCTCGAACGTTTAGTTTTAATTGGAAACGGGAACATGCCGCTGGGTTCAATCAATCGTTTAACATGGTCTTGGTTGGTCTCTGTCGGTATGTATAATTGCGGAGCTACGATGCACGGATATTTCAATTTTCTCGACGTACTCGCACCGAGTACGTACCTGGTACCGGTACTTTATGGGTACTCGTAAGTACTCGTATCCATACGTATCCAATAATAAAATAATTTAAAAAAAAATGGGTACTTCAATGGGTACTCGTATATATGCTATTGGGTACTCCATATCAAAATTTTGTCAGATAAAATTCTAAAAAAGATAATAAATGATTGATGATCATAGAAACACTAATACTAGAGAACATAATACACATGTATTTTGCTACGATTTTATCAAATGTGAATAATAAAACCTATAGATATTAAAGATGAGTAGTCATAAGGAGAAAGAAAACTATTAATAACTTTTCATTTAGACATAATCAGTAAAGTGAATAACTAATTATTTATTTTGAAAACTTAAACAATAGGAAGATACTAGAAGTTTTATAAAAATTTATCTATATATATTATATATTTAATATATTGCTGTATACATATTCTAATTTTTTAAAATTTGACGTATCCCATACCCGTACTCGTATCGGATATCGGTACTGTACCCGTACCCTTGTAACATAGCTGCGGACAAAACGTCCAAAACATTAATGAAGACTCCAACCAGATGAGTGACTATGAACAGTCGGACGACATGATTGACAGTGAAGACTCGGAGGAGGTGAATGACGATGAAGACTTGAACGAGATGAGTAACATCAATGAAGACTTGAACGAGACGAGTGACTACGAACTGCCGCATTCACGCCTTAAAGAGATGCGGCTGCAGAGTTGCGACTGGATGTTCTGCTCTCCTGTGCGCCTGGGACTATGGAGAAGCATGACCTGTCTGGAGACACTTCAGATATATGACTGTGAATCTCTGGTTGATTTGCCTGAGGTCCTTCAGGGCTTGAAGTCCCTGAGAAGTTTGACTATTTATGGCTGTCAAAATGTGACTGGCTCGTCATCCGCCGCAACGAACGCACGTCTTCCGCCGGGGCTTGAAGAGCTTCAGCTTCATAACTGCCGGAGACTGAGGACAATGTTGAGTTGCCCTGCGACGCTCAAATCATTGGACGTTCAGCGTTGCCCGATCAGAACCCTTGTCGCAGCAGGGAATCGAGGCCTCAACCAGCTAAGTGATCTCCGGGAGTTGAAGTTGGTGCGTTGCAAGAGACTGACGTCCTTACCCGAAGGCCTAATCGCTCTTCAGAAGTTGATAATAGAGGAGTGCGAGGGACTGACGTCATTACCACAGGGCCTTACTGCTCTCCGGGAGTTGGAATTAATGCGCTGCAAAAGAGTGACGTCGTTACCCGAGGGCTTGCTGCGACAACGGCCAACGCTCCAATTGTTGGCCATTAATGGGTGCCCTGAACTAGAAGAGAAATGCGCAAAAGGATTTGGAGAATATTGGCACCTGATATCAAACATCCCATGTACAGATAGATATATAGCGAACCGGCTTTTTTGTAATGATAATATGAAATATGTTATATAAGTGAATGAATAAGGAAATTTTGTGATAATTTGAATTTTATGGAAGTCCTTTTTTGTTCGACAATGTAAATTTGGTTTGAATTACTTTACTTGGATATGTAGATATGCTATCCGGATTTTGAAAAAGGGAACTCTTTTGTTCACCAATGATATAAGCGAGTTATAAATGATGTTAAAAAAATTAAATTAAAATAATTTAATAATGAAATGATCTGAAAATACTACTAACGTAGTACTTTATTTATTTATTTTGTTATATTATTCCTTTTTCACGGTAACCTTTATAATCAAGGTAGTCAAGATTTTATAATTTTAAGATCTATTCTTAATTTTGATCACACGATTTTATGATCTTATTCAATTTTATATGATATCATATTATTAATATAATAATTTAAATATTAATTAAAATATATTTATGATTAAAATTAATTTAAATGAATTTTAATATATTTTATTTATTTTTAATACGTTTTCATATAATTTTGCTTACGAATGATAAAAAAATGATTTGTTGAGGTGTAATTTAATATTTAGATGCAAAAAAAATTATATATATGACATTTTGCAAACTCAACGATGTGCATGTTTTCCATTTATTTTAAATCAATAGAACCTGGCAATAAAATCGAAATCTTCAAAAACTATTTCATGGTTTCGTTTCCACATTAATACGTTATATTAGACAGTGTTTGACTAATTTTATAAACTGGTAACTTTACACGTATTTGAAAATTAAATATTTGAAAAGATAAGCATTTTATGTTGCCAACTTAAAAATAAAAAGCAAGTCACCCAGCTTATATATTTTGACGTATGAGTTATTTTATTAAGGTGGATAACGTTACCATTATAACTCTCAAACTTTTCAAACATTTTAACCATATAAAATATATATTTCTTTTCTGTATCATTTTTTCGATAATAACACGAGGACATACCCATAATATATTATACAAACTTAAGGATTACATACTGGAGAATAGGAAGTCTTCATAATATTCCAAAAAAAAAAAAGAGTTTCAAACTTGTTGGACATTTTGACAATATCCGAGTGCAAAAAAATAAATAAATAAATAAATAAAAACTAGTGCCATATTTTCCAGTCAACACATTGATTTGCTTCTCTATGCATATTATGATTGACTTGGATTAACCAGTCCATGTACTAATTCTAATATATGCTAGGTATGTTGTTGACTCCAAATTAATTGTTGCCAACACGAAGATTTTTAACAATTATGGCATAATATGTCTCCAAGATGATTTATCCAAACACGTTTTTGCTCATAAGCCTTTCTGTATCATTTTATCATCAGCCATGTTGGTAAATTTAAAGGATATCTGTGTCCTTTGATGGTAAAGATAATGCATCAATCATTTTATTATAAATAACACATAACCTATTGTTATTATCATATAATTTATCCAAATTTATCCAAAACACGTAGTTGCTAACTTTTAAAATTATATTCAACATTTAAATTGCACATCAACACTATAACTTATGAGCTTATAAATCAAACAAACTCTAAATATAAAAAAGTTCAAAATAATTCTGAAATAAATAATCAACATAGAACCTAAAAAGTATTATAAATTTATTAGTCTATTCGTTCTATGCACGGAAAAAAATGAACAAATATATTTTATTTAAAATTAAAAAAATGTATCAACTATAATAGAAAGCAAATATTAAATTTCACTACAACAAAAGTATGATTTATTGATCAGTTTTTAGGGATCAATTATATTTGATTCTTAAAAGTATAAGTATTAGAGACTAATGTGATACTAGTCTCAAATTTTTATTTATTTGAAACTAAAATTTAATTTGTGGTCACTAAAATATCATTCTTTAAGGACTAATGGAAAAATTTTGGTCACTAAGAATTTTTAATGACTAGCTTATAGAGACCACGAGGGACCAAGATATTTTGGTCTCAAAAAATATTAAAGACTAAAATTAAGGTTTTAAGAACTAATGTGTTTAATTTTTAAAAAGCTGTTTTGGTGTAATGTTTAACATAAATTACGAAAAAGTTCATTGTATACAACATTTGTAACCTCGTCCATGCATCATAATCATAAATCGAAAACTTAAGTCCTTGCCACCTATAATTGTCCATGTGTAAAAATTGATTTCTTAAGAAAAAAATAATTCCACTTAAAATGGTGATTCTGATTTATTTATTTCTTAAAAATAAAAATACGCCAAATCACTCACACTGGATTAAACCTTATTGTTCATGCATTGTTCCCCATACTTATCGGCGTTTTGCTTATGAAAATATGGTTTACCTTATTAATAGAATTTCTTCACCAGCCGATAGCAATGTTTCTCCATAGCCTATTTAGTACTGACCCTGATTACACATTTCTATTGGTTTTGGTTCTCTTGTGTTCTCTCTGTAAGTTCTCTAAACATATACAGTACAATATAAAATATTAAGGAATTAAATTTAGATTATTCACTCGGTCCAGATTTTGAACAAATAAAATCTTACGAATAATTATACCTGAAGAGAAAGATAAAATCATAATATTTAATAAATTGAATTATCTCTATTGACCCTTTTCTTTCTAACACAAAAATATGATGGAAGATATTTATGTATCTTTAGTGGGTAGAATGAGGACGAATTTATAATACATTTGTTTTATATGTTCGTAAATGGTTAAGATTAACTTTGTTATTAAGTTTGAAAATGTGATTTAATTCATAACTTAAAGAATTAAATTTCACATTATATGTTGATCTATTTAATTCTTAGTAGTGTTAATAATAAATTAATGGAAGATAGATTAAATTCATTTGTAATTTGTTAATCAGGCTATGCGTTAGAACAGTAGTTAAATATTCTAACATTCTCCCACTTGGCCTGATTGATAAAACATTTATACTTAATAGCATGACATAAAATGCGCATAATATTAAATTCATCATAATTACCAAAATTGATGATTTGCAAATGCAAGTTACGACGATTATACACTATTAATGTAGCATACTTCCTTCCATATACTATACACTTGTAACACATCAAAATAGGTCTTCAAGTTATATAAATTTATTATGGTCGCCCGGTTCAAGGATTAATGATCTGGTTCAAACGGAATTTTTGTACGTTCAATCGATATCGTTTTGTGATGTAATTTCAAATAAATTGTAACTCAATATTCACGAGGAGTCAAGTAGAGGTGTCAGTAATGAGCATTTGCTTCATTCATCACATTGCTTCATCACATGGAAATCATATTGATGTATTATTATTTATCTGGCTGTTGTATTTCCTTCGGAATGCAATTCAGGATTTGACTTGTCATTTTGCTTCTTCTTCTTTTTAGCATCACAAGAGTACTTCATTATTCTGATCATGTGGCTGGACAATGATATATTTAACATTTTAGTGATCTCCTCATGTTCTTGACCTCTTGATGTTGGCTTGCTCTCAGGATATGGCTCTCGTATGACAGCAATACTAGCCAATTGAGCTGCTGCTGCGATAACTCCTTATGGAGCAAGCCACTTGGCCCATAGTTCTTATGAAGGGTATGCTCATGGGCTTATGAGACGGGCAAGGAAGTTTTGGCACAAGCACGTAGGAAAATTCAAGAAGTGACATATATATACGCTTTTAATGACAATAATTTTGCTCACCACAGTTGAGGATGCTAGAATGCAGTTACTTTGTTATTCTTGTAATTTCCTTTTCACCAATGGAATTTGTAGCCTTTATAAGTGATATAGGTGGATAGGAAATGCACATCAATTTCTACCAGTGATGAACCCGAACAGTGTGTGCCTTTGGTGGCCAAAGTATAATGACTTTCTTCATTGTCATTACAAAAATCACAATTTGTATTACATTGCCTAGGCCCCAATTCATCTTTGACCTCAACATCTTCAAAAAAGTTCAGAAAACATGCTTCATTGTGTTCCCTTTGTTTCTGCCAGTATTTATAGCAGGCCACCATGCTTCCTCCAGACAAATGTGCACATCATAATCACCAAAAACAAACATCTTTGATTGGCATAAGCTACTTCCTTGTGACTGCAATATGAGAACAATAGAATAAGCTTGTGGAGAAAAAAGTACTAACACTAGAGATATTGATGAATCGGTAAAAAAATCTAATTAGGATGTCGGGTACCATCACATAGATAACACTAGCACATTGGAGGTGATGAAGCAGCGACAAGGGACATAAACATGCATAAGCTAGGAACAAAAATAGAGTCGATATTTGAAGTCTGTTGCACAAAAACAAACCAACGAAAGAAAGGAAGATGATGGGGAGAAGGAGATTACCCAGTGGCGCCTGTGATCAAAGAAAGGGGAATCAGATCGCCGATGGGGGGAACTCTAGAGGTAACACAGACCTTTTGTAACGTATGCAAAATTTCATATAAGGAAAGAGGATTCAAAATTTAAATTTAATGCAATTAATGAAAGAAATCAAAACGTGAAATCAATGAATTTAATGAAGGAATCAATTGAAATCAATTCTTAAAGAGGGAAATGAATTCAAAAACAAGGAATTAAATGACATTAATGAGAGGAAATCAAGAATCAAATGACAATTAATGCAAAGGATTCAAATTTAATTCAAAATCAAAAGATAGAAGAATACAAAAGAGGAAAGGATTTGAACACAAATCGTGTAACGTCTGGTAAGCATAGATATGAAAAGGAATTGAATGCAAATTAAATTCAGGACAAGGAAAGACCAAAAGAGGAAGGGAATTCGAAATTCAATTCAAAATCAAATAACTAAAATTAAAGCGCAGAAGAATCCAAATAGGAAAAGGATTTAAATTTGAACACGCATTGTGTAACGTCTGTCAAGGATCAACACAAACATGGAAATAATTTAAATCAAAAATCAGATTCAGAACATGGGAGGAGCAAGAAAGGAAAGAGATTTGAAATCAAATAATAATGATGAACAATAAATCGGAGGAGAGATTTTCTTCCCGATTTCGCCCTTCGATTTACACCTCGAATCAGGCCGACTTGCAACTATAAAAGGGCGTGAAGAGAAGCCCTTGGACTCCTTTTGACTCTCCCCTGAATGGCCGTCATTAACAACCATCACCTCCTCCATTCCTCTTCCCCTGCTCCGATGAGACATGCGCACCGAATGACAGGAGCGGCGAATAGGGACGATCCAACGGAGATTCGACGCACAGCGGCCCTCCCTCGACGTGCTCGAAGGTCAGCCAGTGCCATTGCCTGTCCGGAACAATCGAAACTAGAGAAGACAACGTAGGGATCGTCGACGAATGGAAAATAATCGAAAAACGTACCTTAGACGTTTAATCCCCATAGGCAATAAATCTTTGATCATATAATGCGTGCGATGATGCCATAGTAATCTAGAGACCATAAGTTACAACTTTTATATTGTAATCATCGTGATCCGACCAACGGAGATCCGACGCACAGCGGCCCTCCCTCGACGTGCTCAAAGGTTAGCCGCACCCCATTGCCGGTCCGGAACAATCGAAACTAGAGAAGACAATGCAGGGATCGCCGACGAACGGAAAATGATCGAAAAAGGTACCTTAGACGTTTAATCCCCATAGGCGATAAATCTTTGATCATATAATGCGTGCGATGATGCCATAGTAATCTAGAGACCATAAGTTACAACTTTTGTATTGTAATCGTCGTGATCCGATGGTTGGAAGTCGGCCAGAAAAGGAGAAATCGACGGGCGACTCTGTTTCCAACTGCAGGATCAGTCGTCCGACTGCAAGATCGGTTGACCGGCCCCATGAGAACAATCAATCGAACAGAAGAACGGTTGACCGGCTCAATAAGAACGGTCTACCGAATTTGTAAGGCACAAGCGTGCCGACGGGAACGGTCGACCGATTCAAGGAGATCGGTCGACCGATCCGGCAGCGCACATCGTCAGGAGAGCGGTCGACCAGTCCAATGCGAGCGGTCGACCGGACCGACGACGGTCGATCGGTCCATTGTGGACGGTCGTCCGGCCCGAGTTGAACCCCAACTCGGCCCGAGTCACGTACATGGATCCTAAAACAAAAGACTCGAACCGGATTTCCCTTACCCGGTCCGGGCTCTATTACAAAAGACGTAAATGACCTTTTTGGATTCGAACTTCATAGTTGGGCCTCACTTTTTGTTAGGCCCACTTGAGGCCATGTCCAATATGGTACAGAATGTAATGTGTCTTTCTCACTCTGGAAAAGGGGTTTGACTTTACCCTTTTCTCTGATCCATGATTTCTAAATTCTACAGATGATTAACAATGTAAGTAAAGCAAAGATGAAATTACGAGATTGCCATGTGTCGCTCCAAAATACAGATCGTATAGGCCAACATGTGGGTATTAATAGCCCTACCACGGCCAACGTCATAAGATGAGTATTAATAGACCCACTGTGACGGTATTATAGTATTGTATAGAGAGGGACATGTAGTTAGCTGAGGAGACAGCGAACCTACCGGTCTTCAATGACCACTGTTCATGAGATTTCAGGTCTTCTCCCACTTGTATCTCGAACGAAGGGTGATGCATTAGTCACACTCCTTCCCCCAGAGATTATAGTATTGAGCTAGAGAGATAAATAGCTAACTGAGGAGACAGTGAACCTACAGGTTTCTTAATTGACCACTGCTCCTGGGGTGTAGGTTCTCTCCCACCTACATTTCGAATTGGATGAGGCATTAACACCCACTCTTTTTCCCTTTTTGGGCTTACTGACTTCAGAGATTCAGAGAGGCACCTCTGGCATCCCAACCTAATAAAGTCGAGCTCGCATAGGATAACGAACTTCAAGGACTGCATAGTAATGTAAAAGATGTAGTATAACTCATAGTAAAATATGAAAAGTAAAGTACAATAAAATATGGTAAAGTAAAGTATAGTACAGTAAAGTATAGTATGGTAAAGTACAGTAATGCATAGCAAAGAATTGTATGGCAAAGTATAGCAAAGTATGGCAAAGTAATGTATGACAAAGTACATAGTATGATATAGTAAAGACAAAGCAAAGTTATAGAAGAGAATATAGATATAATAAAGAATAAGGTATAGACATAATGATTCGACTTATGTAAAAGTATAGCAAAGCATAGCAAAGTAAAGCATAGTAAAGTAAAGCATGGTATAGTATGACACAGTACTATAGAGCATAGTAAAGTAAAGTACAGTAAGCATGATAAAGTAAAACATAGCAAAGTATTGCAATGCAAAGTATAGCAAAGCATGTAAAAATAATGTATTGGAAAGTATAATAAAGTATGTCAAAGTAATGTATAGCAAAGTAAAGAGATTTGACATAGTAAAGACAAAGCAAAGTTACGGAAGAGAGTAGAGCATCGACATAGTAAAGAATGAAATATAGTTATGATGATTCATTGCCTTGTGCAACCAAAGTATTGATTATAATGAGAAAAGAAGACATTATCTGTCCATAGTAAAGTATGTCATTGCTTATCTATTATTGATTCAAGCACGTTTTGATTATTAATTTATAGCCTATGGTTCTATTGTACTGGGTGTTTTCGCTCACTGGTATTCGATGCCCCTGCAATTGAGATTTTGCAGGTGAGAATCTTGCCTAGAGAGGAGTGATGGAGAACGCAGTGCTCAAGGGTTGCTGCACATGACCCATTCCACTCAATAATGTCTTTCGTTTGTAATTATATTATTTGAATAATTCATCTCTACATCAAAAGATTATTATGGTCTTTTTCGCTGTTATTGGACAAGTAGTCATTTGCTTAGAGTTATTGGATATTATCATCATTTTCCACCTTATTATGGACTTCCTCAGATGTTGGTGTCCTTTGATATTCTGACTTCCCAGCTTCCGCAATAAAGTTCCTGAGTATTTGATTATTATATTCGATGCCACGTATACAAATTGTTGAATAGTCAAGGTCATATCATGGTCAATAGTGTAGCAGACAGTGTAGCGTTCCCGAGATCAATCTGATTGCTTACGTGGTAGGAGGGGCGATTTTGTGGGCGTTACACTTTTACATGCTCTGAAACCTTTACACTCAAGATGGAATGAAGGTGGAATTGGGAGACAACGGAGGGACCCTTTGTCAAGGGATCTTCTAATTAGTTTTGATATATTGTATTGACACTCTTTGTTTCTTAACCTCCTTCACAGTGTAAAACTTAACTTCCATGTGCATGACACTTTTTGAGTACTTATCCTTTTGGAGAAGAAAGTTGCTGCCATATTATCATAATAAATTTTCAACGACTGACCACTAATGATGTCGACAACCCCAAATAAAATTTCATAGCCAATTGTGGCTTCATAGCATCCCACAAATTTTACTTCCATAGTTGACGTAGCAATGACGGTTTGTTTTGCATTTTTCCATGGCATGCTCCTCCACATAATAGAATGAAGTAACCAAACGTGGACTTTTAACTGTCAAGATATTCAACAAACTCTGAGTTTGAATATCCGATTACTTCTAGCGGATTGGACTTTCTCTGCATGAGCATATAGTATTTTGTACCGTGTAAATATCTTAACACTTTCTTTGTAACTTTCCAATGATAAATGTCTGGATTATTTTGAGATAGCCCTAACATTCACTGATATCCGGCCTCGTACAAGTTTGTGCATACCTTAAGTTGACAGGAAAAATTATACAAAATATCCTCTAACTTTAAGGTTTGCTCAGCGATACCTTCCAACTTCACTTTGTAACACAAATGCCCTTCATCTTTTAACGCATTTCACCTGATGCTCTCTTTTCCTATGACAGCCAGTTTCCCAGTTTTTCGTCCATGTGGCGTCCACGTGGTCATCTCCTCTCTCCTCCACACAAATAGTCATCAAACGTGGCATGCTCCGACGTAGCACATAAAATTACACCAAATGCCCTCCAACTTTAAGGTTTGCTCAGCGATACCCTCCAACTTCACTTGTAACATAAATACCCTTCATCTTTTAACTCGTTTCACTCGATGCCCTCTTTACGAAGGATGGGCAATCTCCCGATTTCTCATCGATGTGGCATCCACGTGGCCATCTCCTCTCTCCTCCACGTAAATAGGCGTCTGACGTAGCATGCTCTGACGTAGCACCACATATTAAATCATCTTACTTACCGTAAGTTGACACACTCATCGTTAAATTATTTTCTTATTTCCCCTTTTGTTGTTGTTTGCGTGAAACATCCTTCGTCGTTCGCTCTCCTTCGTCATTCGTCTCCTTCATCATTCACCATTTGCATTCTTCGGCCGTCGTCTTCGCCCAAGCGTTCGATAGGAGAGCTTGGGCGAATGCAAATGGACAGCGACGCTTGGGCGAAGGCGGTGGCCGACGAACGCGAAAGGTGAACGATGAAGGAGGCGAACGACGAAAGAGAGCGAAAGGCGAAGAAGGGTTCACACGAATGACGACAAAGGGGGAAATAAGAAAATAATTTAACATTGAGTGTGTCAACTTATGGTAAGTAAGAAGATTTAATATGTAGTGCCACGTCAAAGCATGCCATGTCAGACGACTATTTGCGTAGAAAAGGGAGATGCCGCGTGGATGCCACATCGATGAAACATCGAAAAATCTGTTGTCCCAGGTAAAGAGGGCATCGGGTGAAACGTGTTAAAAGATGAAGGACATTTGTGTTACAAAGTGAAGCTGGAGGATATCGTTGAGCAAACCTTAAAATTGGAGGGCATTTGATGTAATTTTATGTACCACGTCGGAGCATGCCACGTCGGACGATTATTTGTATGGAGGAGAGAGGAGATGGTCACGTGGATGCCACGTCGACGAAAAACTGAAAAATCGGCTATCTCAGATAGAGGGCATCGGGTGAAACGCGTTAAAAGATGAAGGACATTTGTGTTACAAAGTGAAGTTAGTGGGTATCACTGAGCAAACTTTAAAGCTGGAGGGCATTTAGTGTAATTTTTCCTAAGTTGCCAACAATATATGCATATGGAATGTATTCCAGTGATTCACATTCCACATTATTATTTGGGCATTGCATGAGGCTAAATTTGTCTCCTTCTAGCTGAACATTTATCCATATCATATCTCTATAGAATTCTTTCGGTATAAGCTTTCTGAGATAATTCTAACAATCCTTGTGATCTATCATGAAATATTTCTATTCCTATCACAAAAGATGCCTCTCCCATATCTTTCATTTCAAAATTAGAGAAAATATTTAGTCTCACGAAGTATGCTAAAATCATTAATAGGAAGTAATATGTCATTAAGAACCAAAAATATTAACTTACTCCTACTAATCTTTCAATATATACACTGATCTACAGTGTTTTCTTCAAAACCAAAAGATATTATGGTACTATCAAATTTAATGTACCATCATAGAGAAGCTTACTTAAGCTCGTATATTGACTTATTAAGTTTACATACTATATGTTCACTCCCTTTTTTCAAGAAACCATTGATCCGTATAAACTTCTTCCTCTATATCTCCATCAAGAAAGGTTGTTTTAACATCCATTTGATATAACTCTAAGTCATATTGAGCTATCAAAGCCATTATAATTCTTAATGAGTCTTTTCTTGAAGTTGGTGAAAATGTTTTTTTATAATCTCTATCTTTTTCTTAGTATATCCTTTAACAACAAGTCTAGTTTTTGCATTTGGTCTTAAAGACCCATCTACACCCCACTCGCTTACAATTTATTGGCAATTCGATGAGATCCCAAACATTTAATTGTTCCATGGATCTTAACTCATCTTTCATGACAATGATCCAATTTTCAAACTTATTACTTTTGATAGATTCTAAAAATGAATCTGGATTCTTATTGACACCTATGTCAAAATCTTATTTAAGTAAATAAACCATGTAATCATTCAGAATAGCTGATCTCCTTTCTCTTTGTGATTTTCGTAAAGCAATTCCTTGTGGTTCATTTATATAAGATGATTCTGAATTAGTTTCTTCATGGAGAAATTCATCACTGAAATATTGTTCATTGACTCGAACAGTAATTTGATTACTCGTGGATCAAGGAACATTTATAGACACGTGTAGTTACCCTTGTTTCATTAATATCCACATTTTGTTCTTTATTGCTCCCACTAATTTCATTATTCTCAATAAATCTCACATTACTAATTTCAACAATTCTTGGACTATGATTAGGACAATAAAATTGTTAACCTTTGGATTTCTTTGGGTAACCAATAAAGTAACCACTAATCATTTGAGAAACTAATTTCTTCTCTTGTAGATTGTAAATTCGAGCTTTTGTAGGACATCCCCAAGTATGAAGATGTTTCAAACTAGGCTTCATTCCCCTCCATAGTTCAAAATGAGTCTTTAGAACTGTCTTACTAGGAACCCTCTTTAGCAAATATACCGCAGTTCTAAGTGCATATATCTACAGTGATTTGAGTAATGAGGAATTAATTATGATACTCCTAACCATATCGATTAATGTTTTGTTATGTCTTTCAGCAACACTATTTTGTTAAGGTGTTTCTGGCATAGTATATTGTGCACATATGCCATAGTAAAAGAATTAGGACATGTCCACCTAGATGTTATGATTTTCACCTTTTTATCTAATTGCCTTTCAACTTCATTGACATATCAAAAGCATTAACTACTTGAGATTTGTCATTAAGAAAATAGATATATTCATAACATGAAAAATCATCAATAAATATGATAAAATACTTTTCTCTGCCAAAAGATGAAGTATCAAAAGGTCCACATACGTCAGTGTGTACAATTTCAAGAAGTTTAGTACTTCTTGTGGCTCCTTTCTTGTTATGTTTGGTTTGCTTGACATTAATGCATTCTACACAAAGATCAAAATCAGTAAAATCCATAATGGTAAGGAGTTCATTCTTCACTAATCTTTATAATTGTTCTTTTGAAATATGTCCTAAGTGTTTATGCTAAAAGCAAGCAGAATTTTAATTCTGAATACTACATTTAGTTTGAACATTATGATATACAGTAAATAGAGATTCAACAAAATTATTATCAAGTTTTAATTTGTCTAAACCATTACTAAGAATACCTTAACCAACAAGAGAAGTATTCTTAAACAAATTCAAACCTCCACTTCCAAATTTGACATTATAACTAAAAATATCAAGTTTAGATAAAGGAACCAAATTTCTAGAAACTCAAGGTACAAAAAGAGTCTGAAATAGGTCTAGGTGATTAGGAATTAAGCGATAAGTCCCTACTCCTTCAATCGTTTGGTTCCCCATAAACAAAAAATTCTCATTTGAATTTATGGTTTGGATCGTTTGGTGGATCATATTAAATACATGAGTAGGAGCATTAGAATCAAGCCACCAAGTACTATTAGAAACTTCAACCAAATTTAATTCAAAACAAACAAAGATATTTTGTTTACCTTTCTTTTCGAATCAAGCCTTTCGTTTCAAGCAATAGTGTAACACTAGAGATTTTTAAAAAATAAATAAAAGACATTTTATTTATGAAATAGTGTTGGAAATCATTATTCCATTTATTTGAATTAAATAATTCTGAAAAAAGGGAGAGTTAAATTGGGATAATACTTATTATAGCATTATTTAATTAATTTCAGAGTTTATTTAAATTAGAATAAAGATGAATTAGTTAAAGAAATTAATTAGAGAATTAAATTTGAGTGAAATTATATATTATAGTTAGAGGGTAATTAAGGATTTAAAATATCTATAAATAGAGGCATTAGGGCTAGCTATCTTTCATCAATATGCAAATTAGTTTCTTCCTCCTTCCTGGTGCATGAAGTCCTTCGGTGATAGAGGTGTGACGTTCCGACGATAAGAAGAAAGGCATGAAGTGCAACAACGCCCGTGCAAGTGCGTAGGGGGGATTTTGATGGTTATGGTGATGTGGATGTTTTAGGTCATGATCTAATTGTAAAAATTGTTTGGATGCTTTCGATTAGGGAAAAAATTATACCAAATACCTTCCATCTTTGACGTTTTCCTAGCGCTACCTTCCAACTTTACTTTGTAATAACTTATTTTACAAACTATCCTTTTCACCTTTGATAGGAGGTTTTTCGGTGTCTTATTGGCACCATGCTGCGATTTTCTCTCTCAACCATGGAAGCATAGGAGTCTGACGTGGCATTATTAAAAAGATAAAATTAAATAAAAAAATTGGTGACACCGAGGAGCGACCTCGCGCCGGAGGGGGAAATGGGGTGCACCCCACAGCCCCCCCCCCCCCCTCTCCACACACACACACTCTCTCTCTCTCTCTACTCGTGAGTGGAGAGGGGGTGGGCCACCTTCCCCTCCCACTTTCTTCTCTGGCAAGAAGAGAGGGGGGAGGGGGAAGCGGCCCTCCCCCTCTGCACGCGAGCATAGATCGCACAAAGGGGGAGGAGCGACACCCCCTCCCCCTCTCCTTTCCGACACCAAAGAGGAGAGGGGGAGTGGGGCGGCACACCTCCCCCCACACTCTTTGCATGGGCTCAAAGGAGGAGGGCTACCTCCCCCACTCCCCCTTTCTTCTCTAGCAAGAAGATGGGGGGCTCCCACTGTGCGGGCGTGCAAAGTGGAGGGCCGCCTCCTCCCCCTCTCTTCTCACCCTCCCCCTCTGCGCGGCAGCAGAGGGAAGGGCGCCACCCCCTCCTCTCTGGCATTAGAGAGGAGAGGGGGAGGACGGGCTATAAGAGACGGGGATGGGGGAGGCGGCCCTCCCCCTCTACGTGCTCGCGTAGATCAGGCAGAGGGGAAGGGGTGCCCCCCACCCCAACACGCTCTGTGCGTGCAGCGAGAAGAAAGGGGGATGAGGCGGCCCTCCCCCTCCTCTGGGCATGGGGGAACTATGCTCCCTCCTCTCTCGTGCTAGAGAGGACTAGCCGGTGGGAGAGAGAGGGGAAAGCGCCCCTCTTTTTTTTTTAAATATTTTATATATTTTTTATTTAAAAATTAAATGTCACATGAGTCGAATGATCATAAAACTGAGTATTCCTACTCAAAGGACATTTTGTGAAAGAAGTCAATATTTGTTTACAAACTAAATTTGGAGGATAAAGTTGAAAAAATAATTAAAGTTGAAGGGCATTTAGTGAAATTTATTCTTTCGATTAGTAGTTATGGTGTCAAGGAAAAATCATAACACGCCGAAGAAAATAATACAAACAAAAGGGGACAGGATTGTTCACGCTGAAATAAAGCAAAAAGAACAAGGGAGAGAAAGAAATTAGTTTCAGCCGCATAGTTGCCAACCAACATAGGGAGAGAAGTTTATTGTGCAGGAGAGACAGGAGAAAAGTAAAATGTGAGGCCACGTTTTGCGCCAAGGAAGGAAAAAAAACAAGGAAGAGAGAGAAGAGATGAGAGGAAAATACAAATAAGAAAAAAAAAACAGAAAATAGAAAAGGAAAAAAAAATATAGAGATCGAAACCGGGAGTTATTTTAATAGGGAAAAGAGGCCCTGCTTAGCAGCTTCGCTAAGCAGGCTGCTTGGTGCGCAGCAGAGACGTGCGATGGGAATCCGACGGCGCGCAATGTCAATTTTCTTTTCTTTTTTTTTATCCTCCATAGTCATCCGGAATAGATTGAACGGATGGTGACGATCTTGTCCTTGAGTGACCATGCAGCGAACGACGAGCGAGCGGAGACAAGCGGCGAGTGATGATAGAGCAGCGATGGAGTGGCGAGCGGCGACGTGCAGAAGAAGACTCCGCAGCCGTGAGAAAGGGGGCAGCCGCGCAAGGGTGGCCAGCCATGAGAGAGGGGGAAGCCGCGCAAGGGTGGGGCTCCGCAGCTGCGCGAGGGTGGGGCAGCCGTGACAAAGGGGGAAGCCGTGAGAAATAGATGTTGATGCGCATTGTAGCTGTGGTCGAAGCGATAACAAATGAGAGTAGCCGTGAGAAAGGGGGCAATCACGCGATGCAGAAACGTAGGATTTTTAAGTCAGGATGTTACCTCATCCTCGAACAATGAAAGGCGAATGTGCAACCAAGGAGCAACCTCATTGCCGTCGATCCGCGAAGTCACCATCAGCGAAGCAGCCGAAGCCATCGGCAGAGCTGCACACGAGCAGATTAGGCACCGTGGGATTGATCGTGTGTATGAGAGAGAAGAGTTGGAATGATAGCGCACTGTATTGGATGCTTGTTCATGCACCGTGGGATTCCATCGGACGGCTGCGGAGGTTCAAAATAAAAAAAGAAAAAGAAAAACGAGGTTGCATGTTGTCGCATACGACTCCACTGCCCGCCAAGCAGCCTGCTTAGCGAAACTACTAAGCAAGGCCTCTTTTCCCATTTTAATATGATTAGCAGTTTTAATTATCAATGTTATGATGATTATAGTGTGAATATTATAGTTTAATTATAATTTATTCATTGTAGTAATTATTGATTACCCTGACTATATTTCATTATGATTTTTTTATCTTATTAATTGTATTGTTAGCCTATTTAGCTTTTGGTCTAAGTCTTGTCTAATCTAATTAAAAAGATTGTGAAAACACCTTAGGTAAATAAGATAAAAGTCAAAAATTATTGGACTAATGTCAACTATTGGGACTAATTGAATTGAATTGAATGTGGCATATAGTGTAAAAGTTATAGTCGTTTCCTGCATGGCCACTAGTCCCCCATCAAACATAGTGGCCGAGCCAGACATTTTAATTAGTGGGTTCACAAATAATCATATTTTTTTAAGAGCTTAATTCACCTTCTGAGCATCCTCTTGCTTTGGATTGTTGATCTACTAATCAACAATCTAAATGAAAAATGATTAAAACTCAACATTTAAATATGTGATTTCTCTATGATCTAGATGCAATCAAGATCCGTCCAAAATAGAGGTGAATTAAACCTTTTTTTTAAATGATTATTAATATAAAATATGAAGTTGTCATTAATTTATTTTAAAATTTTAGCATTCAATATATATATATATAATTAAAAATATTCATAGACATCTTAGGTAAATAAGATAAAAGTCGATAACTAATGGACTAATGTCAACTATTGGGACTAATTGAATTGAATGTGGCATATAGTGTAAAAGTTATAGTTGTTCCTGTATGACTACTAGTCCCCCATCATACACATACACAATGGCCGAGCCAAACATTTTAATTAGTGGGCTCACAAATAATCATAATTTTTTTAAGGGCTTAATTCATCTTCTGAGCACCCCTCTTGCTTTGGAGGGATGTTAAGTGTATCTAGATCGTTGTTCTATTGACAGATGACAAATGATTAAATCTCACCATTGAAATATGTGATTTATCTGAATCGTTGATTTGCTAATTCAAGATCCATCCAGAATAGAGGGGAATTAAACCCTTTTTTAAATGATTATTAATATAAATATGAAGTTGTCATTAATTTATTTTTAAATTTTAGAATTCAATATATATAAAAAATTAAAAAATTCATAGACACCTTTGGTAAATAAGATAAAATTTGAAAATTATTGAACTAATGTAAACTATTGGGACTAATTGAATTGAATTGAGATGAATTAAATGTCACAGATAGTGTAAAAATTATAGTTGTTCCATGTATCGCCACTAGTCCCCCATTATACACAGTGGCGGAGCCAAACATTTTAATTAGTGGGTTCACAAATAATCATAATTTTTTAAGGGCTTAATTCGCCTTCTGAGCACCCTTCTGCTTTGGAGGGATGCTGAGTGCATCTCGATCGTTGATACACTAATCAATGATCTAAATGACAAATGATTAAAACTCACCATTTAAAAATGTGATTTATCTGAATCGTTGATCTGCTGATGATCCAAATGCGCTCAAGATCCGTTCAGAACAGAGGTGAATTAAACCTTTTTTTAAATTATTATTATTATTATGAATATGAAGTTGTCATTAAATTATTTTTAAATTTTAGCATTCAATATATATAATTTTAGCATTAATAGACATTTCAAGTATGGATTAGTGTTAAAAAGCATAAACACAATTGTAAATATATTATCCGAATGAAGATTATATTTCACAATATTATTTTACATTATTGCTAATTATATTAACAATATTTGTAGCGAATAAATGTTTATAATTATGAGATAAAATAATAGCTATTTATGTATAATCTAACATATAAATGATTTATATTAAGATTATATAAAATTCAACATTTTCGCAAAGATAAGTTAAAATATTAGACTGGAAAAATTAAACTCACAAAAATAATTTAAATATGGAATAAAACAATCAATGAAAATGTAGCATTTCATCATATGTATAATTAAGTGTAATTTAAAACAAAGCTTTATATATGATTAAAGAATAAAATAAAATAAGAAGAAATATAAACATTTAGTTCAGGTTATGAAATAAAATAATGATTTTATCATTAATATAAATGAGTGAAATGAAAATATTTATTATATGTTAATTAAGATAAAAGTATTTGTAATGTAGAAAATAAAAAAACAATTATTGTCACCAATTCTCGAACCCGTGACTAGCACCATAAGAGAAGTGATGGAAATGGCTGTTCAATTGAGCAAACAACAAATTGCTTCAACATATTTGAATTAGCGCTAATTATCTAGTGAGTGCACGTGTAGCCATTAGGACCACGTGGCTCCACCACTAATCATACATGAATCTATTGAATTAAATTGTGCTTATCATGACATGATCCCCACTGACCTGCATGAAAATGGCATGGTGGTTAACTCCGAACATGGTTGTCAGGATCCTGATATAGATAGTAAAATCTTATGCTCCTTCCGAGAGAAAACGATTTCAATCCTACCTAAAGGATCTTAAACATAGGATCTATATCAGATCTATAACCGAGTCTTAAGATCGGCGATATTGGTACAAATTTATTTATTCAAATAAAAAAAGTTAAAAGTAAACATAAATTACCTTAAGAAAATTTGATTTAACTATTTTAATATTTTGTACATGTTATTTTCACTTTCTTGAACTTTAATATCTTGGAATAATTCAATGTGATGTTATGAATCTAATCTTATATTGTCTTTCATCAAAATTAAATTTCATTATTGCATGTATACAAAAAATTGTATATGTAACAGAACAAAACGCCAAAATTTGGAGCAAAGGATTGCCACGATAAAATAATAATGGACAAGGGAAATTCTATGAAATTAAATGTTTTTGTTGTTTTCGAAATGGGAAAATAGCATGAAGACAATAGCTAAATCTGGAAAATGTAGGGCAATCAATAGACTCATGCTGATGACTTACGAGAGGTGCTTCTGTTCGATTTAATATGAATGAAAACGACTGAATTCCCCTTCACGCGTGTATATAATCATATCTTGATGGGAAGACATTCGACTTACCTGCGATACTTACATGCGATACTTTCGTGCTTGCAGGAAATCTATGTTGCATACGTGAAGGGTTTTATGGAACTGGTGAGATGGTCAATCTCGTGCGCGAAGCTCCAATTTATAAATCGAACTTTCCTTTTCTTGATTGAGCTAAGATTCTGTAACAACTAAGTACCCGAGCATTCAAAAGAAATACACTGAGAGCAAAACAGCTATGATCGACTTGCACTCGCCTTAGTGAAATAAAGACAACCCTCTCGGGTAGAACACAAGAAACTGGATAGGTTGTTTAGATTGTTCAAGAAGGGAGAAAAATCAATCTGAAAATGCAACTTAGGAGTACTGAGAGCTCTTCAGACGTAACTCCTTTACTATACGCCCTCTCAGGTCACCTAACGAAAGAGGGTTAAAGACTTTCCCTCTTGGGCGGAAACTCTTAGAATCAGAAGGGAATCGAAAATAGCAATGATAAAACTGATAGAAGATGGAAGAAATCCTGCACACACTTCAAACCCGTCTATGATGGTCTGAGTTTTGACTCACTACGACCGTTTATTGCCCAAATCTCAGAATGTGCACGTCCCTCTCAGGCTTCAGGTTAAAGAATGTATGATGTCTAATGTCACGGACGTTCCCTAGAAACATCATTTGTGAATAATCATACATTTAAGTAATATACTAAGTTAGTTTGGATATTCATTTAGTGATATTTGTATATAGTAATTAATATTTTGATTAGTGCATAATGATTACTTAATTATTGATAAACTTTACAAAGTAATTATATAGGGTTATTAGGAATAAATCATAAAATTTATAAATAATATGATATATATGTTCAAATAGGATTAAGTAAGCTTAATTAGGGTTAAAATACTTAGTTATGACAAAAAAATGTGATTGGTCATCACTTAAGTTCAAAGCAGCTGAAGTAGACAGGTGAGAGCTGCTCAAATAGATATTTTTCCAAACCTCCATAAGACCTCCGAAAATTCTGAAAAAACTATATAAGCCACTTAACATTATAATTTCACCGTAGAAAAATTACCAGAGGAAGAGCTCGAGCGAACCGACCTGGGGAAAATCGGGAACGTCGGCTGTTCCAGGTGAGTTTTGATCCGGAAATTTGTCTTCTGATTGAGAGAATCATTACTTAGTGATAAACAAACCATAAATTCTGAAATTTTGTATGGTTCATCCACTCGAAGTTAGCTTTCTATGGCCTCTGGAATCACCTAAAAAGGAGTTTTGTAGAGGAAGTTATGAACTTACCTTCGCAAGTTACTCAGCCTGTCCCGAGTCTGATACAAGTTCCATTTGTAAATTAGGGCACAGCTAGAATAGAGTGAATTATGGTTTGAAATTTGGATATGCTTAAATAGACATTCCAAGCGTTCGGTGAGAGGTGGAATCATCCTAGTTGAACTTGCATTTTGGGAGAAATGAATTTTTCATTTCATAGTGATGCTTCTGTCAGATTCCAGGATATTGACAGATTGCGACCCGAATTAACTATTTTTGTTTTAAGTCTATATAGTGAGTTAAATTCTCTAATGAAGTCTAGTTTTCAGGAAAATTATGCCCTAGTTAAATGGACAAGTACGAAGAAATATATAAATCAATATTTGAGTGACACACAGTCTGTCAGGGCACAAACCCTAGGTCAGATTGCTTGGGATGTTCTGACTTACTCACTTGGATTTAGATAATGATATTTCGGGGTTAGAAATCTTAGTATGTCTAGTTTCTAATTAATCTAGAATAATAAGATTTTCCCACGTGGTTAAGAAGCTATGAATTATTGATTGACATACACTCAGTCTGAAATCCTGAAATAGCTCCTAGTTAAGCTTTTGAGAATTAAAAAGTTCTAAGTGTGGAATAGCTTATGAGAAGTTAGAAATTGATATTAGAGGAGGTTATATGCATTTTAGGGTGAATAAGAATTCGTACATCATGAGCATACATTGCATATTACCTTACTAGTGATTGGGAAGTAAGAAAACATTATTGTTTGTAGGAAAACCTCAAGTTGCAAGTGAAATGGAGGAAATCTAATAAACCTCTTTGAAATGATAAGTACAAGGTGAGTGGGTAAATTTACAACATAACAAAATGTTATATGTTAGTTCTTTTATTTATGGTATTACCTCAAGCAAAGCTTATTATTGTTATTATTGAACATATTTTGAGATATGAAAAGTATTTATGATATGTTTTAAGGATTTCATATGAGATGGAGTAACATCTTATACAAAAATGTTTTCAGGGAACAATACTTGTGAAGTGAAAATAAGTTTTACTTTATAATGATATGAGATTATGACATGTGTATTTTGATTTTGTTAAACTCCATGTGTTCATTAGTCATACTGTTTGAAAAAAGTATTTGGGACCGCATTCGATATACATGAAGTCTTTGGGGCATATATCGAGTGTCTTTGCCCTTTGGGGGCTGCTCTGCGTGCAGGTATTGACCCATGATCGTTCTGTGTATCTGAGAATCATGATTGGGTGGCACACAATCAAGATTGGGATATGTATTGACCCATGATTTGCTCTGTGTATCTGAGACTCTTGATTGTGAAGCTCTGCTTAACTGTATGACACACAATCATAGAGGGACGTATTGACTCATGATTTGCTCTGCGTAACCGTGACTCTTGATTATGAAGCTTTGCTTAACTGTATGACACATGATCATATAGAGATACATATTGACCCATGATGAGTATACGCAATGATACATGTGTGGACTTTAATTATAAAAATAACGATATTTTTAGTTACTTTTACTTATAGACAAGTTCATATGAATTGACAAGTTATGTTATATGTGTTATGCTTTAAATGTTTTCTCATATGAAAGAAATGTAGTTATTTAAATGTTATATGCTATATACACTCGTATTGTTTCCCTATGTTGTACTTTTATTCCACTCACTAAACAAATGATTGTTGCTCATAATATCCATTTTAAATTTTTCAGATACTCGTAAGTTCTTGAGTTGAGTCGACTCAGAGCTTGTTTTGCTGCATATAGAAGATGTCGAGCCGCTGGAGCACTTTAATCCCCCTTCACTTTTATTTTTTTGAAGTATGCATATGTAATAGATAGTCTTAGATGTTGTAATTAAGTTTGTGAAAAACTTTTTGTAAGGTTGTATAAGACTTGATCCCGTGGGGTTATATGTGAGATGGATTGTGGAAAAAAATATATAATGACAATATGCGAATGTCCTATCTTATAGCTATTTATTAAACTTTGATGATTATATATGTGTCTTTTGTATGTATTGACAAATAACATAAGATAAGTAAGGGAGGAGGTTTTGCCGATTTTATTTTTGGAATTGCTAAACATAGCTAAGAGTATGATAATTGGGATTAGAACTTAGTCACGGAGTTGGATGTGACATCTAAACCAGATAATAGAGAACTACCATTGCCAATGTGACACAAAATCCGAACTATGAATCACTATCTCCAGTGCTCGATGTCTCTGCGTACGATCGCCCGAAGCCTAGAGTATCCCTACGATCGAAGGTGCATGACAAAGAGAATTCAAAATCTCAATTACTCATCAATCCAAAAGAGTTAGAGATATGTGATAAAACCACATATATTATTAAACGAAAGTGAAGCTCAACATTTAGTTTGGTCTATGAAAATAGCAAGATGAAATACGAGCAGAAAAACATTAATCCAAAGCACATAAGACACCTCCCGGCCTTAGCTGGGCCGGTTAGTTGCAGTTCATATGGGATGAACAGACATCCCCCAGAATTACAATTAAGCAAGACATTGTTTTCTCACAGTTGTCCCAGCTCTCCGTTCTCTTCCTAACAGAGATATCTTCCCCCCTTTCTTTTTGTTGCTCTCCTTACTCTTTTACATGTTCCTCTCCTTTCGTCCTTCTCTGCACCTGCCACCTTTGCATCTTTTGCCTCCTGCTATTGTGGTCCCCTCTCTCCAAAGAAGCTTTCTCGTTCGAGTAGGTGGAGAAGCTTGGATGGTCTCGGTTGGTGTTTGTTGTTGGTTCAATGGATTTTCATCACTGCCTTGAAGCAAAGCACCTCCCTTGATGTAGAAACAGTGCATGGTATCCGGCTTGCTCTACCTCATCCACCGAGTTCTTACGACTTCCTATATGAATATTTATCTCAGCGGGTATTTCAACAGCAAACGAATAAGAATAATTTATGAACAAGTTTGAAGCGGAGAATATTTGAAACATGTTGAATTGACATTGTCCATGCATTTGCAAAAGAAATAGTCATGTCATAGGTGTTGAATACATGCAAAATAGTGGTGTAAATGTGTACATTGGATGTGGAAAAATTACGTATACTTTTCATCTATGTTCAATATGCATATATTCCATGTTTTACTATATTCTCACACTTGAACACATGCTTTATTATTATTATTGAAATGCAACTTTTATTATTCTCCACATCCATCTTCTAAATACTGTATTTCTAGGATATTATTACTTGTGTTGATTGCTTTCCATGCAGAAATCCCAATCGTAATTCATGGGGTATTCAGATGTATGCCCCCACACGCACGCATATGGGGAACACGAATATGTTCTCCCAACCTAGACACTTAGACAAACTTGAAGGCAGACGACACAGTTCACTAGTCAGCTGTCCAAAGTAGCAAACAACAAATGAAAACATGCATTTCCACCTTAGCATGGCATATTCCATTGCACAAAAGAGATGAAGCTTCCTCCACACCTTTATAGGCAGATGTGAACAATAAAAAAGCTGCATGACAGTGAGCAGTGGACATGTGGACAACTAAGGAAATGGCAACAAAGAAGGACCACAAAGAGATTCCTTTTTGCTAGGAGGTGCCAAACTAAGGAAAAGACTGCCATGCAGCAAAAGCACTTTCTGTTGGCCGAAAAAGATGAAGAAAAAGATGAGAAAGCAGCCAGAAAAGGACAATGGATAGGTGGCACAATTCCTTAGCTATAAAAGAGCAAGAGGATTGTTGAAAAAGAAGGTTCCATTTGATTCCAAGGGGTTTCCGAATATTGGCTGAGTTCTAGATCCTTGCGAAAGGAAGTTGGAGAGGAGGCTGCACCAGCAGCCTCCTTTCTTCCTTCTCCTTTGTATTTTCATTTCTTCTTTTCCTTATTTTCTAGCTTTCGTAATGTGTAACTAACCAGCCAACTAGTGGCTGGGGGATGTTGATAATGTCTTTCGTTCTCTGCTTCTTTGATGCTTTTCATGATCTGAACCGAATGTTAAGCTTCATTCCTAGTTTAATGATATTTGTTTGATCCTTGTTTCATAGTATAACTCTTTAGCTTTTAGATCTGTGCATGGATTTGAGCTCGTGAACTATCTTCACCCAGCACCCCGACCATAGGGACGTTACAGGCTCCATCGTGACCCAACATGGAGAAATCAAGTCTGAGTGAAGATAGTTGCATGCTTGGTTTTCGTGTTTTCCATGTAGCTTAAGTTGGGAGAAGTTTTCTGACCCATTTTGCACCCTCGATCGTAGGGACGATATAGGATCCATCACGATCGAACATGGAGAAATCAAGCCTAAGGCAAGCAGTGGTTGATAGTATGGGTTTTTATAGAATCAGCAATGGAGCTCTTCATAGTTTGGTTTTGACTCGTTCTCCCTATGATCCGCGACCTAAAAAGGTTGTGCGCACTTTGGGTCGTTCTCCCTATGATCCGCAACATGAAAAGATTGTGCGCACTTCGAATTTCTGACAATAAACGAGCGCATTGAGTCAAAAATTTGGGATTACCTTAAACGTTTTCAAAGGATGATCGTAGACTTTTATTTTTACCATTACTGTGTTCAATTCTTTTCGATATTATAAGAAGTGATGCATGCAAAATATAACATATTTTAGATTATTATTTTAGTTAATTTTTCTGTAATTTGTTCATGGCATGCATCATTTTTAGTCACTTTTAATCGTAATTCCGGATTTATTAATTTTAATTATTAATTTTCTGAATATTTTAATTGTGGATGGATTAATTAAATTTGAATAATTATTTTGCAAGAAAATTTAAACACGGACGAAATTCAAAGAATTTATTACGGCCGAGATTTGGCTTTACCCCCAAGTCATTTTGGCCGAGATTTGGCTTTACACCCAAGTCGTTTTGGGCGAGATTTCCAGGGGGTAATGATATGGAATCTTCGTTGTTACGGCAAAAATTTGAAGGGGTAAAGATAAAAGGAATTTTATCTTTTGGGCGTAATGGCATGAAGATGAAGGGTGTAACAATTAAATGATTTTATCTTTTGGGCGTAACAAGATTAAATTCCTTCCTTACGGCCGAGATTTGGAGGGAGTAAAAGGAATTTTATCTCTTTGGGAGTAAAGATTTAGTTCTTTCCTTACGGTCGAGATTCAAAGGGAGTAAAGATAAGAAAGATTTATCTTTGGGTGTAATGATAAAAAGGATTTATCTTTGGCCGAGTTTATCTCATAATTTTAAAGTCAACCGTACGATGTTACGGCCGAGATCAAATTGAAGGCCGTCCGCACCCTATAAATACGTGAAGAATCTGTCGTTTCAATTCGTGCTCTGAAGTTCAGGTTTTCTTCCACGACGAGTCGTGAGTCTGCAGGCTACGACCAAGAGGAGAGAGGTGCGACGGCTGGAAGTTGATCGCAACCCTGATCAAGTCCGAGAGGCTGCCCGATTGTCTGCCCGTGATCCGAAGCTTCGACTTTTATCTATTTGGGTGTAATTCTTCTAATTATTATTATTTTGTTATTATCTCTCCAGAATTTTTAGGATGAACTCCATATTTTTATTTATTTCATGTTAGGAGATTATTATTGAAGGAAAACTATTTGGACCATATATTATTTATTTTAATCTTTTCTTATCAATTAGTTAATTGTGCTTAATGCTTTTAGTTTAATTACTTGGATTTCTGAGTTGAGTAATTACCAGTTTGTGGACTATTTAATTTCAGAATTCATTAATTAAATTAATTGATTTTATGTGAAATTAATAATTGACATAAATTTGATAACTAGTGTGTGGAGAATCAAGTTTATGTGGTCTGTTAATCTATACCAGTTTGTGGAGTGATTAATAGTCTAGGATTTTCATATTAATGCATCTTAATTTTAATCTTATCTGACAAATACCAGTTTGTGGGACTTTAGGTTTGATTAAATTTAAGATAGTTTGATTTACCAGATTAAATAGCAGAAATACCAGTTTGTGGACTCTGTGATGTTAATCTTGAAAATTAATAACTTGGGAAAATTTCTAATCCATCTTTAAAGATTAAATTTATCTTTTATAGTTCAAATATTTATCCTGATCTATTTTCATCCTAAGGCCTAACTTCAACACCACTATCTTATTTTCTATATTTTATTTCATAAAACCTCTTTCCAAAAATCAATGTTTTTCCTCTCTTATTAATTTATAAATCCAGATATTGAATTAATAATATTCCTCGTGGGTTCGACACTCTTACTCCTATTTACTATATTACTTGAGCGACTAATGCACTTGCTAGCAAATTTTATTGTTACAAATTCAACGCACCAAGTTTTGGCGCCGTTGCCGGGGAATATTTTATTAATTAATTTCTGATTTTTATGAATTATTAGGAGATGTAAATAAAGTGTAAATAATTCTTTATAAAATATGTATTAATTGTTTTTATAAACTAACATTTTTTTTCTCTTTTGCAGATAAAGGTCACGATAATTTTTTTAAAAATTTGTCTACTTTCGGTTTAAAATCCGACGCCGATTGAATTTTCCGAATTACACTGTCGACTTATGATTTTACGACCGAGATTTAATGTGTCGGCTTTATTAATTTTACGGCCTCACAATGAATGATTTCTGAGTTCTAAACTTTCAATTTTTACGGCCGTAATGTTTTTATCCGAACATTGTTTTACGTCATGGATTTGATTTCGTTGTTTTACGGCCGTAAAGAATCTTCTTAATTCACTTTCGGCCGTAATGATTCAATTGTTTATTTCGGCCGAAACCCTATTTTGCATTACGGCCAATAATGTTGACTTCATCTCGGCCGATGTGACCTCATTTCATCTTAATGGACAATTTTTATCTTTACGGTCGAGATTCACCTCATCCGGATCAAATTAAGCTTGCAGACGAGAACTTAATCTTCTTTACGGCCGAGAATGATCTCATGGTTTTGCGGTCGTAAAATTTCTGAACATTTGTTGTTACGCCATATTACGACCTTTTCGGCCAATTTACTTGTGATTTTTTCTTTCTCGGCCATCAACGACCACGTTCGACTTAATTCTCATTATTTTACGACCGATATGAATTATCCTCTTCCTCGGCCGTAATGAGTCATTTTGTCGACGTTTCGTTCGATTTTTATTTCGGCCGAAACCCTATTCTGTTTTACGATCAAAGGTTTTCAACTTCAGTTCTTTACGCCTAGGATTTTATATGTGAGGAGTTGATTGCCGAAATGATTCATCGCTGTGTTAATTTTTACGACGTTGTTTCGACCATAAGCCAACAAGTTTTACGCCTTCACGTTGAATCCCTTTCAACAATGTTTTATGATTTTTACGGACGAACGAGCCTCGGATTACTAATTTAATTTCGGTCGTAAACCCTATTTCTGTATTACGGCCGATCAATCTTATTTCCTCTCTGAAAATAATTGTTTATTATGTCTAATTATTAACTTTACGGCCGCAAATTAGTTCAGACTTATTTTGTGCTGTTTGTTACATCATCATAAATTCTTTCGGTCGATATTAATATTTGGTATTTGTATTAGTTTGAAGAACCTCCGTTTGCGACCGTAATTAGGTTTCTGAAAAGTTCCTCTCGAAAATTAATTTTAATTCTATCAGGACGAAAGACTTTATTTGTTAAAATCTCATTTTTTGTGACCTATTATCTGTATTTCTTCCTTCTTGTATATATTTTTATTTTATTTTATTCTTTTATCTTACTGAAAATTGGTTGTTGCAGGTACTAATTTAAAATTAAATCACAACCAATCCTGGAATCTTCTGATAAGCGCACTAGGAGTTCAAATCCACTGTTGGAATTTGATCCTGAAATTGAAAGAACCTATCGTCGATTACGAAGAAATATAAGAAAAATGGCAGAACAAGCACGCGACAATCAGAGACTGGAGCAACAAAATGAACTGGTTCCACCACATAATAATCGGCGAGAAGATGAAGCAGAACTTTCTATGAGAGAATATGTCTCGGCCAGATACAGTGACCGAGAATCATGCATCGTGCTGCCTGACATTAACGCAAATAATTTTGAGATAAATCCTGCAATCGTGAGGATGATACAAGCATCCCAATTTGGAGACAAATTTCTTGCTACTCTGAGCACCTTTAGAAATAATAATGTTTCTTCTGAAGTTATTCGTTTATTATTATTTCCTCAATCTTTACGTGACAAAGCTTCCACTTAGTTTAAAACTTTGCCTGCAGGATCGATTCATTCTTGGTTGGAGCTGGTAGAAAAATTTGTTGGAAAATATTGCCCACCACAAAAGGCAGGCAAATATCGAAGAGAGCTGAGGGCATTTGTTCAAGACGATAACGAGACATTATATGAAGCCTGAGAACGATATAAGGAACTGCTGGCCAGAGTTCCTGATAATAGAATTTCAAAGTGGCAAGTGATGGAAGATTTCTACCATGGATTGCGAGCTACAGATCAAGATAAGCTCGACCAATCAGCAGGAAGGACAGTACTGGGATCTAAACGTCCTAGTGAGATACAAGATATAATTGAAGCTGTAGCCCTCAAGTCGAGCCAAGAAAGGAGACCATCTAGCGAACTCATGATATGCATGCTACAGAAAGTAAAAATTCTTCTGAAGTAGTGACTCAGTTGGAGTCACTTAATCAAAAATTTGAACAGATGATGTCATTAATGGTGTGCAACAACTGTGGAGGAGGACATGCGAGCAATTATTGTCCTCAAGGTAACATTTCTAATCCTGATCATATTGAAAATGCTAACTTTGTTTCCAATCCATTTTTCAAGAATAATGACTATGGTTGGAGGAACAATCAGAAGTTTCCTTACAGGTCAAATCAAGGGCAAGCTTTTGAGAAATTTTAGAATCAAGTTCATCCACAAAATTATACACTTTTGAGAAAGCAACAAGAAGCTCCTGTCCAACAATCGACTAATCCTATGGAAGAGATGATGGCAAGAGTTATAGACACAATGCAAGCGTTGCAAAAGAATATGGAATCTAGAGCCATGAGTCAGGATGCATCTATTCGAAATCTGGAAAGACAACTGGGCCAGATGGCGGCACAACTAACTGGACGTACACCGGGCTCTCTCCCAAGCAACACAGAGAAAAATCCAAGAGGGGAAGAGCAAAATAGTCCTTGATTTTCATCAGAACCAAGTCAAGCTGACGACTATAAATCAGAACTATTTCTATCCTTTTTATTTTATTTATTTATTTATTTTTATTTTTATTTTTTTAGATTAGTCTAATTAGTTGTTAATTAATATCTTAGTTTCGGTGATAATTTTATTTTTAATTTTAATTAGACATTTATTTTATTATGGAGTCATTTAATTTAATTAATATTTAATGTGTGTAAGGAGAGGACTTCGGAGGTAAACTCAGGGGCGTCAACTCCAAGCATGGGCGTAAACTCCAAGAATTGATTCCCTCCACGTGACAAGATGAGGCTATTACGCCCTGCCACCTGTGCTCTCTACGGCCGAAGCTCGGACATGACAAGACGAGCCGCTGGTTCCTCGTTACGCCCTGCCACCCACCATTTTCGTTACGGCCGAGATGCCACACCAGCCGCCAGCTGACCGAAGAAAAGACAAGACGAGGCTATTACGCCCTGCCACCCTTGCATTACGGCCGAGCTGTCACATGGACATGACAGGGAGACCACGGACGTGCCTTGAAAATCGGGCAAGCTTTTGCTTTTACGCCCAGACATGACCCTTCACTGCGAGCTGTCGGAACAGGTCAGATTACGCCCGAAAATTCATCTATAAAATCTTACCCCTTCTCGTATGTTGCAGATCAATCACCGCAGACCGAGGTGCTTCCGCTATCCTTACGCCCTTTGTTCCTTATGGCCGAGCCTCAACACCGCGCGCCGCCGTGCATTACGGCCAAGCCTCTACGGCCGAAGTCTCAACGCCGTCACCGCTGCTCCCTTACGCCCAAAGTGCCACGCCTCCAACTCCTTACGGTCGAAGTTTCAGCGCTTCCCTGTGCGTTACGGCCGGTCTTCCACCGCGCACCGAGATACTTCTTTACGGCCGAAGCCACCGCGGACCGCCGCTCTCTTACGGCCAAACTCCAAGGTTATTCATCGACATCTGTTCCTTACGGCCGAGCTTTACTTATTACGGCCGAGTATCATCTACTCTACGGCCGAAGTTCCAAGTCATGCCTCGCCTCCAACTTCTTATGGCCAAGCCTCTGTTCCTTACGGCCGAGCTTTACTTATTACGGCCGAAGTTCTTCATCAACCAGTTCCTTACGGCCGAGTCACCTTACGGGCACAATCTACTCAATCATTGACTCCGGCCGAGATTCCTCATCGATTTTCCTCTTTACGGCCGACACTTATTACGGCCGAGCTTCCACCGAGCCAGCACCTTTTTCTTTGTTGATTTTTGTCCAGATCAAGATGAGGCGATTTGCTAATATATGGAGGGGACGTCATGAACGACGACATCCGAATGCTCAGTCAGCCCCACAGCCCTCACAATTAATCTCCTACCCCGGAGATTATTATTGGACTAAGCCGGAGTATCAAGCTCGATATGAACGGATGTGTGATATTCGAATTCATGCCACCAGATTTTCAGATACTGAATTACTGAGGAAGTATAATTTACTTGCAGATATTCATCTACTATTTTCTCAAATTGGACTATCTGACTTTGTGCATTCTTGGTGGCCAACTTATGAAGTACTAATTATGAAATTTCTCTCATCCCTGGAAGTCTTTGATTTAGATGGCAGGAACTATGATCAGCCCCGTATTTCATTCCAACTTTATGGGCGGCCATTTACTCTCACTTTAGGAGAGATTAATAATATCTATGGATTTCCCAACCATGGATCTCTTTCTGTACCTGCTGACTTTGATGCTGAAACTTTTTGGAAACAGATAACAGAAGAAGACCGATTGGTTTGGAACACCGCTAAAGATAGCTCAATTCAGAATCCTGTTCTGTGCTACGTCCATTGCATGCTAAGCAACACCATAAGTGGACGCAGTGATAATGATGGTGCCGTATCAGAGGGAGAGTTATATCTCATACACAGCATGCTTCACAGAACTCTCGTTAATGTGGGTGCCTTCCTCATTCGTCGATTCCAACGCCGCACTACTCATCGTGGCGGTAACATTAATATGGGTGCCCTTCTCACACCTATCGCTCAGCACCTACAACTTGACTTGGATGATCTCGAAGCTATGCCAGGAAACACTCATCTCACTCGTAGGACCATCCAAGCTATGGGTCTCGTGAAGACCAACAACTCAGGGATCAAAGTTTTTATTTTTAAAGAACACCATCAGGAGGTGCCCTGCTCAGATCGAGATGCTTTTACGCCGATTAATCCAAATAATTGGCTCCTTTTTAGGCAGGTCATAGCTCCAGTAATCCCACCTGCAGAACCATCTACCTCTGTCGGACAGCTACACCAGGATGAACCTTTCTCCTGGTTTGATTCTACTGATTATGCGGCAGCCCAACCCTACCTTCAACAGCAACAAGGATTCCAGGCTGCATCACCGGCAGCTTCCCAATATGCCACATCCGTCCATTCACCTTATATGCCGGTGCCTTCTCCGATTCCATCTCCAGCACAAGAGAGCTCTTTTGATTCCTCGTTCATACCTTCTACTCCTTATGAGGAACGCGATTCGATGGAAGTATCTGCCCCTTTACAAGAACCTGTGCAGAATCGCTATATAGCACCGGAGCCCACTTTTACTTCAGCCCCAGAGCAGACTTACTATCCACCTCCGCCACCTCAGCCTGACTATGCTTCCATGCAAAACTTATGGGAATCAATGTATGATGAACAACTTCGTCAAGCAGGGGAGTTTCACACTTTTCAAGAAGAGCAACTTTGTCAGTCAGGGCAGTTGCACGCTATTCAGGAAGAGCAACTTCGACAAGCACAAGAGTTGACCAACATCCGAGCCGATTTTAGAAATATGGATGATCATCAGGGTCGCTTCGAATCCCTTCAGAATCAACATGTGCGCATGACGAGACGCATCCATGAGTATCATATGCGCCAAGGAAATCTCGGCTACCATCCACCATCGCCACCCCGCAGACAGTAAATCCGGTTGTATCTTTTCCCTTTTCTTTATTTTCGTTTCTTTAATTTTCCTTTTTATTGAGTATGTATCACTTTCCTTTGCTAGCTAAACACTGAGGACAGTGTCTAGTTTAAGCTTGGGGGAGTTTGTATTTCATGCATTGCATGTTTCTTTCTTTTTATTTGTTTATGTTTGCATCTATTTGTAAAAAAATCCAAAAAAATTGAAAATTTTGAAAATTTTCTAAAAAATACCATTGCATGCATTTATTTTTGCCACCATCTTACAAACTTTTGTCTTACTGTTTTAATTATCTTTTAGTAGAAATTCAAAGACATATTGTTAATTGATAAAATTTGAATACTTTTCTGGCCTTATCACTTGCTACTTCAATATCAAACTATAGACTGTGTGCCCATGCTATGTAGAATCATGAATGACTAGACGACAAAATCATATTCATGCCTTTTTTATTTATTTCTTTTAAAGTCTTGATTAGTAGTAGCCTTCTTATTGACTATATCAAGTACTTTTTGAGCTTATAAAAAAAAGAAGGGTTAGTTAAACCCCAACAAATAAAATAAAATAAAAATGAATAAAGTTATGTGTAGGTACAAAAGTGTTATCCGGAACCAAGGTGTGTTCGGGTAATTAGATCCGTAGGGGTTCATGCCTGGCGACCTAAGGGCAACTGCTCTGGGATCCGTCGATCGAAAACCTGCTACATGGACCATCTTGTGGAATATGGAGAAGCACAGGAGTACTGAACCATGGCTAAGTTCGAACTCTACATTCAGAACATTGGTTGTTCGGGCAAGCAAACTCGAGGGATGCTTTATCACCTGGTGCCCTAAGGTCATCTGGTCTGGGAGTCATCAGTCTAAAGCCCGCTACATGGACTTCCTTGTGCAATCTTGCTTGAAGATTAGAATTTTTAAATGATTGAAAATAAATTTGAAAAATGAAAAGAAAAAGAAAAAGTTTTAAGCTCAATTAGTACTTATGTGTTCAATATCAATGCTATTATTTGACAGACAATTTATTTTTCTGGAAGGCTAAACTTGAGATTGTTTAAATTTGTGTAGCATTCAGAACCTCTATGAAGCTAAGTGCATGGAAAATGGTGAGATACTAAGTAGTAGGTGTGCAGAAGAACTGTGTGAGAAAATTAGTCAGTTGACAATGTTGAGGCTACGATAGAACTTTCTTGAGCCTTGCTTTGAATTTTTGCTTGAGGACAAGCAAGATTTTAAGCTTGGGGGAGTTTGATGCATGCAAAATATAATATATTTTAGATTATTATTTTAGTTAATTTTTTTATAATTTGTTCATGGCATGCATCATTTTTAGTCACTTTTAATCGTAATTCCGAATTTATTAATTTTAATTATTAATTCTCTGAATATTTTAATTGTGGATGGATTAGTTAAATTTGAATAATTATTTTGTAGGAAAATTTAAACACGGACAAAATTCAAAGAATTTATTACGGCCGAGATTTGGTTTTACACCCAAGTCATTTTCTAGGGGGTAATGATATGGAATCTTCGTTGTTACGGCAAAAATTTGAAGGGGTAAAGATAAAAGGAATTTTATCTTTTGGGCGTAATGGCATGAAGATGAAGGGTGTAACAATTAAATGATTTTATCTTTTGGGCGTAACAAGATTAAATTCCTTCCTTACGGCCGAGATTTGGAGGGAGTAAAAGGAATTTTATCTCTTTGGGAGTAAAGATTTAGTTCTTTCCAAAGGGAGTAAAGATAAGAAAGATTTATCTTTGGGCGTAATGATAAAAAGGATTTATCTTTGGCCGAGTTTATCTCATAATTTTAAAGTCAACCGTACGATGTTACGGCCGAGATCAAATTGAAGGCCGTCCGCACCCTATAAATACGTGAAGAATCTGTCGTTTCAATTCGTGCTCTGAAGTTCAGGTTTTCTTCCACGACGAGTCGTAAGTCTGCAGGCTACGACCAAGAGGAGAGAGGTGCGACGGCTGGAAGTTGATCGCAACCCTGATCAAGTCCGAGAGACTGCCCGATTGTCTGCCCGTGATCCGAAGCTTCGACTTTTATCTATTTGGGTGTAATTCTTCCAATTATTATTATTTTGTTATTATCTCTCCAGAATTTCTAGGATGAACTCCATATTTTTATTTATTTCATGTTAGGAGATTATTATTGAAGGAAAACTATTTGGACCCTATATTATTTATTTTAATCTTTTCTTATCAATTAGTTAATTGTGTTTAATGCTTTTAATTTAATTACTTGGATTTCTGAGTTGAGTAATTACCAGTTTGTGGACTATTTAATTTTAGAATTCATTAATTAAATTAATTGATTTTATGTGAAATTAATAATTGACATAAATTTGATAACTAGTGTGTGGATAATCAAGTTTATGTGGTCTGTTAATCTATACCAGTTTGTGGAGTGATTAATAGTCTAGGATTTTCATATTAATGCATCTTAATTTTAATCTTATCTGACGAATACCAGTTTGTGGGACTTTAGGTTTGATTAAATTTAAGATAGTTTGATTTACCAGATTAAATAGCAGAATTACCAGTTTGTGGACTCTGTGATGTTAATCTTGTAAATTAATAACTTGGAAAAATTTCTAATCCATCTTTAAAGATTAAATTTATCTTTTATAGTTCAAATATTTATCCTGATCTATTTTCATCCTAAGGTCTAACTTCAACACCACTATCTTATTTTCTATATTTTATTTCATAAAACCTCTATCCAAAAATCAATATTTTTTCCTCTCTTATTAATTTATAAATTCAGATATTGAATTAATAATATTCCTCGTGTGTTCGACACTCTTACTTCTATTTACTATATTACTTGAGCGACTAGTGCACTTGCTAGCGATTTTATTTTGCTACATCATTTCAACGCATCAAGAAGTTCAACCTAAGACGGAATATTCTTCAATTCTCATTCAATGTCCGTGACCCGAGTAGGGTAGATAGGAGATGTGTTATTTACGAAGGACTTCCATAATATACTAATTCATATTGTCTGAATCAAACGTTTCTTCTCCCTCAAAGCGTCTAAACTATCTCGAAGACATCAGAGCCTTGCATTCAACCCAGGAGGGTTGTCCGTATTCCACTAAGGTGAGTATGAGTCGACCGTAGCCGTCTAGCCTTAAGTGTATTTCTCTTGAATGCTCGGTACTCGGCGGACACGAGACCTTGAATCAAATCCAAAAGAAATGGACATTCAGTAATTTTTATCTTATATGAAGTTTAGAGGATTTAAGTTCTAAGTGAAAACATTCCCCAACCCTATTGTTTAGCTACACTGATCTCTGTCTACTTTGGCATTAAAAATCCATAAAAAATAGTGTAATATTATTTATTATGATTTCTAGTTTATAGCATTTCACTTTCTCATTTTGAACAACACATATAAATTTATGCTTCAAACAATTTAATTGAGTGTGAACATTTCAACTTAGTATCTGTGGATCGACCCTCAAGCACTACAATGATATGCCATATACTTTCAGTTCTCGTAGTATTAGTGTAGAGGATTTATAAATTTAAAACTTATATTCTTCTGTGTTTAACAATATACACACCCTTTATGCGAGTCAACATTAATTCTCCACATCACTAGACAATTTTTTTACATAGTCTGGACAACATTTCTTACATAGTCATCCTGATTTTGATTTTCTATGAAGACACCTTTCTTACATAGACTAGACAACCAATATCCGTGAAGTTTTCTCAACTTAATTTGTAACACAGACTTTATAGTTGGCCAATAACATACAAAATATATAATTACTCAGCACTAGTAAATTTTTTTCATATCCTCGTATTTCTCAATTCTATATCTACTTTATTGTACAAAACTTGACGGCCCTTTGAGATACTTTCCTAAAGTTGTAACACTAGAATATCAACCTAAAATATAGTCAAGAGTGCAAATGAATCTTTGAACTTGTTCACTCCTTAACTTCATCAATGACAATCAATTTCATATCAAGATATTCATACATATATAATTTCATATCAATCCATTCATGTGTGCACAATCATGGCTCGCATCAAAAAGATGTTTCACATCAATATGGAACTATTTCATTGTCCAAACGTTGTCATTAATATTTTATGGATGACATGCCCACCCCTTATCACATAGAGTGCAAATCTATCTCCTAGCTTGAATCTCGTGAAGTGCTATCATATATAATTACATTATTTTTAGACAAGCTTCATTTACTTTATTATAATCCCTCTCCTTATTGACACGTCTTATAATTTACTAAATAAAAGAAACTTATTATACAACAACTATATAAAAAATAATAGGAATGTTCATGGGTCAGGTTGTACCTGACCTATGAATGAACTCGACTTAACTTGACTAAGTCGAAGCCCCTATGGGCAATAAATCTTACCAAACTCAATCGATTTGGATCAGGTAAGGTGAGGGGTCACACGACCATAATTTTTCTTCTTTTTTTTCTTACTTTTACATATTGTTTTAATATAAAAAATATTTAATATGTATTTTAAAACATAAAAGTCTCAATATTTGAATATTATTTCAGTACTTAAATGTTTTATTTATACATGTTTAAAATTTTAAATCAAATATATAACTAAAATTAAATAAAAAAAAGAAAATCAGGTCAAGTTTATGTGAGTTAAGATTTTCCAACTTGTCCCGAACCCAACCCATAACGGGTTGGTTGGAGCCATCCAGCTTGGGTCATCGCATTCACTAGTTCGACCCAACCCCATGGACATCCTTAAGAAATAGATACTAACAGATCACCTAAGCCCTAAAGTCGCAACCATAGTAACTAATTGAAATCAGCTCACATGATTACATACATATAACATAATTTTAATGATCAGTTCAGTTATCCTATTAATATATGACATTTAAATTATATCTGAATATTAAAATAAATTTCACACTATTTTTAAAACTTAAATGAATACTAATGTGTATTTATATTTGCCTGAATATTGTATACAATCCACTAATGTAACCTAAACAGATAAGGAAATTTGCGTCACTACTTAATCTCTATCCATATCATTTATAGATATTGACTATTGAACATAAAATTTATTTAAATAAACTCAGTAACTAATCACTAACAAGTGTTTTATTATAATATACCATAACTCTACTATAGGTTAATAATTAATTAATTACCACCTATTATGGCATCTAATTCATTAGATGTCTATCTAAAATTATAAGCTTTAATCTCTAACACATCATTTACTATTTTTTTACAAATTAATAAAGTTCCGATTAGCTTCTTATTGGGCTTGCTAACATTATTACCAATGAAAAACTACACAGGAGTTGACATAGCCGAGTCAAAATCCCCAATAGAAGAACTAGATTAACACCCCTCAGGCAACTTTTCAACATCGTCGGTGCAATAGTAGTAAACCTTTTATTTAAACTTTACTTTTTTTTATCTCCCTTTGGTAGTTTATTTAAATGTGTAATTATGCATATTAATGCTATTGTTGAACTATAGTGATTATTTATGCCATATGATTGTTGTGATTCGTAAATCTATGTTTGGTGCTTGATGTCACCTAGACATTGATTTAACATGTTAAACCTTAGTTAGGTTTATAAACTAAAAGCACGTGATGCAATATTTGTTATATTGTTCAACAAATAAAATGTCAAGTGAAGAATAATTTCTTCATGCATCCTCAAAGCATAGGAAGCACTTGCTCCACACACTTTTAACAATGTGTTTTTCAAATTAAGTACCTTACAACATGATTGTAAGACTTGACTCGGTCTCGTGGGCTGATATTCAAACATCAAAATAGCCAGTTGGTTACAACTTAAACTCGATCTTAATGTTGACTAACTTTGATCCGATCAAATCTGATCAAAACTCAACTTCAACTAGTTGGCTCGTCGTATTTCGATGGCTCAAGCGGATCAATATAAAAAGATAATTAGAAAAAAATTAAATTTTTTTTTTGTGGCACATTACTTAACATTATAGGTGTAAGAAAAATCCAACCATCTCGATAAACCTATCCGACCCAAAAAAAAAGTGTATTGAAAAAAAATTAGAATATAATTTAGGGTAGTTTTCTAATACAACGAAATTGATTCACTCAAACAAGGACCCCATCAAAAAAATCATAGAGGTTTGTGGAGTCCGTTATTATTTATATAATTAATTCATAAGTCATCTTTTTTTATTATTGGTATAATACTTTTAATATAACTTAATATTTTTCTTTCAAATTATGTAACTCTAGTTTGACAACTTTAGTACTATATCCTATATTTAGTTATAAAATCATATATGTTTATATTAATTTTAATTTATGAAATATTTTTAAAATATTAGTATACTCAAATAGGACCCCGAAAAATTCTCCAAGATAATTGGCTCGCTTTTTTAATTTTAAAACTGACTAAACAAACATTAGATGAATTTTTTGGATAAAAAAAATTAATTCAACCCGGATCACTTTCATTCCTATGTTACACAAACATACATACATACATACATATATATATAAATATATACACACACATATATATATATATTGAAATTTATGCTCGGTCATTTTTTTCATTTTTCATCACATTTATAAGAATTCATTAATATTTCTTTGATTTATAATTATAATTTTTCATCTTTTATGTAATTGTTATTTAATTGATGCTTTCTTTATTATATCATTTGACTCATTTTTATTTTATTTTATTTTATTTTGATTTATTGTCTTTATGCATGTTTATATTCATTTAATCTATTTTTATTCTTTTTTATTAAATTATATTATTTAATTTGGCCATTCGGTTTGACTTGGACTATTCGATTTGACTAGTCTGATAGGTTTGAAATGTGGATGGTCTGTCTTACAACACTACTTATGGGTAGGGTGTGTACCTCCTGGTGGGTGCTTATTGATAGAGCAATTGGGTACAAAAATAGACATGACCTAGCAAAGTCAATTATGAATGATAGTGACTTGGTCTTCAATCAAGTGTAAGATTAAAAATATCACATAATATGGCAATTGATGTGACATTCGAAATGAATTTTGGAGTGCACATATGATAGTGAAAAAATGTCATGCAACTAGTGTTTAAGAAGTTATAAAGAAATGACTAATTTAAGAAGTTATAAAGAAATGACTATATGGCCAACTGATGTCTAAGAATCAATTCGTATATGTAACCTCTAAAGTATGTTGTCCTACCACGTAGCAATTATGTTCTTTTTGGACTGATATTTCTTATAATTACTTCATCTTGGTCCTTTCATATATAAAAGACAGAAGCGAAATAGCTAAACAAAGTACAAAAGTGATTCACTTTCTAACTTGGCTAACTAATTTTCAAACAATTTTACATCAATAAAGAATAAAGATTTTTATTGATTCAGTTGGCATGTGCATCTTTGCATCACCACAAACATATCCCTACATTCACCTCCATTCTTACTTTTTGTTAGCTATCTCCAGAATTAAAACAAAATAAAATTTTCAATGACCCTTAGAGATAATATAAAGAATAAAAAATTATAATAAAAACGAATCAAACTAAATCATAAAGCAATCATAGAGTCAATGACCCATAATAATGTACTTTACATGCTTTCTTTATTTATCTCTTTTTTTTTCTTTTTTCTCTCTTACTTTCATTTTTCTTGCTTTATTATGTGCATAACTTGAACTTTACTTTTTCCATATTAATGCAATTGAGCTTTCTTCTTTATCAAATGTAAGTGAACTTTGTCAAATACAATTGAACTTTATTTCTTTATTGCATACTCTTTCACACATGAGTTTTTTTACTAAGTGGATTTTCTTTCGCCAGATGATTTTCTTTCGCCAAATGATTTTCTTTGACCCAATGATTTTTATTGATCCAATAAGTGAACGACTAATAATGTACAAACTCATTAAACATGATATAGGTAATTTCCTTATTAACTTCTTTACCAATCTTATTGACATTCACATTATCAGTTATCCATAAAAATAATCAATATAATAAAATCTATAAATTATCTCGGGGTGTTCACTGGACGACCCATGAACCCGATGTCCTGATCCGACCTAGTTTGGGTCGAGAAGAAAGAAAATGCACCTCACCTTGATTGCCTGTGACATGCCCTCAAATGCACGAGATGGATGAACTAGCTACAATCGATCTCTTCCTTGGTAAGCAAACCCCAAAAGTTCCCTGGAGATGCGACGGGGCTTTAGCGGAACTTGGTCTTACATCTTATTTCGGTTCGATACGTCCAAGCCGCAGGAGCAAACTCAACTTTGTTTGAACAATCTCCTCGATGTAGAGTTTGACATATGTGCCCCTGGGGGAATTTTCATCTTTTATCTCACTGAAGGTAGCAATAACTCCCTCTCCATCGGTTCGGAGGGCTCCTTTGGAAGTCGGGTCCTTCTAGAATTGATGTACTTCTTGTCGGGTCGAGTACGAGTTGGAAAAATCCAACCCGAGTTATTCAACTCGACTCGGCAACTTGAGTTTTTTATTTTTTTATTTAAGCTTAAGCTTATATTTGACTAAAAAATTTTAAAATTGAAATAAAATATTTTAAGTATGATATTAATATTTAAATAGTTAACAAATTTATCTTAGACTTTAAAATATATATTAAATAATATTTTTATATTAAATAATTATAAAATTTAAAAAATAGGCGATTGAGTAACTCGATGATGCATGCAAAATACAACGTATATTTAGACGTGCATTTAATCACATTTTGATTCATTTTCATATAGCATGCATTATATTATGGCTTTATTTGCTTTAATTTAACAAAAATATAAATCTACCAAAATTCTATGTTTTACTAAGCTACCGGAGAAAACCGCGCTCAAATTTTCAAACGGAGTTAGAAAGTGAAAATTAGTGGAGGTTATCAAAGATGAAATAAATATAACAGGCCATGATGGAACTATAACGGGCCGAGAAACCACTTGATCAATCGTTAAAATACATTTTTCACGCTAGAAATCTACCCAAGTTACGGGCAGCGAAAACATAATTTTTACTCCAATTTAGATACCATAAGGATCGTAAAATCAGGGTCGAGAAATCCATGTTATAGACAGTTATGAAGCTCTTATGGGGCGTTAAGAAGATTGATATTGAGATTTCTTCCACTTTTTTTGAGAATTTCAATTGCAGATCAATTTCAAACTTTATCCTAAGTCCCAGGAATCATTTGGAAACATGTTTACTAAAAATTGAAGAATTTTTTGGATGATTTCAAAGTCAAATCAAAATTTATTCTGAATTTTTATTGTTATGACATAAAAAGACTTCCAATCAAAGTGAAACTTTATCAAAACCCTTGGGACACCCAGAGACTATAAATAGAGGCCTAGGAAACAAAAAGGTGTGCTATGATGCTTGAGACCTATGAATTCGTGCCTTATTGCAGAGAAGAAGTTTTGAAGCCCGAAGATCACTAGAAGGAGAAAGATCGTCCAACAACTCGTCAATTGGGCTGCGCGATCATCCAGAGGTTCTGAAGGCTGCAAATTATTCACATGTTTGAATGATGTTTTACCTAGTTCTTATAGTTTATTATTTTTGTAATAGAGATTTTATATTCTTTTCAAGAAGAAAAACTATTTGAATCCTGTTATTAGTTGAGTTAATTTATCTTTTCGATTTCTTTTGATTATGCATGTTGAGTTCGCTATTTTTTGATAAGTGGTTTGATTTATGAGATTAGATTACAAACCTGTAAGAGGAGTGATTAGTTTCAAGAATTATTATTGCTTTGATAATTGATATTTTACTTTTAAGTTGAAACATACATAACGCGTGTAAGAGGAGTAATCATTGTTTGTGCCAAATTTCGTGCAATCTATTATGTTGTCCAGAATTGTGGGTGAATAATAATATAGAAGATACATATTCATGCATCTTAATTATCTGTAAAATTAATAATTGATCCATCATTTTACGTTATTAGTTTTATTAGAAGTTAAGGTAGTTTGGTTTACTCGTCTTGAGTGGTCAATACTTTAGGTACTCCTAATTTGTCTTAAGAATCGAATCTATTACTTTTTGTTATAACTCAACTATTACAAAGGATCATACACGTTTATCTTTACATTAATCATTCATAATTCTCAAGGCTCAACACTACTTTATTTTATTTCATTATCATTTATTTTTTGTACCTTTAATTTTCTGTTACATATCCTCAAACACTTTTCTTCTCCTAGTAGACTATTGAGATAGATTAGATTTAACTAGTTCCTCATGGGTTCGACACTTTACTCTTCACTTTATTACTTGATATGACTAGTACACTTGCTAAAAAATTTATTTGTTACAAATTTAACGCATCAAATTTTTGGCGCCGTTGCCGAAAAAACTATATTCATAATTCTTAGTCTATCTCGTATAAGCTACTTTGAGAATTTTTATTTTATGTTTTTCTTCACTTTTTCTTTTAGTGTTGTGTAAGCTTTTCAGGTGACATATTTTGTACAGAACTTGATCATCACGAGCATATCTTTACATCCTTAATGACGAAGAAGAAAATGACCGTAAATACAAACTAAGGAAAACAACATGTTGTCCAGCAAGATGAGATTCATATCGATTCATCATCATCAAGATGAGGAAGAAAGAAGAAGCCTCAACATATACAGAATGACCATATTTTTTGAGATCCATGCACTCACAAAAGTTTTAAATTCTTTACTGAAGAAGCTCTCCACTCATTGAAAACTTGGAGAGATAAATTCACAACATTAGGCAATACAATAAGAACTCGGATGAGGATGCAGCACCAATTCTCGAATTCAAATCTTCAACTTCTAACTCCGTAGAGATGATCGGTCAATTCGCTACAATAATTGAGTGAAGGTTGACAATGCAAGATCAACACATCCAAAATTTGGAGGCTTAATTGATCAAAATTAAGAATCAAATTGAAGTCGATGATTCATTTCGACTATTTGACACCGAGCTCAAGTTTGAGGTGTTAGAAGCGAAGCTACATGCATTAGAGAATGAAGTTGCAAAATTGAATTCTCTAACTTCTGAATCTTCACGCCACATCAACCAGAATGTGAAGTTCGTCGTAGCCCGTGCCATTATAAATATCCATACAGAAGAAGATGGCACCTAAAAAAAATTTTCAACAAGGACAGCGACAACCCAATAGCGTGTCAAGGAGACGAGCAAATACATTATGAAAAATGGGAAGGTTCAAAGGAGGGGCACGCCTTTGGAAGTTCCTGTCGCTCCTATATTGTTGTCTCCAATTCAACCATCACCGAAAAAGAAGATCACATCTCCAATCATTGACTGCATATCAACACACATCTCTTCAAATGAATCAATGTAGTTTCCAAAATCTTTGGAAGGGAAAAGTTCTCCTCCTACATCGGTACAATCTTCCACAACTACATCATTACAATGGCGACCTAAGAATTGCTCTCAATTTTCACATCAAAAGACTATTGTACATGAAGAACTGTCACCACTATATGATACATCAAATCGAAAAAGTAGGCGTCAACCAACATCACATGTACAAGCATTCCCGATTACATTAATTAAACCTGGTGAGATCGTTCCTTAATTTCATATCTAATTATATTATTTTAATTAATAATTTCTTATTAGTCACAACATATGTCATATCAAAGTAAAGCTGGCGACTTTAAACTTAGAACTATTCATTCTCAATCCTTAAACTTATAGTTTAGATATTTCACCTAATTTAGTTTAGATTAATTTAATTCATGTTAGATTAGTTAGTTTGATTATCTTTGTTGCTTAGTCTCTTAAGTTTCCTTTTGCATTTTTAAATTTTTTATTATTTTCTTACATGTCACAAGTTGAATTTTGTTGAAATTTAAAATTTTCTTTCTTCACGGGCCGTTATTTACTTATCACGGGCATTACACATCTAACGGGTCGTCGTTTGTTTTTCACGGGTCTCACAGTGGGAATTGATGGAACTTTTTGAGTTTCACAGGACATTGCCTTTGTTCCACGGGTCTCATAGTGAGTGTTAGCTGGACTACTTTATTTTTCACGGCTCGTTATACAACATTCACAGTCTTACGGTCGACTCTTATCTCACATTTTCACGGGCCATTAGAACTCTATCACGACCTGTAAGTGATTGCACTAGTTCTTATGCCCCGCATTTTACTCAACTCACGACCTTGCACATTTATTATGAGATGTTACAAAATTTCACGAGCCATTAAAATATCTTCATGGCTCCTCTATTGATGTTTTTTATATGCAATTGATGCATGCAAAATATAACATATATTTAATCATGCATTTAATCTTATTTGAAATCATTTTCTAATAGCATGAATCGTTATATGAGATTATTTACATGAATTTTATAAAACTAAAAATTTGCCAAAATATTGTATTTATTGTCTAAGAAGAAAAAAATTGAATTATGAAGCCAACGGAAAAAACTGCGCTCAAATCGGAGTTAAAATCGTAAATAATAATTTCGATTCTTATGACGGATTAGTAGTACCTAAGGTATTGACCTCTCAAGACGAGTAAAGCAAACTGTAACGCCCCGAGACCCACGTGACTTTCACGTGCTCAGAGTCGTCCCAGAGGCGCTACTCAATTTTCTATAAAACATTTTTGCGGAATATAAACAATAAATGCGGAAGACTTTTTCAATAATAACAACTAATAATCCATTATATTCAAAATAATTAAAATATTAATAAGTTCACAATTCTAATAAATGCGGAAATAATAAAAACTAGACAACTCAATCTAGAACATGTGCAACATCTGTCTATCACTGAGCATAGCCACCTGCAGGATCATCCTCTATCGAAGTACTCTCACCTGCACGGATCCAGGTACAGGGAAATATCCATGAGTATAAAAAAATACTCAGTACGTAGGGTCTAAAAGACAATCAATATGCTCAATCGAAAATAAGATAAAATCAATAATGAGTCGATTGAGCAGTCAATACAATAATCAATTAACAATTTATCAATATGAACAATATATCAGGCTATGGTCAACATACCAATGTAAATCAATAACAATTGTTCCAATTAATAATTATCAATTGCCTGATTAATAAATCAATATTCAATTAACAATTTCCAATTCAATAATCAATGGTCATTGGCCAATAACGATTCAATTCAATAGGGCAATAGTAATTGCCAACTCCATGCCAATATATCCAAATGACCATGATTTAATTCTATTTACTGCAATTCCAATTTCAATTCAATTCAATTCGATTCGATTTTCAATGTTCGGAGTTATCCAATTCAATGAGGAGCGCTCAGTCAATTAAGGGACACCATGCCACTTTCATGCAGGCCAGTGGGGGATCAGTGCCACGGCAAGCCCAATACGATTCAATGGGTTCGTGTATGGTGGGGGACGAGTGACCATACACAGGACAGCCATAGCTTTTACACTATCTGCCCCATTCAATTCAATTCAATTCAATTGGTCCCGGCTTAGTGGCAATCAGTGAACATGGACCCAGCAGCTTTCGGCTTTTATCTTGTTTACCTAAAATGTCTATCTTTAAATAATTATCAATTTGACCAGATAAATTCTGAACTCAAAACTAAGTAGGTCAACAATACAATCAAAATCAAAGTTCGTCATAATATAAACATATCAATCATCAACAATATAATCAATACATCAAATTAATTAATAACAACAATAATAATCAGTAATTAGAATTTACTCAAAAATAAATAATAACCCTCGGTGTGCTCCCTGTTCATTACGACCGTAACATCATTTTTCTTTCTCTCCATCTTCTCTGATTTTTACGGCCGTAAATTCTCTCTCCAAATTTTTACCCCCTATTTCATTACTGCCATAAACTTTTACACCCTATTCTATTACCCCCTTTCTGTTACGGCCATCAACTTTTACACCCTATTCTATTACCCCCTTTCTGTTACGGCCATCAACTTTTACACCCTATTATATTACCCCCTTTCTGTTACTGCCATCAACTTTTTACACCCTATTCTATTACCCCCTTTCTGTTACGGCCATCAACTTTTACACCCTATTCTATTACCCCCTTTCTGTTACGGCCATCAACTTTTACACCCTATTCTATTACCCCCTTTCTGTTACGGCCATCAACTTTTTACACCCTATTCTATTACCCCCTTTCTGTTACGGCCATCAAATTTTTACACCCTTTTTATGTTACCCCCTTTCTGTTACGGCCATCAAATTTTACACCCTTTCCGTTACGGCCATCCCGTTACGGCCGTAAAACTCTACTCTTCGGCCGTAACAATCTATCTCTCATTTCTCTTTCTTCTTTTCTCTTTCATTACGGCCGAAACCTAACTCTTCGGCCGTAACATTATTTTTTTTTTCTTTTACGGGTGTAAACGTTCATTCTCGACCGTAAAAATCATCGGTCGACATCTATTACGGCCGACATCTTCTCTCTCTATCTTTTCTATTTCATTACGGCCGAAACCTAACTCTTCGGCCATAACATTTTTTTTTCTTTCGACAAAGTCGATCTGAATAGGCTTTACAAAAATTAACATAATCTAATAAACCTACGGATCCCCTCTACGTACCTGCGAGCCTTGTCCTCTGAGGTTGCCGAAGACGAAGCCGAAAATCACGCAGACGGAGTCGTTCGTACCCCCCTACTCTTATTTATAGTGTTTATAGATTTTTAATTATTCTCTAACCATATTATCTAATCTCAATCAAATTAAATCCTCTAATTTATCCTTTTAACCACTCCCTATTTTATTCTAATAGTTAATTAGATAAATTACGAAATTAATTGAATAATCCTATCCCTAATCAAACTCCTCTCAATTATTTTTATTTTTTTTATTTTCGGAATTATTAAATATAGCAATAACAATATTTCTTCAAAATAAAATAAAATAATAAAATATCTATTTGTTAAACCTGAAAAATCTGGGTCATTACATCATAACCTCCTTAAAAATAAATTCGTCCTCGAATTTGAATAAACGAAGTTATATTATCTCACCTAAATAATTCTGGAAAATCTCTTCTCATTTCTTCTTCCAGTTCCCAGGTGGCATCTTCATCTCTATGATGTGTCCAAGCCACCCTCACCATGGGTACTATTTTATTCTTCATATGCTTAGTTTGGTACTCCAAGACTTCTATAGGCTGCTCAGCATATGTCAGATCTACATTCAAATTTGGTTCCTCCATATTCACCATATTAGCATCATCATGTTGGTACTTGCGCAACATGGACACGTGAAAGACATTATGCACGTGTCCATATGATGGAGGCAACGCCAACCTACAAGCTGCATCTCCGATCAATGCAAGTACTTCGAAGGGGCCAACATATCTTGGACTCAACTTACCCTTCTTGCTGAATCTCATTACCCCTTTCATTGGAGAAACTTTTAACATAACTCGATCTCCCACTTTAAAAATTTGTTCTCTTCTCTTCTTGTCAGCATATGTTTTCTGTCTTGTGAATGCTGTTTTCAATCTCTCTCTAATAAGGCGAACTTTTTCAGCATCTTCCTTGGTTTGCTTCATTAACTCCTCTGATAAGAATTGCCGTCCTCCCACCTCACTCCAACAGATGGGGGAGCGACAAGGCCTTCCATACATTGCTGCAAATGGTGTCATGCCTATGCTGGAGTGGTAACTGTTATTGTATGCGAACTCGATCAGTGGGAGGTGCGTGTCCCAACTGCCACTCCAGTCCAACGCACATGCACGGAGCATGTCTTCTAATGTCTGAATCGTTCGTTCAGATTGCCCGTCTGTCTGAGGATGGAATGCAGTACTGAAATTTAATTTTGTTCCAAAAGCACTTTGGATGCTCCGCCAAAATTTGGCTGTAAACCGTGGATCTCTATCCGACACAATGGAGACTGGCACTCCATGTAGTCGGATAACCTCCTTAATATAAATGTCCATCAGACTTTCGACAGACTGTTTCCATTTGATGGGGATGAAATGGGCTGCCTTGCTAAACCGGTCCACCACCACCCATATTGCATCATGGCCTTGTTGAGTTCTTGGAAGCCCAGTGACGAAATCCATAGTCACCTTTTCCCATTTCCATTGTGGGATTCCAAGTTCTTGTAGTACACCGTAAGGTCTCTGATGTTCCACTTTCACTTGTTGGCATACTAGACATCTTGCAACGTACTCAGCCACATCCTTCTTCATATTATTCCACCAGAAGGTCCGTTGCAAGTCTTTGAACATCTTCGTGCTTCCAGGATGAATGGCGAACTCCGACTTGTGGCACTCATCCAACACTTGTCTTCTCAATGCTTCATACTCAGGGACCCACAATCGTCCCCTATATCTGATCACTCCACCTGTGACCGTAAAATCTGTAGGAATCTTTTCGCACAACTTGAGTAGGTGGTTGTACTCGTTATCGTTTGGTTGTGCTTTGCCTATCTTCAATAGTAGCTCGGGTTGCATGCCGAGGTGTGCCATAATTCGTATACCGTCGCTACTGGTCACTGGACTGACCTGGATAATGCAGTCAATCATGTTCCAACGACTCACTCTCAGGCATGCGAGTGATCCTCCCCATTTTCTACTAAGTGCGTCAGCAACTGAGTTTGCCTTCCCTGGATGATAGCTGATAGCGAACTCATAATCCTTTAGAAACTCAATCCACCTCCTCTGACGCATATTCAAGTCTTTTTGAGAGAAAATGTATTTCAAGCTCTTGTGGTCTGTGAAGATTTCGAACTCTTCGCCATACAAATAGTGTCGCCAAATTTTGAGGGCGAAGACCACAGCTGCTAATTCGAGATCATGCGTCGGATAATTCTTCTCATGCTTCTTTAATTGTCTTGATGCATATGCAATTACCTTCCCGTGTTGCATCAAGACGCATCCTAAACCAGTGCCGCATGCGTCGCTATATATGACATAACCTCCTTGGCCTGAAGGTATGGTCAGAATGGGCGCCGTTGTCAGTCTCTTCTTTAACTCTTGAAAACTATTTTCACACCTCTGTGACCATTCATACTTGATGCCCTTTTTAGTGAGATTTGTTAGTGGCGATGCAATTTTGGAAAAGTCCTGAATGAATCTCCTGTAATATCCAGCAAGTCCAAGAAAGCTTCTAATCTCTGACGCATTTTTCGATTGTGCCCAGTTGGCAATTGCTTCCACCTTTGCAGGATCTACCGATATTCCATTTTCACTGATAATATGCCCGAGGAACATAATCTCTTTCAACCAAAACTCACATTTTGAGAATTTGGCGTACAATTTGTGCTCCCGTAAGGTTTGTAGCACAACCCTTAGATGTTCTTCGTGTTCTTCTGGGCTCGACGAATATATAAGAATGTCGTCGACGAAGACGATTACGAACTTGTCCAAGTACGGCCTGAATACTCTATTCATCAAGTCCATGAAGGCTGCGGGGGCATTGGTCAGCCCAAATGGCATCACTAAGAACTCATAATGCCCGTATCTTGTTCTGAAAGCGGTCTTCGGCACATCATCATCAGTGATTCGTAGTTGATGATAGCCACTTCTCAGATCAATCTTCGAGAATACCTTTGCCGAAGACAATTGGTCGAACAGGTCGTCGATTCTTGGTAGTGGATACTTGTTCTTGATTGTGACCTTGTTCAACATCCGATAGTCTATACACAGCCTCATCGACCCGTCCTTCTTCTTGACAAATAATACCGGAGCGCCCCATGGAGAAACGCTCGGTCGAATGAATCCCTTATCCAGCAATTCCTGTATTTGGGTCTTCAATTCTAGCATTTCCGCTGGAGCCATTCGATAAGGAGCCTTTGATATAGGTGTCGTGCCTGGCACCAAGTCAATGTGGAATTCAATCTCCCGTCGTGGTGGCAATCCTGAAACGTCCTCTGGAAAGACGTCCGGAAACTCCTTCACCACAGCAATGCTATCTCGATCTACTTCAACTCTGTCTGTCTTGATCACACTTGCCAGGAAACCCTGACATCCTTTCTTCAGCATCTTTTGTGCCTTTAAAGCTGACACTAGGATCTTACCCCTCTCTAGTGGTGTACCTCTGACAATAGTCTGAGGTCCTCCTGGCGTTCCGATCAGTATCTTCTTTGCTCGGCAATGTAGGTAGGCATCATGGTAGGACAACCAGTCCATACCCAACACCGCATCGTAGTCCCTAATCGGGATAATGATAAGGTCTGCGGAGAAGTCTTTGCCTTCCACTTCGACCGGCACCATGGGGATGTACTTCTGGGTAACGATGGATCCCAGAGGTGTGCCAATGTCAAGTGGAAAACTAGTCGCTTGTGGCTTTATGCTCAATAACGGAGCGAATTGCTCTGAAATGAACGAATGTGTAGCACCTGAATCAAAGAGAATATTAGCATGAACACCATCAATTTTTAGCGTACCTTGGATGGTGTCATTCGCCCTTTGCTCGTCTGCAGGCTTCATGTTGTATACTCGACCTTGCACCATTCTAGGTGGTCCGTCGTTACGTTGCGGCGGAGGTCCAGCACGCCTTGGCTCTTTGCAGTCTCTAGCGAAATGGCCCATCTTACCACAGTTCAGGCACGCTCCAGTTCTCCGGTAGCACTCACCGGGATGCATTCTGTTGCAGTAGTTGCACGGTGCTCTAGGCGGTTGAGGCTCATTCCTTGCTGGATATGGTCTTCCCCGATTGCGATCATCTCTGCGACGGGGATCTCGCCTAGCCTGTCTTCTACCTTTGTTTCCATATCTGTTCTGATATTGATTGGCCGGTGCTTGGCTTTGTTGCTTGTCGACTGTCTTATCACCATCTTCTAGATAAATGGCAAATTCTTCAGCAAATTGGAGGGTCTGGCAGTTACCCCCCTTTACCCTTTCTCTGAGGTTGGGTTTCAGGTCATCCACCCAACGCTTCACTCGATCAAGTTCAGACTGCTGTAAGGTGGAGTACTTCTCTAGGCTTAGAAACTTGGAAAGGTACTGCTTTATAGTCATAGTACCCTGTTGGAGTGTCAGGTACTCCTTCTGCTTCCTGCCCCTTTCATAGGCTGGTATGTAGCGATTCTCGAACGCCTTCTTGAATTCTCCCCAGGTGATGTTGTCCTGGCCGGAGAACGTAGTGAGCTTGGTGGCCTTCCACCAATCTCTGGCATCTGCCGTCAGTTTTCTGGTGGCGTAAATTATCTTGCGATCCTCGCCGCAATCCATCTCAAGGAATATCTGTTCTATCTCCTCGATCCATTCCTCTGCATTCTCGAAGTCACCCTTCCCGCTGAACTGAGGGGGCTGCAATCTGAGGAACCGCTCAATGGTGTCTTTACGATCATGATGTGGTGGCACATTGGGACTCGAGTACTCAGTGTGCACTAAGTGGAACTCCGATTGTAGTAGTCCCTGTCTCAGTTGTTCCTCTCGGTACCCATTAGCCTGGGCCTGATCCACTTGGAAGCCATGTACTTGTTGTCTACTCATTTCTTGGTTCAGGGCACGTTGATTATTAGGTTGAGAACCTTGGGCCTCCTGACCAGCCCGCTGTAGCCCACTTCTGGGAGCTCGTGGTATCTGATTCGGAAATACCATCTTAGGAGGAGTCTGTTCTCACACAACAATAACAATAAAATTCATAAGTGTGAGCTCAATAATACGTAGCACAATTCAATACTTACTTAACCCTACTGGATGGCTGCAGTGGTTGCTCGTGACAGTTGCACATGGACTCAATTCTATCTATTAGAGACAGCTAAGAAGTGCCTCTCCTTAGGCTCTGATACCTTCTGTAACGCCCCGAGACCCACGTGACTTTCACGTGCTCAGAGTCGTCCCAAAGGCGCTACTCAATTTTCTATAAAACATTTTTGCGGAATATAAACAATAAATGCGGAAGACTTTTTCAATAATAACAACTAATAATCCATTATATTCAAAATAATTAAAATATTAATAAGTTCACAATTCTAATAAATGCGGAAATAATAAAAACTAGACAACTCAATCTAGAACATGTGCAACATCTGTCTATCACTGAGCATAGCCACCTGCAGGATCATCCTCTATCGAAGTACTCTCACCTGCACGGATCCAGGTACAGGGAAATATCCATGAGTATAAAAAAATACTCAGTACGTAGGGTCTAAAAGACAATCAATATGCTCAATCGAAAATAAGATAAAATCAATAATGAGTCGATTGAGCAATCAATACAATAATCAATTAACAATTTATCAATATGAACAATATATCAGGCTATGGTCAACATACCAATGTAAATCAATAACAATTGTTCCAATTAATAATTATCAATTGCCTGATTAATAAATCAATATTCAATTAACAATTTCCAATTCAATAATCAATGGTCATTGGCCAATAACGATTCAATTCAATAGGGCAATAGTAATTGCCAACTCCATGCCAATATATCCAAATGACCATGATTTAATTCTATTTACTGCAATTCCAATTTCAATTCAATTCAATTCGATTCGATTTTCAATGTTCGGAGTTATCCAATTCAATGAGGAGCGCTCAGTCAATTAAGGGACACCATGCCACTTTCATGCAGGCCAGTGGGGGATCAGTGCCATGGCAAGCCCAATACGATTCAATGGGTTCGTGTATGGTGGGGGACGAGTGACCATACACAGGACAGCCATAGCTTTTACACTATCTGCCCCATTCAATTCAATTCAATTCAATTGGTCCCGGCTTAGTGGCAATCAGTGAACATGGGCTCAGCAGCTTTCGGCTTTTATCTTGTTTACCTAAAATGTCTATCTTTAAATAATTATCAATTTGACCAGATAAATTCTGAACTCAAAACTAAGTAGGTCAACAATACAATCAAAATCAAAGTTCGTCATAATATAAACATATCAATCATCAACAATATAATCAATACATCAAATTAATTAATAACAACAATAATAATCAGTAATTAGAATTTACTCAAAAATAAATAATAACCCTCGGTGTGCTCCCTGTTCATTACGACCGTAACATCATTTTTCTTTCTCTCCATCTTCTCTGATTTTTACGACCGTAAATTCTCTCTCCAAATTTTTACCCCCTATTTCATTACTGCCATAAGCTTTTACACCCTATTCTATTACCCCCTTTCTGTTACGGCCATCAACTTTTACACCCTATTCTATTACCCCCTTTCTGTTACGGCCATCAACTTTTACACCCTATTATATTACCCCCTTTCTGTTACTGCCATCAACTTTTTACACCCTATTCTATTACCCCCTTTCTGTTACGGCCATCAACTTTTACACCCTATTCTATTATCCCCTTTCTGTTACGGCCATCAACTTTTACACCCTATTCTATTACCCCCTTTCTGTTACGGCCATCAACTTTTTACACCCTATTCTATTACCCCCTTTCTGTTACGGCCATCAAATTTTTACACCCTTTTTATGTTACCCCCTTTCTGTTACGGCCATCAAATTTTACACCCTTTCCGTTACGGCCATCCCGTTACGGCCGTAAAACTCTACTCTTCGGCCGTAACAATCTATCTCTCATTTCTCTTTCTTCTTTTCTCTTTCATTACGGCCGAAACCTAACTCTTCGGCCGTAACATTATTTTTTTTTTCTTTTACGGGCGTAAACGTTCATTCTCGACCGTAAAAATCATCGGTCGACATCTATTACGGCCGACATCTTCTCTCTCTATCTTTTCTATTTCATTACGGCCGAAACCTAACTCTTCGGCCGTAACATTATTTTTTTTTTCTTTCGACAAAGTCGATCTGAATAGGCTTTACAAAAATTAACATAATCTAATAAACCTACGGATCCCCTCTACGTACCTGCGAGCCTTGTCCTCTGAGGTTGCCGAAGACGAAGCCGAAAATCACGCAGACGGAGTCGTTCGTACCCCCCTACTCTTATTTATAGTGTTTATAGATTTTTAATTATTCTCTAACCATATTATCTAATCTCAATCAAATTAAATCCTCTAATTTATCCTTTTAACCACTCCCTATTTTATTCTAATAGTTAATTAGATAAATTACGAAATTAATTGAATAATCCTATCCCTAATCAAACTCCTCTCAATTATTTTTATTTTTTTTTTTATTTTCGGAATTATTAAATATAGCAATAACAATATTTCTTCAAAATAAAATAAAATAATAAAATATCTATTTGTTAAACCTGAAAAATCTGGGTTCGAACCGTCGATAATTAATTATATATGAAAATACATATGGTTACGATATTTAATTATTTTTTAATTACCGACGGTCTGGACCGTCGGAACTTTCGACGGTCCAGACTGTCGGTAATTAGAATAATAAAATACCCCTTACATTACATATTAGACGATGTTATATATATAATATTTAATTATTTTTAAAGTTAGTGATAATCCATACCGTCGATATTTCTGACGGTACACACTGTCGAAGTTTCTGACGGTGTGAACCGTCGATAATTATAATAATAAAATATTACTTACATTATATAATATTTAATTTTTTATTTACCGATGGGCATTTTCCAATGGAAAGAAAACCGTCGCAAATTGCGACGGATTTTGCGACGGCTCCCTACCCGTCGGAACTTTCGACGTTGCTAATCGTAAAAAAAAAATAATATAATTGATTTCATATTTTATTTTTGAAGATTGTAACCGTCAAAAATTCCGATAGATTACGATCTGTCCCAAAATCCATCGTAATTTGTGACAGTTTTCTTTCCGTCGGAAACTGCCCATCGGAAAATCTCAATTTTCTTGTAGTGTTGGCGAATTCGCACGCTGACGCCCCTTTTCTTCCTAGCCGCGCGTGAGGAAGAAAAGGGGGTCGGCACCCCCCACCCCTCGTCGGCCCCTCAGTGTCGGGCCCCTCTCAGCGAGCTTGCACGTCGGCCCCACTTTTTATTATTTTTCATAATATTTTATTATTTTTTATTATGCCATGTTAGCAATATAACCCAAAAATTGACTATTACCGATCAAGGGGACCACGCGTGCAAGAAAAATAAAGTTTGGCGATAACCTAACCTTTTTTTTCCAAAAATGGAAAGTATCAAGATTTCATTCCTTTCGCTCAACTTGTAATGCCTTAACAAGCATTTTCTTTTTCTTGAACTTGTTGACTTTTACCTTAAGTCCTTTATTAATTTCATGGCCCAATAGGTTGACTAAATGAACTTTTTGTTTCTTTAATCTTGCTCCCTCCTAATTCACTAATATTTCATTTATCCTTGATAGTATTATAATTAATTTGGAATGCTTCATACTCAGGAGGTAATGGGATAAGGACAAATTGCACCAAAAAGGATCCTCCACAGACATGCCCAAAGTTTTGAATCTTGCTGCAATTTTAGTCATCTCGATGACAAGATCTTGCATACTTCGGGACCCAATAAACTTCTGCTATTAAAGTACCAGCAATGACTTAGCAAGTGACTTATCTACATAATGAAATCTTTCTTCCACAAACTAGAGATATTCCTTAACACTTTCACTTTATGGAATAGTAGATTTATGTTGTTGGCAATAGTTATTCACATAAACATAAGATTTAATTTGTTAGACCGTGTCCATGTTTTGAGGGCAACAACCGCAGTAGAGAAGCGTACATGCAGAGCTTCAGATAGTTGGAAAAAGACATTTGATGAAATAAATTAAAAGACGGAGGCCGAGGGGGTGTCGACGCAAAGAGAAAGGGAGTGGGCTTGCCTCCCCTCATGTCCACATCGCTTTTCTCTCCTCTCCCTCTCTCTCTCTCTCTCCTCCCTTGTGGATTTGGAGGCCTTTTGTGTATGATCTGCTCCCCGCCGAGCATGCATGGGCCACTCTGCCTCCTCCTCCTCGTCCTCCTCCCTGCACCATTCACTACAAAAAAATCGTGATTTTCCGACGGACAATTTCCGACAGTTCGAAATTCGTCGCAATTTGCGACGAATTTTTTGACGATTTCATTTCCGACGGATTTTTGGATGGTTACGACCGTCGGAAATGATTTATATTATTATTTAATTTTTCGACGATTAGGAACGTCGATATTTCTGACGGATGTCCATCCGTCGTAATTTTCGACGGATATCCATCCGTCGTAATTTCCGACGGTCACGACCGTCGAAAATGAAAAAATAAATTATCTAATTTTTTATATTATTATTTAATTTTTTTCGAGGGATTTTCTGACGGTTACGACCGTCAGAAATGAAAAAATTAAATTATGTATTTTTTTATATTATTATTTAATTTTTTGACGATTAGGAACGTCGATATTTCCGACGGATATTCATCCATCGCAAAATCCGTCGCAATTTCCGACGGTCGTAACCGTCGGTAAATATATAATAATATCATATAAGGGATATTTTATTAATATAATTAGCGACGGTCTTAACCGTCGCTATTTCGACGATTATGATCGTCGGTAATATTTAGCGACGATTCAAAACGTCGGTAAAATAAAAATAAATATTATATATAATTAAATATATAATTTTATTTTTACAATTAAATATTTGCGACAGTCACAACCGTCGGTAACTTTAAAAATAATTAATATATACATTTCCGACGGTCAGAACCGTCGGTAATTTTATTTTCATTTTCCCGTTTTCTCGTCGTTCAAAATCCAATATATACCCTCTCCTCTCACCCTCCTCTCCTCTCTCTCTCTCTCTCCCCCTCCTCTTCTCTCTTCCTCTGTCGGCCACTCTCCCTCCTCTCCTCCCTCTCTCTCCCTCTCCCACTCCCGGCCGGCGAGCCTCTGATCGGACGTCATTGACCGCCGGCGACCCTCTCCCGTCGGCTCTCTTTCTCTCTCTCTCCGACCCAGGCCGTCAGGCGGCCGCCTCGGGCCGGATCAGGCCCCAGTGGCATGGATCGATCGCCTGGCGGCCGGATCCGATTCGGATCGAGCGCCGGCGGCCCGGATCCGGCCCCCAGCGGCCCAGATCCGCGCCGACAGCCGAATCGACCGCCTGGTGGCCAGAGCCAGCCCCCAGCGGCCGGATCCATCGCCTGGCGGCCGGATCCGGCCCTCAACGGCCAGATCCGGCCCCAGTGGCCCGGATCGGGCGTCGGCGGCCCGGATCCGGAGACGACGGCCGGACTGACCGCCTGGCGGCCGGATTCGGCCGCCTCGACCACCTGGCGGCTGGATCGATAGCGGCCCGATCCGACCGCTAATTTTTTTTATATTTAAAAAATTCTTTGTGATGGTTGCGACCGCCGAAAGATCGATGGTTGTGGCGACCGTTGCGATCGTCGAAAACTTTCGACGGTTCGAACCGTCGGCCTTTTTTGGCAGTTGCAACCGTCGGAAACTTTCGACGGTTCGAACCGCCGAGACTTTTTCGACGGTTCTCACCGTCGATATTTTCGACGAATTTTTTTCATCCGTCGAAAATCCATTTGCGATGAGCATTTTTCCGACCGATCGATTCCGACTGAAAAACTGTCAGTAATTGTGTTATCGATAGTTTTCGGGCTGATTATCGATGGTCCGGACCGTCGGTAATCAGTATTTTTCTAGTAGTGATTCCAAGCACTCTGCAGCCACTACCAGCAAGCCGTCGCGGCCACTACCGGCAAGCACTCCATGGCGCGTTTGGGCGCCGTGGTTGCTTCATTGATGAGGGACCACACCGGAGACCTCCCTGACGAGTTCCTGTCCATCGTCTTTCAGTCCCTTGGCTCCGTCGATCCGAAGTTGTGCTCCTTAGTATGTAGGTGGTTCACCGTGGAGGGCAGAGCCGCTATGCCTTGCCCTAAACGCGCAGTCTGGGATCTTGGAAGCAGCACCAGCGCTCTTCTACCAGTACGACTCCATCATCAAGCTCACCATCAAGTGCGACCATTGCTCTGACAGAAACGGCAACGAGGCACTCGCACTGCCCTAACCTCACCTACCTCAAGCTCCAATCCTGCCGCACCGTCACGGACGATGGCATGGCCGCCATCACCGGGCACTCCTCTGGCCTCTGCAAGCTCTCCGTGGGGTCGTGCGCCTTCAGTGCCAGGGCGTTGATGCCATTCTCCATGGATGCTCGCAGTTGGAGGAGCTCTCCATCAAGAGCCTCCAAGGTCTACCTAACGTCGTCTTCCTAGCTTCCGGTGCCTCCGCCGCTAGTGCTTCGCCTCGCATCTAACCCTTAGATTTTATACATAAGATTTTACATTAATTATTTAATTAATTTTAAAATATAATAAATAAAGTATATTGTTTACATTAATTCAGTTAATTAATATGAATTTTTATAATTTTATTATACTATAATACTAAGAAAAAAGATTATAATTGATTAATAAAATAGTTTTAATTATTAGATCCCAATAAATTTATATCTAATAATATATTAATAAATAAATATATTTTTTAAACTAAAAAATGTTATATATATATAATTATATAGTATATATTATTAAACTAGGTAAAATTCAAAAAAAATCTAGTTCTTGCCTTGAAGCAAGAACTGAAGTGCACCTTTGATCAAAATTTCAATTTTTTTTAGGATTTCTTAGTCTTTTCCTAAACTATCACGATTTTTCATATCTACTCATGATATACGAACTCACCATAGTGCCCTCTAAATTATTTTGCAATTTTCAATTTAGTCCGCCCATCAACTTTCGTTAATTTTCTTATCATTTTTTATTTTTTAATTTATTAAATAATTAAACTATCATTTTCTAGTCTCTTTTGATATTTAAAAGTTTAAAATAATGAATAATATTAAATAAAAAATGCTCCTGGCAAAGGGTGGTGAGTTCGCACGGGGCGTTGTCTCCGCCCACTCCCCGTCTCTAACTCCTCCCACAAGCCCAGGAAAACAAGCTTAGATGTTCATTTGTTTCATTTAAATTTGAAGAGAAAAACGAGTGAGTTCACGCTTTTTAGATAGAAAACGTAATCTGACGGAAGTTAGCGGGCGCCCATTTTCAGTACCATTTTTTTTGAAAAGCGAAGAAAGGGAGTGGCCCAATATATTAAAGATAGATAGTAGCATATGGAATTTGCAAAGGAAAATACTTCCTGCACTGTGGCTGAGTTACAAGCACCTCCCTCCACATTCCAACGATGTGCCATATTTCCAAAGGATCACGTGATGAAGAGAGATACGTTATTTAGATGTGGATGGTTCATGGTTTTATTACTTTTCTAATGGTAACGGGCGTGAGATTTTTAATCATATAAAGAAGAAGTTAAGAAATACGGCCATCTTCATTATCAACATAGCGGGCGTGGGAACTATGGTATTATAACAACTTGCGGGATGCATGACCTTGTTCATGATCTTTGGAATTGGAAGTCTATCGTAGGGAATGAATGTATGGCACTAACAGAAGAAAAGTACTGTTACAAGTTCATAGAAGAGCACTGTTACAACAACGACGTGCACTATACGTCCAAGTTCACAGGAGCACCTGATATTTTACTTAAGATCTAGACCTAGATCTGATACTTTACTTGCTAAATAAATTCTGCGACCAATATACACATCGTCCAAGTTCATTGGAGCATCTGATACTTTACTTAAGATCTGAGACCTGATACTTTACTTGCTAAATAAATTCTGCGACCAATATACACATCGTCCAAGTTCATTGGAGCATCTGATACTTTACTTAAGATCTGAGACCTGATACTTTACTTGCTAAATAAATCCTGCGACCAATATACACATCGTCCATTACACCATATACCACTGTGTCTGTCTTCCACAATTCTGAACTTTGTCAAGGAATTCAATCAAATGGCTCTGGATGGAATTGTTGGCTCCCTCACGGGGAAATTTGTGGATTTGGCAGTAGACTCCATCGGAGGACCGCTTGGAGTTGCGTGTAATTTGAAGGAGGAGTTGAATGAGCTGCAGAGGCATCTTCAGTATATTGAGCCCATGCTTGAAGATGCAGGGGAGCGGCAGAAGGTGAACGTAGCTGTGAGGGCGTGGCTTGATGCGCTGAAAAAGGTGGTCTATAAAGCCGACAATCTCCTCGACGACGTTGAGTATGAGATCCTGCGGAAAAAGGCAATGAAAGAAGTTTGCAAGGTGCGTAACTTCTTTTCTTCCCACAACCCAATTGTCTTTCGTCTGATTATCGGGTGGAAACTAAATGATGTCCTAAAGAGGATACAAAAAATTTCATCTGAGGGCAAGCAGTTCGATTTGAAAGTTGATTCACAACCTGAAACTTGTGTGGTCAATAAAACGTGCTCCTTCGTTATACCATCAGATGTTGTAGGCAGGGATACAGAGAAAGAGCATATGGTCGATATGTTAGTTGGCAGCCTGGGTGATAATACGAATGTCTCAGTCCTTGCAATAGTGGGTATGGGGGGACTCGGCAAAACTACTTTAGCTCAATTAATATACAATGATCCGCGAGTTGTGAACCACTTTCAATTGCGGGGATGGTGTTGCGTTTCTGATGATTGGGATACCCAAAAGATCATTGTCGACATTATGACCTCAATCCTGAAAAAAAAATGCGAATTGCCAACCGTGGAGCTCAAAAGTGGCCTTCATAAAGAACTAGAGGGCAAGCGGTATCTAATTGTGTTAGATGACGTTTGGAATGAAAAACGAGAAGAGTGGAAAGCTTTGAAAGACGTTGTGGACTGTGGTGCCAAAGGAAGTGCCATTCTCGTGACATCCCGCAACGAGGGTGTTTCAAAGATAATGACAACGGCCCCAAGTTACAATTTAACACATTTGTCCGAGGATGACTCATGGACTTTGTTTAGCAGCAGAGCATTTGACCGCGACGCCGAAAGGCCAGAAGAACTTTGTAAGATCGGAAAGGACATCGCTAACAAGTGTGGGCACTTGCCTCTTGCGCTGGCGATGATGGGGAGCTTGCTATACGGGAAAAGTAGTAAAAGAGAGTGGATAAACATTAGAGATAGTAGCATATGGAATTTGCAAACTGAAATATTTCCTGCACTGCGGCTGAGTTATAAACACCTGCCTCCGTATTCCAAGCGATGTTTCACCTTTTGTACGGTATTTCCAAAGGATCATGAGATGTATAAGGATGATTTGATCCAGATGTGGATGGCTCATGGTCTTATTCCTCCTTCTTCTACTGATGGCATAAGTTTAGAGGACAAAGGCCGTGATATTTTTAACCAATTGGTTCAGAGGTCATTTCTTCATCATATAGAGGAACACAAATCTGAATACTATGGCGTTGTAACAACTTGCAGGATGCATGATCTTGTACATGATCTTGGGAAATCTATTGTAGGGAACGAGTATATGGCATTAACAGAAAAAGAAGAAGAAGGGGACCAAGAAGAGTCCCCTGAAGTTGCAGCACCAAAAGATGTATATCATTTGTCCATTTCGAGTGTGGAGGACAAGAAGTGGAAAAACTCTTCGAAAATTCTTCGCTCGTTGCTTATATGGAACGTTCAAGGCAAAGAAATTCCTCCACATACTTCGTTAAGAGTGTTACAACTGCAAGACGGCACTAAACATCTAAGTTCATTGAAGCATTTGCAACACCTACGATATCTTGACCTGTCCCATAGCAGAGATATCAAAGAACTACCTGAATCCATATGTACATTGTTCCACTTGCAAACATTGAATCTCTCTGGATGTCGTGGATTGCTCAAGCTGCCCAGAAGGATGGGATGCATGATTAGCCTCAGGCATCTCTATCTAGGAGGATGTGATGATCTAAAGGAAATGCCAAGAGGTATTGGACGGCTGACCAACCTACAAACGCTAACCAAGTACGTCGTGGGTGATGAGGCGCAAGGAAAGGGGGGCATAGGAGAGCTAAAAGCGCTGCCCCTCTGTTCGTTCAAATTTGAACTCTACAATATGAGACATTTGAAAGATGCTGCGCAAGCCATAGCAGCCAACCTTCACTCAAAAGATATACACCACCTGGAGCTCTATTACTCTTCTTCAAGATCTTCAGTGAACCAAGGGGAAGTCATGAACGGAGGAGATGGATCAGATCAAGTGTTGGACGCACTGAAGCCTCCAGGTAGCTTAAAGGTCTTGAGAATATTCAACTATGCCGGAATAAAGTCGTTTAATCCGAGATGGATGGTAGAGCTTCAACAACTGGCAAAGCTCGAGTTGTACGACTGCTGCAGATGTCATCGACTTCCACCACTTTGGCAGTTGAAATCTCTTGAGAAGCTCTATTTAAGACATATGAGAAGGCTAACGTATATTATCTTTGACGATGATGATGCAGTCGGGGACCCTACTGCATTGCCAGCGTTTCCCAAGTTGAAAATATTGAAACTGATTGATCTTGTTGGCATGGAGGGCTGGTGGGAGAAGCGGAATTTTGCTACACACACGACAAATAACTGTTTCCCCGATCTCCAGAAGTTGGAATTAGACTCTTGCGAGAATCTGACGTCGTTACCTGAATGCCTAAATGCTCTTCAGGAGCTGATGATAGTCGACTGCGAGAGACTGACGTCGTTACCTGAAGGCCTAAATGCTCTACAGAAGTTGGAAATAAACTCTTGCGAGAATCTGACGTCGTTACCTGAAGGCCTAAATGCTCTCCAGAAGTTCGAAATATGCTATTGCAAGAATCTGACGTCGTTACCTGAAGGCCTAAATGCTCTCCAGAAGTTGGAAATAAACTCTTGCGAGAATCTGACGTCGTTACCTGAAGGCCTAAATGCTCTACAGAAGTTGTTAATAGACTCTTGCGAGAATCTGACGTCGTTACCTGAATGCCTAAATGCTCTACAGAAGTTGAAAATAAACTTTTGCGAGAATCTGACGTCGTTACCTGAAGGCCTAAATGCTCTACAGAAGTTGAAAATAAACTCTTGCGAGAATCTGACGTCGTTACCTGAAGGCCTAAATGCTCTTCAGGAGCTGATGATAGTCGACTGCGAGAGACTGACGTCGTTACCTGAAGGCCTAAATGCTCTTCAGGAGCTGATGATAGTCGACTGCGAGAGACTGACGTCGTTACCTGAAGGCCTAAATGCTCTACAGAAGTTGGAAATAAACTCTTGCGAGAATCTGACGTCGTTACCTGAAGGCCTAAATGCTCTCCAGAAGTTCGAAATATGCTATTGCAAGAATCTGACGTCGTTACCTGAAGGCCTAAATGCTCTCCAGAAGTTGGAAATAAACTCTTGCGAGAATCTGACGTCGTTACCTGAAGGCCTAAATGCTCTACAGAAGTTGTTAATAGACTCTTGCGAGAATCTGACGTCGTTACCTGAATGCCTAAATGCTCTACAGAAGTTGAAAATAAACTTTTGCGAGAATCTGACGTCGTTACCTGAAGGCCTAAATGCTCTACAGAAGTTGAAAATAAACTCTTGCGAGAATCTGACGTCGTTACCTGAAGGCCTAAATGCTCTTCAGGAGCTGATGATAGTCGACTGCGAGAGACTGACGTCGTTACCTGAAGGCCTAAATGCTCTTCAGGAGCTGATGATAGTCGACTGCGAGAGACTGACGTCGTTACCTGAAGGCCTAAATGCTCTACAGAAGTTGGAAATAAACTCTTGCGAGAATCTGACGTCGTTACCTGAATGCCTAAATGCTCTTCAGGAGCTGATGATAGTCGACTGCGAGAGACTGACGTCGTTACCTGAAGGCCTAAATGCTCTACAGAAGTTGGAAATAAACTCTTGCGAGAATCTGACGTCGTTACCTGAAGGCCTAAATGCTCTTCAGGAGCTGATGATAGTCGACTGCGAGAGACTGACGTCGTTACCTGAAGGCCTAAATGCTCTTCAGGAGCTGATGATAGTCGACTGCGAGAGACTGACGTCGTTACCTGAAGGCCTAAATGCTCTACAGAAGTTGGAAATAAACTCTTGCGAGAATCTGACGTCGTTACCTGAAGGCCTAAATGCTCTCCAGAAGTTCGAAATATGCTATTGCAAGAATCTGACGTCGTTACCTGAAGGCCTAAATGCTCTCCAGAAGTTGGAAATAAACTCTTGCGAGAATCTGACGTCGTTACCTGAAGGCCTAAATGCTCTACAGAAGTTGTTAATAGACTCTTGCGAGAATCTGACGTCGTTACCTGAATGCCTAAATGCTCTACAGAAGTTGAAAATAAACTTTTGCGAGAATCTGACGTCGTTACCTGAAGGCCTAAATGCTCTACAGAAGTTGAAAATAAACTCTTGCGAGAATCTGACGTCGTTACCTGAAGGCCTAAATGCTCTTCAGGAGCTGATGATAGTCGACTGCGAGAGACTGACGTCGTTACCTGAAGGCCTAAATGCTCTTCAGGAGCTGATGATAGTCGACTGCGAGAGACTGACGTCGTTACCTGAAGGCCTAAATGCTCTACAGAAGTTGGAAATAAACTCTTGCGAGAATCTGACGTCGTTACCTGAATGCCTAAATGCTCTTCAGGAGCTGATGATAGTCGACTGCGAGAGACTGACGTCGTTACCTGAAGGCCTAAATGCTCTTCAGGAGCTGATGATAGTCGACTGCGAGAGACTGACGTCGTTACCTGAAGGCCTAAATGCTCTACAGAAGTTGGAAATAAACTCTTGCGAGAATCTGACGTCGTTACCTGAAGGCCTAAATGCTCTCCAGAAGTTGGAAATAAACTCTTGCGAGAATCTGACGTCGTTACCTGAAGGCCTAAATGCTCTACAGAAGTTGTTAATAGACTCTTGCGAGAATCTGACGTCGTTACCTGAATGCCTAAATGCTCTACAGAAGTTGAAAATAAACTTTTGCGAGAATCTGACGTCGTTACCTGAAGGCCTAAATGCTCTACAGAAGTTGAAAATAAACTCTTGCGAGAATCTGACGTCGTTACCTGAAGGCCTAAATGCTCTTCAGGAGCTGATGATAGTCGACTGCGAGAGACTGACGTCGTTACCTGAAGGCCTAAATGCTCTTCAGGAGCTGATGATAGTCGACTGCGAGAGACTGACGTCGTTACCTGAAGGCCTAAATGCTCTACAGAAGTTGGAAATAAACTCTTGCGAGAATCTGACGTCGTTACCTGAATGCCTAAATGCTCTTCAGGAGCTGATGATAGTCGACTGCGAGAGACTGACGTCGTTACCTGAAGGCCTAAATGCTCTACAGAAGTTGGAAATAAACTCTTGCGAGAATCTGACGTCGTTACCTGAATGCCTAAATGCTCTTCAGGAGCTGATGATAGTCGACTGCGAGAGACTGACGTCGTTACCTGAAGGCCTAAATGCTCTTCAGGAGCTGATGATAGTCGACTGCGAGAGACTGACGTCGTTACCTGAAGGCCTAAATGCTCTACAGAAGTTGGAAATAAACTCTTGCGAGAATCTGACGTCGTTACCTGAAGGCCTAAATGCTCTCCAGAAGTTGGAAATAAACTCTTGCGAGAATCTGACGTCGTTACCTGAAGGCCTAAATGCTCTACAGAAGTTGTTAATAGACTCTTGCGAGAATCTGACGTCGTTACCTGAATGCCTAAATGCTCTACAGAAGTTGAAAATAAACTTTTGCGAGAATCTGACGTCGTTACCTGAAGGCCTAAATGCTCTACAGAAGTTGAAAATAAACTCTTGCGAGAATCTGACGTCGTTACCTGAAGGCCTAAATGCTCTTCAGGAGCTGATGATAGTCGACTGCGAGAGACTGACGTCGTTACCTGAAGGCCTAAATGCTCTTCAGGAGCTGATGATAGTCGACTGCGAGAGACTGACGTCGTTACCTGAAGGCCTAAATGCTCTACAGAAGTTGGAAATAAACTCTTGCGAGAATCTGACGTCGTTACCTGAATGCCTAAATGCTCTTCAGGAGCTGATGATAGTCGACTGCGAGAGACTGACGTCGTTACCTGAAGGCCTAAATGCTCTTCAGGAGCTGATGATAGTCGACTGCGAGAGACTGACGTCGTTACCTGAAGGCCTAAATGCTCTACAGAAGTTGGAAATAAACTCTTGCGAGAATCTGACGTCGTTACCTGAAGGCCTAAATGCTCTCCAGAAGTTGGAAATAAACTCTTGCGAGAATCTGACGTCGTTACCTGAAGGCCTAAATGCTCTTCAGAAGTTGGAATTAACGCGTTGCGAGAATATGACGTCGTTACCCGAAGGCCTAACTTCTCTCCGGTCGTTAACAATTGAGGATTGCGAGAAAGTGACGTGGTTACCGGAAGGATTGCTACGACGACTGCCAACCCTCGAATGGTTGTATATTAGCAGTTGTCCTGAACTTGAAAAGAAATGCGCAGAAGGGTCCGGAGAATATTGGCACCTCATAAAAAAAATGGGGGATATAAAAAAGTGAAAAGTGGAGAACAAATCATTGCGAGAAATTGGCGTCATTACCTCAAGGCCTAACGTCGTTAGTTAAGGACATATAACTATATGTGAATGCATATGAAAATTTTATGATCATTTGTATTTTCTTTGATTTCATTTTCGTTGTTTGACAATGTAAATGAGATTTGAGTTGTGTTTATATATCTTGGATACATGCAATTAAGCGGGATTTTGGAACGTCACTTTTGGTAATTAATCATATGAGTGACTTATACATGATGTTCTTAGATTTATAAAATTAAATTAATAATCAAATGATTTAAAATACTGCTATGGACAAGGTATTTTGTTTTAATATTTTCTTTGTTACAATATTTCTTTTCTCTCTACGAGTTCTATATATCTTTTATCCAAATATTTTTAATCATTCACATATTTACCATTTGTTATTTTAAATCAAGAAGAATGAAAGATGATTGTTAATGTTGTTTTATTTATAATTTCAAGAAAAAAAATTGAAAACTGAAAACTAATTTTATTGTTCCACATCCCAGATCAATAAACTAAATACGTTAATTTATATTCCCTGCAATGTGGCCGAGTTATAAGCATCGCTCAATCTCTCATCATCCCATTTGATGAACCCTGAACCAGATCCAACATATCTAATTAGATCTTCTTCCGATGGATTGAAGATTTTCAATTTTGTATAGTCACCCCCTTCGACTCAATCAAGAGGTCTAGAGCACAAATATCATTAATGAGAATTATGTGTTCCATAATTTTAAGGGACCGTTTAATTTAATTGAAAAAAAATAATTGATAAATCTTAACTCTTGATAAGCAATTTATTGATTATCTTTTAAATTTTAAAAATAAGATAAAAAAACATGATCATAGAGGATAAATTAGTTCATTAATTGAATACCCTCAAATTGCGCAATGTTAGTCGTGCCAGAACTGATGGAGTTGTACACCTCAAAAATTTCATACAAAATTAAAAAAAATATTTATTACTGTGCGACGATCGATCGCTCCACGAATCGGGCACTCAATGTGCACCCACCAGTCGACCAAACTAATTTTGAGCCTCCGGTGAGAGGTCACCGAGAATTCAAATTCAATTTTATCTCCTCTCTTTTTTTTAGCCTAACTTTTGAAACTTTGGACAATCCTTCATATTCACTGCTCTTGAAATTTGGAGGGACACAAAGATCTATTAGTTGGATATATCGTTATTGATCATTAAGAAAATAATAATTATAATAGTCACCATTGTAATCATAATGATGAAAATATTTAACAAATGCATTTGATCATTATATAAGGATATGGTAGAAGGATGAATGGTAGTGAATATAGACTCTAGTATAGCTTGATGTCCAGAAGAAGGATGAATCTGATTGGATTGATGGATACACCAATATAGGAGAATAAAATTAGATAAATTATTTTTAATTATATTTTTTATTTAAATTAAGAGGGGTGGGTGAAATAGTTAAGACATTTGAACATCATATTTTTCATTCCACCAAATTGATGAAATGAGGAGGGGTAAATTATTTTTGACCAAATTAACTTTTTTTACTTTTTTATTATCAAATTAAATTATTTTTCTTCTTACCAAATTAAACCACCTCTCTTTTTCTATCTCTTCTCTCTCCCCCCTCTCTCTCACATTCATTGATATATATCATCATATATTATTATTTTTCTAATATGAATACATATTTATCTATAATTTTTTATGAAATAAAACTTTTTAGTAAATATAAAATTTTATTCAAATAATCATAAATATACTATTTAAAAATAATCTAATATTAATATAATATATTCAACCGGATTGGGACGTAAAATTCGGATTCGGTCCCGACTAACCCGGCCGGGTGTCAAAAAAATTGAGATTCGGTCCTGACCCAATTATTCATCGAGTCGGAAAAAAATTTAAAAAATCCTAACCGGTGCGGACGAGGACGACCAAGTTGCTCATCCCTAATTAACGATTATAAACACTTTAAATATATAATAAAAGATAAAAATAACTTTTATACAAAATAAAACATTCTTTATCCCATCTCAAATCTTATATAATTTATTATTCAAATATTGACTTTTTAAAAACACACCACACCAAACAAATCCTAAATATTTTTCACCAATACGATTTCCCATTTTTTCCCGAATCTTTCCATTCGTGATGTTCCTCTACTGCAAACCGCAACCTCAATTTGTGGACGGTTCGCAAACTGCTCTCCGGTGCTCGATTATTACCGGCGTCTTCTTCGCGGAAAGCGGATTCTTTCCACCGCTCCTCCGTGCCCGACCTTCGCCCAGATGCGATCTCCTGACGACGTCAATATGTGGTTCCACCTCTTCCGTTCTATACCGGTGCGCACGTTCCTCTTCTTTTTATTTATTTATTTTTGTCCACGATCGCACAAAGGTAGGAGAAGAAGAATATTTTCTAGCATCAATTTCTTGCCATCGATATCCTACAATTATCAATCCTAGCCGCAGATGACGTTAACAAATCATACTCATATCTAATCTTTATTTTTCTCGGGATTTATTTTAGCGATGATTTAATTTGACCCACTTATGTGCGTGACCAGCCCCTTGAATTTTTTTTTATTATTTTTTGTTATAAGATTCCATCGTAGCTGTAGATTAATTTGATGAATCGCAAACACTTATTTATTTTATTATTCAGATCTCAACCAATTGATTCTTGATATGTTGCTGACGATCTGTTATTAGAAAATTGAAACAAAATCAGTTAACCTTTCCTTCTATTTTTATGCTACCTTTTTTTATTTATTTAGAAAGTTGTTACCGGGTGTTTAGCAACTGCCTGTAGGTGATTCCTAAGAACCCCCCTTCTTAATTACTAAATATATTTTTTTAAAAAATAATTAACTTTTCGATTTTTCATTAGTAATCATAAGTTGCTGATTTCGCAATACAATAATGAAACATCAAAACACGTTTATTTCTGTGAATTTTAAGTTTAAATTCAATCAACTAAGTCAGGAAATTAAATAATCTTAATTAAAAAATATTATTACGGCAATTGGAAGATTTTTTTCTTCTTTCAAATACTGGGTGAACTGTTACGCAGCACTAAAAAAGAAAAAATTCAGAAAAGTAAAAAGAAAAAAATATGAAGAGTCTAGTGAAATAAGTAGTTCATCAAGCTCTTCTAGTGATGAAACATACATATGCTTGATGGCACACGATGATGAGGTAATTTTTAATCTTTCAAATTCAAATTATGACTTATCGAACTCTTCCGAAGAAATTCTTTCTTTAGATGTGAATAAAAAACTCCTCTCTTATAAAAAAAGATATTTTTTAATTAAAGAGGAAAATGAAACATTAATACTCAAAATTGAAAAATTAAAAGAATAAAAGAATGCATGCTTTTTGAAAAATAAAAACTAAGAAAACGAAATTGATACTTTGAAAATCATGTATGCATGTGAAGTTGTAAAACTAGTACGTTCTTTGGAAAAAGTAAAGAAATAAAATGTTTCTTTGAAAGATATATAAAATAAAGTTATTTCTTGTGCAAAGAAAAATAATCTTAGGAATCATCCCTTTAATAGAAAATCTCATTTCAAATACTTTTCATGTGGCTATTATGGTTATTATGCATATCAATGCAAAATAAGAAAGTCAACACAACATGACATGATTTGGGTTCCGAAAGGAACATTATCTAACAAAATCGGACCCAAAAAAGTTTGGATACCAAAAGTTACTTGATTATTTTTTAAGTGTGCCTCACATGCAAAGGACATATGAAATTAGAAATGTGAAGTCACAAAGGTTATGATAAAAAGTATCATCTACTTTTTTATGTCACTCAAAATTTAAAACTACTATTATTTTAAAAAAAGAGCATATAAATGAAAATTAGTAATAGTAATAGGGGGAGCATGGTTAAACTTTATTTTGATATATCATGGACATCATTGTTGAATTAAAGTTTTATGCCATAGTTTGATTCTTAATATATTTTGTTTTGACCTTCATAAATTTGTTTTCATTATAAAATAGTCATAAATTTAGGGGGAGTTAATCTTTCAAAACTTTCAATACTCCATATGCCTATTATATGACAAAAAGGAGAAGAATAAATTTTTTGAAACATTGATTAAGGGAGAGTTACATATGGTTTCTTATATGCTTCATTTACAAATTATTTTTTGATGAAACAAAAGGGGGAGAAATATAGAAGAAATATGACATGAATATACTTTATATGAAGATTACCTTACAATCAATATTTATATGAATATCTCCCGGAAAGTTAAGTGTTAGGGGGAGCAAAATTGTTTTTTACAAGATTTTATAATTTTTTGTAAACTTATATATTTTTCATATTTCTCGATTTGTCTTCATAAAAAAGGGGGAGATCAATGACATATAAAATTATATTTTGATAAAACAAACCTCGAAAGATTAAAATTAAAATGCTGAAAAACTTTAAAAAAAAGAGATAACTTTATGTACAAACTTTGATTACATAATTGACTATGAAATGATTAGATTTTGAATAAATATTGAATCAAAGTTGCAGAGAATTCTGTTAGCTTTCCATATACTCCAAGATCATTTAATTTGAATAACTGTACAGAAAGTTATGATAAAAATAGTGCAAGTCAATCAACCTTTCGGTCGAAACAAAAAAAGCCGGTCAAGATGATACCGGTCGACCGAATAGAAGATATCGGTCGGCCCACAGAGGCAAAGACACCCATTCACTCATTGAAGAAAAACTTCAAGTTATCAAAAGAAGACTATTTTCTTGAAATTTTTATTTTATAACTTTCTCTTTCTTTCTCTCTTCTCTTCTTGTGAGCATAGAATTGTAAAAGTGAGAAACATTCTTGTTCAAAAAAAACTAAGAGAGTTCCTGTGTAAAAGAAATTCTAAGTCTTACATCTTGAGCGAGAGAAATAGATTAACTTCCTAGGAGAAGAGGTTGCATTGTCTCTCGAAACGGAGAAAAAACGATGGTGTAAAAGGCTTTCTTCCTTATCCCATTTGGAACAAAGGAAGGGATTAGTGGAATCTCCCATGATCTCAAGATTGAGAAGTCAGAGCGGGAACTTAGGTCAAGGTATGGTCGAACCTCGTCAATGATCACCGTGTCTTTGCGTTTGATCTTCTCTCTATCACCGTTCATATTATGCTTATGATCTGAATTGTTTTATTTTAAAATATTTTAAAGAATCGATTTTGTGCTTCCGCGATGATATTTGTAAAATCAACATTTTTTATTTAACACCAATTCACCCCTCCCCTCCTTGGTGCCCTTTGGGATCCTACAGTACATAAATGTACATATATATATGCATAGTAAAGACCCGTATGTAGAACCAAAATAGTATTTTTTAAAAAAAACTATAACTTATAACTTATTCGAAACATGAAGCATTTAAATGATCTAGAACAATAATATCATATGAAGAATTCTAAAAATTGTTACATATTTATCATTGTTGTAAAAATATGAGTCATCCTAACCTATCTTATCGAAGCACATGTTTATGTACTTAAGCCATTTCATATGACCACGAGCTGCCATTACATGTTATAATAAAATCATATCATATCATCTCATATCAAAATCCTTATTCATGCATATAATCATTATCATACAAACAGTGTTACCACATCATTCACATTAAAGCATGTCATATAACTATACAATGTCACAATCAATAATGCATTAGATGTATGCTCTTTAAAGTGGGATGTATGCAAGAAGAATGATGCGTGCACATGTCATATCGTCAACTGGCCAGAGGCATCCTTTTCAGGATATTTGTCGACCTTGCTAGGGAGACTGATGGGTTCTAGAGGTGGCTCCTGTGAATTCAAATGTGGGTCACATTGATTCACAATTTGATTCACATGACACTTAGCTCCAAATAACCTAAAATCTCTCTTTTGGGATATCTGTCGGCCTTATAAGGTCTTTCAACCGCATAGGAATAAGTTGTCGGCCTTACAAGCTCTTTCTATCATGTAAGGGTATATTGTCGACCTTACAAATTTTTCAACTATACAATGATAAACTGTCGGCCTTGCAAGTATTTCAACTATACAAGGGTAAACTAATGGCCTTGCAAGTATTTCAACTATACAAGGGTAAACTAATGGCCTTGCAAATCTTTCAACTATGCAAGAGTAAATTGTCGCCCGACAAAAGTAATACACATGCATGATAATGAGATGCAATGCATGCGCATAATCCAAGCATATCATATCATGTTGTATTATATCATGTCAATTTGTAACATATCATGTCGTGTCCTTTTCTATCACTACTAGAAATTGGGTTATTAGCGAAAAAATATGTAGTCATCAATGATAAGACAAAATTGGTCGCGACTCTTCACTATAAGTCCCTCCGCTAAAAGGTTTTAGTGTCCAATGTTAATAACAAACCGTTGATTCATTTTAGGGGCCATCTTAATTCTCTTCCTCAAAAGTTCAATAGCGACTTCAGGTCCCCTATATAACTTATAAGGTCTACTCAACTAGTCGCTAAAGGCATTATTTGTGTGTTTGAAGAAATTTTTTAAGGGCAACTTTTCTTGTCTCTATAAATAGTAAAAATTATTATTATTATTATTATTATTATTATTATTATTATTATTATTATTATTATTATTATTATTATTATTATTATTGTTATTGTTGTTGTTGTTGTTGTTGTTGTTGTTGTTGTTGTTGTTGTTGTTGTTATTGTTGTTGTTATTATTATTTGGGGATAAACATACGATCATCAATATATTTTCAAAATTTTAAAATTCTATATTTAATAAGATTCAAACTCATTCATGTTCAAAACATCAAGCATCAAATCAATTATCCATATAATATTCAATTCAAATATTCATATGCAACATCCAACATTTTAATTCAAATGTTTACAAATTTTCAAATAAAATATAGCAAGACTTTTCTTCCATTCATCTTCCTTTCCAAACTCATGAACATTCATAAAAAATATGTAAAATCAAAATGAAAATTATTATTGATAATAACTAAAAATAACTTTACTTAGAAACAATTAAGATATTGTACTCACCAACCAAAAATTCCATTCTGCCAAACATAGTTATTGATGCTTGAAGAGAGGGTTGAAATTAGATTAAAAATTTATTAGAATAAAAAATGTACAATAAAATAACACAAGATTGTGGTGTTGTTGAACTTTCACAATTAGACTCCATTAACTATTGCAATTGACCTTTCATAGAATAATTTGCATGCATATATTTTTAGTCAAAAAATTCTTATAGATAAGCTACATTACACAAAATACACAACATATAGATGCTATATAAAAATAAAAATACCACCTATAATGGAGGCAGACTTGAACTTCATGTAAATTTCATCTTATATAAACTTATGAGTTTGTCGTACAAGAATTGATCTCTAATAACAATAATAATTTAAATTGTATATAATTAATTATATCATTTCTCATAAAATAACATATACACACGACATGTATATGTAGTTGGATGTCAAATGAAGTTTACATGTCAAAAGAAAGGACAATACCTCAGCACAAAAGATCAGGAGACCAAAACAAGGGGGCAAACACGTATACCGGGAAAGTGCATGGTGAAGAAAACTTCAACCTGCTGGCCAAATTATCGGAGAAAGAAAAAACACAAGCAGAACCAGAGCATCAGCAGCCGCCTTAGGGGCGGAGGCAGCCTGACGACCGCCCCAGCGCGAGAGGCGATCGCTGAGGGCCATCTCCACACGTGGAGGTGGCCGTTGAGGGCCGCCTCAAGCGCGGCCGCCCTATTGTGGGCTGAAGCTGCCTCACGCGCAGAGGCAACCCCGACAGCCGCCCTAGCGCGAGAGGCGGTCGCCGAGGACAGCCTCCACACAGAGGCAGACTCGAAGGCCACCTCCGCGTGTGATTGACCGCCGAGGGCCGCCTCCGCGTGAGGCAGCCGTTGAAGCCACCTCATGAGCAAAAGCGACCCCGACGGCCACCCCAGCGCGAGAGGCGAGGGCCGCCTCCATGCGTGAAGCGGCTGCCTCTCGCTGTCGAAGATGTGCCGAACATTGCCGGTGTGTGCAAGGGAGATGAGGAAATAAGTTGCGCAATGGATGGGTACCTGCTTGCAAAGGATTGTCCAGTGCCATCCGGGAATGAAACATGCTGTTAAAGTATCAGATAAGATGTTGTAGGCAGGGAGACAAAGAAAGAGCAGATAGTCGGTATGTTAGTTGACAACTTAGAGTAATAATATGAATGTGTCGGTGATTGCTATAGTTGGTATGGGGGGCCTCGGCAAAACCACTTTGACTCAATTAATATACAACGACCATCGAGTAGTAAATCATTTTCAATTGCGTGCATGGATTTGCGTTTCTGATGTATGGGATACGAAAAAGATCATTCAAAATATTATAGACCAAGTCCAGCTACAAGAAAGAAAAAATTCACGTGGCCTTCAGGAAGCAAATAATAACAACTCGAAAAGGGAATTGAAAACCTTGGAAGAAAAACAAATTTGCCTTCGGGAAGCACTAAACGGTAAGGGGTATCTAATTGTGCTGGATGACGTTTGGAATGAAGAACTCGGAAAGTGGAAAACTTTGAAAGACATCATGGACTGTACTGGTGACAAAGGAAGTGCGATTCTTGTGACATCCCGCAGCAAAAGAGTTTCGGAGATAATGTCAGCGGACAAAAGTTACGATTTGTCATATTTGTCGGAGGATGACTCATGGACTTTGTTTAGCAACAGAGCATTTGACCCCCGAGCTGAAAGGCCGGAGGAACTTGTTGAGATCGGGAAGGACATCGCGAACAAGTGTGGGCAGTTGCCTCTTGCACTAGACATGATAGGGAGATTGTTGCGTGTGAAACCTGATGTAAGGGACTGGTTGATGATTAAAAACAGTAGTAGCATATGGAATTTGGAAACTGAAATACCTCTTGCACTGTGGCTGAGTTATAAGCACCTGCCTCCACTTTCCAAGCGATGCTTCACCTTTTGTACGGTATTTCCTAAGGATCACATGATGGCGAAGAAGGATACGTTAATCCGGATGTGGTTGACTCATGGTTTTATTCCTTCTTCTGATGGCATAAGATTAGAAGATACCGCGCGTAAGATTTTTAACCAATTGGTTCAAAGATCATTTCTTCAGCATATAGATGAATACGAACCCAGGTACGGTGGCGTTGTTACAACTTGCAGTATGCATGACCTTGTACATGATCTTGGGCAATCTATTGCAGGGAATGAGTGCAAGGCATTAACAAAAGAAGAACTAAAAGAGACCCCTGACGTTGCAGCACCAAAAGATGTATATCATTTGTTCATTTCGAGTGTGGAGGGCAAGACGTGGAAAACCTCTTCGAAAATCCTTCGCTCATTGCTTATAGAATACGTCTTTGGGACAGAAATTCCGACACATACTTCATTAAGAGTGTTACAACAAAGCTGCAGTAAACATCTAAGTTCGTTGAAACATTTGCAACACCTACGATATCTAGACCTGTCCCATAGCAGAGATATCAAAGAACTACCTGAGTCCATATGTACATTGTTCCACTTGCAAACATTGAATCTCTCTGAATGTGGTGGATTGCTCAAGCTGCCTAGAAGAATGGGATGCATGATTAGCCTCAGGCAGCTCTATCTAGAAGGATGTGATCATCTAAAGGAAATGCCAACAGGTATGGGACGAATGACCAACCTACAAACGCTAACCAAGTACGTCGTGGGTGATGAGGCGCAAGGAAAGGGGGGCATAGGAGAGCTAAAAGCGCTGCCCCTCAGTTCGTTCAAATTTCAGCTCTACAATATGAGACATGTGAAAGATGCTGCACAAGCCATAGAAGCCAACCTTCACTCAAAAGATATACACCACCTGGAACTCTATTATTTTTCAAGATTATGTCCCCCTGGGAAAGTCATGAATGAAGGAGGAGATGAATCAGATCAAGTGTTGGAGGCTAATAAAGGTCTTGAGAATATTCAACTATGCCGGATTAAAGTCATTTAATCCGGGATGGATGGTGTAGAAATTAATAAACATAATAATATAGAGGAGGTTCACGAAGTACCTCGATTGCGGAAGCGAATCGTCCACGCGGCTTTTCCACGAACGGATTGCGTGTTGCACTCATATGCGTGGTAGGAAATCAAATCACGTGGAAATAAAACACAATGCCACGACTCAAATGCAAGAAAATGAAAAAGAAGAGAGAGGAAGAGAGTGTCACTAAGTGAAGAAAGTGACTACATAAGTCTTCTTTTTTCACATACAAAACACTCTACTCACACACCATCATTCTCACTCTATTTAACACATTATGAATGTGTTCACCATAGCACAAGGGGCAGCAAGAGTGCTGCCCCTTTTATAGAGTGGAGCTCGGCCATTTGACCGAGCTGTTGGTCAACCAAAGGGCATGGCCACCATGTCAAGGCGTGGCTGCCTGTCCATAATGGGCGTGGCCAACAATCTCCCACTCGCACATGATGTGCTATATGTTCGATCTCTTCATATTTCATGAACGCAAATGAGTCGTGCGACCCATGAGTACAAGCACAATTCAAATGTGGGAGCTCTTTTTTTTTAATTGTGACCGATTAAGGATGCACAATTGCTCGACCACCTCAAGAGCTAACACCATGATCTGTAATGGATCCATGATTGCTCAATCCATCTTCGAGCCATAACTATGCATCATATAGCTGCTCAACATATCGTGCGATATACATCACGTGTGCTATAACCATGACTTACATGGCTTTATCATGCGAACCAAATCGTGACTTACACAACCGCTCAAGCATCGCGTATTCGTTATGCCCCAGATTTGTCTTGCTGCATCATCTAGACATCCTCATGTCTGATATCGCGGTAATTATTTCTGTATGCAAAACTATTTTTCCTACTCAAGGAGAATAGCTGGCCAATTGCATGCAGGACTCTCATGCAGTTCTCAACAAATCTTTCATTTGCACTCATATTTCTTAGTTCTGATCGGCTGCTTTCCTAGATATGACTCAGCGGACCTTTTCACTTTAGATCTTGGAGTATCATGCTAAAGTAGCAACACCAATTATTACTTTGAAACATAGCCAAAGTTCAAAGAGCAACAACTAGACCGTTAGGTCTAGAGAGACTCACACAATGATAAAGATCAACATCGATTCGTCATTTCTTAGGGTCGTCTTAGCATACTTGGTACACAACACAAGTATTACGGTGGAAACTTACACTGAGGAAGCGTGTGTCTAACTCAAACACCGCACAGATTTAAGTCAAGTCGCCCTCCACTGACGTCTGACCTGAGACACCTAACTGCTTGCCATCATATGGCGTCAAAGCTAGAGTCTCACATCTGGCTTTCATCATCAGGCTTCACCAAATTACCAAACTCATGTTTGTATCATCTTGAACACATCAAGGCCGTTTAGGTCATGTCTCATAAGAAATGTTTGGGTCTAAACCATTTCTTCTCCGCGTGCAATCACATAAGCACCGGAGGCGATTACTCGTGTGAGTGAGTATTCTCATGCCTGACGGACACACTTAACACATGCATAACATAATTCACTTATAAAAAAAACATATTTTCATTAATGTAATTAACTTTGAGTATATATTTTCTTTTATATTCTACGCAGTCCTAGTGCATGTACATGTCTCAAGAATACATCTCTAGGTAGTGGTTTGGTGAACGGATCAGCAACCATGTTGTGCGTAGATATGTACTCAACAGAGACCTCCTCTTTCACATATTCATTTCTTATAAATTTGTGTTTGACGTTGATATGCTTTCCTTTGCAATGATATTTTTCGTCCTTCACATAGGTAATCATTGCTTGATTGTGGCAATGCAAAGTCATCTTTCTCATTGCAGCATCCGAAAACCGCAAATGTTGAAGGAATCTTTTTAACCATAGGGCACGACAGCTCTCCGAGAGTTGACCATGGATAGCTGCGAGGAACTGACGTCGTTACCTGCAGGCCTTAAGTACTCTCCAGGTGTTGACAATCAAAGTTTACAACAAACTGATTTGGGGTACGATAATTGAAAATTTTGTTATACCAGCGAATGCATATGGAAATTTTATGATAATTACTTTTTATGCAAGTTTTTTTCCCTGCCGTATAATAATGTAAATTTGGTTTGAATTTCTTTACTTGGATATGTCATGCAAGCCGGATTTTGAAAAGGGAACTTTTCTGTTGGCCAACGATATAAGAGAGCTAGAAATGATGTTCAGAGATTAAGAAGTTAATTTAATAATCACACGATTTTATATACTACAAATGCATTACAATGTACATTTTTTTCATTTTTATTTATTATTTACTTTGTGGTAATACTCCTTTTTTTTACATAACTCTTATAACTTTGTAACCTAATATATTTTCAACCATGACATGTTTGTCATTTATTTGAAATCAATAGAACCTGGCAATAATTGTTAGTGTTGCTTTATTTGATTTTACTATTCTTAGTAAAAGTAACTCATTGTTTATTAGGACTATGTCACTACAGCAAAAATTAGCAACCTTTGGTGAGATTTAAATGTTACAAAATCTTAAACTTTAATGACGCTTAAATGTTACTAAATAGCAATTATATCGACAATAAAAATCATTAAAAACATCACAAAAGACTACTTATAGTGATGCTTAAACATCATAAAAAGTAATATTTAAAAATTTTAAACATCATAAAAAATAATATTTAAGGATGTTTAAACATCACGAAGAATAATATTTAGGAATGTTTTTAAACGTCACAAAAACCTTTTAGTGAAAAAAGTGTTTTAAAAAACATTTGATATAATCATTTAGTGGCAATTAGGCGTCCTAAAAAATACTTTTCAATCACATATTAACGTCACCATAGAGTATATTAAATATCATCATAATTTATTATTAATAACCATCCATTTTATTGAAAATGGAATTTAATATCTATATAATTAGAAGAACAAAAATGAAGAAGAAATAAAAGAAAACAATTTAATTGAACATTCCCAATAGCATTTCGGTTTAGGTTAAAAAGTACCTTTTTAAACATCTCTTGTGAAGCTCATATCTTCTTAAAAGCACAATAAGAGATAAAAGTATAAAAGATCTAATCCATACAACCCAAATTTTACTTGCCCATAGAATTAAGAATAATCCAATATATTACAAACATTTAACAAAGTATACTTCACCATGAATTAAGCATGGATAAAATCAGAACACTGTGTATAAAGCATGGAACAAATGGTACACGAAAAGGACTTCATGATGTGCAATAAGCATCGCCCCAATGTTGACAAATTCCAGCTACCAATTGCAAAGTAACACCCAACTACAAAGTAGCACCAATTAATTATTAGCCACCTAATTATATTTAGAAGCAAATGAATAGCCTATATATAAAAGAAGCATAATACATAAATGCTCAAGTAATCAAAACAAAAACTTGCCGTAGGTTAGCCTTTCATCCATTGGAGTAGTAAAAAAGTTATCACTCATAAAATAAAATGAAGCAGTAGATATTACATAGTTGGACCAAATGGTTCTTACATTAATCTTGTGCCAACACAAAAATTCATATTTTTTTGCCATCCAAGTACTCGAGAATTCCTGTCATAAAAAAACCAATAAAATACATGTTAATATGTGTGTCATTTGAAAGGTGAATAAACTGTTGGAACATTTTTTTTTTACCTAAAGTACTCTTATCAAACTCTATTATCAAATATTTCATAATTCTCCGTATACAAAAAATGAAGGATCTCATGAGTTGCCCAGTCCTCCCAAAAAAATCATCAAAAAAGATGTCTAGCTAGATTAGAAATTCAATTTGCAACTTGATTTGCTTCCCGATAAACATGTGCAAAGAGAATAGAATTAAAATGAGACAATAAAAATCTGCAATCAACGATCATGTGCTTAAGCTTCCATGGGCATGATGTTTGACATTGCAAAATTTGAATATAAGTTTGAATCACTCTCTATGATGAGTTTCTTGTATCCTTTGTTGTGTAGCAACTGAAGTCCGTGCCTTACGCCTCAAACTTCTGCTTTAAGCACTGTTATAAATTGTTTGTGATTGGCACCTGCACGTAAAAAATTTTCATCAGAATCTCTAGTGACAAAACCCACCCCACCCACCTCATTTTGGTTGATAAATGAACCATCCGAGTTGAGTTTAACCCAACCAATGGGAGGTGGGGTCCATCTAGCCAATCGATTGTAGTTAGAGGAAATCCTCGTGGATGCATGTAGACTAATGACCTCATTGCAAGCTCCCAAAGCTCTCTCTCAAATTCTGTTGTGAGAAGTGTGTCTTGTTAAAATATGTGTCATTTCGATTTTTCCAAAGGACCCAAAAACAATGTCCAATAAGTGCCAAGATAAACACTCTAATCCCCAAGAGCTTTATCATTGATTGTAACAGTTCAACTTTGGTTTGAAATAGAGTTATAGTTCTAAAGATATATCACCTCCTAGGATACCCAAAGGTTGTAATAAGTGTCTATAACTTAGAGCTTTGAACCTAACTCTAAGACTCTAATCCCCAAGAGCTCTATCATTGATCGTAACGGTTCAACTTCGATTTAAAATAGAGTTAAAGTTCTAAAGATCTATCACCTCTTAGCATACCCAAAGTTTGAAATAAGTATTTATAACTTGGTACTTTGAACCTTACTCTAAAACTTCAATCCTCAAGAGCTTTATCATTGATTGTAACGGTTCAACTTCGGTTTGAAATAGAGTTAAAGTTATAAAGATCTATCACCTCTTAGGATACCCAAAGATTGTAATAAGTATATATAACTTAGTGCTTTGAAACTTACTCTAAGATCTAATCCCCAAAAGCTTTATCATTGATATCCATACAAGTTGACAATAGCATCTTTAGAAATTTCTAAGTACTTTTCTATAATTGCAAAATTTTGATTTTCAATGGAGTTATTAAATGATGACTATATTCTTTAAATCTTTTTACCTCTTACTTTTCATCCTTCCGTATTCCCACGTATAAATGAGGAAGACAAGATTCCCTAACTTCTTGGTGTAGAAATCTTTACATAATCTTGCTTCATATTTTTATGCCCTTCTTTGGAACAAGCGAAATATCTACTTACAACATTTCTTGTACTCTTGTACTTGTGAGAAGCATGTCTTCTGATAGCAAACCTTATTAATGTAACATACATATTATATTATGTTGGGCAATTATTGATTATGCGCCCCGACTTCGAGAAGGAGAGGAAACCGACATGGAGTAGGAAACGAAAAAAAAGAGGACGAGTTGAAGTCGTCATCTTGTAATCCGACGCAAAGAAGCACAATTGAATCCAACTCGTGGACGACATCTAACGCTATAAAAGAAGCTGTGAAAGGAGAAACAAAAGTGCCCAGGACGAACAGCCTTTCCACCGAGAGAGAGAGAGAAAGAGAGACGAGAGAGAAAATTCGGAGTTCGATTCGGGAATGAGTTCTTATCTGTTCTCAACGAAACTTTAGGCATTACTTCTCAGCAGCCTTCTCATTCATCATATTCCAGTGAGATCGTTCTGACTTCTATCGTTAGTTTCGAGAGACATTTATTTTGTGACATCCAAGATTAATTCTTGAGATTATTATTGTATTTCTCTGCGTGATTCAGAGAAGAGACTTTGTAACCTACTTACTCCCATGGTTTTTTCCTTTCACATTGAGAGGTTTTTTACGTTAATTCTTTGCATCTTTGATCTGATTTAATTCCTTTATATTATTGTCATCATCTCATTATTATTGTGTGCATTAAAAGGGAAAAAGAAGATAATTCTACAACTATTAGTCCAGCCTTTTTTTCAACATATTTTTTTGTATGCTTCCTCGATAGTATTGAATGTCATGCCAACCTCAAGCTTTGGTAGTTCAAAAGATTTGACAGAAGTTGACCTTTGAAAATGTTCAACATACATTTCCTCATTACTTTCTTCTTCAATATCTTCCATATTCAACTCCTCATCATTCACTTTTTCCATATCAATTTCACTCCCTTTCTCAAAATTGCAATATAAGTTGCATCTTGAATGGATTCAACTCCAAATTCGTTCATGTCCATAAATAATCATCAATCTAAAGATACAACAATTATGTTGTAAATTCAACAACATGAAACAATATTTGACAAAACCAAACTTTAATCAAGGAAAAAAATGAAATTGTGAAGCAACTACTCAAACTATTATGCTGCTCATAACTCTGTACTCACACACGAACTCACTTGCGCTATACATAAATTGAACATGAACATGATTCTTCTACAAACCACTACAATGGGAATGTACAAGAAAAAAACTATTCATTACCATTGTGTTCATCTGCAAATGAACATTATGCCTAGCGTTATACCTAACATTATGCCTAATTCATTACCACTGTACTCGTGCCCAAAACAAAAGAAATAGCCACAAATATAAATTGCATATTATGCCTAATATGTTATCCAATATCAGAATATAAATTTGCATTACACCTAAATGCAGGAGAGGCAATGAAGATCGAGGAGACAGAAGATAGAAGGATGAACGTAGATGAAGATCTCTACGATACGGTAGAGACTGAGAAGAAGAATAGGTGGAGAATCATAAATTAGGGGATGTTTTAGGAGGAGAATAGGAGAAGATGAAGAGGAGGGATTACCGAAGGAGGAATCACTATAATCTTCACTCCCTATCGCTCGCCACTTCGTTGGGGCACAGAACGATTGGATGAAGTTTTTCGCTCCGTGGGACACTACATCGGGGGGAGGAGTGAGATCGACTCACAAGTTTTGGGCAATGTTTTTTCTAAAGAGCGAGGCGTAGATGTTCGATTGGTTTTGTGAATCGACCGATATGTTCGACCGCTCGGTTCAACACATCAAGCAATGGTTTATCACATTTGATGAGGGTTTTTCTCCACAGTCGTAGATGCGCGATCTAATGACATTGCACCATTAGATGCACTGAAGGCATCATTCCCGCATTATTCTTCTTATTATTATTATTTTTCAAAATGATAGGTTTTCATTATAGAAAAAGTATTGTTGCATATTTTTTATTTATAAAATATTTAAATAAAACAAAAATCCCATGTTTGATTTAATATTTATTATTTGAATGATTATTATGCTTTCATATTTTTTAATAAGCTTTAGTTAAGTCATTGTATTAGAGTAGCTAAGAAGATGCTTAAAAAATTAAATTTAATGATCACTATGCAATAATGATATGATTATTTATTAATAATTAATATAAGTCACATTAGGAATTATAATTATAACTAATAAATAATGGATAAAATATGTTGTAATAGAAAGAAAAGTAATATAATGTTAAAATGATTTAGAGAATAAAATAAAAAAGATAATCCATCTAACATTTAGGGGCCGTTTGGTTCATGGATAAAGTGTGGAATAACTTCCTATTCTGATGAATATAGCCAAACGGGTAGCGGATTAAGGTTAAATCGGTCAACGTACGTTTTCTTTGAAACCATCTTGAAACTCGTGATACCACCATTTTATTCTACAAAATAGCAAGATTTTTATTCCACTAAAACAAAGGAATAAACATATTCTCACCTTTTTCATCTTTTACCATTTATTTTATTTTTTTATAATTTAACCATGTATTATTATTATTTAATTATTTTTATTATAATAACAATAATAAATGTCAATTAGTTATAATAAAATAATTAATTATAAAATATAATATATTTAAAGTTATTCTTTTTACACCAAAGAGAGGAGAGAATACGAATATGACAAGAATATTATATTCTTCTGAATAACTTTTATTATTCTTCAAAAGTTATTCTTTGTCAAAACGCCCCTTAGTGTCCCTCAAATGATGCCAATTCTTTTCTAAGAACAATAGTAAAGATGTTAGGACTTTTGCACGAGAGAAATTATGCACCGCAAGAAAACTCGAAAAATTTAAAGTGACGCAGAATTTTATTAGATGGAAAACATAAGAGGATTACAAATCAGATTACTTTCTATTTGGACCCCTAGTTTATATAAGCACTCTCTTATAGGAATTACAGACCGACTAAAACTCTATATTAATTCCAAAAATAGGACATCTATCTTGTGATAAGGAAATAAATCAATTCTTTAATAATCTCATCATAAGGAAATAAAACAAAATATGTGAGACAAGTTTCCTTTTTATTTGGAGTGTCTTAAAGTCCAGACAAATTTTCAGTTGGAGTAGAATTCAAGAGGATCAAGGTAGAAAGGTCGTTGGATGAAGTGATACCTGACATCGATATGTTTGGTTCTTTTATGGTGCACTTGATCTTGGATATACATATTACACTTAAAATGTCACCGTACACTATAGCATGATCTTATTGTAGTCCTAAATCTCCGACAAGGCCTTTTAATCAGACGCCTTCCTTAGCAACTTCTGTCAATGCCATGTACTCTATCTATGTGGTAGACAATGTAACTGATGACTGGAGTATGACTTTCCAACTGATAACAGAACCGCCAAGAGTGAGGACATAACCTGTCATTGATTTTCTCTCATCAACATCTGCAACATAATTTAAGTCTGAATAACTTGCAACCAAACACTCTTTACCACTTCTATAGATAAGTCTAATGTCAGACGTTCCTCTCAGATATCGAAAGATATGCTTTACTGCCTATCAATGCTCCTTTCCTGTATTGCTCATAAATCTGCTAACCAGACTAACTACATGCACAATATCAAGTCTTATGCATACCATAGCATACATCAAGCTTCCGACTACATTGGCATAAGAAACTCGAAACATGTACTCTTTTTCTTCATCAGACATATGTTCAGTTGCAGAAATATACACATTTGAAGCTGATGGAGTACTTAAGCTCTTCGTTGCAGACATACTAAACCTAGATAAAATCTTCTGAATATAACTTTTTTTAGACAGAAAGAGTTTACCCTTTACGCAATCCTTGTAAATCTCTATCTCTAAAATTTTCTTTGATGTACCAAGATCTTTCGTATCGAATTCTGCACTAAGGAACTTCTTCAAATTCTGAATGTCTTTCATGTTCCTGGCAACAATCAATATATCAACAACGTACAAGAGCAGATAGATGGTGGAATCACCCTTCACCTTCTTGTGATATATGCAATTATCATAAGGGCTCTTGTGGAATCCCTTACTGATCATAAAACTAGCGAATATTTTGTACCACTATTTCGATGATTGCTTCAAAACATATAATGACTTTTTAAATCTACAGACTTGGTCTTCTTTATCTGGGATAGAGAACCCTCGTGATGATGTCTTCTTCAAGTTCCATATGTAGAAAAGATGTCTTTACGTCTAATTGCTCAATCTCCAAATTCTGATGTGCTACAAAGGCAAGTAGCACCCGGATAAAAGTGTGTCTCACAATTGGAAAGAATATCTCATTGTAGTGTACTCCCTCTTTTTTACCGTAGTCTTTAGCAACTAGACGTACTTTGAATGCCTTCAACTTCTGGACTTCCAAATTTCTTCTTGATAATCCACTTGCATCCAATGATCTTTCTACCTTTTGGTAATTTGACTAACTCCCAGGTCTGTTTCTTATGAAGAGACTCCATCTCTTCAGTCATTGCCGCAATCCACTATTTTGATTCTGCACATTTGATAGCATCCTTGTAGATCAATGACTCTAACGACTCCATCTCTTCAGCTACTTCAAATTCATATGCAACCATGTCCTAAAGCCATCTCTTAGGAGGACCTACTTGCATGCATGCACGTCCAACAGCTAGGCTTGTCGTTGCTTCTTCTGTTTGCCTTTTAGGTTCTGATTGTTCAACCTGATGAGATTCTTCTGCTCCTTTCTGAATTAGAATTAATCCAAACTTCACTTGTTTGTTGACGTGCTCCTCCGGTAAGTGAACAACATTTGATTTTGCTTGAGCATATAGATATCTCATCAAAGGATATATTTTTGCAATAAATAACCTTGTGCTCTTAAGGAGACTAGATTTTGAAGCCTTTTACACATGCACAAATATCCCACAAGACTCCTTCTTTGACCCTTGGTTCCAGCTTGTGGAGTATCTCTTGAAACCATTAGGCATCTTTTCTTTGAATGCCCTATGTCCAATCGAGTTTGGAGCTTATTTCAATCTACTATCAACACAACTTTGAAGAGTTCAACACATGGATAGATGGAAACTAGTTATTAGAGAGATAGTTTGAACATAATGGTAGAGAGAGCTTTGGGAACATAAGAACCTATGAATTTCCTTGGCAGAAGCCTTTCCATTGGAATCATGTTGTCAAATCCATGCATCATCACTTGGGTTAAGGGGTAACGAGATACCAGAAATCAACACATAAGCAAATCAGGACCAAAATGCTCTAAAAGTAGTTGCAAAATCCAAGAACCATTGTTGATGAAATAGGAAACATCCATATCTTGCAGATCATAGTTAACATTTATAAAAGTAGACACGTAGGCAAAAGGTATATTGAATACCCAAGGATCATAAAGGACATTTGTAGTCTTACCATCTCCAATTTTTTTTAGGAAACCAAGTTTCGAGTATGTCATTACCTGCAAAAGTAACCTCCAACTCCAGGATGAATGCTTGTGATTATTTCCAAATTTCCAAGGGTGCACATTGTCATATTTACATAGTAGCAATTTTACCCATAGCTCATTAGATCTATTTAGTAATAACAAAACTCTACTGGCAAGAAGAGATGATCTAAGATGATATATATTTCTAATTCCTAGACCCCCTTCCATTTTTTTTATAGTTGGACTACATCCCAGCTTATTAGATGCATATGTTTTCTTTCAGAATTTGGAGAGTTCCAAAAAAAGGTTCTACTGTGTTTTTCAAGATTATCTAGAACGGTGTTGGATAAATAGACTGAGCACAGGGCATGATTAGGCATTGTGTTAAGAACGGATTTTATGAGCGCGCATCTCCCAGCCTGACTTAAACTTGTCATTCTCCCGCCAACTCATTTAGCGGAAGACTTGTCACATAGATATGATTGTTCAGAAAGATACCATCTTTTATCTGAGATGAGTACTCCTAAATATTTGAATGGAATTTTACCAACTCATATCCTGAGTATTTCTTTAATACCTTGTTGAAATTGTTTGGAAAATAAACTTCAGATTTTTCTGAGTTCACTTTTTGGTTTGTCAAATGATACAACAACAACAACAACAAAGTCTTATCTCACTAGGTGGGGTCGGCTACATAGATCATACGACGCCATTCCGCTCATTCGTTGATCCATGTTCATGAGATTCGACAGGATTTTACACTGACTGTCGGAGCCTAACACAACCCTCCTCCTTTATACGGACTTGGGACCGGCTATAAAACATAGGCGGAGTTTGTCAAATGATAATATAATTGAATTATGTGTTAAGTTTTTGCAAGAGGTTTTATTGGCAGCAATATTTACTAACAAATCATCAGCACATCATAAATGACTAATTTTAATGTTGTTAACAGCAAAAGGCTTAATTCTACCATCATTAACTCATTTAATAACATTGAAAAGACTTGAGACACTATGAGGAACAAATATGAGGACAAAGGATCACCTTATCTAATCCCCCTATGACCATGAAAGTTTGGAGAATGTCTCCATTTATAACACAAGTAGATTTTGGAGATGAGATACAAACTTGGATCCAAATTATGAATTTGCTAGTGAAGTTAATAATAATCATAGTTTTAACTATCGAATCCCAAGAAAGTCAATCAAAAGCTTTTTCCATATCCATCTTGATCATTAAGAATTTTTGTTTTCCATTTCTCATAGAGTATGCAATTTCTTGAGCTATTAATATATTATCATGAATGTTTCGCTTCACAATAAAAGCTACTTGTTCAGGACCAATTATTGTAGATAGAATAGGTTTGATTCTGTTCGTTAGAAGTTTGGCTAAAAGTTTATATAAGACATTACAAAGTGCAATAGGCCTATAATCCTTAATTGTTGTAGGTGTGGATTTGTTTAGATATGAAAACAAGGCTCGTCTCAGCCCAATCGGAAGGTAAAGTGCCATTATAACAAAATGATTGAATAGCTTTGGTGATCGTATTATCTACAATATCCCAATAGGCTCTATAAAATTCAATTGCAAAGGCATAGGGGCCTTTCCAGCGGGCATGGTGCTAAGACAATAAAAATTTCTGTAGAAGAAAATGGTTGAACTAAAAACGAGTGCCAATGATTATCAATTTTTGGCAAATTGGGCCATTCTTGTATGAGGATTGATGGAACTTCTGATGTACTCCACAAGTCAGAGTAAAAGTTTGTAAAACAAGTCATAACTGCATTGTTTTCATGATGAACAAGACCCTAATTATCTTGAATTACTTGAATTCTATTATGTTTTCTTCTCATAATGGCATTAATACAAAACAATTTGTTGTTATTGTCACCATCTTTAATCCATTTAACTCCAAATTTGCTCCACCATTTTAAATTTATCTATCTTAGTAATGCAGCATGTTTGTTATATAGACCCCTTAACCTAAGTGTGTCATTTTTGGCAAAGACCAGATGTGATGTCTTTCAAATTCCACGGCATGTATGTTCTCCTCAGTGTATTTGTTCTAAGATACCCAAGGTGTATTTGTTCCAATGTATTTGTATTTTCATTCCATCGTCTTTCTGCAATGTTTCTGGGTTCATAATATTCAAATCAGATATGTTCAAATCTAAAAGATCTTCGTTTGTGACGAGACATGACAATGATCAGAACCTCCCTTGGCCAAAGTAGCGAGGAAGCTCAATCCTCTACAATTCCATAGAAGTACCTTCATATATTATCTGCTGATGTGGCGGGGCTGGTATGAGCACTTTTGGCTGCCTCATCTTTCTAATAAATCTTGGTCGGGTGGAGCCACAGTTGCTTTCTTCGTCTTCCCTGATCCTTTTCTATTTCTTTGTTTGGCAATAGGGAACTGGGGACTGTACCATTTGATGGTAGCATGTTTCCTTACAGGATCTTCTTCCCCTGAACTCAATTGCTCGTCCGGTGGTTTGTTGAGAGAATTGAAGTATGAGGTAATCAAATGAACAAGATCAGAATGTTTTGAGGTGGAAGATTGGTGAAGTTGTGGATGTTCAGAAGTAGGAAGAGATCTTCATCTTTCTTTTGGCGCGGTTTGAAGGGGACTTTGCAAGTGTGATTATTGCATTATCTTCTTGAGCTGTACCAACCATTGGATTTAGAACATATTATGCTCCACATGTGGCACGTCCTCAATTTCCAGAACATATTATGCTTTGAACTGGTTACCTGTTGTTGTTGGGCCCCAGTTTACGTTTTGATGTGTGTATCATTTTGTTGGACTTTGTTGGAGTCAGTCAAGTGCAGCACTATCCTGCACAAGTGTTTCAACGGTCAAATTTTTATCAGTTGCTGTGTCATGTGGTTGCCAACGACTAGTCGGTTGTTTTTTCCGGTGATCTTCTCCGGCACCGATCACTTGGCTATGTTGTAGTTTCTTCTTTTTCCTTCCATATCCTGCTCTGATCCATGGGCCAAGGAGTAGTTCTTCTTGATCATCAGTCGGAAGAACAGAATCTGAGGTTGTTTGATGTTGTTGCTGATCAGTAAATGACACACCAGAAGGTTTTAATTTGCAATCTCTGATAACATGACCCATGCGTCTGCATCCAAAACAAGTGTTGGGCAGATTCTCATAATAGAAACGATCGCCCTCGGGGTATAGGATCCACGCCCCTGGTTTTAGTGGTTTTGATAAGCTCACGCTATTTAACAAATCCTTGGCGTACAGAAATGCACAATTTGAAAGAATCCTTCAACTTTCTGATAAAGGCTTCTTCCTTCCCATTACTCTAGCAGCAATAGTGTACTAAAAGATCACTATTAGAAAACTGTCATTAATAGATTTAATATCAAGCAGATGTTGTAGCATGTCGATCTATCATCCCTTTTTTTTTTCTTTGCAGGACATGAACACAATTGAAAGGAAGAGGACGATGTCTTTATTTTCTCTCTCTCTCCAGTCCACAATAGGGATAATCCAGGATAGGGAAGTTTTAGTAGTTTTAATATAGACCATTCATCTAAAATGCAGGGTTGAGATGTGGAAGTTGCGCTAAAACCGTTAAGGGGGTGCTTTACCCCATTTTATCTTATATTAAATGGAAAGTCCAACAATCACACCTGGCATATCTAATTAAAACAACTTCCAATCGATTGAAAGTTTCAATTTTGTATAATTTCAAAGTTTTATTACTTGCGTTGATTGTTTAAAGAAATGACATTTTACGATTCCAAATATGGACCGATATGAATTTGAAAGCACAATGCAAGTGAAATTGTTAGACATTTTTTAGGTTATGATAAATCTAAACATATGGGGATGTTGACGATGGATTTGGGTGCAGAAAGTGAAGGCAATGAGACATTGGAAGAAGATATATCATAGGAGGGAGAGAAGATAAGTGGATGAGATTATAACCATGGAATTGGGACAACACAACAAAAGAGATGGTGAGGAGAGAGAAATGTTACATATTTTAATTATCAATTAATTGTTGAAATAGAATTTTTATTCTCTAATGAATTATATTTTAATGATGCAAATGTCAATTAACTAGGGTTATATTTAAAATATGAAAAAATTTAAGTAGGAATGAATTATTTTATGCACTAAACTTGAAATCATGTTATTTGTAGATAATTTTGTTAGCTTTATAAAAAAATAAAAAATCGCCTCATTTTGATAATTGTACAAAGATATATGTTTAAAATAGTGTAGAATGGTTGAATAGCTGGTTGTCTGGTGGAGTGATGGATCAGCATGGAAAACACACTAATTCAGTGATATTTGAGGACCAGTAGGGTTCACCTATTGACATGTGACCGCATAATTGACACGAGACAAAGTAAAAATATTGAATCACTATAAGAAATTTCACTATTAGTGACACCTACATCTCTAAAGCGACACTAAAGCATCTCTAAACAATGTAGCAACACATTAGTCTCAACGCAGCACCATGACGCGACACTCCAGCAACCAACGCTAATGGCATCACATTAGCGCCAACAACAAAGACGACACTTTTATCGTTAGCATCGCGAGGCCAAAAGGTCTTTAGGGTCGTGAACTTTGTCGCCAAAGCAGTGGTAAGTCAGGCGATGCAGTTTTGACACCAGTGTGGCACTATGTTGATGTCATTGTGACATTAAAACTATCCTTACCACTTTCTTTTGTATTGCTTGTTGTGGCACTAACTTCTCCTTCACCACCGTAAACATTTCTTCAAACTTGCATATGTCATGATTGTATATGTGATTCAAAGTACAATGAAGTAAAGTTGAACATATCTTCAATGAAATATGCTTCATATATAGAACTCTCGATCTTTTCCTTCCTTTTCAACATGCATATTTCAAATGGATACATATTGAACCAAGCCTCCAACTTTTGTAATTCATATGAAAGATATACAACCAAGTTCTCTATCACATCAAAGAAGAGAAGAAGAAAATATCTTCTTAGTCTTGTACATTATTATCACAATAAATATTCTAACCGAGACTTGTCTTCTTCGTGGATAGTCAATGTACAAAGTTCTTTAAAGAACATAAATAATTCTATTACAATTAGAGGAAATAAAAATATAATAAATATTAGGCAAAAAAGGGTGTACAACTCATTTTTAGCTTAAGTTGTTACTATATAATACACATTGTATGCTCGTAGCCCCCTAAATATTAACAAAGTTATGCTAATTAATGCATTGAAGAAAAATAATAAAACTTTCTTGTAATCTACCAAGTTAATAAAAATTTTCAATATTATTTTTTAAAAAATCCTATTTCTCTAACAAGAAAAAAAAACAAAGAACCATATTAACGAGGACAAATAAGTTTTATCATATTCAAGAAACATACAAATTATTGGCCGGAACTGAATTGATTTAGGTTTCTATAAAAATATTTATTTTTCTTAAAAAAGTATAGAAAAATATATAAAAATAAATTTAATTCAATTTCAATATGCATTGAGAAAATAATCAAATCCTCCAAATTAAGTAGGAGTGTAAATAAAAGCATAATCATCCAAAAAATCTAGAGAAACTGAAAAAATTGGCCTAAAAAATAAAAAAATTGGACTCCAATTAAACATTAGCTTGATTTTTTCGTAATAATTAAATTAAACTATTTAAATTAGGGCTCTTAACCAAAAAAATCGAAGGGACTTGACCCAAATAAATGTATTTTAAAAATATTACAATTGAAATATTACTGTAATTTTAAAATAATATTTCTTCAGATTAGGTATATTATTAACTTATTATGATCAAGTTAACATTGAATATTATCAAGTTATTGATCTATTTTAATTAAGTTAGTACAAAATTAACTAGAATATTTTGAATTATGATATGATAATATGTTAATTTAATTTTTTACATAAAAAATGAATTTAGAGTTAAATTTTAAATTTTTTAATATTTAATGTGATATACTTTATGTTTATAACTTTTTTAAAAGATATTATTTTAAGTTAGGCTTCCTATTAAAAAAATTTAGAGTAATTTTTTTCGATGGTGTGACGGGTCTTGAAAAATCGTGCGGGCTAAAGTCCAGAACGGATAATATATCGGGAATGATACATATGATATAAGAGCCATTCGAAACTTCTATACATAATGAAATGCGATCACTAACGAGGGCATTGAGTTTCGGAGGATGCATTAGATTTTTCTTGGATTAGTCTCACATTCTTCACTAGGTTTAACACATTTTAAAAAAATCATGCGGATTAAGTTAATATTACATAAAAAATATTTATAATATTCTTTTACGTTTTAAAAAATCATCCCAAATTTTAAGTTCGATTTTTTTCGACGAGTCCCTACTAATTTAACCTCTAATATTAACTATTAATTTATTATTTTTATAAATTAAGAAAAAGAGGAAGACCGAGCCCTAAAACCGACTTGTTCGGAAGATCAGGCAACACACGCACCATCAACACATCACACGACATTCCGCCACGTGTACCATGATCAGGAATCCTTTTCTCGCCACGTCTCCTCTCTCTCCCTCTCTCTCTCTCTTTTTACTCTCTCGCTTCCCCCGATCTCAAACCCCCTTGGGGAAGCAGAAAACTGCGGTAACAGCGAGCGTGAAGGCTGTACAGTACACCACCGCGATAAAGGCATCAATGGTGCCGGCCATTAGGGTGACGGCGGCGGAGTTCTCCAGAGGGCACGTCGCAGCTGCGCCGTCGGGGAACGAGATGTCCTGGTGGGACGAGATCGATGGCTCGGCGGATTGGCAACGGGGAATCTTCTTAACCCTCTGCGCCTCTTACGCCGCCGTCTCCCTCATCGCTCTGGTGAACACCTCGCTTCGTGCTACTCCTCTGTTCTTCGTATTCCGTCCTTGGTTGGGCTGGGCGGAATCTCCATTTCTCTAGAGTTACTTTTGGGTTGGTTCAGATTATGCGTTGAGTTCGATTTGTTTGGAGTTCTACTTTGAGGTTTCGATGCAATGACTCAATAAGATGGGATCAAGGCATTGCATGGAATCTCTATGAGCTAATCATCCCACAGTTTGCCCTAAAGATATGAAGTTCTTAAGGGCGCAAGCTGTTGTTGCATTCGTTCTGAAGAGAGTATTTTCTGAACTGTTTATGCGTAGAGAATATAGAAACGCATGTAATTTGGCTTTCTCATCTTCTAAAACATATAATTTTGTTTTCTTTGTATACATGGGAGATAGTTTTTTTTTTTGTATTCTCATGAGAAAAATGAAAAAGACAACTTTAGAGCACAAAGCCTAGGGAGGCATGCGAAACCAGAAAGAAATTTTAGTTTGAATCAGTAGATGTTAATGTCAGATCAATAGATGAAACCATGAACAATTTGCTTTCTATGCTATTTGAAGGTACAACTCATCCGCATTCAATGGAGGGTACCAGAATATGGTTGGACAACACAAAAGATTTTCCACCTGATGAATTTTGTTGTCAACGGATGTAGGTTTATCATTAGTGCAAGCAACTGCATTTTCTTTATTCTAATTTTCTCATTTATTTATGTTAAATAACCTATGTGCTTACAGTGCGTGCAGTGCTTTTTGGTTTCTACAACAGTGTGTTTCTGATAGAATCAAAGGTTGGTGTTTCTTTGTCTTTATACTATTTTTCATGACAAAGATGTTTGACGTTTCGCAGTTCTACACGTCATGCTAATCCTTTCGGCATAATTATAATTATCTTTTCTGTCCGTAATTAAGCGAATGTGAATACTGGAATCAGCCTTGATACTTTTATTAAGTTGTTTCTTTATTGGTCAAGAGGTCATAAGTTTGAGTCATGGACTTGACCTTCTGAAAGCAGTGAGAAATACTTTAAATTCTTCTTCCCCCAACTCGATGAACAAGGAAATGTTAAATGCACAGGGCTCTCCCCTTAAAAATTTCTTTCATACAAAATTATTGATTTCTTGTTCTGAACTTCTTATGATATATATACATAACTTTTGGTTCTTTTGCACATCTGGAGGATTTGGCAATTAGTGATCATTTGACTTTTTCAAAATCATCATTCAAGCCCATTTTTTGTTAATCGAAAGAGGATGTCCAGGTTATAGAGTTCCTATGTTATTATATTAGAAAAGGTAACTGCTACATCATCAATGTATTTAAAAAATAAAAGACACAAATCATATTACTCGCCCACCCACAATTTGGCCAATGTCTTCACATGTGAGGTGATGTTCTCAAATACCAGTGCTCGTGCTTGAAGACACAAGTGTTGCTCTGCATCCAGATTAGCCCAAAGGATATTGTCAATGGCAATAGTCTTTGGTGTCTCGAGACATCTCCGCACATGCTGATGTAACCCGCCAAACCTATATGACCTCCAGAAGGATCCAGCAGAGGATACATTCAGCCATCCACACCCTGCTGACTTCCACACCTCCAAAGTCACCCAACAAGTAAAAAAGAGATTATTTACATCCTCAGACATATCGCCTCAGAAGGAGCATAAAACATCAGCTGAATATATCCTTTTTTTAAGAAGGCAAAGGTGGTATACCAATAAAAATGATCAACATGTACGAGTAAGACGAGCAGCAAAAGTGAAGGAGAAGGTGCTAAGCTATCCAAAATCCCACTCCCGAAGAAGAAATGAAATGCGGTGTACAATATCGTCCACCTGACATCTCTCTCCCAAAAAATGACCCGGTTGCACTGAAGCCAAATGGCCCAAGCACCGGCCAAAAAAATCGCTATAGATAACCTCCACCACTGCTTCTGTCTTCTAGGAGTTTGGAGTAGTTGCCAGCAAGCCTCCCGAAGGGAATCCGTTCAAGAAGCTCGTCTGTGCCTAGCCCAAACCTGCCGAGAAATGTGGCACCCAAAAAATAAATGAGCAATGTCCTCTGACTCCTCGCAGAATACACAGTATCTGTCCGAATGAGGTGCCATCTTGCCCTGTATGCTCTAGTGAGTATTCGCTCCTGCCGCATAGCCAAACAAAAATCTTGACTTTCAGACTTCAGAGGTACCTTGGAATGCCAAATGTGTCTGCGCTGAAAATGTTTGAGTCGACAGAATCAAGAGAAGGTGGAGGTATAGAGTGCGGGCCGAGAAAGAATCCGAGATTCACATCCAACCATCCGCCCTAGAAGGGTCAGGCGGAAGATCCTTTGAACGCCAATAAACTCAAAAAACCTTTGATGAGACAGTGGGGAGCTGAAAACAGGAGTACACGATCCAGTGCCCGGGCCGTCGACCTTCAACCATGACGCCACAACAGTCGCATCAGAGTGTGCTGCCAGGCGTCAAAGCCGATGGAAACCCTCTGCTGATGGGTCCACCAGGAGCCCACTCGTGCAGCCAAAATGAGAATGCCTTCCCTGATCCGAGCATGGGAGTCACGAAGGGCCGCACCAGAGGGAATAAAGCAGCAACGCCCGTGGGGGAATGGGTCTGGACTCCCAGGAGATGACCATAGCTGATGGGGGCCCATGAGTTGTCCCACTCACCGGACAAGTAGTTGTCAGTTAGTGTAACGGAGATCTTGAATTCTCGAATGCTAGTCTGCCTTGAGCTGTGAGGTTGCAAATACTGTACCATGCCACGAGATGAACATGTCAATCTGAGTTGGTCCCCTACAAAAAAATCTGCTCTTCAAATCATCAATCTGTCTCAAAATCTGATCTGACATTCGAAGAATTGACATAAAATAGATCGGGAGTTTAGACAATAGAATGAGGCGTCCGCCATGTGATAGAAGCCTCTAACTTCAACCCTAAAGTTTGTGCTCCAAACGCTAAATAATTGGGTCCATCCCCAGGAAATTATGTGTCGATTAGAGAGGGGGAGTCCTGGATAAGTGATGAGCAAGGTATTCACCGGAGTACGAAGCTCCATCGCCCATCTATCCCCGTCATCGTCACCATGCTAAAAGGGATGAAAGATGACTTGGCATGGTTGATATGAAGACAAGAAACCGCTCCAAATAGCTCTACCAAAATGGCCACTTGTCTAGCCTCCAGCTCTCAACACTCAACAAAAAATAAAGTCACTTGTGCATACTACAATAGAGGAACTAGTCCCTGGCATGACAAGACACCTGAGCACATCTGCAAGGCCATCAACCGCAATTGCAAAGGCATGGGAGCAAGAGGGCACCCTTGGCGAACACCTCTCTGAGGCTGCACCCATCCCCCTATCGTCGTCCCATTTGGATCGAGAATAAAGTCTTGGTAATGCAACGCTTCATCCAGGTGATCCAAGTCTAAGTCTGAGCCCCTAACATGCAAGGAATGCTACAGGAAAGACCATGAGAGCATGTCATATGCTTTAGCAAAGTCCCACCTTCCAAAGGAAGGCCCGCCGGCCAATCCTCCAGTGATCGAGAGTGTACTGGCCTTGCAACTATGATGGATGAATGAGATCCGGAAGCACCTTCCTCAGCCGATTGACCATTACCCGAGCCACCACAAGGTAAATGGCATTGGATATGACGATCAGCTTGAAATCCTCCACCCGCTCTGTCAGGGTACTCTTTGGCAGCATGAACAAGAGGAACCGATTGAGGCATTCAAAACCTCGGTTTGATCGATATGATTTGGTTAATAGCCGTTCACGCCCAAGGAGCCAGCCAAAAATCTTAATTTGCAATAGGGTATGACCTCCATTTACTCCTGCAATCAATCGTTAAATCAGTTGGTTGGAATTACTCAGCTCTTGTAAAAACCGAGTAAACTTTTCGCGCAGAAAATTGACCAGAATTCCAATACCATGACTCTCAAATAGAAGGATCAATTGCACAGCTGTAAAACAGCCCCAAAAGATTGAGAAATTCCTGTGTTCTTTGAGCAGATAAGTTTATGGAAAATGAAGCGAGCCACACCCCATTTCCTGTCTCTGATGTGGACCAACAGTCAGAAACAGTTGCTGCCTTGTCCAGAGCAATAGCACATAGGCCGGGAAACAAAGAGTGCAATGAAATATCAGACGCCCAAGGATCCGTCCAGAACTGGATGTCGTGCTCATACCCAACTTCAACATCATTAATGGCCTTAGTATTCGCAGAGCAGACATGATATCCTTCCAGAATGTCGAGCATCCTTCTATGCATTAGATTTGATCATTCAAGCCATTCAACCTTTGTTCTTAATATTTAAGACTTTTATTTATATTTGAAAATTAATTTTTGGATCATTTCACTAAAAGTTTTTCTCGATTACAGATATCCAATTTTGTTCATGTGGAAGTGACAAAATAATCATCTAATGTAGTTTTTTAGAGTGGAAAAGATGGTTTGCCAACTATTGCAACTATCCACCTTTATTTACTTTTGTATCAAAATCAAATTTTTTATCAATATACTGACAACGATGAATGGCCTGAAAAAAATACTAAAAATACAAGTTGAGCGACTTTATAGATTAATTTGCAAAGTTAGACAGAGATTATGCTAAATCCAGATCTTGGTGATTATCAAAGTTGATAAGTACATGTTGGTAGGACTGGTGCTTGTACAGCTAGATCCATGAGGATCAACTTGGGAGCACTTGATATGCAACAAGTAGGCAGCATCATTTAAAAAGTTGACAAGTTGAGGACTGGACTGCATCTCATCTTTTGAAACAAAAATGATTATGTTTGGATGTTTTGAAAATTAAATTTTGTGCACTAGAAAGTTTATAAAGTTATCTGTTTTCTTGTTCTATGTTAACTCATAGTTATGCATCTCTCCTTGATGTTTGTACATGGATACAAACAAGAGACCCAAAAGCTTATGTTTGAATTAATCAGTTATACCATATAATTCTGCAAGATTTGAGATGAGAGAAAAGAGAGTACTATACATTTGGAGACGAGAGAAGAACTAGAGACACACACAGCAGCAAAACCATCAAAATAATTTTTTTGAGGGGAACCATCAAAATAAATGTATTTTCGAGGTCACTACGAGGAGACCAAGACGCCAGATCGAGGTGCCTCTTGCTGATGTCAAGGCTCCGTGAATACAATGTAACCACACTATTTTTTAGGTAGAAAATACAATGTAACCACACTATTTTTTAGGTAGAACAGTGGTACATAGAGAATATTGTACATCACATCCTTCTTGTGGGGTGGGTGGGAGGGTGGAGCACTTGTTTTAGGGTTTCATACCCCCTTGGAGTCCCTTTTTTATCTTTTTCCTTATATGTACATCTACCTCTTTTTTGTTAAGGCGGATGACTACCCAAATCTCATTATCATCTTTTCTTTCTTCCGTGAAAAAAAAGAAATATCATGGATCAGTAGAAATATTACTTTTCTGTTCATGTTGTAACTTGCCCATAAAATAGAGTGAAGTCATTCATCTTGTTGGTTTGATACTCTGTTGGAGGTTTCCTACTATTTGAGTAATTTTCTATACACTAATCATTTAAAAAGTGTATTGATGATAGTTTATAATTGATTCGCTTTTGGTCATTGCGTATTCTTTTTTAGCAAGTTTGAGATGAACTATTTTCTTTTGGATACTCTCTTAAATCTGTGACATGAGCGTTTTAAGATACTTTATAACGTCAGGCTCTAGAGATGGCTCTTCTAGATCTTCCTGGGCTTTTATTCTTTTCAACATATACTTTGCTCGTGTTGTTTTGGGCGGAGATTTACTACCAGGTGCTTGTACTTAACTTATTATTCAGGTTGTTCATTTTCGTGGTGCTTCTTGGTGAATCTCATTTTTCTAACTTAATTGATTCAGGCTAAAAATCTTCCTAGTTGTGAGCTTAGACCAACATATTTGAAAATCAATGCTGCCATATATATTATACAGGTATAACGATAAAAAAATACATCCTGCTCTTCCATTTTCTTGGCGAAAGCGTGACCATTGGTTCTTCTGGGGTGCAGATGTGCATTTGGATTTATGTACAAGCAGACCCGAGGCCAATTCCTGTCGAGATCGCTAAACTCTTCTTGGCAGGTTTCATGAATGCTACAGTTTTCTGTTAAAGTTTTCCTTTATGATTATCTTGCATCTGGGTGCTTCCAATCATGCAAATCTGAATAACTACTAGGGAGCAGGAGCTCCCGTGTAGGAGTTGGTGTCCAGAAGTTAATAATTGTGTCTCTATCTTTTGCAGTTGTTTCTTTCTTTGCTGCTCTTGGATTCCTGAACATTGGGGGGAAGTAAGATTTGTTCAACGAAACATCATAAAATATCATTACATTGCTCCTCTTAATCTCATTTGACCTTCATTTTCACTGAAGCTTGTTCGAGTTGCTGAGGCAATTTCCAATTGAATCCAGTGGCCGCAGGAAAAAACTGAATGAGGTGACCCTAGTTTTTTTTCTGGCCTACTGTAGTAACTGATAATGTATGAAGCAGTGACCTAGAAATTACACAATGATTAAGTTGCTTCCTCGGTCGAGAAATTATAGGTTTGAGCCATTCTCTCTGCTAAGGCAGAGGAAAGGTTAAGAACCTTTGCCCTAATTGTGGTATCACATAGTGCTCCAACTTCTGCATTTTTTTTATGTATGGTGGTCATGGTGCATGAAATATTATTTATGTAATTGTTATACTTAGAGATGATACGTTGATGCATCCTTACAGTAGTGCAGTAAAAACAATAGATTAGGTCTATTATGGGTTCTGGATTCATTTGACTGGAGATTGAACATTTTCTATGTTCAAGTTAAGACTACAAACTTTGTTACGAGGATTGATGCTATGATGTTGCGATGATTGAACAAGATTAATCTATGTTTTAGTAATGCCTTATAGTATGTGAGTGTATAATCCTTTTCCTTCTGAGAGCCAGTGGTATCAGGTACTTTGTATTCTTAAGTTACATAAGTAGCACCAGTGTCTTTCAATGGGACAATAGTGCCATGTTTAATATTTTGTGCGGCTGTATTATCTTTCAAACAGGTTGGCTGTGTTACTGGAATATGCTCAACATGCTTCTTGATACGCACTGTTGTGGTAAGATTTTTTTAATTTATTTTAAATCTAAAATCTTAGCTGACCCCACCTAGTGGGATAAGACTGTTGTTGTTGTTGTATCTTGTGGTGCAATTTTAAGGTTCTGAGGAGTTTCATTAATTTACATTGAACATCGAGTGCCAGCAATTCATCCTAGCACATTACTTAGTCTGATTTAGCACAAGGCATAATGGTTGTAAGAGGTCTTAAAGGTTTTTGCTTTTCTAAAATTGGCATTTTTATCAGGTCTGTCTTTCTGCTTTTGACAAAGATGCTGATCTTGATGTCCTCGAACATCCTATTTTGAACTTCATCTATTATATGGTAAGCAATTCTTCTCTCTTATGCTTATTATTATCAAAAGTCGGATCCAGGCTCACCCACTTTGATTACTGCAGTTAGTAGAGATCCTCCCATCAGCTCTTGTTCTTTTCATTCTCCGGAAGTTGCCGCCAAAGAGGGTTCAGATCAGTATCATCCAATCAAGTAAAACTGGAAGCACTCCAATTAAGATGATTTCGCCTCGATTTGTTCTGAGGAAATCAATCTTCCTTTAACTAACCTTTTGCTATATAAGATGCAACTTCACAAGATATGTATCTCAAGAATCAGTGAAATGAATAACTGGATTTTCAATTCCAGTTATATTCAGGTTCAGTTCACTTTTTATGGAGGGAGGAGGAAGATTCATAGCCAGATGGAACATTAAATTTTCTTCTCCTGGTGACTCCTCTCTTTGCTTTTGGGATCAAAACTCGTCAACTAACTTATTAGGGGAATTTTAGGATAGGAATGTTGGTGCATTGTCATCGCTAGCAACTTTTATGCAGTTCCCTAATTGTTCTCTTTGTTCAATGGTTCTCACAGGGCAGTTATTTTTGTCATCCTGCTGCTCAATGTGATTGATATTTTTTGCGTAGTGCATCTTTTAAATTGGATGTACTCGTGAATTCAATGCCTATTCAAGATATGAGTATTGATGTACTTTTTTCTTCCAACTTTTTTCTGTCCGCTAGCCATGCAAATGTGTCTGAACTATTAAAAAAATGAGATTTTTAATACGAATGATGTATACGGATTAAGATTACTCGATGTGGTATAATATCATATATTTTTTAATCATGTGAATAGAGTTCTGTTTGCTGCTGCCGGCTTCAATGTCGAGTCCATCTCGAGTCGATGTGAAGATCTCCGAGGCTTCCCAACTCTCCATTCAATTTGATGAACATTAAATTGGTCACTGTTACATTACTTGTAGTGGCGTCATCGGTGATGCACAATTTTTGGACTTGTCAATGCCCAAATTGCCACTACAAATTGAGCCAGTTGTGGCGATTTCCAGTCGAGTTGGTGTTTTGTAACCTTCGTTCTCTCCCTAATTTATTTTTTTTTCCAACTCGCATCAATTGGCGATGAGGGCTTTTCTTCAACTTTAGCTTTCCATATTCGTATTGGCATATTCTTCTAACTTTTGGTAAGACACTTCCTCAACCACAACAGTCATTTCCATATCAATTAATTAATTAATTGTGTTTCTTCATCTTATTTTGAGGTTGGAAAAAAAACATAAAATGTTGGAAATTCTCGTCAAACTTAACTTTAATCAAACAAGAGAAATAAATTATCCTCTTCCCTTCTTGTATTCTCTTTTCATCGTCAACAAAATAGACTAATGAGTAAAATGACACTCAAAGGATGATGGGTCTTTGGACCTTGTCACAGCTGGTTATGAGGATGCTTGAAAAAAAAAAAAGATATAGAAAAATATGACCGGGAGATGATTCATCGTGTTTGGTTAGAGAACAAGGATTGAGAATAGATAGTTAACGAGCTAATTAAAGTTTTATCATATTTGAAATCGAACTGTGAATGGTAGGGGTTTAAGATGATAGCTGCATAAAATCTACAACCGAATAGTAATTAAGTGAAATTTTTTAGTGTGTGAGTGACGCAGAAGTAACAATAAGTATACCCTTGCATGGAACACCTTCGTTCCGGCCTAGCTTCGAGTTCAGATCAAACACTTGTTTGTGGTTATATCAGCAGCATGAACCCTTTTCATGGATGTCTCTTTAACTGAAGACACCTTTAGCCCCATGATGAAGCCTTTGAACATTAACCAAGTAAAGAGAGAGAGAGAGAGATGACAGATCGGTACGATAGTTGATCGTTCTCTTTGAGCAGGGCTCGAACTCGAAGGCCCCCCCCCCCCCCCCCCCCCCCCCCCCCCCCCCCCCTACACAAGTTGCTCACAAGCTTCGGGGACCATGCACCAACTACAACTCTTGGATAACGCTAATCGTAAGTTGCATTCATCATATTGTCGTGCATTTGTTTTTCTCTAAAATGTCATATTCTTGGCATGTTTTTGCTGTGCGAGTTCCCTCAGTAAGCCCCAAAGTACACTCTCACCACTTACTGTCAACAATTGTAATGATTCAGTAGCCTGACTTTTTTTTTCTCTAAATTTCTTCAAAGTACACAGTTCAAAGCACTATCCATCTCACATGCAGATGAATTGCCAAAGGACAGACGGATGCACAGATAAAAAGTTTTGATCATTTTGGAGAGGTGGTTCATATAAACGCCTCAGCGATCTAGCATGGGAATGAATATTCTAGAGTTAATAATTTCAAGTTCAACCTTTAACAGATAAGGAACTCTCTCGAACCCAAATTTCAATCTCTAATATGCCTCAAATAAATTTGACCATATTCATTCATTCATTTAGCTAGTCTCAACCATCAATTTAAGTTTAAAAAATCAATAATTTGGCTCAGACTGTTATTAAGATATATCCAGGTAGCATATGAGAAAGTAACATAATAAGAAAATTTTTGATAAAGAAAAAAACTAATAATACCACATATTAATGTGTCATCCTGAAATAATATATATCTACCACTGAGATTATGACACATCAGCATTTACAGTATATGGCGTGATCTTGAAATATATTATATAAAATATTTGGAACCAAACAAAACGAACAAAACGAGAAGGGAATTTAAAGTAAAGAAGATGCGAATGTGGATCTCAACCTCATAAGTCATAAGCTTGATCTCGAAATTATATAAGTTTGGCATCTAATTAATTAGCTAACTATGAACATATCCCATCCACCTCTTGCATTATTTTATTTTCTATATTTTACTATTCATCGGCACTTATTTTTTTTTCTACTTATTCTTATTAGCATTTGGCATGTCATATTGTAAACAATTCTGAGAAGATGCACATGAGTTTTGCATATGAGACAAGAAAAAGAATCTTGTTAACTTTGGTCGTAGCTTTTTCTTGAAATGTCATTAGAAGGTTCAAAACGAAAAAAACAAAGTTAACTCAAGCTTTAATATTTTAAGGAGTGAACATAATTTAAAGGCGACCAGGTGCTTTTTTTTATATTGAAATATTAATTCTTGGGGTATCGGGATGCATAAAGAATAGAAGAAAAGCACGTGCCAAATCGGCTTTCACAAGATGCAGTGGCATCATTAATTCCTATCATTCAATAATATATCTATATAATGAATAGGTAGAAGGGAAAAGAAGATTCCCGAATATACTCAAGAGATTTACCGGATGTGCTACCACTTCAGGGGGGTAGCACCCTCCTCTCTACATTTTACAATTGTTAGATATAAGATCAATAGCAGATTAAAAATTAAAAAAAAAAAGATGTGATTCACTGTAGCAAACTGCATGGTTATAAAATTTCATTGTTTAGAATTTTATTGCTATCATCTATATTTGGTTATAAAATTAACTGCATTTACCTTAATTTTAATTTATTGCCTAAAATTTTTATAATATTATTATATTATCTATTAGAGTATGATTCTTTTTTTACTTTTTACAAGAATTTTAAGATAGCTTTTAAATGTGATAAGTTGACTAGAAAAAAAATACAAATGATTTTTTTTTTTGACAAAAATAACTTATACATGAGATATATCAAACTTATACAGAAGTTGCCACTCAAAAATGTCCCATTTATAACTTAAATGTGATACATCAGAATATTATCCCTACCATGATTTGATTGTCAGAATCCTGATTCAAACAATAAGATTTTACGATCCTTCGGACAGAAAATTATTCCGTTCCTACTCAGTGGATTTTAAACGTAGAATTTATACCAGATCTTACATATTAGTACAAATTTATTTATTTAAATAAAGAAATAAAAAGTAAATTAATTTTAACTATTTTACTTATATATATTGTATATGTTAGTCTCACTTTATGAATTTTAATATGTTCTAATAATTTAATTATGTCATGAATCTTCTACTATATTGTCTTACATCAAAATTATTTTTTATTATTGCATGTATACTAAGAATTATATTGCACTTTAATAAATATTATAGTTCATTAAGATCAAATATTATATTATTATTTTAGTATTTTTTTAAGAATATATCATAGTCTTTCAAATGATACAACAACTATCTATTAGACTTGAAAGTATGAATAAAGTATTAATGGTTAATGTTTAATTAACTTGTATATAAACATAATATTTATGAATAAATATACTATTTTATTATTTTATATTAAAAAATAATTTTTTATTCATAAATAGAATTTCTTCGTCCGATCTCATGATTCACAATCTTCAAAGTCCCTTACGATCCTACATTAGAAAGCGATCCTTACAACATTGATCCCTACTAATTTTTTGATTCAATACTAAATTTTAGTTTAGGACCACAGAAACATAACTTTGGAAGCCTATTAATTGTCATGATTTTCCAATTTTAGTTTAGGACCACGAAAACATAACATTCGGTTGGCTTTTTTTTTCTTCTTGGGTCTTACTTTTATAATTCAAGAAGTTCAATAAATTCTTCATTACTCTTGTTTAAGATGTTGATTTCTCTCTCTCTCTCTCTCTCTCTCTCTCTCTCTCTCTCTCTCTCTCTCTCTCTCTCTCTCTCTCTCTCTCTCTCTCTCTCTCTCTCTCTCTCTCTCTGGCTTTATGTTGCTGTGGAATGGGTCTTGGTTGATATCGCGGATGAACCGCGTCGAAATGGATGTTGATTAAAAACAAATGTTAGATCAAGTCGGATATACTCGATTATCATTGCAAATTTAAATAATAGAAAATAGAAAAAAATATAATTCCAGCCAGTCAATATTAAGATATAAGAATAAACTAAAAACTATTATAAAATACCTTCATCAGATCGAAATTTGAGTTCGTTCAATCCGGATCCAATCACAATTGAGATTTAAGTACGGTCGATATGGCCGGGTCCACGAGTGGGACGACGGATAGATTTGCTCCTATCGGTCCCTTCATATATGTTCCTATTATTTCTGCATTGAGATGGACAGATCCTTTCATTTATGTTACTGTTCTTGATGCAATTTGGCAATTGATGGCACAGCAACAGGTAGAAACAATTACTACCTTCATCAAGGAATTTAAATGATGCGCACTATCAATGCGTCTGCGACATCAAAGCTAAACTTTTTTTTTTTGTTTTAACAGTGCAAACTAATGGATTGCTTTTCTTCTTTCAACCCAACCAAATCGCAGCAATGTTGAGCAGCGACTGCGGAGTCAATAGATTTAGATTTAGATTTGGATTTGGATTTGGATTTGGATTTAGATTTAGATTTGTCAAAGGGCCAAAGGCTCAAGAAAAGTTCCAAGACCATTCATCCCAATCCCCCCCTTCCATTTGCTGCTGGTGGCAGTTGTGCCCCCACCAATACAGAGAGGAGAAGCGTAGAATTATCAAAGTGCCCCATCGAAAAAAAAAGTGCCCCTCACCCCTCTCTCTCTCTCCTGTCTGTCTGCATGTTTCAACTTGCCATTCACTAATCTTTTCATCCTTTGTTCCATTGTTTGTTGTAGGAGAAGGACAGGAGAGGAGAGAGATTGAGAGAGAAACTCAGGAACAGAAAGAGTGATGCCTGGTGGTAGTAGCGGCGGCGGCGGCGGCAGTAGCAACGCCAGCAGTTACTGCAGCACCACCACCACTGCCACCACAAAGAACCGGAGCGGCGGCGCGGCGACGACCAGTGTGGTATGGTTCAGGAGGGACCTGCGGGTGGAGGACAACCAGGCCTTGGCTGCCGGCGTGAGGTCGGGGGCCGTGGTGGCCGTCTACGTGTGGGCGCCGGAGGAGGAGGGGCCTTACTACCCAGGCAGGGTGTCCCGGTGGTGGCTCAGCCAGAGCCTGCGGCACCTCGACGGCTCTCTCAGGAGCCTCGGCGCGTCCCTCGTCACCAAGAGGTCCTTGGACACGGCCTCCGCGCTCCTCGACGTCGTCCGTTCCACTGGCGCCACCAACCTTTTCTTTAACCACCTCTACGGTCTGCTTCTCTGTTCCCGTCTCTGTATTCATCTACCGTTTCCCTTATTGCTGTTCTAAATTTAACTGAGTGGATATCCTGGTAGATCTTCGAAGTTGGAGTTCTGGTGTGTTTTGCGTTGTGTTGCTCCAGGCTTTCATTCGCTCGTTCGTGACTAATCATCCTTTGTTGCTTTCACTATTTGCATCTAAATGAATGGCGACGAGAGTTGTGTCTAATTCTTTCTTTTTCTGATGCCTGTTGTGCTTGAAAAGATAGATCGATCTTGAAGGCCTTGGTAGTAAAAGCAAAAGCTATATTTCAACATCATCTGCCATAGCCTGTTTTCGTTCATAAATTTGATTCCTTTACTTTAAAATCACTGTTCCGTCCTGTAAGGTAATTGTTCTTGTATGCTCTGAACTGCCTTTACACTTCAGTATCAAAGAAATTAGATTTATCTTCCAGCTCCGTTATGGGAGTTGTATGTGTGCCTAATAGTATCAATGCTGATTAAATTCTTTTTTTCTTCCTGCAGATCCTCTATCTCTTGTCCGGGATCATCAGCTGAAGCAAATCCTGAGTGATCGAGGCATAAACGTGCAATCGTTCAATGCTGATTTACTTTATGAACCCTGGGAAGTTAATGATGATGATGGCAAGTTCTTCACAACTTTCTTACCATTCTGGAACAAATGCCTTAGCATGCCTTATGACCCACCAGCACCATCCCTGCCGCCCAAAAGAATAATACCAGGTACTTGATCAATCCTGTCCAAGACTTTCCAGCTCAAAGCACTTAGCCAGATTTCACTAGTTGCAGCACCATATATCATCTTTCCTGCTCGTGGCTTTCACTTTATTTTTTTTTCCACTAGGTGACACATCAACATGCCACTCAGAGAACTTGGTCTTCGAGGATGAGTCAGAGAGAGGAAGCAATGCTCTTCTTGCTCGGGCATGGTCGCCAGGATGGCGCAATGCGGACAAGTCCCTGACTGCATTCGTCAATGGACCCTTGATTGAATACGTTGCGGAGCGAGAGAAAGCCGACAGCGCGACGACGTCTTTACTCTCGCCGCACCTGCACTTTGGCGAGCTTAGCGTTCGTAAAGTGTTTCATCTCGTTCGCATGAAGCAGCTCGTGTGGGCTAATGAGGGAAACAAAGCAGGTGAAGAGAGCTGCAATCTGTTTCTCAGGTCTATCGGACTCAGGGAGTACTCAAGATACTTGTGCTTCAACCACCCTTGCAGTCATGAGAGGCCTCTTCTAGCACACCTACGGTTCTTTCCCTGGGTGCTCAACGAGAATTATTTCAAGTCATGGAGACAAGGGAGAACCGGGTACCCTCTAGTGGATGCTGGTATGAGAGAGCTCTGGGCGACTGGCTGGCTTCATGACCGGATTCGTGCCGTTGTGGCCAGTTTCTTTGTGAAGATCCTGCAACTTCCATGGAGGTGGGGAATGAAATATTTCTGGGATACACTCATAGATGCTGATCTTGAGAGCGATGCCCTCGGCTGGCAATACGTATCTGGAACCCTTCCTGATGGTTGTGAGCTTGACCGCATTGATAATCCTCAGGTGTGTTGAACTCTCAGTGTCTCATTTTCATCCTGACATGAAGTTTAGCAGTAGTGGTACCATTTCCTAAATGATCTTCAGTTAGTTATTAATTTTTGCATGGATGAAAAGATGACATGTTTTTTTCTTTCATTCAATTGCCATCTTAAGATTCCCTCCCGTTAACTCTCATTTTTTCCTAAAAGATCTTGTTGTTTGCTGTCTTCTGTGTTTAAAATCCATCTGCAGGTAGAAGGCTACAAATTTGACCCCAAAGGAGAATATGTTCGACGCTGGCTTCCTGAGCTAGTAAGGTTGCCAACTGAATGGATACACCATCCATGGGATGCTCCTGAATCTGTATTGCAAGCTGCAGGGGTCGACCTGGGTTTCAACTACCCTCGTCCTATAGTGGAGATTGATGCAGCTCAAGATAGACTGCAGGAGGCTCTTGCAGAGATGTGGCGACAGGAAGCTTCATCAAGAGCTGCAATGGAGAATGGCACAGAAGAAGGCCTCGGTGACTCGTGGGAACTTCCTTCATCAGAATATCCTCAGCAAGTACATATGGATGTCGACTACGACCAATTCAGAACCAATAACTCTCCAGTTTCAGGAAGAAGGTACCAGGATCAGAGGGTGCCCAGCATGACACATTCACTTATTAGAATTGAAGATGATGAGATTTCTGTTGACACAAGAGTTGTTGCTGAAGACAGTAGACATGAAGTGCCATCGCAATCACATGTTGATTTTCAACCCCAACATGAGGCTGGATCTGTCAACCACACCGGTGTGCGTGCATTCAGGAACAATGTTCACTTAAGCCAACTCAGGATCCTAGATGTCGAAGATTCTACAGCGCAATCCTCGAACAGTTGGTCCGAAAGGGGCGGTGGCATTGTTCCTACTTGGACCCCTCCATCATCTTCTAGACATTCAGATCATTTTTTGGCAGAAGATACAGGTATTGCCACCAGAATTCTTTCAGAGAGACATCAATATGATCATCAATTGTTAGTGTTGTGCATGAAACCAGAATTCTCTATGTGTGGTTGTCTGCCTAAACACATAAAGAATGGTTTGGACTTTCCATGGTTGTATATCCTGATTCCTTCATTCTTCTTGTGATCTTTAGTTACCATAAATGATTCAAAACAAATTGCATTTCTGTGTGGATCAATCAAATTGCATATGACTACGCTACTTATGTATATTGTTGCTGATGTTTAACACTTTTTTTCTATCGCAGGACAAGAACTTGGGAAATAGAAAATGAGGTCGGCTATGTGAACATGAGTCCCCTGTGTAAATTCTTTCATTCTTCTCACATTTCTTACATATATCCACGTATGAGCATCCTCTCCTAGTGTGTTGCATCAGTCCAGATAGATTTCTGATAGTTCTGTAGACTGTAGAGTTTGTGTATATTCTCCTAGGATGTTGTCAGAGCAACTATGCAACCATGTCAAAACTGAGATTATTATCCAGACTTGTGATAGTTCATTGTGTTTCTTGGAGCAGTTTGATTAAATTTGAGGAGCTGTACAACTCCCTGTTAGATTATGATGCAGTTAAGCATCAGTTCTGGTGGATGGCTAACTTAAATACACAAATCAGATAATGTTCCTATGTACAAGATAATAATATTTATGTGCTAACTGATATCTTTTACACGTGCATCAAATTGAAAGATAATAATAGTAAATTATAACAATGAAGATATGTCAAAACCTTTTTGGTTTTTCCTACTCTACTTATTTGTGACCTTAATTCTAGATTTGCTAACTTTTAAAGAATACATTTCATTCATGTAATATAACCTAAAAATGATTCGCAACCTCTGCACATTTTTACTAGACCTCATGAATAAAATAATCCTGTGCCATATCGCATGCTCACAAATTTTCATAACAAATTTCATAAATTTATTATTTCTCTTAATACAATTGTGGAAAATGTTAGGTTCAATCTTTTTTATGTCTGCGGAGAATAATTTCGTGCTAGCATTTTTCTTTTGTAAATTTAATGAACATATATCCTGAGATTTCCGCATAGGACCCCCGACGTCTCTACTGACAATAATAATTTAGGAGCCAATTTTTAAAGTCACCAATTTGATTGATCATGGTAGATTTGTCACGTGCTATGATTCTAAACTCAAATGAATTAATAGAAAAAATGAATATAAAAATATCTCAAATTGTCGAATTATATAGAAAGAGTAAAACCCTTTTGACTACCAAAATTAATAATTATTTTCTCGGTGTTAGACTTTTTAGAATGAAAATTTTAGGGCAGATCAAAATTGGTTTCGGGTCTGGGTCCACCCACCTGGACTGGTCCTGATGCTGTTTTCTCCGGGAATAAAAAAATAAGAATCGGTACCAAACTCGGTCCCAGCCAGTTTTGGGACTCGAGTCGGATTCGAAAAATTGGAAATGCAATCGAAATCAATTAAAATTAAATAATTTCATATTATTAAAATTAAAGTAGAATTTATATAAGTTAATGTATTATTATAACTATATTTTAGTTATGAACCGAAAATTTCTCCTAAAATTAAACCGAGTTTAGTCAAATCATATTAGAATATTATAAAATTGGATAAAATTATGGTATAACTATAATATACTAATTCTAAATTCCGTGCGATGCATGGACGACGAATATTATAAAATTTATATAGTATATATAATTATATAATTATTATCAAAATTTGTTCGATATTATAAAAAATTATAATACATAATTGTAATATTATAATTTTTCATAATTATAAAAAATAATTTATTATTACTTAAATGTGACAAATAGGTAAAGATGAAATTTTGTCCGGCCCGGCACGCGACCTTCAAGAAATTCTACCGTCGACACGGGCTCATTTGGGCACAATAGTTGGGTTAGGCTTGGGCTAGACCATGCCGGGGTGTCCAGTAAGATGCAAGGCATGGGCCGACACTAGGCCAAGGAACTGGGCCTAATTCAATGAACATAATATTTATTATTGACTTATTTTTATTACATATTTAATAATATGTTATAACTATATTATATATAAAAAAATTTATTATGTATCTAATAATCATAATACGAGATATTATATTATTTTTTAATATTATAATACTTTAATTATTTTATTATTATAATAAATTAACTTTGGACAAAAGAAATGAGTCGTCCGACTCGAAATTATCCAACTCGACTAACTCGGTCGGGCATGCACCAATCATGTCGGGTTGGCATAATGTCAATTCTAACCAAATACGATTTGACCGGCTCGAACACGGTACGACACAAATCTGTTTGCTCATCTCTACAAATAGGCTAATCTTTTTTAAAAAATTTAAAATTCACTTTTAAATACCAAAACTCCAACATCGAATTAAATTATTTTTCTTCTTAATAATTAATTGTTTTAAAAAAATAGACTTATTTTATTATTTATAATATTTTAATTACTTTTATAAGGAAATATTATTTTTGTTGGACTCAAATTGTATTCTTTATTTTAATTTATTTTTAAAATTTGAAAACAAAACAGTATCTTCTAAAAAATGAAATAGTATAATATTTTATTATACTTGTACATTACCTTTTATAAAGAAAAGAATATTTATTTAATCATACTCAAATTTAGTATTTATTTTTTCTAAAATAATACATTATCTTTTAAGAGGAAAATACTTTTTTTATTATACTTGTCCATTATCTTTCAGAAAGGAAAAACTAATCTTAAGTTGGACTCAATTTCTTAATTAATTTTATTTTTTAATGAAAAACTAAATCATTATATTTCAAAACTAAAAATAAAATAAAATAATATTATTTAGTTATTATACTTCTACGATAGCTTCGACAAAGGAAATTTTATTTATTGTAATCATAACAAAATGGAATCATGCATTTTTTCTAAAATAATACAATATTTTTAAAATATTATTTATTTTATTATATTCTATTTATTTTTTAAAAAATAAAATATAATAATAGATTAATCTTAATTGATCCCAAATTTGTAATTCTTTATTTTAAATTATTTGAGTTATACTTTTTTATTATACTTGTCCATTATCTTTTCGAAAGGAAAATTAATCTTAAGTTGGACTTAATTTCTTAATTAATGTTAATTTTTAATGAAAAACTAACTCATTATATTTCAAAACTAAAAATAAAATAAAATTATCTTATTTAGTTATTATACTTCTACGATAGATTCGACAAAGGAAAGTTTATTTATTGTAATCATAATAAAATGGAATCATTTATTTTTTCTAAAACAATGCAATATTTTTTAAATATTATTTATTTTATTATATTCTATTTATTTTTTAAAAAAATAAAATATAATAATAGATTAATCTTAATTGATCCCAAATTTGTAATTCTTTATTTTAGATTATTTGGTCTGAATTGAATTCATTGTTTTAAGTTTTTTATTTCGAAAATAGTACATTTATCTCTTAAAAATGAAATATTTTTTATTTTATTAACTTGTACATTGCCTTTTTTACAAAGGAAATAATATTTATTTACTCCCAAAAATAATACATTTCTTTTAGAAATGATATATTATTTATTTTATTATATTTTGTGCATCACCTTTTAGAAAGGGATGATTATTTATTTTAATACATTAATTAAAGAGGTTTTCAATCGCGCCCTAGCTTAGATACACAGGATCGTTTTTCGCTCGACTGATTCGTGCGGCGCCTAGACATGCTCAATATTTAGGCAAATTCTTTTTAGCGTTTTGCGGAAATTTAGTTATGAAACTTTCTCGCATGCCACAATTTTGAGACGTTCAGTTTGGGACGCTCGATCCCGAGCGGACGCTTCGGTGGAAGCGTCACCTCGGCGGAACGTTTGATCGTTTGGGACGACTGTGTGGGTTGTCACTCCACGCTCGAGGCACAATGCTAAATTTTAAGAAGCTTTAAATCTTTGTTGAGTAAATAGGGATGATTACAACGCTTCGGAGAATTCGCTTTCTTCCGGTCATCTTCTCGATCGAGGAGACTATTTGGTGGTTCTTTCAGATATTTTTGTGCGACAAAAAAAAAAGACAGAAAAGAGGACCATTTTTGACAGAATTCTTACCCGTGAAAATCCTGACTTTGGAGTAGAGCTCGCCCACAATATCGATTAAAGGTTCGACCTTTTGAATCAAACTAACAATTATTTTAACTTATCTGTTATTATCTATTATTGTATTATTTTTAACTTAATTATTTTATCTTTTATATTTAAATTTTTTTGTATATCATATGTTATATTAGTTATTAGTTTTAAAACTACTACTCTTTCTCAAATTCAATATTTTTATATTTCTTTTTAAGCAATTAATTCTATTTCTCTCTCATTTTTAATTTCGAAAATAATTAATTGTATTTAAACTCAACCTGAATTATTACTTTATTTAAAATAATTAATTGTATAAGATTAGTTTTATTACTTTATTCAACAATCCTTGTTAAATTAGTTCTACCTTTTAGATTTAAAATTTCTTAAATTAGTTAAATTTTATTAATTAAATTTTTAATAAAAGACACATGTCATTAATATATGATGTCACTTGTCTTGCTCCCACATCTCATTCTTTTACCTCTGCTTATATATATAATTTCAAATTAAATAAGTTTAATATATTATTATAATTATATTATATTTAAACCGGAGTGTATCTTGATTTGAATTTTCTAACAATGGACTCGGTCCCGACTCGAAACTGACCGAATTTCTTTCAACGTAGAACCAGTGCGATTACGTACAGGATCGAAAATTTTGCTTGAAAGGGGGTCGTTCCCATGTGATTTTCCTATTTAAGAAAAAAGGCTGACGTCAAAACAGCGACTCCATGGCCCAATGGATAAGGCGCTGGTCTACGGAACCAGAGATTCTGGGTTCGATCCCCAGTGGAATCGTTTTTTTTTTACCATCAATTACTTTTTCAAAACAACAAATAGTTTTGTCAATAAACTTATTTAAAACAAATATTCTTGTAAATTAACTTTTTATGTAATTTCATTATTTAATGATGATACGGACTATATAACAAACCACTAAACTCATTCGTGGTGCAAATATAATTTTTTACTAAAATTATTTTATTTAAAAATAATTTTGTAACAGAAAAAAATATTTTCAATAATAAGTTAGTTTATATTTTTTTTTCGTTAAATATGAAATATGTTTTTTTGTGAGCAAAAAATATAATAGAGTTGAAGAGATGAAACATATAATTTGTGAAATTTAATACACATTAATCAAGAATGTATTTATCTATGACTATCACTATAAGAAAATGGCGAATTTGCGACGGACATTTTTAGAAGGAAATGAATTATTCTTATTTATTGAGAAGAATTGCGACGGATATGAAACTCCTTCCGAATTACTGAAGGTCAAAATGGCCTTCGTTATTACGGACGGAAAACCTCCGTCGATAAGTTATTGATGGGTATAGCCTTCGAAATTACCGACGGATTGTATTTATTACATTCGTCGGTAATTTCAAAGGAAATATCCGTCGGTAATTTCAAAGGAAATATCCGTCGGTAATTATATTTATAACAAAATATATATGTAATATAATATAAATATATATTCAGTATTTATTATAAAATTATTATTTTATTTATCGAAAGATAGTGCCCTCGAAATTATCGAAGGATTTACATCCGTCGGTAATTTCGAAGGAAATATCCTCGGTAATTATATTTATAACAAAATATATATGTAATATAATATAAATATATATTCAATATTTTATTATAAAATTATTATTTTATTTATCGAAAGATAGTGCGCTCGAAATTATCGAAGAATTTGAGATTCGTCAATAATTTTGAAGGACATTACCCATCAGTAATTATCGAAGAAAAATGCTTTCGAAATTATCGAAGGATTTGCATCCATCGATAATTTCGAAGGCATTATCCTTCGATAATATATATAATAATAATATTATTAAACATTAATAATAGTATATGTATTGGTATTAATTATATATATCATTCTATATGTTATTGACATTAATAATAGTATATGTATTGATAAGTTATCGACGGGTATAGCCTTCGAAATTACCGAAGTATTTACATCCGTCGGTAATTTCGAAGGAAATACCCATCGGTAATTGTATTTATAACAAAATATATATGTAATATAATATAAATATATATTCAGTATTTTATTATAAAATTATTATTTTATTTATCGAAAGATAGTGCCCTCGAAATTACCGAAGGATTTACATCCGTCAGTAATTTCGAAGGAAATGCCGTCGATAATTATATTTATAACAAAATATATGTAATATAATATAAATATATATTCAATATTTTATTATAAAATTATTATTTTATTTATCGAAAGATAATGCGCTCGAAATTATCGAAGGATTTGAGATCCGTCGGTAATTTCGAAGGACATTACCCATCGGTAATTATCGAAGGAAAATGCCTTCAAAATTACCGAAGGATTTGCATCCATCGATAATTTCGAAGACATTATCCTTCGGTAATATATATAACAATAGTATTATTAAACATTAATAATAGTATATGTATTGATATTAATTATATATATCCTTCTATATAATTACAATCCTTCTATAGGCATTATCCTTCGGATTTGTCCACGAGCGCGCGGGCAGCCGAATCCGCGCACGGGCGGCCGCGTCCTCCCCATCTCCATTCTCCTCCCCCTCTCAATTTCCACGCTTGTCGAAGGCTTCGATGGGAGTACGCCCGCCGAAGGCTTTGACGGGAGTACCCCGTCGAAGGCTTCGATGGGTGTTGCTTCGACGGGTGTCCTCCCATCAAAACTATCGATGGGAAACCCATCGAAATCCGTGGAAAGTTGCGAAGGGGCCAACACTCCTTCCTCTGGCGCCGGCCGGCTTCGGCAGCCGGATTTGGAGCTTTCGACGGCCAAATCCATCGAAAGTTTCGAAGGCTACTTCCGACGAATTTTAGCCTTAAAAATTTTCGAAAGCCATTTTTCCATCGCAAACATCCGTCAAAATTTTCGAGGGGATATTTGAGGACCGTCGAAAATAATTTGCGACGACAAAATTTCCAACTAACTCCTATCTGTCAAAAAATTCGTCACAAACACATATTTGCAACGGATTTCGAAGGTTTTGCACGGATTGATCTGTCGCAAAATCGCAATATTGTTGTAGTGTATATTATAAAATTATAAAAATATAAAGAGATAACATGTAATTTATAAATACTACATTACACAAAGATATATATATATATATATATATTTGTGTGTTCAGCTTTTATATAAGATATTAATATTAATAAGAAACAGAAATCTCATTGATTTCTCCTTTTTTGATATATACATACCATCTCTCAAGAATCATGCGAATGTGCTTAAAACTGTCAAGTGCTGAAATTCCTTTATTTTTTTCCTTTTTTTCTAATTTCGCAATCACATTCACCTGATTAAGAGATTACTCTAGGAGCATATCAAAACCCTAAAAGAAACATTACTGATCCTTCAAACGATCGTTAATTGTTTGCTCAAGGGGTGCTGATGGGAGAAGGGAGCTGGAAGAAGTGCAGGAGGTTAGCATCAGGCAAGCTCAGAGGAGGCAATGAGAAGTGTCCATAAGTGGAGCTGCCTCTCCTCAGCTCCTGCATGGTCATGAGGGCGACGACTGCATTCCTGAATACGCCAACCGCTCTGCAGATGCCCAGGCCTCTTGGTCATTCCTTTCTCTTATGCATCAGCAGCTGCTGGGAAGACTGATGGGAAAATCCGAGAACAAGGAGAGAAGATCGCAGAGAGATTGCAGAAAAATAGAGAAGACACACGAAATTTACCCAGGTTCACCCTTGATATGAGGGCTACGTCCTGCAAAGAGGTTCCACTATATGTTTAAGTTTACAGCCGCCACATAAAATTACATCAGAAATTAGGCTATTAATAGCCTCTCCAAACCGGGTTTAAAACCCAAACAAACAGAAAAAAACCTAATCCGAACCACACGTGCCGACTAAACAAAAGTCCAAAACCGGGTTTGAAGGGAGCGGGACCGCCGTCGGGGGGCGGGGCCCCCCGAACCCTCCTTTCGTTCGTACGCCAGCAATACTATTAATTGGGTAAACTCAGATTCCCCTAAGCTCACGTGGGCGAACCCGGTGTGAGAAACAAGGGGACCTGAAGTATTCACCAACTCTAACATTCTCCCACTTGGTGGATACTTCACATCAATGAGAGCCTTGCCAGCAACATTCTTCTTCAATCCGACAACAGTAGAGCACCACTCAAACTTTACACCTGTAACTGCTTTAGTCAGAAAATCAGAACTATTCTCTGTTGTATCAACCTTTTCAAGCTGAACCTCTTTCTTTTCCACCTTTTCCTGAATAAAGTGGTATTGGATGTCAATATGATTTGTGCGTGAGTGAAATGCGAGACTCTTAGCTAACTGAATAGCACCTTGATTATCACATATCACCTCTATAGCACCTTGTTCAAATCCGAGCTCCAAGCACAACCGTCATAGCCATATGACCTCTTTTGCAGCATGAGTAAGAGCCATATATTCTGCTTCTGTAGAAGAAAGTGCTACCACGCTTTGTCTCTTGCTCATCCAACTTAGTGCAGCCCCAAATAATGTAAAAACATATCCGCTAGTGGATCGTCTACTATCAATGTCTCCACCCCAATCAGCATCTACATGACCCACAATATCAAGCATCTTTCCTTTCCTTGTACCTTCAAAACACAACGAAAAATTTGAAGTTCCACGAAGGTACCTGAAAACTCTCTTGATAGTATTCCAATGTTCCCTGCCTGGGTTAGACATATATCGACTCAAGACTCCCACTGCTTGGGCTATATCTGGACGCGTGCACACCATGACATACATCAAGCTGCCCACTGCACTTGCATATGGCACAAGATCCATCTCTTCAGCTTCTTCATCCGTCTTCGGGCATTGCTCTGCAGAAAGTTTGATTCCTAGAGACATAGGAGTACCCACTGGCTTGCAGTCTGCCATGTTAAATTTCTTCAACACCTCTTTTATGTACTTCTTCTGTCCTAGCCACAACTTTTGCTTCTGACGATCTCTTCTAATCTGCATACCCAAAATAAAATTCGTCGGCCCTAAGTCTTTCATCTCAAACTTCTTGGCCAACAAACCCTTCACTGAATTTACCATCTTCATACTGTTTCCAATCAGTAACATATCATCCACATACAGTGTAAGAATGACAAATTGATCGCCAACTCTCTTTACGTAAACACAGTGATCTGAATCTGAACGTACAAACTTGAGTTCGAGCATGTACGTATCAAACTTCTGGTACCACATCCTTGGCGACTGCTTCAATCCATATAAAGACTTCTTCAATTTGCACACCAGCTTCTCTTTACCTTAAACTTCAAAGCCTTCTGGTTGCCTCATATATATCTCTTCCTCCAAGTCCCCATGAAGGAATGCCATCTTCGTATCCATCTGCTCTACCTCAAGATTATATACTGCTGCCAGATATAGAACAAATCTGATCGAAGTCATTTTCGCCACGGAAGAGAAAATCTCATCATAATCGACTCCCTCAACCTGAGAGTACTCTTTAACTACCAGTCTTGCCTTGTACTTCTCCACAGTCCCATCCGGTTTCAGCTTTCGCTTGAATACCCATTTGCAACCAATTGCCTTTCTATCCTTAGGCAATTGACACAAGCTCCATGTTTCATTCTTATTCAGTGATTGCATCTCATCTGCCATAGCAAGCTCCCACTGATTTGCATCATCCATAGACCTTGTATTTTTTACAGAACTAGGTTCTTCTCCGATGATGCTCAAAGCATGAAACGAACTCAGAGCACTAAGAGAGTATCTCAAAGGTGCTCTTCTTTCTCGTGTCGATCTCCTGAGAACTGGTATGGTAGTACCAATATCTGGGTCTTCATCTGAATCTGCATCTTCAACTTCATTAACCGAGTTCTCTTGATCCGGTTCTGTAACAGACTCAACTGAAGTATCTTGTGCATCCACCTCTGAAGTTTCAGAATCAGAATCTTCTTCAAGCACTACCACTTTCTTAGGTTCATCACATTTTTGAACTTCAACTTGGGAACGTGATTCACGGAAAATAACATCCCTGCTGTAAACAATAGTCCTTGACTTTGGATTCCACAGTTTGTAACCCTTGATCCCTTCCTTATATCCGACAAATATGTTCTTTTCAGATTTACTGTCAAGCTTACCCCGCTTTTCCTTGGGTATATGAACATATGCGTCACATCCGAACACTCGAACATGAGACAAATTTGGCTTCTTTCCAAACATTACCTCATAAGGTGTATGATCCTTCACTGATGAGGTTGGTGAGCGGTTCTTCAGGTAGTTTGCTGTGGCTATAGCTTCTGCCCAGAATTCTTGCCCCAATTCAGCCCAACTCAGCATACATCTGACCTTCTCTATGAGTGACCGATTTAATCTTTCAGCTACTCCATTCTGCTCAGGTGTATATGGAGTTGTCTTCTGCCTAGCAATACCATTGTCCACGCAGAAATGCTCAAACTTATCTGAACAAAATTCACCTCCATTATCTGTACGAAGGACCTTGATCTTGCAGCTCAATTGATTTTCCACCAAAACTTTAAATTCTCGAAACTTATCGAATACATCTGATTTATTCTTGATAAAATAAATCCAACTGTATCTTGAAAAATCATCTATAAAAGAAACATAGTACATGGACTCTCCAATAGATGGAGTCGGAGTTGGTCCAAAGACATCACTATGAATCAGTTCGAGAATTTTCGTTGCTCTTGAACCTGTGTGTTGAAAACTGACTCGGTTCTGTTTTTCATGGAGGCAATGTTCACAGAACCCGAAGCCCACAGAACAATCCGGAACTCCTTCTACCATCTGACTTGATGCTATAGTGGAGAGTCCTTTTTCACTGATATGGCCTAATCTCCGATGCCACAACATAGATTTACTGTCTTCATCTTCTTTGGCCTCTTCAGAAATAAATCCGCAGCCCACAGATATTGTCTCTCCGAGCAACTTATACAACGTGTCATAGCGAACCCATCGTGCAATTACAATCGATCCTTTGATCATCTTGCACGAATCCTTATCACAACTGAATATAACATCCGAGTCAGCCATTGTACCAACAGATAATAAACTCCTGCTCATAAGTAGTATATGCATCACATCTGGTGCCATCATTCATCCTCAATTTCACCCTGCCACGTCCAATAATCTGAACCGCAGTGTCATCTCCGAGCATGACATCCCCACCATTATACTCCTCATATTCACAGAACCAGTGTTTATGAGGGGTCATGTGGTACGAAGCACCAGTGTCGATAAGCCAGACATCTTTATCTGACTGTGCCGTACATGCAGAAGCCACATACATATCTCCTGCCTCAGCCTCCTTTTTGTCCGAGGTTGACTCAGCTTCTTTCTTATGAACCGGCTTGTTTTTGCAATCTCGCTTCAGATGGCCCCACTCTTGACATCTCCATCATTGCACCTTCTTATCCTTACTCTTCGAACGCCCACGAGATTTGGATCTCCCTCTCTGATTTTGATTTCTTTCTGGTTGCCTTCCTCTGGCCGCCAGCGCCTCTTTACCAGAACTTGTTGATCCCTTTCTCCGTATTTCCTCTGATAACAAGGCAGCACATACATTTTCATACGAAAGTTCTTTATCCCCGCCACCAATCACAACAATCAGATTGTCCCATGAATCCGGCAGCGAACAGAGCAATGTTATTGTCTTATCATCATCTTAAAACTTAACACCGATTGATACAAGTTGACTGATCACCGTGTTAAAGTTATAAAGATGAGTAGAAAATGAGTCACCCTCCTGCATCCGAAGATTGTACAATTTCTTCCTCAAAAATAACTTGTTAACCAACGACTTACTTTGATATAGGGATTCCAACTTCCTCCACAGATCTCTGGCAGTATGTTCGCCCATCACATTCGTAAGAATTGAATCCGCGAGACACAGCCGAATCAAACCCTTCGCCTTTCTATCAATCCGATCCCACTCTTCGATCGCCTTTAGATCTGCCTGACTGGAGGAGGCCTCGTCCGCGACCTTCGCCGTCTCCATGCCTGGTCTCTCCTTCTCGATTGCCGTCCAAAGATCTCGATCACAAAGGAGATCCTCCATCTTCATCTTCCAGAGATCAAATCGTGTTCCATCAAATTTTTCTATCTCGATTCGCGACCCTCCTGACATCTCGAATAAACCCTAATTCCTTGAACAACATGTGCTCTGATACTAATTGATGGGAAAATCCGAGAACAAGGAGAGAAGATCGCAGAGAGATTGCAGAAAAATAGAGGAGATACACGAAATTTACCCAAGTTCACCCTTGAGATGAGGGTTACGTCCTGCAAAGAGGTTCCACTATATGTTTAGGTTTACAGCCGCCACACAAAATTACATCAGAAATTAGGCTATTAATAGCCTCTCCAAACCGGGTTTAAAACTCAAACAAACAGAGAAAAAACCTAATCCGAACCACACGTGCCGACTAAACAAAAGCCCAAAACCCGTCTAGGTTTCGGGGGCGCTGCCCCCGAACCCCCGCCCGCTCACCGGGGGCGGGGGGCGGGGCCCCCCGAACTCCCCCTTTCGTTCGTACGCCAGTAATACTATTAATTGGGTAATACTCAAATTCCCCTAAGCTCATGTGGGCGAACTCGGTGTGAGAAACAAGGGGCCCTAAAGTATTCACCAACTCTAACAAAATGAAGGTTGGGCAAACGCATATAAAGATGCCTCCTTGCTCACTGGATATCAACTTTGTTAGCTTACTGATCATGTATACCGAGTGATCATATCCTCCTAGAAATGTAGGCCATCTATTTATTCAGTTTTATGACATTACACAGATTCGGATTGGATAGTAACAAATGGGGGGCAAGATATGTTAAATGCGAGATTGTCTAATAAACGTTCGATCTTGTCTGTTACATAAGTGATGATAAATGTACAAGGCAAAAGACAAACTCCACCTTGTATGTACATGGATGGACCTTCAGTGTCCAAGTAGTCTTGGGAAGCATACAGTGCACAGCAAAAGACAAAGCTCATTAAATACTTGCCTACAACTATTGATCCCCCCTTCTCCCGCGGATCTCTCTGTTGCATCTCTTAATACTAATTATGATTGTTTGTACTGGAAAATTACATAACTCCCATATGTATCATGAACGTTCTCTGCTTATATTTTGCATGCTAGAAGAAAATAACTAATCTCCATGAACTGTACAAGAAACAGGGAAGGTTGCATTAATTCATTGGTTGTAGTACATGCTCTGCAATATCTGAAGTAATGCATGCTTCCACAAGAACTAGTTGATAGTTTAATTATGGAGAGCTACATAAACAATTGAAACATTTCCATGACAATGATTTCTGTAAATTAATCGACGGACTTGTTTAAGGCTATTATTTTGCGTTTTGATGCAGAATAGGATATGATTGTATTTGAAAAGTGTATATGCAGGCATGTGATTGAAGTATATATTATGAAGTATGAACATGATAAGTTCAGGAAAAAAGCCACTGTCCTGCTTGCTTGAGATGCTTGATCACATACAGGATAAACCCATACGGACAACAAGAGAGGGAGTATGACCAAATAATTAAGTCGCAAGTGGATACATCATTGTTAATTATGCCTGCTAAAAGGATATTTAAAGGTTTTTACAGCATCACTGCATTGATATGATTACTGCACAGTTGTTGAGCTGATGAAATAACCTTGGGACCTATTACGAGGTTTAGGGATCATCCACATCAGAGTGGCACTGATCACAATTCTTTACTTACACCGATTATTATTGTTATCGCCTACCGACATTAGTCATTGATACTGTTAGGATTTTTGCACGAGAGAAATTATGCACCGCGAGAAAAATTCGAGAAATTTAAGGCGACGTAGAGTTTTATTAGATGGAAGAAACAAAAGAGGATTACAAGATCAGATTCATTTCTTTTTGGACCTTATATAGGCACTCTCTTTAACGGATGATAGGAATTAGAAATCAATTGGGACTCTATATTAATTCTAAAAATAGGACACCTACCTTATAATAAGAAAATAAATTAATTCATTAACAATCTCGTGATAAGAAAATATACAGAATATGTCAGACAAATTTTCTTTTACTTCTTTGGATTCAAACAGATTTTTCAGTTAAAGTAGGATTCAAGACATTAATTAACAAATCTCCACCTTGAATTGAATCCTACATTCAGATATCTAACACTCTCTGTCGTCGTCAGTCTTGCACATGCTATAGCATCCTTGTAGCTTGATCTGACGATTTTATCTCTTCAAATACTTGGAATGCATATGCAATCATGTCCTAAAAGGTATAACGCTTAGGAGGACCTACTTGTCTGCGAACACGTCTTGCAGCTAGACTTGTCATTGTTTCTTCCGCTTACTCCTCAGACTCTGGTTATTCAGCCTGATGAGATTCTTCTGACCCATTCTGAATTGGAGTTAATCCAAACTCCACATATTTATTGACATCCTCCTCCGTTGAGTCAACAATATCTGATTTCTGCTTGAGCATAGACATCTCATCAAATGATATATTTCTACTGTGAATAATCTTCTGCTCTGAGGGGGACCAAATTCTGAAGCCTTTTGCACCTGCACCATATCCCACAAAGACTCTTTATTTGACCCTTGGTTTCATCTTTCCTTCGTTGACATGATAATATGCTGGACAGTCAAAGACTTTCATATTAGTATAATCAGTAGAGTTTCCTGACCATACCTCAGTGGGAGTCTTCAAATCGATTTCGATTATAGGACTTCGATTAATAAGATCAGTGTTAACAGCCTCCTCAGAATGACTTGTTCAGACCAGAATTAGAGAGCATGCATCGTGCCCTCTCTAGAAGAGTTCTATTCATGCGTTCTTCTACACCATTCTGTTGTGTGTATCTTTGACGGTGTGATGTCTAACAATGCCTTCATCTTTGCAGAATCGATCAAATTCAGACGAACAGAACTCCAAGCAGTTATCGGTACGAAAACATTTTACTTTTCTCGATGTCTGATTCTCTACCAGAGTCTTCCATTGCTTGAAAGCTTCAAATGCATCGTTCATGTGCTTCATTATGAATACACATGTCATCCTTGAGTAATCATCTATCACATATAGGAAGTATCTAGAACCTCTTAAAGATGAAACACGAGATGGACCCCAACAGTCAACGTGAATGTAATCGAGTATTGCCTTCGTCTTGTGCACGACTTTGCTGAATTAATGTTGTTTTTTCTTGTAAAAAACACAGTGCTTACATAATTCTATTTCAGATATCTTCTGACCATTCAGAAGATTGCGCTTGCTGAGAATGTCCATCCCTTTCTGACTCATGTCCAAGTCGTATGTGTCACAACTTGGATGCTTCTGATTCTGATTTGGACGAACTACCATCTACAACCACACTAGAAATTACTGTGCCTTGTAGTATGTACAAGGACTTTTGCCTTACTCCTCTCATGACTTCAACATCATCCTTGATGACCGTGAGAACATCTCCTGCAACATTCATCCAATATTTTTTGGAATCAAGAACTCCTAATGATATCAGATTTTTCTTTAGTTGCGGAACATGACGGACTTTTGTCAATGTCCTCACCCGATTGTCATGAGTTCTGATATGAATTGAGTCGATTCCAACTATTTTATAGGCTGCATCATTGCCCATGATGACGTTTCCGTCATCAATATTCTGATAAGTTGAGAATCACTCTTTGTGCGAAGTCATATGATAAGAACATCCTGAATTGATAATCCAACTCTCTTCCAAACATCTCTGATATGATACCATAAGAGACAAATCATCATCAGATTCATTTTGGTGGGCTACTGCAACAACCGTATCTTTCTTCTTCTTCTTAGGACAATCCTTCTTCTAGTGATCCGGTTCTTTGCAGATATCCTTCGGATTGATGTTCTTCTTCTTCGACTTACTTTTTTTAGGGTTTGTCTTCTCTGTGGTTGTTACCAACCCTGCGGCCTGAGTTTCCACAGCTTGCCAGATGCCCTACGACGAAGTTCATGAGTATGTAGACTCGATCTTACTTCTTTCAAAATAATTGTTCTCTTTCGATGATAACAGACTGAACGAAATTTTCGTATGACAAAGGAAAAGGCACCAACAGAAGTAGGGTTGCATCTTCATCCTCAATCTTCACATCTATGTTTCGTAATTCTATCAACAGAATATTCATCTGATCAAGATAATCTTTCAAAGGGGTATCTTCTTGCATGCGGAGGGCGAACAGACGTTGCTTCAATAACAACTTATTGGTCAGAGACTTGGTCATATAGATACTCTCAAGTTTCGACCACAGACTAGCCGTCATTTCTTGATCGGCGGCTTCGATAATCACCTCGTCCGTCAGACACAACAAGATCATAGAATGCGCCTTCTCTTCCTGTGCCGCCAAACTTACGAGGTCGAACTCCTTTTCTTTGCCTTTCGTGTCTCCCTCCGGTTTGTTCTTCGGCATGTTCGCGAGCGGCGCCCAGACTCCTTGTTATTTCAGAAGTGCCCTCATCTTGATCTGTCAGAAACTGTCCTGTGAATTTCTCGATGTTTAAGTTGTGTTATGCCATCGCTACGCCTGACAGAGGATCGATGAAGCCTCACTCTGATACCAATTTGTTATGATTTCTGCACGAAAGAAATTATGCACCGCGAGAAAAATCCGAGAAATTTAAGACAACGCAGAGTTTTATTAGATAGAAGAAACAGAAGAGGATTACAAGATTATATTGATTTCTCTTTGGACCTCTAGGGAGTTTATATAGGCACTCCCTTTAACAGATGATAGGAATTAGAGATCAATTGAGACTCTATATTAATCGTAAAAATATGACACCTACCTTATAATAAAGAAATAAATTAATTCCTTAATAATCTCATGATAAAAAAATATACAGAATATGTCAGATAGATTTCATTTTACTTCTTTGGATCCAAATAGATTTTCAATTAAAGTAGGATTCAAGACATTAATTAATAGATGCATATAAGATGCACAATGGTTATGAGAGAGAAGAACATAATCAGTTAATTAATCAGTTGGGTATTATAATTTTATAATATATAACTGTTCAAGCCAATGTTAACTCTTGCATTTCCATGGTCTTTTGAGGGCCTCAGTCGATTGTTTTATCATGGTAACTATACAGCGTCCATAGCTTTCAATCGGAAACAACAAATCAAGGTAAAAGATTAAATTAAGGGAATCAGTCGAGTGCCTCTCAAGATAATGATGCATGGATCAATGTACTTCCGTCTTTAGGATAAAACCTTAATGTTCTAAATAAACCATCTTACTTTTTGTTCGGCTAAACTTCTTGATCTGTCAGAAAGTGATCACAAGTTGACAAAAGTGTTTCCATGCATGAGCCATTAACCGTAATGAGTAATTTTCCTGCAACTGTACGTAACATGGCGGAAGCTTTCCGGAACAAAAACAAAGTTTAACATTAGTGATTCAAGCGTCCGGACTAACACACACACACAAATGTCTGAACCGTTGCAGCAAAAATAAGAACAAGCCTTGATAGCGTCTAGAACAGAAAATTTTCCAATCAGAGATGTTGTACGAGGGTCACCCGTGAGTGTGCGAGAGAGAGAGAGAGAGAGAGAGAGAGCAGAACCAGGGAAACAGAGCAGAACCAGGGAAACAAAACAAAAAAAAAGAAATGGGGAGGCGAAGTAGCGAGGAGAAGGTTCTTGGATGAGAGGATGGATGGATGTTGCTGTCCGATGGTGCCGTGCGCAATGATGCCTTCACGTTGATACGGGGAACATTTTTCTACGGGTTCATGACGAGAAACAGCATGCGACCGTGCTCTGTAGATGGGAACCCCTTTTTGCCGGGCGGCCAACGCGCCAACTCATTGCATATGTCATTCCACGTGATGGATCGAGTTACAAATTACTGACATGTTCTATGTGTTGCCTGTCACTTAATTTGTTGCCATTTTCTATCTGATCAATGGTATTGTTTGATCATAATACAATTTTACGATGACAATTTATAGTTTATACATCAATTCTTTTTCTGTATTGTTGGGGTAAAGCACCAAAGATCAATGGATAATTAAAACAAAAAGAAGATGAACACAAATATTTAACGTGATAAAATTTTCTTGATCAATGTGAATAAGAGAGAAATATTCACGAACAAAAAAAGATCGTCGTCAGAGAAAAATTCACTATATAATCAAGAGAGAAGAAAAATACAAACTCTCATATATAAAAGTTCATACTGCGAAGAGCGAAGGCTCAAATCCTCCGCTTTCGTCACTGATCCTCATTTTTTTTCTTTCTCATTTTTTTCATAATTTTGGATACATAATTCAAGATACATCAACATGTATTATAAACCAAGGCTTAAAAAACTTTATCCCTTTTTGTTAACTATGAGCCATAGTTAAGAAGAGTGAGAGGAACTTAACAAAAATGTAGGAATTAATTTTAAGTAAAAGTGGGATGAAGTTTCGGAATGTGCCAAATAGAGCTGGCTTCTCATTTTGGCATACCAATAGATTTTCTTGTTATTATCGTGTTAAGGTCTCTTATATTCTTTTATCTATATACTAATACAAAATAGCATTTTAATGAGCCACGAGGGCAGCAACGAGGGCAGCAACGAGGCCACCTTCCTTTCTATTTTTCCGTACCTTCTAATATTGCAGCATTAGGCACTAAAGATTCAGAGTAGTTTGGTTGAGTTGATGGCAAATGAAGGCCAAAAATTGTGAAGTTAAGATGGAAAGCCAATTATGTGGGTTTCGCTTCTATGAATGTTTTGCAATTCTAGCTTTAATGAAAAGAAAAGAATAATTTTCTTCACACATTTTTCTACCGATAGACTGCACAATCCTTCACCCTGTTTAACCTTTTAACATGTAACTTCGGACTTGAATTATTTCCTCCACTGAGATCTTCCACCTACCGCAAGTACACATAAAAGAATGGGCACATTAAGTTGTCAAAGATAGGCAGCAACTTTTCTGAGAGGAGCCCTGCAAAATTAGATGGTAAGAGGAAAAATAAGAAGAAGAAGTTGGCCCAGACCAGAGGAAACCTTTTTAGTTTTTCCTCCTCTTCTTTCTCTCTCTTCCTCGGGCCTCTATTCCTCTCTCTCTGCTTGGTTCCATGCTCCATGCCAAAGCAAAGATGTCATGTGACAAAAGGCGTCAGTTTTCCTCTTTTCACTAACATTTTAAACAGCCCCATGTGTCCTGTTTTTTTTCTATTTTTCCATAAAGTTTGAGGTCGGCGATCTCCTTGCAGCATGCTAGACAGCATATCATAAAGCTTAGGATGTCGAAGTAGGCGAGAACTTGATTAACCAGGATATGCATTTTAAAACACAATGCAAGTTACATTAAGTTTTATATATTATTTACCAGCTCATTCATCAAATTCATGTTGGGAGTCTTACCTGTCATAGTTAGGCATGTTGCCTGGGACGACATCAGAATAGTCGGGCTCGATAGTGGGCCGAAACTCTAACCGTAACCAATGCACATAACTTTTAACGCCAGGTAGGTTGAACGATCGGCGTCGCTTCCCGGACATTGAGGTGGCAATAAAAATAAAAGATCACACTTTCTCATCGGAACCCATGATTTCATGTTCAGAAGTGTTCTTTTCATTTTTATCACAAGGTACTATTTCCTTATTAGTCGCCCAAGTAAGTGTGAGCACGGTCCAGAGCGCATGGACCCGACAAATCGGATAAATAACACGGCCCTGATTAAATTTGGACCGTGATAGGGTCCAGTTGGTGGAAAACCCACAAGTTTCAGGTCAGGGTCAGACTCGCATTATAGATACCCAATCCGGCCCCAGCCTAGGTGATTAATATACCCAATTCGATCTCACCTTTTCCATTTCACCATCTCCCTTTCTCTCTCTCATTTCTCTCTCTCCCTCTCCCTGTCTCCCGACTCGCATACTCCCACGACTCTCCCGACTCTGGCCGTCTTCCCCTCTCCTGACTCCTCTCTCTACTCTGGTCGTCAAGCATCGAACGGCTGCCAGAGCCGGATCACGATCGCCAGTGACTAGATCCGATTGCCAAGTGTCGAATGTCAGGTGCCGAATCGTGACAACTGACGATTGATCCGAATGTCAGGGGCCCCCCGAACCTCCCCTTTCGTTCGTACGCCAGCAATACTGTTAATTGGGTAAACTCAGATTCCCCTAAGCTCACGTGGGCGAACCCGGTGTGAGAAACAAGGGGACCTGAAGTATTCACCAACTCTAACATTCTCCCACTTGGTGGATACTTCACATCAATGAGAGCCTTGCCAGCAACATTCTTCTTCAATCCGACAACAGTAGAGCACCACTCAAACTTTACACCTGTAACTGCTTTAGTCAGAAAATCAGAACTATTCTCTCTTGTATCAACCTTTTCAAGCTGAACCTCTTTTTTTTTCCACCTTTTCCCGAATAAAGTGGTATTGGATGTCAATATGCTTTGTGCGTGAGTGAAATGCGGGATTCTTAGCTAACTGAATAGCACCTTGATTATCACATATCACCTCTATAGCACCTTGCTCAAATCCGAGCTCCAAGCACAACCGTCGTAGCCATATGGCCTCTTTTGCAGCATGAGTAAGAGCCATGTATTCTGCTTTTGTAGAAGAAAGTGCTACCACGCTTTGTCTCTTGCTCATCCAACTTAGTGCAGCCCCAAATAATGTAAAAACATATCCGCTAGTGGATCGTCTACTATCAATGTCTCCACCCCAATCAGCATCTACATGGCCCACAATATCAAGCATATTTCCTTTCCTTGTACCTTCAAAACACAACGAAAAATTTGAAGTTCCATGAAGGTACCTGAAAACTCTCTTGATAGCATTCCAATGTTCCCTGCCTGGGTTAGACATATACCGACTCAAGACTCCCACTGCTTGGGCTATATCTGGACGCGTGCACACCATGGCGTACATCAAGCTGCCCACTGCACTTGCATATGGCACACGGTCCATCTCTTCGGCTTCTTCATCCGTCTTCGGGCATTGCTCTGCAGAAAGTTTGGTTCCTAGAGACATAGGAGTACCCACTGGCTTGCAGTCCGACATGTTAAATTTCTTCAACACTTCTTTTATGTACTTCTCCTGTCCTAGCCACAACTTTCTCTTCTGACGATCCCTTCTAATCTGCATACCCAAAATAAAATTTGCTGGCCCCAAGTCTTTCATCTCAAACTTCTTGGCCAACAAACCCTTCACTGAATTCACCATCTTCATACTGTTTCCAATTAGCAACATGTCATCCACATACAATGTAAGAATGACAAACTGATCTCCAACTCTCTTCACATAAACACAGTGATCTGAATCTGAACGTACAAACTTGAGTTCGAGCATGTACGTATCAAACTTCTGGTACCACATCCTTGGCGACTGCTTCAATCCATACAGAGACTTCTTCAATTTGCACACCAACTTCTCTTTACCTTGAACCTCAAAGCCTTCTGGTTGTCTCATATATATCTCTTCCTCCAAGTCCCCATGAAGGAATGCCGTCTTCACATCCATCTGCTCTACCTCAAGATTATATGCTGCTGCCAGAGATAGAACAAATCTGATCGAAGTCATTTTCGCCACGGGAGAGAAAATCTCATCATAATCGACTCCCTCAACCTGAGAGTACCCTTTAGCTACCAGCCTCGCCTTGTACTTCTCTACAGACCCATCCGATTTCAGCTTTCGCTTGAACACCCATTTGCAACCAATTGCCTTTCTATCCTTAGGCAATTTACACAAGCTCCATGTTTCATTCTTATTCAGTGACTGCATCTCATCTGCCATAGCAAGCTCCCACTGATTTGCATCATCCATAGACCTTGCATTTTTTACAGAATTAGGTTCTTCTCCGATGATGCTCAAAGCATGAAACGAACTCAGAGCACTAAGAGAGTATCTCAAAGGTGCTCTTCTTTCTCGTGTCGATCTCCTGAGAATTGGTATGGTAGTACCAATATCTGGGTCTTCATCTGAATCTGCATCTTCAACTTCATTAACCGAGTCATCTTGATCCGGTTCTGTAATAGACTCAACTGAAGTATCTTGTGCATCCACCTCTGAAGTTTCAGAATCAGAATCTTCTTCGAGCACTACCACTTTCTTAGGTTCATCACCTTTTTGAACTTCAACTTGGGAACGTGATTCACGAAAAACAACATCCCTGCTGTAAACAATAGTCATTGACTTTGAATTCCACAGTTTGTAGCCCTTGACCCCTTCCTTATATCCGACAAATATGTTCTTCTCAGATTTACTGTCAAGCTTACCCCGCTTTTCCTTGGGTATATGAACATATGCGTCACATCCGAACACCCGAACATGAGACAAATTTGGCTTCTTCCCAAACATTGCCTCATAAGGCGTCTTATCCTTCACTGATGAGGTCGGTGAGCGGTTCTTCAGGTAGTTTGCTGTGGCTACAGCTTCTGCCTAGAATTCTTGCCCCAATTCAGCCCAACTCAGCATACATCTGGCATTCTCTATGAGTGACCGATTTAACCTTTCAGCTATTATATTCTGCTCAGGTGTATATGGAGTTGTCTTCTGCCTAGCAATACCATTGTCCACGCAGAACTGCTCAAACTTATCTGAAGAAAATTCACCTCCATTATCTGTACGAAGGACCTTGATCTTGCAGCTCAATTGATTTTCCACCAAAACTTTAAATTCTCGAAACTTATCGAATACATCTGATTTATTCTTGACAAAATAAATCCAACTGTATCTCGAAAAATCATCTATAAAAGAAACATAGTACCTGGACCCTCCAATAGATGGAGTCAAAGTTGGTCCAAAGACATCACTATGAATCAGTTCGAGAATTTTCGTTGCTCTTGAACCTGTGTGTTGAAAACTGACTCGGTTCTGTTTTCCATGGAGGCAATGTTCACAGAACCCGAAGCCCACAGAACAATCCGGAACTCCTTCTACCATCTGACTTGATGCTATAGTGGAGAGTCCTTTTTCACTGATATGGCCTAATCTCCGATGCCACAACATAGATTTGCTGTCTTCATCTTCTTTGGCCTCTTCAGAAATAAATCCGTAGCCCACAGATATTATCTCTCCGAGCAACTTGTACAACGTGTCATAGCGAACCCCTCGTACAATTACAATCGACCCTCTGATCATCTTGCACGAATCCTTATCGCAACTGAATATAACACCCGAGTCAGCCATTGTACCAACAGATAATAAACTCCTGCTCATAAGTGGTATATGCATCACATCTGGTAGAGTCTTCACCGTGCCATCATTCATCCTCAACTTCACCCTGCCACGTCCAACAATCTGAACCGCAGTGTCATCTCCGAGCATGACATCCCCACCATTATACTCCTCATATTCACAGAACCAGTGTTTATGAGGGGTCATGTAGTACGAAGCACCAGTGTCGATAAGTCAGACATCTTTATCTGACTGTGCCGTACATGCAGAAGCCACATACATATCTCCTGCCTCAGCCTCCTTTTTGTCCGAGGTTGACTCAGCTTCTTTCTTATGAACCGGCTTGTTTTTGCAATCTCGCTTCAGATGGCCCCACTCTTGACATCTCCAGCATTGCACCTTTTTATCCTTACTCTTCGAACGCCGACGAGATTTGGATCTCCCTCTCTGATTTTGATTTCTTTCTGGTTGCCTTCCTCTGGCCGCCAGCGCCTCTTTACCAGAACTTGCTGATCCCTTTCTCCGTATTTCCTCTGATAACAAGGCAGCACATACACTTTCATACAAAAGTTCTTTATCACCGCCACCAATCACAACAATCAGATTGTCCCATGAATCCGGCAGCGAACAGAGCAATGTTATTGCCTTATCATCATCTTGAAACTTAACACCAATTGATACAAGTTGACTGATCACCGTGTTAAAGTTATAAAGATGAGTAGAAAATGAGTCACCCTCCTGCATCCGAAGATTGTACAATTTCTTCCTCAGAAATAACTTGTTAACCAACGACTTACTTTGATATAGGGATTCCAACTTCCTCCACAGATCTCTGGCAGTAGGTTCTCCCATCACATTCGTAGGAATTGAATCCGCGAGACACAGCCGAATCAAACCCTTCGCCTTTCTATCAATCCGATCCCACTCTTCGATCGCCTTTGGATCTGCCTGACTAGAGGAGGCCTCGTCCGCGACCTTCGCCGTCTTCATGCCTGGTCTCTCCTTCTCGATTGCCGTCCAAAGATCTCGATCACAAAGAAGATCCTCCATCTTCATCTTCCATAGATCAAACCGTGTTCCATCAAATTTTTCTATCTCGATTCGCGACCCTCCTGACATCTCGAATAAATCATAATTCCTTGAACAACCTGTGCTCTGATACCAATTGATGGGAAAATCCGAGAACAAGGAGAGAAGATCGCAGAGAGATTGCAGAAAAATAGAGGAGACACACGAATTTACCCAGGTTCACCCTTGAGATGAGGGATACGTCCTGCAAAGAGGTTCCACTATATCGTTTAGGTTTACAGCCGCCACACAGAGGTATTGGATGTCAATATGCTTTGTGCGTGAGTGAAATGCGGGACCGCCGTCGGGGGGCGGGCCCCCCCCCCCCCCGAACCCCCCCTTTCGTTCGTACGCAAGCAATACTGTTAATTGGGTAATACTCAGATTCCCCTAAACTCACGTGGGCGAACCCGGTGTGAGAAACAAGGGGCCCTGAAGTATTCACTAACTCTAACAAAGACGACTTCCATGGTAAATTCGCACTCGACCATTTTTGATATGATATCAGTCGTATAAAAAGGATGCTTCAGTACCTTCCCTATGAACGGCCGCCTCAGCAAAACTCTGATGCGCTTATCGTACTTCTTCAAGATTTTTCGAGCCTGAAAAGGATATATATATTATTGTACTTACTCTTGGAAATGCATTACCCATATTTTTACACCTGCTGCTACAGGATTATTGACCATCAAATGAATTAGTAGCATTAAATACACATGCCATGCTCTTAGAAATGCGCTAGCTATATTTTCATGACTATTGTAGCATATGCATATAAGTACGCAAGTTATAATAATTAGAGTTAAATCTTATTATTTTGTTATATGTGTGGTTTGGGCTGTGCTAATCATCTTATTAGTGCTACATACTTAGTCCTTTATTTTATACCCAAGATGGATGCACGATTGCATTGATAAGGTTAGCATTGATGTACTAGTGACGTAATGCATATGAAGCATTTTAGCACATACTATAATACCTCACTGTGACACTATAGTTACAGTACCATACAACACTATAGGACTATAATGTTTGACGTGTTATAACACTATAGCAATACTATAATAAAAGACTTCCTAGTGCTACGTTCTCGTATATTTTTATAAATATAATGATTCTTGTTTTCAATGTCACACCTCCCGATTGGGTCATTTTACCATTCGTCATGTTGTAATACTATTAATTTGGATATGCCTATGATTTCTGAATTTCATGATCTTATCTTAATCTTCTTTTTGGATGATCATGAACTTTCAAGCGGACAACTGCTCGACTTTTTCGGTGTCTAGTTTGTGGACGAGGACGTAAGACCATAATCAAACCTCATGATTTTATAAGTCTTGTCCACCTGATTAATGACTTATTTTATATGAATATGAAAAGATGATTCGGAGTTGCCCCTACTCCCTACGACCTTGATTGATTCAAATGATCAAAAGACATGTCCATGATTTATAAGAAGGAGGGTTATCCGTTGCCTATTTAGATGGGAGTTTCTTCCCTACAGATGTTTCCGCTTTAAGCGGGGTCACCTTGCCCGATGGGACACTCGCCGTGGCACTGATCCCCATTGGCCCACCATGATCTAGATAGCTGCACACTTGTGTGCCTGTAATGATATTTTCTAAAAGAAGAAGAGCTCTTCCAATTTATGAACAAGATGAAAAATCATGAAAGACCAAAAGGTGAATGAAAAGACTTTGTCCTTATGAACATGAAATCAAACATGGAAAAGAAAGAAAAATAAAAAAAACCATGAACTATGATCATTTTTTTTATCGACTCCTATATGATTATTCACTCGTATATCTGATTTTCATATTTACCTCATGCTTATTCTGATGGAATTAATCTATGATTTATATGAACTTACACTTAGCTTTATGCTAACGGTTGAGCTTGCTCCATGTGTGATCCTCATAGGTACTTGATATGGATGCGTGCGAGTTGATGTGTGTGCGGCATCTACAGCTTGGTGGCGTGTGCACGTGGTTATTGTAGAGTTTATATGAAGCCTTTATCTTTCAGTATATCAAATTGTATTTTCATTTGGATGGAACCTATAGTATTGTATTATGGCATGGACCTTTATATGCCCTATGTGAGACATTGATGTACCTATTATTTATTTAGCCTCAGCATTTCTTCATATTATTGTGTAATATTTTAATATTTAAGTCTTCCGCTTACGTGTCACTCTTATTGACCATTTGGATCAATAAAAGAGTTAAAGAAAGATTGAAGAAAGTAGCGACTGAGAGGAGATCTCGCCACGTGGCAGGGTCGAATTTCGGGACGTTACATTTATGATATCAGAGCCAACCTCGCATGCTCACTTGAGCCATGTAGAAAATACGGGTCACGGGCTAACACAGACCCCGCTCAACAAGGACGTTGAACCCTTTATGGGGGAAAGATTGTAACGACCTGAGGTCTAAGGACCAATATGGTTTGATGAATAGTCTCACATGGGCAAAACACGGAGGTAGTCGTGGACTTATATGTAGCTACCTCTTCACCTTTCAAAACGCATTTTAAATTCGTGAGGACCAATAGGGTTAAAGCGAACAATATCTTGATTGGGTCGGAGGTGTTACAGTATGGTATTAGAGCCTAACGATAGGACTCTCTTGATGTCCTAGATTAGAGCATAGGTTAAGTATGGTCCATGTGCACTCACCAGAGCTACCGCCACACTCAACCACCGCAAAGTAATGTATGAAGTATTTTGATTTTTAAAGTTATGAATTGTTTATTTAAAATGAATTGTTATGTTTTATAGATGGCTCCCACGACACGCTCAGCAGCCAGACGCGGCAGAGATCGTGGGCATGGACGTAGAGGTGGTCGCATTGCGGCTACCCAGAGATCGTCATCGATGGACTTGACTCTGTTCCTGAGAGTCAAGTAGGGGAGGATTTGTAGCAGGAGCTCCCTCCAATACAATAGCCGGAGCTCCCACTGTCTTCACAACAGCCGACATTCTCAGTGCCGATGTACTAGGCACCACCTCCTCCTCCAGCTGCACTAGCACCACCGGCTTCTCCCAAGGAGGATACGATTCAAGAGTTCCTGAAACTGCACCCGCCTTACTTTAGGGGACAGCGAATTATGAAGAGGCAGTCCAATGGCTTACTTGGATGGAGAATTTTTTCGACACTGGCAGATGCGGCGAAGACTACAAGGTTCGTTATGCCGTCCACATGCTCATCGATCGCGCCAGCGATTGGTGGGAGACGGCACGTGCGACCAATTTTCCGAATCAGAGGGTTATCCCCTGGACTAGTTTCAAGGAACTATTTGAAGCCTAGTACGTCCCTTCCTTTAGAAGGAAAGAGAAGTCCAAAGAATTAAAGGAGTTGCGCCAAGGCAACTTGACGGTGGTTGAGTACCATGCTCGCTTTATCTAGTTGGAGTGTTATAGTAAGGATAAGATGGATGAGACAGATCGCGTCGAGCAGTTCATTGATGGTCTCCACCACACCATTCGTGAGAGAGCTGTCTACAGAGCTGAGATTAACTTGCATGGTGTTGTTCGCGTGGCGTACAGAATCGAACGACAGATCCAGATGTAGAGAGAAGAACTAAAGAAAGAGCCGGCGCGAGCAATAGAGTCGGCTAAGCCAAGATGGGAAGATCGCCGCCCAGCTCGCAGAGATGCATGCCACGATCACCGCCATCAGCCCTACCAACAGCCACAGCGCGAGGCTCCTCGCCAGCCCGCACCTCGCCAACCCAGGTGATGTAAAAGTAAAGTGATTTAAGAGTATGCATAGAATGATACTGACTAATGATGAATGTGAACCTCAGCCACAGCCTCAGCGACATGCACCTGCTCCGCAACCTTCGAGACAACCACCGGCACCCTAGTAACAGGGTGTGAGAAACTGCGTCTACTGCAATAGGCCCCATAGAGAAGAGTGTCGCATGAAGAATGGTACCTGCATCGAATGCGGCAAGGCCGGACATTTCGTCAGAGATTGCCCGACGAAGAACCAGAGAGGCATAGGAGGGGTACCAGGACGTCTCTACAATGTCCAAGCAGATGCGGCCCCACAGGATAATGACGTTATCCGAGGTACTCTTCTCATAGCAGGTCTTCCTATGGTTGTATTGTTTGATTCGGGTGCATCACACTTTTTTATTTTCTGAGGCATGTGTTTCCACCCTTAGTGTACCTATAAAAAGGATGGAATACAATATGAATGTAAAGACACCAATGGGGACCCTCCACACAGTGAAATACCTTCCCGAGGTACCAGTGGTTGTGGGTGGAAAAAAATTTTCCGCCGATTTGATTGTAATCCCCATGGTGGACTACGATGTTATCTTAGGTGTGGATTGACTGTCATACCATGATGCATCGATTCTATGTAAGCAAAAGAAGGTTATCATAGGCAACCACGACAATAAGAAGATGATGATCAGAGATACATCGAAGCCGGACAACAGAATCATATTATCCGCCATGAAGGCCCACAAGCTGCTACAGAAGGGATGCCGAGGGTACTTGGCGAGCGTGACGATAGCCGATGCACAGACACCAACTCTGCACCAGATTGACATAGTATGAGACTTTTCGGATGTCTTTCTAGAGAACATCTCCGGACTACCGTCGAGGAGAGAGATCGACTTGACACTAGGGACGGCACCGATCTTCAAGGCTCCCTACCACATGGCCCTGACGGAGATGCTAGAGCCGAAGAAACAGATTCAGGAGTTACTCGACAAGGGATTCATCCGACCTAGTGTCTCCCCCTGGAGTGCTCTAGTTCTATTTGTTAAGAAGAAGGACGGGTCGCTACGACTCTGCATCGACTACCGAATGCTGAACAAGATCACGATCAAGAACAAATACCCGTTGCTCAGGATCGATGACTTGTTTGATCAGCTGTCCAAGGCCTCAGTATTTTCGAAGATCGACTTGAGAAGCGGCTACCACCAGTTGAGAGTCGCAGACGAAAATGTGCCGAAGACTGCTTTCCGATCGCGCTATGGCCATTATGAGTTCACGGTCATGTCTTTCGGACTGACGAATGCCTCAACAACGTTCATGGATCTTATGAACAGAATATTCAAGCAGCATTTGGATCAGTTTGTGATCGTCTTCGTGGACGACATCTTAATCTATTCCTCCAACCCAAAGCAGCACCGGGAGCACCTACGGATCATCTTAGAGACTTTGCGCCAGCATCGACTTTTCGCAAAGTTCTCCAACTGTGAGTTCTGGATGGAGCAGATGATGTTCTTGGGGCACATTGTATCCGGACAAGACATAGCAATAGACCCAGCGAAGGTCGAGGCAGTGACCAACTGGGTCAGATCGAAGAATGCGATGGAGATCCGCAGCTTCCTCAGTCTAGCTAGCTACTATAGTCATTTCATCCGGGATTTCTCAAAGATTGCAGCTCCACTCACTCATTTGACGAAGCAAAATGAGAAGTTCATCCGGACAGATAAGTGCGAGAGCAGTTTCAAGAGCTGAAGAACAGGTTGACCTCCGCTCTAATCCTCACTCCATCAGGGAGTGGACGGTACATGATTTACAGTGATGCTTGTGGAACTGGATTGGGATGTGTCCTCATGCAGAACGGGAAGATAGTGGCCTACGCCTCACGACAACTGAAGAAACACGAGGTGAATTATCCGACGCACGATTTGGAGCTTGCAGCGATCGTGTTCGCTCTAAAGATTTGAAAACACTATCTGTATGGTGAAGAGTTTCAAGTGTTCACCGATCACAAGATCCTGAAATATGTTTTCACCCAGAAGGACCTAAACATGCGACAAAGATGATGGATGAAGTTCCTCAAAGACTACGAGTTCGCGTTCAACTATCATCCCGGCAAGGCGAACTCGGTGGCTGACACTCTTAGTCGAAAATGGAGGCTTCACTGGCTTTCCTCCAGCTACGCAGGTATGAGATGATTGAGGAACTTAACTAGTGGAATCCTCGAACTGCAGAACACAGGGCAATACTAATGATGCACCAGTTATAGCCAAGCATGATCAGCAGAATCATCACAGCACAAATGGCCGACACCGAATATACGAAGATGTTCAAGAGGTGTCAGAATGAACCTGAAGACTTCAAGGTTGGCAATGATGGAGGGATTAGGTATCGGAACCACCTCTGGGTTCCGAATGATGCTACAGTCAAACGAGAGGTGCTCGATGAAAGCCATAAGTCAGAGATTGCGATACATCCAGTCAACACGAAAATGTATAGGGATGTCAAACGCAGTTTCTGGTGGCACGACATGAAGAGGGAGATAGCGGACTACGTCTCCAAGTGCCTTGTATGTCAGCAGGTAAAGACCGAGTACCAACGACCGTATGATCTAATGAAACCGCTAGGGGTACCAGAATGAAAGTGGGAGAACATCACGATGGATTTTATCTCAAGTCTGCCGAGGACACAGAAGGGCCATGACACCATCTGGGTCGTGGTCGACAGGTTGAAGAAAGCAGCCCACTTCATTCCGATCAAGTGGAAGCAGTCAGTGGAGAGCCTACTTGAGGTATATGTACGAGAGATCATCCGACTTCATGTGATTCTAGTCTCGATCGTGTCAAACCGTGATCCTCGGTTCACATCGAAATTCTGGAAGAGTCTGCAGAAGGCCTTTGGTACTAGACTGAGCTATAGCACAACCTTCCACCCACACCAACAGACGGACGGACAGTCGGAGAGGACAATTCGGACATTGGAAGACATGCTCCGAACGTGTGCTTTGGATTGACACGGCAATTATGATGAGTATTTATCGCTGATCGAGTTCTCGTACAATAATAGCTTCCACTTCAGCATTGGCATGGCGCCTTTTGAGGCTATGTATGGGAGGCCTTGCCGATCGCCTGCACACTAGGGCGAGGTCGGCGAGTGGATAGCTATGAGCGAGGAGTTGACAGTTAGAGCCCAAGAGTATGCTGATACCATGGAGGTAATTCGAAAGAGAATGAAAGCTGCACAGTCCAGACAGAAAAGCTATGCCGACAAGAAGAGACGAGAGCATATATTCAGAGCTGGAGATCAGGTACTACTGAAGGTGTCTCCGATGAAGGGTGCTATGAGGTTTAGCAAATGAGGGAAGCTCAGTCCTCGGTTTGTTGGTCCCTTCGAGGTTCTGGAGTTAGTCGGCGATGGAGCTTGCAGGTTGGCTTTACCTCCTTCCTAAGGAAAAGTTCACAATGTCTTTCACGCCTCGATACTCTGAAAATACAAGCATGATGACGCGAACATTGCGAGAATAGAAGAGCCAAATCTAAAGGAAGACATGACCTACGCAGAGTACCCCACAAAGATTTTAAAGCACAAAACACAGTATCATAAGGACAAAAAGGTACCGCTAGTCAAGGTCGCATGGAAGTACCACTAAGAAAAGGAAGCGACGTGGAAACTCGAGTCCGAAATGCGTAAAGAGTTTCCGCACTTATTCGGTGAGTTCTATTCTTTATAGAATTCGAGGATGAATCTTTTTTCTATGGGTATTATATTGTAACGCACGACGTTTTAAAAATAATAATAATACAACAACAACAAAACTTTATCCCACTAGGTGGAGTCGGCTACATGGATCATACGACGCCATTCCGCTCTATTAGTAACCAAACCTTTCAGTATATTATTCACCAATAGATCTTGTTCTATTAGTTCGCCAAGTGTCCGCATTGGCCTCCCTCTCCCTCTTTTAATCGGACTCCAGATTATTTGATCTACTCTTCTTACTGGCGCATCTAATGGTCTTCTCTGAACATGACCATTTAATACAAAGATTTTATTTTATTCTATTTATTATTATTATTTAATAATAATAATAATAATAAATAGAATAAAATAAAATCTTTGTATTAATGCATCATTATACCCAATTAACACCCGGGATCCTAATCCCCTTTTTCCTCCATGAAATCAGATATTTTAAAAGTCAAAATCCCCTGGCTGGAAATTTAAAGCCCCATTTAACTTCTCCTCTCTCCTCCCTTTCCATTTATCATTTGGCTTCATTGTTTCTTTTGGGTTTTGACTTCACGACACAACTTGGGACAGAGGAAGTAGGAGTCCCTGCAGGTGTTGTGGACACGGGAGCACAAGGAGGAAGAGCGAGACACAACTAGCACGCCATTCATTTGGAGATTCGATCGAGACTTGTCTACAAGAGGTGTGTGTTTTCGGGATCTAACTCATAGATTATTTTTCTGAAAGATGTATGCATGCCTTAAGGATTTATTTAGATGTAGCATTATTATTAGGAAGAGTAGAAATCGGTCATGAAATATTAGTGTAATCGCATAGCCGATTTGGTTTATTCGATGCCTGAGACGAATGTTATAAATCTGCCCTTGTATGAGATGTATTAGGACCAAACTACACACTATCAAGTAGTAAAATAATATACCATTAGGCATGATCGATTTAATTTCTATTTATGTAGATTCATCACGTCAAATCAATTTTCTTCGATCAGCACTATTGTCATGTAGAAAGACAGCTTTTGATGGGTGCATAAAATGTAAGGCTTACTACATGGCTGAACGAATGAAATAAAAATGCAAGATGGTGCAAATTCTTAATTTCATGTGTTATATATATATATATATATATATATATATATATATATATATATATATTATTGTACTTACTCTTGGAAATGCATTACCCATATTTTTACACCTGCTGCTATAGGATTATTGCCCATCAAATGAATTAGTAGCATTAAATACACATGCCATGCTCTTAGAAATGCGCCAGCTATATTTTCATGACTATTGTAGCATATGCATATAAGTACGCAAGCTATAATAATTAGAGTTAAATCTTATTATTTTGTTATATGTGTGGTTTGGACTGTGCTAATCATCTTATTAGTGCTACATACTTAATCCTTTATTTTATACCTGAGATGGATGCACCATTGCATTGATAAGGTTAGCATTGATGTACTAGTGACGTGATGCATATGAAGCATTTTAGCGCATGCTATAATACCTCATTGTGACATTGTAGTTACAGTACCATATAGCACTATAGGACTATAATGTTTGACGTGTTATAACACCATAGCAATACTATAATAAAAGACTTCCTAGTCTCTGTTATGTTCTCGTTATAATTTTATAAATATAATTATTCTTATTTTCAATGTCACATGTCCCGATTGGGTCATTTTACCATTCGTCATGTTGTAATACTATAATTTGGATATGCCTATGATTTCTAAATTTCATCATGTTATGATCTTATCTTAATCTTCTTTTTGAATGATCATGAACTTTCAAGCGGACAACTGCTCGACCTTTTCGGTGTCCGGTTTGTGGACGAGGACGTAAGACCATAACCAAACCTTTTATAAGTCTTGTCCACTTGATTAATGACTTATTTTATATGAATATGAAAAGATGATTCGAAGTTGCCCCTACTCCCTACGGCCTTGATTGATCCAAATGATCAAAAGACATGTCCATGATTTATAAGAATGAGGGTTATCAATTGCCTATCTAGATGGGAGTTTCTCCCCTACAGATGTTTCCTCTTTAAGCGAGGTCACCTTGCCCGATGGGGCACTCGCCGTGGCACTGATCCCCCATTGGCCCACCATGGTCTAGATAGTTGCACACTTGTGTGCCTATAATGATATTTTCTAAAAGAAGAAGAGCTCTTTCAATATATGAACAAGATGAAAGATCATTAAGACCAAAAGGTGAAAGAAAGGACTTTGTCCTTATGAACATGAAATCAAACATGGAAAAGAAAGAAAATAAAAAAACATGGACTATGAACATTTTTTTATCGACTCCTATGTGATGATTCACTCGTATATCTGATTTTCATATTTACCTCATGTTTATTCTGATGGAATTAATTTATGATTTATATGAACTCACACTTAGCTTTATGCTAACGGTTGAGCTTGCTACCATGTGTGATCCCCACAGGTACTTGATATGGATGCGTGCCGAGTTGATGTGTGTGCGGCAATTACAGCTTGGTGGCGTATGCACGTAGTTATCGTAGAATTTAGATGAAGTCTTTATCTTTCACTATATTGAGTTATATTTTCATTTGGATGAAACCTATAGTGTTGTATTATGGCATGGACCTTTATATGCCCTATGTGAGACATTGATGTATCTTTTAATTATTTAGCTTCTGCATTTCTTCATATTATTGTGTAATATTTTAATATTTAAGTTTTCCGCTTACGTGTCACTCTTATTGACCATTTGGATTAATAAAAGAGTCAAAGAAAGATTGAAGAAAGTAGCGATCGAGAGGAGATCTCGCCACGTGGCGAGGTCGAATTTCGGGGCGTTACACTGAAGCTCCTGCATTGGCCAAGGAACAGATCCTTCCAATTCACCAACATCAAAAGCAGCAAATAATTAGATGTTTCATCATTTCGCTGCATTAAACAAATAAATTAATCAACGCCGAACAGCCACACCCTCTGCCGGATGATGAACTCCACCTACTACTCGATATTGAAGAAGGCATTGAAATTGCCGACCTTAGCGTTGCGCCTCTAAGATGTGTCGGACCAACCTCTTGAGGTCATTGTAGCGGAGTAATTGTCCCTTCACTCCGGGAGCATCTCCTCCATCTGACTTTCGAGCCTCTTGCCAAACTTCATGGCTCCATCCATCTCCCCACTCTTAACTTCCCTATGGCGACCGGTTGTGGGAGCACATGCGCTTTAATGAGTATGTTCGAAGACGAAGAAGCATCAATGATGCCTGCATGATGGCGCCTTTATGACTGTGTTCAGAAACGAAGAAGCATATGATGGAGGAGACAAGCATGTTTGTTCATTTTCCAAAAGAAAAAATGGGTGTATGTAACTTCACACATTTCAAATCGAGCTTTCAAAAAATTGGTGGAACGTCATTCTACGTGCATATTACCTTTTCATATTCTAAACATGTTGCGTATTAAATGTAGTTACAAAGATGAGGAAAATGCAACTATTGTAATTAATATTAATAATAATTTAATAAGTCTCAAACTTCATGGATTGATTATAAAAATTAGAAGATAAAAAAAACTACAAAAAGAATAGAAGCAATGATGAAAGGAGAAGCTCATGTGTATTCAGATTGGGAATAATGGGTGTCCCCCAACTTAAATGAGGGATACTCCTCCCATTAAATGGCACTCGTCCAATGCGCATCGGATGATTGCATATGAAAGCCCAAATGGGGAGGTCAATGGCGGTTCGAGGAGAAAAAAAAATTCGATCACAATCTGGTCTGATCCCGAGGTACAAAAGCACGCAGGTTAAAAAAATTCACCTCTTTTATACTCTCTCTCTCTCTCACCTCTTTTGCTATCTCGCTCTCTCGTGGCGACTCGGCGACGGAGACCGGGCCGACATCTGCCCCTATCCTCTCGCAACTTCGCCACTAGAGACCGGACCATCGCCGATGAGATCTGCGCCTCCGAGCTTTTCCCCCTTCCCCTCTCCATGCGGCGAACTCTACACCAAGGCGAGCTTTTCCCCCTTCCACCTCAGCGATCACATCCAAATAGATCTGCTCGCCATCGACATGATCTGCGCCTCGACGACCTCGTCCGTTCATATCTGCCCACTGTCGATGAGATATGCACCTTGTTGACCACATCCGTCTAGATCTTCCCGCAGCCGATGAGATCTGTGCCTCGGCGACTACGTCCGAATAGATCTACCCACCGTCGACGTGATTTGCACCTCCGAGACCGTGATCTACCCGCCGCTGACGAGATCTGCGCCTCAGCAACTGCCTGCGACCCCTGTGCGACCTCGTCCCTCCGGATTGCCCACCTACAACCCCCGCGCGACCTCAAAAGTGCTTTTCTCCCTCTTCCTTTTTCATTCTCACATGTGCTTTTTCCCTCTTCTTTTTCATTTTCTCACTTTCTCTCTCGGTCCGACCAGATCTCCTTGCCTCTAGGAAGCTGCGACCTTCCCTCGAGCACGCTGATCTGCTCGCTATCGACGCCCTCGGTCCGCCGCAGATTTCTCACGTGGCGAGACCCTCCTTAAATTCCCCTGCCGTGCCGCTCCCGCTGACCACCGTCGCATGCCGCCGCCCACCCACCGAGCACTTTCCCCGCCGCCTCCAAGCCCGCCCGCCGCGCCGAGCTCGTGCATCTACTGCCGAGCTCTCAAACTGCCACCTTCGATAACGTTGTTAATCCATGTTAATTCTTCATGCTGCAATTTTTTTGTTTTGTTAATCCATGGTGTAATTTGTTAATCCATGCTTGGATTAGTTACACTTGTTAATTCATAGTGTAAAATATTTATTGTTAATCCATTTTGTAAGCTAGTTAAACTTTTCTTCTTGTATGTTGTTGACAACATCGCAGTGGTATAACACGTTGAGGCTGTTTTCTCATCTACATTTATGCAATGCACATATATTCTCTACATTCTCGTCTCCATCTCTATCTCGCTACTTTCGGACAAATTGAACACATACTCATTCTTGTCTGCTTTCGAACATACTGAACACATATTCTCTACATTCTCGTCTCCATCTCTCTATCTCGCTTTCGTACCTATTGAACACATTTAATAATTAGTTTTGGATTGGTACTGCACCTTATTATCATAATTAGAAGTTAGAATTAAACTATGTTCAACCATAATTTAATTTCTTGTAGATTGAAACAAATTAGAGGTTAGAATTAAACTACGTTCAACACACGAGTGTGTTCCAATTATATAACAGATTTGTTACAGATCCTTAATAGAACAAAATCTCTTCCTCAAGGCGGCGGAACTCGGCGGCGACACTCGGAGGCAAGTGGGCGAAGCTCAGCGGCGCCAGAGAGGCAAGCTCAGCCTTGTTCATACATGGGTTTTTCTGGTACGAAATGAGTCACTTCAAATAGGTCCATTGTTCAGCGCTCGGCGGTGGAGCTCGCCGGTGACATCAAGAGGCGGGCAAGTGGGGCGACGCTAGGGAGACGGGCTCGTGAGGGCTCGGCGGTGGATCTTGGCGGTGACATCCGGAGGCGGCCAAGTGGGGAGGAGCTCGACGGCAATCGAGAGGCAGGCTCGGTGACAACAAGGAGGCGGGCCCGACGACGCTCGGTGGCGGAGCTCAGCGGAGACATCCAAAGGTGGGCAAGTGTGGCGGAGCTCAACGGGGGCAGGGAGGCGGACTCGACGGCGGATATCGATGGCGACTTCCGGAGGCGGGCAAGTGGGGCGGAGCTCGGCGGCGATAGGAAGGCGAGCCCGACGGCACTCAGCGGCAGCCTCATTGGCATGCGCGAAGATCCGACTTGCAAGATCCAAAAGAGGTCGGTGCGACGAGATCGAGTCGAAGTCATCTCTGCATAAGGAGTTCGGCGGTGGAGCTCGGAGGCGGCTCGGAGATGTAGCTCGGAGGCAGGCGCGACGACACCCGGAGCATGACGGGGGTCGCGACGTGAGGGGGTCGGCGGTGGAACTCTGAGGCGTGCTCGAGGTCGGCAGCTGCTCGGCGTGCTCGAGGTTGGTGAGGGGGTCGCCCCTGCGCAAGGTCAACGGGGGGTCATCGTTGCGAGAAGATCTGGTCGGAGGGTCGCCTCTGCGCGCAGATCAGGCCGGAGGGTCGTCGCTGCGCGCATATCTGGCCGGGGATCATCGCCGCTACACGCAGATCTGACCGAAGGGTCGGCTGCGCGCAGATGTGGCATGCTCGTTGGCGTCGTGCTCGGGAGTTCGTCGGCGTCGATAGGAGAGGAGAGATGAGAGAGAGAGGAGGCGGGCGAAAGAAAGGGCGTCGGCAAACAGTGAGAGCACGCTTAAGAGAGGGAATGCCGATGAGAGGGTGTCACGCCGCACGGAGAGGAGAGGAGGAGAGAGAATTAGGGTTCGCGAATGAGGGAAAAAATCCGGAGTCGTCCATTTTTTGTATCTGCCGCTCGAACCGGACCGCGTGCGAATCGAATCAAACTGCACGCGACTGAACCAAGCTGCAACAAGAGAGAATATGCACTTCGAACCGTCCGCCTCCCGCGCTGCCATCCGATGCACATCGGAGGCAACGGACGAATGGGGGTACCGTCCCTACTTAAGTTGGGGGATACCCATTATTTCCGTTCAGATTTATATAAATATAAGATGAGGTAAGATAAGAAGATTACTAATTTTGATTTTTCTTCTTATTTAAGCACAATGACAAAAAGTTTCTGAATACTAAAGGTATTTTTCTCATTGATCAATCCCAATTTCTGATGGTTTTTTTTATGGATACGAAAAAATGCTCGTCATAAATATTTCCAATAGGCACAAAAAAATTGTCGAAAATTCCGACGCCCGCACCCGTCGGTACTTCCGACGGCTGAACTTCCGATGGCTGCGGTGGAAGTTCTGACGACTGCGGCCATCTGACAATTTCAATGGCTGTGGCAGTCAGAAGTTCTAATGATTGTATCCATCACAAGATTTCGACGAGCGCGGTCGATCCGTCGCGAGGTGGCTGTTTGAGGCAGCGCGCGGCCGGATCAAGCCGCTAGGCAGCCAATCCGCCATGAGGCGGCCTGATCCGGCCACCTAGCGGCCATCCCGGCCACGAACGAGAGAGAATGAGGGTTGCCGGGCGAGTCATCCCATGATCGTTGGAGAGGATCGTTCGGGCCACCGAGAGAGAGGAAGAGAGTGGGGGAGCTGAAAGTGGGAGAGAGGGAGAGAGTGGGAAATAAGGGAGGAAGATGAGCGGGAAACATAAGGGAGGGAAAAATAAAAAAAGATGAGACGAACGTGGAAAGAATTTGACGGGAAAATTGGGCGCATATTTTGAGTTTCCGTCGGCTTTGACCGTCAGAAACATTAATAATAAACATATTATATAATATATTTTATAATATTATGTTTTTAATTATCGATGATTTGAAGTTCAAACGATCTAAACCGTCGAAAAAACTAATCATAAAATATCTATAATAATATATATTAATAAATATATTTTTTTTAATTACCAACGATTCGAGCCGTCGAAACTTCTGACGAACGAAAATCCATCACAAATTGCGAAAGATTTTCATTGGTCAAAAATTGTCCGTCACAGAATTACCATTTTCTTGTAGTGAATAAATGCAAAGGAAGAAATAATCATAACAGGAGAAGCTTAATAGGTTAAGAGATGAAGTTTAAAATGAATACAAATTAAAAAAATGGAAGAAAAAGATATATGATAGTGGACATATATATATATATATCGGAAGCAGAGGCACAAGTTAGAAAGTAAGCAAGAAGCCTTGAAATTAAGCAAGAAGATAGAGCTACGAAAGAAAAAAGAAAACAACATAAAAGAAAAATCTGCATCGCACAAAACATCTAAAAAACTAGGTATTGTCATACACACAAAAAAAACTGTCTAAGCAAGGAGGCCAACTGTCTATAAATTGGAGTAAGTTAATTTAAGCGAAAACTAGTACCGTACATATATAACTATAGACCACGACACAAAATTCTTATTCTTTACAACATCACTTCCTGTGAATGCGAAGAATTGTTCCTAGATTAACTTACACTACAGTCGTGTAGTCGGTCAAACAGCAACCCAAGAAAGGTGCTCGGAACGAAAGGTTCAATCCAATGGACAACAACAAAGTCTCCTATCCATAACAGTTATCACTTCTTTATCAGAGAAAAGATCTTTCTACAGTGTGGGCTGGTTCGCAGTGCTGGTGCATGTGGACGGATAGCTTCAACCAGAGCAGCATACGCGGATCCCTGGAGTGGAAAAGCAAAGAGAAACAGGACTTACAAGTTGTATTAACAATTGAAACTTTACACAAGAACCATGCCAAGAAGCTGAAAAAACCTTTGTATTCTCTAGAGCAGTCTTGATCACATAGTTAGCAAAGGGATCTTGCAACAGTTGATCGAATCGAGGAACTGAAAGCAACTCATATACAATGTCTGCTCGGTCTTCTTCGCCGAAAACCTTGAAGCATTTCTCCACTACATTGCTGCTAAACTTTTGTGTCGAAAGTGTGGCATAATGTCCCTTGAATTGTGACAGCACATTTGCAATCGCCAGTGGTGTTTCGTGGACAAGGACATATTGCACTACATAATTTCTGAAACATGAAAAATATAGTTGATGATCATAACTGTCAAAGAAATATATGTCAACCATGTCATGTTTGGTACAAGAAAACAAAGAATAAAAGGGAAATGAGAATTTTCATCCTCTCAACATAGTAAGCTATGGTAAGGACCAGGAATCACAACAAAGGCTCATCAAATAATATACACAAATTATACTTTTAATTGAAAGAAACACTTTCAAGTCTTGCAAAACGATTACTGACATTTTTTCTGAGAAAATAATACAGTATTATCAAACAATGAATACTACTTTGCTCATCTGAGGATTTGACATAAAAACCATATGACGAAACCTCAAATCTATGTATGCTGTCATAGATTCAAGTGATGCTACCTTCGGGATACAGGTATGTGGAAATGCTGGTTATGCTTCAAGAAACCACTATCAATTTAACTGATAAGTTACGAGTTTCTCTTTTTACAGAAAAAATGATCAGCTTATACATTATAATGCGATGTTCAAATACTAAAATAACAAAAAGTACATGCCTTTTTATTTCCCAATACAGCTATGCGGAAGAGAAATATATTTCAGAATTTTATGGCAAGTCACAAGCACATGTTGGAAGAACAGTTACGGATATTTGAGATACACAATGAAGACAGTGGATATAAGAACAAACGTGAACACCACTTGAGAAGATACGAGAAGATGCAAGTGCAACAATTCTTAATCATATAAGATTATCCAACATGTGGATCTACACACTGAATTTAGAGGCATAAGTTGAGTTTGATCTATTACCCAAAAGCATCTATAGCTAGGAGATAAGCATTAGCTGATATTTGGGCGACCAAGTTCTCTCGGTATTCCTCAGATGACAAATCTATACAGTGTTGTAAAGCACAACAACCGTGACGATGAGTTGCAATATCTACAATATGCTCCACAGCACCATCGAAAATAAACTGTCACAAAACAGGAAACGTATAACTGATTTATCCAATTGTATTACGGTAAAAGGAGAGACATCCAAATAAGAACCTTGAGAAGAAAAGGTAAAGAACAATCATAAAAACAGTAACCAATGGAAAAACATTGTTTTGACTGCAGGAACTCATGTCTCCAGATCCTGGTTTTGTCAGCTGATTCTTTCCAAGTATTTTCCTTTGTTCATAAATTCTAGCTCAATCACGTTATAATGAGGAAAAACCTCACTCAGGCCCGATGCAGAAACAAGTAATACTTAAAATATCTCTGTGTTCTTTCATATTGCCAGATCTATGTGCTTCAACCAGTACTTAATAATAATATTGAAGCATGAATGCAATTATTTGCAGGAGTTCAGCAAACATATTACAGCTATTTTTACCATCATAACATAAAAAAGCTATTGGGAATGTCCAGCAATAAATCATGTAGCATATCTTATTGGACAAGCCTGTACTATATCATTAAACATAAAACATGAAATGCTATCTACTGATTGTCTTCAGCTTGAATGTGGACAGTTTTCAGAAATGGAAGAAGCTTCTAAGGTTTTATCCAATAATTAACTTCTTTTGAAGAAATCATGCAGATGTGATTATGCAAATGCCAACAATGTAAGTTCAGGTGTAACTTTTCTTTGGTGATACATGGAAATTCAGGTGTAACTTTTTTTGGGTGATGATACAAGCACCATCTGTTCAGTCGATAATGTGAATTAAATTCCTAGAATTGAAAGATCGCCTGTGATTGACGAGCTGGGACAAAACACCCTGGAAGTCAAGAACAATGCCGACTAATAAACAAAACAAAGCAAAGACTACTGCAGCAGATATTTCCAATTACTAGCAAGTGAATAAACGCAAAATAGTAAAAATTGATAAGGAAATCTAAATGAAAAATCATTATCAGATTGCTAAGCTACACAAATGAATAAGGACAAAGAGAGACAGGCTGATTATGGATCTGTGGTATAATTTTTCTCATGGACGATCAAAATTGAATACATGAAGAAAACTGATATACCTAATAGCACTTTTGAATAATTTTGTTTCCATTAATTAGTTCATGTACATAGACAAGTAATTTCAAGAACTTCTTTTCCATTGATTAGTTCATGGATGTAGACAAGTATGATCCATCATGCAAACACATTCAACACAACAAAAAGACAAACTCTACTGTAAACACAAAGCAAGTCGTAGGTAGTGGCACAAACATGTGTACAAAGATTTATGGATGGAAATTTGAATGGGATGATAAAAATACATGTGATAACTATGCCACATTATTCGCAAGTGTTGAAACAAAACATATAACTCCATTCAAACAAGCATGCCTCAAAAAATAACCAAAAAGCATTAAATATAGTGTACCTTTTTATGTTCCGGTGGCAAGGAAGCTAAGCAACGTTGGACAACATGACTTCCATTGAGGTCGTTAATAAGCTCAAGAAACCCTGGCTTAAGTGCAGAAACTACAAGCTCAATTTGTTGTTGGGTCTCAAGTGTATCAATCAACTTTTGCACCACCCTTGTCCTGAAGCAATTGGCAATGGAAGGTAATCATTGCCATCAAACAATAACAGAATTATCCAAAATAATCTTAGTGATATCAAAAGCAGAAAATAAAACAGTACCCATGAGGATTTAAAGAAATATTGACAAGCTGAACTGGATTTTCAGTGACAATAAGAATGATTCCTAGTCTTTGATCTTCATTACAGGTCTCTAGCAGCCTCTGCATGAGAAAATTCCCAGAGGGATCCATCATGAGGTCAACAACATGATGGATAATCCCATTGTATATGCGATCAATAATCTCAGAGCTCCCCTTATCAAGCATCCGCTGCAAACACATGCACCCATTTTGCTCCTTTGCGAGGTTATAAATAGATTCATTGTTAAGGTTCAATGACGGTGATGATAAACTATAATTATCAGGACTGTGTAGTTGTCCAATAGAATTGTGGCCTGGTCTGGTACACACCCGTTTATCGTGTTGCGGCCATCTCTTCTCTCTTTGTTGTGCCTGCCTACCACGGGATGAAAACCACAGTGGCTTCCTATTCATCATGAAGGTATCTTCACAACCAAACTGTTTTGAATTCCTCATGTTCCTTGTTGATGCAAGAAGCTCGACCTCTGGATCGAAGTGAAAGTTCTGTTGGCTATTAGAGACAGGCAAATCACAATGCAGAGTATTCTCCGAGTTCCCATTGAAATACAGGCTATCACCACAACCATACATATTCCTAGCTGATGTAAGAGACCGAAGGCCCCAATCACCTCGTCCATTGTTCTGCTGGTTGTAGACAGGCAAACCAGAACGCAGCACATGGGGCATTGCCTGCGCAGAGTTCAATGTATTCTCACGCAAGATGTGGCTATCACCATAAAGTTCTGAGTTCCGCGTGTTCCTTGCTGATGCAAGTGACTGATATTTCCAGTCGCAACGGGCACTGCCCTGCTCATTTGAGACGGGCAAATCGCAATGCAGATCAGGGAGCCTTGCCTGAATAGAAGCATGCGCATTCAGTAGACACATACGATTTCCATGATCGATCCTACGCTGCTTCCCTTGCAGGAAATCAAAGTACGAAGTCATACCATTGCTTTCTTGAATTTCCCTGCAACAAGAGTTTCTGAAAGAAGTCTCGTGTTCATTGTGCAAAGCACTTTGCCGATAGGCAAAGAAGCCATCGGCATTAGGAACAGGAGGGCCGTCAGTAGCCCTCTGGGGCGCCAGACGCCGTTCCGACGAGGTGGCGCATTGCCTTGGCGCGATCGTGCTGAGCAACACGTACTCTTCAAAGGCAGAGCGGCGACGCGCCGGACCGGCGTTCAGCTCCTCCTCAACCGCCCCGTAAAAGCGGTCGCAGTCATTAAGAAGTGGACTCGCGGCAAACCTCCGGTCATCGAGCAGTGCAGGGCGAGGGCCAATCGAGCGTCCACGCGCCCCGAGGACCACCTCCTCCGCAACGGCTCCCCGGATGTCGGTATAAGCGCAACCCCCATCCAACGACCCGGCCGGCACTATACCATTGCCTCCTCCGACATGCAAGCTAAGAAACCGGTCTACGAGGCCGTCGGAGACTGCGGGCCTCGTCGCGTCGGCGGCGAAGCCGCCGCCCTCGGTCCCCATGAGCGGAGGCGCCGGACTGCTGCGCGAGCTGGAAGCAGGCGAGGGGCGGCCGTTGAGCGCGGCGACGTAGGTGTGCATGACGTCGCGCGGCGGCGATAAGCGGTCGGACCCGACGTCATTGCGGCGGAGGGTGAGGGATGGGGATGGGGATCGGTGGAGGTGGAGGTGTTCGCGGTCCGGAACAGGCGAAGAGGACGGCGGCGAGCGCGCGTCCATCGTCGCCTTCCAACTTTATTGGATTTAAAGGAGACGCAGACGAAGAAGAATAAAGAAAGAAGACGACAAAAACGTTTCAAAGGCCGGACGGAGGTGTCCAACGAAGAGGGAGATAATGAAGGGGGTTAGGGAGAGAACGAAGAAGAGGAGAATTTTGGGGATGGGTTTTAAAAATGTTTAAGATGATAAAATTTTATATAATAACAAACCTAAGATTCATTAAGATTTTATCTTATCACCCGGATTTTATAACCCCTTGTTCACTAATATATAATAACTCGGAAACACCCTCGCACTTCGCATAATTATAATTAATTTATAATAAATTTATTTATAAATATTTTAATTTAAATATTAAATTGTTTTAAAATATCTTATGTTAATCATTTTATAATAAAAATAGTTTTTATTTTTTTATGCGTCGCAATATGCCGGGTCAAAAACTTGGTACCAGACCTGAACCCGGTCGGGTCCAAGACTGGGTCAAAGCTGACAAAATATAACCGGGTTTGCGGCCGGGAATCTCTATTTTAATAGTGACCGCCATCCGATCGATTCTAGGAAAAGTGGTTGTTCCGACACCTGGATCGTGGCCGCCAACCACCAGATCGGCCACCGATCCGATCGCCAGGCACCGGATCCGGCCGCTAACTGTCATGATCCAGTGTCTGGCAGCCAAATCTGGTCACTGGGGTCCGCGATCCAGCTCTGTCAGCCGATTCGACGCTTGGCGGCCGGAGTAGAGAGAGAGGGAGAGGGGGAGGGCGGCCGGAGCCGTGATCACCAGAGTCGTAAGAGTCACCGCCGCCATCGTGGGAGAGAGAGGAAGAGAGCGAGAGAGATGGGAACATAGGAGAGAGAAGGGAGATGGTGAGATGGATCTGTCGTGGGCCCGTGAATTGGTTTTTATATATTTATAACCCGGGCCGGATCCGGGTCCGGGTCAGGTATTTACATTTCAAACCTAGTCCTGTCCCGAACCAGGCGGGATTTCCATTAACCGGACTCGGTCCTGGACCAGATCCAATCCGAGCCAGATTATTTACCCGATTTTCTAATGCGGTGCAGTCCGAGTCATCCCGGACCGTGCTCAGGCCTAGTCGTAATGTCGATTCCTCCTCCTCCCACCTCTATTGAAGCTTCACATCTCATGTTGACATCGAGTGCAAGGTCGCCATCATCGATGTCACTGGAAGCATCGATAATTATCTCACCTCCTACACTAAGTGAGGACTCTCAAGCCACCCTCTAGGGTTGCAGCGCCGACTCCTCTGCGAGCTTTGTGTCCGGCCAATACCAAACGCAAGGATGCCATCCTTGAGGGTGAAGGGTTCGATGGTAGGTGGAGTCAGCGGCGGAGGATCTCCTACTCTATGAAAAAGGATTTGCATAAGGTGATCGACACAATAATTTTTGTAAAGTTTTTCACCACCGACAACAAAGTGTGAGTTGTCTTTGTTCCTCCATTGACAATGGTTGCCTTAATCTCACCCTCCAAATAGATCATCCTTCGTCGAGGTTATCGAATATCCTTCTCAATGAACCTCTAGCGGATGGCTTGTTCATCACTGTAGTGGTGAGCATCATTAACATCATGTTTCGGGAATATCATCCTCCATCCAAGTCACTGAAAGGGTAGGATGAGGGTGCTCGTGGCGGCAACAACAGCTGTGGGAAAGGAGTAGGATGGCGGCTTTAGTGATGGGATCTGAAGGCAGGTCAAGGATTTCGATTCGGTGGTCCCACCAGTGGTGCCAATGGCAGTAGCTTTCCTTGTCTATGAAAAAGGATGCAAACAGGTTGATCGATGACCGTGGGGACCTTTTCTATCACCATCTCTGCTCACCAACTATAGCGGTGAGGTTGCCAGACATCCTTCTTGCATCCTCATCATTCACGCTATAGTACGATGATGAAGAGGAAAAATAAATAAAAGGCAGAATGCGAAGCATTCATCTAGTCGTGCATGTAATGTTGATGATGCATGCACGTCGCTATTGCTATGGACGTCTACGTGCCTTCTCGTGAAATGATTTATGCAAAAAGTCAAAGAATAACATTAAAAAAAATTAAAAATTTAATGAAAAGAAAATTTCAATATCATACTTTAAATAATAATTAAATATCATATGTAATCTTTTAAATTCAAAAATAATTATGCCTTTTCATATTAACCAAAAGTAATAATGAGTTAAGCATATATAAGATATGTGACTTTTTAAATTAAAAAAGTAATTATGATTTTTCATCATTAACTAAAAGTAATTGATAGAGTTAAGGCATCATAATTAATATACCTAAGTTATCTAATGTAGGAAGTTGGCACAACTGGATAGCGAAACTATGTCCTAGGGTCGCTGGATGTTAGTAGCCTCCGAACATGATTAGTCGGGTGCTAGTTACCTCGGACACTAATGAGTCATCGATCATGACCTAAAACAAATAGAAGAATTAAAAATACTCAAAAGGAGAAGAAAAGAAAATGAAGAATGGAGGAAGAATATCTGTGTTTATAAATTTAATTTATCATAATTTCTCATTAAACAATTTATGCATTAAGTCAAAGAAACATATTAAAAAATTTTAAAAAATAGGAATAAGAAAATAAAGAGTGGAAAATAAAATTCAATAGCCTAATCTAAATAATAATTAACATCATATGGTTAACATATATGATCTTTCAAAATAAAAAAATAATTAACTCTTCATATTAATCAAAATTAATTAATTGAATTAAATATTTTAAAGTACCTTTAATTATTGAAGATAAGATATAGATATATAAACTTTAAATTAAGATATTAAATAGCTTAAATGTATTTTAATTGTTGTACTTTTAATATATAGAAAGAAAGAGTTATTTTAATTGGTATAATTCAAAGAATAAAGTAGTTTCAAATGAAAATATTAAATAGATATTTTAAAGTACCTTTAATTATTGAAGATAAGATATAGATATATATAAACTTTAAAATAAGATATCAAATAGTTTAAATGTATTTTAATTGTGGTACTTTTAATATATATATATATATATAGAGAGAGAGAGAGAGAGAGAGAAAGAGTTATTTTAATTGGTATAATTTAAAGAATAAAATAGTTTCAAATGAAAATATTAAATATTTTAAAGTACCTTTAATTAAATTTAATAATAACTTAAATATAATATTATTAATGGTGATATCATGAAATTTAATGTTTTCATAATGTCATTAATGGGAGTTACACCACAAATAATGAATTCAAAATTTTGATAACTCAAAAAATGAGAAAAAAAGATAGAAGGAATGATGTAAGGAGAGAGCTCCAAAATTAATTACAAAAATGTCATGATGCATGGCTTGATATATATATATATATATATATATATATATATATATATATATATATATATGTGATCATATGAAGAGCGACCTTGAAGTTTCAATGTGCATACCACTTCATATTCCAAAGAGAGGAAAGATGAGAGTAAAAACATAAATAACAAACAAAATGAGAAAAAGATGAATAACAATATTGAGTGGAGAACAATGTTAAACCTCCTCTAGTCATTGGCTTTATATAAGTATAAGCCATTGGTGGACCATCATATTCTAAATAATCATTGTCATAAGCATAAAATACCAATAATCGTAGCTTTTAACAATACTCATTGTAGCTATTACACATTAGACTCTTATTATTCATGGTATAATTTGTAAGATAATGCATAAAGATTTTGATCATCTTACAACTCGATGATCACTACCATTGTTAGAATAAACTATTGAACTAACGATCTAAATCAATAAAATACTCGTTCTATATTCCTATTTTCTTGTAAGATAAAAAAGGGCTAATAAATGTAAATCTCACATGAGTCTAGAAGCACACATATTATGACGTAAAAACTACACGGTTGGTGATAGTAGTTATCGTAATACAATGACCCACCAACCATTAATGATTTGTGGGACTGAGACCAATCAGTCGTCAAATTGACTCAAACACAATGAGCCTATGACACTCAAAAATTAGCTCCACCATCTAACGTATGCACTTCCTTCTGCATTGTAATCCTCTCCACTACAAATCTACTCCACTCTCAATAACGTAACATAACTTATGGCAATGCTCCAGCCGCCACCTCCCTGCTCCCTTCCATTGCTAGAAGGTGTAGATAATAAAGACAACAAAAAAAGGCATGCATGCAAATAGATAAAATAAATATATGCATACAATATATTGTCAATTAGATCTTTTGTACTAACCAAATTTTGAGTGAATTCATTAAGATCTTTACTTTTTCTATAAGCGGTCGGAAAGTTACAGTGCCGAATGAGATGCAGCTTTTTCTTGGTGTGCATGTTTGCAGGCTGGAGGGCGAGGTGATATTGATCACTGGCAGGGCTGGAGGCATCGGCTGGTACACCGCAAAGCTGTTCTCCAGCCACGGTGCTTGGGTCATGGTCTCCGCCGTCGTAAAGGACAACGAAGGCCGAGCTCTTTGCCAAGACCTTAAGGTCGGTGGCGCTGCCTCCTACGTTCGTTGTGACGTGACCAATGAATCTGACGTCTCGCGCGCGGTGGACACTGCCGTTTCCCTCCACGGCAAGCTGGACATCATGCTCAACAATGCCGGGACCTTTGGGGAGCCGTACATTTGGCTGCTTGAGTCGGGCAGGGACAACTTTGAGCGCGTCCTCAGGACCAACGTCGGGTGCTTCTTGGGGACTAAGCAGGCGCGCGTCATGATCCCGGCGGGCGGCGGGAGCATCGTGATGATGGAGAGTGTGTCATCGGTGAGGGTGAGTCTGATGCTGGTGGCATACACCTGCTTGAAGCACGCGGTGCTGGGGCTGATGCGGAGCACTGGAGCTGGCAAAAAAAAAAATTGAACACGAAAGGTAACTCATAAAAACAGCAAACAGAGCGGATTTGGATGCTGGAGGGTTCATTTTTAAATGTCAAAGATTGAAACGTAGGAATTGGAAGAGAATTAACAATCATTTTAAGCCATTTAAGATTAATCACTAATCTGACAGTTAAAAGAACTTAAATGGGGTTAAGTAATGAAATTGAAACGTTTGGAAAAGAACTAACATGTGGACACCTCATCTAAAGAAAATATGTTTTTTCACTAAAAAAAAACAATATTAAAAAACTAATTGAACTTATCAGCATGTCTTTGGAAGACAGGGAGGCTCGCAAAAGACAAAGAAAAGTGAAACGAAGAAGATGAAGGATTTGCAAAAGAGAAAAAGGAGGATGGGGTTTTGGGAGAAGAATAGAAGAGTTGGTGAGGAAAAAGTGAAAAAGTACGTCAGTTTCAAATGGTGAATAGTGGAGAACGGGAGTTACAAGGAAGAAAAAGTGGTGAATTAATGTTACATAGAAATTAAATGGAGATTTAATTGGTGAGTTAGTGGATTAATATATGGAAAACGGGAGTTACAAAGTTTATTCGCACTTTTCATACTAAAAGATATGAAAAATCAAAACATTAGAAAAAAAAAAAGATAAATCTCAATCATGCAATGTGAAGCCTCCCAATGCTTATATATATATATATATATATATATATATATATATATATATATATATATATAAGTAAACCCTTATATGTCCATCACATTTTAAATTTTTACGTGTGGATATTTAGATACTCTATTGCAGTATATGCTATTAGGCTTGATATTAAAACAAATATATTAAGGATTTGTTAATTTTAAACGACAACAAATATTCTTCCTTTATTTGATGGATTTAAAGGGTATTTTCAAAATTAAAGAAGTTTGCTTCACTATGGCAAGCCACGACTCACTATAGCGATTCAATATCTAGTTGAACGAATTTCTACACCCTTGTCATCTCTTAATTCATGTCCTAGTCGCTGGCAAGCTCACCTCGCCTCGTTTGGATGGCTCTCGACTGATCCACCGGTGCCCTGCGATTGAACTATCTCGCTGGTCTGCTCTAGCGGGCGTCGCTATCATTCCATCTCACGTAGGAGACTTATATAGGCGCTTGAACATCACCGTCGTCCGCCCTTCCACCAGTGCCAAAAATGTCATTTCGTCCGCGTCCTCCCACGACCAGTGCATGCCATAAGAATCGGTCCATGGAGGAGCGTTTCAATCGGTCATTGATGACCACGTTGGTCACAAGCATATTAATATCTCCCACTTGACCAATGTGGTAATGTAATTTTAACATTTACATTATTCATGTAATGTTATTGTAACTTTAATACTCCCACTATCTGTGAAGTACTAATTTGGAGATAACAATTTATATTTGACTCATGTATTTCTGAGTCCCATTAAATCAACATGTTTAATGAATGTTTCAACTATAATTCCTTTTGTCAAGGAATCGGTCAACATATCATTGGTATGCATATAGATCACAGTCACTTCTTTCTTTTTCACTATATCTTGAGTATAGTGATTCTATCTCAATGTGTTTTTCTTTGAAACTATTAGCTCCACTGTTTATCAAGATTATCGCTGCTTAATTATCACAGTACATTTGAAGTGGTTCAGTGACCAAATTGAGCTCTAGTTCTAAGAGAAAATGTCTAAGCCAAACTCCATGTGTAGCTATTATACTGCAAGCAATGTATTCAGCTTCCTGTGTGTGTCTTACCACACATCCTTGATTCTTGCTTCCCCAAGAAACGACTGCTTCACCTAATAAAAATAAGTGACTGCATGTGGACTTTCGATCGTCTGTCACCTTCGAAATCTGCATCCGAATATCCTATAGTCTCCAATGTATCAGCTTGACATGTCAATCTCAATTGTACTGTGCCTTTTAGATATCGTAGAATCCTCTTAATGGCCTCCCAATGGGCTTTTTTAGGATTACTTTAAAATCTGCTAACCAAGCTTACTGCATAAGTTAAATCATGCCGTGTACAAAGCATTGCATACATCAAGCTACCCACCGCTTGTGCATAGGGTTCCTCTAAGAGTTTTTGGCCCACATTAGGACACTGACTTTTACTAAATCTTTTTTCAATCACAAGTGGTGTAGGCGTGGGACTACAATTTTGCATCCCGAACTTTCTCAGTATTTTATTAATATATTGTTCTTGACTTAAACTTAATAGTCTTGAGTTTCTATCTCGAATCATTTGAATGCCCAGTACATAGGATGCATCTCCCATGTCTGTCATTTCAAATTGTTTGCTTAATTTATCTTTTACTTCATTGAGCATCATGACATCATTACCAGTGAGCAAAATATCATCTACGTATAGTGATGGTATCACAAAATTGCTCCCACTTTTCTTGATGTACACACAATGATCCAATTTGTTCGCTTTAAAATCAAATAGGACTATCGTCTCATAAAATTTTAAATATCATTGTCTAGATGATTGTTTTAAGTCATACAATGACTTTTTCAGTTTATACACCTTATCCTCTTGACCTTCAACCTAAAAACCTTCAGGTTGACGCATGTATATAGCTTCTGTTAAGTCACCATTTAAAAATACTATCTTAATATCCATTTGGATTAACTCCAAATCCATATACGCGACTATCGCTAAGATCTTTCTAATCACGACAAATTTAGCTACTGGAGAATAGGTTTCCTGAAAATTAATTCCGGCTTATTGAGTATAACTCTTGGCAACGAATTTAGCTTTGTGCCTATCAAGAGAACCATCAGCCCGATACTTTCTCGTGAATACCCACTTGCACCCTATGGATTGCCTACCTTCCGGCAAGTCACATAGTGTCCATACTCCGTTCCGATCGATTGAGTCCAATTCACTTTTCATGGCGGCCAACCATAATTCCGACTCATTAGAAGCCATTGCTTCTTTATAAGTAATAGGATATGTACTATCCTCTATGTCAACATCAACGGAGTAACACGAAGCCTCGCACTCGTACAGATCATAATCATTCAAATGTGCGAGTTTTGTCCGTGATCTCTTGTTGCCAATTATACTCGTGGAGAGTGTAGGTTCCTCCACTTCATCAAAAGGTACAATATTCTGTGTAGCATGAACTCCCACTGTTAGAAAATTCAATGTGTGTTCAGAGTTGACTCCACCATCTCCTAGAGACATCAAATGATCATCATCTTCTTGGAAGCATTGCTTTTTCATTTTCTAGAAAAGTAACATCTCGACTCTTTATGAGACCTCTATTTGAGTGGAAAAGTCTATACCCTTTGGAATTTTGATTATATCCAATAAATTTGCACGTTTCCGTCCTAAAGTCTAGTTTGTTCCTTAACTGACTAGGAACTAATACTTGCACTTTACATCCTCATTTTCGGAGATAGTCCAAATTGGGCTTCCTGCCATTACATAACTCTATGGCGTCAATTCTATGGACTTTGTGAGAATTCTGTTTTGTATGTAACTTGCGGTCAACACTACTTCTCCCCAAAATTCTTTGGATAGACCCGAGTGAGACAACATACATCTTACTTCATTCATTAATATTCTATTCTTTCTTTCCGCCACTCCATTTTGTTGTGGCGTATATGGCATCGTAGTTTGCCTACGTATGTCTTTTACAATGCAATAATTTTCAAATGCCTACGTAGTTTCCTTAAACACTTGATTGGTCTTCCCAATCCTTTTTCTACCTCTATTTTATATCTCTTGAAAGTTTCAAAAGCTTCAGCTTTTCTTTCTAAGAAATAAACGTAATAATATTTAGAATAATCATCAATGAATGTAATGAAATATTCCTTACCACTGTATGTAGGAACACTCAATGGTCCACAAATATCAGAATAAACTAATCCTAACAATTCCGTCGACCTTGTCCCAGTTAGAAAGAGCGTTCGAGTCATCTTCCCGGTCAAGCAATGCTCACATGGCATTGTTCTTGTACCAGATATGTTAGGCAATAAGTTCATTTTGATTATTTGATCCATTTTTAAGTTTCTTGGGTGTCCAAGTCTCTCATGTCAGAGATCAAAATCAGACATATAACACAGAGTGTACTCAGAAGGACCATTCATTGATTCATTGTTATTTATAGTCAGTCAGAATAAGTCGTGTCCAGGTACATATTTTCTCATGGCATAAACATTTTTATCTTTGCCAATTGTTACACGACCATTATAGAATCTAACTTCTAAATTATTCTATAGCAGGTTTGGGACAGAGATTAACTTCCGTCGAATTCTTGGCGCGTACAAAACTTCTTGGTAACCTATCCCCAACGTCAAGCTTGTACTTTCCAACACCTTCAACGTCCAAGTAGGTGTTATTTCCTATGTAAATTCTCCGTTCCCCCTTTTGTAGTTCTTTGAATTCAAGCAGACCTTCTTTTGTCTTGGAATGTGACGGGTTGCTCCAGAATCAATCCACCACCCTTCTATATCTGTCGTTACAGCATTGCACTCAACGACACCGAGGAATGATGCCTTGCTTGAACTTGCTCCTTTGTTTTGTTGTCCGCTACGTTGTGGACCCTTAGTTTGGTTATGTCCAGATGTCGTAGAACAATTGGATCTAAAATGATCAAATTTTTCATAACTATAACAAGTCCCATGTTGAATCTTCTTGCCTTTAGACTTGTATTGCTTTCTATTCGGACCAAGATTCTTTTTGTGATGAATAGCATGAGCTTCATACTCTTGCCCTTCTTCATTTTCCTTGGCATAAAATTTTTTTATTTTCTTCTTTCCTTTAGTCATGTCTTGTTCAGCTGCTAAGATAGAAGGAAATTGTGCCACTTGGTTGATAGACTCATTCACACGAACAACAGTTACAACCATATTAAATGTAGATGGTAAACTATTCAGAACTGTTGTTATCTGCAGGGATTCAAGTAAGGGGCATCCTGCAGTTTCTAAGTCTTAGACCATCACTATCATTTGATTGACGTGATATGAAACATTATCATCTACTTTCATTTTACAAGTAGTGTATCTATGCAATAGGAGCATTAAGTTCATATCTCTTCTGGACGCGTACTTATCCTTTAAAGCATTCCAAAGTTCTTGTGCACTTTTATGTGTTTCAAAAACTATGATGAGATTATCCTTCATATACATCAATATGAAGGTTGTTGCTTTTTCATCATTCAGCTTCCATTGTTCCATAGCCCTTGTATGAGCTAACTTTTGCTCTTCTGTAGCATCTTCTGGAAGCGTTGGGGCAGCACTATCAATATATTTTTGTAAATTATCATGAATTACCTCATACCGAATTCTTCGACTCCATATATCATAATTAGCACCATTAAAGTGTGCCAACTTGACCAGTTCAGTAGCAACAAATTTCGACATAGTTCTTTTTATCTAAAATGTCAAACAGATATACTTATTGTTCAAGAAAAAACTTTAAATTCCTTTATATTTGAAATTTGAAAAATAGATATTTAATTTAAGTTTTTTTTAAAAAAAACTTAGAATTGAAATTTCAAGGAAAACCTAAAAATGTTTTTTAAAATGAAAATTCGAAAATTTAAAAATTTGAAAATTTTGAATTTAAATTATAATAAATGTAATTCAGAACCTAAAATTTGAATTAATTTTTTCAAAATAATTGAATTTAATTAAAAAATTGAACTTTTCGAATTTCAAAATTTGAAATTTAAATTTAAATATATATATATATTTATTTATTTATTTAAAATGCAGTTTTTCTTTTTACAAAATTTAAATGTATGTATATAGAAGAAATAAATCCCCAAAATTTATTCGGATCTTTAATAAATATTCAAGAATTTGTGGCTAATAGAGAGTGAGAATTCTAATAAGAACCGAACCTGACAATGCTAATCAATAATAACATGTAGCATGCATACATACTCATTTTATTATTTTTATTTAACGAATATATTGCATACTTGATTGAAAAAGGAGAATGATAGAAAAAAAATAGTGTGTCTGAGATCAGCCTATATTGTTGTCCCTCATTTGATACTTGTAATTTTATTTCTTAAACCCTGAGCTCTTGACTATTTTTACTTTTTATCTTGTGGCTGCATGATTTTGGATTGTAACTCAAAAATATTTTGGGTATGCAACTCTAAATTTATGACCAAATGATATGGGTGAGACTTTATCATAAATTTGGATAAGGTTTTGAGACCAGGTTGGAGTTGAGAATATTTGATATGTTACCCTTGTCTTTGTATATTTGTAGAGAGATTTTTTTATCTTTGTTTTTAGATATGGGTCCGTTTAAACTAAGATCCACCAAAAAAAAAAAAACGTAGGGTCCATTAAGCCTATTTTTAGATATAATTTTTTATTTATATAATTAATTCATAAATTGTCACTTTTTATTATTGATAAAATAGTTTTATAATTTAATATTCTTCTATCACATTATGAAACTTTAATTTGATAAGTTTAAATTTTTGGTGCTACACTTTATATTTATATATATAATTAAATATATTTATATTATTTTTAAATTTATTATCTTATTTTTTACAGTATTATTATACTAAAGTATTCTAGATAGTTTTACGGTGATGTTTTTAATTAAAAAATTTATCCAAACACTAGTTGGCTATTGTAGTGGATGTTTAAACTTGAAAAGTGTCAATTGATTTTTATGGTCAAAAGATTGATCAGACTGCAACCATTTTCATTCATAATAATAATAATAATAAAAACATGCTAGAATAGTCCAATGCAACATGGCATTCCCTTCTTATTTTCTAGATAATTATCATTAAAGTCTTATTTTCTAGCACAATAAGAGACATTCTAAAATTATTTTATAGAAGTTACTCAAACTACATAAATTTAAAATGGTAATTTTTTTATAGAAGTTATTCAAATATAAATTTAAAACAATAAATAAAAAATAATCATGATAATTTTTTATATCCTTGTCTTTTTCATGTAAAGAGAAGTTCTTGTACTCAAAGAAAATTATTATTGGCCATTAAATGAAATAAAATATTTTACAAGATCTTCATTGAATCTAACATGTAATTCATTCATAAAGTTTTAATTTGTTAAAAGTATTTGTTTAACTAAATACATTCAATTATGTTAATGTTACATGGTTTGAGTACAACATTCGTAGTTCAATTAATGATGAGTTGTTCAAGTGGTAATAACTAGGACCATCAAGTGGAAAACAATAGCCTCTATTGAATTATTTAAACTTCTAACAATAATTTCAAACCATTTGTAATAATTGTCAATTAAATACAAAAGATACAATAAAGTAGCCTTCTCTCTCTATTTTTTTCAAATAATTCTGATTCACTAATGTATCTCTCTGAAAAAAAAGACATATAGTTAAAAAAAGAGCATTACCCATGTGATGCCATCATGACAAATCTTTTTGAATTTGTGTATAATATTCTTGGTCCATCAAGATATTATAAACTTTGGGTTCTTAGTTCGCATGAATTTAAGAGCCACCTTCATAGTTGAATGGGGTAATCACGTATAAGTTCATGACAATATTCATATTTGTCCATGCAAGACTATGCATTGATACCCTTGGTTTATTACCTTGGGTCATTATGTTCTTTATCCTTTAAGGACATAATGTTCTCATTGAGTCTAGCATGTGTTGGGACATATTCACACATGGTTCAAATTTGTATGCGATGTGGACACTAGTACCATTATATAACACTCCTAGTCCATCAACATATTATTTGTTTTGAGTACTTGGCATGTGAGAATTTAAAGTAGTGACTTAATGTTATGACAAAGGGTACCAACATATGGTTCCATGTAGACAAAACACATGTTAGTCTAATCACCTTTCAAGATGTGTTTTCGGCACTTGGGCATCATTGTACTCCCACTAAATTATAGCCATCATAATAGCAAAGAAAAAATCATGAATTATTCTTTTTTGTCATGACTTTCATGAAGCCATTAATTTCCTATGCTCTTCATTTATTTCTTTCTCACGTGCTCTCTCCGATGTGTTCACTCGCATTGCACCACCAACAAGATCATGTCACTACTACCCTCTTTTTAGTTCTTCCTCAATTGTAACTCCCCAAAAATCACACCCACATCATGTGTTAAATGAAGGCGAACGGTGGAAGACTTCACAATACAAACAAAATTAAATTAAAATGATAAATTATAGAGCAACATTCAATTCTTAAATAGAATTTTGTATGCCATTAAGGTTTACATAAGATACGTGATATTAGAAATTTATGGATTCAATTATCTTAACTCAATCATTAAACTTATGACTCATATATGCATGCTATCATGTAATCATGAGTTGAACGACCATCATCAATTTACCTGATTACCTAGAAGATTCAAGATACAAAGGAGATTTTCAATATAATGTATACATTATAGCATGATCATCTACGTGTGGTGTTAAAGCATAACATACATCAATAAAAGACATTCATAAACATCATATCATCCATCTTAACATAAGAACATAATATCATTAGACATATGTTTCCCCTTGGCATTCACAATCTTTCTTTTCATCATCACGTTATTTCTTAATGTTACTTTATAATCCTTTGGGTATAACTTATTATATTATCTTTTTTTATCTCTCTTTATTCATCATATGATACTTTAGAGTAATTTATATACTTCACTTTTGAACCATCTTTATCATATGATATTCTTTGATATTAATGTAATTGACGAACATCACGATCAACAGTCGCATCTGCGAGATAGGTCTTGAAGACACTATGCTTCATGTCTCAGTAATGAACATCTTTACGCTTATCTTAGTGTAAATTTTTAAAATTCACTGTGTATTCTTCCTAATAGATTTAGAAATTCACAACATTGCATAAGAATTCTTACTTCCTTGGTATGTCAATAGACATAAAAGTGAAAAACATTACTCTATTCTCATTGTTATATCATTTATACTACACAAATTATACACGTCAGATGGTGTAACAATAAAGACAAATTGGTGTTTGAGTTGTATTCAAGAGATATCTCTTGTAAGTTATTGCAACACAAGACGTGGACCAAATGTACTAATGACTAGTCTTATATGAATACAATATGAAAGAGATCATGAGTTTATATGTACCTATATAGTTTTCAATATGTGTAATCAAAGGCTTAAAATTAACGGAGTATTTATTGATAGATTTGGAAGTTAGCATGATATAGGGAAATAATGATTTAAGATTAAGAACTAAGGGTATAAAAGTGTAAACAAATATCTTGATGAATATGACAAGTACTATATTATATTATTTTGTTTTGCAATTCACAAAGTTAACATCATATTCTCTCATAAAAATAATGTAACAATTAATTCATGATCGATAAGCCCGCTAGAATATGTGTTCTTAATTTCAATTTGTAAAGATGACAACAATTCTTCCAATATAAGGGAAAAATGTCCATAAACGTAAGTGGATCCACATCAAATGAAGCCCAAATTAGATCTTCAATTTTGTATGATCTTTTAGGGGGTGGGGTGTGACTACTATAGCCATCATGCGCAATATTGCAAGACCCCACCTAATCCATTCAGATTGATTAACGAGTATTATCGGATCAAGTCAAACGGACTTATTGGATTGAATAATATAAATCAACAAAAAAGAATAAACTAAGGGTGCATTCATTGCATTGAACATTACCTAGCAATGCAAATTGCCTCCCAGAAAAATTATCAATTGTTAAATTATCAGCAATGTATATTACTTTGTTTAGTATTCATAAGTAATCTATATGACAATCCATATTAGTTATTTATAAGAAAATACAGATTTATGAGTTAATATACAATTTTTATCAATGTACCACTAATCAAAAGAATTATGTTTAGATATATAAATTATTTTTAACTTCGTAAATTTAAATCACAAATATATATGATCACCCATAAAATTAAAATTTATAAAATAATTAAACAATTTTTAAAATATGATAACAATATATCCATAATAATTATAATATTTATTTGATTAATTTTATAATTTATTTAATTATTATTATTATAATTTATTCAATGTGTTTTAGAATTTATTTAAATAAAATTGTAAAGGACAAATGCGAAAAGTAAAATTTAAAAGATTACAACCAGGTGGTAATGTGAATTGCCTACTCTCTCATAGACAATTTACATTATCACTTCATAAGCAACATGAATTGTCTAGACAATGTAGATTACCCATTACCTATCACAAGTGAATAAAATAATGTGATGGATCCAAGTAATTTAATACTACATTACTCCTATGGGGAAAAGCCTCTAAGGAATTGTTGTAATGTTGTAAGTATATATTGTGGGCAAAACATATATAATGGGTATAGTACAAACATTAAGTATATAATTAAATATAACGAAGTAAAATAACGTAATAAAATAAGCATAAAATGCAGTGTACTATTAATATGATGTACGCATGATCAATGGGAACCAAATATAGTTTCATTAATTATGTCATTATTAATAAAATATTTTGCTAAATAAAGAAAAAAATTCTTCATAGTTATAAACAAAATAATATCGATAAAATCTTATACATATGACCGAGCAGGAAAGAAAAAAAATTTGAGCATAAATTTCAAATAAAAGTATATATTTTTTATTATTTTTTCGAGATTAACTCACTTTAGATTAAGTTATCGAGTTTGATCAGACGAGTCAATCTCGTGGCGAAGTTTTTTTTTTTCGGTTGCCACCTCAATTGTCCGGGAAGCGACGCCGATCGTTCAACTCAGTTGGCATTAAGAGTTATGAGCACTAATTATGAGTTAAAGTCTCGAAGCATAAATTTCAAATAAAAAAATATTTTTTTATTATTTTTTCGAGATTAACTCACTTTAGATCAAGTTATCGAATTTGATCAGGCGAGTCAATTTCGTGGCAAATTTTTTTTTCGGTTGCCACCTCAGTTGTCCGGGAAGCGGTGCCAATCGTCCAACCTAAGAATTATGCGCAATAGTTATGGATTGGAGTCTCGGTCTCTGATGTCGTCCCGAATAATATGCCTAATAAGTGAGACTTTCGATAGAAATTTTCTGCATCTATAAAGGTTCAAATACGAGGAGGTGCTATCCACTCCACCCAACTCTTATTAGTTGGGTCTCGTGGCGAAGTTGAACCGTGTCGCTAAAACGTTCGACTCCGGTCCGCCCATACGACGACAAGAGCGAAGCCACCCGTGATAGCGAGAGCAGCAATGAGCTTGGCGCTCTTACAGAGCTACTCCTTCCACTACGAGATCGACTCTAGCGACGAGCGAGACGTGTACTACGACAAAGAGTGCGTCGATGGTGACCATCGGGGCCGCGATTCCTTCGCAGGATGCTTGAAGGCAGCCGCTGTCGAATTGGAACGTTGCCGGGATCCCTCCGCGTTCGATGCCTTCAATGAGGTTTCTGTCGTCTCTGCCGTTCCGTTCGATGCCTTCAATGTTGATAGGGCTATCGGGCATTCAAATGTGATTTTTTTCTCCTTTGTTGTCGAACAGAACGCACGGACCGCCGGACTTCCTTAACAACATGGCGACAGCGCCGGAAGAGACCGCGAAGCCCTAGGGGTGCTCGACCGTTGGGCTGAGCGAGATCGTTCCAGGAGGGAGAAGAATGATCTCTTTTCCGGTAAGCGGACCCTAGAAAAAAGTTGCCCTTTTGATGTTTCGGAGAATTTGCTACCCTAGGACATAAAGTTGCGTTCTTGGGATATATTCTAGTTTCTATTGCTATTAATTTGTCTCTGCACTTGGCCTGAAATTTTCGTCTGATGGGACATCTTCTGGGAATAAAAATAGTGAAGTTTATTGCAGAATAGGAAAGCCCGAAGGCTTTTCCCGTCCCTGGTAAGTGAGATAACAACCATCTCTCCTTTTATCACATTTACATTGCTTCATTTCACATTGATGAAAGATTACGAGTTAATTAAACATCAAGTTCATAACTTTTTTCAAATTTCGCATATATTTATATCTTGTGAAGCTTTGAATTTTCTTCAATAAATATTAAAAAAATGATTATATAATATTGGATACGATATTAGTTTACATACAAAAATAGAACTCAATTTTGGTTTAAGTTAATGAATTTATTTTATAAGCTGAATGATAGTTAATAAATAAAATAATAATTGTTTATTATTTAAGATAATATAAAAATAATTTAATGAATAATATATACATTAAAAGTAATTAATTATATTTTATTATTTGAAATATAATAAACAATTGAAAGAAAAAAAAGCAAAACACAATCGGAAGTTCTCGCTCTTTCGTTCTCCACAAAGGAGAACTTCGATCACGTGACCAAAACTTTCTAGTCACATAAGACGGTTGGCAGAACTTGGGCAAGTTCTGCCAACCAAATGTAGCGTTGAAGATTAACAACTTCTAATGTTAACAACACTTGAAGGATCGCCATCAATTTGGACCACAGTGATGATCCTCCATAATCCATTCATCATCGAAGGAAAAGTCATCCACGTTGTCATTAAATGTCTTTCTAATTTATTTTCTCAAGAACAATTGTGAATTTGTCATCACATGAACTACATCATTCATAGTTTTTTGTTCCAAACAGCCCCATCTTCTGGGTATGAACTTACATGGAGTAAATAAACAATTAACAAGTGGTCTAAAAGAATAACTGAAAATTCAATAAGTAATGTGGCTTCAACAAATTTACCCTCTTAAAAGGGCTCCAGTTACATCCACATCTAGAAGAGCTACATGTTAGTATAGAATTCTAATGGCAAACTTTTTAAGCTCGGTATGTTCAAAGCCATATGAATTCCACAAGTTGGATGTTTAGTGTGAAATGCGTTTTTTGTCATGTTATCTTAAAATCTTACCGTCTAACAATCTTAGCAAAAATTTCATCATTCTAAACCATCTTTTGCAAACACTCTTATAATCCTTAGGATTATATTCGAATTGAGGTTAGAGGAAGTATGCCACATCATGCAAAAGCTTATGAAGTTTGTCCCATTAATTATAAATTATATTTCTCATCGGCTAATACAGAAAAAATCAGCTAAAAAAACTTTTTTCCTTGCTGAAGTAAGACAAAAGTATGAAATGAATAACATGAATTATATAATGTACCATTTTTTTAGAGATAGTGTTCCATTTTTTCAGTCCATCGAATGCTTGTTGAATCTTCTTTTTGGTCCAACCCATTTCTTCATAAATGAAACCCATGGCTTGTTTTTCTTTAGAATCAACAAAACAAAGCAACTCAATTAAAGGAAAAGCAACTTTTAAGCAGTATTTTTGCAACATCGACTGTCCAATGCAACCTCCATTGTACAATGCAACCTTAATATATTTACTGTCCTTTGTTCTTTTTGGAATCAACTAGCATTTCCTGCATTTGAAGTAAACATCCTTATCAGTGCACCTGTCTTATCTTGTAAGCAACCTAAAGCAAGATGTGAAGTTGCCAAACAATTGATAGCTGGCCAAATTAAATCTTTACTTTCGGTGAAGTATTGCAACATCACAATAAGTGAGGTCTTTGAATAGGCAACTTAAAGAAAGATACGGAGTTATAATTTTTTTCCTTTCGTAATTGTTTCTTTGTTGAGATTCAACTTCTTTTGACTTGAGATTTATGGTCTGAAGAACGTGGAAATGTAAAGTAGGGCATTGAAGCAAAATGCATTGTGCATGGCGTAGCCCCCCTGGCCGGTTGGACCTCCGACCATTTTTTATCGCAGGCGTGCCCATCGATGTGTATGGTGTAGCCCAGCTGCGTCTGCTACTCGGAGGACCTCCTCATCGTTGTATCCCGACAGAAGGTGGCAGCCCTGCAGCGAAGGATTGACCTCCTGGACAGTGCACTCTGTTGGTGGTGGCGAGGCCGAATGGTGGCAATGAAGCTGGTCAGGGTTGCTGGTCATGGAGGTCTCAATACCATCCATCGGTGGGACAGTCACCGGTGAGCTTAAGGGGGCAGTCCTCAGCGACGGCCGGGGTGAGTTGTGTGGCGAGAGCAGTGGCGACGGCGTGGAAATGCGTTGGCGCCTGCGATGGAGATTGTGGGGGAGGGGGGGGGGGACTTGGCGAAGAAGAGGGAGAGATGTCGCTGACTAATTTCCGGTGGGTTGGCGTCCATTGTGAGGAGAGAGGCAAGCAGTCGAAACTTGTACCCAGGGGCTGGGACTGTGGCAGCTCCGATCGGGCTCAGGCGTGTTGGTTGCCAGGTGTGACGTGCGGTGCACCCTCAGTGAATGCATCACAGCCGGGAGACATATCCACTGGGTTGATGTGGTCGGATCGGGAGCCGCGTGGAGCAGCCTCTGTGGAGGCGTCATGGCTGTGAGTTTTGTCCCCTGAGCTGGAGTCACGGTCGATCGCCACAGTCCGTTTGTCATGGCCGTGCAGTACGTCCCCTGAAATGGTGTCACAGCCGTTCGCCACTGCCCTATTGTCATGTCCGTACTGTCTTTCCCCTGAGGTGGTGTCATGGCCGTTCGCCATAGCTCCTTCGTCGATGTTACCGTCGTGTCGCACGCCCCTTGTGCGCGGCGCGCCCCTCATCCTGCTGTCATGGCCGTACGATGTGCCCCCAGAATGACTGGTACGACCGTGTGGCCGGTGTGAATGGCCGAGTGGGCTGTTCTGACGCGATGACGCCCCCTCCGTATGTGGGTCGCGAACAAGCAACGTACTGTCTGGGCGGCGGGAACGGCCGCGCGACTTGCCCGTGGTACGGGCGTTACCCCCTAGTGACCCTTCCACCGTACGGGTGTGATGTTCGTGCGACACGTCCTGTACTGGATTCGCCGTGCCAACATCACCAGTTCCCGGTGGTGTCGCCGATTGCGCCGTTTGGGTCCGTGGCGTCTGTTCCAGACCGGCGGCGACCTCGGCCCATGAGGTGGCACACAAAACGGTTTGCAGCTGCAGGAGGAAATTTCCTGCTCCGGCGTTAAGGATCAAGGCATCGGAAAGGTGCAGTCCGGCCGAACATCGATCTCAACCGTGGTGGTTGACAGGTCCGGTGATCCAGGGCTGGCAGGCCGTGGATGTCTACATAGAAGTGATTTCCCGGTGGCACGATCGTCGCACCATCCTCGATCTTCCACGGTCGCCATTTGATCGAGGAGTGGGATGGGATGCTCATCGGCGATGATAGCAGACATTCGCGTTGTTGAGGTGATCCAGGGATGGCCAGCCACATTCCGGGTGAAATCCTGCTGAGGTGGAATGGCGGCGACTCGCCAATGTTGGTGATGATCGCCATACGGAGCAGGGCCAGTTCCGGGGGGAACCCGTGATCTCGCCGACTACGCATCCCATGAGGAAATCAGGAGCTCGTTGGATGTCCGGCGACCATGGTACGTCCAGGTATGTGGGTGGGGGTACAGCCGTAACAGGGGGGTTGTCCTGTGGTGTTGCCGGCGGCCTGTTATTTAATGGGCAGGCCAGCCTCTGGTGACCTTTACCCCTGCATTGGAGACAGCGCAGCGGGCCCTGGCTGTGACGAGCGAGGTCACCACCTTCCAGACATCTATAGCATTGTATCGTCGGCCGACGACATCTGCGATTTCGGGTGTCTCCATGTCGAGTGACGGTTATCCAACCATCAGCACCGTTCTGCATCCTGCGTCGCATGATGAACGCGGCGGGCGGCTTTTCACTCCCCAGTCGTGAAACTCCGGCGACACAACGACCACCAGCGAGGGAAAGGGAGAGGGGAGATTCCCGTCACCTTTCACTGCGAGAGGTTACGAGGATCCCTCCGCTCCCTCTCGCAGTCATCGGAGAAGGCGGGCTGCGAACGCCGGGAGCACATGGAAACCTGCCAAGTGAGCACACCCAACTTGGCAAAGGTCCTGGTGGGGGTGAAAATAAGCAGAGAAGGATTGGAGAGAGAGAGGGGGAGGGAGGCAGCTGGTGGTGAGATGGAAGCAGAGAGTGATTGTGGGGGTGACAGAGTGATGCAAGGCGAACGGGGGAGGAAGGGCGGGTTGACGTTGGGCAGCGAGACGTCAGAGAGGTAGTCTGTTGCAGCAGAGGTGAAGAGAGAAGGGAGAGTCGTGTATCAGGGGAGAGGGCTGTGAGAGGGAGAGGTGGCGCCGGAGAGGAAGTTGGGGAGGTGGCGTCGGGGAGTAAGTTGGAGCTCAGGCGGCTCCAGCTTGCCAGCACAACGTCTGAAGAATAAAGTGGAGTGTGGCAGGAGGAGGCAAACCTGAAAAAGCAGACCTGAGGAAACACATCATTGTAGATGCAGCCAGATGTGTTTGCCGGATGCGGAAGAGTCGCCGTGGTCTTGGGTCACCGGCGATGATGAGGGGTACCGCCGGGAAGGCCCCCGGCGATGGGCGCCCATTGTGCCCTACTCGGTCGCTCTACTCAGTGCCAGATTCCGCTCCAATCGTATGCCGCCAGATGTGTTCACCAGAGGCGGAAGAATTGCCGTGGTCTTGGGTCGCCGGCGATGGTGGGGGTGGGGGGGTACCGCCAGGAAGGCCCCCGGCGATGGATGCCCTTTGTGCCCTACTTGGTCGCTCTACTCAGTGCAAACCACCAAAGCGTCCGCGGCAGTGCGCCAGCGGCGCAAGAAGGTCACCACGCTTGCCACCCCTAACCTCTCACATCCAAAAATGATCACCCCCCACCCAACACACTTTAACTCAAGCTTATTCCCAGTCCTAATTGGTTGTTTAGCAATATATAATCAACGTTCCAAAAACAAAATCACAGATGTTCACCTTGATATCCATTACGAATTCCATAACAATCCAAATCGTTAAACAAAAGGTATTAACAGAAAAATAAAATCAATGGCAATGCAGCTCGGTTAGCTTCTCTGCTTCGCTTCCACACAGTAATGGTTGAACTCCCCTAAAGAAAGAAAGAAAGAAGAAGAGGGGAAAAGAGAGAGGAATGTAGCAGCCACCTTCTCTAGGGTCTCTCCACTTCTTCTCTAGTCATTTTGTCTTTTATGCGCTCCTGTCCCCTTAGGAACCTTGCTAAAGCTGCAAAAAGAGAATATGCAGTTGCAAGATAGTGTTTTTGTCCTTTAGAGTCAGTTTCTGTTGGGAGAGAAGAAATGGGGCCATCTGCCAAAATGCCCCATGTAGCATCCTTCTAATTGTCGTTGCTTTTCTCCCTTGTCATCAAAACATCTCTACCCCATGAGACTTCAATGATGTTCCTTTTTTTTAGAACTTCAATGATGTTTCAAACTCTTGCAAATGCACAAAAAAATATAGAAAATGGTAGTTATTTGCAATAAAAGATCAAAATTTGCATAAATTATAAAAATAAAGTAGAGAAATTAAAAAATCGAGCAATTCATGAATTAAGTCCATAAACATGCAACTAAGGCATGCAAATTGGGGCAAAATGCATGATTGATATAGCTTAAATATGTATAATTTTCTTTATATCATCTTTCTTAGTCTTTCAACATCAAATCAATACAAGGGGCAGCACAATATGTCCAATAAATTATCTTTCTCTTTTCCATTAGCATTTATCCAACTATTTTGTGATTTCTTGCCATGAAAACTTGGATAACATTGTGTTTGCCAACTTCTTCTATAACCCCATTAATCATCTCAAATTTTTTATCTGCAGTTTTGCAAATATTGGATGCACCAATGGACTCCAAAAAAGTTGTTCTAGGACTTTACCAAGAAAGTGGTTGTGATCATTCTTTTGTCCGTCCAACCATCAATCATATCATGCAATAAACTTTCCTCCACTCAGCATTGTGCTCGTTTATGGCTTCTTTAGCTAACTTAAATTCTTTCTTCAAATACATGATACGAATTTCATGATATGATAGTGGTTAAAAACCCATGCCATGACATGAAGTCAACTCAAACATATTATGAAATTCAATATTATGAGATCTGATGTTCTTGCAGTGTTAAAGGAATTGGATTATTGTAGAAAAATCTAGCAATTGCTTGGCATGCCTTCTCCCTTGTTTCTTTTTTTTTTAGTTCATTCATGGTAAATTGGTTACACGTCATTTTGAAAATATTTGATATCGTGCTGTGCTCAAATTCTTTTCTTTTTTTTCAGCAATTGTGCACAATTTCATATTTTCTCTCTTTCTTCATCTCTTCGTTAATTGCAACTCAGTTGTTCTTGCATCTTGTACACAATTCTGAACATTTTATTTTGAATATTTTCAGGAACATGTGAAAAACCTCCAACATTCTTTGGAGCGCTACATGTCGCTTCAAACGTTAAACACCTTGTAAAACTTTTTTCCCCAAAGTATTTGCACTTAAGCTTTCTATTGCCCCACCATCTCATACCCATGGCTCCAAAACCAGGATCACTTATATTTCTTGGAGCATTTTCCTTAACACTTGTCCACTCATGGGCACGTTTGAACTCCTTGTTTGAGTTTGAGTACTAGAAGGACACATCACCACCAGGAGGTTCGGGACGAGCAGCAGTAGAAGGCATAAATCCTGGCACCTAATTTACTTACAGACAATAATTCAATATTATTCATGAAATCAAATAATCTATGACTTAATAAGTGATACTAATTAATAAATTGACAATACATTATATCAAACAGGATTAGCAACTTTAATAATACCCTAAAAAGGCATCTGCTTTTGAGTAAAAAAGTTTAACAAAAGCATCACAGAAGAGGAATGGGAGAGGAGAGAACAATAGCAGTGAGGCGGCGGCAGCAACAGCATTGAACGGTGGAGGGGAAAGGGCGAAGGGCAGCGGTAATGGAGGAATACTAATTGTTGTTTGGCCTTGAGGGAATTAATGGTTAGGGCGCAGAACCCATATCATAAAAAGGTAAAAAAAGAAAAGGTTGACATGGCAGCACGCTGTGTCAACTGCTTCTACGAATCCATTATGTGATTCACGTGCTGGTCGGAAGCGAGTTGGAGACCTATTCAACTTGGTTTTCCTTGGTAAGATCGTGAATTCACTTGATTCTATTGAGTTGAATCGTGAGTTTGACAACATTGGTTGCAAGTAATAAATGATGCCTTTTAACTTCTGAAAGATGGAAAACACAGCATTAATAAATGTTTATGTAGTAGAAATTGTGGTTCTTCTAAGGTTTTTTGCTCTATATGTTCTTTTTGAGGTCTTAAGGCTTAAATATTTTTCTTCCCCAAAAGTCGATGTATTTTTTTTTTTGAGAAGTCAATGTATTTTTTGTGCAATATGATCTTACTTTTGCGATGTGGAGTTCCTAAAAGATACTCTCATAACCGTGGTATGGTTTGCCCAATCTGTGGTCATCGTCCTACTGTTGATCAGGCAAAAGAGCCTGAGAAAAAGAAAGGTTTGACGGTTAAGGATAAAGAGAAATCAAGGGGTTGAAGGGACAGTCAATTGGTGCCACTTGGAAGACAGATAAAGATGCAATTGCGACGGTTAAGACATTTCAGCTGTTAGACACTGATTCTGTAAACCTTCTGGAATTCGATTCACAAAATCTACACTCCAAGCTTCATGTGTGTGATTATGCTATTATCATCATTCTTCGTTTCATATCACTATACATTTTGGGAACTGAAGAGGTCGGGTTGCTAATTTACCAGTGCATTTGTGTAATGTTAAGGGCTGACAGATTACCGGGCTAACACGTTGTCTGGAAGTAGGATGGCCATGCTAAGGGCTAGAAGTTTACAGCAACATCTGAAAGTAAATTCTGAATTCTGAGTTGTTGACAATCCTCATAGTGTGCAGGTCAAATGTAACCAAAAGTCTGCTACACTTTCCTTTTTTTTTTGTTGTGGTTGTCGATAGTTCACCATCAATAAAACAACAAAGATCTTGTATGAATACTCCGATGAGAAGCCTTGTTCTTCAATTTGTTATATGATTAGTTGCTCATACACAATACATATACTATATTCTGATTTTGTTTCGGATTTATTTCTGTCATTTGTGTTCATAGTTCTGAGTACCTTTGACTATTTGTGGAAGAAAATATTAGGTAAGAATGCAATTGCCAATTGGTAGAAACCATGCATTCTCAGAACTTATGAATGCATATAAACATACGAATGCCAGGCAATAGAACGTTTTTTAACATGAGGTTAAAGAACTTTCAAATCCTACCTTGTCAACGAAGGTATCTTCCTTGTCTATCGAGTAGCAAACGGATAAATTTAATTTAACATCGCAAAAGACGACCCCAACAAAAAGCACAAGGACATCAAGTTGCAGTTTCTTATTGTCTATTATATATTCTGGCATAGATCTGGATGATTTCGCGTGTCAAATTTCAATATAATTTATTTTATTGTCACTGAATCTCCGAAAGATCCAATGATAGTTTTTGCATTAAGATCGAACATGATATCATTTAGATTTAGATTCTTCGAGGCCTCATGACGAATGGATATCTGCAAAACAGTTTCTAGAAAACAACGCATGTCCAAAATTCATAGCATCACTGGAAAAATTAAAAAGGCACATCCCATCAGCCATGTTAATACCCCATAAATATATGTGTGACATTTCCAATGTAAAAAACAAGGCAGAAAAATCCACCAATTTCATACAGAAACTTCCATGCTTGATGCCCAAAGGAGAAAAAAATATTACTGAAAATAAGTTGTTTACATTCCCAGATGCTTCACTGCTGATCAGAATGGTCAAATAGCTGAGTGCTTCTCAACGGATGCGTCGTCCCACTATTTCTGGAGATTCCTCATTCTGTTCCTTGGAGTGTTCAATTTTGGTATACTTTTAACAGCTCCTCCATTGGAACAAGAGTTAACAACTTTAACAGCTAGCCAGCATCTGAATGCCTTACACATAGCTCAAAACCAAACAAGAATGCATGCACATGCCCACTGACTGAGCAGCCCTCCACCTCCTCCTCCAAGCCCTTTTCCTGGAAAACAAACAACAGTAGGCCCATTAATTCCTCCATGGAGACATTTCGTCCCCATTGCAGTGCAAATGGCGTGTCAGGACACAATACAGGCAGCCATGTGACGGGAATGTGGCATACATAATTGAAAACCCTCATGTATACACAAGGAGTGCACTCTAGAAGAGTTTAATCATCCAAGAGTCGGACTAAAACCATATACTATCTATCTATTCATGCTTTCTTCGAAATAAATTCTCAGTTATATGTGTTGTAGAAGGGGGAGAGAGAGAAGGGAAAAAAATTTCCGTAAGTTTTCAAATATGGTGCCAAATGATTTGCTGGTTCCATTGCTTTCAGGGGGGTCGTCAGGATGCTGAGAGCTTGATGGGTTGATGATTGGTGAAGATGCAACTATTGCTCTGCTGCTGCTGCATTGAGGAAGGAAGCCATCTGCTACCAATAATGAGGCCAAGCGTGGGTTTAGTTTATTTGAGCTTAGGCACCAATGATGGGATGAATGGAGTGGCCACCATCTTTACACGCAGGAAAAAGGAAAGAGAAAGAGGAGTAAGATGGGCATATGGATGCATGTTAACGTCCCCATTGGGGTGAAGGAGTCCCTCAAAGGCATCCTACAGGCCAGGTGTTGAAGTGGAGTCCAACTCCTCCCCCAACCATAGATTCCCCCATATACACACATTCACTCACCTTTTACTCACAGACCTACCTTAAAAAGGGATACTGGAGCCTGGAGGTCTCTATTTATATTTTTTGGACAAAAACAATTAATGTGTACAAGCATCCATTTTATAATGCTGAGATTCCAATTTCCCTTTTGATGTGGGACTGATAGAGATTTAAGGTGACCAATGGTGGATGTCTCTTTTATATTCTCTTTTCAGTAAAGCCACATTAGTCAGGAATGCAGGTGTCAAATAACAGTGATCCTTCAACTTTTCTTACAGGGAAGAAAAAATATCAGTTCTTTATGGTATAGAGGAGGACCTAGAAATCATGCAACCATTGGGCTTGCCAATGTTGGCATATTCCTCCTCTTCCCAAGCTTTAGGTGTAAAGTATCCTTAATCAAAACTGCATGGCTTCCCTTCCCTGATTGCACCCTATGATGGATGCAGCCAATATTTTAACGGCAAGGGATCTTTTCTTGTACAATTGAGTTGGAGATCTCAAGGACAATGATCTTAGTATTTTAATTCTTTAACAGTCTTTATTTTATGACTCTCCTTTGTTTAGCAAAGCCTTAATATACATAACCTTTGGTCTGAATAAAGGATATAGAAAGCACATGTGGAGAGGGGCCAAAGGAGTCGGCCACAGGTTTAGCCAGCAAAAGGAGTGTGCTACTGGTGCTGCAAATTATCTTGACAGTTCTTTTGAGAGTGCAGAGTGAATAGTTGTGGATTTGATAATTTTCAGGCAATTCATTAATTTTTTTTTTCAAGCAACTAATTAATGACAGTCCAATTATTCTAAAGCAACAAAAGCTTACAATCTTTTTGATGGTTGCATAATTAATTATATGAAGCAACTTGTAGAGTTTTATAAGTTGAACAATTAGATGGTGCTCAAAACACTGAAAAGTTGCATGAGTGAAGTAAAATATCTCCCAAATGAGTTATGCATGTGGGTTGAGTTTAAAGATGAGAAAGGTATAGTTGTTGATTGGTGTTAATGCATACATACAGAAGTCTATTTATTGGGACCCAAGTTTTTCTAAGAGTAGCCCCCCTGAATTCTTCTAATGTAAAGATCATTAGAAAAGATGGAAGCTAAAGGACCACCTGCAGGAAGTGCCACAGCTATCACAAATTATTAGTCTCAACCTGTACTCTACAATGGATTGGACAATCCACTATCTGAAACTTGTTTTCCAGGATTCCAAATCTCATGCTATTAGTCTGAAACCAATCATAAGAGACTGCAGGTGGTACCTTGTGGACAAACGAGTGTTTAATTTATGACAGAAAAAGAATATATATTCATGTTTTTGAGAGAGTTTTATGATAGACGTGGTAAGAGGACTTTCTTGCTGGTTCTGTAAGATACAGTATTAATTAACTACAATCAAGGTTCGGATAGTACAAAGTTTCAGCCACTCATTAGACAGATCCTTCAATTCTTGGATACCAACCCGGCCGACAGAGTCTACCTGTACGGGTCTGATATCTGGATATTATACTGGAAACTCTTGGACTAAGAAATTGAGTTGTGGCATTGGAACATGGAGAGGAACTTGATAAAATACACTCCATCACATCTTTATCTGCATTATCATACTGAAGATTCCCTGTTTTAAGTAGAGGATTAAACTAGAGTCAATGCCAGCTTGCAGTTGAGATGCATGCAATTATTCATTTACTTACTGATTAATGCATAGTGTTCGGGAATTAGTGAGAACAAATTGACCCACAACTGGTACATGCCATATGTCATATTTGGAAACCAGAGTCAGTAAAATAACATGCAAAAGAAGGTATTGATAATTTAATTAAACTCCCCCGGAGTCCCAGACCACCTGCAGGTCTGCTAGAAACTGCTGACCCTGCGAGGAAATCAAAGGTCAGGTTATTGGTTGCTCACTTGAAGACAAGGTACAGCCACGTAAACAATTTAACATTAGGCTTGTGTCCCTGTGTGAGAACATGCATCTCCTTGGGTTTATCCGTAACCCCACAAATGATTTAACAATAAAAGGACTCTGTACTCGCTTGTCACATTGTTTCCCTTCCAAGAGTAGGTGCTTGATTGAGATTAATCAGCAGCTTTCATGTTACAGATCTTTCCCCTACCAACACTGGAGCGCCATCAATGCTTTTGTAAATTTCATCCTATTCATTCAGAACGACAAGGACTGCACTGAGAGAGACAAAAAGGAAATTACAAACAATTGGCTTTTTTCTCATTTCTTCATTAAAATTGTACATAGAACTAATTACAAGCTTCTTTTGTATGGGCATGAAAGCTGATTTGCGACATCTTTCAAGCCCACTGACGAGAGCAAAAAAAAAAAAAAAGGTGGAAAAACAAAAACACTGAGCTCTTCCAGTGTCCATTTCATACCCTCGGGCGAGCCTTGAAGGGGGTAGGCGGCTTCCACTCCACCAATCGAAGTAGGAAGTCCATGACCTACAAGAGAGTACAAAGTTCCATATTTGAGAAAAACAGAAAAAAGGTGATGGGCTCTTATTATGAGAGATCCCAACAGCAAATTTAGAAAACAGTCTTCGACCAAGATTCAGCTTGCACTTACTTCAGAAGGCTCTCGGAGCGAATAAGATGCATTCGTCTCCTTCGGAAACTTGGAAACCAGAATGCCGAAACCTTGACCCCTACAGCGCAGAACCTGATACGCAAGGCATGCCGCATGAGAGACTTGAGCCACAGGGATGACAAAATTCACAGATTGTCGAAGTACGTTTAATCAAGAATCTCTCAGTTATATTACTAGTGAGCAATTTGCATACCTTGAATGCATCCTCGTCGGTGCGATCGTCGCCGATGTAAACAGGCACGACATCCTTGCAGTTGGCATATCCTAATAGGAACGGTGCTGTGATTAAGAATCAGAGGCCAACTAATGAAAACGATATGCAAAGCTTCATGTTTGTGCAGGTACTCGGCTTACCAAGCGACTCCAATAGGAACTCGAGGGCCTTGCCCTTATCCCATTTGATTGCGGGACGGATCTCTAGCACCTAAAAGTGGTGAACAGGATACAAAACCAAAACATAAGTCCCATTCATGTCGCATGCAACCTCCAGTGAGAAGACGAAAGAAGCACCGGTACCTTTCTTCCTTGGGTAAGTCGCAGCTTTGGGTACTCCTTCAGCACTGTCCTGACCAGCTCAGCCAATGCAGTCCATTTCTGAAGCAGAAGTTGCAGCAAGCTTAAACCCACATTTATGGAATGTAATAGGAAGTAGGTTTCCAATAGAACAGAAGAAGCAGAAGATGATGATGTTTTTGACTTTGTTCACCTTTTCGTCCACACATCTGAAGTGCACGGATGCGCAGAACTTATTGTTCTCCACTCTGGCGCCAGGGATCAATTTGGTCTTCTCCAGCAATGTTTTGTAGACCTGAAATGGGAAAGAAGAGGACAAGTTAGTACCAAGACAACCTTTATGAAGCCTAATTGCGGCTTCCTTGCTGGCGCTTTAAAGAAGCGCAGAGAGAGAGAGAGAGAGAGAGAGAGAGAGAGAGAGAGACCTCCTCAATCATGGGCAGGAACTCGTTAGCTGGTTGGAAAAGTTTTGCGGCCTGCATCAAACAACACGACATTCCGGAAAGATAAGCATCAGGGGCGTGTGACAAGTTTTAGTTGCAGGAAAACGACGCAAACGCCGCCTAATGTTCTATGGATGTGGAGTACTGGACACACCTGAGCCTTCTTGCATTGGTGGCCCCTGGAAGGAGCTCTGATGTCCATGCCATGGCTGCCGGCATAGAACAACTCAGGCAACTGCACAAAGTCGTACACCTGGAAGCCGTGGCACAACATTAGAGCTTGCAGTGAGGCGTAGGACCGAGGATTAATGGCGTCGTAAATAAAGAAATATGGATGCCAAAATGTATACCTTATCGAGGCACCGACCGCTAACGATCGCAGTGGGGAAGCGGTGCGCAACTTCTTTCACTGCAGCTCTCATCTGTTACATTTGAATGAACAGGCACAGACTTGTAACTTAGGATCAAAGGATGGATAGGGAAGGAAACAGGGGAATATTTCTATCATAAAGTAGAATTTTTTATAGTCTTCTGTTCATTTGCTTAATGCTCATAGGCATTTCTTTGTAATTGGAAGGTGAAAGGAAAAAAAAAGGTTCAAATCTTTGTATTCGAACGTATTTGTTCAGATGTCGTTTTACTTAAAAAATGATCATTGACAGTGCAACCGAAAGAAACTCAAATGTTAGGAATATACATACATATGATATAATTTTCAGAATCATATTGTAGTACTGCATGTCAAGGAAACAGGGGGGGAGGGGGCAAAGAAGGGACACACACCGCTTCGGACATGAAGGCACAGTCCGGGTCGTCGACGATGGGTGACAGCGTGCCGTCGTAGTCCAGAAATATAGCAATCTGCTTCCCTCTGGTCCTGCTCATGATCTGATCGAACATGCTCAAGGCGGAAGGGTGCTCCATCTAATTAAAGAAAACAGAAAAGCTTAAGCCTTTTGAGGTCGGAAACCAATGCACATGAGGCACAGAGAGAGTAGGCGCGCGCGCGAGGGAGCTCACCATCCAAGCGGAGTGCTCGTCGAGGAAAGCGTCGCCGGAGGACGTGGCCGCCGCCAGGGCGGCCGCTGCCTTGGCATGAGTGGGGGATGAAGCCTTCATGGACTCCACCCACGTGCTAATCCTCACGCCCTCGGCGCAGAGATCCAGCTGTGGCAGGTACTTCTTCCCGCGGGCGATGCTGCCGCCGGCGGCGCTGCCTACGGCGGCGCACCCGGTGGCAGCGCGCGGCGGCGGGTAGGGGAACAGGGGCGATGAGGCGTCCATTGCGGCGCCCAACGAGATGGCCGCCACTGGCTCCGGCACGACGACATTTTGCTTCGTCATGTCGCCGGAACACGCAGAGGAGACTTGCTTCGGATTGGAAGGAGAAGAGCTCGAAGCTTTTCTGGTTCCGAAAATCCGAAATTGATGGCTCTGGCGAGGGATAAGAGAGGAGTCGTAGTGCGAATTGGCCAGGCGAGTTTGGTGTTGGAGAGGAGTCGAGAGGGGGAGTGTCATTTTATAGGCAAAAAAAATATAACAGCGCTCGTCGGGGGGGGGGGAGAGAGAGAGAGAGAGAGAGAGAGTTGGAGAGTGTGGAGAGTATCTAGTGGGGATGCGGTTCCCGTTTATAACTTCCTGGTCCCGCCGTATTCGACGTTGATCGAGCGAGCTCGACCGACCGGGTTCCGCACGTGCCGTCCCTTTGAGGCCCTCGTGGCTGCCACACGTGCTGCCCCCTCCCGGCTGCCACCAGTTTTTCTTATCTTTTTTTTTTAATCTTTACATAGATAATTTTTTTATATGCCCAGTAGTAAATATGAATTCTTGATGAATCAAACCTGTGTATCCATCTAAATTAAGGTACAGTTATAGATTTAATCTTTTATACGATTTCTTTGCGAATCAATTCTTAGAAAATTTTTTATATGTCACACTTATTTTTTTGTCATGTGTGGGGCGGTTTACATATTATTTTTTATATACTTTTTTTGATATTTTATTTTGTTAATAATTTAGGGGGTCGTTAATATATCAAAAGATAATTTACATCATACTACTTATTAAAATTAATATATTCATTATAAATTTTATGTTATTCAAAAGTTTATAACATTATAAAAAATAATAATGAATCTAATTGTTGTTGATTTCTTGAATTATTTCTTTAGCAGTTTCAATAATCTTATAAGTTATTAATAAAAATATATATTAAAAATAAAGAGAAGTGTGAGTAAGTTGTCATGCTTATTTTTTCCCTTAAGTTATTGTATATATGACATCACAAATATGTCACTTTGAATGTCTTTAATTGATCTAAATGTTCAATGTTAGAACATGTTCACAATGTACCTGTAAATTTGAATAAATAAATATTCATAAAAATGTTAAAAATGAAAAAAAAATGAAAATAACATTAACTAATTGAGAAAATAGGCAATGAATTTTCAAAATACTGAGTTTGATTGTGTGCCAGGTGGAGTCTGGTTTGAGTCAAATTTAAATTTGATCAGGTCATCAGGTGACGGTTGGTTCAGGTCATAAGATGACTCAATTAAACTTGAGATAATTTGCACCAACTTTGAGTCCACTCTCTCTCTCTTATTCTTCAACTTCTTTTGTGCATAATTAATCCTCCAACTTTAATTATTTCACATGCCTGATCCATTTCTAACAAAAAAAATTTCTTCAAATTATTGATTATATATATGGATAGATATTATATGTTATTTTTTTTGTTGGGATATTATATGTTATTATTATACTTATAAAAGTCAAGTTGGATGCAAATAACATGTGAATTGATAGTAATTCGCGCTAAAAAACTTCACAATCATCAATATTTTATAATTTTATTATACTCTATTATAATTTATTTACAAAAGTAATTGATTCAGAGGATGGAAACAATTTGGATAATTAGATATTCACGATCATAATTTGAAGATTTTTTTACCCATTAAAATAATAAATCGTGAAAAATAATTAAAGTTGAAGGAAATAACTATACAATACAAAGAAGTTCATGGAGAGAGAGGTATTGTGAGCAAAGTTATTCATGTTTCTTATTTATTTTGCACTTCTCCTGTATGAGAGATTTGGACATTTTTTAAAATGCTAATACTTTTTGGATGAACTTAATTCTAGGTAAAATTTTAGAGTTCCAAATGTCATTAAAATTCCAGGATATCAAAATCAGTTGTCCTTGAGAGAGAGAGAGAGAGAGAGAGAGTCTATATATGTATTTTTTTTAAAGGTGTTTCTCATCTATCAATACATATAAAGTATTAAACATAATTATATTCTAATTTACTTAGTCGATCAAACCATATTAACTTTCTGAAATGACTTACGTCTATGATCATACAAGGTACTTATCTGTCACGAGACACTACATAAATAGTGATTTTTTGGTTTATTGGCAGCAATGAAAGAAAATGATACCATAATGACTAGTTAACAAAACGACACTATTACTAGAAAACAGGCCGGGAGACATACATATAAGTCCACTTTCAATTGAATATTGCTTAATTTAGAAATGGATGCCTGAGAACTTCAATTATGATTTGACAACTAATCCAATAAATGCTTCCTAATTAATGAGCTTGAAGGCATGTTCTTAATTTGTACATACTTACCGTTACATCTATGCATGATTGGTGCTTCGTCCTCTTAGTTTAAGTACTTTGTTATATATAATATAATTTATTTGTGTATGTCGCCAACACAACATCTTTGTGCAACTTGTGTAAGTGTGGATGCCATGGGAATAGGGGAAAAGTCACAAGTGACCCCAGAGAGAGAGAGAGAGAGAGAGAGAGAGAGAGAGAGAGAGAGAGAGAGAGAGAGAGAGAGAGAGAGAGAGAGAGAGAGAGAGAGAGAGAGAGAGAGAGAGAGAGAGAGAGAGAGAGAGAATAAATTTGCTTGTTAAGAATTAATCTTGGCTGTTCCACACACCAAGTTCGCCTGTATAACCAAAATAATCTTAAACATGTTTAGTGCACACACCGTAATTATCAAGAAATTAAGATGCCAACTTGTACATTTTCTTTGGGCTCAATAAACAAAACCCGAGGCTTCATTAGATATAAAAATATGTAGCAATGTCAAAGCTTGGCGAGGAAACCATGCACACCGATAAGTGCCCCCATGTTGCATGAACCGATACGAACACAGATCGAGAAGTGCCATGCATGGTTCACAGCAAGTCTCGAAGTATAATATATTGCATGTTTTGAGCATACCTTCTTTATACGATAAACCAAGTTTCGAAGCATGCCGCTGTGAGAGAAGTAGCTAGGTTGGAATTATATATCATTACTTAAATGGTTGAATACATGCAGTGGTTCTTGGTGCACCTTTTAGTCTAAAATCATATGTAGTTTTTTTTAAAAAAACATAAATATCATATATAAGTATTAATAATTAACTATGTTATAACTCCTTTAATGTTGTTTAGAATGAGGAAAGGAGTCTGCAAAATATAGACAAAATATTTTTCTTAAAGGGATAATGACAATGTAACAGGTTTTTTCATATATAAAATATACTTATGAATCCATCATATATCACCGAAAAGAAATGAATCCATCATATGATGTACTAGAATGCTTTCATGATAAATATCATTTCATATATATACATACATATATATATATATATATATTATATATATATATATATAATATATATATATGTATGGCTCTGCAATGGAACAAAACCTTAATCAATTAGCTAATTTATATACTAACACTTAGTTAGATAACTGGTTGTAAGTTATGTAAAGATTCAAGCTTTGACGATATGTTAAGAACTTCGAATTGGATGAGTCAAAACCAATAGCCCTTTTGTACAATAGGATTAAGATAGAAAACTATCTCACTTAGATAATCTATCCAAGAGTTTATTTACTTATGTTTACAGTAAAATTTAGTCTTAAATGTTATTCTCTTGTCATTTCAACATCATCTTACAAAATGTATATTTATTTATTTCGAGCGGGGTGGGGTGGGGTGGGGTGGGATTGCATTCATCTATAATGGATGGCATGTCTCAATTAATGAAGCATCCATGGTAGAAAAATGGATTGAATTCAATTAGGAGCCTTGCTCCCATTAATGATGTGCTTTTGGAAGTTGGTTGACTTAAGTACTTTTTTTTCCTTGTAGAAGCTTTGCCTTGAGCGAGACATGCACCAATCTGAACTGAGACAGCCAGTACAAACAAGCAACTCTAAGTGCGGTTCTTGTCTGCCTCAAAAACCACTTCCAGCAGGTAATGTGGCAAAGAAGAGACGTCCATCACTCCACGCCCGGCCTGTCCTTCCAAGTGAGACTGTCTCCTACTAAGCCACCTGTCTCCCCCCTCTCTTCTTCTCCATTCGTCCCTTTTTGCGTTTGCGACTCCCCAAGCCACCACTTGCTGCAAGTCCCATTGCATCCTCCTGGACGGGCACGTCCTTCAATTCAGGTCTCTGAGCAACACACCCTCCATTTGGGGCTTCCTTCCTCCCTCGCACCACTACCTTTCTTTGGAAGTCCCATACCATAATGCTACCCCTTCCTTCCTCTTGTTTGTGTGTGTTCTTTGTTTCTTCCATCTACAGCTTTTTTTCCCCTGCAAGTTAGGAAACATTTTGACGTAAAGGTGGTGGAGATTGGACAGGACGGCTTTATGGTGGTGTGACAAACCAAACCTCTCCAGAAGTCCTTTGGTGCATCCACATTGTAAAGGCTGCGAACTCCGCTTGCTTGCTTTCCTCTAAAAGCTGACCGTTTCTTTGTTGTTTTGCATGCCATCCAACCATTTACGTATATAGCCACCGATCAATGGGCAAATGGCTATGAATCTACCCTCCATATGGTACTTTAGTGGAATGTTGCTGCTGCAGTCCATGCTGTCAATAAGAGGAAGAAAGGCATATGCACTCATGCATGCAGCTCCCACCCTTGAGGCACAGGGAGCCATTAACTGCCAAGACTCCTGCAGCCGGTTGGTTTTCAATCACTTCTTCAAGTTACCCATCAGTTAAAAGCCTGCTGAAAGTGGACACACAGTAGGGCTGCTGCAGCTTGGTTGTGAAATTGATGATTGTAACGTCGCCACTTGGCCTTTTCACTGCTTCCCCACAGTGACATATGGCAATTACATAATCAGTTGAGGGGCAGGGGCAGTCTGTATATCACCACTATGTAAATAGCTAGGGGGATCGATCATATGAACGACTTATAGGGCCACTGTTCATGAGAGTGGAAAATGAGCTGAACAAAAAGTTGGATGGAATGTGAGCCGAAACGCATGCATGATATAGAGTCTAGAGAAACATATAATTATGCGTGTTGCATGTATAGTAAGAATTATATGTGTCCACCTATATATATATTTTTTAAAAAGAAGAGATTACTCATCTATTAAATAAAAGAGAAGAGTTATCCCAGTACATATGAGGAGTTTCGAAGGTGAATCCTCCGTCCAAAAATAATTAGAGTTATGTTCTCGGCCAAAATTTACTAAGAAGTTGATTTGTTTCTCTAAATATATGTTTACATCTAAAATCTTGCAATTGTGAAGTAAGGTGCCATATATTCCTTATGGTGTTGAGTATTCGTCACGGACAATTGATGATCCGGTTAACGACCTGCGCAAGGGCAGCCGAGTCGGTGCCACATGCAATCTTCAAGTGTTCAAGCTGAGTGCAACTTTTAAGTCCCTATGCTTCCATTGTAAGAATCGATTCAACATCATCACAACCAAGCGCCCCTGCAGCAATAAGATCACCATTAGTTGAGCGAATAATAAAGCCAGCACGCCCACGCTGTCCAAGGCCGACAAAGGACTCATCCAAGTTGAGACATACCCAATACGGGGGCGGGGGCTTCCACTTGCCCCAGGTGAGGTCGCGGGGAGAAGAAGATGCCTCAGGTATAATATGTTTAACATATTCACTGTGCCCCGCCAGGGTCCTCTCAACACCATGGAAATGGGAGGACTGGAAATGGGTCTCGTTTCTCACGATCCAGATATTTCAAAGGCCAAAAGCAATGAACGACTAAAGGACAACTCTGAAGTGGTTATCCAAATCCGTGCCCTCATCATTCCAGTGGCCCTGATGCTAGAGATGTCGGTAACTGAAGTTGTAGTGGATAGTGTTGGAAATTAAGTTCCACAAGGAGTCGGCCACATGGCACTCAAAGAATAGATGCAAAATAGTTTCAACAGAGGTACCACACAAGACGCAAGTAGGGTTTATAGCAGGGTTGAAACGGGTGATAAGATATGAAGTGGGTAATCGATTATGCTTGAGTTTCCAAAGAAAGTGTTGATTTTTTTAGGAGCAAGGATTCTCCATATTCGAGTCCATGATTGCTCCTGGGTCGCAAGTGGTGGAGTATGCAAATAGTATGCTACATGGTCACTTCCATTCATTTCTATGTACATTTCAGATCAATTTAGCAGTCAACTTGGTTCAATCGATCAGACAATATAGTTATATAGCTTAAGTAGGTCTCCATATGCCGTACTGATCATGTATAATTTACTGTAGCAACAACACAATGGAAATGTCGGCTTTCACGTAAACTAGCAGACACTGCATATTCTTCTTTCCCGGTGAGAAGTACATGGTTAAACTTTAGCTTTAATTTAACTAGAAATGAGTGGCACAAAGTTTTAAATATCTTAAAGAAACAAGGTAATTTGATATCTTTTGGGCGCCTCTCAATCTACGAAAAGTCTCTGATGTCTCGACTATTAGCATCTAATTAATTAAAAATTAAAATAAAAAAGTGATAACTATATATATATATATAGTCAAAATGATGACTCTATTCGACTACTAGAACTATTTGTGATACAATTCTGACAATTGTGCCAACAATCTAGGTATTTTGTCATCAAACAATGTTATAGGTCTTTGTCTTCTAAGAAACTAATATTCACCTAAATATATTTGAATATGCACGATATCGATATTGGCGTAATTTTCTTTTTCGTAGTATAAATATAAGATCCAGTCAGAGTCATAGCAGGCGGCGATTGAATGGAAAGTATGGTCATTAGTGACTTCACGAACAAGAAAGGCGAGTCAGTGACACCATGGGTATTTATATAATCTGCATTTTCTTTAGAAAAGAAAGCACGTACAGGGGGAACATACAACTTAACTTATTTTGGAACCACAAACCAGTTTTTGGACACATGTACATATATAGATACAAACTTGCAATAGTATCTTAATCACGAGAAGGTATGTATGAACAGTATTCAAGTTGCCTTAGAATTTGAACACTAGTCATCCGTAGGCATGATTAATTAAACTAAGTTTGTAGTTTATTATTGGTAGTTCCTGAAACAGTTGCATGCATGCATGAGATTGGACAGGGATATAATATGTAATACAAATGAAAGCAATCCTAATTAGTCCCATCTCTCACGTGTTTAAAGTCTAACCTTTCTAGGCAAGTCTTCCATAATTTGTTCTCCACGTACAAAAAAATTCAATTATTAATCACCTTGTAGCTGTAAACAATCTGCATGCATGCAGCTAAACTTTAACCTCGTTCAACGGTCCAACAACCAATTAAATGCCGAAGCCCCCGCCTCATTTGACTTTAATCACCTCGATCGTCGTGAAATCAGTCCGACGTGTCGTGCTACGGTTGGAGGGCTCTAGATTCTTTCACGAAGGGGGAATCGACATGCGCTCGGCATGGATCATGTCAACGTGGCGTAAAATGATTGGTTGCATTAGGTTCTTGTGCGGGTGTGGGCCCACGTTCTTAATTAGGCGGCAAAGATTTCGCGCGGACAAAGAGGCAGGTCCGGATCGAGAGCGACCTATGGGTCAAGTCCAGGGTTTGGATTCGTGACTCCCCCCACTCAATCTCTCTCTGCCCCTTGAGATTAGGTTTAAGGGTCTCCTTCGTCTCAAAGCCGTGAACTAAAAGATTGAAGGCGATATCCACGACTCCATCCGACACACTCCATCATTTAATAGATATGAATGATAATAAATTTTAAATTGTAAATGATTTCAATTCTCAATGGAAAGGGTCGCCTTGTCTCAAAGCCAGGCATTAAAAGATTGAAGGTGATGTCCAATGAACTCCATCCGGCACACCATCATTTAATAGTTATTAATAAAATAAATTTTAAATTGTAAATGATATCAACGGAAAGGGTCACCTTGTCTCAAAGCCAGACATTAAAAGATTGAAGGTGATGTCCATGAACTCCATTCGGCACACCACTCCATCATTTAATAAATTAATTAATAATAACAAAATTTATATTGTAAAGGAGACTTAGATGTATGACAACAATATTTTAAAGCCATAAATCACTTTTTTGAAAACAAAGAATTAATTAGCACTTTCTTCAATTTTTCTTTAGTCTACTTCTCATATTTCGACACTTTTATTTTAAATCGTACGTGTAGTTTATACTTGTTTACACTCTTACGTTTTCCAAAATAGAAACTACAAGGAAGAAAATTTCTCTAATGAATTTACATAAAGTGCGACTAAATTTTCATAATTATTCTCAAACTTTACCTTATTTTTAACCGTCCTCAAACATTGCCTTGTAACGAAATCGTTCTCCAACAATTATATTTTTATGGTATAACCAATTTTTCAATATTCCTGCCTACTTGACGCACATTTAAAAAATAAAATTAATATAAAATAATATAATAATTAATAAAATTCTTTTGAAAAAGAGACATTGCCAACGACGGCAGGAGAGGCGGTGAGGTATGGCACCCCCTCCCTCACTTACGGCGGGGGGGGGGGGGGGGGGGGGGGGGTGGTGGGGGTGGGGTGGGGGCAGCTCTCCCCTCTTTCTAATGCAACGGTGGAGAGGGGCACCACTCCTTCCCTCTCTCCTCCAGCCTAGGATCGTGCCATCAGGCACCTGCTCTCTCATGTCGACCAAGTGTCCAAGCAGGGGAACCAGTTACAAATGTTCGTGCTTGGCCTCATCCACAAGGTCTTCCATGTCAACCTCGTAAAGAAGGGAAAGTACATCAAAATCATCATTGCGTCCTCAAAGCCCCCTCAACCGTCATGGCCTTCAAGCGCGTGGGCATTTTCGTATCATTGTCCTTCGCACCCTTCTACCATATGCAAGGATGTTGGCACCTATTGCCAGCTCCTCTCATAGAGCGACAACAATGTGAAACTCACCATGCTTGACCCCCTGAATGAGCCCATGTCTGCACATCGTGAGGTCATGGTGGAGTTGGTAATGGATGTGCTCAGAACGCGCTCGAGCCCAAAGGCCCCAAACCTTGACTTTAATATTACCACTTTGAACTAATCCGACTGAGAAACATAGACGAAGTGGTTCTCACACCCAAGAAAGAGGTTGTCAAGACACAACCCCGTGAACTTGAGAAGAATGGGGAGTACTGATAAATACTGGTGTAAGCCATCCATACTTGTGCTGTCAAGTTTCCAAAGGTTTGCGAGCACGATTGTTGATTTGTTGATGGATTTTCTCGGAAACAATAATGTGGCTTTGGTTGTTGATGCGATCCTCTTCTTGAGGGAGATTGTTGAGACCAACGCAAAGCTCAAGGTCTCTATCATCACTCGTCTGCTAGACAAGTTCTATTAGATTTGTGCCATAAGAGTCTGCTCCTGTGCTCTCTTTAGATTATCGACGAGTATTGCCTTTCCTTATCTCCTCCATGCACCCATATATATCTAAGACTCTCGCCGCCGCCCCGATGTTCTTCTTCCTCCTAGATCCCTGCATCTGGTCCCCTCTGATGGCATTCTTTCGATAAAAAATTAGAAGGAGAAGTTGTCCATTTTTTGGTCCGCTTCAACCAAGGCTCGTCGACAATGGCAAACGAGATCAAGGAGGTATTTGAAGGAAGCATCTCTAAGGCGAAGGTGGTCGATCTTAGGCGGGCAATCATGTTGCTTCTCAACCCCTCTCTTTGGCCACGAGCGAGAGAGGAGGCGCCGCCGTCACCCCTCTCTTGCCATCGTCGGCAAGGCCGCCGGAGGGAGAGGGAGAGGGAGAGGGAAAGGGGGAATGACCCTTTTTTTTAAAATATTTGTATTAATTGTTATAATACACTATTATTATTTTAGTACTATTTTATTATTATGCATTAAATTTCTTTTTTAAGGATGTGCCATGTAGGCAAGAATATAAAAAAAATCAACGATACCTGATCAAAAGAATAGTTGCTAAAATAAATTAATTTTTGAAGGATGATTTCATTATGCAGTAAAGTTCAAAAATAGAATTGGAAAGAGGGTAAAGTTCGAGTGCAGTTAGTAAAATTTAATCGATAAAGTGCACATTAACACTTTATTTATATGGGCGTGAGAAAAAATACTACATCAATTTAATAAGCATATCCGATAATAAAAATCAAATAGGAAAACTAAAATAGAATATGAATTTACATAAGAGTGGTTTAATTTGTAATTAAAGAAAATCAATCCACACAAATTATTCTCCACTCAAAGTATTGTAGGAGTCCATTTTTATTTATAAATTTGTATTTATATAATTAGTTCATTATCATGATATATAATAGTTTTTTATAATTTAATATTTTTCTATCACATTGCCCCCTCTATTTAGTTACAAAATTGAATATAATTTATCCTAGTTTCTATTTTTAAAAAAAACTAAAGTAATGATCCAAAAACTCATCCGAAAAATCTGTCCACTAGATGAAATTTTTTTCTTTTTAAAATGTGTTTAGGATGATTTTTAATTTAAAAAATTGACCCAAAATGTGCTAGATGATTTACTTCGATTGAGAAATCGGTCTGACTTGAAACTCTTAGCTCGTATTTATTTAAAAATGTATCTTATTAGTTAGAATCTAATTTAAGGTTTTTTAGCCTTATGTGTTTATGATTTTTACTTGTGTTTGCCGAACTTTGACAATGTAGTTTTCCTACAATGAGTGATAAGTGGTAATTGACTTCTTTATTACTTTAAATTGCTTCTCAAACATTTGGTGTGGTGAATTGTCAGTAAATCTTCCAATGGAAAAATAAGAACAATACTTAAACTTGCCATTTTCATTTTGTTGGGTCAAAAGACCAAGGACGCAGTGGGGTGCGAATAGGTGGATTATAAATTTTGATTTTGAAAAATATATCAAATACCTAAAATTTAACACGTAGTTTACAAAGGAAAAATACAAAGAAGATAAAGATGCAAACACAAAACTCAAAAGAAGAATACAAAGAAGATAAAGATGAAAAATAAGAGACATCACTCATGTACTTCATCTATCCCAACTCTCTTTATTTTATAGTTAAGCACAATAACAAGAAAATGAAGGAGAAAAGAAGAATACAACTAGGACTGAAAGTGCTTCAAATTCTATAAGTAATTAAGAATGATTACCATTTGCAAAACTAAATTATTCTATTGTGTGTCGGGATGTGTATGGATGTTCTGCGGGCTCTCCCCATTGCTTCTATACTTCAATTCTAGTTATTGTACACATTTCATAAAAGATTTGAATGTCCATTCTGTACCTTCAAATGCCATTAGGAATTCATTGAATTTCCATGTAAATTTAGATGTCCAAACATTTGGATCAAATATTTGAACATGACTTTTGCTGAAATTGCTTTCCTCTCGGATTTTTCGTGATGAACATACAATCCCGGTGATTTCTTTTTCAAACTGCTCTCATCATTTTTTGAATGTTTGAACTTTTGGAATGAATGTCCAAATTTAGACTTTTCTAACTGCATGTCCAAACCTTCTAATCGGATGTTCAAATATTTTAAAATAAGAAACTTAAAGTTTTGACTTTTAAACTTTTTCGAACTCATTCTAGTGGTCCATAGCCTATCTTATAAAACTTTTTATTAGTAACATTGTTTATAGTTAAGTTTGTTACAATAAAGATGTGGAGAAAGGGCTATTGAATTCAACACATTTAATCATTGAGGTTTATAATATTTCAGGTGTTTATAGTGCAACAGTCAATTTATTTAACATAAACTTACTCTTTACAATGTCACTATTTTCACTATTAATGATCAATCCACAAGTTTGATTTTGCACGTGATAATGAGCATAAAAGATATTCATTTTAACTTTGTTTAGTATTTTCTTGAATAGTGATGTGTAAGTTCTCATAATTACTAGATTTTTTCAAACTTTCTTATCCCGAGAATGCTGCACTTTTTGTGAAAAATCTTCTTGAAATACAATATCACTAAGATCTATTGTGACCATAGCATATTTATTTATACATTGTGGTGCAATATGACTTGAACACAAACAACGAAAGCAATTAGTATATGCGGTCCTTTCCGAGCTAGCTAGGAAGAGTAAACCTTTATCCCTCAAGTTAGAGTGTTCGAGCTGACTTGATTTTCTTGTCAATCTTTGGAGCTGACTTTTCTGCTAATTTAGCATTTGCATGTCATTTTTATTTGCTAACTAAATTTGGACTTTCATATTTGCCAATGGAACGAGTGTCTCATTTTAGTTTCATCTCAACTTCATATCTTTGTATGATGAATGCTCATAATGGATGTAATACAACTTTACTTTGTAATTAGTATAGAAACTTCATGGAGAACATATTGGAGTTACCTCACAAAAAAAGCAAATGAATTAGAATTTAATTCATGAGATTCTCTAAACTAATAATAATCAACAATATGGAATTCTCTAAAATAATGTGATCACTACAAACTGGACTTTGATAGATAGCAAAGTACTAACTTATCTTTCAAGTAAACTAACTCCTACTATAACTCTCAATAACATTTTTTTTGTAAAAGTTATCCAAATTTTAAAAATAAACATTCAAGTCTATGATTTAGACTAATCTTGTGGAGTCTTGGTACATCCCGATTTGTATCACGTTGAGAAGTTGAATTTGATCAACAACCTTCAATTAGTTGATAGATTATTCTTTACTACATTCTAAATTTTTCTTACATGATCTTTTAATTGGCCTAGTTGTAAATAATAGAAATTCTTGATCATCTTGACTAACCTTATCTCTAGAACCTTGAACATTCATTTGAACTTTGCTGGAATCTTACCATTGCTATCAAGGTTAAATAAGACAACTTTAGAATTCATAGCACTTTCAATTTTGATAACTTTTTGGATTCATACTAATAGGTACCCATGAAAATCAATGTACTACACAACAAATTTTTTTTCTAAATGATTTCAGGATAGAACCTTTTATTATGAAGAAACCATATGAAAATATGAAGAGATTTTTTTTCAATAGATAATTAGATGTGCACACGCACGACCAATTGCACATGTAGGCAATGGAGTGGTTAATAGTATGTGCATTTTGTTTATAAAATAAAAAGTATGTGTATTTTTTTATCTGTGTCTATTAGCTTATGGTATACAAGTTTGGTGTTTACTATGAGTGTGGAAACCCCCTCTATCTCTCCTCTCATATGGTTTTGGTCAGTCACTATATAAAATTATTCATGATACTAACCCATTTGTTTATATATTTTTTCTTTCTTGATGCAAAGTATGAATTACAATTAGTATATAACACTTTTGTTCTTAATAATTCTGGCTAAACTATGTGGATGTAGCATTATATTGATGATGTGGCATCGCTATTTCTTTTTTTTTGTCCTTTCTCTTTCTTTAGTTTGGAGGAAAAAAAAATCAACAATAAATTAATAAAAAGGTCATACTAAAACAAATTTAAATAAGACATATAAAATTTAAACCCATCTAATTAAATTAATTACTTTCTTTTCTAATGTTGGACAAGGTACAAAATATTAAATTTTCACTTATTAATTTAATTTTCAAATTGTATTATGTGATAATAATATGCTTGTGGTTTCTAAAAAATGAAACCTCACTTTAAATACATTCTATTTTGGCTTAATATTGAATGCCATTTGTTTATTCAGTCCTATTTATTATTCTCTCTCTCTCTCTCTCTCTCTATATATATATATATATATATATATATATAATGTATTGGATACTTTAGCAATTAGTTCGTAGTACATTTTTTAACTCGATATTAAAAAATGTATCCTCACCCTCAAAATCTGACTGAACCAACCATCAATTCGTGATTGAATCGATCGAACCGACCGATCTGATGCTTAAAGTAACATTGGAATTTCTTGACCATCCTAACTAACCTTATCTCTAGAACCTTGAACATTCATTTGAAGTTTGCTAGAATCTCACCATTGCTATCAAGGTTAAATAAGACAACTTTAGGATTCATATGATTTTCAATTTTGATTACTTTTTGGATTCATACTAATAGGTACCCATAAAAATCAATGTGCTACACAACATGTTTTTTTCAAAGTGATTTAAAGATAGAATCTTATATTGTGAAGAAACAATATGAAAATATGGAGAGATTTTTTTAATTGATAACCATATGCGCACACAGGCACCCAATTGCACACATAGGCATTGGAATAGTTCATAGTATGTGCATTTTTTTTATAAAAAAAGTGTGCATTTTTTATCTCTACTATTTCTTAAGGTATACTAGTTAGATGAAATTGTTTGGCTAAGCTTATAAGTCACTCAAAATGACTTATGAACAATTTTGAAAATTTCTCCAAATGTGATAACTGACAAAAAGTGTTGATAAACATTTATTTTACCTACTTATAAGTCAAAAAAGAAGCTGGGTGTGTGAGGAAAAAAATCTGATTGGTTTGATAATGAATGCACTATTTTGCCCTTGTAATATACATAACTTTCCTCATATATTTTATCTATTATAATATTAAGGGCTTTTTGGTCATTTGACTAAAATAATAACTCATAAATTTTTCTACTTGCATACACGTAATTTTTTATTTTGAAAAGTGTTATTAAACTATTTATCGACACTTTAATTTATCAGTTATTTTATATTTGCTAAACCAAACGGAGCTTACTATGAGTGTGAAAGCCTTCTCTCTTTCCCCTCATATGGTTTTGCTCAGTCATTATATAAAATTCTTCATAATACTAACCTATTTGTTTATATAAATTTTCTTTCTTGATACAATAGTATGAATTAAAATTAGTAAATATCACTTTCATTCTTAATCATTTTGGCTAAACTATGTGGATGTAGCATTATATTGATGATGTGGAATTGTTATTTTTTTTCCTTCCTTTCTTAATTTGGAGAAAAAAATCAACAATAGATTAATAAAAAAGGATATACTAAAACTAATTTAAATAAGACCTAAAGAATTTAAACCCATCTAATTAAATTAATTACTTTCTCTTCCAACGTTGGACAATGTACAAAATATTAAGTTATCACTTATTAGTTTAATTTTCAAATTGTACTATGTGATAATAATACGCTTGTGGTTTCTAAAAGATGAAACCTCACTTTAAATACATTCTATTTTGGCTTAATATTGAACATCATTTATTTATTCAGCCATATTTATTATATATATAATGTATTGGATACTTTAGCAATTAGTTTGTTGTACATTTTTAAAACTCGATATTAAAAAAACATCCTCACACTCAAAGAGAAAAGGTTGTTACCAATTAAAATGGTTTATGATTTAAGAGCAAAAAAATGTCATCTATACTGGAACTCAAAATTATTTCATTATCTCTCAATTTAAATAGAGGTTAATGAGTATGCAGAGCACCTTATTCTATGTACACTTTGGTGTAGAGTATTTATTTTTCAATATTTATTTAATTAATTTAATAATTATAATTCATGATTATATTAATCATATACTTGTTAGATGAAGTAATATATATATTTATTAAAATAATTTGATAATAAAAAGTATCATCTAGGACTAAATAAATTACAAGTCGTTGAATTAATTATATTTGTTAAAATAGTTTGATCATGATCTTGATTTTAATTATATTTATTATTTAACATATACTTTAATTAATATATATTTATTTTATTAATCTAATAAGTAAAACGAGTCCTCTACACCCATTCAACATAAAATGTTCTACATATACATTTGAATATCCATCTATTAATGACTTTACCAATCATGCCTAAAGGTGCATCCATAAAAAAGAATTCTGATTCAGTTAAAAATTATATGGAGCAAAAAATGACCCATATATATGGACCACTATTGGATCATCATTTAACAGCCCACAAATAAACATTCTCAAAATATTTATAAGCAAGTGCCTATTTATGAGTCATCATATGACGATCCAACGACGCCCAATATATAGGCCAATTTTTGCCCCCACATGTTTCTTATTCTCATAATAAAACTATGTACTTTCTCATTTCTTTCCAAACTAAAATGTCGTTTTCGAATCGTCGTCAAGTAAACTCCATCACAAGATTATTTGTACAAGTCGACACAACTAGCAAGTTACGTGCGATTCTCAAACTAAGGGATGCCTAGCACTTGATCGATTGAGTTGGATGCTTTTAGACTGTTGGCCTGGCAGTTTGCGGAGTCGAATGTCTCCAGTCGACAACATCTCGCGATCATGTTTTCTTTCATGCCATCCTTTGAGCTGCTAATTGCTTGTGTTTGTCCGAAGTTGCTCGTGTGATATTTAACATGTCAAGTTTGAGAATTTGATCCCCCACATGATGAAACTTCTAAGTCTCGAGAACGTAATCATGTTTTCAAATGCATCTTCAAATGTTCGGTACGTTTTTCTCTAGCACGTAATCAAGATTGTGCATTTTTTTTTTGTTTAAAAAAAATAAAGGAAAGAAAAAGAAGATATATTTTATTTTCGCCTTGAGATTTCTTTCTTATTTTTTTTTTGTTAATTTATTCATCGTAATAAGCATTCATCTCTCTTGTAATGCTAAAAAGAAATAGAGAAAAAGAACATTCATTCTTGAACCGAACCAATTAATTATAGAACCGATTAGGTGAGGCAAATTATTTAATTTTTGGAATACATACAAATAACCTGAGTGGATATTATATAACTATGTTAATTTAATTTCAGATGAAGAGCACTTCGAAAATTGACGATGCCATCGTGCTGGAATTAGTTGAATCCAGCAAAATCTTTTTTTTTTTTAATCTTAATCAACGAAAGCAGTCAAATAGATCGAGTCAAGCAACGACTCTGCCTAGTCGATTTGCCACACGCAGGGAGACCCACCTCTTTGGTAGCGCTGAGTCATCTGGGTCCCATCACTCGATGGTCTTCTTGGTCTTCTTGTACCTTGATTGTTATATTATCATTTCAACGATTCTTGGTATATATACCACATGAAAAGAATATGCCATCAGTTGCACTCTAATGATAATGATAACTAATAACATCCCTTAGAATAATGCAAATATCACCACTTCCTTATTCAGTAGTCATATTGTTCTCCATTTGTTTATTGTTCAGGAGCCAACCTTTTTGGATGTTCCAAGTGTGGCCTTTATTGCAGATGGAAGTTAAGATCTTAACTCGCCGTTTTTTTTTAAATTTTTTATTGTTCTTTTGGTCTTGTCAAGCAGAAGTAAAAATGCATAAAAAGGAACCAACATTGGTTAGCAATTGCGTTACGCAGTCTCAATATCAATTTCTAGAGTCATCGAGTGCTCTTCCTCGATCTCCCATTCCAATGTTAATGATCTTGGACATTAGCGTCTCTAAATGGGTATTTAAAAAATGCATAAAAAGGAAGGAGAAAATGAATTGAGCACTTGAAAAGCATCTTTAATCATGTGGTAGATAATCTAAGGAGATTAAGGGCTAAATGTGTATTAACTTAATGACCGAAAGGAAGATAAAGAAAAGTACAAGGTGCCCACAAGAGACTTTTTCTCTGGGTAGCTGATTTATATGTTAGAATTAACTTAATAATTAAGACTTAAGTTGCATTGCTAACATCAGTTTCTATTGCATGTGTGGTGTTCCTGGTGCAATTAAGCTGCAGACACCATTATTTGAAGAAATGATATCACAATAAAGTTCCCGAGGAAAAGGCCATGCAATATGGATGTCAACTAGGGCGATGGATCCAAGTATGACTCAGAAACATGTGGCCGAGCACAAAGACAACACATATATCAAGTGCTTTCTTGTTCTCGCTTTTAGGTTGAATCAAACAAAGTGGGTCGTACACTTGATATCAATATGATCTCTCCACTTCGAGCATTTCACCAATGAGGTCAAGATCAAATTAACCAATTAAGTATAAACAAAAGCAATGATCGTAACCCCCAGGAAAAAAAGCAATGATCCTATGGACGTCAAGATAATATTTTTATTAGGAAGTACAACATTGCTCTTACATGCATCCAGTCATGCTAACACGATAAATCTGAGCGATATTTTTTTTATTGTACCCGGAGTAGTTGGATAAGTCACATGCCTAGCTATTCAATAGAAAGATACAAATGGTACTCCGAGTTCATATATATATATATATATATATATATATATATATATATATATATTTCCACTAAAGAAAGTACACCAAGAAACGGTTTGTTGAACACATCATGTAGACAATTCCGATAAGAGATCTCTGGATCGAAGGAGAAAAAAAAACTTCTGATGAACTGAAACACCAAAACATTAAGTGACTGCAGCAATACAAAGCAATAGATAGGACTTAGGTGGATCAGAGGCAGCATAATTCGGATATGGAACATATTAATAAGTCCCACCTTATATTCCAACCAGGTGGAGCCGAAATTTTTGGCCGGTGGAATGAAACATTCTGATGGGAGAAGTATATGCCAACAGCAATATTGCAAATCAGCATATTCTGAACTGATATTTGCTTTTTTATTTTATTTTCAAAGTATAAAAGTATACATAGGAGGAGTACTATATATAATTGGTGCAGGGCATGCAGAAAGCATCCAGCAGCTGAAATATTTCTATTGAACTTTTGAAGAAGCGTACCAGAAAAAGAAAAAGAAAACGAAAAAAAAATGGAGGTGCAAGTGCAGTCACAGAGTAATAAAACGCAAAAGTGAGTATTTTGTACGTCCGTCACAAGATAAGCCTACCTTTTGATGTGTCGCATATATGGTTGTTGCATCTGCACTTGACTCACTAGAAAACTAAGTTGGTTCACACTACGTTATATGAAAACCTAGCCATGCATGTACATATATATATGTTGGACTTAAAAACCTTCAATATATAAGAAAAGCCCCTACGAAGTGTCCATTGGCTTCCACCGCTAAGATGAACCGTTCTAAGTTCATGAGTCATGATCATATATGGACTATGGCTAGGTCCATATTTGTGAATCTATATCTATATAGATATATTTATATAATTTGCATGTACTTTATATAAACAAAAGCTACGCGTGCTTTATCTCTCTAGCTCGTATCCCCTGAATCAGATCAGATTTCTCTTTTATATGCCCCCTTTCGACATGTGCCCGGCTGTGGGGATTTGTAGTGGGCATCAATCCACATCTAACCAGCCTTGTTCTTTCTTGGCTGGTTATCATGTATATATACTGATTTGTCTCTCCATCAATGTCTCATGCACCTTCCAGCTCTCTTTATTATCACTACTATCGTTATCTTCGAGCCCTCCTTTTTATCACTATTCGAACATGGAAGAGTACGTTGGCGTGAGAGAAAAAATATTCGAAGCTCTACTTGATATCGTTAGGTGAGAGCTTTTACTTGGCGTTGTTCTAACGTCGGCAGGTGGAGTTCGACCTGGCAAGACAAGAGATCCATCAGGTAGGAATGTCAAATCCACCAGATGAGCCAATTAGCACACGCGTGCCATCTGCCGAAAGAGACAAATCCAAGAAAGAAAGCCTTCAAATGATTTGATCCCTTATCTAACAGTAACACCATGGACTACTAGCCGTGCATGCGCGCATTGAACTCTCGAGCAATGGATAAAGCTCCAAGATGATTGATCAAAGTCTGCAAAAGCGAAGGAACAATCGAAAATGTGTAATGATTATCGGCCTAACATGAACTCTAATGTCTCAGAAAGATATAAGATTGCAATATGGGGGAACAGATCACTTTCTAGTTTTTAATTAGCTAGTCGAGTGGCAAATCAATATGCATATCATCCTGCAAGGAAAATAGTTGTGTAAGAATATAATCTGGGGTTGTGATCATGCATCTTGAGTTCATGCATGTGTCATCTGAACATTAGGGAATTTATACTTTCTCTAAATAATTCTAAATCATAATCAAAATATCTAGATTGTCTATACATTTTCTCTGAAAAAAAGAAGCTAAAAATAAGTGATAAAATGATCTTTAGCGTCTTATGCTCGTCGAGTTAGCGTACTAAACGCAAATTGTCATTTAATGCGGAGCTTGCATTTAGCATGATTAGTTTAGTGCAACCACAACATATATTCGTCCCCAGCATTGTATGCTCATGGTTTTCTGGAAAATTATACTACAAATTCAGATCAGTTGTAGTGTTAACTAATGGCACGTTTTCTCAATTAACTGAACCCAATAGTTGGAGTATACTATTTCTGCACAAAAGTATCCTTGCATGATTCAAGAACGATGGAAAAGTTTCATCAAACACTGCATATGAATGTGCTGAATATATCTGATAAAAAATTTCACCCACTAATAAGATGCTGATATATTGAGAAAGGCACAGAGAAAAGGCATCGCCATGCATGATTAAGCTGGCAAAAGCTTTCTAGATGCTGTTTTTTTTGTATAAATTTGTGATCGTTTAATTGCAAAATGGTGTGATAAAAAATTGCAACAGCACTTCCATAAGATTGTCAAACATTCTAAATGAAGTGCAATATTGTCAATATTGAGATCTTACAAAAGATTGTAGGGATCATGAAATCGGATAAATTTTAATCATTAATACAAAAATATGTTTAAAAGATAAGATACATTTTTGTGATGATTCCTTCTAAAAAATTGTGATGACAGTTTCACATGCAACTCTTAAATTGCACCTCATTAAGTCATGCATACTTTTATTAGTGTTTAAATTAAATTACAACAAAGCATCACAAGAATGAGAAAAAAATATCTTATTTTTTATATAAGATTAAATTATTATCATCATGAGAATATTTTTATTTTAATAATGAAATTAATTATAAGAGAATACATAATATTGGATAAAATTGTAAGATCTTACGATCAAAATAAAGATCCTATTAAAATCTTATAAATAAAATCTCAAAAATAAGATCAAGATCGATTATGAATATTAAAATTGTAAAGTCATAAGATTTTAATATTTAGATTTTTTATGAATGAATATTATATCATTTTTTTCCTTTATTACATATTAACGTGCAGGATGTACAACGAGAATATTCTCACATGTCTGGAGTAGTGGTTCACAATTACATATGTCCATAAATTAAATATGAATAAAATGAATGTGTGACCTACTATTTAATAACATTGCGTGAAATTTAGTTTTATCTATTAAATTATAATTAAGTAACAATTGATATTTATGATTAAAATTATTCATGTAAAAAACTATGTTGTTCATATACATATATTGCCAATAGATGAACAGTTAAAATAATGAATGTTGAATTAAATTTTAATAACTAAAAGTAAATTTCACACGATATAAAAAATAATAAATTCACACAACTATTATCTAAATAGTAAATACGACAACAATAATAGAGTTTGATATGAAGCTAGAACGAATAATTCGTAACATGAAAAAAGACGAGATCAAATAGTTACAAATATGATCCAATATGCAACATCTCATTCATATGTAAAATCAATGGACAGGAGAATTACACCATGCATAAATATTGCTGTTATAAGTAGCTACTACAAAGTACTAAGTTGAAATGCATGAATTTATGCAACAACAATATGCTCTCAAGTATGCAAGAAACATGGGGATAGATCGATCTCATTAGACTTTAAGAAATCACTAGGAAAACAAACATTATTTTTGTCCCTTATAGTGCACATCTTGCTCTTGTACCAGACCTTTCTTCCTCACAATACTTTTCAAGGATGCAAATTATCTTATACTATTTCTCAATAGAGGTATCCTTCATTTTGATACATGATGTCTATTCAATACCCTTTTTTTTGTTATAGTGATCGACTAGATCGAAAACCCTTAAGTTACAACCATATGATCGATGTAGTTTCAATGGTTTTTTTTCCTTCCTAGCCCAAGTTCTAATAGCTTCATGGGAATTTTCATGGCATTAACGCAATTAAAGGCCACACCGGGATGTGGATCCTCCATTCTCCATGTTATTCATCATATGTGATTCAGTTACAATAAGACATATGAATCATCACAAAAGAATTGATATTCGTAAATTTTTTAAAGACTTTCAATCAGTTCATTTTTTGTTCTTACTTTCTATATTACCTTTCTAACCTTTTTAGTTAAATCATTGGTTCGGCGCACAAGTTAGGGGAAAAATATTTAAAAAAAAGTAAATTCTTTTTCTATGGCAAAAACTTAACATAGTGGATAATAACAACAAAAAAACATATCAAGTTTTTGAGATGCTTCCTATCAATATAAATTAACTAAAAAGTTAAATATTTATTTTATATCGAAGACCAAGTGAAAGATTTATTAATTACCAATATCTTACTTTTATCATTTCAGTTCTATTTATGCTATATTTGGCTTGATTGGTGATTAGATTTAGAAAATTTTGGCAAATTCTTAATTATAATAGTAGAATGATTGAAACAAATAAATATATTTGGAAATACCTCTTGAATTAATGATAAATATAGAATGACTAAACGACGTATATAATAATTTAAATTATTTTATCCATTCTAAACCAAAGACATTATTTTTTATTTAATAATTAAGTATTTTAGGTATAACAAATATAACATAAAATATAAAGCTTATTTATTGTAATAAGATATCAGTGGACAAATTATTTGTTTAAACAAAATAATAACAACAATTACAACGACGATGACGATAATAATAATAATAATAATAATAATAATAATAATAATAATAATAATAATAATAATAATAATAATAATAATAATAATAATAATAATAATAATAATAATAATAATAATAATAATAATAATAATAATAATAATAATAATAATAATAATAATAATAATAATAATAATAATAATAATAATAATAATAATGTAACGTATGTAAAACCAAATTTTTAGATGTTAATCACTATCCTAAATGCCGGTGTTTCAAGCATCTTACAATGTTGTATATCAAACTTTAGCTGCCTCCGTCATGTCATTTTTAAGACAAACCAACTTTGTCTTAAGCTCAGAATTTTTTGTGACTTTAAAGGAAACAAATAATATTTATTGCAAAATTTATTTTATTATATTACTGTACAAATATTTAAGTTATCTTTGCTTCTAATTTTTTTTGTTCTTTTGATTAATTAGAAAAATGATATGTGCCAACTATTATATTATTTGAAGACTAATTAAAAAATATTTAGACTATTATGATAACTGATACGTCTTAAATAAAAGGATACATGAAAGGGATGAAAGATGCCCAAGTGAGCCAACTTTTTATATTTTTTTAAAAAATATTTGAATTTTTTACATTAATTTTGAAATTTACAACTTATCTATTTCTTCATATGATTTTCTGGACATTATATTTTTATCAATTGATAGTTATTGCACTTTTGAGAAATATTATTAAGTTGTAATGCTTTAAAAATTTTACCATTTTGTCGCCATCTTCTAGTTGTTGCCACTAGGTCAAGGAGCTTGACTGATCGTCCTAGGAAAATGAATATAATTTATTAAATTAAATGAATAAATACTGATAAATACTGGTAAATACTGATAAACCGAGTAATCTTCAAAAGGAGTACTAGCCTTCCAAGCTAAAAAAGATAAGTAATAAACATTTTTCAAATATCTATTGTATAAGATAATTAGAAATCAAACAGAAGGCTCCTAATGACTTCATCATATGTGCAAATGTGTGTCACTATGAATATGCCTCCATCAAGACCTAATATGATCAATTACTTGCAAGATTCAAATGTATGATAGTAGAATTTCTAGATATGATGCCAAGTAAATTGGATGATATTTCATAGCGAAAATTTTATTAGTATCAATGATCAAATCAAATAGAAAATGATCAAGTAATCAATTAATTAAGTAAATTCATTGCAAGCGCAAGTATAAATTATCAAAGTGCAAGTGGCAAGTATAAGTTGTCAAATAGAAAATGATCAAGTAATCTTTTGCTTTTAGTACAACTACAAGTGCAATTACTCTATGCATTGTCCTAGGCAAGCTGGATAACTTTTATTATGTCATTTTATCTGTATGCATGATGTCAGCGGTGGATCAAGTCATGAATAGAGAGAGTTCTTTTTTAAATTTAGTGGGTTAAATTTTCTTTGGCCTAAGGTGTAACGACCTTGACATTAGACCTTCGTCACGTGGGCACTATATAAATTTACATCTTGATTATTTCATTAAAAGAAGATGGTAAAAAAGGTGACACAACAATTAAGGTTCACAATATTAATAAAATACAATTCAATTGTCACATGCAAAAGTTGAAGAAATTAAGTATAATAATTGCAGAAGTTTTATAGTTACATAATACAAAGTTACATCAAACATAGATTCATCGATCAAACATCACCTACACTTTAATGTCCTGTGCTTTAACACAACATAACATAATGACATTTACTAATGACATAATAAAGGACACTATTTATGTTGTCACTCTATCAACATTCATCATGCACATTTTCAACTAGCCATGGCAAGACAATCGAAGAGAGCTCTCCCGTAAGTATAAAGGCTATAGTATACCATTATAAATATGTCATGAAATATTTTATTTGATCACAAGCATTTCATTGACATAGGAATTTAATCACAATAGACTTTTAACCTCATGATCTACATTAAGTGCTTCTTTGTAGTCCTCATAATATCATCTCAAAATTTTAATCAAAGGAGTAATATAAGGATCCAATTTGATAAGTGATAAAATAGTGAATTTTAGTCATATCCATCGATAAAGGAATAAGGAAAATGATAAATCATCTTGATTGGTGAGATCATGAATAAAATTTAATAATCATTGAGATAATATCTGATAGATATTCATTTCAGTGATAACAATCAACAAGTCCCTCTTGTTTTGATAACATGGATCAATAGATTTTTGTTCTTCTCAGTGATCGATAAAATAATATTGTTTAATCAATAGTATTAATCATCATATCCATATAAAAAATATTTGGATAGATGTAAAGCATAATCATGATATAAAAGTGATAAGAATTTTATGGCCCATCTTTGTACATCATGATAGATGAGAGAAGCAATGAATTATTATGACCAAAATAAAAGTCCCTCTTACTTATTAAAAGTGAGTGTTCACCTTTTCGGGATAATTATATCATTATAACTCATTATCTTAAAAACATAGTTCTTTTATTATTGTCATCGAGATCATATCTTTATAATTCATCATCATAGGAACATAGTTCCTTCGTCTTTATCATTATCATCATCATCATTTTAATATCTTTATTATCTCAACATTTTTTATCTTCTTCCTATTAATTGAAAAGGTTCTCCACTTTCAAGGAAGAGAAGTTAGGGCATTGGATGCATATCTTCATTCAATTAATGAACTAATAAGAGAATTGTATTATTGTGAGCACCTTGATAATTGCATCCTAAGATATTCTGCTAAATTCATTTTCCATGTTGGCCTTAAGGATGAGGAGAAACATCTTTCTGCTGCTTTTTATTATGGAATGAGAAATTTTATAAGCAAGGCAAATGTTATCTTGTATGTTTTTAATTAACAACAAAAGGGGCTTGCACAAAATTCACTATATCACACAAAGTAAGCTCTAGTATGTTAGCCAACAACTTAGCATTAATATGCTTAGATGTGATGTTACATAGGGAAATTTATCTATGATCTGATATCAATTAGAGATTTGATTTCTTCGATTTGAATATAAGACTTAAGCACTCATATAAGCGTGATAGTTTTATATATTAATAATATTAGAGCAAATAATGTCCAAAGACAAGGCGAGGGGCTTTGCCAAAGGCCATGCTCTAAAAACAATCATTTATTTCTTGTAAAGTGATAAGAGAGATTGAGAGCGACGAGAGAGGGCCATAGGGAGATGGGAATAGTAGGGCTATTATTTGGTTTTCGGAGTTTTTGATAGTGATTAATAAATCGGTTTTGATTTCTTTATCATCAACCCTTGTAATTTGATTTTTCCTATATTTTATCATTGTGTTAAAATGAAAAATATTTTTATTTTTCATCTTTTAACCCATTAATTTTGTATTTGCTCTAAATTTAACACTTATTTGTTTAGATAAGCGACATGCTAGTTATATGAAGTTCTAAGTTTTTTCGTAGTATGTTTCTATGAATCTTTGTTCTTCATCTTTCATCTTTAGAGTAAGAATATCATGTTTAGTTTTATGAACTTTATTTTCTAATCTTTCTAGGTCTTTTTTCTTTGAGTGCATGGAATCTTGAAGAGTCTTAGAGATTTTATGACTCATAAGATGCTAGACATGTTGATCTATTCTTTTTTGTTCAAGGTATTCAAAAAGTATTGTTCCCATATAAAAGGTTTAGACTTTCTTTTAGATTGGTCACTACTGATTAGTAATGAAGGATGGTCGAAAACCCCTCTAATGATGGTAGTTACGAATAAGTTCGAAAATTTTGGTTATCCAATGTTGATTTACAGTTAGCATAGCTAGGTATTTTCTATTGTTACATTAGGTATTTTGAGTGCCTATTAAAGGGATGTCTAATAAGTCTCGACCTTGTAAGAGTTCTAGAAATAATATCATAAACTTAATTTAGAGGGTGTGCCTATGTGGGGTGTGCAGTTCATGTTTTAATATGCTTGTGTTTGATGTTTTATTCAAGCGAGTGAATTGAGATATCTCATTTCATAGCGAAATTGTAGATGGCAATTTCACTTTGGTATATAGCGCTTGTGAGAGCCCACCAAAAGAGGTTATTGCGGTCGAAATGGTTATTCACTATATTGAACGTATCACCTCTCTCGAAGTCTAATTACATTGAGTGCACCAAAGAAAGAATTCTTGTAGCTTTGATTTGATAGGTTTCACAACTGAAAATAAGCCTCTGGCTACTTACAAATGATATTATATCTTCATTATTCAAAGCATAATATGTACCTTGAGTAGTGGTTTCAACCGATAGCTTCGTACTATAAAGAGGTTTTTGCTTATTACTGTCTCGATAACTTAATTTACCCATGACCTTAACACAAGGAAATGTATCATTGCTACATTTCTTGAACAATGCTTATGCAATAATTGGAGGCACAATGCTTTCTTTATTGAGGCACGGTGACCTTGATTATGATTTGTAGGTTATGAACAATCTGTGAATTGTAACACATGTTATAATAATATCGAACATTAATCTTGTGCCAACCTCACCGCTTTTTATTTCCTATGTGCAAAGTTGTTTGCCCTTAACAACAAATGGAAGATAGAAACATACAATTAATGACCAAATAAGAAAAGAAAGTCAACATTTAATTATTCCTGAATTTTTTCATGTTTGTTGTTTATCTTACCTACACAGATTTTGTGAGAGAAGAATTAATGAGTTTCGTATGAGGTCAATTTTCAGTCTTATCTAGTTTTGTGCAATGACAAAAAATAAATTTATAATGCACTTAATGATACTGTCCCTCTTTTAAAAGAGAGACCCTGCATCTTCTATCTTTTTATTAAATGAAATAAATCAAACATCATCCACATATTTTTCAGTTTGATGACCAGTGTCTCTCCGAGGGACACTCCGTTTTGTCCATTTATAATATATGCAAAATGTAAAATAAAGTTAAAATGAGAGATGAAGCACATCAAATCAACAATAAAATATAATATAACATGTAAATGTGACTAGAAAGTTAAAAGTAAAGTACGTTAAACTATATTATAAATGACAAATCAAAATAAAGCAATATAAATGATGATCACCTCATTAAAAAAGTTGTGAAGATGATAAGAAGTGTTCCTATAGTTTCAGGTGAGGATGCAAGCGCTTTCACTTTGGTGGGCATATAATGTGAAAGTAATATCTAAAATATAACTAAAAAAACTAAGAATATAAGAAATATTAATCAATTAATGGACAAATACAAACTTGATATTTATTTTGAGGAGAAAAAGGATGACTATCAGATTGATTGTCTGGTTGTCATCTAGGTATATATATAACTGAGAAAGGAGAGCCATGTACAAGTGTGTGCTCTCAGGGAGAGAGTTGCAAAAAAATTGGAAAGTATATCCATTAGCTAAAACCCTATATGTTGTGTACAATACACTCTGTCTCGCTCCCCCAAAATATCACTCGATTTTGTTGGAGATGGCTCAGGAACCAGCCAAAAAGGACACTAGTGGCACTCGCCATCCCTATCTCCGTCGAACCAAACCTCGGAGAGTCTGCCACAAAGTCGTAGGATTGGAGGGGAAATGGCGTTTGTTGCCAGATACCACGTGCCGTCCAACGTGCAAAAAATAGGTGGCCAAGTCCTCCTCTGCCTCGTCACAAAGGACACAAGATGTGTCTGTGTGATGTGCCCACCTCGCTCTATATATCCTGGTGAGGAGTCGATCTCGTCGCATGAACCAAGCAAAGATCTTGGATTTCAACGGTACTCGAGATCGCCAGATAAATCTGCAATCTGTCCTAAGGTCCTCCGACGTCGCCGTGTTGGAGAGGAAGCGGATGTAGAGATTGCGTGCCAACCAAGCCTCTGATAGCCAAACCCATCCATCAGCCCTAGAGTGGTCCGAACAGAAGCTCCGTAAAGCGTGATCCGAAAGAGCCAATCTGAAAAGAGGGGTCCATGCACTCAAGCACGGGCCTCCAACCTCCCACCAGGTCTCCTCCATAGGATGTGCTGCCAGGGCATACAGTCGAGGGAAGACCTCCGCAAGTGGGTCCCTAGCCAAAAAAGAGAAACTTGCCCCGGATCCTAGTGAGGGAGTCATAAGTGGACGCACCCGCGAAAAAGTGTCGCCACACCATGCCAAAGTGATGATGCCCCATGAGGAAAATTGGTCTCGACTCCCAAGAAAGTTCCCTCCCATAGCACGTAGAAGACTGACTACCATAAACCATCTTCGGGCTCCATGATCCGTTTGACCCACCAGGGTAGGAGAGCCTAGTTTGTGTAACGAAGATCGTGGACCCCCAAGCAGCCTGGGAGATAGGACGACAAACACTGCTTCAAGTCACAAGATGAACTCCCTATCGATTAGAACCACCACCCTGCCAGAAAAACTTACTCCTCAAGGAGTTTATGCATCTAATAATCTGAGTAGGTTCTCGGAGCACAGTCATGTAATATGTCGAAAGATCTGAGACGACGAAGCGGAGGAGGACGAGTCGGCCACCTCGAGACAAAAGATGAGAGCTCCATCCCCGGAGCCTGTGCTCCATACGCTATGTATTGATTAGAGTGCGAAACTCAATCGCACATCAGATGGCATCTTCCAGAACCATGCCAAAGGAGATGAATGAGGACTTGACATGGTTAATCTAAAGATTTGTCGTGGCTCCAAAAAGCACAACGAGGATGGACATTCGTCGAGCCTCCTACTCCGAGCCCTCAAAAGAACACTGTGTCGTCAGCATACTTAAGGAGAGGAACCAAGCGCCCAGCGAAATCACTGAAAAGGCCCGCCGTACAAGATGCCTAGGCACATCTGGCAATGGCATCAACTGCTAAGACAAAAAACATAGGGGCCAACGGGTAGCTTTGGTGGACTCCGCGCTGGGGCTGAACCCATTCGCCTGATATCGCTCCATTGATTAGGATCGAAAAAGAAGCGGAGGTGATACATCGCTTCATCCAGTCGATCTAGATCTCTGGAAACCTCTAAACTGCAAAGAATGCCAGAGAAAAGTCCATGAGACAGTGTCGTAAGCTTTGGAGAAATTGACATTCTATAGGAAGGTCTGGCGACTGGTCCTCCTCCAATGTGCAATGATCTCCGAGGCAATAGTGTAGCTATCGGTGATGGCCCGTAACTGGATGAAAGCCGACTGTGCAGGATGAATCAGGTCCGGGAAGACCTCCGAAAGCCGGATCCTGAGTACCCGAGCCACCAAAAGACAGATGGTGTTGGATAAGACTATCGGTCATAAGTCCTTCACTCGTTTCGCCGGGTGTACTTTGGGAGTAGAAACAAGAGGAACCAGTTAAGACGATCAAAGCCCCAGTTCCCACTGGTGAACTCCCGAAAAATGGCTAGGACATCCTCGCGCACGATCGTTCATAACTCCTTGTAGAAGAAGATCGGGAAGTCGTCTAGGCCCGGCGAGGCATTGTTGTTGAGGTCCCGAAGGGCCTCAATAACCTCGTCCTCAAATATGGCCTGCACAAGAAAGGAATACTAATCATCAGTAAGACGGGGAATGTCCCCTTGGGCCCACCGTCATGGGCCCGGTCGTCAGGTCGATGCATGGAAGTAGGAGGTAGTGGTTGCTCCAACGCTATGCTGGATAGTGAAATGCTAGCTCTGCATCTCAATCTGTTCGATCCTATTCGTCCTCCTCCGAGAGCTTGCGTATAAGTAAAAAAAATGAGTGTTGGCATCTCCCTTCTAAAGCTAGGTCTGTCAGGAGTACTGCCTCCACTGAGTCTCCACAATCCGATCCTCCAACTGGATGGTGTCCTAAGCCTGTCTACACTCATCCATCTCCATGATTGTGATGTAGGAGATAATATATAATTTATTAGTTGTTATTGTTATCTTTATCCTTTTAGATTACTTAGATTCTCTTAGTTAGAATTCTTATTTATTGTTATTTTAACTTTTTAGATTTTAAATTAGCTTAGATTTGATTGTAAAATTCTTATAAATAGGCATGAACTCTTTTGTTATTGGTAGTTCAATTATTATCCAATTATTCCACAAACCTGTGTGGTTTTGTTTTCCAGTGGATTTCGAGTCTCGGTGGATTTCGTGATTATCAAGCTATTGATGGTGCTTTGAACTATCAACCTCTTTCGAGATTCGTCCGAAAGTTGTAATCTCCTCCACTTTGCGATTCCCGCTGCGTCAAGTGGTATCAGAGCCTTCGAGGAAATTCACCTTTTCGTTTTGGTGCTCAACTTCTCCCCCATCATCCATTTATTATTTTTTTGTTTTATTTCTATTCTTATCATTCATAATTGATTCATCATTTTTTTCTCCATTTTGTTATCTCCAATTCGTGGCATCCTTATCATTCTTTTTCTTTATCTCCCATGATTTGTTAGTTTATATTCTTTTTATCTTATTTTATTTTATTTTATTTTATTTTGTTATTTTAACTAACAACATGAGGATGGAACCACCACATTTAATGGTTATTTTCATGTTGATGAATTTTTACACAGGATTTCTAAAGTTGATCACTTTTTTTATTATTGAAATATTCTAGAATCTCAACAAGTCAAATTAGTGATCAACAAATTTTCAAATAAGGCGTTATCATGGTGGAAAGATAATAAGCGCCTTCAAGCTTATCATGAAAAACCATCTATCCAGACATGACAAAAGTTGAAGAAATTACTTATCCAACACTTTTTGCCTTCATCACATCATTATCTTATTTTTCAGGAGTCAAGCAAGTCTCAACAAGATAAGCAAAATTTAATGCAAGAAGTTCAAATTCAATTGGAGAATATCAATAATTCAATTGAGAAGCTCCAACAACGATTGGATAACATAATCAATAAGGTTCCCCAAACTACATCAGATTCTATGCAATCTTGTGAAGATCAAGTATCTTTGGTATCTGCTCCAATTTAAGAATTACAAGAAACTACTCAAAATATTAAAATCTATCCGAATACTGAAGAGTTGGTTATTTTGGATTTTCTTGCAGAATCTGTGCAATCTTGTGGAGATCAATTATCTTTGGAAGTTGTGTCTAATCCAATTGAAGAATTACAAGAAATTACTCAAGATATCAGAATCTATCCAAATACTGAAGAGTTTGTTATTTTGGATTTTCTTTCTGAGACGAAAGAAGATAAATTTATTCAGGAGGTGAATGAAAAGTTGAAATTAAATTCATCAACTAACAAGAAAGATTTGTTTCAAATTCTTCAAGTTGATATGAGATGCGTCAAAGTTTTTGTTAGCACTAAAGATTTTAAAAGTTTGCATATTGCATTTTCATGCCAAGTTTTGAGAACAATATATTTGGTAGTACTATACAATATACTTGGCTTAAATGACTTATCTTATGAGTTGAGAAAGAAGATTAGACCTTTGTGGGATATCAAGCGTGAACCTCTAGATTCAATTTTTCAGAGTTCGAGGTCGAACTCTTTTGAAGAAAGGGAGACTAATGTAGGAGATAAGATATAATTTATTAGTTGTTATTATTATCTTTATCCTTTTAGATTACTTAAATTCTCTTAGTTAGCATTGTTATTTTATCTTTTTAGATTTTAAATTAGTTTAGACTTGATAGTAAAATGTTTATAAATAGGCATGAACTCTTTTGTTATTGGTAATTCAATTATTATCCAATTGTTCCATAAACCTATGTGGTTTTGTTTTTCGGTGGATTCCGAGCCTCGGTGGATTATGAAATTATCAAGCTATTGATGGTGCTTTGAACTATCAACCTCTTTCGAAGTTCGTCCGAAAGTTGTAACTCCTCCACTTTACGATTCCCGCTGCGTCAGATTGTGAGGTGGCGAGCATCCTCCAGTCGGATCTGACGCCTGTGCTGACAAAGGAAGGATCAGAGGCTGTCTAGGTGGGATGCTAGAGTCCTAGCTGCGGTGTCTGATGCCTCCGCTCTCTGCCAGTGCTTCGTCACCAATTGACGAATACCGTCCTCCAATAGCCAAGAACGTTCAAAACGAAAAGACGAGTGCCACCTCTGACTGTCCTCGGAGCACCGTAGGAGAGGGGTGTGGTCTGAGAACGATTGCCTCCTGAATGTTTGCTAGCTCCACTGATCCAAGAAAATGATCGATCCTCGATCTAGAAGTCGGTGCCGCAGTACACCTCCAAGTGAATCGGCAGTTAAAGGCTAGAAAGTCGACCAACGACTGCGAGTCAATGAAGTCCCTAAAATCCTTAGCTCCGACACCCCTACCTCATCGCTTGATGGGACGATCCTATATGTCCAATGTGACATTGAAGTCGCCCCCAATCAACCATGGGGAGTCTGGAAGGTGGGTGCGTACCTCCCAGAGCTCCTCCCACATAGTGTCGCGCAGGGATGCCGAAATAGGTCTGTATACACATGATATAAGATAGTCACTACTGTCCGGATAACTCTGGAGCTGCACCGTCATCGAGAATCTGGATATCCAATAATCCACCAGATGGAAGAGGTCCCCTTGCCGGCCAATGATACAACTTCCCGACTGTCCCACCGCTTGAAGGGAGAGATGCTCGGTCATGCGCGAGCCCCCGATCTGGGCCCATAGTCCCATGCTGCATTCTGCCAACTTGGTCTCTTGAAGAAGAACCACGTCCACTTCCCACTCTCTTAGATATCGGCCAAGTGTCTGCCGCCTTCTAGGGTTGCCCAAGCCTCGTACATTCCATGTTAGCACCTTCATCGGGTCACCAAATCACTCCTATGTGACCGGGCCTCTCATCACCTCTGATTGCAGGCGTGACCATCGGTGCATGTGGTGCAGCTCGGCGACGTCTGCAACAAGGACCTCATTGTCATCTCGCCTAGGCAGGAGAGGTGCAGTCAGTTTAGAGGATGCAGCGTGACGGCGGCGCCTATAATGATGGGAGGAGGTGGTATCCGTCGAGGACCCCTATTCACCAATGCCAGGCTGGGCTATCCAAAGGCACCTCATGAATGGACTGACCGGTCATCGGTGGATCGAGGTGGGGAGGGTGGCGGCAAAGGTATGGAAGGACGGGTGGAACCCGATCGTTGGAGAATGGTGATTGGGCTGGAAAGAAACACCCAGCCAATCAGAGAGGGGGAGAGGGGAAAGCTCGGTCCCTATTTGGTAACTCGGACCGAGCTCTGGATGGGGTTGGTTGAGGCTATGGAGGGGGAGTTGGTGGAGATGAGGTGTGGAAAATTGGTGAGGGCAAGTGGGAACCCGACTCGGGTTTGTTGGAGACTCGAGTCGGGCTGTGTGTAGGGAGAGTGGGGGCTCGGGCGGGGTTATGGAGGTGGCACAGATTTGGTGTGATGATTCTGGTCGGGCTATGGAGGGGGAGTTGGTGGAGATGAGGTGTGGAAAGTTGGTGAGGGCAAGTGGGAACCCGACTCGGGTTTGTTGGAGACTCGAGTCGGGCTGTGTGTAGGGAGAGTGGGGGCTCGGGCGGGGTTATGGAGGTGGCACAAATTTGGTGTGATGATTTTGGTCGGGCTATGAGGGAAGGTAGGGTGGAAAGGGTTGTTTTGAATGACTCCATCCAGCTGTAAGTGGACACCTGTCCCAGCTCCATCCATCCCAACAGCAACACGCGTATGAGTATACTTGTGTATGGACCTACAGTGGATGACCCAGGGGACATCTGCCTAACTAGCAGATGCCCGATGTTTCGTCGGTGATCGGCGTTGCTTTAGAGGTTGTATCTTGATGAAGAAGCTGGAGTCGTTCGCCCGTAGGATGACTGAAGAGGGCGGTTGGTAGTTCGCTGACATCTCTACCTCCGTCGAGATTGTCGATAAGTCAGGCGAACCGGTGACAAGGACTGCGATGGCAGTGGGGTTGCGGAAATTACGAATCACCATGGAGAAAATCTTCGGGGGTAAAAGATGGAGGGGGATGCCTCGAAGATTAACGGTGTACTTCATCGACGATGGTAATGGTTGCGCTCCGTCATTCTCTTGCCATGCCAGCCAAACAATGCGACCGTCGGACGAGATCAAGGAGGGAGAGGCGAGCAAAGCCGATCTCTGCTCAAAGGACCCCGGGGTGAGGAGCCACATCTGAGGTGTTATGCGGCTAAGATGGAAGGGTGCCGGCCCGGCCTCTGCCACGATCGTCGACCTAAGTTTGTCTAGCGCCACTCACCGACGATGCATCCCCCTAGAAACTTCACCACCCCTTGGATCTCCGGCGACCAGGGAATGGATATGGTTGGGCCTCCCCCGGTGATGGTGGCTGTCGGGCGGGCCGCCGAGGTGAAGGTTGTAGGGGATGGCTGCTTGGCCTGTGTGCAGGCCGAACGTCGGTGTCCCTCCGCCACAGCGAAAGTAGCACAGGGTCCTTTGCACGTGCGAGCATAGTGACCTTCTCCAGGCATTTGTAGCAGTGTGCGGTGACCGGTTGACGTCCAGTGAGCCGTTGACGACGGGAGGGGGAAGGAGCCCTGTGGAACGTCATCCACCCCTCACCCACAGGTCGATATCTTTGGCGCATGGCAGAGACGATGACGCAGTGAGGTGGCACCGCCGGCGGGGTTCGCCAGAGACGGATTGTCGCACTGCTGATGCCAGAAGCAGATGGGACCGTAGAAGCGATGCTACAACTTGTCTTCCAGTTCACACGATGGTCATCTTTGTTAAAAAATAGTGTGATCTTTGCTCCCCTTGAAAGTTGTTGAGGACCATCAGTATCATTTTGAACTTAGCTGACCATAGAATTGAGTTATATGAGGGATGCTGCCATTGGTTGGAACATTGAAAAGTATTCAATGGAAACAAAAATTAAAGTCCACCTTTATTATTGATATCTATTATTAAATTTGCTATTCATTTTTAATCAATTGCAAGATCTCATAACTTTCAACTATGAATTTTCAATAAGTTTTTGACATAACTAGTTTGTAGGCGTGTATCCCAAAATGGACGGAAGTTAACATTTTTATATTCTATTTATGAAATCACCACTTGAACAATCGTCATTGTCTTTATCCCGAGTCAAATTAAGTATACGCTAATAGTTCTAAATATCGTATACTTCGAGTGGGTACCAAAAATAAATAAATTTTCAAACTAATGAAAAACTTTTATAAAAACAAATGTGAGAAAATTCCACTTTACTTTCTATATGTTCAGTTACATCAAACAATTGAGGAATATGTAGGGAATTTCCAATACAATCTTTTATCACATATATAATATGTTTTTTTAACAGAAGATATACAATATGTTGCGACGTTGAGAGCTCCTCTTCTCACTTTAGATGGAAGATAATACCGTTTCTTTTATCTTTAGTTGACGTGAGCCAAAGCTTTAATCTGAAGTTTGTTCTTTGATCTCTTAAATTGACATCACTGTAAACTCAAATTTCACCATAAATATGTGGCTGCGCACTTATTGACGATGTTTCTGGGATACCGGATACATATACTTGTCATGGTCCGAGTGAAATCTAGAAGATGGAACCTGGCAAATTCAGCTGATTGTCCCAATCTTTGGGAGATATCGAGTGCTTTTGGAGGTTTACTTGCACACAGTTGGAGGACAATTTTATAGCTTTCATGTTCTTCGAGCAATCTAAATGAACAAGGGATCAGCTCAAATATTTTCTCGTGAATTTGCAAAGTTTGTAATGCTGGGAATTGCCTAATGCTGTTAACTTAAGGTTCAATTCACTTAGATCAAATTGGATGTTGGAATCCCTGTTGACCTAGATGCAACTTCGCTGTCAGAAGTTGAAGAGTCGCAGATGCACATGATGATGCAATTTGTCAGGGTAGATTGTAGTGCAATTTCTCTTTTTGAAGTTCATGGACCTACGGAAAATAAATAAAAGATAATGATACAAATCGAACCAAAGATCTTGATCAAACCGCTGTTAAAGAAGTCTCTTTTATCCAGCTTGAATACTATGCTATCTAATAATTTTAATATATGCCTTTTGCTATGTTGAAGCCTATATCAAGGATTTTAAAATTAGATCGGACAAATCAATTTGCAAATCCGGATTGGGACCCGGATTTGGTCCGGACCCTTCTAAAGTAAACTATTAGGCAGCTGATCGCCACTTTCTCGATCATGCGAAAAAACGAAAAACATCATACGGCAGTTCGACTTTTGAGCCTCCGCTAGATTAAACAGAAGAAGCTGTGGAGATTAAACAAAAGAAGCTTTTCTTAGTTATGTAGACAATACGGGAGAGGTACTTGACTTTTTTTCTATTGCCATTTTCCAGTCTTACGATGGAGGAAGATCTCTTCACCTTGCTTCAACTTTGAACAGTGAACTTTGACATACTCTTTTTTTACTAAGTTGGGCTCGTATATAAGATCAGTTGACATTATACAAATGAGATGCCAGTGAAGGGTGAAAGATTTCAAGTCCCTTTTTCTAACAATTCCATTACGTTGATTATCACCCATGTAATAGAACACTACATTATGCGAATTCGAATGAGGCTCATAAAAAGGTGAGCCTAAGCCCGTTCCAATCCTACTGAGCTTCTTTTGCATCAGAAATGATGTAGTCCAATTTGGATCAAGGCACACCAAACTTGGATATTATGAATATCTTTCCACCAGTAAGTAGCAGTATGTTAATATTGACAATCTAGCCAATAGATCAAACATTCCAGCTGCAAGTCTCATATAATTTTTTAGAAGAGCAAGTCTTATATAATCTCGAAAACAAAACGTATATTCTTAGTCTATCGAAAAAAGGTACATTTACACCTACAGAGTAGAAGCCATATAAGAACCTTCACCCTAAGAGGAAAAGGAAAAACTTCAGCTTTGACAGAACACCACAAGAGATTTTAAACTAGGTAGAGCAGAATAATTGAATAACTAGTAATAGCACCCTAAATTTATGTGAGGCATTGGACATTCCTAAGAAGCTGGAACCACTCGCAGAACAGTAAGTCCTAAGCATTATCTGAGAGTAAACAGGGATGTGGCAAGCTGTTTAGCAGACTTGTAAAATGGCTATGAAAGCTTAATACGAATTACTTCTCCACCATTCAAAATACTGATTGGTCAACATATGCAGAATGAAAGACCACAAAACATAGAATCACACAACTTAGTTGGCATAGTTTGTAGCTTGGATCTAAATGAATTGGTTACCTTACTATGTTTTCATGCATGCAAATAAGAAGTGATTTTTTTCCTTGTTCCATTTCATAATATACCGAGACTTCAGAAAGACAACTATCATCAAACTCAAAACAAACATTTTCTCATAAACAAATGCTGAAAGAAAAAATGAAAAGAACAACAAGAAACGATCGATGCCCTTCATATATCTACAAATATTTTGGAATGTAATGCTGATTACTTCAACTAATTCTCTTTATCATGTGTTATAGATGCTTATCATGGAATCACAAAATAGAACTATAAATTGTGATATAAAACTTGCAATGCTTATTTCATTTAACATTCATCCTATTATTTCCTTTCTTAAGGAAATACATCTGCAGCATGTAATGTTCTAAATCATCGGATAATTCTATCTCACAAAGAGGAGATTGTATGAATGCATACACATCAGTTCATAACTAGAACATAGTCAAATGTTGATCACAATTCATAAATAATTTGAGAACTCGGTAACAGAATCCAGCATCAACAAATAGAACTTCTTTTATAACATATCAAAATTGTTTTTTCATCTTCTAGAATGAAGCGATCTCTGTCTCAAAGCTCTTGTCAGGATCCAATTATTTCAATGACAGCTCTAAAATAGTTAAGGCAGAAAACAAACTCAAGAATCCTCCTGGGTTACCTCAAATGGATGGACCCGTTCAGGCATCAAACTGTTCTCTATAATGTCGAAACGAACAACAAAATGAAGAATAGTGAGGGCGCTCAAGAATCCTTCTCCTGGCGCTTTGCTTCGTCGGCGTCGACCCCGGACTCCTTATCAGCGGTAGCCTCGGCAGGCGCGTCCGATGAGCTGGAGGAAGAGTCGCTGGCGATAGCATCTGACATGGCCCGCTCGGCTTGGAGGATTGGTTCGTAGTAGTCGGCGTGGGCCTCCATGCACTTCTTGAGCACCGACGTGACCTCGAAGCACTTGTCAACCACGTCCTCACCGCTGCGCTCGGCGTCCTCCACGCACTGCTCCCACGCCACGAAGGCATCCTTGCAGCCGCCGCCCTTCATGAACAGGCAGAATCCACACTCCCCCTCCTCCTCTTCCTCCTCTTCCCCCCTTTGCTCCCCTTCCTTCGCCTCTCCTCCTCCTTCGGTACCCTCCAGGCCCACTGCCGCTCCTTCTCCGGCGTCCAAGACAGGTGGCGCGGCCGTAGCCGGGGGAAGATCGGCGGACGGGCTCGGTCGGTCGGGAGCTTCAGCGGGAGAGTGAGACTGGTGATCCTGCTTGGGGTCCGAAGCCGTCGGCGAAGCGAGGGACTCGGGATCGGGGGCAGTCGCCATTGCCGTCGGTGACGGATTCTAGAGAGGGGTGTGGGCGGTGTAGGGTTTTGGTTTTATTTTTATTTTTTCCTCCTCTTTTAAGCTTGAAATTTTTTTCCGCCGCTTGGACTTTTTGGGCCGAAATGAGTCCAAAGAACTCTACTTGCTTGGGGAAGAAGATTAGACTCCAACGTATCCTTTCCGAAGTATTTTCTACACATATTTTGTACTTAATTAATTTGAATCAATTAAGCATTTATGCCATTTAATCATAAATTATAAAGTTGGGAATTTGCCATTTGAATTTTTACTTTATTTATCATCAAACATTTGTACTCTAAGGAGTCATTTGGATGGACAATATCTTTTGAGGAATAATAAATTTTATTCAAAAGAATATAAATATTCTTATTGCATTCTTATTCTTTGATTCGTTTGATTTAAGAGGAATAAATTTTAAATATATAATATTTTATAATTAAAATATTTTATTATAAATACTTAATATGAAATTTATAATAATGATAAATATAATAATCTAATGATATATGTTTAAATTATAAAAATAAAAGAAATAATTAAAAAGATGAAAAAGAAGAGAATAAGTTTATTCCATCATTAATGTTGTGTTTTGGTGGATTATAGTGGTGGTATTTAGAATTTCAAGATAGTTTTGACAAAAACGATGTTTGACTAATTTATTTTTATTTTCGCTGATGTTTAGCAATATTTTGTCGAATAAGCAGCTATTCCACTAGATAACCTTCATTCAAATAGTCCCTAAAAGATTACTTTTTCTTAAAAAAATTCTCAACATTTGACATGTCATATTAACATGGACAAATTGACAGCCATAATGAAACCCCTTGGAAGTTGAAGGTAACAGGGCAGATATCTCAAGCGATGCAATTGATTTATGGTTAAAAACAGGACAGAGATTCATGAAAAGTGGAATATGGCTAATTTCTGCTGAAAAGCTCAAACCCGGTCATTGGAAATTATTTCACACAGAAGTAAAGTTTGCTCAACCCCACAAAATGTAGGATATTAACTAAGAAGAGTTGTCTCAGTATTTCAGTGAAATTGAGTCATTTCGTAGTGTGTGTAATGTCATGTGGTGGAAATTGGTTACCTTTGGCCGAGGATTTTTTTTTCTTTGGCTTCCAAATCTATTTAGGATGTATTTTACCTTTTCTCATTCTTTTCTTTTTTTTTTTGTTTTTTGTTTATCTTGTTTAGTTTATTATTTAACTTTAGTTAAGACCTCTATTCTATAATTAGGTACCTCTTGAATTTTTTTATGATCATGCTATGAAAAATATATTTACTTCCTAACTTGCATAAAGTAATTATATTGGAGATTAATATATCTTTTCTGCTGCATTTTACTGTGTTTATTATTGTTGTCATCGATCATCAACTACTACATCAATGTGCCAAAAGTAAAAGATCAAATGTTCCATTGCCATGGTTTTTGCTATTTCTTTTACCCAAACGGAAGAAGAATGTTTAAATCAATGGAGACATCAATCTAGTTGAAACCTGAGTAACCTACTAGGAGGCGCTAGTGCGATTTCATTTTCATACAGAGCAAAAGGATACAATACTTAGTCCTTTTCATATAGACCTCAAATAAAATGCTATCACAACAGGCCATTAAGGATTAAAAACAAGTCGGTTATAATTCAAGGTGCCCAAGTTTTAAAGAAGATCCAATCATTGTGGAATTTAAATGTGCTGACATTGATATTAAAGATGACACATCTACAATTCAACATGCATCCAAAATGAGTAAAAGAGCTAGGAAGAAATGGAGTCGTCCACTTCATGAGTTCGAGTCTTGTGAACGTAAAGAATTCTTGTTGAGAGTCTCACATGTCACTGCTAGGTACGTTACCCGAGATGACCTATTCGAATTAGTTGAGCTCGATGGTGGGTCGACTTCCAACTTGCGGTTCAGTTGCGCATAACCGTGAGCGCCTCGTAGATTGGGCCGTCGGCACCGCTTTCCAGATACCGAGGGCTGGCTATCCGAAAAAAAAAGTTAATATCAAATATGTTGTCATGCAATCATCAAATGTTAAAAAATCAATCAATGCATGAGGAGATTAGCAGTGGAAAGGATTCATTCATATATGTGAAAACCTTGTTGGCATCAAGTCCTCTTTTTTCGGAGGATACAAATTACTTATGTCTATGTACTGCCAAACGAAAATCAGAGCTACAGGGTTTGTTTGTCAAAGAAGGATCTTCATGTTGTTCGAGTTTACCCGAGACATCAGCTAGTGAAGCATAAAAAAAAAAAGAACAGTTCTCAGATATATTATTGCATAATCTTGAGTACAAGGCTATTTGAAGAGGGCAGGAATAAAAACATAAACTTAACTAATTAATTAGGAAACATGATACCTTTTCCTTATTCTTTATTCTTTTATTCTTTTTTTTCTTTTCTTATTTAGTTTATTGATTGTATTTAATTAGGATCGTTGTAGTTTGCCCTATAAATAGTTGGTACTTTTATGATTATGCTATGAAAAATATATTCTTTGATAGCCTGCTTGGAGCAGTTATCTTGAATTTTTCATGTTTTGAACTAAATGTCAATTAAAATTTTTGTTAATTGTTTCATATATTTTCTTATATTCTGGAGTTGTCCAAAATCTTGAGATCAGAGTGCTATGACCAAGAGAATTCTGGGTAGTGTTTATTCCATCTCAATGTTTCTAATGCCAGTTATATAACAACTAGTTTAACTCAATTGCGCTTCGCGCAATTTTAATATATCTAAAACATAAGTTTAAATATATAAATAAAATATAATTTTATTTTTATTATAAATTATAATATATAAATACTATTTTTCATAACATATATTATATTTATAAACATCTTACAGTTTGAATTAAAACAAAAACTACTTAACTTTATATTTTAAACATTTAAGATGTTTATAAAAAAATATTATATTTGTTCAGAATATAAGAATAATTGTTATTTTACATTGATGCATGTGTGTCAAAAATTATATACAAATTTTCTATTGATAATTAATATGCAACATGTGAACATTTAACCATGATATTAAAATTTAATACATAAACTATTAACATAAATAAAAAAACATATGGTTAGCATATGTGATCTTTCATATTCAAAATAATTATGACTCTTCATATTATTAAAAAATTATTAATGGAGTTAAGTGGATATAAAATACGTAGCTTATTAAATTCAAAAAATAATTAATAAACTTAAGTTATCATAATTAATAGGCTTAAGTCATCAAAATGTATAAAATTATAGAGAATTAAAATAATTCAAAAAAGGACAAAAATGATAATGAAGAAGGGAGAAAGGATATAGGCCTTTGGTGCATGGAATCATATAAATATAAGAATTTTATTCAACTGCATGAATTATTTGTCATAAATCCTTTATCAACGTGTTGACTTTTCACGTTCTATAATACTTATAAATAAATACATAAATCATAATATGTACTAATAAAATTTTTTTGTAATAATAATAATAATAATAATAATAATAATAATAATAATAATAATAATAATAATAATAATAATAATAATAATAATAATAATAATAATTTATTCTATAGCACTTTTCATGATAAATTGTCGAATTCTCTCCGTGTACTTGTTGTGTTGCAGACTATTGGTATGCATTGTTTGAATTCTTTTGGCTCTACTTTTTCTAACAGCGATAACTCCAAATATAAAAAAGTTCACATCCTTCTCCGACAATGGGGCGGCAGCAGCGGCGGCTCCCGATGGACACACCGACTTGCCCTTTAATTTGAACAGCGGTGTGCGTGGTGAGGGGCCCTGAGGACACGAAGGCCATCAACTTCGGGGGACGTGCTGGTGATCGACAACATGCTGACGCAGGGCTTCTATGTTTGGGCGTCCATCGAAGGCCTCATCCTCCATATCAACGCCAACTTGGTGTTCCTCGAGCGTAGCGAGTACGCAGGGAGCACACTCGTGGTAGCCGGCGCATGCCATCCCCCTGCTGACAGCGGAGGAGAGGGAGTATGTCGTCGTCGTCGGGAGCGGTCACTTCCGGAGCGTGCACGGCTACGTATTGAAGAAGATTGTGGTCATGGATCCTACCAACGGCGATGGCGTCTTCCAGCTCCATGTCCATGTTGACACTTGACTTGAGAGCATGCAGCCCCCCAATCCACGTTGCTCTACCTACTCTAATCATGATCTCACTCTCATGGAGTTGTGTATCGTCAATAAAAGAAACACAATAATGCTTCCGGACCAAGATGGAACTCTAAAACTCAAGGAAACGACGGATCAAAGGAGGAATGGCCTGAAGGCGCACCGGAGTTGGAACTTGCCCTCCGAAGACTTGGATTTTATAGGAAGAAACTATCTCTTGATCTTCTAAGAAATCTGATTCTCTTCATCTTCCAAAATGAAACTTGGTTCCTTCGTCTTCCACTTCAGTTAGAAAGATGAGTCAAAAGAAATGCAAAAAAAGAAAGTTAAAAGTATATAAAATGGTTGCACGGAGAGTAATATCAGAATTGGAAGATAAAAAAAACCGACATCCAAATTTCAAACTGCAAGAAACTATAGATTGCTTCATATTCTAGATACAGAAAAATGAGGAAAAAATATAAATAACAAAAATTTTGACAAAAAAGATAAGCAACAATGGTGAGTGGAGAGCAATTTAAAACCTCCCCTTGTCCATAAGCTTTATATAAATATAATGAGGAAAAAATATAAATAACAAAAAATCTGAGAAAAGAGATAAGCAACAATGGTGAGTGGAGAGCAATTTGAAACCTCCCCTTGTCCATGAGCTTTATATAAATATAAGATAAATGGTTCTTATCACAAATAAAGCAAATGGTCTGGTCAATACTATACTTGTTGTGACATAAACATCATGTTACAACTGATCTTGTACCTAGTAACTCTATAAATAACTCCTTTATTTGTATCATTACATTCACTGGAAAACTATAATATATTGCATGCCCGCTTGCAAATAACTTCATAAAATTACCTTTCTGAAAGTACCATCTAATATGCATTGTCTGATTGTGTGGTTTGGTAGCTCTTTATGACTAACTGCTTTGAAATCTGTATTGAATGAAAACACCTTGAATTGATGTTTACCACTTGCATAAAATTCTAGGAAAAGAACTTCAACAATACAGACATTTTGCAAATGCATCCAAAAACCTGCTTCAGTAAATTGCAGTGCATAATTGAAGAACAAATGAATAAATGGAAGGTCACAACAAAAAGTGAATGAATGCACTATGGAGGCAACCCTGAAATTTTTGTACTGTAAGTTGTTGTCAATTATGTGTAAAAAGAAAAAAAAAATTGTGTAAGAAACACGGATTGAAAAGCTTGAATGGAGGAAATTTAGATGTAAGTTAAATAAACTATACTACATGCTGATATCATGAACTAGAATATTATTTTGCTCTGCAATTGAATCTTTCTTATGAAATGCCCAAGTTTGATCTTTTGTCTGAGTATGAGATAATTTAAGCTCAGACGCTCTTGTCATGCCATCAGGTTAATGGTGCAAACTCGCTTACTCTCTTCTGTACACTTCAAGCAATTTTCTCTGTTTGCACGTAATCGATTTAATCATCTTTGGAGGTGTAGAATACAAAATCAATAAATAGACATGTAAGAAACACGGCACATTCCTTAGAAAATGTGATTCTAAATTTGCTTCCTTATCAGGACCAGATGATTTGGCTCAGCAATTTTGAGGGGTTCGACATGTACAATTTATCAATTAAGATTGACAAAGGAAACGTCTGATATCTTGCAAATATATTGCGCGGAAAGATTTGGCCTGCCTGCACTGCTAGATCACGTGGCATGGGACATACTTTTGCCCTTCCTGGTATTTTTCTAGTTGGAATTCTATAATGATATGTGGAGCATAACAACAGTCTGTGTATAATGTACATTGGTTTCTGCAGTTGCAAACATCAATAGTGATGTCTGTGAGCTTCTGGAGATACCCTGTTGGCTATATTTTTGACTTACAAACCCTAGAAGCTTAATAATTCTGTATTCTGGATACTTACCTGATAAATAGGAATGTTGAAATTGCTTACGACACAACTAATTATAATCCTTATAATCTGTAAAAACAAAGGGTTTCTTTGGCAGGTGGTGATTCCCTTCCTACAACCGAAGACATATAGAAAGGTTAATTTGCATACTCAGATAATGAAAGTACCAATTACCAAGAGAAAATTGGGAAGATATTTTCAACATCGATGACTGGATTTTGCTTTTGGTATAGATTATGCTGCAGGATGTGAGAAGAAGATGACAAGAGGATGCCTTTCTTTTAGAACAGTGAAAATGCAGAGGTAATGACCAATCCTGACTTAGATGACTTGGGATTAAATTCTGATAAGTCATAGAATGGACATTTGACTGTTACACTTTGCCTGAAGATGTCCTGTTATGTATGAAGGTAAACCATGCCTCTCCTGAAATTATGAAGTAGATTAGCAAATAAAGAATTGTATCTGTTTTCTTTTTAGAATACAGTCTAATCCATGTTTTATGTATACTAACTTTTCCCTGTAATTTTGCGTAGAAAGAAAACAAAAGTTTTCCCTGTAATTTCATTTCAAGCTGTAACTAAGTTTGAAGTTATTCCATGAGAGAAGAACCCTTGGAATCAATATATCATAAAAAAATGCAATGTAAAGCATTGTTGACTGTTTCATTTTCTTAATCATATGATGTGGGCTGATGCTTAATTAAAGACTGATGATTTTAGTTTATTATACGTTTGCATAGCAATGCTAAGGCATGGTAAAATTCTTGGTCTTGAAAAATGACCAATATATTTTCACTTAAGTGTATTTGTATTGTCAGCCATCTATTTTCAATTTCTTTTCTGTAAGATTCAACTGTTCTTCCTGATTGCTCACTTTTATTTGTGTTGCCAGATTCAACTTACTAGATTCTTGGTGCCTGTGTCAGTTTCTTAGGTTCTGCATTTACTCCTTGCCTGAGAAGTAATCTTATACAAAACCTAATGTACATTATACACGATCAAAACAAATTTCTCAAATTTTGGGTATCGTTACGTCTGTCAAATTAGCAAGAACTATAAGCTAATGGCATGACACATATGATTACCCTTTTTCTTTTCTTTGATTTTTGTTCGTGGAGATGTTGATTACTCCTAAATACAAATTTACATGTAAGTTTCCTTTCCCTCTCGAAAAAAAAAAACATGTAATGTTCCTTCTTCAGAACTCATAGAAACTGTGCCTTTGAGGTATGCACTCATCCAAGTTGATCCTTGTACCTACGCCCGCACTGGAGTACCCCTTTCTGCACCCGATGTTATTGCACATGTCCACCTGAACCACGAACACAGAACAAACAGGCCTGTGATCAGAGAACCTCGACTCGCCTCTTACGTACTGCATCTGTTCTATTCCGTCTCCGTACCACAGTATCCTGTCACACCTGAATCCATACATAGAGCAAAAAATGGCCATCATTGATTAGTGCTGCTGTTTTGCTATTGATCGCCCTTAACATTGATTAGTGCACCTGAAACAGACTTACCATGCTGGTGTTCTCCGCTTCTTCTTAGATTTTTCATTTTCTCCTGCATACGAATCCGAATTTTGTGAGTACTTGTAGGTTGGAGCAAAGAGGATCCTTCCTTCTTTCCAACCGTTGAACACCCTTCCTGCTCCCTTCTCTATCTTTAGCTGCAATTAGCAGTTCCGGACATATATCATTTTTGCTTCTGCAATGCTTCTGCATACTTGTGGTAATCAGAGTACAGAGCTACTGGGAATGGTCGGAGAAAGTTGCACAAGTGACAATTCTAGATATACAACTTAGCATATTTTCCATTTTCGGGATTGCGACAAAAATAATATTTAGACATGTAAAAGAATCAAATGCATACCTGATCCTTCTCTAGGAGAGTATCCCATTCATTATCCTCCAACAGTGTTCGTGCCTCTTTGTAGCTTAATGCAACGCGATAGTTCAGATCCCCAAGCCATATCACACGACTATTACAAAAAATGAATTGAAATAGTTAGTGAGGCAGAAAATGTTATGAAGTCTTCAGTTCGATTGCAGTTGAGAAAAAAGATGTAGGGATTCATACTCATGTTCGAGTATCTTCTCAGGTATTCGACGAGTCTGGACTTTGCAAACCCGCGGGAACTGCGTGCTCTTCAGGATCTCGGCAACATCAGAGTTCCTCTTCAGTTCGTCCCCGTCCTTCTCTCCTGATGTCAAGTGGCAGCAGATGAAGCAAAACGTTGTCCGGTGCAACGACATGCTCATTGCGATGCAGCCCTGCAGATGCGTTGCCATGGTGGAATCAATCACGTCAGCAAAGAGCACCAGTGCGCAATTAGAGATGATGGTAAAAGAGACTTGCGTAGCTATAAATATGACCTTGTTACCGAGGCAGCCCATGATTCCTCTCTGCACGGTGGAGACTCTGAGATGGCCCGTGTGCTGCACAAGCTCGCTTCGAACCCATACGGAGAGGAATATACCCACCATTTGCTTGCTGGCTATGAGGCAGTAGTTCATGTTGCTCTGTGCTTCGGAAGCCCCGAATTGCGTCGTGGCGGAGTCCTCGTCCAGCGCGGACTCGGTGGCCGTCCGCATGAAGTTTCTTAGCTCCCTCGCTCTTCGTCGCACGCTGGAGAGCTCCGACGTGCAGTTGCAGGTCTTGACGAGCGCACTGTCCACGCGGAACTGCTTGCTGAGGACCTTGAGGGAGGGCTTCTGGAAGAAGTGGCTGCTCGACTTGGAGTCCTTGGAGTGCTTAGAAGAATCGCTGTTGGATTCCGAGGAGTCATCCTTGGAGCACTGTTCTCGTGGCCCGTTCAGGGCCTGGTTGATGAGGGCAAGCCACTTTGCTGCAGGCTCATTGTCTTCTATGACCAGCACGTTGCCTGCGTTTAAAGGAACTATCTCTTGAAACCTGTGAAGACGATACACAGAAGAGAGGCAAACTTATTCAGTATAGAGCTGTAAACTTGAATTGACAGAATGTAAAGTTCGCTGTTTATCTCTTCATGAGAAAGTAACAAAATTATTCTCTGCCAAAAAGGGAAAGTAACCAAATTCCTGAGAGAATGTTTCCTGCAATATATATGACATCCTTCTGCTCAGCACTGAAGTTAACAGTTGTAAAAGTTCCCTGATCATATATAGATTGGATTTCCCAAGAAGTACCATATTATTTTGTACTCCAGGAATACAAATAGAGGTTGGATCCAAAAGATCTGTGCCGGAGGCCACAAAAATTATCCTAATTAAAACTAACGAGACATCGGGTCGATTGTTATATCAGACTTCGGGTCCTCAGTTCTTTAAATTTAAATATAATCTGGTCTATAATATATATATATATATATATATATATATATATATATATATATATTTCAATGCCCCCTTTTCACTTCATATTTGGCATATTTTTAAAACCGAAACATATTTTACCTTCAACTACTTTAATACTTGGCACATTGGAGAGTAGATTTTTTAGGGTTCCTCCGATCCAAATTCTTGCTCCAATTTTCGCAAACTGTTTGCTCTAGCTTTGTGAGGAATTTGACAAACTCGAAATGATGCCTTATTCGATTCCAACCTGACAATCGTGACTGTGACTTAGTCTCGTGTGTTGGCTAGCTATAACGAGTGACATTCATATGATATGTCTAAGGGGACTTCCCCGACTTCTCACCATTCGAGAAGTTGGGAGCCCCCACCTCCATCCTAGTTCAAATTGAACACGGACGACTCCTTTGTGGAGCGTAACGAGGTGGGGGGGCAGGCTACTTAGATATGCTAACTCCAAATTTTTCTGTGCAGGAGCTGTTAATAGGATTTTCATATCGGCACTCACCACTGAAGGTTGGGCAATATACTATAGGATGTTGCACTGTTGCAGGGCGGGGATACACAACCTTATTGTTGAATCGGACTCAAAGATTGTTGTCGATGTCATCAACAACACCAAACCTCCTCCTTGACGTCTACACAACTTATTTAATGACATCAAAATCATTTCTCAACAATTTGATAGATTCAAATGTAATCACATTAACAAAAGTGTGAACTCGGAGGCTAATCTAATTGCTCGTCTTGGCAGAGGGTCATCTAATTGTTTTTGGATGGGAACCCTCTGGGAGTTCCACTATTTTTGTATCCAAACATTAGTAACTTATCAATATGATGCTTCTTTTTTATCATATATATATATACACCATTAATTTCTTTAGTTTTATTTTTCATCAACATATGGATATTCATACCCTAATACATAGATATCTGAAGATCCTTCTACTTGCAAAAAGTCTTCTAGGTTGAGGCCACAATTTGGAGCCCTCCCTCCTACATTCCATGTTCCCACAAATACCCTGGCATAAAAAGACTATGTTCAATAGATATACGTTGTACAACAAAATTTAAAAAAAAAGTATCTACGATCAAAATTTAAATTTGCATATTTCATGTCACTACCGAAACTCTTGCAGTTCACAAGATGGCTGTCTGGTCCTGTCGAAAGTAGACAGATTCAAACCTTCAATGTGAGAACTCGTTTGTCTATCTGAAGAGAGAGAAATTTAGCCATGCCAAATGCATATTATATGTATGTATAATTATTAATTAAATAATTAACCACCTGAGAAGCTTTTTCTCATAACTGGGTTGGCATCCACGAAAGTACTCCTCCTCGCCATGTACCTCCCCTCCAGGTCTGTAATTGTTGTTTCAAGCAGAACATGAAACAACACAGGAGTATTATAGAAGAAATGAATTCTCAGAACATAATAATAATAATAATGTACAGCACACCATGAATGATCTCTCCAGGAGGGAATGCCTCTTCTTCTTGGCTTCTCCCATTCTTGCCCTTTCTGCTGAAAATACTTGGTAATTTAGACTGCACATTGCACCAAGCGTATAGTATAAATATTAAATTACATGAGGAATCTAATTTCTCAGCCCCCAATGAAATGGAGAACCATTTGAATTTGGAAAGAGAATTGAACAAAGCATGATTTCACGTACGCGTGCATTTTACCTTTTTCTTCTTGCTATTCTTTATCGAATCATCATCTTTGCTAGACTTTGTCATATCATGCAAAGACTCGCTAGAACTTGACATTCATTCAAAGAGCAACAGAATAGATTCGCATGGTTGGCTGAGAGCGCTTATTTCCGGTGCCGCGCTCGGCCGTCAAGAATTTGCAGTAAACTTGGCATGCACTGGTTGCATGGAAGGGAATGGATGTGATCACGACAAGGAGAAGGGAAATGGAGGAGAAACGAAATGGTGTTAAGTCTGGAAATTATTGGAGACAGGGAGAATGGAGGAAGAGGGGTGGCCGCTAGATGGAGGGAGGCCCTGCTTCCTCGTTTTGGCTCTCTTTCTGTTCGTTGGCTTTAATTTGTTAAAAGAATAGAAAAAAAAGAGAAAAAACTGTAACGAACTCTCCCGCCACCTTCTTTGGGGTGCCCAAAGTGGGAAGACCCGTTCCACTCCTCCCATTCTCACAGCACATTTCTTCTATGAGAGAGAGAGAGAGTGTGTACTTTGAGAAATAGATGTTAGCTTGGTTAGAAAAAAAAAAACGTAGTAAATTTCAACAATTGTAACTTAGGAGGTATTTGCAATATCGTGGCTCAACTTCATTTTGTAACACTATTATTATCAAATTTCAAAAATACTCGAGCGGTGATCATCACGTTTAATCGATGGATTTGCTAATGTGTCATTGACATAAATGTGTGACACTACATCAACATTTTCTCTTTTCTTAACATCATATTTCAAAATAAATAAAAATACAATGTCAACATTTTTTCCTCCATTAAAAATTTTGTATTTGCATGGTTATTGAACTTTTTTTAAAAAATTTAGTCATCATTAAAACTAAAAATAATTAAAATATTATAAAATAATAATAAAGCAAATCTAACACAATTTGAGCATGATCCAATTGGATTAGGCTGTCCAATTTTTTATGTGTATTAAATATATAATATTATAATAATTAATAAATTAGGGAAATAAAAAATAGGAAAAAATACTGATTACATTCTTTTGTCCTAAAATCAGGACTAATAAAATAATAATAAAAATATTATAACAAGTGATATTATGATTATTAGATAGATAATAATTTTTTTATATATAATATAGTTATAATGAATGATTGAATATTTGAATATATAAAAAATTAAAAAATCGTGCAACATCTGGCCGTCCAGGCTCGTGATCGTCAAACCCGTACTAGCCCGTGCCCAGCGCCCCACAACAGCCTGATACGGTTTGTCCTGGGTCTGATGAAATCCCGTGCGGGTGTAGTGTCGAGGCAAATAGGATGCACAGATGTTACATAGGCTACTGTTTCTCACCCACTCTGCAAGAAATGACAACCTCCTTTATAGTGTTGACTGTTGATGCCTCTTTTTTAATATTTATTTATTTATCATTTTAAATTTTAAATGGAGATAGAAAAAATATTGATGTGATAGTATTTTTCTTAAATGGTTACAAAAGTTAAATCTAATTATGAAATTGTTCAAGCTTTACCATTCTCTCACTAATCCATTCTCAACCTTAACTATGCTACCTTCCTTTTTCATTACCTTGGTGGCCCCCATCTCTTATAAGCTTGTGAATAACACTCATTTATCTCATAAGGCTTCCAACATGTTTGCTAGTTGAAAATTGAAAACTCTCTCTAGATGAACCACTCTCATTTGCCATCCCACATCCTTGCTTCGGTTCATATCTCTGCTAGTTTTATAAGCTCCCTAGGGGCTTTCTTTGATCTTCCTTTCACTACAAGGCGACGAAGTTTAGCATCGCAATAAGTGGTGACGCTATGTTGACGTCAAAAATATCACTATAGCGATGAAAGTGAGTCACCGGAAGACGACACTACTGCATCACATTAGCGTCGCTTTAGCGTTATGAAAAGTCCGCCATGGGGTCGCTACTTTGCCTCTATCATTATGCACGAAAACAGGAAAATGCGTGATTGATTATAGCACTGTATTAGCCTCGACAGGTGTCGATGCTAACGTCGAAGTAGATATGAGCGCCTTATGTATTAAATATTCTCAATTAAATATATATTTATATATGTTACCTACATATGTATTCCTATATTATATATTACCTATATTATATGTGTTAACTACGTATATATTCGTATACTATATGTTAGCTACATTATATATACATATGTATTTCTATACCATATGTTGTGATATTATGTATTATAGATAAATTATTTTTATATTCTTAATCATTGAATTATGAGGGTTGAATTAAGTGACAAGATTTAGTGCCACCATATAGACGCAATGACGGCGACATCGTGTTTCAATAGCGCATATTAGCGTCACATTAGCGAAGATAACTAGTTAGATGCTAAGTAGGCGTCTTATGAATAAATATTCCTATATATATATATATATATATATATATATATATATGTGTGTGTGTGTGTGTTACCTACATATTTATTCCTATATTATATGTGTTACGTATGAATATGTTCATATATTATATGTTAGCTACACTATATGTATTACCTACACATTTTATCCTATACCATATGTTACATATATGTATTGTTGATAATTTTTTATATATTATTAATCATGGAAATTATGAGGGATGAACTGTGATATGATTTTCGAATATTGTGTTACAATAGCGCCAACGTCGTCACATTAGTGACACAAGAAATGTCGTCGCTAATTTAGAGCCACAACTGTGTCAGACTTTAGCGCCACGACACGTCGATGTTACTTTGGCGTCCTAGAGCAGTGACATCGGGTCGATGCTAATTAGTCGTTAAAAGTATTTTCCACGACATAGCGTCACAATAGGGACGCTGTGTTACGTTGCTAGTTGGACTTCCTTTGTTTATTCCTTTGGTTGCATCGCTAACTATATATACATATGTACATATACATATAGACTTATAATATATATAATATAAACTTATAATATAATAAAACATATTTGAATATTAACTTATAATATAAACATATTTAAATATAAGTTTGTAAAAAAAATCAGCATAGCATCACAGTAGCATACATAGCGTCGACATTGCCGCGGCGCCAATGTAGAGTCACTTCAATGTCAACTTAGCGTCGCTGATAAAATGATCTTTTAATTTATTAGTCGGTGCTGCTTTAGCATGTAATTAGTGTCGCATTGTTTCGTGATGCTAAAAAGTTATCTTAAATTCCTAAGTTCTTCCTCGTTTCTTACTTTTTACTATTTACTTCTTCGCGATCGACGCTTTTCCGATGACCGACGATCGGGCGACCGACGATGGACTGCGACCGCGGGCCTCATCCTCCGCTGCCCTCCCCCGACCTCGTCGCCCTCCTCTGGTCCCATGCTCCGGCGCCACTGCGGGATGCCGCCCTCCTCTGCTGCTCTCTTGCGACCCCGCCAGCCTCCTCCGACTCCGCCCTTCTATGCCCTCCTCTGCCATGCGTTGGCCTCCTCCACCCTATCGGATGCCACCGACACCAGCTCCGCCCTTCTGCTCCGTCCTACTCCCCTGCCCGTCCTCCGATCACACCGCCCTTCTGCTCCACCCTGTGCCACCCTCCTCTGCCTTGCCAGACGTCGCTATCAGGCGCCCTGCTGGATGCCACCGACGCCATCCCCTGCCCGTCCTTTGACCCCAGCCCCCTCTTTGACGCCATGCTCCGCCCTCCTCCACCTTGTCGGACGCCGCCCTCGGGCATGGTTACACGAGTATCTAAATTTATCTAAATCTTTTTCAAGTATGGTTACACGAGGTCGAGCTTTAGGTGGATCCCAATCTTTTAGGTGCTCACTCCCTATGAGTGATGCCCCTCGACCACCGGGTGATATATTTATTGTAACTTATTTGTATTCGACTAATTGGTACAAATTAGACAATTTTTTTATTGTGACGGTTTCTCCACCGTCAACGAGGCATATAGTCAAATTGTCAGATAATACGTAGTCTAGTGGATCGTCTCGATTGCAGGACGATGATCAACATATCGCCACAAGTTATTTATTGTGTATTTAATAAATTTAAATATATGCAATGTATTAACTATTTTTTAATGGTGGCAGTTGCTCCACCATCGACGGGGCACATAGCCGGACCGTCACAGCATAGGCATCTTGATCGCATGACGTCGATCGACATTTCACCCCAGGTTATTTTTTGTGTATTTAATAAATTTAAGTACATGCAAATAGTTTAACTATTTTTTATGGTGGGAGCTACGCCTCTGCCGAGATCGATGGACGCTTCTCCACATTCCAGCGTCCATTAAACATGACCACGTGTTTGACATATTAAGCTAGGTGATATATTTATTAATATTATATTTATAATTGACATGTTATTATTAATCATTTTTATTTTAATGATTGTGCTGCCAATGGGACAAACCCTTGGGTCGGCACATTCTGATGAGAGGACTGCCACGAATGAGGTAGCGCTAGATATCGCACGGGGTACAAACTTTACTGTTGATATATGAATTATCATTAGTTTAATTTTGTATTACGCTAATGATTTTTTTTGTAGCAGACTCGTCGATCATGTCGGACCCTCGGCCTACTCTAGCTGCAACGGATGATTCCTCTTCGATAGAAGAAGAGAGATTTCATCATAATGGGATGGTCACCGTGAACAACATTGCTCGGCCGTAAGTTAAATAAATTCTTTCATACTCATTTTATAGGTTTGTTTATAAACACAAAATTAATTCTCTTTCTTAAACTGTAGGATCACTTTCATACCCACTTCTACTGTGCGGGATGGCAGTGCTTTTGTCCTTTCCCACTTGCCGGAAAGGACAGGATCGTAGAAAGATGTCACAATTCAAATGTAGGATGACATCTTTCTGCAGTTTATTTTTTTGCATTAGATATTTTATTTAATATTATTTTTAAATTACTGACATCTATAATATTTTTTAGAAAGCAAATCAATTCCATCCGAATCTAATTTGAGAGCATTTGAGGTGGTGGCTACGAAATGCCTAAGAAATCGACTATATAAGTTTCACAATGCCATTACATCCACCTGCCTCAGTTTGGTGCAGATCATACAAAAATACCCGAGACATATTGGACGTCCAATTTGCGAGCCGTTATGTAAGAAGTGGTAAGTTTACATTTGAATTGTTTTTTATTAAATGTATAATTTTACAAAGTCTAAGTATTTGATGTTGTTACAAGATGGATGAAGAATGGCAAAGAAACTTTGCAAAGGCTAAAGTTAACATACTTTTGAAGCCCGAGGCGCACATCCACACAGGCAGCTCCATTCGATTTGACGTGCATATACATGGTAATGTAGATATAAAATGGAAAAATAAAACTTTTATCTTATATTTATTTTATAAAATTCGAAATTTTATTGCAGGTGAAAAAATAAGGTGGTACTGTAGACTTTCGTGCGGTCTACGAAGCCACATAAAGAGCAGAAAGACTAATGACTTTGTACATCCACTGCTGGCAGAGTTATGGTAATTATCATCATATGTTCACTTGGTTCTTCACATTAGCGTAAATGATTTTTCAAACATGCAATGTTTAATTTTTTTAGGATGGGTATAATCTGAAGATGGCCTAGAAGTACGGAGATTATCTTAGTTCTCAGCCACCAGGTATCTCCAAAATGATTCATGTTTTTAACATTATAACGCTTTGTATGTTTATATATTTTTTGATTTTATATAATTTATATGATTTATAATGTTTATATATATTGTCTATTTTGTAGAGGACGTGACTGTTTGAGAGGAGGTGGCCGGTATGACACGAGGAGGATGCCTAGCGGCCTAGGCACAATTGCTTAGGTTTCTAGGAGGAGCGGAGGATATGCAGCGGCTCATCTGCTCTGAGTTCATCCACCGCACCTTGACGGCATCAGAGGACTCATCGCAGAGCAGCTAGCTCAGTAGCTTCCTCAACATTTAGCTTCCATTTTGTAGGCGATCCAAACTGCGCTTCAGCCATAGACTCAGTCCCCACGAAGTCAAGGACTGAGTACGTCAGTATCGAATGGAAGGAATGACAATGACGATGATAACGATTTAGGATAGAAACATTTCTATTTTATATCTTTTATACGATTTTGTTTATGATGTAAGATATCATTTTGTTATCTTATTAGTACTTATGTGATGGTTATTAGTGCTTTTGTGATGGTTATTAGTGTTTTGCTTTATTATTATTCTTATTAATGTGAAGAATGTGTTATATATGCATTCTATAATTTGTATGGTATGGGAAGAAAACAAACGGCTGGAATGTGGCAAATGTTTTTGAATTTAGCATCGCCTTAGCATCGCAAACAGAGACACATTGAGATCAGACGCTATTTTAAATATATTGTAAGTGGTGACACTATAGAGCCTGATTGGCATCGCATATCTTGGCATCCAATTAGCGTGGCATCATAGATGACGCACGCCATCACACTAGCATCACATTAGCGTCTAATTAGCGTTACACTAAGCAGAAGTTTAGCGGCACTTTTGCGTCTCATTAGTGTCGCATCATTCAGCGCCCGATTAGCGTCGGATTAGTGATGCCCTTATACTCCTCGTGAGTACACATTTCGCGTTAACATCGCATTAGCGTCACACTGTGGCGCTAGTAGCATCGCATTTGTCGTCGGCGCCATTGCGACGTTAATAGCCACTAAACGCCGGCGTCTCCACTTGGCGATGCCATTTAGACGCTAATGTGTGGCTATTCCTTTTAGCCACGCGTTAGCGCCAACTTGCCTACATCGTCAATCAGGAGATTTCTTGTAGTGTTTGCTGGTAAAGCTAGTTCTCGTTTGGTCAGAAATATGGTGCAACAACATACTCATTTTGGGGATTTGGTATCAAATGCCTACGTGACATTCAAACAGCACATATGCTTGCTTTCTTGAATCATGATCAGTCTGTATCTTCTAATCTTGTTCATTTCAAATATGCTCCCACCATCCTTCGTTCCCTCTCCCCTCATGTTTCTCAGATTTTTTTTGGATAATTTTATTAAATATCCTCCAACTTTGACACTTTCCCAATACTATCTATCAACTTCACTTTGTAACTAAACTACCCTTTGACTATTAACTTTTTTCACCAACTGCTCTTTCATCGAGTATAGGACTATAGGATGTTTATCGATTGTACGGTCTATGTGGCGTCCATGTCATATTTCTCTCCTCCACATGTGTAGGTGTTCGACATGACAAGACATTCAAAAATAAAATAAATATAATTATTTTATTAAAATATAATATAATAATTTTAAAAAAGAAGAGGGTGCCGCCCCTCCCCTCGACCTCCAATCCCTTGCCAGCGCCGAAGGGAGGGGGCAGCACCTCTCTAGCACACTAGTGATGCGGAAAAATAGAGGGGGCATCGCCTTCCCTCTGCAAGCTCTAACGAGCTCGTAAAGGGGGAGCAATGCCCCCTCCTTTTTTTGCATGTGTCGCCGATGTGCACAGCCCAAAAGGGAGAGGGGAGCCAACAGGGGTTTGATACCTCCCCCGCCTTTTGCCTATAGCCAAAAGAGGAGTGGGGGTGGGTCTCCACCCCTTTTGTGCCCCCTTTTTGCTTGAGCGCACCAACAACGACATGTAAAAAAGTGGCGGCATCCCACACTCCCCCCCTCCCCCCTTTAGTGTTGTGCATGCCAGCGACATAGGCAAAAAAGGCAGGGCATCAACCCCCTTTGCGATGCCCCTCTTTTCTGCACCAGAGGTGCCAAATGCGCAAAGGGACACCACCCGCTCCCTCCAACGCTAAAGAGGTCGTGGGAGGTCGAGGTGAAGGGACGGGCGCCCCTTCTTTTTTTTTAAAAAATGATTATATTATTTTTGATATTATTTAATTACTTTATATTTATTTTGTTTTTTAATGTCTCACCACATCGGACAGAGAAATATGATACGTGGACGCCACCTAGACCATGTAATAGGTAAATCTCCTATACCCATGAAAAGGGCAGTTGATGAAATAAGTTAATAATTAGATGACAGTCTAGTTAAAATTGGAGAATAGAGCTAGAAAACGAGTAAAGTTGGAATTTATCCTATTGTTTTCCACCTAGATACTTACCTTGCAGGCGTTGGACATTATGAAGTTGGGACTTCTTAAGCTCATTAGTAGTGGAGCTGGCTCCCATGCCTATCAGGACCCATGGATTTTAATACGCATTTATGCTAAATGTTATTAATGTTAATACTGTATTTCGTCCTTTTGTGTTGCGAACTTTATTTTGAACTCTGCTTGGAATGTCAATATGCTGCTCGATTTTCTCTTATGTGGTTCTAATATTCCTGATAGAACATTACCTTTATTTACCTGTGATGGCTGCAGTTCAACTACCAGATTAGTTTATAAAGTCCCCTGCCACTGCCACCCCTCCTACTGGAAGGCTGACATTGAAATTGATTTGGATTATCCGGGTTCGAAAGGTCAATTTTTTCTTTGAAAACTCCCCCACTGTCTCCTCCTTACTAAAGAATGCTCGTGCGCTTTAATCCGCAGCTTACTTCTACTTGCACTCAGTTGTCGCTCTAGAAACCAATGTCCATTCATTCTTTGGTTGTTCTTTTGCTTTGCAAGTATGACATATCTTTCAATCTGAATGTAATTTTCATTTCCATTCATGTCTTCATGGGAGTTTAACTCTTGGTTCCGGGAAGTTGATCACCTTATTCCTAGTGTCGTCCCCTCTTCTTATCATGGTTTGCTCTTTGCCTTTGGGGCATTTGGAAACTCAAGAATGTTGTCTATTTTAGTTTCAAATCGGCAACCACTTGGGGGTCTGAAGTCAGGCGCTAACTGCTTTCCATGGGATTCACTCAATCCATAGTTCTAATGGAACTTCCCCCACGAATAGAGCCTCTGTCTGTTGGGAGCCCCCTCCTCTCTCTTGGTACAAGCTGAATGTCAACGGGTCGTTCGTTGGGCTAAGAGTGGCAAGAGGAGCTAGCTATATCCTCCAATCATCTAATTCCCACTTTCTTTTTGTAGGATCATTACATGCCAAGTTCCACTCCACCTTGGAGAGTAAATCTTAGAGCATTCGTGCCGCTTTGCTTTCTTGCCACAGTCTTAGGCTTTGGAACCCAGCCATTGAGTCAGATTGTGCTATCCTCATTCAACTTCTACAACCTAATGCTACTACATTGTGTCCTTAGCGCGCTCGAATGATGACATGTGCAATATCTCAACTTTTGATAATGTAACATGTAGTCATATCCCTCGTTCTGCGAACACCGTAGCGATTATTTGGCTCAACTTGGCTGGCAATCACATTAAAATTCTTTTTGAGAGAATGACCCTCAACTTAGTATTCTCAATCTTTTGTACTTGAACAATGGTGTTGTACCTACTAATTGAAATCATTTTAGTTTTTTTTAAAAAAATTAATTTTCAGATTTTATAGTTGAAAATATAACTACCGTACAAAGTCACTACAAGAAAAATGCATCTTTCCCACGGTCCGAACCATCACAAAATGAGAAAAATCCATCGGAAAACACACTTTGCGATGATTTTTGTCACGAGAACGATCCATCGTAAAAATGCTCGTCACAAATATTTCCCATGGCCGGAGCCGTGTGTCACTCCTGCCCACTGAAGGGCGCGCCCCGAGTGGGCGTGGCCATGCGCGCGAGGAGGCGGGCGTGGCCGGGGCGATTCCTACTCCTAGTAGGAATAGGAGTCGTCCAACACTCCGAAGGTCCGACGAGGAGGGAGGAGCTTCTGGAGATGAAGACTTGGACTCCTATCGTGAGTAGGAGGACGAGCGCGTGGAGAAGTGCAGGATCGGAAGGATTCCTACTCCTAGTAGGAATAGGAATTCGGACCTCTCCTAGGTCGAGTAGGACTTGGGTGCGGACGGAGCTTCCTTCTGAATCGAGGGTCACTTGGAGATGAAGTCCTAATCATAGGAGGACTGAAGATGGGGAGAGGCCACAGGAAAACAGTCCTAGTTCTAGTAGGACTAGGACTTGTCCCGGCGGGCGCACCCGGGGCGCGCTCCGGACATGGCAGGGCGCCAGGAGGGCGGCCTGACCAGTTTGCCTTCAAGATGGACTTTGAAGGAGTGCTGGCCGAATTCTTCTAGGACTCCAAGGTTGCTGGATTTCTACTCCTACTCCAAGGAGGTTTTTTCTAGAGAAGGGCTTGCATGCCTAATAGGATTAGGTCCTTAACTTAGACTAGGAGTTGTTTCTCTTGGGCACTATAAAAGGACATGTAATCAAGGCTTGTAAGATCATCCTGGACAATCTGAGATTGCTCAATAATATTCTCTAGTTTTTCTCTAAACTCTTAGCCTCCCTCTCTTCTTCCTGGGCGGGTGTTTCGTTGTGCATCCGGGGCGTGTACGGCCGGGGTCCAAGGCACGTCCAAACGAGGGCTGATCGGCGACCGAGCAGGGTTCGTCGAGCCGCACGTCTGGTGTTTCATATCTGAAGCGTAAGGGCATGACAACGTGGTATCAGAGCTTAGGTTCCGACTATGTCAGGAGAAGAAGGTGCTTTGAGCAAAGGCCGTTCGATGGAAGCTGAGGACACGACCCGGGGTCGAGTCCAAGGTGCGGACGTTGGGGAAAAGAAAAAGAATACGCGAGCAAAGTCCAGAGATCCCGGCAACCATATTGAGAAGAATATGGAGGCGCTGGAACGAAGTCTTCAGGAAACGGACGAGGCGGTCCGTATCTTGGAAGCCGCGGCAGGAGAACACAGCTTGGCACTGGAGCAAGGAGGAGCCTTACACCAAGAGCTGTCCAACCGCGTTGCAGCCATAGAGGAGGCTATGGATGCAAGGTGGAAGGCCATGGAGACAGATTTGTTGCTGCTCAAAGGTCTTCTCTTCGATGCAGGAGGGCTGCGATCGAAGACCCCGGTGTCCAAGTTCTTGGGACCGGAACCGAAGAAATATGATGGTGCGCGGGAGGCGACGACCATCGACGATTTTCTTTGGTGTCTTGAAAAGGGTTTCAAGACGAGCAAGATCGTGGTCGAGAAGGACCAGATCGACATGGCCGTGCGCTACCTGGTGGATGGTGCGCTCTTGTGGTGGCGTCGGATGGAGGAAGGAGACGAGACTCCGATAGAGTCTTGGGCAGACTTCAAGGTGGAATTGAAGAAGCAATTCTACCCCGGCAATGCACAAGAAGTGGCTATGAACAAGCTGACCTCTCTCAAGCAAACGGGTTCCGTGAAGGAATATATCGAAAAGTTCCAACCGCTTATGTTGGAGATGCCCGGGAGCATGGAGGAGTCGACATGGTTGTTCTTCTTCCTGCGGGGGTTGAAACCATGGGCGGCTCAGGAGTTGAGACGTCAGAGGATAACGACCATGAACGGAGCATTGGTCGTTGCTGAAGCTTTGGTGGAGTTTTCAGCAAACTGGGATCCTGGCGCGGGTGCTAAGGATCAGGGCAAGTCCAAGAAGGACGGAGCCCGAGCAGGTGGCAAGAAGAACGATAAGCAAGAGAAGAAGGCGACGACATCGAAGGGAGATGCCAAGAAGACGGTCAGATGCTTCCTCTGTGGAGGGCCGCACTACGCGAGAGAGTGCGACACGAAGAAGGGGCTCTCGACCATGGCATCTACCGTGGACACCGAGCAAGGCGCTGCACACATGGGGTCTATAATGGCGCTGACGACTGCTGCCGCAACGCTCCCGACGAAGGAAGTGAAGAAGACCGCGAAGGGCCTGATGTTCGTGGAGGTCGCAGTGAATGGCCACACTTCGACCGCTCTGGTTGATACTGGAGCCACGCATAACTTCATGGATTCAAGGGAAGCGGCACGACTTGGCATACGGTATGTCAAGGAGCCAGGCCTGATCAAGACCGTGAACGCGGCCTCCCAGCCAATCCTTGGTACGGCCAAGGATATCCACGCGAAGGTGGGGGAGTGGGAAGGAGCGATCACCATGACGATCGTCAACATGGACGACCATCGGTTCGTCCTGGGCATGGAGTTCATGGATGCGTTCCGTGAGGTGAGACTTTCCCAGGAGGGGATTCGTTTTTTATCTCAGGAAGCTTCGCATGAAGTTGCCACAACGAGGGCCAGCGTGAAGTCCAAGATGCTTTCGGCGATGCAACTTGATAAGGGCATACGTCGGAAGGAGGTCACCTACTTGGCTGCCTTGAAGCTCAACGAGACCGGGCTCAAGGTTCAAGGCGTCCCAGAGGAAGTGGAAAGGCTTCTGGAGCAGTACAAGGATGTAATGCTGCCAGAGCTGCCGAGCAGACTTCCTCCTCGCCGAGATATCGATCACGCCATCGACCTGGTGCTAGGTGCGAAGCCTCCGGCTATGGGGCCGTATCGCATGGCACCTCCAGAGCTGGAGGAGCTTCGGAAACAACCGAGCGAGTTGCTTAAAGCTGGGTTCATGGGATCTCGAAGGCACCCGGTGGGGCGCCGGTCCTACTTCAGAGGAAGCAGGATGGGTCAAGGATGAACAAGATCTTTCACCCACTATTGGACAAGTGCGTGGTGGTGCACTTGGGCGACATAGTGGCATGCTCGGAGAAGCTCGTAGAGCACATAGAGCATCCCGGGGAGGTGTTAAAGCTGCTGCGAGAGAACGAGCTCGGGGAATGCTCGTTCGCCCAACCGGAAGTGATGTTCCTTGGGCACCATATTAAAGCCGGGAAGATCAGCATGGACAAGGGGAAGGTCCAAGCTATTCTCGACTGGGAGCCGCCAACGAACGTTCCAGAGATGCGATCGTTCTTGGGACTCGCCAACTACTACAGAAGGTTCATCGAGGGATACTCGCGACGGACTGCGCCCTCACCGGCCTTCTGAAGAAGAACGCGAAGTGGGTATGGTCAGAGAAATGCGTGAAGGCATTTGAAGGACTGAAGAACGCAGTGGCGGAGGAGCCGTGCTTGCGTCTACCCGACTACGGGAAGCCGTTTGAGGTGCAAACGGACGCTTTCGACTTCGCATTGGGTGGTGTCCTCATGCAGGAGGGACACCCAGTGGCCTTCAAGAGTCGGAAGCTCAACGAGGCCGAGCAACAATATCCGGTCCATGATAAGGAGATGATCGCGGTGGTGCACTGCTTGCGCACGTGGAGGCATTATCTTCTTGGGAGCGCATTCGTTGTAAAGACGGACAACGTAGCAACATCCTACTTTCAGAATTAGAAGAAGCTGAGCCCGAAGCAGGCACGATGGCAAGACTTCTTGGCAGAGTTCGATTACGTCTTGGAATATAAGACGGGGCGGACCAACGTGGTGGCCGATGCCCTAAGTCGCAAGGTGCAGCTTGCGACGATAAGCGCCATCCGCATGGACTTCAAGGATCACATCCGGGAGGGATTAAAGCAGGATCCTAAGGCTCTGGAGATGCTTCGACTTGTCGGGGAGGGCAAGTCACGACGATTCTGGACAGAAGATGGGCTGTTGTTCACAGTGGGACGTCGGTTGTACGTGCCACAATGGGAGGGTCTTCGACGGTCGATATTGAAGGACTGTCATGACTCGAAGTGGGCGGGCCACCCGGGAGCGGCTCGTACCTTGGCGTTGGTTGAAGACTCCTACTTCTGGCCTCAGATGACAGAGGATGTCGAGGCATATGTGAGGACATGTCTCAAATGTCAGCAGGACAAACTTGAGCAGAAGAAGCCGACAGGGTTGCTGGAACCCTTGCCCGTACCGGAGCGTCCATGGCAGATGGTGACTATGGACTTCATCTCAGCCTTGCCTAAATCTGGGGGAGCGGGATCGATCATGGTGGTGATCGACAAGTTTTCAAAGTATGGAACCTTCATCCCGGCTCCAAAGCATTGCTCGGCGGAAGAGGTCGCCCGCTTGTTTGTCAAGCATGTAGTAAAATACTAGGGCGTACCTGAGATCATCGTCAGTGATCATGATCCGAGGTTCACGGGTCACTTCTGGAGGGAGCTCTTCCGGCTCCTGGGGACGGAGCTGCGCTTCTCAACAGCATTCCACCCCCAGACGGATGGCCAAACGGAGCGGGCCAACCATCTTCTGAAAATCTACCTGAGGCACTTTGTTGCAGCCAATCAGGAGGATTGGGCAGAGCTCTTGGACGTTGCACAATTTTCGTACAACATGCAGAAGAGCGAGGCGACGCAACAAAGCGCGTTCGAGATCGTCACTGGGAGGCAGCCAGTGACACCTGCAGGACTGGCGGCCAGGTACGCGGGGAAGTGTCCGGCGGCGTATCATGTGGCGCGTGGTTGGCAGGACAACCTCGAGGCGTCGAGGGCCATCTTGGATAAAGCGGTGCGCAAAATGAAAAAGTTCGCTGATCAGAAGCGGAGGCATGTCGAGTTCCAGGTGGGAGACATGGTTCTTGTGAAGTTACGAACACGTCAGTTCAAAGCACTTAGGAACCTGCACCAAGGGTTGTTGAGAAGGTACGAGGGTCCCTTCGTCATCACCAAGCGAGTAGGCATGGTGGCCTACAAGGTGGATCTTCCCAAAGAACTGCGACAGATCCATTCAGTGTTCCACGTGAGCATGCTGAAGAGATTCTACGAGGATGCAGACGACTCTGGGCGTGAAGTGGAGACACGTGGATTAGTGAACGACATGAGCACACCGACAAGTTCAAGAGGCGCACCGGAGTTGCCGGGGACGGCAACAACTTCGGTGGGGGAGGATGTCACTCCTGCCCACTGAAGGGCGCGCCCCGAGTGGGCGTGGCCATGCGCACGAGGAGGCGGGCGTGGCCGGGGCGATTCCTACTCCTAGTAGGAATAGGAGTCGTCCAACACTCCGAAGGTCCGACGAGGAGGGAGGAGCTTCTGGAGATGAAGACTTGGACTCCTATCGTGAGTAGGAGGACGAGCACGTGGAGAAGTGCAGGATCGGAAGGATTCCTACTCCTAGTAGGAATAGGAATTCGGACCTCTCCTAGGTCGAGTAGGACTTGGGCACGGACGGAGCTTCCTTCTGGATCGAGGGTCACTTGGAGATGAAGTCCTAATCATAGGAGGACTGAAGATGGGGAGAGGCCACAGGAAAACAGTCCTAGTCCTAGTAGGACTAGGACTTGTCCCGGCGGGCGCACCCGGGGCGCGCTCCGGACATGGCAGGGCTCCAGGAGGGCGGCCTGACCAGTTTGCCTTCAAGATGGACTTTGAAGGAGTGCTGGCCGAATTCTTCTAGGACTCCAAGGTTGCTGGATTTCTACTCCTACTCCAAGGAGGTTTTTTCTAGAGAAGGGCTTGCATGCCTAATAGGATTAGGTCCTTAACTTAGACTAGGAGTTGTTTCTCTTGGGCACTATAAAAGGACATGTAATCAAGGCTTGTAAGACCATCCTGGACAATCTGAGATTGCTCAATAATATTCTCTAGTTTTCCTCTAAACTCTTAGCCTCCCTCTCTTCTTCCTGGGCGGGTGTTTCGTTGTGCATCCGGGGCGTGTACGGCCGGGGTCCAAGGCACGTCCAAACGAGGGCTGATCGGCGACCGAGCAGGGTTCGTCGAGCCGCACGTCTGGTGTTTCATATCTGAAGCGTAAGGGCGTGACACGTGGGAACGTTCCCACATCTTGGGCCATGGGAAAAGTTCCCTCAGCCCGTGAGATGGGAACTACCCACGGCCCGCGCCGTGGGGAACTACCAACGGGCCAAATCGTGGGAAAATATTCCCACAACCGTCGCAATGTATTTTTTTTAAATAAAAAGAATTGGCCGCCCATGACAGAAATTGACCTGCGCAGGTCTGATCCGACTGCGCGTAGCCTGATCGCCTGCATGCAGCCAGATCCGGCTGCGCGTCACCGGATCGGCCTGTGCACGGCCGGATCCAGCCTTGCGCATCACCTGGGAGAGAGGGAGGCCGCGCAGGCCGCTGGGAGGGAGATGGACGGTCGTCGCGCCGATCGCTTATAGGAGGGAGACGGTCGTGTCTGAGGGAGAGAGAGGAGAGTGGGAAAGAGAGAGAGAGAGGAGAGAGGAGAATTGGTGGAGGTTAATAAAAAGAGAGGGAGAAGCAGAAAAAGAAAAAAATAGGTGGGATAGTTTGACGGGATTTTTGACTTTATGATGGTTTAGACCGCGGGAAACGTTTTCCACGGTTGAAACCTTGGGACATTCCCACGATTGGAGCCGTGAAAAAAGTTTTCCACAGCTCGAACGGTGAAAAATTCCCACGGTCAACGCCGTGAAAAATTTCCCACGGCTCTAGTCGTGAAAAAAGTTTCCCATGGCCCAAGTCGTGAAATTTGCCACGATCCAAACTGTGGGAAACATTTTCCACAGTCCGAACCGTGGGAAACTAGCTGTGAAAAAAGTTTTCCATGGCCTAAGCCGTGAAATTTGCCATAGTCCAAACTGTGGGAAACATTTCCCACGGCCCGAACCGTGGGAAACTTTTGCCACGACTTTGACCGTGGGAATTTCCAACGGCTTGAGCTGTGGAAAAATTTTCCCACGATTTAAACCATGAGAAATTCCCACAGAAAATAATACATCGTAAATTGCGAAGGATTTTCCACGGCTCAAACCATTTTTCCCACGGTTTAATTATGGGAAATTCCTACAGAAAATATTCCGTCGAAAAATTCATCACAAATTGTGAAGGATTTCCAACCATGGAAAATTTTTCGTCGGAAAACAACTTTTTTCTTGTAGTGAGTGATAAATGTTTTGTATTCAAGGAAAATCGTATAAAAAAATAAATTGTAGTATTTTAAATCATATGATTTAAATTAAGTTTCGAATTTATTAGTGTCATCAATTTAACCCACTTACATCAGTAGTCAACAAAGAGATTTTGTAACGCCCCGAGATCCACGTGACTTTCAGGTATTCAGAGTCATACCGAAGGCGCTACACTATTCTATATAAATATTTTTTTGGAAATATATAAACTATAAAATGCAGAATTAATAATAACAATATCTAAAAATCCATAATATCAAGGAGCTGAAAATGTCCATGACTCTACCATACTAAATATGCGAAAAAATAATAACTAATCAAATAAATCTAGTAGGACGTAATCCTACCATGTGCAACATCTCTATCACTGAGCCTAATCACCTGAATTACCATTTTCTATCTTCTCCCTTGCATGAATCCAGATGCAAGGGAAAACTCATGAGTATAATAATACTCAGTACGTAGAGTCTAACTATAACAATATGCAATAAATCGTCAGTGCTCAATAAATCAATAATAATATGAAACGATAAACAATAGAGCACTGGATAGATCAATATGGTAGGAACTCAATAATGAGTAAATCAATATAGCCATAAGTCAGCGTAGAGGATTAGGAAGGAGGTCAAAAGGTCAATCAATATCAATTAACAATTTAACAATAATCAATTATGTTCGATCCCTATGGCACTATCCAATTTAACAATTTCAATTCGATTTCAATATCAATGATCATTGGCCAATAACAATCCGATTGACCGATCCTTCGACCGATACATTGACCGATAATGCCCCAACGTCGATCGGTACATCTCGTTGTCGACCGATGCATCGATCAGTATAGTCTCGACGTCGACTGGTATAGTCTCGTCTTTTGTTCCGCTGAATCGACCGGTTGCCTCGACCAGTCGTGTGCTAAAATTTTTTCTTTCGATTTTAATTTGGCGATTTCTTTTGCGAATGAGGTCATATCAATCCTACACCTGCATTATCTTCACTTAAACATAGATTAGTAACTTTTATGTCCAATTTAATTTGTTATCATTAAAACATAGGATTCAACAATCATATGATATCCAAACGATGCAAAAAAATATATCAATGGATTCTCAGTACAAAAGAGAAGAGAAGAGGGTTCCATGTCGCGGAACCCCTACGTACCTAAAGTTGGCTGAAAAACCAACTGGATTCCCTTCTCTGGGAAACTTCACGAACGTCAAACTTTGGCCGGCAATTACTCTTTGTACACGTCCCGAAACTTGGAACTTCTTCTCCTATATGTCGGCTTCGAAACCAACTGCCACATGCTCTTGGGGGTGCCTCGGTTCGAGTGCAAACGAGAGGAAAAGAGGGGCTCATGAGATAGAATTCTGTTTGGCTGAAAAGGGGTTTCTAGCCACCCTTTAATGCCTATTAATATCAATAGGCTTGGGATTTCAATTCTATTAGGTCTTGGACGCTTTTAGAATCAATGTTGGCCATCCATCAATAACTAATCACTTCATAATTATTCTGATTTATTTGAATCCGAATTTACTTAGCAATCCAATATTTATCTCCACAGAAATTCAATCTCTTTTCAAATTCTTTTCTATCTTTCCAACTTATCCCATAATTTCCATCAATTTCAAAATTAAATAATTCCAAAATATTATAATAGGGATTTTCAGATCTATCAAATTAAAATAAATATCTTTTATTTTTTTCCTGAAAATCCAAGTCATTACAAATTCCACTTTCCAAAATCCCCCTTATATGTGTAAGAAATAAAGCAAGTCAAATAATGGAATAAAGCAACTTCCATACAATACAAATTATCACAACATTTCCTTATGCATTCACTCATATAATATATATCGTTAGAAAAATGACCCGTTCGCTCTAATAAGTCCAATTAGGATGTTTGATATGAGGTGCTTGATATAAGGTGCACATTTCTTTGCAAGCTCATGACGGCAAACAATTTTCAGCGATTGGCTCGGAGTTGCTGCAACAAACTTTTAACGTCAGATTCTCGCAAACGTATACATCCAAACCCTTGAGAGCTGTTAGGCTTTCGGGTAAGGAGGCTAGTTCCTCGCAATACACTATTATCAATTCATTTAGGCCTCCAGGTAACGACGTCATCTTGTTACAAGACGTTATTTCGAGCTCCCGAAGAGCATTTAGGCCTTTAGGTAAGCAGTTAGGCCTTCCATTTTTGAAACAGTTAGGATTTTTGTGCGAGAAAAATTATGCACCGTAAGAAAATTCGAGAAATTTAAAGCAACATGGAATTTTATTAGATGGAAAAATCAGAAGAGTATTACAAGAAGGGTTCTTTCTATTTGGATCCATAGGGAGTTTATATATAGATAGTCACTTTTACAGATAATAAGAATTACAGACTGACTGAGACTCTGGATTAATCCCCAAAATAAGATTCATATCTCGTGATAAGGAAATAAATCAAATCTGAATCACATAAAGAATATCTCATACAATTTTCGCCCACGAGGCTTCGCCCCCCACACCCTCCGCAGGGGGATCCCCCTTATGTAGGATCTCAAAGGGTATCAAGAGGGAGTGGGGGGAGGGGTTGAATTGGTGTTCAATTCAAAAATATCGATTTCACGATAATCGTCGCGGAAGCTTAAAATCGATTCTTAAAATCTTTTAAATGAATGCAATTCAGATCACGTCAAACACAATATGAGAGGAAGAGACAGAGAATTCAAACACAATGAACGCGGTGATTGTTGACGAGGTTCGGCCATACTTTGGACTACGTCCCCATTCTGACTTCACGACCTCGAGACCGTAGGAGATTCTACACCACCGTCTTTTCTTTGCTTCGAGAGGTAAGGCTCACCTCTCCTCCAATTAAAACTAATCTTTTCTCTCGCTCAAAAGGTAAGATCTAGAACCTCTTTTACACAGGAGCTCTTTCAGTATTTCTCTAAATAAAATGTTTCAATGTTAAGCTCACAAGAGGAGAAAAGAGAAAGAAGAGAAAATTAAAATGAAAACTTCAAGAAAAATATCTTCTTTTGATAACTTGAAGTTTTTATTCAAGGCTTGGATGGGTGCATTTGCCTCTGGCTTTGACACTCCTTTTATAGTCTCTAGTATGTGAAAAATTCGTTCAGAAATTGTTTCACAAATTTTTCCTTCAAAATTGATCGTTACTGTTCATTTGACCAAAGGACCGGTCGACCTCATTAATGGATCGGCTGGCCGGTCTATATGACTGTTGCGCTCATTTCTTCAGCTTCTGCGCTTGATCAGTCGACTGGACCATGAATCGATATGTCGATCGGTACTGTCTCGGCGTCAAAAAAGGTAGGTTCAATTTTGATCGATCAACTGACATCTCCATTCGGTCGAGCGGTATTGTCTCAGTCTTCTTTGCTTCGAGGGACAAGTTGATGACATGCATTATTTTGAGTATAACCTTTTGCACAATTATCCAAATTAGATAATCTTAAATTTTATGAATAACTAACACGATTCTCTATAACTTTGATATTTATCATTCATCAGAATCTAATAAAATCATGATCAATTATTTAATCAAAGTTAGTGCATAAAATTATCCATTTTTTTTACTTAAACTTTTCAGTATTTATCTTTAATCTTTCGAGGTTTGTATCATTAAAATATAATTTTATTTCGAAGTGTCCTAGGATTTAGACAGATTTTTAGTTGGGGTAGAATTCAAGACATTATTAACAAACCTTCACTTTGAATTGAATCCTCCAATCAGATATCTAACACTCTCTACTATCGTCAGTCCCAACTTGGGACTATTGTCACCTATTAATCAAAATTAGTGCATAAAGTTATCCATTTTTACTTAAAATATTTTAGTATTTATCTTTAATTTTTCAAAGTTTGTATCATCAAAATATAATTTTATTTCGGAGTGTCTTGGGTTTTAGATAGATTTTTAGTTGGGGTATGATTCAAGGCATTTTTAACAAACTTTTGAATTGAATCCTCCAATCAGATATCTAACACTCTCTGCTATCGACAATCCCAACTTGGGACTATTGTCACCTATTAATATTTAACAAGTCCAAACAATGTTGAAATTTGCTAGTAGGAACCGACTTGGTAAACATGTCTGCTGAATTATCTCCTATTCCGACCTCCTTCACCTTGATCCTCCTCTCAATACAGATAAAGTGATACTTGATATCGATGTGTTTGATTTTTTCATGGTGCACTTGATCCTTGGCTAAGCGTATTGCACTTAAATTGTCACAATACACTATATCCTGAGTTTTTTATAGTCCAAATCTCCAACAAGGCATTTTAACCAAATATTTTCTTTAGCAGCTTTTGTAAATGTCATATACTCTGCATTTGTAGTAGACAATGTAACTTATAATTGGAGTGTGGTTTTCGATAACAAAATTGTCAAAAGTGAAAGCATAAACTGTCATTGTTCTTCTCCCATCAACATTTGCAGTATAGTCTGAGTTTGAATAATCTGCAACCAAACACTCTTTACCACTTCTATAGATGAGGCTAATGTCAGACGTTCCTCTCAGATATCGAAAGATATGTTTTACAGCATGCCAATGCTTCTTCCCTAGATTGCTCATAAATCGGCTAACCACACAACGACATGCACAATATCATGTCTTGTGTATACCATAGTATAAATCAAGCTTCCGACTGCATTGACATATGAAACTCATGACATGTACTCCTTTTTTTCATCAGATATAAGTTAAGTTAGAGAAAGGTGCACATTTGAAGTTGATGGAATACTTAAGGTCTTTACTGCATACCTACTAGATAAAATCTTTTGAATGTAACTTTTTTGAGATAGAAAGAGTTTACCCTTAACGCGATCCATGTAAATCTTCATGCCTAAATTTTTTTTTGCTGCACTAAGATCCTTCATATCAAATTCTGCACTAAGATCCTTCATATCGAATTCTGCACTAAGGAGCTTTTTCAAATTTTAAATGTATTCTATGTTCCTAGAAGCAATCAACATATCATCAACGTATAAAAACAAATAAATAATGGAATCACCATCCACCTTGTGATAGACGCAACAATCATAAGGTTTCTGTTGATTCCTTTACTGATCATAAATCTATCGAATCTCTTGTACCACTGCCTCGGTGATTATTTCAAGCCATATAATGACTTCTTTCTTTATTTGTGATAGAGAAATCCTCTAGCTAACTCATGAGGATATCTTCTTTAAATTTTCCATGTAAAAAAGTTGTCTTCACGTCTAATTGCTCAACCTTCAAATTCTGATGTGCTACAAGGACAAGTAGCACCTGAATGGAAGTTGATCACTAGTTGATCATAATAGATTTTTATCCGATTTTCTATTCAATTCACCTATATCGAGCTCTCATTTTGCCTAACTTTTGACCAATTATGCTTGGAATGCAAAGGATTGTGATAACCAGCTTATCATTCTCATTTATACTTAATTTCATGTGCATAGAGGTTCTGAATTGCTAAAATTCATAAATATCTCAATTATATGCCAAGTTATCATTTTTTTGGGCAAGTTATCATTCCAAAGTGCAAGTTATCATTTTTCTAATTGAGCTGATTTCTAATGATTATCTTACCCTAAATCGCATGCCATCATGAATTAATCATATTTGGATGATCATATTACAACTTGTGTAAAGTTATCATTCCATTTCACAAGTTATCATTTTTTATATCAAGTTATCGTTTTTAGGGTAAAATTATCATTTCGATATGCAAGGTTATCAATTATGCATAAAAGCATTAGGCAATCATTAAATTACTGTCCTAACTCCTTGCTGTTCTGATTTGATCACATTTGGATAATCACAATAAAATTTACAACAAGTTATCATTTTATGGCCAAAGTTATCATTCCGGAGGCACCAAAGTTATCATTCCTATGAAATCTTATCCACATTTGATTTCTGACCTCATTCACTTGTCATCCTAATCCCTTTGATGCTTTCAATGCTCTGAACCACTCATATTTGGACAATTTTCATGATATATGCAAAGTTATCATTCCGGACTTCAAAGTTATCATTTTTAATTATGATTTTTATTTTTGCACAACACCAAATCCCATTTAATAATTGAGCTGATAATTGTCATTGTCATAATCCTTATTTGTTAAAATTCTATTCAAGGACTTTGATGCTTGCTGTTTTGACCTTTCTAGCAGTAAAAAGAAGGCTGCACAAGGAGGAAAAAGGAGGGGGGACCACTTGCTTTTTGGCTGTCCAAAAAGCTGGCACTGTTGATATTTTTAGGACTAGGACACTTGGCATAATCACAGAGGAATGGAACCTTCTCATCTGCATCCAAGGATGAGGAGAGAACACATATAAGCTGGAAAAGTTGGAGAAGAAAAGGAGGTTGACCATTGCAGGGTTTCTGGACAAGGAAGGAAGCAAGGAAAAGGGAGCTGAAGAGCTACTGCAATCATCCTGTCGACATCCTTCAAAGGAGGATGTTTTGTATTTGTTTTTCCTCCTATTGTGTATCAAATTTTATAATTATGAGGAGGTAAACTCCATTTATCCTAAGATAGGGTAGTAATCTAGTTTAATTATGGATGGATAATGGACAATTCTGATTTCCTACACTGAATCAAGTTCTATTTTCTGGTTTTGCATTTCTGATTTCTGTTTCATTTGAATCTGTTCTTAACATTGTGAGGTCCTACTTGTATTTATAATTGAGAGGTTGTCCTTTGATCTACTCTTTGTTCAGAAATAAATCAAGAACCAATGGCAAGTTTCTAGGTTCAACCCAATTAGGAATCTGATTTTCTGATTTCTGAATTCTATTTTTCCATTTCTGATTCCTGAATTCTGTCAAATATGTTTTTATCATTATGTAGCCCTAATTAAATTAATAACTGAGAGGCTGTTTATGGTTTCATTCTTATTCAGAAATGAATCAAGAGACAATGATATTTCTAAGGTTTCAATCCCTGAATTGTTGTAACTTTTCATTACTGATTTCTGATTTTCAATTTTGAATTCCTGAATTCTGTGGAATCTGTCTTGTTATTGTTAAACCCCTGATTTCATTAATAACTGAGAAGTGAACTTAAGGTTTTCTTGCTGTTCAGAGATGGACCAAGAAGCAATGGCATGTGCTGAGATCCAATGGGTGAAATGTGCTGATTTTATCCAATTGATTAGTACTAATGTGGATTTCAATTTAAATTACAGTTGAGAAGTTGATTTAAAATCCTCTTGTAGTTTAGAGATAAACCAAGAAGCATTAGCATTAATATTGGATTGATTTCATTCATGTTTAGTTAATTGAAGCAATTCCCTCATGTTTAAGGTGCAATTGATTGTTATCATTTCATATTTCACTAAATTGCCAAAAAACAACAAGAAATTTGATCTTGAGCTTAATGTTAACTTGATTATCAGTAAGGACCTCTTCTAATTCAACTTAGCTAATCAACCATATGAAAATATGATAATTAGTGCTGGTTCAATTGTGTTGTGATAACAGGCCATTTCAAGTTGAGTTAAAATTGACACATATTGATAACATATTCCATTCTATCCATAATTAAATTAGATGAACCCCAATTTGTAGGAGAACCTTCCTCATTGATAGATAAACCCTTTTAGCTCTTAGTTTAGCATTTTTAATTCAGTTTATAGCAATATCTAAAAATCCCAAAACAGTTATCTTTTTTGTCACTTATAGAAATCTATTTGTACTTCCCTTCAATTTCTTGAAATTATAACTTTAGTTAGGCTAGTCTAGATTGTTTTAGGGAATCTTTGACTTCAAATTACTGTGGATACGACATTTGGGTATATTACAATTGATCTGTATACTTGCAGTAGAGAGTGAATTAGGGAGTTAAATCAAAAATTAAAAAATCTCAAATTTGACCATAAAATCAGCAAGTTATCACTATACTTCTCTATTTCACTATCAGAAGTGTGTCTTACAACTAGAGAGAAGGACTTGTTGTAGTCTACTCCCACTTTTTAATTGTAGCCTTTAGTAACTAGACGTGCTTTGAATTTGATGCCTTTAGTTTTTGAACTTCCAATCTTCTTCTTGAAAATCCACTTGCATCCAACATCTTTCTATATTTTAGTAACTTGATTAACTCCCAAGTCTCTTCATTTATTGCCGCAATCAGCTATTCTGATTCTACACATGTGATAGCATTCTTATAGGTCGATGGCTTTGGCGATTTCACTTCTTCAGCTACTTGGAATGCATGTGCAACCATGTCCTCAAAGCCATAACGCTTAGGAGGACCTACTTGCTTGCGTGCACGTCCAATAGCTAGACTTGTTGCTTCTTCTGCTTGCTCTTCAGACTATGGTTGTTCAATCTGATGAGATTCTTGTACCTAATTCTGAATTGGAATTAATCAAAACTCCACCTGTTTGTTGACATCCTTATCTCCTGAGTCAACAACATCTAATTTCTGATTGAGCATAGACATCAAATCAAAGATATATTTCTGCTGTGAATAAATTCTGAAGGTGACCATATTCTGAAGCCTTTTACACATGTACCATATCCCAGACTCCTTTCGCCTTTGGTTCAAGCTTTTATTCATTCACATGATAATATGTTGGACAACCGAAAACTTTTTTAAGGAGTTCATGATCATACCTTAATAGAACTCTTCAGATCGATCGTGGTTTCAGGACTCTGATTTAAAAGGTAACTATGCTAACAACCTTAGCCCAAAATGACTTATTCATATCAGAATTAGAGAGCATGCACCGTGCCCTCTCCAAAAATGTTATGATCATGCATTTTGCTACACAATTCTGCTGCGGTATATCTCTGATGGTGCGATGTCCCTCAATGCCTTCATCCTTGCATAATTGATCAAATTCAGATGAACAAAATTCTAAATCGTTATCGATACAAAAACATTGCACCTTTCACTGCAAGAAAATTGGCAATTAGTGACTCAAGGTTGGAGACGCTAAGGATGCGCTATTACGTCTCTGTTGTGAAGAGCGTCTCCTTAGCGTCTAACTAGCGCCACAAAAATGAGACGCTGGTAATCGGTGGCTAGTGGCGTCGCACTAGAGTTTGAGAAAACGGAAAGCTGCAAGTTTGAGAAAATGAGACGCAACTAGCGCCACAGGTTGACACTATATCGACGTTACTAAGACGCGATGTTTGTGGCTGCGCGAAGCAGGACCGCATCGCTAAGTCGACGCGCAAGGGGCGGTAGACTTGAGACGCTATTCCGGCGCCCATGTGTGGCTAAAGTAGGCGCTAGTAAGGCGCTATATTGACGCAAATATGATCGTGCATTTGTCTCCAATGAGACGCTAAGATGGCGCTAAGTGCGATCTATTTAAATTAGCGTCGACATGTTTTGAGACGCCAATGAAACGCTATGGTGTCGCCACTTGCACATTTTTTTTACCTGCCCTAGCCTCATTTTTTACCTTTCCACACCATACAATTTATAATGCATCTCAAAATGCATTGATATTCATCACAGTCAATATAAAATCATCACAAGCAATATAAAACCATCACAGGCATAATATATAACATAAGAATACGAAAACTACTAAACCGAACTAACAAACTATATGTATGTTTAACTCTATAAGTAACAAATGCATAGTTTATTTTCTATCATAGGTTTGGGAGTTATTGTTATCATTCCGGACGTTCGACCCAGACATGCTCGGTCCATGGCCTCGCTGGGATGGATTCTGCGTCAGGATCAATCCCCAAATCGCCTGTAATAGAGGACCCAACTGCTGCGACAACTACTGCGACACCTGCTGCGATATCTGCTCCGATAATTGCTGTGATAGCTGCGTCAGATCAGGTGCAGCGGATGAGCTCGGGGCAGATGCGCCTCCTGCATATCCTCCGATCATCCTAGGTATCTGAGCGGTTGTGCCGAGGCCACGCAAGTATCCCCTCGTGTCGTGCCGGCCACCTCTTTCCAAACAGTAGGGTCCTGTACGAAATAGAAAAATTATATAATTATATAATATATAAATTATATATCAAGAAACACATAAATTAAAAACATGACTAAACCAATGAAGAAACATTACCTGGTGGCTGAGTACTCGGATCATCTTCATACTTTTCAATCATTTTTACATTATACTCATCCTATAAAATTTAAACATTATGTATTTCAAAAATAGTGCACTAACGACAACAATCAAATGATCATATCATGAGACTTACCAGAAGCCTACGAGCAGTGAGCGTGACTAAGTCGTTTGTCTTCCGGCTCTTATGCGTGGCCTCATAGACCACACGAAAGTCTACGGGACCGCCTTCTTTCTCCTTCTACAATAAAGTTTCAAATTTGATAACATAAGTATAAGTCAAAAGTTTGATTAATTGAATTTATATGTAAATTACCATGTGTCGTCGATGATCGTCAAATCGCAACGATCCCCCTGTGTGGATATGGGCCTCCGACTTCGAAAGACGATTAACTCTTGCCTTTTCCAACTTCCTTTGCCATCGTTCATCCGTCCTTTGTGAACATCAAATACTTACACTTTCAAAAAACTATAATTTTTCATAAAAATGATGTAAAAGTATACATACTTACCGCTTCCTATAGAGGGACTCTCAAACCAAGTGTCTAATATGTCTTGGGCATTTTTGTATGCTCTGCTCCAAAGTGAGGCCGGCGGACGTGACGACCTTGCGAATCTTGTATAATCAATTTCGGAGGCATTTCGTAGCGACCTCCTCAAAAGCTCTCCGGATCGTCCCTAAACTAAGATCCGGATGAAACTGATTTGCCTCCTATAAATAGAACGTTAAAACTTAGTAATTTTAAAATAAATATAAATCGAATTATGTAACCCAAATAGAAGATCATACCTTAAAGGCTCGAAAGATGTCATCTCGCACTTGAATTGGGACATCTTTCCAGAATCCTGCCCCTTTCGGCAAGTGGGAAAGAACGAGAGCACTGACATTCCGCACGGTACTAGCGGGTAAGAAAGTGGTCCAGAATTAATTTTCAATGATAACCAAAACTATAATAAAATTTGTGCAACTTATTTAACTTACGATCGAACAATATTATTCACAGTGACCACCCCCATTATCGTGTAACCCCTCTTCATCACTTGAAGATGAATCATCATCCGGTACAACTGGGGTAGGCTGTGAAGGTCCGACATCAGCTACGGGCCCTAATACATAATAAATAATTAGTGTCATACCAAATTAAAATTGTGATAATTGATAGATGTACAATAATGTTCTCACCTCGATTGATGTGTACCGCATAATCAATAGCAGTCCGCTCGTATGAATGAATTGAGTCAGGTGCTTGTGCTATCGGCAGCGTAGCAACTGACATTATTAAAAAATAATTAATATAATTAATTGAGAAATATCAATAACAATAAATATATCACCTGGCGTAAGATGTCGCTCACCAACGCTAGATTGTGGTGAAGCGTCTGGTATTCTCGGCGGTGGCGGTGGGGTAGCAACTACCATCACAAAAAAATACATAAAATTTGGCTCCTACATATAATTAAGTAATATACAAAAAATAACCTGGTGTGACATGACGATCGTGATTTTATCATTTCTGTAATGGAGAACATTAAGCCAAGTAAGAAATTTCGTGTACTTGAAACGTGTGATTTTGAACTTACGAATTAAGTCCAAAATCACATGTTTCAAGTACTTCATCGTCGAATCATAATCTCATTTTATCATCAAGAATGTGGAAGTACATGAATTAGTTCATAAGTTAACTTAACAATTAACATAAGTTAACTTAACTTAAGTAATACTTAACTTAAGTACTACTTAACTTAATTCATAACATGAATAAGTAATACTTAACTTAAGTACATGAATTAGTTCATAAGTTAACTTAACAATTAAGATAAGTTAACTTAACTTAAGTAAAACTTAATAAGTAATACTAATTAACTTGATCCAAAGAGATGATAATTAACTTAAGTACTACTTAAGTTAATTCATAACATGAATAAGTAATACTTAACTTAATTCCTAAGAGATGATACTTAATATTATACTTAATAAGTAATACAAACTTGATCCAAAGAGATGATAATTCACTTAAGTACTACTTAATTTAACATGATAATAACATGAATAAGTAATACTTAACTTAACATGAATAATTAACTTAATTTAACTTCATGCATAAATAATTAACTTAATTTACATGGTGGTGGGCTAGTACCTTCTTAACCGGAGGACGGCGAAGGGCGGAGGGCGACCGAGACGGCGGTGGGCGGTGGAGGCGGAGGCGAACGTCGGCGGCGGTGGAGGGAGGAAGCAGCGGAGTGCGGACGAGGCGGCGGTGGAGGCGACACGTGGTCGAGGGCGGGCGTCGGGGAGGCGGACGACACGGCGGCAGTGGACGCCAAGGGCGGTGGTGCAGGCGGACGACGCAGTGGCGGAGGCGACCCGTGGTGGAGGGCGCACATCGGGGAGGCGGACGACGCGGCGGCGGAGGCGACTCGTGGTGGAGGCGAATGGCGAATGGCGGTCGAATGCCAAGGGCGAATGGCGAATGGCGGTCCAAGGGTGGCGGAGGCGAATGGCGGTCGAATGCCAAGGGCGTCGGGGAGGCTATCGAATGTGGAGGGCAGCGGAGGCGAAGGGCGGTGGCGGCGGTGGAGGGGCGGTCGTCGGGCATCGAACGTCGGGCGAAGGCCGGAGGCGGCAGTGGAGGGCTTCGGAGGTCGAGCGTCGGAGGTCGGGCGTCGGACGATGGGCGTCGGAGGTCGGGCGTCGGGGCGCATCAGAGGTCGAGCGTCGGGCGATGGTAAATAAAAAGTGAAAATGAAGAAGAGGGGTTAGGGATTTAAGTAATTTTTAACATCGCAAAATCAAGAGATGCTACATAGACGCTATGTAGGCGTCGATACTGTCACAATTCGGTTAGCGCGGCAATATAGAGAAGCTAATGTGTCGCTAAGACAATGTAGCGACATCATAGCATCGTCAGAGCGTCTCAATGGTGTAGCGTCTCATCATCGCGACACCATTGAGACGCTCATTAAAAGTTTTTTCAAATTTTTTTAGTATGTATGAAATTTTATTTATCAATGTAACGTCTCATCGCATTATGCTCCATTCTAATTATTTTATTTTCTTCCGATAATCAATTATGTATGTATACAAAATTATAAATATGTATGTATATGTGTATATAACACAATTGTGTGTGTATATATATACATATTTAATATACGTGTACGTATATATGTCTACGTGTGAGAGATTAAGTTACAACAATGTGTTTCGTCTATATATATTATAAATATATATGTGTATGCATATGTCTATACATGTGCGAGTCATATATATATATAGATAACATGTATATGTATACGTATTCGAAGTGAATATATATATGTGTATTTGTTTATATGTGTCAGATTAGGTTATAATAATATGTATATATGCACTTATTATATATAAGTATCAACATATACGCGTAATTATAGTGCCCGATTGAGCGAGGGGTAAAAAGTCGTCTTAGGAGGCGCAATACAGACGCCATTAAGTCGCTATATTCATTTAGTGATACCTGAGCGCCGAACTAGCATCCCAAGTGATATGGCGTCTCGAACGTGCGACGCTAGAGAGACGCCCATAGTGCCATCATAGCGTCAACACTAGCTGCGGCGCTCGTTAAACGCTATGTAGACGCTATGGAGTGTCTACTGTGACGCTAAAATATCACTCATTAATCAATCATCGTAATCTCATGATTAAGTATATAATAATAATATATGCATAATTAAGATATTATATATATTATATGTATAGATAACATAAATAATATAGGTAATAAATTATACTTAGGAACACTCTTATCATGTAAAAATGCATATATATATATATAATCGTGTAATTAATATATATATATGTTGATATTATGCTATTGATAATATGTTTATAATCGTGTAATTAATACTAATATAATATTTAATAAATTTGTTGATTGACATATAGTATATATAATATAGTGTTTAAATATATACAGTAGCGTCTCCTTTGTTTGAGACGCCATATAGCATCTCTTTAGAGTCTTCATACGTGAGACGCTAGCTTCGCGTCTAACGTGGTCGACACCAGAATGGTGCTAGGTGCTGTCGCGCATTTGCGGTTCGTCACGCGAAATCATAGCGTCTCGATTGCGCTACATTTAATGTCAACACGCTGAGTAGCTAATTAAGAAGACGTGAGACACTATCGAGAGGCAAGTGGCGTCGGATTCTCATGACGCTAAGTAGACGCAATGGAGGTGCTAGTGGCGTCTTTATATCATCACTGTTTTTGGAGGTGCTACATTGCGTCGCTAATCGCCAATTTTCTTGTAGTGTTTCTCGATGTTTGATTTTTCATCAGAGTCTTCCACTGTTTGAAAGTTTCGAATGCCTCGCTCTTGTGCTTCATCATGAATACTCATGTCATCCTTGAGTAATCATCTATCACTGTTAGGAGGTATCTAGACCCTCCTAGAGATGGAACATAAGAGGTCCCCCATAAGTCAGCGTTGATGTAATCGAGTGTTGCCTTCGTTTTTTGTACGACTTTGCTAAATTGATGTCATTTTTGCTTGTCAAAGATGTAATGCTTGCAGAATCCGATTTTAGATATCTTCTGACCATTTAGAAGATTGCACTTGCTGAGAATGTCCATCCCTTTCCGACTCATATGTCCAAGTCGCATGTGCCACAATTTGGATGCTTCTGATTCTGATTCGGATGAACTACCTACTACAGTTATGGTAGAAATTATTGTGCATTGTAGTATATACAAAGACTTTTGTCGGACTCTTCTCATGAATTCAACATCACTCTTGGTGATCGTTAGAATACCTCCTGTAGCATCCATCTGACATCCTTTGGAGTCTAAAACTCCTACTGATATTAGATTTTTCTTTAGTTGCGAAATATGACGGACATCTATCAATGTCCTCATCCAATTGTCATGAGTTCTAATTTGAATTGGGTCGATTCCAAATATTTTACAGGTCGCATCATTACCCATGATGACATTTCTACCATCGATATTCTAATAAGTTGAGAACCACTTTTTTGTGCGGAGTCATATGATAGGAACATACTGAATCCAGAACTAAATTCTCATTCAAACATCTTTGATCAGACACCATAAGAGTCAAATTATCATCATCAGATTTGCTATTATGGTGTGTTACTACAGTACACCATGTCGTTCTTCTTCTTTTTGGGGCAATCCTTCTTTCAATGATTAGGTTCTTTACAATAGTTGCAAATATCCTTCAGATCGACGTTCTTCTTCTTTGACTTACTCTTCTTAGGGTTTGGATGATATCCCTTCTTTGCGGTTATTATCAACTCTACGGCATGAGTCTCCATAGCCTTATCAGACGTCCTACGACAAAGTTTACGAGTATATAGACTCGATCTTACTTTTTTCAAAGTAATTGTGCTCTTCCAATGATAACAGACTGAACAAAATTTTCATATGACAAAGGAAGAGATACCAACAGAAGTAGGGTAGCATCTTCATTTTTAATCTTCACATCTATTAAGATAATCTTTCAAAGGGTGCCTTCTTGCATGCGGAGGGGACGTTGCTTCAATAGCAACTTGTTGGTCAGAGAGACTTTCAAATTTTGACCACAGACAATTGTCATTTCTTGATCAACAACTTCAATGATCACCTCATTCATCAAACAGAATAGGATTAGTGCGCCTTCTCTTCCTGTGCTGCAAAATTTACAAGATTGACCTCTTCAATGATCTGGTGTGCTACTGCAACAGTTTAAAGATAGAATGAAGGTTGAAATTTAAGGAGGAAAAAGGGAGAGAGAAAGTAAAAGTGGAAATAATTGAATGAAAAAGGAGATATAATTGAATAAAAAGATATAAAAAGGAAAGTTATTGATCTAAGTAATAATTAAATTAAAAAAATATTTAACAGCAACAATAAAAGAATAAAATATTTATAAATTAAAAGAATATGGATCAATTTCATTCTTTAATTTTTTTAAGTTAAATAAGTTATTCAGATTTTCATAATATTTATATTAGAATATAAAGATAAATAAAATTAAAGCATTCAACTTACTACCTTTTAAATACAATGAACCTCAAGAATGGACATATTTTTAAGGGGGCACTGGCTCACTAAATGAACTGTAAATTACAGTGAGTACTGAGTAACGTCATCCATTGGATCTCACTAGTGGTTGGATTTTAATTTTCTAAACTCTTCGTAGTTCGTGATCATTCTGTCTGCGCCTCGGTCTTTCCCCATCTTTTTATCCCACCTTTTCTCAATCTCCTCCATGCAGAGTCTCCTCCTCCTCTTCTTTTTCTCTCTGTGTTGGAGTGATCGGCGGCTATTTCCCTCGCCTAATATTATGACTATCTGCTGCAATCCAATGACAACAGTGGTGTTGAAGAAGTAAAAATAATATGCGAAATTTTGTTAACAAACTCAAAAAGATGTCCAAGGTGAGAAAAAAAAATAACGTCTGGGGGTGAGAGACGTTGGGAGCATTATAGCGCACAAACTCTCGCACCTTTTTGTTGCTAACAATCGTAGTGACCAAATTAATATAACAATAATAAAAAAAATTCTCTTTGTTATCTCCATATTCCTATTTTTTTGGAACTTTAATCCAAAGAATGGACACCATCTTAGGAAGACAATATTGTGAGACAATATTGTGATTTAATACTGTTGCGTTTGGAGAGAAGAAAATACGCTGAGCGTCAAGGAACCAACGGCAGAGAGAAGGTAGTAGTTGATGTTAAAGACGAAAGAGAAGTGCCTTGTGTTTTTTCCTTTCTGTTTGTAACAAAGGAGAGAATTCAAGTGTTTCCTTGTCTTTTTACTTACGAAGAGAGGAGCAGATCGGATGATTGAACTAAGCTTCCATTAACGGAGTGGATATGAACTGTAGATTACGGCCGAAAAGGGAGTTGTACATTCCTTTTACCCTATTTTTAATTGTATAAATATTTCATATTATTTTAATATAATGAGTCTAAATTTTTTGTTTCTATTTGAATTCAAGTATTTTAATCTTATACAAAAATTAGAATAGATTTTTTATGATTCTATGATTAAATATCATTAGAAAATATTTAAATTAATATTCAATATTAAATTTTGTGAGTGTATTTTATATTCTTTCTAGAGTTTTATTAATAATATATGTTTGAAATAATAAGTAAATAATATTTTAATAAAAATTTGATTCAATCCGATTGAACTCGATAAAACTAGTCGAATCAGGAGTTCGACGTCTGGTCCAATTTTCAAAATATTGCATAAAATACAAATTACCACTAACATTTCCTTATGCATTTGCTACTTTTTTGTTGCCAACCCTAATTTTTGTTAAGCAGTGCCAGTCTAACTCGTCCAATACTAGAGAACACAGGCAAAAATTTGATGTATTATTGATTGGGTCACAGACAAGTGAAGTTTTCAAGAAAAAAAAATACATTGACAACACTGAGAACTCTAGACCTAGCTAGGGGACCTCCGTACCAATTCATAAAAAGAAGGCCAGAGCCATTGTTGGTTATGCATTTGCTACTTAAAGAACATATTTTCAATTATCATAAAAAGAAGGCCAGAGCCAGTTCGATGTACGTGGGATGTTTGACATGCGGTGCCCACATTCTCCGGATCCTTCTGCGCATTTCTTTTCGAGTTCAGGACACCTCACAATTTCCAATCGTCTGAGGGTTGGCAGCCGTTGGAGCAAGCTTTCAGGTAACCACGCCAATTTCTCGCAACGGTATACTTTCAACTCCTGGAGAGCTGTTAGGCCTTCAGGTAAGGAAGTCAGTTCCTCGCAGGTCTCTATTCTCAATTTAAGAAGAACAGTAAGGCCTTCAGACAATGACGTCAGTTTGTTGCAATCCTTTATTTCCAACTCCCGAAGAGCATTTAGCCCTTCAGGTAAGGACGTAAGATCCTCACAATCTTCAATTTTCAATTCCAGGAGAGATGTTAGGCCTTCAGGTAAGGAAGTTAGTTTCTTGCAGTGCTCCATTCTCATTTTAACAACAGTTAGGCCTTCAGGTAACGACGTCAGTTTATGGCAACTAAATAATTCCAACTTCTGGAGAGCGGGGAAACAGTTGTGTGTCATGTGTGTAGAAAAATTCCGCATCTCCCGCCAGGCCTCCAAGCTAACAAGATGACTCAGTTCCAAAATTTTTAACTTGGGAAATGCTGGCAATGCAGTAGGGGCGACAGCAACATCATCGTCGTCAAAGATAATATACTTTAGACTCTTCATATGTCTTAAATAGAGCTTCTCAAGAGATTTCAACCGCCAAAGTGGTGGAAGTCGATGACATATGCAGCAGTCGTACAACTCGAGCCTTACCAGTTGTTGAAGCTCTACCATCCATGTTGGCTTAAACGACTTTAATCCGGCATAGTTGAATATTCTCAAGACCTTTATGCTACCTGGAGGCCTCAGTGCGTCCAACACTTGATCTGATCCATCTTCTTCATTCATGACTTCCCCTTGGGTAACTGAAGATCTTGAAGAAGAATAATAGAGCTCCAGGTTGTGTATATCTTTTGAGTGAAGGTTGGCTTCTATGGCTTGCGCAGCATCTTTCACATGTCTCATATTATGAATTTCAAATTTGAACGAACAGAGGGGCAGCACTTTTAGCTCTCCTATGTCCCCCTTTCCTTGCACCTCATCACTCACGACGTACTTGGTTAGTGTTTGTAGGTTGGTCAGTCGCCCCATACCTCTTGGCATTTCCTTTAGATCATTGCATCCTTCTAGATAGAGATGCCGGAGGCTAATCATGCATCCCATCTGTTTAGGTAGCTTGAGCAAATTATAACACCAAGAGAGATCCAATGTTTGCAAGTGGAGCAATGTACATATGGATTCAGGTAGTTCTTTGATATCTCTGCTATGGGACAGGTCAAGATATCGTAGGTGTTGCAAATGCTTCAATGAACTTAAATGTTTAGTGCTGCATTGCAGTTGTAACACTCTTAATGAAGTATGTGGGGGAATTTCTGCATCTTGAACGTTCCATATAAGCAACGAGCGAAGGATTTTCGAAGAGGTTTTCCACTTCTTGTCCTCCACACTCGAAATGGACAAATGATATACATCTTTTTGTGATGCAACTTCAGGGGTCTCTTCTTGTTCCTTTTCTGTTAATGCCATGCACTCGTTCCCTACAATATATTTCCCAAGATCATGTACAAGGTCATGCATCCTGCAAGTTGTTACAACACCATAGTAATCAGATTCTTTTTCCTCTATATGATGAAGAAATGACCTCTGAACCAATTGGTTAAAAATATCACGCCCTTTGTCCTCTAAACTTGTGCTATTAGAAGAAGAAGCAATAAGACCATGAGCCATCCACATCTGGATCAATGCATCCTTATACATCACATGATCCTTTGGAAATACCGTACAAAAGGTGAAGCATCGCTTGGAATACGGAGGCAGGTGCTTATAGCTCAACCACAGTGCAGGAAATATTTCGGTTTGCAAATTCCATATGCTACTATCTCTAATGTTTATCCACTCTCTTTTATCATTTTCTCTGTATAGCAAGCTCCCTATCATCGCCAGTGCAAGAGGCAACTGCCCACACTTGTTAGCGATGTCCTTCCCGATCTTACAAAGTTCTTCTGGCCTTTCAGCGTCGCGGTCAAATGCTCTGCTGCTAAACAAAGTCCATGAGTCATCCTCGGACAAATGTGTTAAATTGTAATTTGGGACCGTTCTCATTATCTTTGAAACTCCCTCGTTGCGGGATGTCACGAGAATGGCACTTCCTTTGGCACCACAGTCCGCAACATCTTTCAAAGCTTTCCACTCTTCTCGTTCTTCATTCCAAACATCATCTAACACAATTAGATACCGCTTGCCCTCTAGTTCTTTCTGAAGGCCACGTTTGAGTTCCACGGTTGGCAATTCGCATTTTTTTTTCAGGATTGACGTCATAATGTCGACAATGATCTTTTGGGTATCCCAATCATCAGAAACGCAACACCATCCCCGCAATTGAAAGTGGTTCACTACTCGCGGATCATTGTATATTAATTGAGCTAAAGTAGTTTTTCCGAGTCCCCCCATACCAACTATTGCAAGGACTGAGACATTCGTATTATTACCCAGGCAGCCAACTAACATATCGACCATATGCTCTTTCTCTGTCTGCCTGCCTACGACATCTGATGTTTTAACGAAGGGGCATGTTATTCTACTTTCACCATCTTTTTTTGAGTTTCTACCCTCGGATGTTTCGGAAGCCATACCGACGGTCGGCTTTGAATCATCTTTAAACCCGTACTGCTCGCCCTGGGATTTAATTTCTTCTATCTTATTTGAGATAGCATTTAACTTCCTCCCGCTATTCAATCGAAACAAAATTTCTTGCCAATATTTCTTCCCAATATTCAGCAGAGATGTAACTGGGTTGGAGGTATGTACCTTGACATCTTCTGCACTTTTCCGCAGCTTCTCATAGTCAACGTCATCGTGGAGATTGTCAGCCTCATGGACTACTTCTTTCAGCTCAGAAAGCCACTTTCTCAGAGCTTCGTGTACCCTCTGCCGCTCCTCTGCATCTTCACGCATGGACTGAAGAATTAGTAGACGCGTTCGCAGCTTCTCCAACCCCTCGTCCAAATTCCACACTACTACAAGCAGTCCGATGATGTAGTCTACTACCAAATCCTTAGCTTTCCCCATGAGGGAGCCAATAATTATCATATCCTTAGATTTCCCCATGAGGAAGCCAATAATTCCTTGTAGAACCATTTGATTGAATTCCTTCACAAAGTTCAGAATTGTGGAAGACAAAGTGGTGGTATATGGTGTAATGAACGATGTGTATATTGGTCGCAGGATTTATTTATCAAATAAAGCGTCAGATCAAGATCTTGACTTTGATTGCTGCACTGTGCCAAGTCTTCCACAATTAATAATAAATTCGGCAATGCGAAGTTGCGTGTTCTAAGTAATTGCAGATCTTTATCAACATCTTATCTTTGGAAACATCACCTAACATCTTATCTTTGCTGGTCTCTCGACCTCTAATTTACAGATAATCTTTTCCCTTTTTCAAAAAAAAAAAGAGAGAGAGGCAGATTATCTTTGCCAGAGCCGTTGATTCAATTCCTTGACAAAGTTCAGAATTGTGGAAGACAATGTAATGGACGATGTATATATTGGTTGCAGGATTTACTTGGGGCTGTGTGGCTAAGCTTATAAGTCACTTATAAGTTAGTTTAAAAAAATTTCAACGTTTGGTAACTTAAAAATATGACTGATAAACAGATATTAAATTTATTTATAAGTTAAAAAAATAAGCAGGGGGATGGGTGCTTATTTTTTTTCTAAAAAATAAGTCAATTAGTTGTATCATAACTAACTAGTTATTGTTAATATAAATAATTTTATCCAAACGCGTAACTGCTTATTTTTAAAAATAAGTTTCAACTAATAAAATACTTATCAGCACTTTAACTTATCAACTATTTTATATCAGCTAAGCCAAACGGACCCTAAATCTACATCTTGACTGCTGCACTGCACCAAGTCTTCCAAGATTAATATTTAATAGTGTGGACCACTCTACATCTACTGTCACTCCTATCAAATCATTCTATGACAATTTTACCCTCTTCGAGGCAAGTTTTTTTTCGCATCTACTAACGACTTTCAAGTATTCCGTGGACCTCTTCTGAAGTATGCCGCTTTTTCCATTTAGGTCTATCCGTCAATGTCCATTAACTTTACTATTATTTTTCTTTTTTAAAATTATGAAATGATCTGAAGTTTAGATAAGTGAGCTTAAAATTAAAAAAATGTCCCTCATCTCGTCGACGTGCACGAGGACATCGCCGGCGACCCCTCCTCCACCATTTTTTAAGCACAATTATCTAAACTTTATGAGGGTATTTTGATCATTTCATAATTATAAAAATAAAAAATAATGATAAAGTCAACGAACATCGACGGATGGACCTAAGTGGAAAAAATGACATAGTTGAGGGAGGTCCACGAAATATTTAAAAGTCACGCGAAAAAGTTCATAGTTGAGACGAGGTTAAGAAAAAACCCTATTTTTTTATTATGTATATCTCTATATGTTCTCTTCTTATTATGACAATTATGATATTATAAAATAGTAAAAGCACATTTACGGCTGTGGCATGCAATTCATGATAACCAAAATGAAACATAATATATATTTTAAAAAAATTTAGTCAATGTATTAACCTTTCAAATTATATTATAATAATCAAACCACTAAAAAAAAAAGTCCGCCGCATTTGTTGAAATGAGATCATATACAGCTAGCCATTAAATTTTGTTGTTCATAGATATCACAAACAGTTGTTTTTTATAATGCTACTTTTAATCCTATTGTTAATCTCTATCTATGCTCTTACCTATATCTATATATCTGGGTGAATTATCTTTCTATTTTAGAAATAAATTTATTCATGAGATTTCTAATTATATTAAAACGGTTGATATGAATGATTTATTCGACTAATTATTTATGTATATTATATAAAAGGAATAGAAAATAAATTCTTCGTGTAATTACTTTTCAATAATATAGTGAATGAAGCTACATGTACGAAAGTTTTAGTATAATGAAATAAAAGATAGTTTTTTTCATTTGTTTAATATAAAATAAAGTTTAAAATAAAATATTTTTTTCATTTTTTATATAATAAAAGTTTTAGTTTTTAAGTGACATCAAATAAGAAAAATAATGACCATCGCACTATTAGTAAAAAAAAGAACATCATAAAATATGAAAGCTAACATTTTTATCAAGACAATATACATGCTATTTATATATGGTCAAATGGGTGATACGAATGATGGTAATGTCTGCATTGCTGAAAAGTAAACTTATCTTGAAAATGGTAAAATGGTCCTAGATTTATGTAGTTGGATGGACCTTAGCAGCATCTTTAAGTTCGAACTTCGGAGAGCTCATCAACATCTGAGTCGACCTTTAGGCTTTGTTTGGATGATCCCTCCAAGGGAAATAAGGAGGAATGGAGGGAAAAGAAATAAGCTCAAATGAAGAGAAATTTTCTCTTCATTCTTCTCTTTTAAAGTTTAATTCAAACTAAGAAAAAAAATTTTTTTCTTCCCCTTCCCTTCTTTACCTCTCTTTTACTTCAATCCAAACATAGCCCTAAGTTATAAATAATATTTTCCTTTTAAAAAAAAGGCCGACACATATACATCGTTATTTTGAAGATGGAACTAAGGACAAAATCTTGCCACTAGCCCTCGGGATCCCTTCCCCCTCCTCCGGCGACCCCCGCCGGAGGCGACACTCCTAGATGACAAAGCCTCCATATCCCTCCCCCACACCTCTCATGGGTCAAGGCAGCTCCCAGTGGTTGCCAGCAACCCAACGCCCATGCGCTCAAATTCGACGCATCGACTATTAGGGTAAATTACAAAGATCGTCCCCCAACTTTGAGTCAATAATCTCAACGATCCTTCAACTTCAATTTATAACTGGAATATTCCCTTACTTTGAATTTCTTCCATGCTTCGTCCACTTGAATGTTGATAGTGAGTTTTTTTATCACCTCGCTTACGTGGCCGTCACACACACCATTTCACTTTCATTCATGTCATTTAAAAAAATAATAAAATAATATTAAAAATAAAAAAAGGTGGGGGCATCGGCCCCCCTCGCAACTTCCTCGTGCACAACGAGGAAGAAACAGGATGGCAGCGCCCCCCATGAAAGTTCGTCGGCACGCAAGCTCACGCAGGGGGGGTCGGACCCCCTTGCGACTTCCTCACGCATGGTGAGGAAGTTTCGTGAGGGGGGCTGGCGCCCCGTGTTTCTTCCTCGCCACGACCGAGCTCGCACAGGGGGCGTCGGCCCCTTGTTTCTTCCTCATCGCTTACAAGAAAGTCGCGAGGTGCCGGCAAGCAGCACCTCTCCATTTTTATTTTTAATACTAGTTTATTATATATTTATATTAGTTTATTATTTTTTAGATGATGTGGATGAAAGAGAAAAGTGGATGTGGCGGCCACGTAAATGAGATAATCGGGAAACTCACTATCAGTGGTCAAGTGGATGAGATGTGCAAGAAAATTAAAGTTGAAGGACATTCTAATTACAAATTAAAGTTGTGGGACCGAGTTGTTACCGCAACCAAAGTTGAGGGACGATTCGTGTAATTTACCCCGATTACCACATCTCTCTGAAATACAACCTCCTCCTTCCTCTACCCTCCCCTTTCATCCCCATCCCCTTCTCCTCAACCCCAACCAGGCTGCTATTTAGGGTCACTCATCATGATCAGATCTGCATCCTCTTCTTCCAAATCCAAATGTCCCAATGTTGATACCAAATGCTGCTGTCAATGGAAGGCAGGCCTCATGGTCGGAAGTTGTGCGGCGCCACAGATCGAGTCCCAAATAGGTCACTAGGCCTCATCACACCTCACCAGCTACGCCAACTGAAGGCTACTATCACAGATGAGGTCACTATTCTGCTAGAAGACACCGTAGTACATTCGGAAAAGCTCCACCTCTGCTTGTTGGGTCGCCTCCTAGGGTTCTACTGCACTATCGACGCTATGGTCGCCGCCTTCAGCCCACTGTGGAAGCTTTTTGGGGCCACTCCGAACAAGAGATGGGTAACGGATTTTTAATGTTTACTTTTGCTAACCAAGAAATGCAGGTCTTAGCGAACATGCCATGGCCGGTTTTGGGTCCCTCACTCCATGTCTCCCAAGCACAACCATATTTCAAGCCCTATGAAGACAAGCTGTCAACAATCCCAGTATGGATCAGGTTTTTGGGACTCCCCTGGGAACTATGCTGCGCTCCTTCCATCATCAGATTGGTGTCTTCGGTCGGCAGCTTCCTTAGGGTAGATGAATCATCAGCTGTCCCAAGATGTTGCATAGCGGTGGACATGGCAAGACCCCTGAAGCAAGGGGTATGGGTAAAGTTGCCGAACAACACAGCTTTTTCCAAAGGATCACCTATGAAGATCTACCTATTTTTTGCTTCAGATGAGGGGTGGTTGGCCATAGATTTGAAGCTTGTCCGGCGGCCGGCGAGGTGTGTCACGAGTCATATGGAGGAGGTAGGTGCCCCCAATAGAATGCCCCTCTGCCGCCTAGGACCCGTCAAAGAGGGGAGGTTCGTCCGACGCCAGCAACCCAATCCCCTAGCCCTCTGCACTCTCCTGGAAGTTCCTCACCACTCGATTCGACATGCCTCTCGATCATGCGGCACATGGCATAGATCCGACCATTTCAGGATTCGATAAGGGGCACAATGGATAAAGCGAGGCAGCGTCAGAGGTTCCACGTGACTCGGTGACTCAGTTGCTCCACTTCCCTTAGTGCGCTATGCCGCACCATCTGATGATACAAGGAATGGTGATCGGGTGTCAGCTAGTCAGCACAATGCTCCTCACCGAGCCACTGATGTAGGCTGGCATCACGCGGACCACGCTCCTGACGTATGCTCGCACCAAGTGGATGGCAGGCCCCAACACTATAGTCGCCAATCTTCAGACACGTGTCCCGAAGGTTGCATATGAAAAGAAGCTCATCTCTATCTCTCCACCAAGCACCTTGGCCTCACCCTCCAAAACCCTAACTCATGCCCTAAGTAATGTAAACATGACTTCTGAAGAGCCATTCTCTCCTTTGTCGAGCATCTTACCCTCTTCTCCAAAATCTCTAAATCACACTCTTTGCTCTCCTCAACCGTCTGCCTTCTCATTCCAACACCCTCCCTCCCCACTCAGCTTCCTTTAAGATCAAAGCCTTACCCAGGGGTTTGTTCCTCTCTAGTACCATTATCTACCCCCATTCTCGAAAGCACCAGTAAGCCTGACCTAAGTTACTTGCGTCCATGGGGATGTACTAGCTTATGTCCTTGACAACTCCTATAAGTATAGGAAGTTGGGCACTAGAGGTAAGAGGTATGTTTTCATCAGGTATCTTGAAACCTCTAAAGGCTATGTGTTCATAGGAGAAAAGAATGATGGAACCATTACAGAAATTAAGAGTAGAGATGTGACATTTATAGAGGATGAATTCTCAAAGCAAGGCGAGATTGAACACTTCACTTAGATGAAATCAGGAATCTCGAGATGGTGACATTTGCATATCACAGTGTAGAATAGTTCATCCCTTCATCACCACACCATGATCCGAGTCAGAATATTTCGTCGTCAAATGAGAATCCAGAGTGCTCATTTCGAAAGACTACTAGAAAGAGTATCACACGCCGATGATTTGGCATCGAAGGAATTCATGAAGCTTATATATTAGGTCCTGAAGAAAAGCTTGAGCCTAATTCGATTAATGAAGGTCTCTCGACTTATGATAAAGAAAAGTGGATTCAGGTAATGGAAGAAGAGTTATAGTCTATGAAAGCAAATCAACTCTAGGGATTTGATTGATCTCCCGTATGGCCGTAGAACAATTGGGAATAAGTGGATTCTTAAAATAAAATGAGGTGGTGATGAATTCATTGAGAGGTACAAAGCTCTCCTAGTGGCGTAAGACTTCACCTAAGAGAAGAGTGTTCATTACGAATAAACCTTTGCTCCAGTTGTAAGGTTTTCTTCTCTTCACCTTATCCTAGCAATTGTCGCACATATGACCTTGAAATTATATCATATGGATATAAATAGTGCATTTCTCAATGTAGAACTAGATGAAAAAATTTACATGAAGCAACCCGAATGTTTCGTAGTAAAAGGAGAAGAGCGCAAAGTTTGCAGGCTATGCCGGTCCATTTATGGAGTTAAACAATCATTTAGGTAATGATATATTAAATTTTATCAATCAATCATATCATATAATTTTGAAATGATTGATGAAGACCATTGTGTGGATGTCTATAAATCCAAGGATATGTTCGTCATTATGACTCTATGTGAAGACAACATCTTGATATCTAAAAGCAATATGGAGTTTTTGGTCACCACTAAGAAATGGTTGTCATCTGTCTTTGAGATGAAAGACAAGGGGGCAACCTTCATACTAGATGTGAAAATTCAACGAGACCGTTCTAAGAGATTTTTTGCTTTGACGCAAGAGTCATATATTAACAAAAATTTAGAACGACTTTCGGATGGATGGCTGCACATCATTGATACTCCTATTGCGAGATGCGAGAACCTCAATATATGCCCAAGGGCTGAAGAAGAACAAAGAGAGATGTCTTTAGTCCCCTATGCGAGTGCGGCAGCATGATGTATGTTATGATTGTACTCGGTCGGACATATGTCATGCAGTGGATCTAAGGCAAATCCAAAACTGCAACATTGTAAGACAATGAAGAGAATCGTGAGATACCTCAAAGGCACTATTGAATTTGCTTTATGTTATCATAGAGAAAGCTTAAGGTTGGCTGGATATACGAGGCGATTAGGCAAACGACATTGATGAACAAAAATCCACCTTTGGATACGCCTACTTGCTCAGTAATGGCATTATCACATGGAGTAACAAAGTGCAAGAATATATAGCATTATCTACAATGGAGACTGAATTTGTGACATGTTCAACCACAATGCAAGAGGCTCTATGGTTAAAAAGATTCTTTCAACACATGCGATTTTCAAATGTTGCAATGAAAAATATGACTTTATATTGCAACAATCAAGCAGCGATTACCCATGTGAAGGACGAAAAGTATCATTTCAAACGAAAACATATCAACATCAAATACTAGTTTGTAAGAAATGAAGATGGGAGAGAGGAGGTCTCTATTGAGTACGTATCTACGCACAACATGGTTGATGATCCATTTATCAAACCACTACTTAGAGAAGTATTCTTGAGACATGTGCATGCACTAAAACTACGTAAAATATGATAAGAGAGTTATGTTAATGATATTTTTCATAAGAGAGTTATGTTATGAAAATATGTTTTTCATAAGAGATTTATGTTATACACGTGTTAAGTGTGTCCATCAGGCATGAGTAGGGATGGCAATATCCCTCGCCCCCTACGGATTCCCATGAGGATTCCCCATTTGAGGCCCCGCATTCGGGGATTTTCCCTCGGGGATGCGGGCCAAACTGCCCTTTTCCCCTTTTTCGGGGATTGAGACAGGCTGAACTACCTCGCCCCGTCGAGTCCTCGTATCTCTGCTATTATTTTTAATTAATAATTTATTATAATTATCATCCATTATGTTACATCCAAGCCGTCCCTCTCTTTACATATATAACATAAAAAATCTTAACTACTCTTTGTCTTCCTCCCTTCCTAAACATCATTCTTTATTTCACGGCGGCGTCCTTCTCCCTCGCCTCTCCGCTGCCACCGCCTGCGTCGGAGTCCAAAAGGTGGACTAGCGTCGGAACCACCCCTGAGCGCCTCTTCACAGCTGTCGCTTTCTCCCTCGCCTCTCCATCGCCACCGCTCGTGGCAGACCAATGTCGAAACCACCCCCGAGCAGCGATCCGTCGCCTTCTTCCTCGACTCTCACAGCGTAGCCGGAATCGTAGCCCTCACAGTTGTTGCCTTCTCCCTCGCCTCTCCATCACCACTGCCCGCATTGGAGTCCAAGAGGCAGACCAGCGCCAGAAAGCCCGGAACCACCCCTGAGCACCTCTTCACAGTCGTCGCCTTCTCCCTCACCTCTCCTATGTCGCCACCCACATCGGACCAGCGTCGGAACCAACTCTGCTCCGAGCAACAATCCAATGCGAAGGTCCACTATGCTCGTCATCATCTCCATTGTCGCCACCCACGTTGGAGTCCAAATGGAAGGTCGTGGGTGATGATTTGGTCGTCCGTCGTCCAACATGGTCGAGGTCGAGGGTAGACGAGAGGTCGCAGGCAACGATGTGGTAATTCATCGTCCGTCATAGTTGAGGACGGGCAGGAGGTCGTTAGTCGTGGTCGAGGTCAAGGGCGGACGGGAGGTCATCCACCATGGTCAATTTCTATTTTTTTATATTTTTACTAAAACATTTCAGGACTTGGGGCCCCTGTGGGGTTCGACCCCACGAGGATTGGAGCAGGGGATAAAATTTCCCCCAGACCAAGGATTCGGACCGGCGAGGGGGGTCGGGGGCAGGGTCCGATCGGCTAAGTCGGGATGGGGAGAGTGTCCCCCGCCTCGAACAGGGTCTGGTGCCACTCCTAGGCATGAAATTATTCACTCACACTAGTAATCGCCTACGGTGCTTGTATAATTGCATGCGGGGACGAAATGGATTAGACCTAAATATTTCTTAATCTAAGAGATGGCTTAAATTGCCTTGATGTATTCGAGATGATGCAAACACGAATTTTGGTAACTCGGTAAAGCCTGATGATGATAGCCAGATGTGAGACTCTAGCTTTGATGTAAGCAATTAGGCGACGTCAGTGGAGGACGACTGGACTTAAGTCTATGTGGTATTTGAGTTAGAAACATGCTCCCTTAGTGGAATTCCACCGTAATACTTGTGTTGTGTACCAAGTATGCTAATGATGAATCAATGTTGATATTCCTCATTGTGTGAGTCTCTCTGGACTTAACGGTCTAGTTGTTGTTCTTTGAACTTTGACTATATTTCAATGTAACGATCGGTGTTGCTATTTTAGCATGATACTCCAAGACCCAAAGTGAAGAGTCATATCAAGGAAAGTAGCTAATTTGAACTGAGAAGTATGAGTGCAAAGGAAAAATTTGTTAAGAGCTGCATGAGAATTCTGCGTGCAATTGGGCAACTATACTCCTTGTGTAGACAGTTTTGCATATAGAAATCGCGGTGTCAGACACGGGGTCACAATTCTAGGGCATAACAAGACAAATATGGGGCATAACAAGCAATTGTAAGTCACAATTCGGCTCGTAGGACAAGCCATGTAAGTCATGGTTATGACACAAGCGATGTATAACGCACGATATGTTGAGTCGCTATGTGAGATGTAGTTATGGCTCAAAGATTGATAGAGCAACCATGTCCATCACATGTCATGGTGTTAGTTCTCGAGGTGATCGAGCGATTACGCATCCTTAACCGGTCACAATCAAAAGCTCCCACATAAAAGTTGTGCTTGTACTCATGGGACACTGAAGAGATCGAGCATATACATTGAGCCCATTATGAGAGAGTGGAAGATTGTTGACAGCGCCCATGTTGAGCTGCCATGCCTGACATGGTTGTCATGTCAAGGCGTGGTAGCCATACCTTAGCATGGCTATCATGCTTGGCATGGCTACCATGCTATGACAAGGCGGGGGGCCATGTCCCCTTGACCACCGTGTCCCATTTGACCGAGGTCCACTCTATAAAAGGAGCAGCACTCTTGCTACCCCTTGTGCTATGGTGAACACACTTATAGTGTGCTAAGTAGAGAGAATGGTGGTGTGTGAGTAGAGTATTTTGTGTGTGAAAAAAGGAGACTTGTGTAGTCACTTTTACACTCGGTGACACTTTTGTGCTCTCTCTTGTGTTTCATTTTACGTTATTTGGTTTCCGATCATACGTACGAGTGCAATCCGAATTTGTTCATGAAGAAGTTGCGTGGACGATTCGCTTCTGTAACCGAACCTCTTTAAATTCTACAATATGCTTAGAACTCAGCCATATTGCAATTAAATATAATTAATATACTAATTTTATTGATGTGAAAGCGAAACAACAAAATTACTTTTCAAATTTTCAATTTTTTTCCTTGAAAATAAAATAACAACAGTAACAATCATCTTTCGGTCTTCTTGATCTAAAATAAACAAATGGTAAACATACAAACGATTAAAAATATACGGATTAAAGAAATATAATGCTCATGAAGAAAAGAAATATTACAACAAAAGAAAATACATTTCAAATAGCAGCACTTTTAAATCATCTTATTTTTAAAATAAATTTTCAATCTATGAAACATAATTTATAAGTGACTTATATCATTGATTCCAAAATCAACTTTTCGAAATCTCGCTTGCGTCTATCCAAATAAAGACAATTCAAATCTCATTTACACCATCAAACAACGAAAATGAAATTCCAAGAAATACAAATTAACATAAAATTTTCATATACATTCAGTTATATCATGCCAAGAAGCCTTTTTTTCTCATATCAGTGCGTTCCTTCGCCTCACATAGGCATATCAGGACAGTGACGAATTCTCCAGAATTCGAGGGTTGACAGCTAAGCCTACAGGGAACCACGTCAGTTTCGGGCAATCCTCTATTTTCAACCTCTTGAGAGCCTCCGGACCGGTGATCGAATCGGTCGATCAATTAAGTCATGATTCCATCGATTCAATTGAATTCGATTTTTATTAAAATAATATTATTTATATTATTTCAAAATATATATTATAAATTAAAGTATAAAAAGTAATAAGTAATAAAATAAAAAGCATGTTATCATCATTTTAAATTAATCAAATAGTAGAAAATTATTTTTATTTTTAAATTATATATTAGTTAATTTCATGAATAACTTTACTTTTTTATTTGAATATTTCTTTATACTATTTTCCCACGTTTTAGTATTATCTATTTCCTTATTTACAATCATCCTATCAAATTTATTATATTACTTATGTTTCAATTTTTAATATAAATTATTTATAATGAATTAAATTTTATCATTTTATGATAATTTTCTCCTTTATTTAAATTTAACTTTATTATTATCTTCTTATCTTTTATTTTCAAATTCAAATGTAACTTCCTTATTACTAATATCCTTTTTTACATTCATTCTATAATATATAATCCCTTATTTTTCTCCTCCTATCAAATTTAATTCCTTATTTTTTTCTTCTTCATATTCTTTCATCATTAATACTATAATATACTTTCCTTTTTTTCTATTTGTTTCCATTATTTCAACCTTTTTTTACTCTTTTTGAAAAAACCGGATTCCCACTTCAATCCGATTTTTTGAGAAAACTATTTTTAATATTAAACCGGACCGGCCTGTCCGGTTTTAAAAACACTGCTGAGAGCAGTCAGGTCTTCAGGCTTCAGGTAGCGTCGTGAGTTCCTCGCACCATATTAATTCCAACTCCTGGAGAGCAGTTAGGCTTTCGGGTAACGACGTCAATTTCTCGCACCACATTAATTCCAACTCCCGGAGAGCCTTTAGGCCTTCAGGCCTTCAGGTAATGACGTCAGTTTCTCGCAACAGCGTATTGTCAACTCCCGGAGAGAAGTTAGGTTTTCAGGTAACGAGATCAGTTCCTTGCAGCTATCGATTGTCAACACCTCGAGAGCACTTAGGCCTTGAGGCAACGACGTCAGTGTCTCCCGATCAGCGATTCTCAACTTTCGGAGAGCAGTTGTGCCTTTCATTTCCGAAGCCAAAGACTCCAGCTTGAAACGATTACTTGACTTTGAACAACTCCGTATTCCCAAACTCATAAGAACGGGGAAACAATTATTTTCCATGTGTGTTGCAGGATTCCTCTTCTCCCACCAGCCCTCCAAGCTAACAAGACTACGCAATTTCAATTTTTTCAGCGATGGAAAATGGTGGCAATGCAGTAGGGGCGACTGCATCGTGATCGTCAAAGTTAATATATTTTAGACTTGCCATATTTCCTAAATAGAGCTTCTCAAGAGATTTCAACCGCCAAAGTGGTGGAAGTCGATGGCCTTCCCTGCAGCCGTCCAACTCGAGTTTTACCAGGTGATGAAGCCCTACCATCCATGTCGGATTAAACGACTTCAATCCCATGTAGTCATATATTCTCAAGACCTCTATGCTCCCTGGAGGCTTCAGTGCTTCCAACACTTGATCTGATCTCTCTCCTTCATTATTGACTTCCCTACAGGGGTAGCATCTTGAAAAAAAAATAATAGAGTTCAAGGTGGTGTATATCTTTTGAGTGAAGGTTGGCTTCTATGGCTTGCTTAGCATCTTTCACATATCTCATATTATAGAGTTCAAATTTGAACGAACAGAGGGGCAGTACTTTTAGCTCTCCTATGCCCCTTCGTTCCGCCTCATCACCCACGACGTACTTGGTTAGTGTTTGTAGGTTGGTCAGTCGTCCCATACCTCTTGGCATTTCCCTTAGAAGAGTACATCCTTCTAGATAGAGATGCCTGAGGCTAATCATGCATCCCATCATTTTAGGCAGCTTGAGCAAATTATAACACCTAGAGAGATCCAACGTTTGCAGGTGGAGCAATGTCCATATGGATTCAGGTAGTTCTTTGATATAAGGACTATCCGACAGGTCAAGATATCGTAGATGTCGCAAACGGTCCAATGAACTTGGAGGTCTACGGCAACATCGTAGTTGTAACACTCTTAATGAAGTATAGTAGATATCGCTAACTTGGACGTTTTGTCTAAGCAACGAGCGAAGGATTTCCGAGGAGGATTCCCGCAATTTGTTGGGCAACGTGGACGAATTCAAAATGGACAAATGATAAAAATCTTTTGGTGCTGCAATATCAGGAGACTCTTCTGTTAGTGTCATACACTCACTCCCTACAATAGATTTCCCACAATAGATTTCCCAAGATCGTGTACAAGGTCATGCATCCTGCAAGTTGTTAGAGGGCGATAGTTACCATGCCCTTGATGTTGATAATGAAGATAGCCACAGTTCTTAACTTCTTCCTTTATCTGATGAAGAAATGACCTCTGAACCAATTGGTTAAAAATCTCACGCCCTTTATCTTCTAATCTTAAGCCATCAGAAGAAGGAATAAAACCATGAGCCATCCACATCTGAATCAATGTATCCTTAACCATCACGTGATCCTTTGGAAATATGGTACAAAAAAGGCGAAGCATCTCTTGGAATGTGCAGGCAGGTGCTTATAACTCAGCCACAGTGCAGGAAATATTTCTGTTTGCAAATTCCATATGCTACTCTCCTTAATATTCAGCCACTCCCTTTCATTGCTTTTCTTGTACAACAAGCTCCCTGTCATCTCTAGTGCAAGAGGCAACCCTCCACACTTTTTGACAATGGTCTTTCCGATCTCAACAAGTTCTTTTGTCCTTTCGACTCCGGGTGCAAATGCTCTGCTGCTAAACAGAGTCCATGAGTCATCAACAGATAGATATGACAAATCGTAACTCTGGACCGACGTCATTATATCGGAAACACTTTGCCTGCGGGATGTCACAAGAATGGCACTCCCTTTGTCACCACATTCCATAATGTTTTTCAAAGCATTCCAATCTCGCTGTTCTTCATTCCAAACGTCATCTAGCACAATCAGATACCGCTTACCGGCTAGTTTTGCCGAGGCCCCCAATACCAACTATAGCAAGCACTGACACATTCATATCATTACGCAAGTTGTCAACTAACGTATCCACTATCTGGTGTTTCTCTGTCTCCCTGCCTACAACATCTGATGCTTTAACAAAGGAGCATGTTTCATTGGCCACACTAGTTTCAGGTTGTGAACCAACTTTCAACTCGAACTGCTTGCCCTCAGATGCAATATTTTGTATCCCCTTTAGGACATCATTTAATTTCCACCCAATATTTAGTCGAAAGGCAATTGGGTTGTGGCATGAAAAGAAGTTACGTACCTTGCCAACTCCTGCCCTTTTCCTTAGGATATCATACTCAACGTCATCGAGGAGATTGTCGGCCTCATAGACCACTTCTTTCAGTGCATGAAGCCACGCCCTCACAGCTTCGTTCTCCCTCCTGCTGCTCTGCATCTTCAAGCGTGGACTTGATGTATAATAGATTCCTCTGCAGCTCCTTCGACTCCTAGTTCAACTTCCACGCTACTCCAAGTGAACCTCCGATGGAGTCTACTGCCAAGTCCACAATTTCCCCATGATGGAACCAAGAAGCACTGTTTCTAGAGCCATTGATTCAGTTCCTTGACAAAGTTCAGAATTGTGTAAGATACAGTGTAATATGGTGTATCGGACGATGTGATTAATAATAGTCACCAGTCTCACCAGGATTTATTTGTCAAATAAACCATCAGATCTAGATCGTGCTCGTGACTTTGCTCTGCACCAAGTCGTCCTCAATTAATAATAATTTCGGCAATGTGCAATTGCGTTTTGACTTTTGAGAGTTATCGCCGACCTTGTCAATACCTTATTTTTTCATTGCTCTGGTGGCATCATTCCCTTTTTAAAGAAAAATTGGTCAACTTGTGTTCGTTACTTTACAAATCGAATAGGTGTAGGATAGGCAAGTAATTTTTATTTAAAGTGTTATGATTTCTACAGAATTTTAAAGTTAATAAAGAGCAATACTAAAACACTTAAATTGAATTCTTTGAATATTAATTTATTTATTATCACTTAAATTACTATATATATATATATTATAAATATATGATATGCATGATGATTTCAAACCAATTTCTTATATGTAGTTACGCTTATTCTTTATTATTTTTCTGTTTGTAAGTCATTTTATTTTCCTTTTTTATTAAAAGTAGCTGTCATAAATGCTGAGTACAGCATAGACTGTCTTTCTCCCAAGACATGGGTCCTACTATACTCAGAACCGGAAGGAGAATAAAAAAAAAGTAACCTAAAAGTCAAGTCGAAGTAGGAAAAACAGAGAATGCAAGAAGGAAATAGAAACATTTTTGGTAAAGAAAAAGATACTCCAGTATTTAAAAAAAAAACAAAGATAGCATTATCTATTTAAGGTATGATAAACGTCTTGATACATTAATTGAGAGAGCTTCGGAGGGGGCATTTTATCAAAAAATATCAGTCGTGACATTACGGTCCATATTGGCAATTTTTTTTTGATTTGCCTCTCTAAAACCATGAATAATAGTCCAAGCATAAAAAAGATTCAAAAAAGCTTTGACGTCAATAACAAGGTTCCGGATGTGCCATGGAGGGTGCTGGTGTTGTTGAGGATATGGACTAGAGATGCTAAGTCAGTTTCAATATTGATTCGCCTATAACCCTTTTTGGAAGCAGGTCTAATCCCCATTTGAAGCCCACGAGTCCCAAAGATCGATCGCACTTGCACTTGCCTACAAGAATAAAAAAAACCATTAGTGAATCGAAGTAAGGATCCAGCCACCATACCCCCCCCCCCCCCCCCCCTTTCCTCCTCCTCCTCCTCCTCCTCCTCCTGCTGCCAAAAGAAATCAATTGGAGTCGAGTTTAACCCATCCGGGGGTCGGGGCGGCCACTAGACATTGGACTCGGATAGGATCGCTGAGTAAATCACCTTAGGAGTGTAGATTCCAGTATTAGCATTGTGCCAGCGATCACCTTTTTCCAAACTGCCAGAATGGTTGATTGTCTGCCCTTGAAGTGAATATCAATCCTAAGGCCCCAAAAATGCCAGAGGCTAAGCATTTTTTGTCCGTGAACTGTTAGCAAGATTGAAGCCCTCGTGCAGCCAAGAACTATAGCTGCAGTTGTCCATCATCTCGATGGTAAAATGATGCTTAGATTAGAAAATAGACCAGAGTTGGCAGGCATCTAAGCATTGAAAAAACAAGTGTGAAGTGATTTCAACATCCAAGCCATAGAAAAGACATGAGGGATTAATAGCAGGATTGAAACTAGGTAATTGTCCATGGGAAAGCTTCCAAAGAGATGGATCTTTGGGGGCACTGGGATTTTTCACACAAAGCGGCTGGCAGTCAATCTAATTCCAGGCAGTGGCAAGGCACGTATGTAGAGAAAACTATAAACTGAGGCAGCATTTGCAATGCCATGAAGTCATTCTCCCAAATCCACAGGTCATCATTGGCTTAGCAGATAGAAAAATGCAGAGAATGCGGGATATCAAGTGTTCACCAAAACATAGATGCAATAAGTCAGCATTCCAAGAATAATTAAGGATTAAATCATTGACTTTCATCATGTAGATGTCCTGAATGATATCAATATTAATAAAAGTGGGTGTCCAAGCAATGGGGATGTGCAAGAGATCCAAGGATCAATCAGCACACTAGTAGAGGAACTGTTTCCAATCAGTTTCATCATACTGCACCTAGATTTCACTGAGAGAGTTCAAGATAATTTTCCAACTCCATGTAGAAGACTGAGGGTATTGTCAGGGGTGGAGCAACCCATACTTGTTTTAACAAAGGTTGCCCAAGGGGAGGGAACCCTATTAAGAAAATTAATTATACGTTTGGCATGCCAATAAGAGAGAGTTTTCTAAATCCCAAACCTTCATATCCTTGGGCAATTGAATAGTATTCTAGTTTATTAGATGAATTACCTTTTTTGTTCTCACTAGAGTGCCAAAAAATGCACGGGAAGCTTTCTCAATGAATCGGAGTAGTCAATGGGAGATATAGGTAGAGTTGAGGGGGTACACAAGCATGAAACTTATAACAGAGGAGATTAGTGTAGCCTTGCCGGCTTGGTTAAGGAGCCTACCATTCCAGGCGTTGATTTTAGACTCAATCTTATCAGTGAGAGTTGCTTGAGATATGATAGGTAGGTATTTATAGGAGATAGGCACACCAAGGTAATTGAAGTGATAGTTACCAGTTTTGATGTCTAAAATTCCTTTAATTTCTCTAATGATTGAACTTACGGGAAGAAGTTCAATAATCATCGTAGGACATCTTAGGATGGTGCTTTTTGGGAATGAAGATCAAGATAGTCTTTGTCCAATCCTCATGTAAGACATTGGAGGAGAAGAAATGCTGAATGGCAGAAGTAATCCCTGGTCTGACAATGTCCCAATATGACATGTAAAACTCAGCGGTGAATCCATCAAGTCCGGGGGCTTTCCTAGAGCCCATGGACTAGAGGTTATTCTTAACTTTCTGAGTAGTAATAGTAGTTAGTTTATTATATCAAGAGATGTCTAAGGTTGGGAGGTCCTTCCAGTGGGCCAGAGGGATGCTGGGATGAGGGTTTGGTTTCAGAGATACTGGTAATGCTTGGCAAAAGCCTCTACAACTAAGTGTTCATCTATAATGCTATTGCCTTTAGGAATGCTGATGATTCTATTGCTTTTGTCTAATGGAAGTAGATAGATGAAAAAATTTAGAGTTTCTGTCCCCATGATGGAGCTGGTTGATTCGTTCCTTGCTCTACCATTTAAGAGTATTTAAGCTGGAGCAACTCAGTTTGTCTAATGGAAGTAGATAGATGAAAAAATTTAGAGTTTCTGTCCCCATGATGGAGCTGGTTGATTCGTTCCTTGCTCTACCATTTAAGAGTATCTAAGCTGGAGCAACTCAGCCTCAGAGAGGCCAACATTACTATCCTTAGTTTCCAAATGCCGGTGGTAGCCTTAGCATCTTCGCCCCTCATTTCCAGGGAGCCGAGCGTTTGTTTCAGTACAACATTTTACATTTAATGGCTTTAAGTGATGAGGATACGTTGTTGTGGGACCATTCTGCCTGCACAATGGATCTAGGCTCACTATGCTCTAGCCAAAAGTGCTCGTATTTGAAAGTGTCCAATCTATGTCTACGGAAATCAGTGTTTAACAGTAAGGGAGAGTGATCAAATGCAGTTCTAGGTAAGGTGTTAACCTCTAGGTTTGGAAAGGTTGTAAGCTAATGGTGACCTAGCAGAAATCTATCTAGCCTATCCTAGTGGGGCCTGTCAGTTATTGCACCATGTGAAACTATTACCCATTAAAGGCAAATCAATAAGGATGTGATTGGCCATAAGAGAGCGGAGAAGTTTGATAGATTTTGTAAGTCTAAAAGGAACCCCTCCCCTCTTGTCCTCTGGGGAGAGGATGTTGTTAAAATCACCAACAATAACCCATGGTATGTTAACACAAGCAATGTTATTTAAATCATGCCAAAACGATTGTTGTAATAGTGGAATAGTACTCACACAGACAACTGAGAGAAGAAATCAGAAATCATTAAAGTTGACGGCCAAATGGACAACTTGCGGATTAGCATGGAGCGAGGTAACCTTGAAAAGTTGATGCCACCAAGCGACAATGATGCCTCCAGTCGCACCCGTAAGTTGCACAAAGCCACTCCATTCCACTCCAAGGCGACGGATGATTCTTTTGGACCTCGTCTCATTAGTGTGTACATCTACTAAGATGATGAAGTCAGGACGATGGTTCTTTAGGATATTGAGGAGTCGCTCCCCGACCCAAGCACGCCCAGTTCCTCTACAATTCCACGTAGAATCTTCATGGTGCAGAAGCGCCCACTTTGCCTTCTGTTGGAATCTGCATATGAGAGGATAGTAAGAGTTTGGTACTATTGGAAGATTTCTTCTTACCAACCGGCTTAGCCTTGCTCTTTAGGGCTGCTTTGGATTTAAGAGCAGGGGTGACGAGAGGCTTCGATGGTAGTCTCTCTTTCTTTTTCTCCGAGCGCACTATAGGGATGATTTCAAGGTCAGAGATTTCCTCATCAGAAGAAGTCGAGAGACCTTCCTTATGTTGATTAGATGCCACGTCAGCATGGCGATCAAGAAATCACTAATTGAAGGTAAAAAGGGTAGTTGGTGAAATAAGTTAAAATGGAGGTAGTCTTGTTACAAAATGAAGTTTGAGGATAGCATTGGAAAATCGCCCAAAGTTGGATGATATTTGGTGAAATCTACCCCATTAAGTAGTAAAGTTGATAGCATCTGAGTACAAAAAATTGGGGATTTCGTGAGGAGTATCCATCCAAAACCAATCAGTAAATGATCTTTTCTCATAAAATGCTAATGAGTTCGCCTTCAAATTAGCCCTACGGTTGATATGATTACATTTAAAGTTGGAGAACTGAAGACAAATAATCTTGATATCACTGGTGATGCTACCAAAGCACCAAGGGGTGGCTTTCAAGTTGTTAATAATGTCAGCGATAATTTTAGAAGCCATCTCCAAAATGAGATCAAGTAGACCCAATTGATCACAATGGAGCAAACCTCGAGGATCATTCAGCATTCAGAATCTAGCACCAAAACAAAATTACCACGTAAAGCCCCTACACAAACAAACTTGGTGTTAGTAGATCTATCCAAATAGCCTGCCCCCGACCCCCAACTCACCTCATTGTGGCCCACAAAGCATTCATCTTCAGTTTGAACCGGGACAAGGGTGGGGGCTCGCAACACCCCGAAAGTTTAGGTGCTTGGGAAGTTCCCTCAGATGTAGAAATAGGAATCAACTCATGGTAGCAAGATAGAACTCGGGACCAGGCCAATGATTGTCATGATGGAGTTAAAGAAAGCATCATATCGAGAATGTGAGATCCCTCATAAAGTTAAAGCAAAAGGTATATGAAAAATAGTCAGGTATTGAGATCATGAGAAGAACTACCTTCATGTATTCAGTCTCCAGCCATCCAAGTGTTAAAAGTAAATTTTGTTTCAGATTGAATAAGTGCTAGAGTAGCAAGGACAAAGGACATTGAAAAAAATAAATGGGCATTAGTTTCAGCAACATTGGATCTAAGTTTTAATGACATATAAATTTATATTTTGATGATACAAGCCTCGAATGATTAAAGCTAAAACGTTGAAAAAGTTTAAAGAAAAATGGATAACTTTATGCACTACACTTTGATTAAATAATTGGCACTGATCTTATCAGTTTTGGATGAATGTTGAACATCAGAGTTGTAGATAATTCTGTTAGCTTTTCATAAACTTTAAGATCATCTAATTTGGATAACTGTGCAAAATGTTATGCTCAGAATAGTGCAGGGTGGTTAACCTGCCGGTCGAAGCTATGAAGGCCAGTCGAGACAGTCCGATCGACCGATCGGAGATATCGGTCGACCGATCAATGCGTAAACTGCTCAAATCAAAATTGCGATACTGTACCAATCGACAAACCAGTCGATGCATCGACTGACCGATCAACTAAATAGGAGGAAATCAAAACTGCGAGACTGTATCGGTCGAGACATCGGTCGACCGACCCAATGCAGAAATTGGAAAAATGGCGCAACGGTCACATAGACTGGTCCAGATGTACGGTCGACCGGCCTCCAAGTCAAATGAACAATAATGGTCAAATTTGAAGGAGGAATTTATGGAACAAATTCTGGACGAATTTTCCACATGCTGAAGGCTATAAAAGGAATGTCAAAGCCAGAGGCAAAAGCACTCATTCACTCATTGAATAAAAACTTCAAGTTATCAAAGAAAGATCATTTTTTGAAATTTTCATTTTATAGTTTTCTCTTCTTTCTCTCTTCTCTTCTTGTGAGCATAGAATTGTAAAAGAGAAAAATACTTTTTGTTCAGAAAAAGCTGAGAGAGCTCCTGTGTAAAAGAGGTTAAAAATAATCTTGAGCGAGAGAAATAGATTAGCTTCCTAAAAGGAGAGGTTGCATTGCCTCTCGAAGCGAAGAAAAGGTGGTTGATGTAAAGGGCTTTCTTCCTTGACCCATTTATAACAAAGGAAGGGATTAGTGGAATCTCTACGGTCTCGAGGTCGAGAAGTCGAAGTGGGGATGTAGGTCAAGGTGTGGCCGAACCTTATCAACAACCACTCGTGTTGATTGTGTTTGATATCTCTCTCTCCCCGTTCATATTATGATCTGAATTGCTTTATTTTAAAATGTTTTAAAAATCGGTTTTTGTGCTTCCGCAACGTATTTTTTGTGAAATCAATATTTTTTATTGAACACCAATTCAAACCCCCAGTGCCCTTTGGGATCCTACAATTGGTATCAGAGCGGGTTGCTCTTGTTTTGAATTTTTGAATCATCTTGTTTTCAGATCTAATTTTCTTTAGATCTAATCGTTTTAATATTCAATCATCGTGTTTTAAGATTTAACAATCTTCAATAGTCATGGCATCAAGTGAAATTAATTTTGCCGAAGGGCAATCAATTAGTCGTCCTCCCCTTTTGAATGCATCACATTTTGCGTATTGAAAAATTATAATTCAAGCATATATTTGTTCTATTGATATCGACATATGGGACATAGTTGAAAAATGTTATTATGTTAATGAAAAGTTACCTGCTGATTCTAAAGAAAAAGAAAAGATTTTTTCAAAACTTAATTGGAAAGTCAAAAATATATTTTATTGTGCTTTGGATTCAACAGATTTCAATCGAATTTCTAATTGTAAAAGTGCAATCGAAATTTGGAAGAATCTCATTACTAATTATGAAGGAATGGATAATGTCAAAGAATCTAGATTAAATATTTTGAATCATCAATATGATTCCTTCAAGATGCATGAAAATGAATCCATAAATAATATGGTTGCTCGGATTAATAATATTTTGAATGGCTTAGTCTCCTTAGGCGAGCCAAGATCTCATCCCCAAAAAGTGAAAAAAATTCTCAGGTCTCTCTCCCCCAAATGGCATACGAAAAGGACCGTAATCGAAGAGAAGGATTTGAACAAATTGGATTTTGATGATCTTATTGGTTCACTTCTAACCTGAGATCTCTACTCAAGAAGATCAAGAAGAGAAAGCCTCCAAGAAGAAAACATTGGCATTGAAAGCAAATACAACAGAAGAATATTCAAGTGAAGAGAAAGTGGATGAAAAGAAACTCGCACTCTACACAAGAAAATTAGATAAGTATCTCAAGCTGGTTAAAAAGAAAGACAAGAACGAGAAGGCAACAAGAAAATCATACAAACACCACAAAGAAGAAAAATCCTAGAAAGGTAAAAGAAAAAATATGAAGAGTCTAGTGAAACAAGTAGTTCATCAAGCTCTTCTAGTGATGAAGCATACATATGCTTGATGGCACACGACGATGAGATAATTTTTAACCCTTCAAATTCAAATTATGACTCATCGAATTCTTCCGAAGAAAATATTTCTTTAGATGTTGTTAAAGAACTCTCATCTCTTATAAAAAGATATTTCTCACTTAAAGAAGAAAATGAGAAGTTAATACATGAGATCGAAAAATTAAAAGAAGAAAATGATATATGCCTTATGGAAAATGAAATTTTCAAAAATAAAATTGAAACTTTGAAAATTACACATGCATGTGAAATTGTAAAACTAGTATGTTCTTTAGACAATGTAAAGAAGGAAAACGACCTTTTGAAGAATTCACAAAATAAGACTATTTCTCATATAACGACAAATAATCTTAGGAATCATTTTGGACATGAAAATTCTTATTGGAAATCCAAACATAGAAAATCACATCTCAAATATTTTACATGTGGATTTCATGGTCATTATGCATATCAATGTAAAATAAGAAAAACATTACAACATGGCATGATTTGAGTTCCGAAAGGAATATTATCTAACAAAATATGACTCAAGAAAGTTTGTGTACCAAAAATTACTTGATTGCTTTTCAGATGCGCCTCACATGCAAAGAACATATGGAGTTGAAGATGTGAAGACACAAAAGTTATGGTAAAAGTATCAATGTCACTCAAAAATTCAAAACTACTATTTTTTTTGGAAAGGAACATATAAATGAAAATTGGTAATAGTGACAAGGGGATCATGATTAAAATTTATTTTAACATACCATGGACATCATTGTTGAATCAAAGTTTTTATGACATATTTTGATTCTCAATATTTTTTTGTATTGGCTTTCATAAATTGGTTTTAATTATAAAATAGTCATAAATTTAGGAGGAGTTATCTTTCAAAACTTTATAAAATATAAAAAAAGGGGGGAAGAATAAATTTTTTGAAAAATTGATTAAGGGGAAGTAAGATATGATTTCTTATATGCTTTAAATATATAAATTATTCATTTTGGTGAAACAAAAGGGGGAGAAGTATAGAAGAAATATCATCTGAATATCACTTTATATGAAGAGTACCTTACAATTAATATTAATGTCAATATCTACCATTGTAAGGAAAGCTATGTGTTAGGGAGAGTAAAATTGTTTTTTACAAAAATTTTACAACTTTTTCGCAACTTATATATTTTTCATATTTTTTGGTTTGTCTTCATCAAAAAGGGATCTAAGTTTTAATGACATATAAAATTATATTTTGATTATACAAACCTCGAATGATTAAAGTTAAAACGCTGAAAAAATTTAAAAAAAATGGATAACTTTATGCACTAAACTTTGATTAAATAATTGGCACTGATCTTATCAGTTTTGGATGAATGTTGAACCAGGGCTGTAGAGAATTCTGTTAGCTTTCCATAGACTCTAAGATCATTTAATTTTGATAACTGTGCAAAAAGTTATACTCAGAATAATGCAGGGCGGTCAACCTGCCGATCGAAGCTATGAAGGCCAGTCGAGACAGTTCTGTCGACCGATCGGAGATACCGGTCGATCGATCAATGCGTAAATTGCTCAAATCAAAATTGCGAGACTTTACCGGTCAACAAATCGGTCAATGCACCGGCCGACCGATCAACTAAACAGGAGGAAATTAAAACTGCAAGACTGTACCGGCCGAGACATCAGTCGACCGACCCGATGCAGAAATTAGAAAAATGGCGCAACAGTCACATAGACCGGTCGACCGGTCCAGATGTGCGGTCGACCGGCCTCCGAGTCAAATGAACAGTAACAGCCAAATTTGAAAGAGGAATTTGTGGAACAAATTCTGGACGAATTTTCCACATGCTGAAGACTATAAAAGGAGTGCCAAAGCCAGAGGCAAAAGCACTCATTCACTCATTGAAGAAAAAAATTCAAGTTATCAAAGAGAGATCATTTCTTGAAATTCTTATTTTATAGCTTTCTCTTCTTTCTCTCTTCTCTTTTTGTGCGCATAGAATTGTAAAAGAGAAATACTTTTTGTTCAGAAAAAGCTGAGAGAGCTCCTGTGTAAAAGATAATCAAAATCTTACCTCTTGAGCGAGAGAAATAGATTAACTTCCTAGGAGGAGAGGTTGCCTTGCCTCTCGAAGCGGAGAAAAGATGGTTGATGTAAAGGACTTTCTTCCTTGCCCCATTTGGAACAAAGGAAGGGATTAGTGGAATCTCCAGCGGCCTCGAGGTTAAGAAGTCGGAACGGGGACGTAGGTCAAGGTGTGGCCGAACCTCGTCAACAACCACCCGTGTTGATTGTGTTTGATTTCTCTCTCTCTCCGTTCATATTATGATCTGAATTGCTTTATTTTAAAAAGTTTTAAGAATCGGTTTTTGTGCTTTCGCAACGTATTTGTGAAATCGATATTTTTTATTGAACACCAATTCACCACCACCCCCTCCCCCTCTTGGTGCCCTTTAGGATCCTAAAGATCCTCAAAGAAGACCTATGGAGGAAATAACATGATTGAACATAGAAAGCATGTGGTTCGTAGGGAGACTTTTATAGGCTAGCTTCCACAAAAATGTTTGAACTTTAGTGGGATCTTTATTATCCAGATAAAACTCCATCCATACCATCCAACATAGGGTGGCGGCTCCAAGGGCTTACTAATATAGTTGTATACCAATTTAGCGGTGGGAATACTAGAAATCGGGCCCAAATCCAAAGATCGTCATAGGGAAGGCATGTAACCTAATTAATAAAATATTTTCAACTAGATAAGGGGCAAAACCTTGCTCAATAAGTCCAGCATTCCGTGAAGAGTTTTAAATAAGATCAATAACCGTAAGAAAGGAAATAGAAGACAAAACAATTACAAAAGACTTATAGGAATATTGAATACTAAAACCATTACCAATCTCTCCTCATCCCAAGCTTGATAGCATCAAGAGCTTGAAGTAGAACTTTACAAGACGAAGCGGGCTAGTGCAAAGAGAGGGGGCCTTGTGCCAAGGATGAGGGAGACCATACTTACTAATGACAAGAGTAGAGGGGAGAGATTCAGAATGATTTAGTATTCCATGAACATTTTGGTCATCAAGGCATGTTGCATGTGGCATAGGTTTCTGGTACCCAACCTGGCCACAGAAATCCCCTAGAAATTTTCTCTAGGGAGGAGATAAACATTGGAACAAAGTTTTTATCAACAATAAAGTTAGAGGAACCATGAACAGATCTTAAGGAGTAATTAAGAATAGTATTCAAGGTAGCTTTGATTAGACCAACAAGGGTTGGGGTGGAGTGGTAAGCGGCTCCTCCTTGCTTAAGCAAGGTCTCGAGTTCGAGTCTTGTGAATGTAGAAAATTCTTGTTGGGAACCTTACCTATCACTGTCAGGTACGTGATTCAGGGCAACCTATCCAGATTAGTTGGGCTCGATGATGGGCCGACCTCCAACAGTGCGCTCTTTAGCACCGCGCAAGTTGGATCGTCGGTACCGCTTCCCAGATGCCGGTGGCTGGCTATCCAAAAAAAGGTAGCTTTGATTAGAATAGGTTTGCCTACATAATTGAGGGCCTTCATTTTTCAGCCAGCAAGCCTGTCGTGGACATACAGGTAATATGCTGCATATAAGTAATTGGGGTGCCAAGATACATGAAGATATGATCCAAAGGGTATGTTTAGGATGTTTCTAATAATGGTTTTTTATTTTGGCATTAAATTTTGGGGGAAAATAAATAGTTGATTTGTCTGAATTCATTTTTTGGTTTGTCAGGGTTTTATAATGTTCAAAGATTTGTTTTTCAACTTTTTGCAATTCGAGGAGTTTGCAGAAAAATACATCAAGAGGTCATCTTCATACAAAATGATTGACAAAAGTAGAACCAGCGGTGAAATGATTAATGGTTTGAATGTTTACCTACTGATCAGAAAAGAAAATACTTGAGAAACCAAAATGAAAAGATAAGGAGACAAAGTTTGAGCCTTTTGTAACTTTTGAAATCTTTGGTATATTAACCATTGATGTTACATGTAAAATTGGGGGCGGGTCATAATCCAATTTATAAAAATAGGAGAAAAAATCATCAAGGTAAGAACTCTATCAATAGCATTCCAAAAGACACGGTCAAAGGCTTTTTCCATGTCAACCCAAGAGCTTTCTTCTTCCCTTGATGATAGAATGTGTGATTTCCTAAGCAAGAAGAGGTTGTCCGACCTAACCATCAGGCCTAGGTACTTCCCCAGGGGCCATATACAAGAGGTCTCCCTGATTTTCTCACTGAGACGAGCGAGGTGATCAAGGGAGGCCAAGAATTATCTAATTGGGTATAGGATCAAGGGACCATAGTGTAGAATAATTCTTAACAAAAGTCTTTATTTTATTAAAAAAATAATAGTTAAAAAATGAAAAAGGGGCGTGGCCCTCGAAAGGAGGGGCGGCGCCCCTCTGCCAATGTACTTGGAGACGACGCGACGAAAGGGCATAGTCGCGGCCGAAAAGGAGGGGCATCACCCAGCGACGCGTAGAGGGGGCGATGTCCCCCTTTTCGCTACCGCTGACGCGGACGAATATGGGGGTGATGCCCACCCTTTTCGCCAACAAATTTTTCCCGCCAATGACGACAGGCGATTGGGGGAGAGGGGGCGTCGTCCCCCATTTTCGCCCGTAGACGACGCGGGCGAAAAGATGCCTCCCCCCTTTGGGCAACGCCAGAGACTCATAGAGGGGGCATCCCCCTTTGCCGGGTGACGTCCCCACCCACATCGACAGTGGGGCACCGACCCTCCCAAACGATGGCACACCACCCCATTTTTTAATTCTTTTTAATTACAATTTTTTAATGCTGCCACATCAACAAATTTAAACTTGCGTGAAGGAGAGAGAACAACGTCATGTGGGCACCACACTGACAATGTGATCGGAAAATAGTTGATCACTTGTAAAAGGGATATTTGGTGAAACAAATTAAAAGATGGAGTTACAAAGTGAAGTTTAAGGATATGACCGGGAAAGTGTTCAAAGTTGGAGGGTATTTGATGAAACTTATTCTAAAAATATTTGAACCTTAATTTTTGTATCATGAAAATTCGAACTTAAGTATATCTATTAAAAATATGTATTAGTCAATGTAATGATTTTGAACCAATTCTTCTCTAAACTCATGTTTAAAAATTTTCGGATGTGTTTCTATTTTATATCTTTCTATTTTCCTTTCATGCACTTCTCATTAAATCCCATTAGTGTTTTTTTCCTTAAAAAAATCCTCTTTCCTTTGTTTCCTCGATTAGAATATCTTTGATTTCCCATCATCGTTGAATAGGGTGCCATAGTACATTATCTTTGTCTTGTTTTGGTATATTTGGATGGTAGAAATTCAATTCTTATTAGAAGTATATGGCTACTAGAACTTGGGCCTGAATTTGTTCAAGTTCTACCAAGTTCAGCTGAACAAATTGTGTGATGAAAATTTGGAAAGTTCACGTAATGTGAGGCCGACATGAACTTTTCGAGGAAAAGTTCTAGACAAAAGTTGCTGAAAGCAAGGACTTCCATTGTTTTGAGTTTTCTTTATTGTTTTTTTTCTTTTCTTTTTACTTTTAATTATGTTTTGACTTATATGTATATAAATACTATTTATTACTTAATACATTATCACAAACAAGTAATGGTGTAAATATTATAATTATATTTATTTTATTATAATATGAATTAAATAAAATTAAAATCTTATGTATAATATTTTATTTATGATAACTAAAAATTTTATATTCTGGCACAACTTAATTTGTAATAAAATTTTAAATTAATAATTACATATAATATTTTTTATATTCTAGTAATTATTATTTTAAATAAATAAATACTATAATATTTTTATTTACTATAATTTTATATCTCAAAAATAATAAATTATTTATTTGTTCTTACTTTTTATCCAAAGATTCCAAACACCTAGTAAAACTTATTTATCAAATTAATTTTTTAAATTACGATCATTATATTTTTCATTCAAACATCAACCTAATTTTTTTTTATCTAATCGATTAGTTATTGGGAACTAACAAGAACTCAAAAGTTTCCATTCAAATATATCCTATTAATTCTTTAGAATTAATCAATTAAATAGAAATGTTTATATTTAGTGTTTGGATGAAAAATGTAATGATTTTTAAAATGTTAAATTGATAGATAAGTTTTAGTAGGTGTTTAGATAAAAAGTATGAAGTAAAGAAAGAAATTCATTCATATAATATAGATAATATTATTTTAATTATCTTCTAATTTATTATTATTTGATATAATGCAAAAAAAGCTAAATTAATAATATTAACTATAAATTTTAATTAATAATATTTTACAATATTATAATATTAATTAAAGTATAACAAAAAATTAATAAAATTTAATATTGAATTAAATAATTTATTTTGTAATATGAATAATAATTTATTAATAAATAAATAATTATATCTATATATACATTAAAAAATAATTAAAAGAAAAAAAAAGAAAAGAGAAAAAAGTAAAAAAAAAATTTGTTCTTGGTTCCGGCAAAAACTTTTCCAAGTTCTTGGTCATGTGTTGGTGCAGACCGAAACCACCATCTTTTTTTGTGTGTATTTGGCATATACCGATTAGGTCTGTTTGGATTGTAGAACTTGGACAGAACTTATCAAACAAGCTATATCCAAGTTCCCTCACATGAAGATAGCAAAAACTTTGTTTTTTCTTTTTTTATCTTTTATTTCTTTCTTTTTTCTTTTAATTATTTTTAATGTATATATATTATCTATTTATTAATAGATTATTATTCAGCTTATAAACTAAAATATTCAATTTTATTAATTAAAATTTTAAAAATATTTAATTCTAATAATTAAAAAGATATTTATTAATTAGTTAAAATTTTTTGTTTAGTTTTATAGTATAATAAAATTATAAAAATTCATATTAATTATAAATTTTTTGTTCATTCCCTCTAGAGCCATTTGGATATAGAACCATAGTTTTTTCGAGTTCTACGTGAATAATTGAATTGACAAATTAGTTCATATGCTTTTGGATCGATTGAAATGTAATGATGTGAAACTAGGTAGTTGATGTGACAAATTAATTTTAATGATTGTTTGAATAAAAAATAGGTATTATATATATAATATAATTTTCTTAATTAATAAAATTAAACATATAAACAATTTTTTATTAAAAAAATTATTTAAATATATAGAATTTAAATATAATAAAACATTTTTAAAATAATTATATTTAACAACATATTATTTTTTATGAAAAATAACTAATAACTAATATTGTATTAATCTTTTATAATAAATATTTATATATAATAAATACTTTTTTACGTAGGAAAGGTAAAAGGGAGAAAATGGTAAAAGAAAAAAAAGTGTTTGTAAAACCATAAGAAGGTCACGCGCGTATTGGTTTCACCTATTCCAATTGCCAAACCTCCTAAAGATGCGTGGATTAGTCCAAGTCAAATATTTGCAACCGCTTTTTTTTCAGAATTTATTTGGTTCAATCTCATTTTTTTAATTTCAAATCCGACTTGGGTAATAGAATTAAAGTTAAACTAATCCAACTTTTTTATTTAAGAAACATTGTCCTTTTGTCATCTCTTATTTTTCATACTAGTGCCCTTATTTGATAGAAGATTTTAATTATAATATTAGATATATTTTATTCATGATTTTTTATTATAATATTAGATACTTTTTACTCTCATTTTATGTAATTTTAATTTATACTACAACAATGTTTTTCAATAATTGTGACCATTTTTTATATAAAATCTTTATATTTAATATTAGTATAAATTTATTAGATATTAAGATAATATGTAGTAGTTTTTTAAGTTTAATTCATGATGTAAGTTTATATGATTAATGCAATATGTGATCAGATTGAATATTTTTTAAAATTAAAATATTTTATTATTATTCGATTCGATCCAACGAACTAATCGGTCCAACATGTTCAATCTGAAAGGAAGACTTATCCTAATCTCATGACGATGGCTATAATCTCATCCTCCGATCTGCTCTCCTCCAATATCTCACTGCCTTCACTTTCTTTCCCCAAATCTATCGTACATACGACAATTTCACTTGCACTGGGATTTCACGTTCATAATGGTGCATATAATCTTGAATCCAAAAAGGTCATTTTCTTTCTAAATCTATTCAAGTAACCAAACTTCGAAATTATAGAAAATTGAAACTTTCAATCCATTGGAAGAAGTTTCTAGTTAGTTATATTGTTTAATGTTCTTGCACCCTATCGCAGCGACTGCACGATTGAAGATCCATGGTTAGAGATTAGGTGCACGGTTCAAGGAGTATTTCAGCCCGTCTAGGGACATTCGGCCAGCCCAATGTCTTCTTCGGCCGGATCAGTTCACAGGTAAAAGTTAATGTTTGCAATCATCGTACCTTCTGCTGGACTCTCCTTTTGCGCTAATCGCCGAACGATTTTCACGCTGCTGGACTGTTGCGCCGACAAAGGAACTAGCTCTCTTCCAGACTGTCACGTCGCAGGAAGGAATGCACTCACAAAAAACTCTCACGCCACAAGAAGGAATGATCGCCGCTGATTGGGCGATCACCGCTTGACTGTCCAGGCTGATCGGCGCTAATCGAGGCTCGTCGCCGCAAAAAGGAACGCACTCATCACTAATCAAACCTAACTATAGAGATCGACGACGACAAGGGCTCTGACGAACGATGGAGATCGGCGGGGGATGATGGATATCGGCTCTAACCACGGGCGACGAGAGAGATAAGTGATGATGAGGGCTCTCCGGCGAGGGATATCAGCAGCGACGGCGGGCGACGAGGGCTCCACGGGACGAGGGAGATCATCGCCGATGAGGGCTCTCCGGCAAGGGATATCGGTCGAGACTACACTGGTCGACAGATTGGTCGATGCACAGGCCGACCGATCAACTCAACGGGAGGAAATCAAAACTACGAGAATGTATCGGTCGAGCCACCGGTCGATAATCCGGTCGACCAACTAGCTACGACAACTGGAGAAATCAACGCAACGGTCATATCGACCGGTCCATAAATGCGATCGACCGGTCCATTACTCAAATGAACAGTAATGGGTATATTTCAAAGAGAAAAATGTGGAATTAATTCTGAACGAATTTTCCACATGCCAAAGCTTATAAAAGGAGAGCCAAGGCCAGAAGCAAAAACATCCATTTAAGCATTCAAGCAAAACTTCAAGAAATTAAAAGAAGATCATTTCTCTTGAATTTATTATTTCGAGCTTTCTTTCTTTCTCTCTTCTCTTCTTGTGAGGGTTCTATTATAAAAGAGAAAAACTATTTTTCAGAAAGATTGTGATAGCTCCTGTGTAAAAGAGATTCCAAATCTTACCACTTAAGCGAGAGAAAAGATTAGCTTCCTAGGAGGAGAAGTTGCCTTGCTTCTCGAAGCGGAGAAAATGTAGTTGTGTAAAGGACCTTCTTCCTTGCCCCATTTGGAACAAAGGAAGTGTTTAGTAGAATCTCCGGCAATCTCGAGGATGAGAAGTTAGAGCGGGGACGTAGGCCAAGGTGTGGCCGAACCTCGTCAATAACCACCCGTGTTCATTGTGTTTGATTTCTATCACTCTCTCTCTCCATCTAATATTATATTTATAATCTCAACTGCAAATGTTTTAAGAATCGATTTTGTGCTCTTGCGATGAATTTCGTGAAATCGATATTTTCGGTTAAACACCAATTCACCTCCCCCCTTTTTGGTTCCCTTTGGGATCCTACAATTGGTATCAGAGCGGGTCACTCTTCTTTTGATATTTTGAATCATTTCATTTTTAGATCTAATTATTTTAGATCTAATCATTTTTAATATTCAGTCATCTTTTTTTTTAAGATTTAACAATCTTATGAGCTATGGCATTAAGTGGATTTGTTTTTGCTGAAGGACAATCAATTAATCGTCCTCCTCTTTTAAATGCATCAAATTTTGCATATTGAAAAATTAGAATTCAAGCCTACATATGTTCTATTGATATAAACATGTGGGATATGATTGAAAAAGGCTATTATTCACATGAAAAATTACCTTCCGAGCATTACGAAAGACAAAAAATTTTTTCAAAATTGGATTGGAAAGCAAAGAATATTTTTTATTGTGCATTGAATTCAACGGATTTTAATCGGATTTCTAGTTGTGAAAGCGCAATCAAAATTTGGAAGAAACTTATTACCAGTTATGAAGGAACGGATAGAGTCAAATAATCTAGATTAAATATTTTGAATCATCAATACGATTCTTTCAAAATGTATGAAAGTGAATCTATTAATGATATGATTGCTCGATTTCATGATATTGTGAATGACTTAGTCTCTTTAGGCAAACTGAGAACTAATTCCCAAAATTGCAAAAGATTCTCAAGTCCCTCTCCTCTCAATAGCATACAAAAAGAACGGTGATCGAAGAAAAGAATCTGAACAAATTAAATTTTGATGATCTTATTAGTTCCAAGAACAAGAAAAATTAAATGCTTTCAAAAAGAAGACATTGTCTTTGAAAGCCAAAAGTGAAGACGACTCGAGTGAAGAAGAAGTAGACGAAAAGAGACTCGCCCTCTACACAAGAAAACTCGATAAGTATCTCAAATTGGTGAAAAAAAAAAGAAAAGAATGTGAAGCATACCCAAAAATCATACAAAAATCACAAAGAAGAAACATCTCATAAAAGAAAGAAGAAAAGGCATGAAGAGTCAAGTGAAGATGAATCAAATGAGTCATCAAATTCGACTAGTGAGGATGCATATCTATGCTTAATGGCACATAATGATGAGGTATCCTCCAACTTTTCTTATTGCTCTAGTGCTAACAGTGATAATGATGATGAGAATGATAATATAAATTTTGACATGCATAAGAAATTTTCTTTCTTAATTGAAAATATCTTATTCTTAAAAAGAAGAATAAAAAATTGATGGATGACTTTCATATTATAAAAGATGACTTTGATATTTTGAAAAAAAGAAAGAGATGCCCGTCTAATTCATAATGAAACTTTGAGAAATGATCTTCATTTTATGAAAAGTGAGCTTGAAAAATTAAAAGTGAAAAATGCTACATATTTTATGGAAAATGAAAATCTCAAAAATGAAATTGAAACTTTGGAAGTTACACATGCATGTGAAAATGTCAAACTAGTATGTTCATTAGAAAATCAAGAAAATGCCTCTTTGAAAAATACACAAAATTGCAATAAGACTATCTCGCATATAACGAAAAATAATTTTAGAAATCATTTTGCACATGAGAATTTTTATTGGAAATCCAATCATTCATATGGTAGAAAAACACATCTCAAATGTTTTACATGTGGATTTTATGATCACTATGCATATAGATGTAAAATGAGAAAATCATTACAACATGACAAGATTTGGGTTCTGAAAGGAATATTGACTAACAAAATAGGACCCAAAGAAATTTGTGTATCAAAAGTCACTTAATTGTTTTTTAGGTGTACCTCACATGCAAAGGCAAGAGGAAGTGAAAATGTGAAGGCACAAAGGTTATGATAAAAGTATCATTGATTATATTTTATAATTCTTAAGTGATTAAGCCTATTTTTTTTAACTTTACTCAATAATTTCGAAATGACTAACTCTTTGGAAGAAAAGAAAGTAATGAAAGTAAATTATTCATAGTGATAGGAGGAGCATGTTAAAGCTTTAAAACTTTATTTTGACATATCATGAATATCATTGTTGTATCAAAGTTTTATGCAATATTTTGAAACTTAATATATTTTGTTTTGGCTTTTATCAAATTGCTTTCATTTTGCCATTATAAAATAGTCATAAACTTGATGAGCTATTTCATATACATACTAACTATTCATGATGCAATATGTTACATGTCTATTATATATATATATATATATATATATATATATATATATATATATATATATAAAGGGGAAGAATAAAGGAGGAGAAATATGTCTGAGGGGGAGTTGCAATATGGTTTCTTATATTCTTCATATAAAAAATTAGTCTTTTTGATGAATAAAAAGGGGGAGAAATATAGGAGAAATATGATATGAATATGAAGAATATCTTACAATTAATATTCATGAGAATTCTACCATTGTAAGGAAAATAATGTGTTAGGGGGAGTAAAAATTGATTTTTCAAGAATTTTACAACTTTTTTGCAACTTATATATTTTTCATATTTCTCGGTTTGTGATGCATGCAAAATATAACATATTTTAGTTTATTATTTTATTTAATTTTTTTGTAATTTGATCATCGCATGCATCATTTTAAGTCATTTTTAGTCGTAATTCTGAATTTATCGATTTTAATTGTTAATTCTTTGAATGTTTTAATTGTGGATGGATTAATTAAATTTTGATAATTATTTTGCAGGAAAAGTCGAGTACACGTCCAAGGGATTATATTTTATCAAGTTAAATGTATTACCGATGTATCGGCCACAATTTAGATGCAAAGTGAATATCGGCCGCAAAAATCCCATGAAGATTTATCCTTAACCAAGGTTGTATCAGCTGTAAAACTCTAACAGATCCGGGGCAAAATACCATATCAATCAAGTTTATCAGTCGCAAAATCCAAAAGCTTTATCCTTACCGGCCAAGATCGTTGGGCACAAAAGTTTATCATTGAGCAAGTTTATCGCCTGATAACTTCAATCATTGGGCGCAACACGTCATCATTAACCAAGAGCTATGGAAGTTATTGGTCGTAATATCCAACCATGAAGAGGATCTTTGGGGGCCAAAGCGAAGAAGTTTTATCCTTAACCAATATTTTATCTATTGCGACTGATATCTTTGGGTGCAAAACTCTATCATTAATCAAGGATATCGATCGTGATCATCAACCAATTATTGGGTGGAAAAAATCATCATTAACTAAGTTTCATGGCCGAGAATGAAGAAAGGTTTATCAGGCGCAAAATGGATAACCTTTATGTACCAAAGTTTTATCAACGATGACGTAAAGTTTATCTCGCGAATTTAAAGTTGGTCATACAATATCACGATCGTGATCAAAGTGAAGTCCGTCCGCACCCTATAAATAGAGAAGGAAGCCATCGTCTCAATTCGTGCTTTGAAGTGTGGTTTTCTTCTACGGCGAGTCGAGAGACTGCAGGCTACGACCGAAAGGAGAGAGGTGCAAGGAGAGAGGTGCGACGACTGGAGGTTGATCGCGACTCTGATCAAGTCCGAAAGGTTGCTCGGCTGTCTGCCCAGATTCGAGATCTCTATTTTGGGTGTAATTCTTCCGATTTTTATCATTTGTATTTTATTATATCTCCATAATTTCTAGGATGAACTCCATATTTTTAGGATTATTATTTTAGGAGATTATTAGTTGAAGGGAAATGTTTGGACCCTATTTTATTTGTTTTAATATTTTCTGATCAATTAGTTAATTGTGCTTAGTGCTTTTGATTTAATTATTTGGATTTCTGAGTTGAGTAATTACTAGTTTGCGGACTATTTAATTTTAGAATTCATTAATTAAATTAATTAATTTTATTTGAAATTAACAATTAACATAAATTTGATAACTAGTGTGTGAAGAATCAAATTTGTGTGGTCTATTAATCTATACTAGTTTGTGGAGTGATTGATAATCTAGGAAATCCAATTTACTGCGTCTTAATATTAATATGATTTGATGGGATGCCAGTTGTGGAGACTTCAATTCTTATTAAATTAAGATAATTCTATATGCTTAAGTTGAGGGATGCCAGTTGTGGAGAACACAAGTTAATCATATTAGATTATTTTAGGAAGACTCTAATCCATCTTTAAAGATTAAATTTATATTTTTTAGTTCAAATATTTATCCTGATCTATTTTCATCCTAAGGCCTAACTTCAACACCATTATCTTATCTTACTATTATCTTATTTTACTCTATTTTATTTTATAATTACAAAACTTATCTTCAAAATCTATGCTTTTCTTCTCTTATTAATTTATAAATTCAGATATTGAATTAATAATATTTCTCGTAGGTTCGACGCTCTTTACTCCTTCTTACTATATTACTTGAGCGACTAGTGCACTTGCTAGCGATTTTTTTTTGCTACATCATTTTACGCATCCGTTTGTCTTCATAAAAAAGGGGATGATTGTTGGATCAAAGTTTTAATGTCATATCAAATTATATTTTGTTGATACAAACCTCGAATGATTAAATTTAAAATGTTAAAAAAGTTTACAATAAAATAAATAATTTTATGCACTACACTTTGATTAAATAATTGGCATAACATCAAAGTTGTAGAGAATTCTGTTAACTTTCCATAAACTTCAAGATCATCTAATTTGGATAGTTGTGCAAAAAGTTATACTCAAAATAGTGTAGGGCGGTGCACAGGCCAACTGATCAACTCAATGGGAGGAAATCAAAACTGCGAGACTGTACCGATCGAGCCACTGACCGATAGTCCGGTCGATCAACTACCTACGGCAATTGGAGAAATCAGCGTAACAATCATATATATCGGTTTATGGACCGATATATATGGTCCATTACTTAAATAAAAAGAAACAACTATATTTCAAAGAGAAAAATGTGAAATTAATTCTGAACGAATTTTTCACATGCCAGAGCCTATAAAAGGAGTGCCAAGGCCAAAAGCAAAAGCATCCATCCAAGCACTGAAGCAAAACTTTAAGAAATTAAAAGAAGATCATTTCTTTTGAAATTATCATTTAGAAATTTCTTTCTCTCTTCTCTTCTTGTGAGGGTTCTATTGTAAAAGAGAAAAACTATTTTTCAGAAAGATTGTGAAAGCTCATGTATAAAAGAGGTTCCAAATCTTACCTCTTGAGCGAAAGAAAAGATTAGCTTCCTAGGAGGAGAGATTGACTTACCTCTCGAAGCGAAAAAAATGTGGTTGTGTAAAGGACCTTCTTTCTTGCCCCATTTGGAACAAAGGAAATGCTTAGTGGAATCTCCGGCAATCTCGAGGTCGAGAACTCGGAGCGGGGACGTAGGCCAAGTTGTGGCCGAACCTCATCAACAACTACCTATGTTCATTGTGTTTGATTTCTCTCACACTCTCTCTCTCTAATGTTGTGTTTATAATCTCAATTGCAAAGATTTTAAGAATCGGTTTTGTGCTTCCGCGATGAATTTCGTGAAATCGATATTTTCGGTTAAACATCAATTCAACCCTCCCCCCTATCCCCATCCTACAATTGGTATCAGAGCGGGTTGCTCTTGTTTTGACATTTTGAATCATTTCATTTTTAGATCTAATTGTTTTAGATCTAATCATTTTTAATATTCAATCATTTTTTTTAAGATTTAACAATCTTAAGCGCTATGCATCAAGTGGATTTGTTTTTGCCGAAGGACAATCAATTACTCATCCTACTCTTTTAAATGCATCAAATTTTGCATATTGAAAAATTAGAATTCAAGTCTACATATTTCTATTGATATAAACATGTGGGATATTGTTGAGAAAGTCTATTATTTACATAAAAAATTACCTTCTGAACATGACGAAAGACAGATTTTTTTTTCAAAATTGGATTGAAAAGCAAAGAATGTTTTTTTATTGTGCATTGAATTCAACGGATTAATCGAATTTCTAGTTATGAAAGCGCAACCAAAATTTGGAAGAAACTTATTACCACTTACGAAAGAACAGATAGAGTCAAAGAATCTAGATTAAATATTTTGAATCATCAATATGATTCCTTCAAAATGCATGAAAACGAATCTATTAATTATATGGTTGCTCAATTTTATGATATTGTGAATAGCTTAGCCTCTTTGGGCGAGCCGAGAACTAATCCCCAATAAGTGAAAAATATTTCCAGGTCTCTCTCCTCCCAATGACATATAAAAAGGACGGTGATCGAAGAAAAGGATCTGAACAAATTAAATTTTGATGATCTTATTGGTTCACTTCTAACCTATAAGATCGGAATCCAAGAAGAAGAAGAATCAAATGCTCCAAAAAAACATTGGATTTGAAAGCAAGCAAAAGTGAAGATGACTCGAGTCAAGAAGAAGTAGACGAAAAGAGACTCGCCCTCTACACAAGAAAACTCGATAAATATCTCAAATTGGTGAAAAAGAAAGAAAAGAATGTGAAGCCTACCGGAAGATCATACAAAAATCACAAAGAAGAGATATCTCATAAAAAAAAGAACAAAAGACCTGAAGAGTCAAATGAAGATAAATCAAATGAGTCATCAAATTCGTCTAGTGATGATGCATATCTACGCTTAATGGCACATAATGATAAGGTATCCTCCAACTCTTCTTATTGCTCTAGTGCTAATAGTGATAATGATGATGAGGATGATAATATAAATTTTGACGTGCATAAGGAATTTCCTTTTTTAATTGAAAAATATCTTATTCTTAAAAAGAAGAATAAAAAATTGATTGATGACTTTCATATTATAAAAGATAACCTTGATATTTTGAAAAAGGAAAGAGATGTCTGTCTAATTCATAATGAAACCTTGAAAAATGATTTTCATTTTATGAAAAGTGAGCTTGAAAAATTAAAAGTGGAAATGGATACATATTTTATGGAAAATGAAACTCTCAAAAATGAAATTAAAACTTTGGAAGTTATACATGCATGTGAAAATGTCAAACTAATATGTTCATTAGAAAATGAAGAAAATGCATCTTTGAAAAATACACAAAATTGCAATAAGACTATCTCGCATATAATGAAAAATAATTTAGAAATCATTTTGCACATGAGAATTTTTATTAGAAATTCAATCATTCATATGGTAGAAAATCACATCTTAAATGTTTTACATGTGGATTTTATGGTCACTATGCATATCGATGTAAAATGAGAAAATCATTACAACATGGCAAGATTTGGGTTCCGAAAGGAACATTGACTAACAAAATAGGACCCAAAGAAATTTGAGTACCAAAAGTCACTTAATTGTTTTTTAGGTGTGCCTCACATGTAAAGGACAAGAGGAAGCGAAAATGTGAAGATACAAAGGTTATGATAAAAGTATCATTGGTTATATTTTATGGTTCTTAAGTGATTAAGACTATTCTTTTAATGTCACTTAATAATTTCAAAATGACTAACTCTTTGAAAGAAAAGAAAGGAACGAAAGAAAATTGGTCATAGTGATAGGGGAGCATATTAAAACTTTAAAACTTTATTTTGACATATCATAGATATCATTGTTGTATCAAAGTTTTATGTAATATTTTGAAACTTAATATATTTTGTATTGGCTTTTATCAAATTGTTGTATTAAAAGTCATATTTTGTTATGCAATATCCATGTCGAGACTACATCGATCGACAGACCAGTCGATGCACAGGCCGACCGATCAACTCAACGAGAGAAAATCAAAATTGTGATACTGCACCGATCGAATCACCGGTCGACCAACTAGCTATGGCAACTAGAGAAATCAGCGCAACGGTCATATAGACCGGTCGACCGGTCCATAAATGCGGTCGATCGTTCCATTACTCAAATGAACAGTACCGAATATATTTCAAAGAGAAAAATGTGAAATTAATTCTAAACGAATTTTTCACATGCCAGTGCCTATAAAAGGAGTGTCAAAGCCAGAAGCAAAAGCATCCATCCAAGCATTGATGCAAAACTTCAAGAAATTAAAGAAAGATCATTTATTTTGAAGTTATCATTTAGAGCTTTCTTCCTTTCTCTCCTCTTCTTGTGAGGGTTCTATTGTAAAAGAAAAAAAATATTTTTCAGAAAGATTGTGAGAGCTCCTGTGTAAAAGATGTTCCAAATCTTACTTCTTGAGCGAGAGAAAATATTAGCTTCATAGGAGGAGAGGTTGTTTTGCCTCTCGAAGCGGAGAAAATATGGTTGTGTAAAGGGTCTTCTTCCTTGTCTCATTTGAAATAAAGGAAGTGCTTAGTGGAATCTCAGACAGTCTCGAGGTCGAGAAGTCGGAGCGGGGACGTAGGTCAAGGTGTAGTCGAATCTCGTCAACAATCACCCGTGTTCATTGTGTTTGATTTCTCTCACTCTCTCTCCCTCTAATATTGTATTTATAATCTCAATTGCAAAGGTTTTAAGAATCGGTTTTGTGCTTCCGTGACGAATTTCGTGAAATCGATATTTTCAATTAAACACCAATTCACACCCCCCTTTGGGATCATACAGGAACACCTAGGGCACTCTACAACAAACCAATCCCGCCAAAGATGAGATTGGATCAGCCGAATGTCGCTAGATCGATCGAAATACTTCCTGAACCGCGCGCCTGATATCCCTTCATGGATCTTCAATCGTGCAGTCGCTGTGATAGGAAGCATCCCGCTACCTAACTATGTAGCAGGAAAATTAAATTCTAGTTATATTAGATGTGATTGGTGGGATTGTGAGAGATATAGCAATACTTATGAGTCAGAAAAAATGCGGAAAATATAATTTAATATATATATTTTTGTTAATGTGGAAATGACGAAAGAGTAAAATGAATTCCTAATACTTTTCAGATTTTATCGTTGAAAATATAATTTTGTTACAAAGTGATAAACATTTTGCTTACAACAATGAAAATATTATAACTAAGGTTTTCAAAATCGATATCTTATATAAGATGGGAGATGATAACATCGAATATCGCAAGATCGAATTGAATATCGTAAATCATACTTATTAATAAAATAAATATATTCTAAATAATAAATACTTTTTTACAAATTACCGTACTTAAATCTTAATTACATCTCACTAAATTAGTTTATCGATTCTTAAGTCAAATTGCATTAAAATATATTAAAATTGTAGATAAACTTCATCTAAATTATTATAATTATAATAATTATTATTATTATTATAAATACATTTATAATTAATATTTATATGATTCTTGTTAATCATATGAGATTGTTAGGATAGAATAAGATTATAAGGTCGTTAACACACTTACATCGGTAGTCAACAAAGAGATTCCATTTTCGAGAATCCCCTTGCATCTATACAAATAAAGCAATTCAAATCTCATTTACATTATCAAATAATGGAAGAAAAAGCAACTTCCATAAAATACAAATGATCACAAATTAATTTCCTTATGCATTCACTACTTAGATAATTTTGCCTTAATAATCTTTATAGTGGATTTGAGAGATACGGTATACAAAACATAGTTTCAACTATCATGTAAGAAAAATAAAATATCAGCCAATCATCTAATGATAGTTTTCCAACTATCATTAAAAGAAACAAAACGTTTTCTTATATATATCTATATGGGATGTCTGATACGAGGTGCCAATTTTCTCCGGATCCTTGTGAGCATTTCTAAGTTCAGGACAAAGACTAATTACCAATTGGCAGTCGTCGCAGGAAGCCTTCAGGTAACAACAACAGTTCGTGGCAAGCACTATTTCCAACTTCCGGAGAGCAATTAGGCCTTCAGGCAATAACGTCAGTTCGTCGCCACCCAGTATTTCCAACTTCTGGACAGCAGTTAGGCCTTCTGGACAGTAATTCCTCGTTCATATATATTTATATTTGGGATGTTTGATAAGAGGTGCCAATATTCTCCGGATCCTTCTGCCCATTTCCTTTTAAGTTCAGGACAACTCCAAAGTTCCAACCGTTTGAGGGTTGGCAGTCGTTGCAGCAAACATTCAGGTAACCACGTCATTTTCTCGCAACCCTCTATTTCCAAAACTTGGAGAGCGATTACGTCTTCAGGTAACGACATCAAATTCTCGCAGCTGTCTATTTTCAACTCCCGGAGAGCTGTCATGCCTTCAGGTAATGACGTCAGATTCATGCAACCCATTATTTCCAACTCCCGGAGGGCTGTTAAGCCTTCAGGTAATGACGTCAGATTCATGCAACCCATTATTTCCAACTCCCGGAGGGCTGTTAAGCCTTCAGGTAATGACGTCAGTTCCTTGCAGAACCATATTCTCAATTTAAGAAGAAGAGTCAGGCCTTCAGACAATGACGTCAGTTTGTTGCAATCCTCTATTTCCAACTCCCGAAGAGCATTTAGGCCTTGAGGTAACGGCGTCATCTTATTGCAAGACTTTATTTTCAGCCGCCGAAGAGCATTTAGGCCTTCCGGTAACGGCGTCATCTTATTGCAAGACTTTATTTCCAGCTGCCGAAGAGCATTTAGGCCTTGAGGTAACGACGCCAGATCATCACAACCCTCTATTCTCAGCACCTGGAGAGCAGTTAGTCCTTCCATTTTCGAAGCCAAAGACTGCAGACTGTCACAATTATAAATGTCTATCCTCTCAAGAGATGTGAGGTGGTTGAGGCCTTGGTTCCCTGCTGCGAGGGTTACTATGTTTGGGCAACGCTGAATGCCTAATGATTTGAGCGACGCAGGGCAACTCGGCATTGTCGTCAATCTGCGGCAATTAGAGAACTTAAGCTCTTCAAGCTGCGGTGGAAGACTTGGGTTTGTTATGGCGGATGAGGTGCCGGTCATGTTTTCACAGCCATCAATAGTCAAACTTCTCAGGGACTTCAGACCCTGAAGAATCTCAGGCAAATCAACCAGAGATTTACAATCATATATGCGGAGTGTCTCGAGAGAGGTCATACTTCTCCAAAGTCCCAGTCCCACAGGAGAGCAGAAAATCCAGTCGCAACTCTCCAGCCGCATATCCTCAAGGCGTGAATGCCGCTGTTCATAGTCACTCGTCTGAAAGAAGTCTTCATTGATGTTACTCATCTGGTTCGAGTCTTCATTAATGTTTTCGACGTTTTCTCCGCAGTTAGATATTTCAACAGAAACCAACGAGGACCAGGTTGAAGGATTGATTGAACCCAGCGCCATTTTCCTGTTTCTAAATAAATACAAATATCCGAGATGCGGTAACAATGACATTGGATCACTCAACTCTGGACAATCACTTATTTCCAAACTCACAAGAGCAGGGAAATAAATATTTGTCATGTCTGTTGCAAAATTCCTCTTCTCCCACCAGCCCTCCAAATTATCAAGACTACACAGTGTCAATTTTTTCAGCGAGGGAAATGTTGGCAATGCAGTTGAGGCGACTGCATCATCATCATCAAAGATAATATACTTTAGACTTGACATTTTTTATAAAAAGAGATTCTCAAGGGATTTCAACCGCCAAAGTGATGGGAGTCGATGGCATTCTCTGCAGTCGTACAACTTAAGTTGTACCAAGTGCTGAAGCTCCACCATCCATGTTGGCTTAAACGACTTTAATCCAGCATAGTTGAATATTCTCAAGACCTTTATGCTACCTGGAGGCTTCAGAGCGCCCAACACTTGATCTGATCTATCTCCTTCATTCTTGACTTCCCCAGGGGGACATAATCCTGAATAATAATAGAATTCCAGGTGGTGTATATCTTTTGAGTGAAGATCGGCTTCTATGGCTTGTGCAGCATCTTTCACATGCCTCATATTGTAGAGTTCAAATTTGAACGAACTGAGGGGCAGCGCTTTTAGCTCTCCTATGCCCCTTCCTTCCGCCTCATCACCAATGATGTACTTAGTTAGGGTTTGTAGGTTGGTCAGTTGTCCCATACCATTTGGCATTACCTTTAGATCATTACATCCTTCAAAATAGAGATGCCGGAGGCTAAACATGCATCCCATCCTTCTAAGCAGCTTGCGTAATCTAACACATCCAGAGAGATTCAATGTTTGCAAGTGGAACAATGTACATATGGATTCAGGTAGTTCTTTGATATCACTACTATCGGACACGTCTAGATATCGTAGGTGTCGCAAATGGTCCAACGAACTTGGACGTTTAGTGCAGCCTCGTAGTTGTAACACTCTTAATGAAGTATGCGGCGGAATTTTTGTCCCATGGACGTTTTGTATAAGCAACGAGCGAAGAATTTTCGAGGAGGTTTTCCACGTCTTTTTGTGCATACTCGAAATGGACAAATGATATACGTCTTTTGGTGTTCCAACTTAAGGGGACTCTTTTTGTTCTTTTTCTGCTAACGCCATATACTCGTTCCCTACAATAAATTTCCCAAGATCATGTACAAGATCATGCATCCTACAACTTGTTACATAGCCATGGTCCAAAGATTCTGTTTTCTCTATATGATGAAGAATTGATCTCTGAACCAATTGGTTAAAAATCTCACACCCTTTATCCTCTAATATTATGCCATCAGAAGAAGGAATAAAACCATGAGCCATCCACATCTGGATCAAAATGTCCTTATTCATCACATGATCCTTTGGAAATATGGTACAAAAGGTGAAGCATCGCTTGGAATATGGAGACAGATGCTTATAACTCAGCCACAGTGCAGGAAATATTTCGGTTTGGAAATTCCATAAGCTACTAGTTTCTTTAATCATCAACCACTCTCTTTTTTCACTTTTCATGTACAACAAGCTCCCTATCATCTCTAGGGCAAGAGGCAACTGCCCACACTTGGTAGCAATGGCCTTCCCAATCTCAATATTCGGGCCTTTCAGCTTCGGGGGCGAATGCTCTGCTGCTAAACAAAGTCCATGAGTCATCCTCCGACAAATGTGTCAAATTGTAACATGGGACCGTCGTCATTATCTCTGAAACTCTGTGGCTGCGGGATGTCACAAGAATCGCACTCCCTTTGTCACCACAGTCCATAATGTCTTTCAAAGTTTTCCACTTTCCTGGTTCTTCATTCCAAACGTCATCCAACACAATTAGATACCGCTTACCGATCAGTGCTTTCCGAAGACAAATTTGTTTTTCTTCCAAGGTTTCCAATTTTCCTTCTTGTCCCTGGGCTGAGGCTATAATATCTACAATGATCTTTTCCATAGCCCACACATCAGAAACGCAAATCCATGCACGTAATTGAAAATGATTCAATACTCGTGGGTCGTTGTATATTAATCGAGTAGTTTTGCCGAGGCCCCCCATACCAACTATGGCAAGCACTGACACATTCATCCTATCACCCAAGTTGTCAACTAACGTATCGACTATCTCCCCTTTCTCTTTCTTCCTGCCTACAACGTCTGATGTTTTAACAAAGGAACATGTTTCATTGACCACACTACTTTGAGGTTGTGTACTAACTTTAAACTTGAACACTTGCCCTTAGATGCAATTTTTTCCATCCTCCTTAAGATATCACTTAATTTCATCCCAATTTTCAGCCGAAAGGCCATTGGATTGCAAGAAGAAAAGAAGTTACGCACCTTGCCAACTCCTGCCCTTTCCCGCAGCATCTCATACTCAACGTCATCGAGGAGATTGTCGGCCTCATAGGCCACCGCTTTCAGCGCATGAAGCCACGCCCTCGCAGCTTCGTTCACCCTCTGCTGTTCCTCTGCATCTTGAAGCATGGGCTGAATATAAAGCAGATGCCTCTGCAGCTCCTCCAACTCATCGTTCAAATTCCACGCTACTCCAAGAGATCCTCCGATGGAGTATACTGCCAAGTCCACAATTTTCCCCGTGAGGGAGCCAATAATTCCTTCCAGAGCCATTGATTCAGTTCCTTGACAAAGTTGAGAATCGTGGAAGACTGTGTTATGGTGTAACGAACGATGTTGTATATTGTTTACAGAATCGTGGAAGACTGTGTTTGCAGGCCTCTCGACCTCTAAATTATAGATAATCTTTTAATCTTTTCCTTTTTTTTTCCAGAAAAACATGGTCGTGACTTTTCAATTGTGTTCGTCATCATTAGATGGAATAGGTGTATGGCTTACTAATTGAATATATGATACGATCAATTTTAATTAATTTTTTAGAGGTTAGTACTTCTATAATTTAAAATTAACGAATGATAATATAAAGCATTTACAAATATTTGAATATTAATTTATTTATATTCAAAATGCTGATTCTTTCTTACACCAAAATACTGACATGTATTTTATAAATTAATATATATGCTGATCTGTGCAATCAATTTGAACTAGTTTCTTTATCTGAAGTCACGCCAATTTGTTTTTTCGACCGTTTCTAATCTTCTATTTCGTTTTTAAGCATTTCTCATCTCAATTTCCGTTGGTGTTTCTTTCTTTATAAAAAATTTCCTCATCTTCATTCGTCTCCTCCCCTCCGATTACTCTTTATTTTCCATCTTCATTTTCAATGCGGTGCCACATTACATTTTTCCTTCTTTTTATTGCGTTTGTGTTTTCCCTTTTGTTCATGGCCACACAACCGTCCGACCTACCTCTGAAAGTTGGATAGAAAAGACACGTGATTCAATTTACTGTTTTGATCTGATGAAAACCTCGTATTTTCCATGGAAGAGTAAATAATGTAGCTAAAGGCAAAACACAAATGACCACTGTTCCTATTGTGGGAATGCTCCACCCTTAATAATAAAGAAAATTTTATAGACTTGTGCGAGGTAATCACTATAAGAAAATTATCATTTTTCGACGGACAATTTCCGACGGATATAAATCCATCACAATTTGCGATGGATTTTGCGACAGAAATGTTTTCGACGGAATTTTCGACGGTCACAATCATAGAAAATAAAAATAATAAATTATATAATTTATTATATTATTATTTTATTTTTTGATAATTAAGAACGTCGATATTTCTGATGGATATCCATCCGTCACAATTTTCGACGATTACAATCGTCGGAAATAAAAATAATAAATTATATAATTTATTATTTTATTATTTTATTTTTTGACGTTTAGGAATGTCGATATTTTCGACGGATATCCATCCGTCACAATTTTCGACAGAATTTCTGATGGTTACAATCGTCGGAAATGAAAATAATAAATTATATAATTTGTTATATTATTATTTTATTTTTTGACGATTAGGAACGTCGATATTTCCGACGGATATCCATCCGTCGTAATTTTCGACGGGATTTTCGACGATTACAACCGTCAAAAATGAAAATAATAAATTATATAATTTGTTATATTATTATTTTATTTTCCGACGATTAGGAACGTCGATATTTTCGACGGATATCTATCCGCCGTAATTTTTTACGATCGTAACCGTCGATAAATATATAATAATATAATATGAGGAGTATTTTATTAATATAACCGTCATAATTTCTGACTGTTCCGACCATCGGTAATTATTAGCGACAGATCAAACCATCGGTAAAATAAAAATAAATATTATATATAACTAAATATATTATTTTATTTTTATAATTAAATAATTTTTTACTGTCACAATCGTCGGTAACTTTAACAATAATTAATATTTACTTTTCCGACTGTCAGAGCCGTCGGTAATTAAAATTTTACTATCTCGCTTTTTTTCGTTTTCCCGCTTTCTCATCTTTCCACCTATATATATATCTACTTCTCAATCCCACTCCTATCTACTTTTCTCTCCCTCTCTCCTCTCTCCCTCGATGACCTCACCCGCCCGACTACCTCTCGGCCGGCGACCCTCTCCCTCCCGGATGACGATCGTCGTCGACCCTCGCCTCTCTCTCTCTCTCTCTCTCTCTCTCTCTCTCCATAATGTGGCTGTCGCGGCCAGATCGGCCGCCAGTGGTCAGATCTGGTCGGCCGCCATGCCGGCGTGATCTGACCGACCGTGGTCTGATCGGCTGCCAGCCGGCGTGATCCGGCGGCCGGCTAATTTTTTTATATTTTTAAACTTCTTTGTGACAATTGCGATCGCCGAAAGTTCGACGGTTGTGACGACCGTCGAAAGTTTCGATGGTTTGTGATCGTCGAAAGTTTCGGCGGATTGCGACGATCGTTGAAAGTTTCGACGGTCGCACGACCATCGAAATTTTTGACAGTCAAAACTGTCTATACTTTCGACGAATTTTTTCCGACCGTCGAAAAATGATTTGCGACGACCGTTTTTTCGACGAATGGGTTCTGTCAATAAATCCGTCTGTAACCAGGTTACAGACGGTTTTGGGGCTGATTATAGACGGTTTTGACCATATGTAATCAGCCTTTTTCTTGTAGTGAATCTTCCCTTGTCTACTATATATTGTTTTGACATGATAGGATAAATTATATCTAATGCTCTTCAACTTTGACGTTTTATCAGCGCTACCTCCATCTTCATTTTGTAACCAGACTGCTCTTCATCTTTTAACTTATTTTATCAACTATCCTTTTACCTTAAATCGACGGTTTCCCGGTCACCACGCTGACGTGGCATCTAAATGGAGATTCCTCTCTCTTCCACGCAAGCACCCGTATGACATTATAAAAAATAAAAAATATATATTAAAAAAATAAACGTTGTGGACACAACGACAACGGGGGACTCCCCCCTCCCCGGAGCCGATGAGCGATGACGAGGGGAACCACCACTCCCCCCCCCCCACCCACCCCTTTCACTGATGCTCGTCAGTGCAACGCAGGAAAGGGGGTCGCACCACCCCCTCATCATCCAGATGTGTTCAAAGCATTTATTTTTTAAATATTTTTTTTATTTTTTATAATGCCATGTCATATGGGTGCTTGCGTGGAGAGGAAGAAATCTTCGCTTGGATGCCACGTCAGCATGGCGATCGGGAATCCGCCGATTAAAGGTAAAAAGGGTAGTTGATGAAACAAGATAAAAGATGGAGAGCAATGCTGTTACAAAATAAAATTGGAGGGTAAGACTAGGAAAGAGCCCAAAGTTACAAGAGTATTCGGTGTAAGTTACAGACATGGCATGGCCTAAAGTGGACAGCTCTTCCAGCTACCAATAAAATGAAAAGATGAAACATGTGACGAATGAAAATATGAAATGAATTGTTATATGATGAATAGATTTTTGTCCTAATGTATATGACGATAGGACATGTCCAAATGATGACCATGGAACAAATGATGAATCTATGATTCCCTTCAATGAAAGATGTACTCTCAAATGCAATGTTATAAAAATCGAACCGGATCAGTCGGTTCAACCAAAAATCGGCCGGTGATCCGATTTGGTTTGATGTCAAAACCATTTTTAACATTGAATCCAAAAAATCGGTTGAACCGGGTCAACTTGGTTCAATTCAAAATTTAAAAAATAAAATTTAAAAAATGACAAAAATAGGAAAGTTAAAAAAGGAAAAAGGAAAGGAATATAAAAAAGGCAAAAAAAGGAGGGAATATGATATATATATATATATAATTAAATAGGAATTGAAAAGAGGTAAATATTTAAAATTGAATAACATTAAAATGGAAAATTATTGAAGGGCATAAATAAAGGAAATAAAAAGGAAAGTGTTAATGAAGACGAAATAAGAATAATTTAAGATAAAATTTATTAATATAGTATCTATCATCAATAAATAAGAGATATTAAATTAATAATAATCTATTTATATTTATATGTTAATCATTATTATTTATCACTATTAAAGCCTTAATAAATAAAAATTATGTTATATTAATTTTTAATATTATTAATAGGTTATTAGTATAATATTCATATACTATATCAAATAACTTATATTATATCTTTATAATTTTTATAAATACCATTATTTTAATAAAATTTGGTTTAATTCTGTCGAACCCGATCGGATCATTCCAATCGTGACCCCTTAAGGAATCCGGACGGGTCGCCATCCAATTCTAAAAACATTGCTCAAATGATGCCTTGATTCGTTTCCAAGTGAAGGTTAAACATGATCCTATAAATAATTTAAGATTTGACATTTTCCTCATGGTTGAATTGATTTACTTTCTAGTGAAAAATGCTCCATCATATGTTTAAAATGTGACCTTTTATAATGGTCAAATATTGATCCTTATACCACTTGTCATCACATCTCATCATTATCTAATGATGGAGTTAAAAATCTTATTATACATGAACTACATCCCATTGCACATATATATTTATCCTAATGAATTTGAATACTGAAAGTTTGTATATTCATGCTTATACTTAAAGGATCTTCCTTATGACTTATGTATGATGTTTTCACACATAACCTTGTGCTGTCGGGAGAATTTCCTCTTTTTGTTGATCTTCATAGGAAGTTGATCTCATGTATGGTTGATTGATGTGTGCGAGCGGTGACGATGCTAGATGGTATGTGCACATGAATAGAGTTGTGTATATGTTATCTTTACATTTATATGTAGTTGTGTGTGGACGTATATATGTATTATGTACCGTGGACGCCTATGTGATGTATATGTGTACCGAGTGGAATAGTTATGTACCTTCCATTTTTATGTCATTTTATCTTCCACATTAGGTGCAACATTACCGCTAATGTATCACCCTTATTGACCATTCTGGTCAACAAAAGGATCAAGATGAATGAAGAATTGTCATGCACCGAGAGAAGATTTCGTCATGTGGCGCAATCAAATTTTGGGGCATTACATTAATAGTATCCGAGCCAAATGTTAGGTCGATGTCCTAGGATAATGTATAATTATGGTCCATTCGCATTCACTCCAAGCAGCCGCCATATCCTAACCATCGCTAAAATCAAGTAAGACATTTTATGACCTTAGGAATGTGATCTTTACTATCTAAATGAATACGCTTTGATGATGTAGATAGCTCCAAGGACACATGTAATAGCCTAGCATGGCTAAGGTCGTCAACATGCGCAAGACCAAGGAGATGGTAATGACGTGTCAAATCAAATAGTGAATTAGGATGGGGTTGATTCCACTCCTGTGAGTCTTATTAAAGATGATAAGGACCTTCCCTTATCTAATTGACTACCTCTAGGAGTAAATTTCAGGGATGGTCATCCAACTTATATAGTATTTCCAATAAGGTCACCCACTGATCATCCTCTAACAGTCGTCGAGCATGCACCCCTCATCCTCTAACAGTCATCGAGCATGCACCCCTCCTTGCTGAGGATCGCAAACACGCCGACAAGCTCCTCGGCCGAGATCCTCCCATCAATGTCTGCATCAAAAACCACAAACATACTCCTGCACACACAAATTGGAGATCATCCTCGTCCCCCTCACCTGCGATGGCCACGACGAACTCCTCGAGGTTGATGCACACATCACCCATGGTCAGCGTCAATGACCATGGTGTCCAGCTCCTCGATGGTGGGGGGCTCGATGCCAAGGCCGCGGAGGACTGAATTGTCAATGTTGTGTTACATTCAAATTAGGGATATGAGATGACTTGGTAACATTGTTGCACAATCTTAAGCCAATCTTGTATAAATCTCTCTTCGAAGTTTGTAAAGAGTATGACATAACCTATTTTGACATGTTCATAGTCACTAATTTGAAGAAAAGAATGATAAATTATGGTGTGGTTGTTCTCGCTCTCGCATTCATCCTTGTGCATTTGGATCCTCATGAACAAGGAAGAGGAATCACGATGATACAACCAGGTCATACTTATAGAACCTTGAAGAAATACATGATTATGGCACTAAGAACAGAAGAATGCACTACTCTTGGCCACTGATCACCATTGCATGAAACATGCTCGGCAAGATTATATACCTTAAAAAGAACAATAGGGACCTATGTTACAACACATGTATTCATAATCAAAAGTTTACATGTGTGTCTTCAATTGTTATCACACTGCATCACACACTACATCAACATAGCTTAAATTCAGTCCAAAGGTATTTCAACTACAACACTTGCTATCGTACTACATAAACTTAGTCAAAATACAACCCAAAGAACACCCGACGAGGAAGTATATCAATTTCTCTCGCTTCATACACTTGATATGTTCTTCTGCTCCATCCAACTTTTGTATTAGTCCTGCTATAACCATGGCTCCACGACTTTCCATTGGAGGATCATACCAGCGGAAGAATCCACAAGCACCCTCCGGAATTTTTTTCTACACGAAGAGAGCGTACAATGCTAAGATTAGAAAGAGATTTAAGCATACAATTATAAAATAAGAAAAGTGTTTCATTTCAATCCATGGAATAAAATTGTCTTGAATACCGACATCAAAATGTGGGCAGCTCCAAAATCGCCTCCCAGGATTATTGGTCATCCATGATGTCTTTAGTGTACATATGTCTTGGCAATAACATGAAGGGGTGTCCATCTTCATATATAGGACGTAAGGTACCAGGTTGGCGGTGGATTTGTAGGATTCAGCGACATATTGCAAAGCAACGTCGGGAAGCATTACATTAGAAAATAGTACCATTGATGGCATATAACGAAGCTACGTCGAGAAGCAGAACATTAAAAAAATTCAACACATAAATCGCCTGAAATAGAAGATTTCTCCGAACATTCATTTTTCAATGTCATGACTAGTATGAACTGTGGAATATATGTAAGAGAAACTCACCATTAATACTCTATAGTAACTTATGAAGAACGACCTCGTATGCTGAGAAGAGGAACAAGGTTTGAAAGTCGAAGGTGAAAATGTGCAAACGATATCGATGCTAGGAGGATGATTATTGAAGTTACGGTGAAAATAGATATCGACGGGGAATCGATGAACTTATGAACTATGCAAGTTACGGTGAAGACGGCCAGAAGACATCGCCGCTATGAGGAGGTGAACTTGACGAGCGAAATTGAGAAACTAGGGCAGAACAATGTCCACCGAAAAGGGGCATCTTCATTTTAATCGGAGGAGACGAGGGTGAAGTCATCATTTTAGAAAAATATTCACATCCAAACATTACGATGGTTGGGGCTACGAACATTGGAAGATGTCAACCAAACAACAGGTGGAATATGGCCGCCGCGCTTTAAGATAATTTCCCTACCGTCGGATTAAAATCACGTAATCTACTCCACCTTATCCCGCAACCAAACGGGTTCTCAGGGTCTACTGGTACTGGCGTTGACTCACAAAATTTGCTATGTGCCTAAATTTGTATTGTGAGATGTTTCGATAGAAATTACTGTTTGTGGGGCAACTCTATTGTTCATTTATCCAACATTCACACTTGTTGCACCTTATATTCTTGGGTTGAATTTAGATCTTGATTCAAAAGAAAAGATCCCTTAAACAAAAAGCAAAGATTGGATGAATATCTTGCCATTGTCTGGGGGTCCTTTTGCCATTGTGTAGAGGCAGAAAAATCCGTCTCCTAGCGATTTAAATTCAGTCGAACAAAAATTATAGATGAACCGCGAAAGTACTTCCTGCCACTAGAAACATGACAACTAATCGGAGTTTCTGAAACATAAAGCACATGTTCAGATGCGGTATCTCTCGACTAAGAAAAATCGTTGAGGAAAACGAAAATTGAGATAGGAAATTCATGCTGCAATGTCATTAGATAATACCCTGTACGTTTGTGAGCAACAAACTCAACATCATATTCATATTTGAATGCCAAAATAGTCCAAAAGAATTGTGCTTACCTTCAAGAGTTTGAATTATGTGGATAATCAATGATAAAAGCATATATATATATATATATATATATATATGTACTAACTATACTGAACCTTCTGTTAAAAGAAATCAGCATTACCATCTTATCTCTAGTATTATTTAGATGTAAGCATTTTGCCCACAAATTTCATGTTCATAGAAATTATCAGGTGGTAAAAAAAAACTTGTGACTAAACTCCAAAATGGTTAACCTTAGATGTAACGTCCTGCAAAAAATAAAAATAAAAATAAATAAAATAAAATAAAATAAGAAACTAACAGCCCAACTTGTTAAAGCCCACTATACTCTTATTAATTCCCAAAGTATAAAAACCCAAGCCTCAAATCCTTTTTCTTCCACCTAACCTCCCACTCAGCAACTGAGCAGCAGCTACTCTCCCCTTCCCCCAATCCTCTTTTCTGTCTCCTCCTCTCGTCCTGTGCACACACGAGCAGGAGAAGACGCTGTTCCAAGTTGCAGTCGTTGTCCACCTCCTGTTCGCCATCGTCCGACCTCCAAAAACCCGCATACGAATCAATTGGTGTTAGTTTCACAGCAGTTCATGCCCTGCGAAGAGAGATGACCCGAAGTTTCACGACATTCGAAGTTGGACAGCCGAAATGGACTCCAAGGGTTTACAAACGATTCGATGAGGGATGACCCGATTCTCCATTTGGTAAGCCCTAACCTGTGCTCCAATCACCACTGAGTTGTAAATGAGTTTTTATTAGACTTTTATGTTGATTTATTTCGTTTCATTTTGGACACGGTCGAACACAATCTGAGTGCCATCGAACTTCACTTACAAATTGTCGGAGAACACAATCGGACGCTGAACTATAGTGGAGATTATCACTGCTGAGTTTATGGTGGAAGGAACAAACACTAGAGATAATAAGATCAGATTAATCTAATATGAAGGTAAGGTATTTGTTGAAATGTTTGATTGGTTGTAAACGAGCAGTTAGTAGTTTAAAAGCGATGGGTAGTTATTGATGCTAATACGTTGAATTGAGTTAATTCAAATTATATTAATTGATATTATTATGTAGGGTAACATGAACATGGAAAATAAACATAAACCAATGAGAGTTAAATATATTGTACGGATTCATAAAGTTTGATTGAGAGAGGAAAATAAGTATATATTAATAGTTGGCAAATACAATAGGTGCAATTACAAGGTTTTCTTTTGTGGTATAAAAATTGGTGTGTATGTAGTTCATAATGGGCAATGTAGCAATTGCTGGAATGATTGTAGCATTGCAATATTTAAGTCTTGCTTAACTTATCATTAAAATAAAAAAGATATAGGTACTTATATAGCCAATAGCACAAATTAATAAGTCAAGGGATGTAGGGTCACCCACTCATGTTACTTGGATGCCATACCTACATATGTTGTGCGATACAACAACACTATGGCAAACATGAAATTTTGGATAGGTGTAACACCTTAGCATTTTCATTATTAACTAAATCTGAAAATAAGATTTATAAAGTTGATATATGAATGTTTAACACTCGGAGTGAGACGAGGAAGGAGTTGGCAAATTGGATAAAATTCAAGGTGAGGGAACTTACCTCAAATGATATGAATTACTAAACTCTTCGGAATGAATACATGATTCCACCCGATGTGGAATGGATTTTGTGATAGTTTTCTCATGCATGATCATACATGTTCATATGTCTCATATGTGTGCCATCATATGACTTGTGATGCTTATGTTATGAATTTCTAATATTTTTGGTCTTTGTGATGCTTATGTTATGAATTTCTAAAATATTTTTTGTCTTAATGAATATTTTACTTGCACGTTTAATTACCTTGTGGAGATATTGAAGAATATTTTATTATTGCAAGTTGAAATTTAATTCTGGAATTTGAATATGCATTCATGCATCATATGCACTTCACGTAAAATCCCGCATAAGATAGAGTGCCAACTCCTGATAGATCGGTTTGGGTCCGGTTTGCTATGTGTCACTATATCAGGTTCAACACACTTGTGTAGATATAGTGACACGAAGGGTGAAATTAGAACAATCATTATGATGATATAGTGACACGAGGGATGAGATGAAGAAAGAAAAGAAATAAGCTCTGTGTTGATATAGCGACATGAGAGATAGAATTAGAACAACCATCCTGTGACGATATAGTCACACGAAGGGTGTGGGTGTTTAAGCACTCTATTGATGAGTAATATGGATATCCGTGTTTGAATATGGTCCTCCAACTATATTATATATTGATAATTTTTATCAAGCATATGCATTCATAGCATCCATTTGCATGACCATTGTTTGACTGTGTTATTTTATGAATGGAAGAATTACGATTTTTGTTTGGAGAATGAAGGATATTAGTTTTTCGTTGTATGTTTTAAAATGCTTGAGGTAATCGTTTAACTCATTGAGCTTAATTCATGTTCATCTCTTTTTCTTTTAATGTTTACATGAAAGGAATAAATATATTGCATGCTTGATTGGAAAGGGTATTAAGTCAAAAAGGGATAGTGTGAGAGATCCCGCTATGAGTGTATCTAGCTCTATATTTTTCCTCTTATACTTATATTTTTTTACTATCATAGTTTTATTCATTGTGGCATTGCATGATTTTGAGTGGTGACACATGATTTATTGTGGATATAAGTCGATTTATGAGGGGCTTGATTTATAGGTGAGGTGATATGGGCGAGACGTTATCACAGAGTTGGATAAGGGTTTGAAACCTTTAATGAATTTGCCAAGCATTTGATAGGCTCCACTTGTACTTATGTTTTCAAAATGTTTTGAGGTGAAACTTATTGTTAATATGATTTTGAGATTTGGGCTAGCGTCCCACATTATTTGAATTATTTATAAATTGCTAGTGATGCACATTACAATTTTGTAAATTGCTTGTGATGATATGGATAAATGTTGTATTTGAGACATTAATGAATTTTACATATATTATGTCAAAATTTTTGGTAAATTTTTAGAGAATTTATTTTGGAACGTTGTTTCCATTGTGATGTTTGAATTTGAATTTAAATAATTAGTTTTATGGTTTACCCCTAGTGGCGTCTAACTAGGAGTTGGACATTACATTAGTTATAAGTAGGCATGCATAGTGTGCTTGTGGGACGGATTTGACTCGATTCGAATTAGACTCAATCCAATTAGTTCAGTTGAAATGAATCATATCATGTCATTTTGAAGACTTGAACCTGATCAATGAAAACCTAATCAACGATAAAATGATCGGATTATCCAACCACATTTTTTTATTTTTTTCACTTTTTCATTATTTAATATTTATTTTAAAATATAAAATAATTTGTTAAATATTTAAATACTATTTTACACATTTGAAGTGTTTTATTTAATATCTTTCAATGTTAGTTCTTATTTGGCTCATTGTTTTATCTGTCAATGACAGATTTTATTGTTCACCGGAAAAGAATATTATATTTCACTAAAATTAAGAAAAGTTTCAGGTTGCCTTTGTTCTTTTTCGTTGCTCATAATTTTAATATATTATATATTTGTCGATGAGCTATCAGGTTTTGTAGCAATGTTTATCATTTGAATATTAGTTAGGGCTAAATTAAGGGTTTAAAAAGGAGTTTACCGAAAACATAAATGTCTACACAGAGCAGTTAATTCATTAAGTAAGAGTAACGAAATGCAACGGAATGAACCTAGTCAAAATCACACGTGTGAAATAAATCCATCTGTAAGCGAAACGAAAGAAGAAGAGATGAATGCAGTTAATTAATAAATGATTAAAAAGCCCTACACCAAACGGATATATATATATATATATATATATATATATATTATTCTTCCTATAACCACTTGGAGTATTTTATATGCTTTGCTAAGCCTATGACGTGCTTTGTTAATTTCTTCCAGAAAATAGGAAATCATTGCGTTTAATTAATCTTGGTCAACTACGTGTCCGCGTTAAATAACGTGTTGAAATGTTTATTGTAATTTCCATGTGTTTTCTTCCCAAGGGAAATTAAACAAGTGTCGCTGATGGACTCAATGAAATTAGTTATTTATTAGCTTAGGCTACTAACATGTCTTTTTTTATTTTTATGTTATATCGTATTAATCAAGCAATAACCCCGAAATTTATGGGTGTGGAAAAAGATGGAGCCAATGACTCGTTGCCCAGACAAAAATTTTAAATAAATATTAATTCCAAGTTTATTGCAAGAAGTTATCATTAAAGATATTTTTGTAACGTCGTCTTCAAGATATAACAAGGTAAAGAGGCAGGACCACATGCAAGGGTTCATGGTGGTTTTGGTTTTGGGGAGTTGAATGAGGAAGGACAAACTATTATTGATTTTTCTTTAGCATACGACCTTAAGATTATCAACACTTGTTTTAGGAAGAGAGAGGAACATTTAATCACATACAAAAGTGGAACTCATAGGTCTCAAATCGATTTTTTCTTGACAAGAAATACTGATAAAAGACGTTGTACTAATTGCAAAGTAATTCCTGGGCATGGGGTGACTACACAACATAGATTGTTAGTTCTTGATATGCAAATAAAATGTATAAAACCAAAATCCCGAACAGTTTTTGATCGAAAGATCAAGTGGTGGCAGTTAAAAGGGGAGAAGCGAGAGACTTTTAGAAGTAAGTTATTAGAGGAAAGTGTGTGGGAGTTAGAAGGAGATGCTAGTATCATGTGGAGGAATGTGGCAAAAAAGGTTGAAATGGTTGCTAAAGCCATTTTAGGAGAATCAAAAGGTTTTGGACCACGAGATAAGGAGACTTGGTGGTGGAATGAGGAGGTCCAAGAAAAGGTGCGTAATAAGAAGAATTGTTTCAAGGCGATACACTTGGACAATAGTTCTGACAATTGGGAAAAGTATCGTTTGGCGAAAAGGGAGGTTAAGAAGGCAGTTAGTGATGCTCGTGCTAAAGCATATGAGGGGTTTTATAAGGAGTTAGGGACAAAAACTAGTGAACAAAGGATTTACAAGATTGCAAGGAATAAAGAGAAGGAGTCGAGAGATTTGGATCAAGTAAGATGCATAAAAAATGAAGTTGGCAAGGTTTTAGTTACTGAAGAAGATATTAAGAACAGATGGGAAGAGTATTTCTATAAGCTATTTAATGATGGATGTGAAGGTTCCCGTTGTGATTTGGAGGACTTGACAGTTAGCGAATGTGAACTTAATAGGTCATTTTATCGTAGAATTAGAGTCTCGGAGGTTAGCGAAGCTCTTAAGAAAATGGAGAATGGTAAAGCCGTTGGACCGGATGGTATACCGATTGAAGTTTGGAAATGTTTAGGAGAAAAAGGTGTGTTGTGGTTATGTAAACTATTTAATGAGATTTTACGGTCGAAAAAGATGCCTGATGATTGGAGATTAAGTACATTAGTTCCTATTTACAAAAATAAAGGGGATATTCAGAATTGTGCAAATTATAGAGGGATTAAACTTATGAGTCACACTATGAAATTATGGGAAAAAGTGATTGAGCATAGATTGAGAACGGAGACTAGTATTTCTGAGAGACAATTTGGGTTCATGCCAGGAAGATCCACTACAGAGGCGATTTATTTACTAAGGGGGATGATGGAGAAGTATCGAAGTAGGAGAAGAGACTTACATATGGCTTTCATTGACTTAGAGAAGGCGTATGATCGGGTACCAAGGGATGTACTTTGGAAAGCCTTGCAAAAGAAGAGGGTGAATGTTGCCTACATTAAGGTAATACAAGATATGTACGATGGGGCATTGACTAGGGTTAGGACACCCGGAGGTGAGACAACTGAATTTCCTATAGGAATTGGCCTACATCAAGGATCAGCTTTAAGCCCGTATCTATTTAACTTAGTTATCGATGCTATAACCGAGAGTATCACAGAGGAGGTACCTAAGTGCATGCTATTTGCGGATGATATAATACTTTTAGCGGATTCAAGAGAAGAGATTAATACAAAATTGGAAATATGGAGAAATACGTTGGAGTCAAAGGGTTTTCGTTTAAGTAGGAATAAAACAGAATATATGCATAGCAATTTCACAAATAAACAACTTAGAGACGATTTGAAAGTTAGGTTAGGGGAGGATATAATTCCTCAAGTGACAAAGTTTAAATATTTAGGATCAATTGTAAGACAAGATGGTGAGATTGATGACGATGTTAATCATAGAATTCAAGCTGGTTGGTGTAAGTGGAGGAAAGCCACTGGAGTTCTTTGTGATAGAAAAGTACCCAACAAAGTTAAAGGAAAATTCTATCGTACTGCTATAAGGCCAGCAGTGTTATATGGTAGTGAATGTTGGGCTATGAAGGGACAACATGAACGTAAAGTGGGGGTAGCCGAAATGAGGATGTTGAGATGGATGTGTGGTCATACAAGATTAGATAAGATTAGGAATGACCATATACGTGAACGAGTCGGAGTGGCTCCTATTAGTGAGAAAATGGTAGAGAATCGCTTGAGATGGTTTGGTCATGTTCAGAGAAGACCATTAGATGCGCCAGTAAGAAGAGTAGATCAAATAATCTGGAGTCCGATTAAAAGAGGGAGAGGGAGGCCAAGGCGGACACTTGGCGAACTAATAGAGCAAGATCTATTGGTGAATAATATACCGAAAGGTTTGGTTACTAATAGAGCGGAATGGCGTCGTATGATCCATGTAGCCGACCCCACCTAGTGGGATAAGGCTTTGTTGTTGTTGTTGTTGTCTTCAAGATATAACAAAAAATTAATAATATTAATTAATATAAATAGCCATTATTGATTGCCAGCTCGCTCAGAATAAATGGGAGAAAGGCCGTAACAAAGAAACAAATTAAAATTGTGGTGAAAAGGTAATAAAGAGTCTGTCTAGTGTTGTTGCGATCGGACTGGCTGGTCGGACCGGATGGATTGTCGATCGGACGACAACACAACTCACATCAAGTCCTAAAATTGGGAATCCTATTGGATCGGATTGAACTGGTCAAAATTGGTCAAAAATCGAATTAAGTCGGGAAAAAATTGGATCAAGCTGTGTTTCTATTAGACTAGCCGGTTCAAAAAAAGAAAAAAAAACTAAAAACCTAAACCTAAATTGGCCAAAAAAAACCTAAACCTAAACCCTGATGAGAGTTGAGACCCTGTTGAGACATGAGATGGTTAATAAAAATCCCTAATCCAGCGGCGACATTGTTGAGAGTGGTTGGCACGTGCGACTCCGGCAGTGGTGGGGGCGGAAGCACTCCGGGGTGCGTGACTTCGGCGGTGGCAAAGGAGAACCCGAACTTTTGAGAAACTCCGATGTGCGTGATACCAAAAGTGGCAAAGGCGGACGAAAACTTGACACCGCAAATGATTCCTACTAGTGGTCGGCCATCGACAAGCTCCCGCGTAGTGCAACCAACAAAATGGTAAATGAACTCATATTTTTTTTGTTTCGTGCATTTTAGTTTCCTTCTCACCTTCGTCCATAATCTCCGACCATTCGCACTCCGTGCATGATTGGCAGCATCGCAGCCTCGCAGGGCTCGACGCGAGCGGCAGCGAGGCAGACGGAGCTCTCTGCTTCGGCATTGTCGATTGTCTGCGTTTGTGGTGGCGCCGAAGCGCCGCTGCATATCAGACCCTCCCGCGGTCGAGCGACTTCACTAAACGACATGAGCGACAATGAGGTAGGCGACTCGAGAGGTCTCTGACGCCTATGATGGCGGTGTCGACTGCTCGCACAAGTCAGTTTTCCTGTCGCCGATGGGTTGTATGAAATAATAATATTTTATTATTAATCGGTTCGACCTAAAATTGAGCCTTTTTTGATTCGTTGTCCGGTCGTGGCAACATTAAGTCCGACAAACCGAATGGTATTTTCTTCTAAGTTGTTGGTAAATAATTGAAGTGATAGATTAGTTCGGAGTGTATAATGGATTATAATGATGAATCAGGAAATTAATGTAAAAAAAAAATAGATGTGATGAATTAATTTTACTCGGTGTTTAAAAAAAATAGGTATTATAAATATAAAATATAAGTTTATTGTAATAAATATAAATAAAAGTGTAAATTAAATTTTTTTATGGAAATAATTTTGTTAAAAAATATATTATTTAAATATGGAAAATCATTTTTAATTAAATTTATTTAATGAAACATTAATTTTTTAAATAGAATAATAAGTAATAGTTAATATTATGTTAATCCTTTATTATAAAATTTATATTTAATAAATAAATTATTTTATATGAGAAAGGCGAAAAAAGAAAATGGAAAAAGAAAAAAAAGGTTGAAAGAAAAAAAAGAAAAGTGAAAATAAAAAAGTGAAAATAAAAAAAGTTGGTTGGTTTCATAAAAAAAAGTAGGACCCTGGTTTTAGGATAATAATGATAGTTTGAATCCACTCGAGAATCAAGTCATCATTCTTTGTTTGGGAACTAGGCTCGACCAACTTATGGTTCCAACCAAGTTCCATTATCAAAAAGGTCTTTGAGAATAAGAGTGTAGCGTAATTAATCATTTTATTTTGACCATTTTTATTAACATAGTTTATTTTTCTTAAACATATGTTTTCGTAAATTAAATTTGTAAACCTTCCACCCCTAGTTAATTTTTTTTTTATTTTTTACACATTTTCTTTCCTTTTCTTAGACAACTACACCATTTTTTACACATTCTCAACGAAAAACATGAAGAAAGGACTCCAGCCATTCCGGACTGCACTTTTAAAATTATAAAAAAGGATAAATTTTATTAAATTTTCTCCAATTTTACCTTTTTCTCAACTTTATTCTCTGAGATGTCGTTTGGTTAAAAGTTATTTTTAGATAAAATAAACTAACGTAATAGTGTATTCTTGAAAAGTAAGTTTATTCTTATTTTGGCATGTGTTTGGTTACTAAAGAATATAATTTGAAAATATAATATTTTATAAAAAAAACATTTTATTATGCATAATCCATATTTTAATAATAATAATAATAATAATAATAATAATAATAAATTATAAAAAAAGAAAATATGATTGAAAATGGTTAAAAATATGAGAATATAGATATTCTAATGTTTTGAAGGAATATATATATATATATATATATATTCTTATTGTGAGATTAAAAATGACGATTTTGCAATTTTTCAGGTGGTTTTCGATTTTTAACATTTTACCAAAATATCCTGTAGCAGATTCGGACCAATTTTTTTTATCCTTCGATAAAAAGATACATTCTCTTCAAGGTCGCGATTGGGAATGAAGCAAAATACTTGCTTGTTTTGTAAATGTTCATTACAGAAAAAAAATTGATTATTGAAGAACAATCAATATACTTCTATTGTCGAATTAGCTACATGGAATATAAAATGTGATGGATTCCTATTCCACTTGGTGTTTGGGTGCATTTTTGGAATATGACATTATTATGTTGAATTCTTGAAATAGTTTATTTGGTAATCAGATTACTTTTTAATTGTTGACTTATTTCTTCAACGATTTTTTTATAGTTGTTTCTTGTCACCCCACTTACGCATCATATTTCTCTTTCCTCCATGTATGTCAAATATCCAATGTGGCAAAACACCTTTATTATAATAACATAATAAATAAACTATTAAAATAATATAATGATAATTAAGAAAAAAGAGAGGAAATGCCAATAGCCTCATTGGCCCCCCGAGCGTCGGGATCAGTCGGCGCTCGTTATATACGACCACCAGCGCGCCAAGGATAGTAGCACATCGGTGTCGGCTTCCTCGAGCAATCTAATGGTCTTCCACAACACCTTGACAATCTCCGGGATAACATCGGTGGAAATATCAAAGGGTCCCCCATCCAAAATCTTCTCGATTACCTACCGAGGACCGAGAAGGAGCTGTGCATTGAAACCAACTCGTGTAGGAAGCATTAACGGAACCGAATGTGGAGACCAAAGTGAACAACTTGGAGACCAGCCAAAAGGAGCTCACAGTGGCGCCACCGGCGCCTACACTGGAGCTTCACTGCGCCTTATCGAGGAAGTTAAATCGGAAGAGTTGAAGGAACTAGGAAACAATGAGTACAAAGAAAAGGAGGATGGATTCGTAGAAAGCCTCGTACCGAAGCAAAAAGGCCGCCGCGTTGATGGCACTTAACTCAGCTCCTTGAAGCGGTCATGGAGTGCAAAGAAGCAATCAAGATCGATCCTGCGTACTTCAGAGCTCACAATCGCCTATCTACACTTTATCTCAGGTAAGAAATATTAATCAATTTTCAAAAAAGAACAAGCATTGTTCATAAGTCACAAACAAGTTTTAGAAAACTAAAAAGTCTAACTTGACAAAAAGCTTTGGGTTCTGAAAGCAACATATAACTTTCAACATTATTCAGAAAGAGGGAGGGGGGAGCCGGGTGGCACCGACAAGAGGGGGAGGGATGTCGCCAATGTTATAATAATCGGACCATCTATGATGATCAATTGGATCGTGGTTAGATCGATTTAATCGAATTCAACCAAATTTTATTAAATTAATATTATCTATAACAACTTTATAGATATATACATAATCTATATTATATAATGCATAAAAAGATAGTTCTCATAATAAAATACAATAAATAAATTTTAATATTCATAAAAAAGAGATTGAATTATTATTGATATAATATATTAATTCTTTTATTTTTTTTGTTCAAGAGTATTTTTATTTTGACTTATATCACTCTCATGTTTATTTTTTTCTTTACTTCCAGTTTAATAATTTTATTTTGTTTATTTCCATTAATTCCTCTCTCCTTGTCAATTTCCATATTACTTTCCTTTTTATAATACACAAATATTTAAAAACTTATATTCATATAAAAACTTTAAGTTATTAATTTTATAACTATTTTCTCTCTCCTACTAATAAAAAGGAAACAATATTAATTTTCATTTTAAAAGTTATTACTATTTCCATTTTTATTTCCATGAATTCCTCTCTCCAAATTAATTTTCACATTTATTTCAGTTTTAATTTATACCAATTCTCAATTCAAATACTTTCCCATTTTTTTATTTCTACCTTTTTATTTCCTATTATAACTTTTATTTTCTAATTATTTTTCACTTTAAGTACTTAATCGGGTTTCTTTGGTTCAATGGTTAAACTAGTTTTTACAGGTTGAACCGATTTTTATTCGGTTCAACTTCATTTCTAATTTTGAATAAATCCAAACCGAACTAATTGTCGATTCGTTGTTGAACCAGCCAGTTCGATTGGATTTTAATAACCATGGGTGTTGGCCCTCCTCGGGCACGTGAATAGCTGCTGAACCTGTCGATGTGGAAGACGATGAGAGCGGTGAAACCAAGTCAGTGTCCAGGAGCTTGATCATTCGGGGAGTGGCTGCATTGATGGGCACATGCCCTCTTCACCCTCCAGATATCGTCGGTGGATGACCTTTCAGATTCCTTCCGGTGACAGCCTTCTTGTCTAACGACAAGCTGCGGAGGCTGCGATCCATTAGCAATTCTGCCAGCTACTCGTGGCGGTCAAGGAGGCAATCGTCTGCCACCCCATCTATCACTCGTGCGCGAGTAGGGATGGCACCCGCCGCTGTTCGGGGCAGGGGACACCACCCCCGCCCCGACCCCGACGACCCGCCTCCGCCCCGACCCCGCCCCGAATCCCTGATCCGGGGGAAATTTTATCCCCCGCCCCGAATCTCCGCGGGGCCCCGAATTTTTTATTAAAAAAATAAATAAAAAAATTACAAAAATTACAAAAAAAATATCACAATTTAAAAAAAAATGTGTGCGCAGAGGCGAATCGTTCGCAGAGGCGATTTCGCCTCTGCGCACCCGACGAAATCGCCTCTGCGCACCCGGCGCAGAGGCGATTTCGCCGTCGCCCGTCCACATTGCCAGAGGCGCCGCTGCCCTTTCGGCCGATTTCACATTTCGCCCATTTCGGCCGCCGCACATTTCATCGCCGACGACGATGGCGGCTGACGACGACGATGGTGGCCCTCGAGTCGACGACGATGGCAGCCCTCGACGACCCACGATAATGCCGCCGCCGCCGACCGGATCGAACGGATCAACGATGCCCTAGACGACGATGCCCTAGACGACGATGCCCTCGCCGATGACGACATCCTCGCCGATGACGACATCCTCGCCGATGACGACGCCCTCGATGACGATGCCCTCGACGACGACGACGGCGGCCCTAGACGACGGCGACACCACCCTCAACGACGATCCATGATGACGCTGTCGTCGATCTCCCTCGACATATCATCCCGCCGCCGCCCATCGTCCCTCAACATATCGTCGGCCCCATCGTCCCTTGACATCGACGACGACCGACGACGGGGGCCCTCGACATCGACGACGACCGACGACGGTGGCCCTCAACATCGACGATTGTGATAATGTGAGATTGTGAGGCTACTGTGTATTGAGTTTAGGGTTTTATGTTATATAGTACAAAATGAACGATTGAGATTAAATGTAATAAATATAATTATAATAAATTATTAATTAAAAATATTATCGGGAATTCGGGGATCCGACGAGGCGGGGATAGTTCACCCCGCCCCGATCCCCGAAAGGGGGGTCGGGGGCAGGTTGGCCCCCATCCCCGCCCCCCGCGGGGAAAAAAATCTCCGAATTCGGGGCCCCGAACGGGGAATCCCCGCGGGGCCCCGCGGGGGCGGGGATTATTTCCATCCCTATGCGCGAGGCCCCTCCCCTTCTAGTAGGCGTCACCTTGGTGAGAGGAGGGCGTCACCCCCTTCCCCTCTCCTTTGGCGTCGGCGGTGGAAAGAGGAGGAGGGGGCGGGCACTCCCTCTTTTTTAAAAAAAATTATTAACTATTATTATATTAGTGCCCCTCCTTTTTTAAAAAATTAACTATTATTATATTATTTTAATAATTTGTATTTATTATATTATGATATTTTGTCATGTTGGACACAAAAATATGATGTGTGGTGTTCAACGTAGGCGGGATATTCGAGAAACGGTCTTGAAAAAATAATTTAATTATTAGATGAAATAGTTTGATTAGAAAGTAAAGTCAGAGATGAACTTAAGAAAGAGTGTAAAGTTGCAAAGCATTTACTAAAATTTACTCTTATAAAAGTTATTGTTAATTTTTTTCTAAGACAGATGATCGTATCACAACAATGTTTTAATACTTGGACCGTCTATCGGATGATCAACTAAGTCGTGATTGAATTGATTTGATTGGATTCAATCATATTTTATTATAATAATATTATTCATAATAATTTTACAAATACATATATAACCAATATGATAATGCATAAAAAATTGGTCATAACATACTGTTCTTAATAAAATATAATAAAAAGATATTAGTTAAACATACTCAATCGCTGCGACTTTGATTCTGTTTGGCAATGTTAAAAATAGCGTTCCAAGTAGCATTTAGTGGTTGAAACGTTATTTTATCTATTTGGTAGCACACATAATCAAGTAGAGTTTAATATTTTGAATGAAAAAAAATTGAAAAGTTACTTCTACTAGCCTTTAGCTTTTAGCATTTAGAGATTCATATTTTTTCCCGATTTGATCCTTGTTCTAATGTATTATTTCTTTTTTAATTTATCTTATTATTTTATCACCATCCAACAATATTCCTTTTATATTCATATTTAATTAATTACAAAATATTTATTTATTAACAATGGATATAGAAACTAATTTAATAATTAATATTTATAGATCATGTATGAACTATATAAAATGTATTATAAATATATTTTAATAAAAAATTTACTTGTGAAAATTTATTTTATTTCATTGAGATATTAATTATTTATTTATTAAATTTTAAAAAAATTTGTATAGTGATTGAATTGAATAATTTATTGTATGTTCAATTATGTCATTTTATATGCATCCGCTAATTTCGCCGTTAAGTTTATTAAACACATATTTATTAATATCTTAAATAAATCGCTAACCATAATCATTAATCACTATGCACTATCCGTTATTTAAATTGCTATTCGCTCGTCAAGCCTCTAATTATGACAAACAGAGCCTTTAAGGGAAAGGAATAGACTTACACAAGTATAGCCAGAGGTATCAAAATGGTAAATTAAAGTAAATGCTCTCAATTTTATTTTTCTAACTCTATTTTTTAATTTTACTTTATAATTTGTAGTTTAATTATTAATTTATTTCAGTAACTGCCTCAGGCGGCGTCCAACCTCTTCACGGTGACCACCATCCTGTTGTCCAGGGCCGCCTTGTACGTCGTCCCGGCGCTTCCCTGCCCAACAGCTCCAGCGCGCATCAGCTGCTTCAGTCTGTGCCTCGCCGGCGCAGAACACCAGGCACCCACTGCTCGCCAGCCTTCTCATCTTCCTTCGCTCCCCCGGCAGCTTGCAGTCTTGTGCTCTTCTCCAGAGGAATCGTCTCCCCGTCTTATTATTTTTCTTCCTCCTCATGGCAACAGATTCCCCACGACCCCGATCACTACAAGCGCGCCGGCCAGAAAACTGGCAGTGACCACAGAGATCGGGGCGATTCCTCTGGGGAGGGGAGCAGGAGACAGGGAGACGCGTCCCCGCAGTCTTGCCGGCGGACGACGACGCATTGGCCGCAGGCGAGGTGATCACTACAAGCCCGCCCCCTCCTCTCTTCTCTAGCGAGATGATCACTACACAGGAGAGGGGGAGAAAGGGAGCAGAGGAGGCGCCACCGTCCTCTTTTCTCCCATGGACAGAGGAAGAAAAAAATCTAATTAATCAGGTGATAATAATATTAAATAATAATATATTTAAATTAAAAAAATTTATGCAAAATATTATATTATTATTTTATATTTAAATAGACCATCAGCTAAGTCAATTGAGGCAGGGACGGAGCCGGCCCAAAATATTTATATTATAATTAATTATGTGATGTATAATTATAATTATAACAAGATAAATATAAAAAGAAACATATGTATTTAATGTTTATTCATTGGGGGGTGAGTGGGTTGCAAATTAAGTATTATTTTAAATTATATGTGAGATTTTCATATTATCACAATGTGTGGAAAAAAAATGGGTGGGGGGACTATTTTTATCTATTTATATGCATCTGTGTTTGTTCCAAGTTCCAACAAAAATCAAAGCGTAGCTCCGTCCCTGATTGAGGGGGCTATTTTTATCTATTTATATGCCATCTGTGTTTGTTCCAAGTTCCAACATCTCATATTTCCCTCCCTTTCCTCTTTTCATCGACAACTTTGCCTTCGGCGTTGTATCACATGATGTTGGAGCAAAGAAACTCGGGGTGCTCCAGTGTTAAATCTCTTGTTACGTCCCTAATAATCTTCATCTGCATCATATGTTACTGGAGCAGCCATAACTTGTTATTAGCTGAAGCAGCAGCCGTGCACTACCACAAATGGGAGATCTCCTAGCAGTTCAAGTCGCCGGACTGCTACAAGAAGCTCGCCGTCACCATCAACGGCGAGACGCCCGGTCCGACCATCAACGCCCAGCAAGGAGACACCGTCGTCGTCAAGGTCAAGAACAGCCTTCTCACCGAGAACGTGGCTATCCATTGGCACGGCATTCGTCAGGTCATGATCATCCCTCCCTCGTATTTTGCTTGCTCGTCTTCAGCGCGTGGAAAGATTAATTAATTAGCTTTGCCGTTAAGTATAGTACTTACATAGCTCATACATATATATATATATATATATATATACCTTATTCATACCGTGTGACGCGCAACTTGAGCCGTCCACTGCTGCATCAACGGAGGGCGCGCGAGATCACATTCTGCGTGTGCTCTACTACGTCCTCTCCCCTCTCTCTCTCTCTCAGTCTCACTCGCGTTTCCCCCTTTCTCTCTTCCTCCCTCCCCCCTCTTCCTCTCTCCCCGTGTTCTCTTCTCTCTCTCTCTCCCTCCCTTCCTCCCTCTTTCTCTATCCCCGTCTTCTCTCTTCTTTCCCTCCCTTCCTCTCTCTCCCTCTGCACGATCGACATCGTCTAAAATGTTCCCCTCTCTCCCCCTTTCTCAATCCCTCTCTCAGCACGCCCCCCTTTGTCTCCCTACTTCTCTCCGAGTGTATTGGGTCCTGGATGGGTTGGACACGTAACTAACTTAAACTTAGGTCGGATCAAAATTTTTCGATCTGAGTTGATCCGATTCGATCGGAAGATCCAATTATTTATACTTCTTATTTTTTTAGTTTTTAACTTATATTATGTATAAAAAATATTAAAATAAAATATTTTAAATGTGTAAAATAATATTTAAATGTTGAATAAGTTAATTAAATGTGTAAAATAATATTCAAATATTGAATAAGTTATTTTATACTTTTTAAATAAATATTATATAATATTTTATATTAAATAATAGAGAAAGTAAAAAACTAAAAAAAATGATGGTCGGGTAAGCCAATCACTCGACCCGATTCAACCCGAGTCGGGTCGGGTTGGATCGGATTCAGCCTTTCAAAATGAGCTTACCCGACCCAATCCGATCAAAATCGAGCGAGTCGGGTCAAACCTAACCCGTGAACACCTCCCTTCCCCTCTCTCTCTCTCTCAACGTCCCACTCTCTTTTTGTGAAATCCAAGATCCCTCTCTCTCTCTAATTTTTGGGTGAGACATCGTAGAGTGCCTCAATATGAGTCATTCATTCGTTTGTTTTACATGTACGGTCCATATTATTTGACATTTTCTCTCTCTTCTCTCGCGTGTGTCGCCACCACTAATCGCCTCCTCCTCTTCGATTGCCGCCAATCTCTAATCTCCTCCCCTTTGATCATCACCGTCGCTGCCGGCACACTCCTCCTTCCCTCTGAGTGCCGCCTCCATCCTCCCCTCTCGATTGCAATACTGAAATATGTTGAATTTTGCATGCATAAAAAATCTGAATAACAAATTCATGGAAAATGTGCCAATCACCATGAGAAATGACGAGAAAACAAGAGGATTTGAGATCAATAGACTGATTCATAAAGAACAAGATCTAGAAAGTATTGGTGGTACCGGCTGCAATGAGGATGACGAAGCTGATTTTGGTGACCGGCGGGATGACTCGTCCAGGTGGAATAAGCAAAGAGAAGTAGAGGAAGCATCTGACTTTGTCCACCAGCTCGGCGTCAATGACCAAATTGGCATGTCAGGACTCGTGGGTGACATATAAGCTGATGGTTCCTGGCGACGAAGGACTTGAAGATGGCAATTTCAACAGCTGCAGCTGCGATGCAGATGGTGAAGATCGAAAGGAGCTCAAGTGGATTGTTGAAGTCATGAACCAGGCTCTAATACCATGTCAAAATTTGAGCTCCAGTGCGCCGATCAATTGCTCGCCGGAGAGAAGCGTAGAAGAAAAAGAAGAAGCGAAAAATGGAAAAGAGGAAAGTTGCATGATGAAACATTTTGATTCAAAAAGAAAAAAAACAATTACAACTCACACTAAATTAAACACTAACATCAACTATTTTTACTAATACCCAATTGATACAAGGAAACTAAAATGGTATTACAAAACACTAACACTACTATATGCTAGAGATGAAGAGGAAGACTCTGCAATCGAAACTGATGAACGGAGATGCCAATAGAGATCTAATCCAATGGTCTGTTGCATCTCTCTCCTGTCTCCCTCCCTCCTTGTTTTCCTGCAGTTATCACATGTGAAGACGACCACTATTTGGAAAGCAACAACGATGTTATCTGGTTGGAAGATGGTCGGGTGTCGGGTGTCGTGTGTCGCCCATGCACTCATTGGAATAGAGAAAGAGTCGGGAGCTCAAGAGGAAGAGAGGAAGAGAAGGAGAGAGAGATCGCTTCACACAATTCACACACATATATATATTTAATGCGCGTGTAACACCCATTTGGTGGAGCATCGTGAAACACCCCTATCATGACTGTTCATTAGAAAACTACGGTGGAGATCAAAACCACTATTGTCTTCCCCCTCCCCCTCTGGCTCTCTCTTCTTTGCCCTCTCTCCCCTTCGACACTTTCTCTGTCTGCTCTCTCTCCTCTCCGATTGTCGCTAACTTCGTCTTCCATTCGCTCTCTCTCTCTCCCCCCTCCGATCTCTGCCCCCTCCCCGATCTGCGTCGTTGCTGCCTCCCCTCTGCTCTCCTCTCTTCTCTCCTTCGATCGCCGCACGTTGCTCCCCTATCTGCGCCACCGCCGCCTCCCCTCCACTCTAAACTCTCTCTTCTCTCCTCCGATCACCGCCCCTGTCCCCGATCTGCGTCATCGCCCCCTCCGCTCTCTCTCTTCTCTCCTCTGATCACCACCCCTTGTCCCCGATATGCGTCGTCGTTGTCAATCTAGATCTATGCCGCCGCCGTTGATCCAGATCCATGCCACAGATCTCTTGCCTGGTGTCGTTGCTGTTGATATGTCGCGTGTTGCTGTCGGCGTCGCCGGATTGTCTCCCATATCCTCCGATCGTCACCCACTTTAGCTATAGCGGGTTCAGGGCAGCCTTGTCGAGGACGCCCAACATTGCTATGATGATGGCGGTGCAGACCTTCGACGAGCCTCGCAACGTCGGAGATGACGATGTCACAGGTTGCCGCTTTCGGCGCAGACAAGTCCAGAGCTTCGTGACCCTAGAGATGAGGATGTCGCAGCTGCACTGACCGGGAAGTTCGCCATGATCCGGCGTCAGTGGCCAGGATCGATGACGACGGCATCTGCCAACCAGCGATTTTACGGTGGGGTGAGGTGGTTTCGAGAAAAGAGAGAGTGGTTTGGAGGGAAGGTAGGTGGATTTTTTTGTTTTGCGCTCATTCTGAGTCATAGATCTGAAATGGATGAACTACATTGAGGCTTTTCACGATGCTCCACCAAATGAGTGTTACACAGAGGAAAGGAGGAGTGTGCCCGCAGCGACTTGTAAACGATGCTCAAACGGCGTGGGTGTCGTGATGGCCTGGCATGAATTTTCGTCGTGCTGTCCGGCCACACAGGACACATAGGGTTTGACTTTGACGCGGGAAGTGTCCAAATTTTAATTTGAATTCATATTTAAACATCTTGAAAGAGGGATAATTTTAAGAATTTAAGGAACGTGTGAACTAAAAATGATGTGAACCCGTAATTGATTCATGCATCAATGATAATTTTTATAAATATTTTTTAAAATAAATTAATAATAAATTAAAGATTATAAATCAATGGTGGTGGCACACAATCCTCAATCACTAATTCTAATTTAATATGCTTTTTTTCAATGTTGTTAAAATTGGATCAGACCGGCCGGTTCAACCGGTTCAATCGATCCGGTCCGGTTAGGTGTCGAAAACCGGTTTGACATTGAATCGGGCTTGCAGATTTTGGAAAGAAAAATTAAAAAATGATAAAAATAGGAAAGTTAAATGAGAAAAAAAGAAAGGAATATAAGGAAATTTAAGAGGAAGGAATATCATATATATACAATTAAATAGGAATTGAAATAAAAAGGAAAGTATTTAAAATTAAATAATATTAGAATGGAAACTTATCAAAAGGCATAAAATAAAGGAAATAAAAAGGAAAGTGTTAAACAAAAAAAAAAAGAAATAAGAATAATTTAAAATAAAATTTATTAATATAACATATAACATCATTAAATAATAGATATTAAATTATTATTAATCTATTTATATTATCATTATAAAACTTTTAATTAATAAAAATTATGTTATATTAATTTTAATAAGTTATTCGTACAATATTCATATACCATATCATATAACTTATACTATATTTTTATAATTATTATAAAAAATATTATTTTAATAAAATTCGGTTCAATTCGATCGAATCCGATCGGATCGGTTCAATCATGACTCGATAATGAGTCCGGTCGGATCGTCGATCCGATTATAAAAATATTATATTTTTTAGCCACATTAGACGAACATTTTAGGTCTGCGACGAGCATTCTGCAAAGCTGAACCACCCCAGCCCATTTATCCATTTCTAAGTCTGCCGTATGAAAAGTTTTACTACTACTATTATTATTATGATAATAATAGCAACAGCTGCTAAATCTGTTAATTTTGGTGCCAGCAGATTGGGACGCCGTGGTTCGACGGAACCGAAGGAGTCACCCAGTGCCCCATCCTTCCCGGAGACACTTTTGTCTACAGATTTGTTGTCGACAGGGTATATATGCCTTTCGTTTAATTAAATTAATTGAAATGGATTGTTTTTTTCTCTTTCCCATGCTTAACTCAACAAATAGGCAGTGTTCATCATCTTCCTGTTAGTTTTGGAGAACTTTGATAGAAAAATTTAAATTTGATGTTCAGATGAAAAATATAATAATAAAAATTTAAAAAGTTGATTTGATAAATAAGTTTTACTATTTAAATAAAAATTCAAAAATAAGAATATAATTTATTATTTTATGAGGTATAAAATTATAGTAAATTAAAATATTATGTCTTTATTTAGTTAAGATAATAATTTACGAAAATATTTATATTAATACTACAATTTATGATTTACAAAAAATATCTATATTAATATTATAAATTTTAATTTATGAAAATAGTAATATTATAATTTATTATTTTATATGTTATTAATATTATAATTTATGAAAAATATTTATTATTAGGTTAAATAATTTTTTTAAAAAAAGTTGAATGATAATATATTAATAAATAAAATATCACAATTGATTATTATTTAAGTTAATATAAAAACAATTTAATGAATAATATTAAGATTAAATGGTAATTAATAATATTTTATTAATTAAAATATAATAAATAATTAAAAAATAAAAAAAGATAAAGTTTACGCTGAAAGCGAGAATTACAAGTTCTCCCTGCGAAAAACTTGTAGGCTGCGTTTGGTACGGGAATATTGAGAGAATTTTTATTCTCGAGAACTAATTGATGTGATGAAAAAGATTGGGTTAGTGTTTGGATGAAAAAGTGTAATGATGAGGATTTAAAAAGTTGACGTGATGGATAAATTTTAGTGGGTGTTTGGATAAAAAGTAAGAATTAAGAATATAATTTATTATTTTATGAGATATAAAATTCTAGTAAATAAGAATATATTATTAATATTATAATTTACGTAAATTATTATATAGTTAATATTATTTTTATTTATTTTGATTAAACATTTTAAATATTATTAATATTACAATTTACGTACATTTTAAAATCTAAATATAATTTATATATACATACATTATAAAATACTTAAAAAAATAGATGAAATAAAAAAAAGTCAAACATTGAAAAAAAAAGCAAATATTCTTGCCAAAAATGTTCTCGTCCGAGCTCACGTGTCACGTAACCTGTTTGGAAACATTTCGCGATGTTCCGCGAAATGTTCCCAAACCAAACACGGCCGTAATCACGTGATTAGAATTCTCTGTGTTTGACAAAACTTGGTTCTGCCTTGCCAAACATAACCACATGCAAAATTAAACCAAGGCATCTTTTGTTTTTCAAGCTTAGCAGCTGAAAGAATCTAAACTGCCAATGTCAGAGGGAATGTAATCATTTAGTTAATGTACCTACAAAAAATGTAAACAACTGTAGTACGTACTGGATCAGCGGTGCTTATGTTTGCAATATTGTATTCCGAAGGGCAGGCCGGGACGTATCTATACCATGCCCACTACGGGATGCAAAGGTCGGCGGGGCTTTACGGTCTGATCCGGGTGGTGGTTCCGGCCGGCGTGGTGGAGCCCTTCGCCTACGACTACGACCGGAGCATCATCCTCAACGACTGGTGGCATGCCAGCACCTACGAGCAGGCTGCCGGACTCAACGCCATTCCCTTCGCTTGGGTCGGCGAACCTCAGGTTAATTAATTGCTTCTTCTTTTTTGCTTTAAAAATTTTCTTCAGTTCCCTCCTTAACGATATTGATACGTATCTTGATCTGTCTTGCGAAGACAATTAACATTTTGCATTTAGTGATTGAGATTCATGATATGTGTACATGTATGTATACGCGTACGTATTTAACTTTCGTCTCGTAACTCTCGTTTAGTACCTTTCAATAGATCAATCAGGTCAAAATTCAATGCAGAAATAATTGAAACTTTTAAAATAAGATAGCTCTTAATATATATGCACCTGGGTCCGGCCCCCTCATTTCATGTAGACTCTTCTTTGTTTGAAAGTTTGTGGTGATCGGTCATAATTAAGATATTGAAAAGAAAAAAAAGGCAATGCTGGTCGGACGACTAGTTCGATCAGAAATGGTGTGCTCGGTACTAGTCAGTCAATAGCATATATAGTTGGAAAGTTTCGGAGATCATTCATTAGTATTTGGCTTGACTGAGGTCCCACATATGTTATTCACATATATATGAGAAAGTTCTTAATCCTCTAATATTCCTTCCTTCTAAAAATCTTACTAGCACTCACATCATTCAATAAATCCCCACCCACTGTAAGTTGATAAGAATTTATATTACTTTTGTTATCGTGAGTGGGTTAGGAGGATTTTTAGATTGATTTTTAAGAGGATGTAGCTAGCTAGCACATCTCTATTCACATAGTCAAATGCACGATTAATGGATCCCCTTACACATTGAAAGTTGAAGCTTGTGGAAAAGAGAAAAGATGCTGTTATAAATTCTCAATCATGCGCAAGCTGGAACCATACACGTTAGTCAGATCGACATCAAGGTTGACTGACGAATAGACTTCAATTGCTCCAACTATATAAAAGTCATTTTAATTATTATTCACTAAAGTAACAATAAATTGATAGATGCATGAATATATATATATATATATATATAACATTGCAAGAAGTATTTAATTGATGATTAATTTTAATTGTGCAGTCTCTTTTGATCAACGGAAGAGGGAAGTTCAACTGCTCCCTGGCGCCGGCAGCTGCAGGCGTATGCAACGCCACCAACCCGGAATGTGCTCCCTACGTGCTCACCGTCGTCCCTGGCAAAACCTACCGACTCCGCATTGCCAGCATTACCTCTCTCTCCGCTCTTAACTTCGAAATTGAGGTGAATACTACTAATTAACTTATTATTATTGTATAGATACTAACAAGATGTAACGCCTCGAGATCCACGTGACTTTCACGTGCTTAGAGTCATCCCAGAGGCGCTACTCAATCTTCTATAAAATATTTTTGCGGAATATAAATAATAAATGCGGAAGACTTTTTCAATAATAATAACTAATAATCCATAATATTTAAAATGATTAAAATATCGATAAATTCACAATTCTAATAATGCGAAAAATAATAAAAACTAGACCACTCGATCTATAACATGTGCAACATCTGTCACTGAGCATAGTCACCTGTAGCAACATCCTCTATCAAAGTACTCTCACCTGCACGGATGCAGGTACATGAAAATATCCATGAGTATAAAAATACTCAGTACGTAGGGTCTATTAAACAATCAATATGCTCAATCGAAAATAAGATATAATCAATGATGAGTCAATTGAGCAATCAATACAATAATCAATTTACATTATATAACGATTTATCAATATGAGCAACTATATCAAGTTATGGTCAAAAGATCAATCAATAGAGATAGCAATTAATAATTGCCTAATCAATTGGATCGATGATTCAATATAACAATAGGACAATAAAGTCATAAATCAATAGGAAGGATCATAAAAAGATCAGATGATCGATTAATATTGATTTAGCAATTAAATGTCTGATCACTATGACACTATTTAATTTAACAATTTTCAATACAATATCAATGGTCATTGGTCAATAACAATTCCATTCGATTCAATAGGCGGAGGCAATGCCAGTCAACGCTAGTATCCAAATGATCATGATCTATTCAATTCAATTCGATTTCAATCCAATTCAATTCGATTCGATTTTAATTTAATTCAATTCAATTTATAATGTTCGGAGTTATCCAATTCAATGGGAGCGCTCAGTCAATTAAAAGAAACTCCATGTCTCTTTCATGTAGACCAATGAGGGATCAGTGCCACGGCAAGCCACCCAACAATATAGCGCTAACAATTATTCGTGAACGGCGGAGGACCATGACCAAACACAGGACAGCCATAACTCCTCTAAAGGATGATGGCGCCTCAAACCTTTAGGTCCACTATCTGCCACATTCAATTCAATTCAATAACAATATGGCCCGGAGGCTTGGAGACAATCGGAGAATATGAAGATCCAGCAGCTTTCAGCTTTTATCTTATTTACCTAAGATGTCTATCTTTTAACAATTTAATTTAGGTGAAACAAGACCCAATCAGAAAGTCTACCGGATCAGTATCATAATATTATCGGATATGATAAAAAAATATGATCAGATTAATCTGATAACCAAGATCAATCAATACTAGTGTCATCAATATATCAACTCAATGTACAATAATTAAATCATATTAGCAAGACAATTAAATAAACTAATAATCAAAATTGCTAATAAAAAGATTTCAATAAAAATAGGGAAATTCAATAATTGGATTACCTTGCCGAGAAAATAAAACAAATGAAGAAAAAGAAATTTTCTATCATTTCTTTCTCTCGACCTCTCAAAAACACATTTTTTTTCTCTTCCTACATCACAGAAAGCCCATTGCTTTATTTTTTTCGCCGCAAATCATCTCAGAAAAAAAATCATTATTTTCCCCCTACCTTTTTCTTCCTTTTTCTTGGGTTGCAAACGTCACCTTGCATCCATTTTCTTTTCCTCTTAATTTCTTTTTTTATTCTCTTTTTTTTCTTTCCTGTCCGAGAAATCAAATAAAAATAGTTTTATCGCGGAGAAAATTATAAGGCGAAAATGAGAAAAATAAGAGAAAAATCACTCGGCCCTTGGATAGCCTCGACCTCAAGTTTTCGTCCTCGAGAGATCTGCTCTTTCTTTTCCTAAAAATCATGCTTTGCCATCACCTAAACATCCTACCTCTGCCGTCGGACACCGAGAACTAAAAAGGAGAAAACTTCTTTGACGGCCGGCCCTAATAATTTATTTATAAGATTCTAGATCCTAGATTTTCAATTTATCTATAATTTCCAATCCCGATCAAATTTAATCTTTTAATTAATCTCTTTTAACAATTCTGATTTATTTTAATAATTAAATAATTTCGAATTTAAATAAATATCTCATAATACATTTTTATCCTTACTTAAACTCCTCCTCTATTTTCCTTTATTTTCGGAATTATTTATTATAATAATATTAATGGTCATTTTTCTCAAAATAAATAATAAAATATTATTTTTTCAACTCTAAAAATTGGGGTCGTTACACAAGAAGAATTAATTAATTCAACATATATAGTATCGTAAGTAGTCACTGTTATTTGCGTAGAAGCAAACCCACACCACACCTATGCGTAATCCAAAAGCAATTAAATAAATAAATAAGTGCTCGATGATTAATATAAATTAAGTTGTTAGGTATAAGCAACTTCCTTGGAAAAATAGTTAAATACCCTACGAGTAGGACAAGCACGACTCGACGAATAGGACGTAGAATAGAAGAGTAAGTTGTCTCGAATCAAAGTCATCTAGGGGTGTTCACCGGGTCGGGTCGACCCGGTGAACCCGAAAATCCGACCCGACCCGACCCCTTTTGGGTCGGGTCGGGTCGGTGGTCAGGTCGACCCGACCCGACCCGATCACGACCCGACCAAGGGTCGGGTCGGGTTCGGGTTGGAATTTTTCAACCCGAGTTGACTCGACCCGACCCGACGACCCGATTTTTTCTTTTTTTTTTAAATTTTTTTTAGTTAAATATATAGTTTTATATCATTTAAAATCTAAAAAATATGAAATAAATTATTTTAAATGTAGAAAAGTATGTAGATATTTTAAAAAATATTTTTGTTATTTAAAAATACCTTATTTTGTATTAAAAAATAAAATAATAAATACTTTTTATATTAAAAAATAAATTAAAAAATTAAAAAAAAAGAAAAAGGGTGGTCGGGTAACCGACCACCCGACCCGACCCGACCCGGCCCGGATCGGGTCGGTTCGGGTCTCAGCCCAAAAAGGACAAAGACCCGACCCGATCCGACCCGGCCAACTTTGGCCGGGTCGGGTCGGGTTTGTTCACGGGTCGGGTCAAACCCGACCCGTGAACACCCCTAGTCATCGCTTACCAATTAACGCACTCAAGGCACGAATTTGATGGCACCCGAGGCCCATGACCCCACGCGCTCACTAAAAAATAATAAATAATATTACAATATAAGAATTAAAAAATATTTTTTTACAAAAGAGAATAAAATTCTTTTGCTATTTTTGTAATGTTGTTTGTAAGAAGAATATTATATAGTTGTATATCCGTAACTTTTTTGAATGGACATTAGCAAGAAAAGAGGATGGAGAATATATTTCAATTAAAAAGATATATTTATAATCTATAATATATATAATTACTAAAATGCTTGCGCTAATTATTTTAAAAAGTTTGCTTGAGGTTTTCATATTTATTTCCTTCCATATTAAAAGATTAAATAAAAATTTATGTCAAAATAATTAAAAATATTTGCGATAAACATTTTAATGGTTTAATGTTGAGGTTCATTATCTCACCTTGTTCTATATTTTTTACACCATCAAATTTTCATCCAATAGTTAGGAAACACTTATCTTTTTTCTTATTTTAAAAGTATTTAGATGTTATACAAAATATTTAGAAGTAAACACATTGAACGAAAAATAAGTCGAAGTACGTAGAGATTCGAAGATTGGCTCTCTGAATCCCTGTCTCTTTAACTAGGAGGTCAACAGGAAAGTTATGTAACTTCATATTCACCATTAACTTTGATATGATGTTATATACTGTTCAACAATACCTTCAAATAATTTTACACATCATTTAACAATACGTTTCTATATTAGTAAAAAACTTAAATAAGATTATTATCCAAAATAAAATATTTTATGAGACAATTTAAGTCCTTATGAAAAATGTTTTTCCTATCTTCATTGCTTTAACCAATTTGTACGCAATTTTCAATTACTTTGACCATATTTTTCATTGCTTACAATTTTCTTTTTCGTATATTCTCCCATTTAGGTTTCTTTATGTGTAAAGACATAACAGGAAAATATAATGGTTCATTAACATTTCAGTGAATTCCTTATGTTACTTGGAAGAGATTCGGAAAAAGAAAAAGAAAATAAATCTCCTTATTCATTGGGGAAATCAAACTAATTTCTCACGAATAAAGTGATTATCACATATATTATGATCAACTTTTATTTTTTATTTTATTTGTAATACATGACAATTTTATTTTGGATGAATATTAACCAGCTCATGTCGACGTTCTTAATTTTTTATATACGAAAAAGAATAACAAAAATAATAGTCACCACAAAATGTTTCAGGGGCATGAGATGGTCGTTGTGGAAGCCGACGGGCATTACGTGAAGCCTTTCGTCGTTAAAAACCTCAACATCTACTCCGGCGAGACCTACTCCGTCCTCATCACGGCCGACCAGGACCCCTCTCGAAATTACTGGCTCGCCGCCAACGTCGTCAGCCGGAAGCCCAACACCACCACCGGCACCGCCATTCTCAACTACTACCCGAACCACCGGAGCTCGCTGCCTCCGACCACGCCCCCCGTCGGCCCCGTCTGGAACGACACCGCGTACAGGTTCAACCAGAGCCTCGCCATCCGGTCGCACCCCGACTACGTGGAGCCCCCACCGCGCACCTCCGATCGCATGATCATCCTCCTGAACACGCAGAACGAGGTGGGCGGCCGCAGGAAATGGAGCGTGAACAACGTGTCCTTCACCTTGCCGGAGACGCCGTACCTGGTCGCGCTGAAGCACAGGCTCGGCGGCGTCTTCGACGAGAAGCCGGCGCCGGAGACGTACGATTACAAGGACTACGACATATACGTGAAGCCGGCGAACCCCAACGCGACGACGAGCAGCTCCATCTACCGGCTGGCGTTCAACTCGACGGTGGACGTGGTCCTGCAGAACGCCAACACGATGAACGCCAACAACAGCGAGACGCACCCGTGGCACCTGCACGGGCACGACTTCTGGGTTCTGGGCTACGGCATGGGGAAGTTCGATCCGGCGGGGGATCCGGCGAGGTCCAACCTGGCGGATCCGATCAAGAAGAACACGGTGCCCGTGCACCCGTACGGGTGGACGGCGCTACGGTTCAGGGCGGACAACCCGGGCGCGTGGGCGTTCCACTGCCACATCGAGTCGCACTTCTTCATGGGCATGGGGGTGGTGTTCGAGGAGGGCGTGGAGAGGGTGGGCAAGCTGCCTTCTTCCATTATGGGCTGCGGCAAGTCCAAACTTCTGGGCAAACCTTAGGGGCCGTTTCAATAAGGTGCTTTTTGGTTGCCACCTCACTATTCGGGAAGCGAAGCCGATCATTCAACTCAGCGCGGTACTAACGATTGTGCGTATCAATCGTGAATCGAGATCTCTCGTGACCCCGACTAATCTGATGTCGCTCCGGGCAGCATGCCTGGCTATGGCAAGGAGTCTCAGCGGAAATTTTTTACACTCATCGAGACTCGAACTCGAGACCTCAGCGGAGCGGTATAGAGCTGCTTTCCACTCCACCCAACCCCCGGTGGTAAGGTGCTTGTATTTTATGTGAGTAGTTAAATTGCAAGTTAATTTTGGGGTGTGTGTGTTTAGATAGGGTGAAATGTGAAAATTGGAAAAGGTAAATATGATTGATTAATTTTAATGGATGTTCCAATAAAAATAGGTATTATAAATATAAAATATAAATTTTATAATTATAAAATAAATGCATAAATTAATTTTTTTGTTAAAAAATATAAATATAATAAATCATTTCCTTAATAAATTATATTTAACAAAATTTTAAAAATTAATGAAAAAACAATCAATAAATAATATTATATTAATCCTTTATAGTGAATATTTATATTTAATAAATAAATTAATAAATAAAAGAAAGGTAAAAGAAAAATAGTCTGTAAAACAAAAAAAGGAAAACATCAAGTAAAAAAAGGTGAAAACAAAAAAAAAAGAAAGAAAGATAGTTAGTTCCATCAATAGGTTCTAGAGTAATTGATGTGGAGAATCATGGTATATATTTTCACGCATGCATACAACACCTATGGCACGATTATTCTTTTTCGTAAACACATACATTGTGTTAATTTAATACATTTCAAACATTCTCCACATCCAACTTATTCATGTGTCACTCTTATTTTGCTAACAAAGAAGCTCATTTGGGTAAGTGTCCTTTGCAGGAAGTTGGCGAACTTTAGGAAATGAGGTAGAGCAGCTGCACATCATACACTATTCTCTGCACTCTTGAAGGGTGACATGCTTCCAGGCTGCAGAAAAGGCCAACAAACAAATAGCAGACAACTTCTACATATGGGGACCAACCAACTCCTTCATGCTCTAATGCAAGGTAGCTTCCTGGACGAAGGGACCACTGAAATGCATATACGACAAAAGCTGCAAATAGCAGAGGAGGAGCAGACAAGAAGAGAGGAGCAGATACAAAAGGACGAGAGGAGGCCTAAAGAAAGAGCGGAGGTGAATTGGGAGAAGTGCATTCCATCATTGAGGATGAATTGAGAGTGAGGGAAAATAATGCTTGTTCGTGGGGATACTTGTGATCTCCACATAAATTGTAACTAGCCGACCATGCTGAGGTCGGGAGGGTGCTTTATGTGTTTTGAAACTTATTCTTTAGTTCGTACTTTCATCTTGTTGTTTTCATCGTTCGAACCGAATGTTGAGCTTACTTATGGCTTTAATGGTATCTGCTTTTATCCTCACTTTACTGTATATCTCTTAACTTTTTTGGATCTGCCTTTGGATTTGAACTCGTGAATTATCTTCATCTTGCACCCCGACTGTAGGTACACTATAGACTCTACGCGACCGAACGTAGAGAAATCGAGTTTTGATGAAGATGGTTCCCTACTTGGTTCTCTTGTTTTTCTCGCAATTGTAAGTTAAGGGTAGTTTTTGAATCATCGTCGCCTTACACTCTCGACCGTAGGGACACTATAGACTCCACACGATCGAACGTAGAGAAATCGAGCTTTGACGGCAATGATTCGTAGTTTAGAAGGTTATGCGTATTTCGAGTTTTTGGCAATAGACAACCGTATTGAGCTGGGGACTTGACCATCCTAGGCGAATTCGAAGAGTGTTGGTATCTTCTTCCTTTGCCATTGTTGTTTTTGGTTATTTCCTGGTTCTGGAAAGTTCTGTCCGAGAGGGAACATCTCTAATCCTCATTTATCATCGGTGATCCAAGTAGGGCGGATGACAAATGAGTTATTTCTAAAGAACTTTCAGTAACCCTTAACCGTGCTTTCTAAATCGATCTTTTCTTCCATTTTAAATCATCTAAACAGTCTCAGTGATACACTAGTCTCTTGCATTTTGTTCGGGAGGATTGTTCATATTCCACTAAGGTTAAGCTAAATAAAAAATTATTACACCAGTAATAAAATAATTGATATATCTAAATTAATTATATAAATAAAAATTAATAAATAAAAGCGGTCTCCATAGGCCCCGATAGGTCGATTTTGCTCTGTTTATAAAAAATGTCCTAGATAGTATTCGGTCCCTTAATTTTTTAATTTTTCGGATCGGGTAGGTTTTTCGGTTTAGTCTGATTGTTCTTACACCCCTACCTTATGTACACTAATGTGTATAAATTATCTTATGGAAAAATCCGAGAACAAGGAGAGAAGATCGCAGAGAGATTGCAAGAAAAAATAGAGGAGACACACGAATTTACCCAGGTTCACCCTTGAGATTAGGGCTACGTCATGCAAAGAAGTTCCACTATATCATTTAGGTTTTCAGCCGCCGCACAAATTACATCTGAAAATAAGCTATAAATAGCCTCTCCAAATGGGTTCAAAACCCGAACAAAACAGAGAAAAAACCTAATCCGAACCACACGGGCCGGCTAAACAAAAGCCCAAAACCCGAGCGGGACCGCCGTCGGGGGGCGGGGCCCCCCGAACCCCCCCTTTCGTTCGTACGCCAGCAATATTGTTAATTGGGTAATACTCAGATTCCCCTAAGCTCACGTGGGCGAACCCGGTGTGAGAAACAAGGGGCTCTAAAGTATTCACCAACTCCAACATTATCGGATTCTCTCCCAACTTTGAGTCAATTTCTAAACAATCCTATACTTCAATTTATAATTAGAATATCCCCCAACTTTAATTTTATTGCACGATTCGTCAACTTGACCGATAATAGATAGCTTCCCGGTTACCTTGCTGATGTGGCATATTAAAATATAATAAAAAAGAGACTTGGGGGATGCCCCCACCCCCTCGCCGCCAACGCTGGAGAGGAGGAGAAAGGAGGGCCGACCCCCCCTCTCGCTGACACGCAAACTGGCAGAGGGAGGCATCTTCCCCCCTCTTTCCTCCTCGCCGTGCGTGAGGAGACAAATTGGGGCTGGTTCCCCCTCAGCCAACTAATTGGTGAGCGAGCTGGCGGGAGGAGGGAGCGGGGGTGGGGGCGCCGGCCTCTTTTCTTGTATAAACTGAAGAAACTTAAAAAATATATAATTTAATATATTATTTGTAAGGATTTAATGGGGCTAGGTAGGAGCCTCTACTTAGTATCATAGTCATTCGATTTGATCAGATGGCTAACGGTGAGATTCATTTTTATTTAAAGGAACCGGTGCTATTAAAAAAAGCTATTCAACAATACGTCTCAGTCGGCCCTCATAGTAATTGTTCCTCTCCTCACGATTGTCAGCAACGGTGATGGTGATCTCATGGTGAACGACAACAAGATCGGACAGAGGTGACAACTTGGCAAGTAGGGTTGACAAGGAGATCGAACAAGGGCGACACAACCTGATGACCTCATGATTGGCGGCGACGGCGATCTCATGGCTGATGATGGCGAGTTGAGACAAGGGTGACATTGCCTTCTGACCTCACGATTGTCATGAACGATGATCTCATGGTCGGCAATGCAAGATCGGACAGGGGAGACAACGGGGCGAGCAAGGTCAACGATAAGAAGATTGAACAGGGGCGACAGCGAGGCAAGCAAGGCATCCTATTCGTCCTACTTCCTCCCCTCCTTTAGATGACCACAGACATCTCCCCCATCCCCAGCCAACCACTGACGTTGATGCTCTCCGCCTGGCGACACCTCTCCACCCTCACAGCCAGTTGGCGATGCTCGGCCACATACTTCCTCCCCTCCGTTGGATGCAGCCGTTGAGGGCAAAACAGGTCGGCGACCACTGCGCCCTTTCCTTTCAAACTCCTAGCGAGCTAGATGGTGTGGCGACCTTGTAAGATCATGAGGTACGAGATTGGATGGTAAAGTTCGGCAGAGGAGTTTAGGGTCCTCGAATTTGTAGGGCACAAACAGAAATTCCAGTGAATCACACTGGTTTTTCTTAAACAACATCAAAATCACATTGATTTTTCTTCTAATATAAGAATGAATAGTGCCTCGCTATTTGAATAGGTAGAAGTCCCATTAAATCCCATTTGTAAGGTATTAAATATATAATAATACTAATATGGGTGTTTCCTAGCTGTCAACTAGTTACCACTTCGCCTCTTACTTTTTTTTGCAATTTTTTAACAAGCAAACTAAAAGCTCAAACAAATTAAAATTTTAAACTTAGTTAACTTTAGGAGTGTTCATTGGGTCATATCGACCCGGTGAACTCGAGAAACTCACAGACTTGGGAGGGTCGGATCAGGTTCGGGTTGAAACATTCCGACCCGACTTGATGACTTGGGTTTTTATTTTATTTTTAATTTTCAATATTTTTTTACTTAACCTAAGTATTTTATATCATTTAAAATTTAAAATATAAATAAAATAGTTTACATGTAGAAAATATTTAGATACTTAAAACAATATTTTAAGCGTATAAAGTAAAATATTAAATACATTTTTTACATTAAAAACTAAAAAAATAAATTGAAATCCAACCCGATCAAACTTAATCGGATTTATTTGCGGATCGAATTTAACCCTTAACTTCCCATTTCTCCTAAGTTCTTCTAAGTAGTCACGTAAAAGATATGCTTCTCCTCTCATAAAAAAAACTTTTCCCTTCTTCTAGGCACTATTTTTTAATATTATTTTTTCCTTAATATTCTTTTTATGTTTAATTACATTTTCTTTTGCCTCACAAATAAAATATTGTCACATCTATTGTCACAATTCATCCACGCCCTTAATATAAAATATTAAATTTAAACATTTTTTTATAATTATTCTAATGTAATAAAATGGTTTTCATTCGATTATTTTTTTAAACCTTCTTTGGAATAATTAACTATCATGTTATTAACTTATATGCATTGCTTATATTACTAATTACCTGTCATAAACAAAAGTATTATTTATTCAATGCTAACATATTCACTCTACATTTACTAACATATTCTATTTTTTTATTATGTTTTATTATTTTATTAGATCAATTTTAATCTAATACAAATATTTTGTATTTCATTATGTCATTGGAAACATATTTCAAGAAAGTCCTCTACTTCCCAACGTATACTTCATGTTCAAGAACGTGGAAAGAAAAAATAATATCGAAAATTTTCCATATGCAACATCACATCATATGAAATAGAATCGTACTCTTTCATCTAATCTTAAAGACAGGAAAAAAAAACATTACAAATTATCATCTTCACGATAAAAATGGAATTCGAAGAATCTAATAAGAATATAAATGAGAAATAAATTACCAATTTGATTGGATTCCCACAGTATTCTAATTAGTTAGACTATATCGTTACGAAAGATAAAATATTTTGCTTATGTTATTATTTTTTAAAATATTGAGTATTATTTTATTACGAATTATGACTTTATGATGTAGGACATTCATTATAGTTTACTTTTTGCTAATCATTTCATCATCTCAATTTTGGTTCTTAATAGTGAACTCACTAAAAAAATTTCTACCTTTGCCACTGAAGTTGATTATAATAAGAAAAAAACTCATATATCAATGAATTTCTCTTTCTTTTACATGCTAATCTAAGGCATGTAATAAGAAAGCGAATTGATTACCAAACCGAAGTAAAAAAATGCGGAAAGAATCATTCTTTGCTCTAAGCGAAAATACCTAGAATGAATAGATTCTAAGCTTTATAAATAATTTATAAATGAAGAATGACTTGTCGATCGCAAACAGTTCTTTAATGGGGGTGGTTCGAACGTGACAACGCTTTACTATTAATAAATCAATTTAAAGTCTAGTCGTTTTTAAGGTTGTATTTGGTTGCAAGAACTTAAATTTTTGGTAATTTTTTTAAATTAATTGATTGTTTCTTTTTTATTTGGCGTTTCATAAAAAATATAATGATGAAAAATTAAAAGTTAATTAGATAACTGTTTGGATAAAAAATAAGAATTAGAGAAATAATTTTTATTTTATCATATATATATATTGAAAATATTATAATTGATTATTATTTCAGATAATATAAAAATAGTTTAATGAATAATATTAGCATTAAATATTAATTAATAATATTTTACTATACTTTAATACTAATGAAAGTAAAATAATTAACAAATATTTAATATTAAATTAAATAATTTTTTTTATAATATAGATAATAATATATTAATAAATAATAATTATATATACATTAAAATGATTGAAAGAAAAAAATAAAAGTACAAAAAAAAAGTGTCTGTCAGGAAGCGAGAAGTCGGAAAACTCTTGTTGAAAGCAGGAACTCAAGTTCTCAAAAATAGGCTCATGTATATGTTTGACCGGATTATTCGAAACTTGGACAATGATGCATGCTCAATTTTGTATATTTTAACACATTAAGAAATTGAAAATTGAATGATCATGCAACAATTATCTTATTTTTCTTATAGAATATTATTCTTATGATTTGTTGTGTGACTTTCTGTGCAGGAGAAAAAAACGGACCGTGTTATTTTGACACGGGTCATTTTTCAGTATGTCGCGTCACCACCAACACATCTGAGGGAATTTCTATCAAAACGGTCCATTTTGAGTCGACACGGACCGCGTTGTAACAAAGAGAACACGGCCCGTGTCATGAGTGACACGGTCCATTTTGACACCGATTGGCGATTATAAAAGGACCTCCACTTCCACACCAAAAGGGGGCCAGAGAAGGAAATAATCCATTCAGATAGTCTTGTGACTACTTTGTCTAGAGTCACATCTTAGAGTTTTATTTTTTTTGCTCCTCTTTTGTACTCTGAATTTCGGCTTTATAATATTCTATTCTTCGGCAATGGAGTAATATTCCTTTGTTGGTTTTACATTGTTGAACTACACTATTATTTTGATGAAGATTATTTTCTGAATATGAATGTTCTATTTGAATCAAATTTATTCTTAAACATCTCGTATCTCTCCCCTATCTACTCTGTGAGATTTAGTGGGGTGTGAACTTAAATTTATTCGATTGAGAAGTCTTTGAGATGAATCAATCATTTATGTTTTAAACCTTACATATTTGGAGAACGATTTGGTTAAACTTTCTTCAAATATTTAACTGATACAACAGATAGGACATCTGGTTAGAGTCCTAATTTATTTTATTACCATCAGATGTAATTTTCATACTCGATTAACAGTGGAGGAATGCTTAGTAAAACTAACATTTCTTTTAATTGTTATTTCTTTTTCTTGGATCTGCTCCTTGTTTCCTTCCTGATTATCTTCTTAATTCATTTCTCTACAAGAATTGTCATCTAGTAAGAGTGAGAGATAAAAGTCCTCGTGGGATCGATATCTTTTTACTACTCGTGCGATCGGTATACTTGCCGAACTTTTCTACTCTATAGAAAAGTAGCCATCAAGTTTTTGGCGCCGTTGCCGGGGACTTTTTCTATCTTTTTCTTATTACAGGTTACTATTTTTTTTCTGAATATCCTGCCCAATCAAATCGGACTTCTATCCAGGAATTGACCGTGTCATCATTTGAAATGGTCCGTGTTTACTGAAAAATAGCCTGCAATTTTTTCTGCACATTTTTATAAAAGGCAACTTAAACACAGTCCACGTTCACAATATACGGCCCCTATTTTGTAGCCGAGCTCACTAACACGGTCCGTGTTTCGATCTACACGGTCCGTGTTTCGTTCTTCAAAATCCAAATCCAAATTATCGGACGATGAGGGATTACACTATTGGTCAGATGAATCATGACCTATGGAGCATTACTCTTCCAGACATCAACACCAATTTCCAGATACAACATGGCACCCTTCAAATGGTGCAAAATGACCAACTTAATGGAAATCAATATGAAGATCCTTTTGGACATGTTAGGAAATTTCTTCAATTGTGTTATACTTTTAAATTTCATAATGTTTCTGATGATGCAGTTAGGTTGAGACTCTTTCCCTTCTCCTTGAGAGGAAAAGCAGTCCATACTCTACCCGAAGGAACAATCACAGACTGAAGAGAGATGCGGCAAAAATTCATCAACAAATATTGTCCGCCCCAGAAAGCAGCTCGACTAATTTTTGATGTCAAAGCATTCTATCAACAAGACTTAGAAACCATGCATGAAGCATGAGAAAGGTTTAAGGAACTTGTATCTCGTGTTCCTTATAACATATCACTTCATGAATAAATTCAATTTTTTTATAATGGTGCTACTTTCACCGTACGAGATAATATTGACACTTCTGCAGGAAGTTCCATGAATGATAAATTTTCTGAAGAGATTTATAATATTATTGAAAATCTTGCTATGAATCATTGGCAAAATAACAGGATCAGAGAACCACCACGAAAGACAAGTGTCTATCAGATAGACGACAACACTCAACTTACGGCGCAAATAAAAGTCATGAATAAAAAAATGGAGACATTGATGAGCCGCTTCAATGAAAAAACCCATGTTAAAACCGTACAACAAACTTGTGAATTTTGTAGTGAAGGGCACTCTACTTATGAATGCCCAATGGTCTCAAACTCTAACCCTTCCTTTTTCACTTCTTTTGAAAATGCTAATTATGTATCGAATAATAATTTCAGAAACAATCAAGGGGACAATTATGGCGCCAATGAATTTGGGTTGAGAAATCAACCCAATTACTCTTGGGTACACCATCGAGGTGCTCCACCTCCAGGATTTCAACCACGCAACGATGACAAACCTCAAGCCGAACCAAAATTCAACTTGGAAGATGTATTGACTAAGTTTATCAAAACAGTGGATACAAAATTTGCAAATCAAGAAGCCTCAATTTGCAACATAAAAAATCAGGTGGGATAATTAGCTAACATGATTGCAGGTAGACAACCAGGTTCTCTTCCTAGCAATACAGAAAAGAAACTGAGGGAAGAAGCGAAAGCAGTCAAATTGATAAGTGGTAAGGAGCTACCAAAACCAATACATACTTCGACCCTAGATCAACCATCTTCAAATCAACCGTCTACATCATCAGCCAAAAGAATCTGGAAAATCTACCAGATCCTCAAAAATATCGGCAGGAACAATTAGATAAACAATTCTCTCATTTTTTGGAAATTTTTAAGCAAATTCATATTAACATCCCATTTCATGAAGCGCTTAAACAGATGCCCGTATATGCCAAATTCATGAAGGATGTACTCTCAAACAAACAAAAAATTGAGAAAACATGCTTGATCAAATTAACAACTCAATGTTGTTCCGTCTGTAAAAGAGATTTGCCGACAAAAGAAAAGGATCCAGGGAGTTTTACTATCCCCTGCACTATTGGAAATTTTTTTTGTTCCAAGGCACTATGTGACTTGGGTGCTAGTATTAATCTGATGCCGTATTCCATTTTTTCAAAAATTAGGTTATAGAGAGCTTAAGGATACTTCGGTGATGCTTCAATTCGCGGATCAATCCATTAAAAAGCCTAAGGGCCTCTTAGAAGATGTTATTGTCAAAGTTGATAAATTTGCATTCCCAGCAGATTTCATCATCATGGATATGGATTCAGAAGCCGAAGCACCTATCATCTTAGGCAGATCATTTCTCGCTACCGGCAACACGTTAATAGATGTCAAAAAGGGAAGCCGAGTAGACCATTTCTCGCTATCGGCAACACGTTAATAGATGTCAAAAAGGGACATCTCACTTTAAAAGTGGAGAATGAAGAACTATGTTTTAATATTTCTGATGCTCTCAAATGACCTTTATCATCTTGTTATTCTATTGATACTTTTGAAGATGATGTTTCTAACGAATTTGAACAGGTAGTATCAGAAGTGATAATGGACCCTTACACAATCATTGAAGAATCAATGGATAACACTGAAGAAGGAATTGACTTAAATGAAAAAGAGTCAATCCCTTTCAAGGAATCCATCTTAGAGAAGACAGACATACCTTCTCCGCCACCAAACCCAGAATTCAAGAGCTTGCCTACTCATCTCAAATATGCTTTTCTCGAAAAAAATTCATTTTCTGTGATCATTTCCTCTGAATTAACTGACATAATGGAAAACAAACTTTTACAGGTTCTCAGGAAACACAAAAAAGCTATTGCTTGGTCCATCAATGATATCAAGGAAATATCACAATCAATATATATGCATAAGATTTTGATGGAAGAGAAAAGCAAACTAAGCACCCAATTTCTGCGTAGGTTAAACCAAACTCTGAAATAGGTAGTTAAGAAAGAAGTAATCAAACTTCTCGATACATGTATCATTTACCCTATCTCTGATAGTCCTTGTATTAGCTCCGTACAAGTAGTACCAAAAAAGGGGGCATCACTGTAATTACTAATAAGAAAAATGAGCTGGTACCTAGCAAGACAGTTACAGGTTGGCGTGTGTGTATCGACTATCACAAACTCAACGAAGCAACACGCAAGGATCACTTCCCTCTACCATTCATGGATCAAATGTTGGAACGAATAGCAGGACAGTTTTTATTATTTTCTAAATGGTTATTCAGGATACAATCAGATTGTTGTGGCGCCTCAAGATCAGGAGAAAACAACATTTACCTGTCTGTACGGAACTTTTGCCTATCGAAGGATGCTCTTTGGACACTGCAACGCACCGACAACATTTCAAAGATGCATGATGGCAATATTTGCTGATATGAATGAAAAGATTCTTGAAATCTTTATGGACGATTTTACTTTATTTGGTGACTCATTTGACAATTGCCTTAAAAATTTAACCTCGATTTTACAGCGTTGTGAAAAAACAAATCTGGTACTAAACTGGGAAAAATGTCACTTCATGGTGAAGGAAGGCATTGTCTTGGGGCATAAGATTTCCGATAAAGGAATCGAAGTAGACAAGGCCAATGTGGATGTAATCGCAAATCTACCTCCGCCCACATCTGTAAAAGCTGTCCGGAGTTTTTTGGGTCATGCTGGATTTTATAGAAGATTTATCAAGGATTTTTCCAAGATAGTCAAACCACTCACCAATCTTCTCGTCAAAGACACTAAATTTTTTTCAATTCTGATTGCATATTTGCTTTTACTACATTAAAAGAGAAATTTACATCTGCTCCCATTGTTGTAGCCCCTGATTGGAGTCTTCCGTTCGAACTCATGTGCGACGCTAGTGATGGAACCATCGGTGTTGTATTAGGGCAAAGGCGGGACAAAATTTTTTGAGTCATCTACTATGCTAGCCGAACACTAACTCCAACTCAAATGAATTATTCCACAATGGAAAAAGAGTTTCTAGCTATCATTTTTGCCTTTGATAAATTCCGATCTTATTTAATCTGCTCACAAGTTGTTGTCTACACTGATCATGCAGCTATAAAACATCTCATGACAAAAAAAGAAGCCAAACCTCGACTACTCAGGTGGATTCTTCTTTTACAAGAATTTGACGTAGAGGTTAAAGATAAGAAGGGGACCGAGAACGTCGTAGCTGGTCATTTATCTCGTTTGAAAGTTTCTCCAATTGGGGAAACCAAAATACTTGAAGAATTTCCGGATGAGAAAAATCTTTTATATCAATTCTTGTGATAAAGTAAAAATAATTGATAAGTCACCTTGGTTTGCTGATTTTGCAAATTTTCTTGCAGAAAATTGGCTCTCTACAGGATGGACATCACAACAAAAGAAAAAACTATTTTCAGATGTGAAACATTACTTGTGGGAAGATCCATATCTTTTTAAAGTTTGTGCATATCAAGTAATCAGACGTTGCGCCCCTGAATCTGAATTCAATAGCATTCTTACACATTGCCACACAAGGGAAGCTGGAGGCCACTTCGGTCCTAATCGGACAGCTGCAAAAATTTTGAAAAGTGGATTTTATTGGTCCACTATTTTTAAAGATGCTCAAATTTTCTGTAAGTATTGTGATCAATGTCAAAAGACGAGTAACACCTCGAAACTTCATGAAATGCCCCAAAATAGTATGCTATATTGTGATATTTTTTATGTTTGGGGAATTAACTTTATGGGACTCTTCCCTAAGTCATTTAATAACGAGTACATTTTGATTGCCGTAGATTATGTATCTAAGTGGGTAGAGGCGATTGCCTCTCCTACTAATAATGCAAATGTGGTGGTCAAGTTTTTTAAAAAGAATATTTTTACTAGATTTGGCACACCTAGAACTATAATAAGTGATAATGGCACCCATTTTTGTAATAAATTATTTGCAGGACTTTTGACGAAATTTGGAGTTACACATAAACTCAGCACTCCATATCACACACAAACATGCGGTCAAGTTGAGATATCTAATAGGGAAATAAAACGTATTTTGGAAAAAACTATGAATTTCTCTAGAAAGGATTGGTCTGTTAAATTAGATAATGCTTTATGGGCCTATCGTACTGCTTTTAAACTCCTATTGGAATGTCACCATATAGACTTGTGTTTGGTAAGGTGTGTCATTTACCTGTTGAATTAGAGCATAAAGTTTATTGGGCTACTAAATTTCTTAATTTTGAGCCTATAGAAACAAGAAAGGAAATATTACTCAAGCTGAATGACTGGAAGAACTCCGAAGTAATGCTTATGAAAATACCAAAATATATAAGGAGTGCACAAAAAATTGGCATGAACAACGCATACTAACTAGGAATTTTCAACCTGGTCAACAAGTTCTCTTATATGACAATAGACTTAGACTTTTTCCAAGTAAACTTAAGTCCAGATGGACGGGCCCCTTTCTTATAGTCTCCTTATCACCTTTTGGAGTTATTGAAATTTGCACAATGGACAAAAAGCATCAATTCAAAGTCAATGGACAACGTCTCAAGAACTATATAGGTGGTGTTCATCATGAGGAAGTTGATTTTATTATTCTTATTGATCCATGATTATGACTAAGTCAAGTTAAAGACTATAAATCAGAACTATTCTGTCTAAACTTACTCTTTCTAAAAAAAACACGGCCCGCGAGTCGTGTCCTCCATTACTGACACATTTGCTCATTGTGCAGAATTTTTAAATAACACGGACCGTATTTTCACAAAACGGGCTGTGTAATGCAAACGCAGAAATGTGGACCAGCTGTCAAGCATTCAGTAACACGGCCCGCGTTGGCACAACACGAGCCATGTTACTCCTCGGAATCGTAAACGCCAAAGTCAAACACGGACCGTTTGATAGCAACACGGTCCGTGTTGCACTGGGATACGCAAACCGCCACCTACCTGCATTTACAACATGGCCCGAGTCGCTATAAGACGCCCCGCGTCGGATCGTCCCCACACCCATCTCCGATCATCTTCTCCGCTGCCGTCAACGTCCGCGCTCGCCGCCGTCATCGTCCGCCACCAGCCGCGCTCGCCGCCGAACCGCACCACCACCAGCGTCGCCACCAGCCGCGCTCGTCGCCGAACTGCACCACCATCGGCGTCGCCACCAGCCGCACCGCCGAACCATCTTCGTTCTCTTCTCCGCCGCTGTCGGAAAGCCCACCGCCGTCTGCACCGAGTCACCTCACCGCTGGCTTCTTGTGCGTCGCATCTTCGTCGGCTTCTTCGACCACGCTCGCCGCCGTCACAGTCCGCCGCCGAGAACGACATCGACTTATCTCAGAAACTTCGGCGGCGAACTTGCAGAAAAACGGACCATGTTTTTGCAACACCGACCGTGTTCTTCAAATAACACGGCCCGTTTCTCCGCAACACGGTATGTGTTTCTTACTATCACAAATAGACCGTTTTACCTTGAAACGGTCCTTTTTTTTCCTCATGGCAGCGCCTCGCACAGTTTCTATGGATTTTGAGGAAGTCGGTTTGGATGCCCCCGAGCCAACTATGGTACCGAGGCCCCCATACGTTGATTACAGAGATGGGGATCATGCCCGCGCTTTGATGAGGCTTCGTCGAATGGAATCAGCGGCCACCAAATTTGCTTGCCCTTGTTTTATGCATGACACTAATATTACTGATGATATTTTGATTCTTTTTGGACGCATAGGAATGGCAGAGTTCATACTAAAAAATTGGCCAACATATGATCGAGTGGTTTTGGAATTTCTAAGTTCATTTCAGATGACGCACACAAGCTTTGCAGGAGAAGCGCCAGAGCAAATAATTTTTAGGATGTGCAATGATAACTACACCATTGGTATGTCCGAGTTCTGTGAATTTTACATTTTGCTAGGAATTGAGAACACCCCTGACACCTCAGCTTTTGATGCCATTCTGGTTTGCTATCACTGGTGAGACTACTATTAACTTAGCTCGTACTAAAGCCAGTCAGATTCAGAATCCAGTGTTTCGTTATGTGCATCGCATTTTATCTAACACTATTTGTGGACGAGGAGACAGTGAAGGATATGTTAATGAAACAGAACTTCTCTTTTTATGAGCTATGGTGAAAAATGTGCATATCAATGTTGGAGCATATTTGGCTCACAACTTTGAAAAACATTCCAGGAAGAAGAAAGGGCGCATTGTCATAGGAGGTTTGATCACACCCATTGCACTTCACTTTAATTTATACTTAGAATGCAATGCGATAAAAAATGCTTCATTTTTGGATCGAAGCAATGCAGTACATATGAGACTAATCACAGTGAGGAATAACAGAATCTTCTTTACTTTTAGAGGCAGAACTGATAAGATCCCATGTGCAAATCGGGCTAGAATTACACCTTTTGACAGGGCTAATTGGTTATACTTTCCACCTTTAGCCATTCTACTTGACGCTGGGGAACCACTTGAGGACGAGCCAGTACCCCAGTCATCACAGGACGGAGCAGGACCTTCACAATTTCCACAGACGACTGAGACAGTCTACCCACCGCCTCCTACATCAGCTCCTCCTTCTGCTACTTTTGACTTTTCTCCATGGCAGACACAGATAGATGCTATACGAACTGATCAGACACGGTATCATTTATTAGTCATTGATCAGTTGAATCATATGCAGGTTGCAGCCCAGGAGGATCGAGCATTACTTCATTGCCTTGTAGAGGATGTCGCTCGGATCGATCGAGATGTTCATCAGATAGTCCGACACCACTAGATTCCTCCAGATCCAATGGATAGCACCTTTCCACCTCCACCACCAGAGTTTGATTAGCAGGGTTGTGTCTTTCACTTCTGATCTTTGGTTATGTCCTTTTGCTATTTTGATGTACGCAAACTCGTCCGACTGGTTGAACACTGAGACAGTGTTTCTTTCAAGTTCGGGGGTTGCGCATGCATTTTATGTTTTTTGCATCAAGATAATTATCTAATATGTCGCGCATCACTTTTCACAAAGCTTTCCATATTTTCTTGTTCTTAATCGATGATTTCAAGAACATCTCTTTGCTTATGAAATTCTTTATCAAAAGTTTTCTTTTTTTCCAAATATCGCCTTAGTATTGGGTTTTTTGGATAAGAAGTTAGAGTTGAGTCGAATTATTTTGCTTTGACGATCTTTATCTGTTAGTCTCTTCTAAAGCAATCTTTTTATTGAATAAATATATTGAGCAAAAAAAAAATAATATAACTTCTAAAAAGAAGTTGAATAAAATGTTTATCTCTGGCACCTTAGTGTGTTCGGGCCATTAGATCCGTTGGGGATTCTTGCCTGACGACCTAAGACCAACTGGTCTGGGATTCGTCGATCGAAAACCTGTTACATGAACCACTTTGAGCAAGATAGAGGAAACGAAAAGAAAAAAAAATGGAGAAAACAAAAAGCTCATTTAATATTTATTCTTTAGACTTCTTGGTTTTAGTTGAGACTAATTGTTCATTGATTTAAAAAGGTCTTAGCATCATATATTCTTTGAAACAGGAATTATTTGGAAAGAGAAGAGGTACTCTGGCAATGAATGAAAAAAAATTAAACAATGAGAAGAGAAAAGTATTAGTAATTTGATGAAGATCATATTTTATCTTGAATCTTACTTGAGGACAAGTAAATATTCAAACTTGGGGATTGTAATGCATGCTCAATTTTGTATATTTTAACACATTAAGAAATTGAAAATTGAATGATCATCCATCAATTATCTTATTTTTCTTATAGAATATTATTCTTCTGATTTGTTGTGTGACTTTCTGTGCAGGAGAAGAAAAATGGACCGTGTTACTTTGACACGGGCCGTTTTTTCAGTATGTAGCATCACCACCAACACGTCCGGGAAATTTATGTCATGTGCTGATTGAAACGGTCCGTTTCGAGTCGACACAGACTGCGTTGTAACAAAGAGAACACGACCCGTGTCATGAGTGACACGGTCCGTTTTGACACCGATCGACGATTATAAAAGGACATCCACTTCCACACAAAGGGGGGCAGCAGAGAAGGAAATCATTCATTCAGAGTCTTGTGGCTACTTTGTCTAGAGTCACATTTTAGAGTTTTATTTTCTTGCTCCTCTTTTGTACTCTGAATTTCGGCTTTATAATGTTTTATTCTTCAGCAATGGAATAATCTTCCTTTGTTGGTTTTACATTGTTGAACTTCACTGTTATTCTGATGAAGATTATTTTCTGAATATGAATGTTCTGTTTGAATTAAATTTATTCTTAAACATCTCGTATCTCTCCCCTATCTACTCTGTGAGATTTAGTGGGGTGTGGACTTAGACTTACTCGGTTGAGGAGTCTTTGAGATGAATCAATCATTTATATTTTAAACCTTAAATATTTGGAGAACGATTTGATTAAACTTTCTTCAAATATTTAACTGATACAATAGATATGACATCTAGTTAGAGTCCTAATTTATTTTATTACCATCAGATGTAATTTTCGTACGCGATTAATAGTGGAGGAATGCTTAGTAAAACCAATATTTCTTCTAATTGGTATTTCTTTTTCTTGGATCTGCTCCTTGTTTCCTTTCTGATTATATTCTTAATTCATTTCTCTACAAGAATTGTCATCTAATAAGAGTGAGAGATAAAAGTCATCGTTGGATCGATATCTTTTTACTACTTGTGCGATCGGTATACTTGTCGAACTTTTCTACTCTATAGAAAAGTAGCCATCAGACAAGTTTTGGACGGTAGCTAAATACAGTCTAAATGTTGATTTTTTTATAATTTATTTTTTCAAATTGGATAAATATTTTGGATTTATCAATTTTTTTTTCTTTCACCCCCAATACAAAGGTTTGTGTTTTGAGCTGGGTAACTTTGCTCATATAATTATAAATGCTACTTTATTTAGAGTGGAAAGAAATATGTAGTCATTAGCACAAACGTGTATAAATATATATATATATATATATATATATACTAGAAAACAATGATCATTCTTAAATATATATCATTAGTAATATATATGTATTTATATTATTCTAATGTAGTAATTAGGTTGTTGTCATTTATATTATATACGTTCTTATGGATTCAAGCAGTTTTATTTTAAAATTGATTCATGTATCACGGAAATAATTTATTTTTCAACATAAAACATATTCTTCTTTACCACCTAGTTTCCATTGTGTACAAAGAAATTGGAAGAAGCCAAATGAATTCAAAATGCACAAAAACCAGAAAACTAACCACTTTTCGAGCTTTTAATTTTATCACAACTTATGATCTGGTTGGAAAGGGAAGAAAATGGGGGAAGAAAAAGAGATAAAAGGGAAGAAATTTTTTATGCCTCATTTTGGGATTGAAACAAAATAACATAAATAGAGGAGAATGAAGAAACAAATGGAAACTTTCCTTCATTTTTCATTTTTTAAAATTTTATTTAAATAAGAGGAATTTTTTTTATTTGCTTTCCCCTCTTTATCTTCCTTTTTTAGTCTACTTGGTTTAACTTTCTCTACCGAAAATGCAATTACCTTAATTAAACTTAAAACTATTTTACTGTAGTTTTCTGTAAATGATGAATATAAACATATATATATGAGGAATTAGAAATTTAAACTTTGAGGAAATTTAAACAACAATACATGAATAGTACATTCCAGAAGGTCAAGGCTGTCATATTTGACAAGGACTCATACAAAGGGGACGTTCAACTGTGATGATGATTGATGTGTGTCTGGTAAGAAAATATGTGCAAAACACTTTAATTGTCATGTTGACTACGCGGGCGGAGTATTGGAATATTGCTCCTCTAATTCGGCACCCTCTAATAATAAATTAGTTATGTTTCGACGCATTGGCCATGTCAACAAAATCACGACCGCAGAAGTTTACATTACACGAAAGCGACTACGTTCTAATTGAGGTGACTGATGATGGTCTCCATTGTGAGGCAAAGCGTATCGGCCTCAGCAACGCCTTATTGATTAGGGTTGGATTAAGTCGTGCAATTGACTTGGAAGTATGAGCCTTGTGAAGCATGCAATTTCTTTGGAAAGTGGTCTTAACTAAGGCGTATACTTCACAACTAAAAGTCTTCACAACAAAAGATTCACCATATATACCCCCACAATTCAATTCCAATGAGTTATTTTCATCTAGACGAACGGCAAGTTTTCAAAACGAACAGTCAATATTGTGCTTCATTCTTCACAACGACGCTTTCCAATGTTTTCTTTTTCTCTTTACACAATAACGTTTTCCATATGTTCACTTTACGGTCAATTTGCCAACTGATGATATGAATTGGCATCCGACTTCTACTATTTGTCATGTGACTACTATTTTTTGACAATATTAATGGGCTTCATTTTTCATGCTGTTATTTATATGTATCCTGATTAATTCAGCTTCATATTAACATTTTCCATGTCGGGTATGAGATTACTAATGTATCACGTCAATTTTGGAACATCAATGTATGGTTCTAATTTTGATAATTGGGGTTTGAAAGTTTCTTAAGAACTTCCTTGTAGCGCTGAAAAAAAAGGAGGGAGAGGAAAAGTCAAATTTTGATTTTCCTCTCTCCAAAAAAAGGAAAAACGGATGTCCGCCACTCGTCTTACTCATATTTTTTCTATCATTGAAAAATGTTGACTTCTCTTTAATATATCACTTTCCAAGAAAATATAACAAATAAATATAATATTCCAAACCAACCCGTGGACAAATTCGATCCGATCCGACTAATGGTTGGGCAGAAAATTCGACCCAACCCGATCCGGTTTGGGTCACCCGACCACCTTTTTGCCTTTTTTTTAATTTTTTGTCTTACTTTTTTTATTTATTTTAATATTAAAAATTAGTTAATAACTATTATAAAATATAAAGTATGTTTTTTGAACATTATTTCCATAATTAAAATGTTTTACTTTATTTTTTTCATTTTAAATCAAGTATAGGATTAAAATTAAGTAAAAAAGTAAAAAAAATTAAAAAATAATAAAAAGGTCGGGTCATCGATCAAATCGAGTCAACTCGGGTTGAAAAATTCCAACTCATATCCGACCCGAACTATCATCGGGTCGGGTCTGACCCGACCACCACCCGACCCGACCCAAACTAGGTTGGGTCGGGTCAGGTCATCGGGTTCACCGGGTCGACTCGACCCGGTGAACACCCCTACTATGTCAATATTTTTAGTTGTTTATTTTTAATTCATAATTTAATAGTTAAATTATTATTTGATGACTTTGTGATGGACATTGAATCTAAGATGTTTTAAATATTTTCTCAAATTAAACAAGCAAATGATATTAAATATTTTTAACACTTGAAGGATATAGCAATAATTAAAATCTAAAAATGACTTAGGATTATATTTTTATTAACATAACTAGAAAAGTTAACTAATATTAGTACAATTAAAAGCTTAAAATAAACATTAAATATGGACTAGACTTGAAACGTTTAAATAATTTAACTATTACGGACTAAACTTGAAAAGTTTAAGTAGTTGAGAAATCAAATTGTTACTTTACAAAGTTAGGGTACTAAATTGGAATCAGCATTATAATTGGGGCACTAATCTTGAAAACAATGTTTGCAAAAAAAAATGAGATGGAGACTAGGTTTCAGCATATTTAAGACACTTACATCATATCTTGAAGTCCCGTGAAATTAACTACTCGATGAAACCTGTATTTATCAACATCTTCAACAATTAAATATCTTATATAAATTCTTTGTTCTCACTTTGGCAATTCTTCAAAGTTTAAAGGTTTTTACAATATTGTGATTTGTTCAGGCTTAGTTTCAAAAGTTAACGATATCTACCGTGACAATTTTTATTTGGCAACTATAGAAACCTAGGCTTCTTTCGAGTTCTACTTTCTCGGCATCGTATTTGGGTTCAAATCTTATGTTGTGTAATAATTCACCTTCTACTTATCAAACTTTTCCCTCGAGCATAGCATGTTCCATGATGTATATTTCATTGCTACTTAGTGATACCAAGATGTGATCAACAGTATATTTCATGGCCTCCTTCTTTAATTAGCCCATTTGGCTTTAAAAACCTCAATCCAACTATTACCTAAGTTTGACTACCACTCAAGCAACTTACTTATTTTTTTATTAAGACACGAGATAATGGCATTCTAGTAGTAGTAGTATTCTTTTTATTAGCTAATTTTTTTTAGTCATAACAATAATGTTATTGACATGATCAACTATACTCCACTATTATGCGAACAAGAGTAGTTGTACGTAATTTCAATCCTACTTTTCCTTCATGACATTTTGCATATCACATGACATCTCATTAGGCTTCAAGAACTTTGATGTCATTATCTTTCATACGTTACCAATGAAAGGCCTTGTTCGAATGCCTTGACGCATGCCTTCCAAGTTATTGCTTTCTCCTAGTGCATTTCGAAGCATGAGAATGAAGACACGTCTAGATTGTCATTTTCACATTTCTTCACATACATCGAAAACTAATTCAAATTTTATTTTGTCTAGATTTCAAGTGTATAAAATAAGAGTGATAAATTTTAATCTACCAGGAATAAATATTTAGACTTACTCTTAGTAGATCAAGGTCTTATATGAAATGAATTAGCAAATTGCCAAAAATATGTATTTTGAATAGACCGATTTGTCTAAAATCATATATTTTGAATTGAAAGAAGTAATATTATACAAAACAATAAACAATCGCTCATATAGTTTTAATTTTTTAAATAATAATCCATACAAGTAATTGAATTCAATATTTTTTAAAAAATAAATTCACCATTTATAAATTTGAATGTATAATTATACATATAATTCAATCAACTTTCCATAGATAACAGTTTTTAAATTTGTATTTTTCAGAGACAATAAATTATTTAAAAATAATTAGTAATATATTATCACTAAGATTTCAGAAATTATTATTATGGTATGATATTATTTGCAGAAAGTCATTAGAAATAACATTTCGAATTGAAGACGATAAATTGTAAAAAATATTATAATAATAATGATTCCAAAATTACTAATATTAAAATATTTGAGACATACAAATTAATTTTAATTGTAACACAAATAAAAATATTAATCCACAGAAAATAATACCTTAAGAATTTACCGGAAACTATTACTTAGAAAATACTATGTGCCATACATTATTGTGTAAAGTTATTCAGACAATAATGATAATAAAAATTTTCGAGGCACACGAATTGTTTTATTTCCTGTTTTAGTTGTAACAAATTAATCCAAGAAGAATAGTTTTATCATAAAGGAAGTTGGGCCGGAAAAAAAGCCCAAAATATAATTAAAGTTTGTTATCGGCTTTTCTAAATAAGCCCAGAAAACAAATTAAACTTAAATTTTATTGTGCAGAATGGATAAAGTGTTTGACAACACCAAAATTAATATTTCAAATAATATTTAACGGTTCAAATATTAATTATTTTATTTTATAAATAATAAAAATAAGTAGTATTTAATATTTCGTTTGAAAATATTGAAAAATTACTTCTACTAAAATTCAGCGATTAGAGGTTAGCATTTTTTTCAATTTTACCCTTATTAAATTATATTATTTGTTTCTAACTTATTTTTTATTTTTCTTATTTTCATTTTATAATCATTTGGCTATATTTCTTTATATATTCATGCTCAATTAATTACAAATTATTTATATGTTAACAATGAATAAAATTAATTTCAATTAATATTTTTATATCATGGGTGTACTATATAAAATTTATTGTCAATATAAATTTTTATATATTTTAATAAAAATAGTTGTGAAATTTTATTTTATTTAATTCAGATATAAATAATTGATTTATTGTATTATAATAGAATTTGTATAATGCTTGAATTGAATATTTGAATAATTTGTCATATATCTAATTATATTATTTTATATTCACCAGATAATTTTACCGTTAAATTTATCAAACACTTATTTCTTACAACCTCTAAGTCCCTAATCATCATTTACTACCCACTATCCGTTATTAAACTGCTATCCGCTTATCAAACTGCTAATAATGTCAAATAGAACCATAGACGTACACAGTGTTTTTAACAATATTTTCAGAACCAGACCGGTGACTGGACCGGACTCATTACTGGGTCGCGGTTGGATCGGTTGGACCGGACTGAATCGGATTTTATTAAAATAATATTATTTATAATAATTATAAAAATATAGTATAAGTTATATGATATAGTATATGAATATTATACTAATGACTTACTAAAAAATAATATAACATAATTTTTATTAATTAAAAGTTTTATAATAATAATATAAGTAGATTATTAATAATTTAATATATATTATTTAATGATGATAGATGTTATATTAATAATTTTTATCTTAAATTATTCTTATTTCTTTTTTTTTTGTTTAACACTTTCCTTTTTATTTCCTTTATTTTATGCCCTTTAATAAGTTTCTATTCTAATATTATTTAATTTCAAATACTTACCTTTTTTATTTTAATTTATATTTAATTATATACATATGATATTCCCTCCTCTTTAAATTTTCTTATATTTCTTTCCTTTTTTCTCATTTAACTTTCCTATTTTTATTATTTTTCTAATTTTTTTTCAAAATCTGCATTGAACCGGGTTGAACCGATTCAACCGATTTTGCCCAGTTCAATGCCAAAACAGTTTTAGAGGCCTAACCGGACCGGATCACCGGCTGGTTCGTGGTTGAACCGGCCGGTCCGGTCTGGTTTTAATAACATTAGTTTTAAAACCGGACCGGACCAGTCAGTTTGACCGGTTCAATCGTGAACCGGCCACCAGTCCAATTCGGTTTTCCTTCAAAACCAAATATGATAAAAAAACCAGATAGAACCGCGTTGAATCGGACCAATTGAACCAGTTCATTCCGGTGTTTAAATTATTGTATTAAAAAAATGCAAATTTGGAAATTTTTAATGATAGAATGAATGAAAAAGGAAAGCTATGAGAGGTAAAATTCGGTTTGTTTTAATCTTGTATTCAAACATGTAAAATTTGAATTTTGAATGATAGAATCAAATACAAAAGGAAAGAAAATAAATAATTTTGAAAGGAGTAAAATGTAGGTGATGGTGTATAAATAAAGTGAGAAAATTAAGGAGAAGAATAAAAGGAGAAATTTAAGGAGGAAAAAAAAGGAAGTGAGAAAAAAAATAAAATGGAAATAATTGAATGAAAAAGGAGAAATAATTTAATAAAAAGATATACAAAAGGAAAGTTATTTACATAAGTAATAATTAAATTAAAATATATATTAACAACAGCAATAAAAGAATAAAAATATTTACTAATTTAAAGAATATTGATCAATTTCATTTTCTTGATGTCAACTAATTTATTCAATTTTTTATAACATATACATTAGAATAATAAATCTAAATAAAATTAAATCATTCAACTTACTACCCTTTAATTATAATATATATAAATCAAGAATTGACATATTTCTAAATTAAATATTCATATTATTTTAATATAATGAGTCTATTTTTTTTTTGTTTCTATTTGCATTCAAGTATACTAACCATATAAAATTACAATACATTTTGAATGAGTTTATTAATTAAATCATTTAGAAAATATTTAAATTAATGTTCAATATTAAAAAAATATTTTGTGAGTATTTGTTATATTCTTTTCAAAGTTGTATTCATAATATATCTTTGAAATAATTGATAAATAATATTTTAATAAAAATATGATTCAGTCCGATTGAATCCGATTAAACCGGTCAACCATGACCCAATTGACACGCTAGTTCGATGTCCGGTCCAATTTTAAAAACATAACTTACAACCTAGATGTGAGATTCAGATCATTTAATCACTAGGGAATATACTGGCCCTTTAAGCTATACAATATATCCTTTGAAATTTATTTTCAAATTTTGAGAAATTTATAAAAAAATTATTTTAAATTATATTTGCTGGTAATGGAAAATATGTTCTTTTCATTCTAATATATGCCACCTTGTATAGTTTTTTTTCATGTAATAGTTTGTTCTAATCTCCGTCTCAATTTGACTAAGTTTATCCTAATCTTTGTCTCAGTTTGTCTCGGACCAGGATGTCGCAATTTAAATATTATATCAACTTCTAGTATTTTGGTTTATTTTATTATTTTAAGAAATTATATATAACTAAAAGGAAATATTAACAATTACATGAATTAACTATAAATAATAAATTATATCAATATATAAGATTAACAATATAATTTAGAATAATTTAATATATTTTATATTATATTATACTATATTATATTATACTGAGTTATACATAAAAATAATGGTGATAATTTGATTAATAATAGTGATATTGGATCGAAATTAGGTCATTAATTAGAAGAGACTATTAGTAATTAGGATATGTAAACAAAAAGTTGAAAAAATTACAAAAATATAAATTGGGATGATAGCAGCTATATATATATATATATATATATATTAAGGTGCATTCACATATGGGTGTATACAACTCCGATCACAGCTTCCTGGCCATCGGATCCACATGCAAAAGTATGGAGGGCTGAGATCACATGTCCACAAGGTGCGTCCGGTTCATAAAAAAGCCGTCGGTTCATCTGGTTCATCCTTCTGCCTGTGTGGATCGAGGGAGTGGACGTGCACGCTCAAAAAACATTGCGAGCCTCACTAGCTGCCGCTGCCTCCTCGCTTGTTGACCTCTCTCCATAGTTGCTGGACTCTCATTTCTTCTTCGTCGCCGACCTCTCTTCGTCGTTGTCGATCTCTCCTCTCTTTCCCCTTGTCACAAACATCCTTCTTCCTCCTCTCATTCTTCACTATGGGATATCGTCGTCGTGGAACATCGTCGCCGCTAGCCCCCTTGCATAGGACGCCATCGGCATTCAAGACGGCGAGCAACATAACAAGGACCGTTGATTGAAGGCGGCAAGCGGATCCTTTTCGCTTGTTGAAGCAGCGAGCGATCGAAGGCGACGAACGGATCGTCTTCTCTTGCCATCACTCAATCGAAGGAGGCGAACGGATCCTCTTCTCTAGGCATTGTCCTCACAATCACAGGAAAGATTGAAGGCACATTCTAGGCTCCTCTGCGTAGAGCCAACCTCGTCGTCGAGGTGCATCGCGTGGGAAGGTACATTGACGTCGGAGTGGAACAAGGATCGACAGCGGCTGTGTGTTGGCAACAATGGAGGAGAAAGGTAGCGGACGTCTTTGTTTATGAACCGGACGCTTTGTGTGTGAACTGATGATGATCAGGATAGCGCATGGGGAGACCCAATCACAGCCCTTGCGTGCGGATCTGAGGGCTTGAAAGTTGTGATCGCAGGGTGCATACACTCTAATATTTCTTGTATATATATGTGTAGAGAGAGAGGAAAATTATGGTGAAATGAAAGACTGAACCATTATAATCCCCAAATGTGCAGTTCAAAACTCCTGATCGTGAATCAGCCATCTCAGAAAAACAGTTGAACCGGCCAGCAAAGAGATCCATTTCCAGCGGCCATCACCCACGTCGCCGGTTCCCTTCTCATCTCCGCCTTCGTCCGCTCCAGCGACCGCGTCTTCTTTGTAATGTCTACACCTCCTCCTTCGATGGCTCCATTGATGCCACCTCCCCCCTCATCCTCTCCTCGGCTCTCCTCCACTACGCTACCACCACTGTTGTCCCGCAATAGTCGTGCGCCAAGATATCCATCTCTTTTGAGGTCCTCCGCCGTCTCGACTTCCTCGTCTTGCCTCCGACGCAACTCCTCGGTGGGCCGCCCTCAATGCGGGCGGCACCATCATCTTCCTCGAGGAGGTCCCTGAGTGTACCAGTCCATGACGAAAGCCTCCCCAGCCCTCCCAGCACACCACATCAAGTACCGGACGAGGCTCGACGAGGCGGATGAGTTCCTTTGGGCATGGTGCTCCATGCCGAAGTGGGCACCTAGGACGGTGGACTTGAAGGGGAATCAACAGTGCCGGTTGGCATTGGACGAGCTACCGGCAGAGATCTACGAGCGGGAGTGGGATCTAATCATGATCGACGCTCCGTAGGGGTATTACGCGATGTCGACCAGGAGGATTGCAGTGATCTTCTCGGCGGCGACGATGGGAAGGCAGCGGAAGGCAGAGGGGAGGACGGACATCGACCGCAAAGTGGAGAAGACCTTTGCAATGGAATTCTTGTACAAGAAGTACATGGCCGGCGGCACTAGTAAGCTCTGCCACTTTGAGCTCCTAGTGGGCAGCAACTGCTAACCGACTCTCTTTTCCATTGAATTGGCCGGTTCAAATTTTTTTTAAGAGATTCTTTGATTTAAATGAGATCCATTTCTTTAATTTCTCTCTCACATGGGCACGCACGCGCACAACCATACATATTTATTTATTGGGGTGCGATCACTCCACGAGAACGTTGAATTCCCTAAAAAAAAGGATGTATGAGGCATGTCTTCGATTAGTCTCACATGCATAAGTCACGGGAGAGATATTGAGCATATATGAGAATATGCCCTTCATTTGGTGTGATACGTTTTGATAAAATCGTGCGGGCTGAGGCCTAAAGCGAACAATATCCTACGCAAGTGCAAGGATGTTACATCCCCCAACCCCCCCTCCCCCCCCCCCCCCCTCCTCGGCGAGGGGCTCCGATGAGGAGGGTCGGAGAAGGAGGGTCGCCCATGGCATTTTTTATTTTTTTAATATTGTCATGTCATTGAAATATTTATGTAGAGAGGAAAAAAACGAGTTAAAAAATGGAGGGCATTCGTGTTATAAAGTGAAGTTGGAGGGTATCGCTGAGTAAACGTTAAAGTTGGAGGGCATCTGGTGTAATTTTTCCCCCAAACTCCTTATTGCTTCAGAAGCGTCCGTATCTTGATCTGCCACAATCCAAAACTAATTTCCTGCCAATGAACTTCTCCACCTTCACGTTGTGTGGAATTATTTCTCTACCTGATCAAGAATCACTAAAAAAACCCTAAAGCTCTGATTAAGAGGGAGAGAAATCACACAAGAGCAAAATAACATATGAGATTTACGAAATTCACCCTAAAACTAGGCTACATCGTTGAACAACAACTCTCTCTTTGTTATGGAAAATTGATGCTTACAAAGATACGAAATAACTCAGTTGTCATGGAGTTTATATAGGAACTCCAATAAAAAATAAAAAATAAAAATTCTAAAATCGTTTAGGTTTCGGGGCTCCACCCTCGAGCCCCCACAAGGGGATCCCCCTAGACCACCATAAAGGGTTGGGCGAAACATCACGCCAACTATCGTAGCACCTGACTAACATAGGAATTCAATAGAGTTACAATTTGGTTCATATTCAAGGCATTATCAATAGGATATTATTTGTACATGTATAATTATTGAGAAAAATTGAGATGTGAAATTGAAACTATAACGTCTCAAAATTGGGTTCGATTTTTCAAGGTGAACATCGAGGTCTTCTGGGAGACAAGAAGATATCTGAAATCAATTTCTGCGAGCACTGTGTGTTTGGCAAACAACGAAGGTCTCAGTTTGACAAACCAATGCACAGGACGAAGGTGAAACTTGATTACATCCACGCCGATTGTTGGAGTCCCTTTTGTGCTCCATCATTAGGAGGTGCTAGGTACTTTCTGTCCGTAATCGATGACTACTCGAGGGCGACTTGGGTATTCATGATGAAACACAAGAGTGAGTCCTTCAAGGCCTTCAAGTAGCGGTAGGTTTTGGTGGAAAATCAGACGTCGAAGAAAGTGAAGCGCCTTCGCACTAATAATGATTTGGAGTTCTGTTCTGCTGAATTTGACCAGTTCTGCAAACATGAAGGCATTGTCAAGCATCGCACAGTCAGAGATACTCCACAACAGAATGGAGTTGCAGAACCAATGAACATGATACTTCTGGAGAGGGCAAGGTGCATGCTCTCTAACGCTGGCCTGAATAAGACGTTTTGTACTAAAGCGGTTAACACAGCTTGCTACTTAGTGAATCGAAGTTCGGCGACTGCGATTGATCTCAAGATTCTAACTGAGGTATGGTTAAGAAATTGTACTGATTATACTTGTCTGAAAGTCTTTGGTTGTCCAGCATACTATCACGTCAGTGAAGGAAAGTTAGAGTCAATGGCCAAAGAAGGGGTGTTCATGAGATATGGTGCAGGAGCGAAGAGCTATAGAATCTGGTCTCCTTCAGAATACAAAGTCATCCACAGAAGAAGCGTGACATTTGATGAAGCATCAATGCTTCAGTTGAAGGTGGAGGCTGAAGAGAGTGTTAGTAAATAAGTGGAGGTTGAAATCACTCCAACTGACGATGATGCTGAAGGATCACATCAAGAAGCAGAATCAGAACATGAAGAATCTGATGAGCAACTTGAAGAGGAGTCAATTATTGTCAGACGTCCTCGTAAAGAAGTGGATCCTCATAAGCGATATGGCTTCGAGGACATGGTTGCTTATGCACTGTAGGTAGCTGAAGATGTGGAGTCTCTGGAGCCATCCTCTTATAGAGATGTCATCACATGTGCCGAATCTGACTAGTGGATCGCGACTATGGGTGAAGAGATGTAATCTCTTCACAAAAATTAGATGTGAGAGCTGATCAAGTTGCCTAAAGACAGAAAGATCGTTGGCTGTAAATGGATCTTCAAAAAAAAACTAAAATTCCAAGAGTTGAAGGCACCAGATACAAAGCACGGCCGATTGCTAAAGGTTATAGTTAGAAAGAAGGTGTGGACTACAATGAGATATTCTCACATGTTGTCAGACATACTTCTATCAGGGTGCTACTTGCTTTTGTAGCACATTAGAATCTAGAGCTCGAGCAACTAGATGTGAAGACTGCTTTCCCCCATGGAGAACTTGAAGAGGACATTCTTATGAGCCAACCAAAGAGATTCTCCATTCTAGAAAAGGAGAATCAAGTTTGCAGACTAAAAAAATCTTTGTATGACCTGAAGGAGTCTCTCAAATAATGGTACAAAAGATTCGACAGCTTCATGATCTCTAAAGGATTCAACCGAAGTCTATATATCACAAGAAGGTGATGACGGTCCCACCATCTATATGCCCTTGTATGTTGATGATATGCTTATTGTTGCTAGAGACATGATAGACATTTAGAATATGAAGAAGCTCCTTAATGCAGAATTCGACATGAAAGATTTTGGTGCAGCATAAAAAATTTTAGGGATGAAAATTCTAAGAGATCGCGCATAAAATAAACTCTTCTTATGTCAGAAAAGTTATATTGAGAAAATTTTATCCAGGTTTGGAATGTCTGGAGCGAATCCTTTGAATACACCATCAGTTGCAAATGTTCATCTTTATGTTGCGTTCGTACCAAAATCAGAAGCAGATAATGAGTACATGTCTCGGGTTCCATATGCTAGTGCAGTTGGAAGTCTGATGTATGCCATGATTTGCATAAGATCAGACATTGCTCATTCAATCAGTATTGTTAGCAAGTTCATGAGCGATCCAAGAAAAAAAGCACTGGCAAACAGTGAAGTGAATCTTTCGGTATCTGAGATGAACATCTGATATTGGCATCATCTACAGAAGTAATAAAGAGTGTTTGGTTGCAAGAGTACTTAGATTCAGACTATGCTGGAGATGTTGATAGAAGACGATCTATGATAGGCTATGTTTTCACTTTGGATAGTTTGGTTATTAGTTTGAAGGCCACACTTCAGTCATCTATTACATTGTCTACCATAGAGGCTGAATACATGGCACTGACAGAAGCTGTCAAGAAAAACATCTGATTAAAAGGCCTAGTTGGAAATCTCGGATTACATCAAGAGTAGGCTATAGTGCAATGTGACAGTCTGAGTGCAATATGTTTATCCATGGATCAAGTGCATCATGAAAGAATCAAACACATCGATGTCATATATCACTTTCATCCGCACTGAGAAGAGGATCAAGGTGAAGAAGATTGGCACTGAAGACAATCCAGCTGATATGTTCACCAAATCTGTTCATCAAGGCAAGTTCCAGCATTGCTTAGACTTGCTTAACATTAATACTTGGTAATAGCTCTAAGGTGGGACTGGCGGCGGCGTGGTATTTTTGTGCTCTGAAGATGGTTCAAGTCAATGTGGAGATTTGTTGATAATACCTTGAACTTGAACCCAATTGTAACTCTTCTGTGGTCCCCTATGTAGTCAGACGCTTTAGCAGAATTCCCCTATAGAGATTTCGCTGCCCAATCAGGAGGGGATCCAGAAAGATAAGGGAGGTAAGGGGGGTAAGGGGGATCCCCTGTGGGGGTTGCAAGGGGGCGGAGCCTCCTGAACAAAAAATTTTAGGAGTATTCTATATGTAATTCGAAATTGATTTATTTTCTTATCACGAGATAGGTGTCCTATTTTTGGGGGATTAATTTAGAGTCATAGTCCGTATGTAATTCATATCATCTGTCACAGGGAGTACGTATATAAACTCCCTAAGGGGCCATTTGGTTCGGGGTTAAAAGTTAGAATATCTCAATAACTCCAAGAATATAACCAAACGCGAGCGGAATAGGGTTATTTTGGTCAAACTACGAAAATAGCGAAACCACCTCAAAAAGTGTGAAACCACCATTTTTAATCTCCTCAGCAGAATATATGTATTCCGCTAAAACAGCAGAATACATATTTTCTACTACTTTTCATTTTTTTCATTATCTTTTTATTTTTTATTATTTAACTATACATTATTATATTATAATTTTTTATAATAATAACAATAATACATGTAAAATATTTATAATAAAAAAATTTTATTATAAAATAAAATATTTATTCTTTTTCAACCAAATAAGAAATAGAATAAGAATATAGTTAGAATATTATATTCTCTAGAATAAAATTTATTATTCCTTAAAAGATATCCTCTAACCAAACGGCCCCTAGGGGTCCAGATAGAGACTCATCTTTGTAATCAACATTATTGCATAACAAAGAGAGCCGCCGCCGTTTATTTCTTCGCGTTCTTTTGTGTTCGTGCGATCTCTCTCCCTCTTTTCGTAACACTTATCTTTGGTCACAATATTATCACAAATTTATTTTTTCTTTAATCCAATAAATATTTTTATTGTTATAAAAAATAATAAATAACTCCACCTAATTCTTGCTAGGGCAAAGAATATCACTTTTTTTTCTTCCTCTCCTCTATCATCTCTATCTTACGGCCGGCGGCCGCTTGTTGCATGCCCTGATCAGGGTCCATACAAGGCTGCAACAGCCCTGCGCGCCTACTCCGTTTGCCCCTGGCGTGCAGGGCTGCAAGCGCAACAGCCTTGCGCTTGACGCTAGTGTCAAGGACGCAGGGCTGTGCGCCCTGACGTAGGGGCAAACGTGCACTGCCTTTGCCCCTGCGTCCCTAACGCAAGCTTGCGTCAAGGCACACAGCCTTGCATCAGGGATGCTGGCTGTGCTCCCTGATACAGGCTTGCATCAGGGATGCCGCCTGATGCAGGCGGCGTCTAGGGCGCAGGGCTGCGAAGCTCTATTCTTATTCTTTTATAATTTTAATAAAATAATTAATTTGAATGTATATTTTTTAGGGGAAGAAATCAAGCTTTCGAGTTATTCCGGCACAGGTTCATGTTGCTTCTTCTTTCTTACTTAATTATAGTAAATTTTTACTTGAATGATAAATCATTTGTTAATTATTATTTTTTAAATTTTATTTGAGAATTTTAAAATTTTGCTGAAATGTAAGACATTATATTATATTTATTTGGATTAATGATGGCTTGTTATGGAACATCAATATTTTTAATTTTACATGTGGATTAAGAATATTTGTGTAGTATGATTTAATGTTTGAGTTTTTATCACATATTATAAACTACAATATTATGTAAACTTATATCATGTTAATTCTATTTAATTTTTGTTTGATGTTATCTTTCACATTTTTTATTAGTAATTTTATCACTAATATTGAAATATATATCAATTATAACACTGAATTGTGACAGGTTAATTCTTAACTATTGCACTATTTATTAAAGTTTATATTTATATTTCACATTTGTACATCTAATGATTTATTTATTTATATTGTATCATGCAGTTTCTTTTCTAATTCGATTACTCATACTATTGATATGATTGTGAAGGAGGTTCAATAAGAAAGAGGATAGAATCACAAAGCATACCGCTGGTTCTATACCTATAACAGATAAGATAAGACTTGTATATTAATTACACTATTTGAATATTTAATTTTTTTCAAATTGTGCACTATTTTCTAGTCATGTATTTTATTTTCTTTTTGTAGGCACAAAAGTTAGGTAAACAACCAACCGACTATGAAGTTTTTGAGCATTGTCATAAGTGTCGAGGTAAAAAAAATTGGTGAATATGTTGATGAAAAATCACAAAAAAGTTTGTGTAATTTTTTATACAAAAATTATTTATTCATCCATCTTATATATTCTTTTACTTTTTTAACATATTATGTTTGTGTTGAATCCAGGAAGATTACAATGCATCTCTAAACACCAAATATGATTTAGATGTTAACTCTCAACTAGGATTTGACGTTGCGAGGTTGATTGATGCGGTAGGAGCTCCAATACAAGGAAGAGTATATAGATTTGGTGTTGAAAAATATGCTCAATCACTAGTAAATAATTTAAGTTGGGATATATTAAAGCACATAGGCGACTCTTCTTCAAATGTTGCTACCGAGGATGATTTCCAAAGCATAAGATAGAAGAAGTGCGACAAGTATTGCAACAAAAATTATATGATCACATTAAATAGTGAATGCTGAAATGGAAGAACGTGTTCGTGCACTTGTATTATAAATTACTCAACGAGAAAGTAGTCAATCATTTTCTGAAAATTTCTTTCCATGTTAGTAAGGTAATTTATCTTATTTAAATATTACTATCATATGATGCTTCATTATTTTAATATTTCTTTATTTAAATCACTGTATCTTAATATTTTATATATATGTTTGATTACAAGTTTCAATGTTTTATATGGAGAGTTGATCACAATTCATCAAGGAAAATAGTGGATATTTTGTGTGGCTGCAATTTGTTAAAGTTTCATTATTAAATTTGGATAATCAAAACTTATGTAGTGGATTTAATATTTTGAATATTTTAATTACAAATGTTTGAATTATATGATCTTTGGCATGTTTAGAAATGAATATCATGCATTGTATTATTTTTATTGTATAATTATTTGTGTAGTAGTATATTTAGCAAATAAATTGTCACACAATTGTCATAATGATTAATTAAAAATTTTATAAATTTATCATATTAATTAATTACATAAAATTCTGTCACAACTTCATCAAAATAATTAATAATGAATCATCACAATTTTGTCACAAAACGTCGACGTAAAATTTGCCACAAATCTATCACAATCATAATCATCACAAAATGGTCACAATTAATCATTACAAATCTGTCAAAAAAAAGCATCACAATATATATCTGTCACAAATTAATAGTCAGTAATCCATCAAAAAATCATCACATTTGTGATAGAATACTCATTTTATTAATTATTTTTATGAAACTTTTGTGACAAAATTTTTTTAATATTATGATGATCTTAGTCGTCACAATTATCTTTGTGACGAAAATAATCCGTCACAACAAAAGTTGTGGGCCAAAAATCAGTGACGGATGCATATTGTCACAAGTCCATCGCTGAAGAGCATCTGTGATGGAATATCGCTGAAGAGCATCTGTGACAGAATACGCATATGCCGTGACAAAATTATCCGTCACAGATACCTTATTTTCTTGTAGTGTAAACAATTATAATATAACATCTCGATGGAAGACTTAAATAAATACAAATCCCATAATAATATTATCTAGTCCATGGGTCGACATAAATTGTATTGTAACAAAAACACTCAATAGAGGATCCATCATAAAATAGCATAATTAAATTTTCATCATAAAGGCTTATATGATATACATGACTTAGACTCAACATGAGGGTTCAACAATATAGCATACAAAATAAGATAACTTGAGCTTAGCGGTCCGACCATGACACATAGAACCTTTGATTATTAGACACACAACACTTAATCCTAGGCCTCGTTACCTATGAATTCATAGGGTACAAGAAAAAATTTCCCATTACAATATATGGAGATCCATGAATACTACGATCTTAATCATGATTTCTACATGACATGACACATGCAAATATATCTTGTGCATATTGAACAATTATGCATGCAATGATCTATTATGAAATTTATGACAACATAAGACTTTTCATATGAAAACTTCAACATCAGGACAAATTATGAAATTATCTTACTTATCTTTAGCTTCTTGAGTATAAATATTTAATGTCAAGTGACATACATTCATTGTATGTAAATGATTTCTACAAATAATTCACATATTCATCTTTACGTTCGTGTCATTATATTGTTTTCATTGTATTCATCTTCCATCTCTATCATAAGATACATTGTTATCTTGTTTCGTTATCGAATTAGGTCACATTATCAAATGGCTGCTTATTCCATAGGGTCATCCTTTTATTCTTCTTCGAAAATTAATATTATAGATGAATGATTAATTTTCAAAAAACTCATCACCAAAGACTTAACCTTTGTGAGGACTTAGCATCATTGACACTTGAAACTAATAATGGTGAAGACTTTCCTTCAATGGCACACAAGATATATCACAAATAATCTGTGTTTTAATCATCAATCATCAATATATTCAAATAGTCAATACATGTGACACATTTTAATGTAAGTGATGTCTATTCATGCAATTCGAGCCTACATTAGACCAATATTTAAAAAGTAAACCTAAGCATTAGTATAGCTGAAAAATAATTAGCTAACTTAATAGGACTAAATTAATTCATAAAAACAATTAACAAATTCAAAATCAATATATATCATGCCCGCAACGGTTGACACCTAGCTTGCTATGGTCATGCCATGTGGATACGATCCAACTCTAGGTGGTCAACTCAAGAGCTCATTCTAAGCCTCTATTTCTACGGTCCTAATGGTGTATCCCAATATTAAACCACTACGTCCTGAGTTGTTCCACATTGTAGCACATATTACTACAACCATAGCACAATGCTACAAGCTATAATGATCCATGGTTGCGAAAAAATCCTATTATGAATGTTTAATCTATTGGTCATTCATCCACATTCTATTAAGGAATGCATCTAACGTAATTTCAACATTAATTTAATAATATAGGAGACAACATCTATTAACTTGATTTTCATAACACATTAATTAAGGATATAATCAAGCATCAATGAAATAAAATACTTAGGGAAAATTGCGTACAAATGAAAAGGAATACCTAATATTAGCTCATAAGAAATAAGTTATTTCTTTCTCCTCAATCCATTCAACATTCAAGCACAAAGTGAGATAATTGGGTTTGCTTCCCCTCCATCATACCTTCTAAGCTAAACCAACTTCCTTATGTTCTTCCTTCTATTACTTAGTTGTAGCTCATTCTTCTCTTACTTGCTCCTCTTCTCCTTATATATTACAACATTTTGATGGTTCAGGGAAAGGGTAAGTAAAAATCAACTTAGAGCAATTTTTGAGCTTTTATACTTTGGGTTAATTGAGGTTTTAGGGATAGTGGGCTTAAATGGGCCTTTTGTCAAGTGAGGTGATGACCATTGGGTTCTTCATTGTATAATATACCTCCAAGCGAGTACATACTAATAACCGGAGTTGGGGTGGGGATAGCAGTTCATCACCACTTACAAAAGTTTTAAATTCGAACCTTATGAAAATAAAAAATTCCCATTGGGAACCTCACATGCTTAGGGAGATCGTAGATTAGTCGGGTTTGATAGTGGGCCGAGACTTCAACTTGTGATCAATGCACATAACTCTTAACGATGCGTGAATTGGACAATCGACGTCATTTCTCAGATATTGGGGTGGCAAATGAAAAAAGAGTACATATTGTTGGCATACATGATTCTAGGACTTCAACTGTTGAAATGTGTTTTTCGTGTGAAACATGTGACAAGCGGCTTTAGACATATTTTTTATTTTTTTATATTTTTCTTCATTAATAGTTTAGAAGATCATTAGTGATAACAAAAATAGACTACAAATCATCAACAACTATATTATCATTTTCTAATTTTTACGAATTTTTGCACATTATTATTCTTCATAATAAATATAATAATTATATATATATTCTTATCTTATAAACCTAGTTCTTGTTATCATGAATGATTCTTTAAGCTATTAGTAAAAAAAGATATTTAAAAAATAAAGAAAAATATACGTAAAGCTGTGATGCGTGTAGAATTGATAGCAAACGTTAGCAAGTGCACTAGTCGCTCAAGTAATAAAGTGAATGAGTAGAGTTATCGTTCCCACGATGACGGTTAATAACTTAGATTTTATTTTAACCTTGTTAATTAAGAAATTAAGAAAATAGTTAATTTTAGATGTGAATAAAAAGAAAATAATAAAAATAAAGGAAATGATCACCTGGAGAAATAATGATTTGATGATTAAGGCACCTAATTATCACTACTATAATGTAATGAATTTTCTTAACTTAGAATTAGTTGAATCAATAATAAAGTGAATTCCCAAAATTAGTTAACCAATGTTTCATGATTTAACTACTATCTTATGAATAATTAAAATAAATCAATCCTTTTGGTTTTTAATTTACTTAATTAAATCATAAGATGCATTCAATCGGAATTAATATTAAGGGCTTTCTCAAGTCACCTTAATAACTACACGAATTAGGTCTCTTTCGATTTTCCTAATTGTGGCATGCAATAATTAAAATCAATCCCTAGAAACTATTATGAAAATAATCACTTCTTCTCATATAGCAATCAAATCATAAATCATGGAATCAAAGGAAAGCATTAAATATGAAATTGCAATGCTATTAAAAATTCAAACTAAATTAATATCAAGAAGAATCCAATACATAAATATGGTTCAACTAGGATGGTCCTAATGAAAGAATAAATCTGAGAATAATAATATCAAATCTAATGAAAAAAATTGGGAAAAGAAAATAAAAACTCTAGCATAGGCTAAGCGCGTCCTCTCTCGAGTTTTTAGTAGAGCTTCGCTATTGTCCTCGATCTTCTCCTCTTTGTAGGCTTTAAAACTATGCTCCATGGATGCTTTTTCAAGCCCTCTTCTGTCTCCTTTTATAGGTTTTCTTGTTCCCAAGAAAAGAAATCGAAAATATATCCAAAAAGTGGATAAAATGGCTTTAAAATGACCTAATAGACCGCCGTCACGGCCGTGAAAGGCTCTGGCACTTTTCAGGGCCGTGACAGAAGACTGAAAAGACTGAAAAATACTTAGCCATTTTTTCTACTGGAAATTGTCTGTCATGGCCGTGTCAGTAACTTAGATGTTTTAGGCTTTTTCTTGCCTTGATTTCGACGTTCTCTCATATTATGCCATGAATAATTTCCAGATTTAGGTAGAAATTAAATCTAAATAAAATTATACGAAAACAAATCAAAACTCCTATTTTCTAAACATAAAAATATTCTAAAGTGTTAATCAAATGACCTAAACTAATGCATGATTTTTCGTGCATCAAATACTCCCAAGCTTAACATTTCGCTTGTCCTCAAGCAAATTTCAGATAAGGCACAGTGCTCCATCACAAAACAAATACTTTTCTCACACTGTTCTTTTACACGACCATCACTAGAGTATCTTTTCTCAACTAATACCCAGTCTTGCAGAATTTTTAGCATTTAAACATGTCTTTACTGCATATCTACAAATAATATTAGTCAATCTCATAAGAGTATCAATATTGAACCACAAGTCTTTAAGGAGCTTATTTTCATACTATTATCATTTCATATTTCAGCATTAAGATTTTTTTTCACTTTAAGAATTTAATAATCCTCCATATTGCACAAAGTGATTCATATAACGGGCTTTCGACCGACGGATCCCGGAGCAAATGCCCTTAGGTCGCCAGGCAAGAATCTCCTACGGATCTAATTACTCGGACACACAAAGATTCCAAAGGATACTTTATACTTTTCACTTAACTATTGGAGCTCAACTAGCCATCTTTTCATTAACTTTAACATTAGAATTAATTAGCATAATTATAAGCACCACAAAAACTTAATGCTTTCAATAGAGATGCAATTATAATAAAGACTAACATCATAGTAAATAATAGAGAAATTCATCATTTAAAAGCTAGTCCTTCTACTTAGCAACAAGCTCAATCCAAATTCCAATACTCTGGTGATACCCGATAAAAAGAAATAGTGATTGAATTTCATAGATTAAGCGATATTATGAAAATAAACTTAAAGACAATAAAATAATAAACAAGGAGAAATGAGATGACACAAAATTTTTAAAATTTTCATAATTAGGTGCATGCCAAACAAAATAAGATTGATTCAAAATACTAAAATAAGATATGCCATGCAAATGCAAAATGGACTAAGTCCCTCCCCAAGCCTGAACTTGACAGTGCCCCAGTGTTAGGGCTGTGCACATGAAAATTATGAAATAATAATGAGGAATGTGGTAAAATATAAAAGAAGTAGAGAAAACCTGATGATTTCTAGGTCCTGCTGAGCAATTAAAAATATTTTGGTCACATTGCTTGGGCCGTTCATAGGCTTCTTCCAGCATGATTTGGACTTCTGCATTTTAGAACTGTCATGGCCTTGGCCTCCTGGAGCAAACTCTCAAAAACTAAAATTTTAATGTCAACTAATCTAAATTAAAGAATCCAATACTAATGCTAATAACTCAAAACTAAGGGGACAAAAGTTTAGGAGTGTAGTTCTAAGTTATAGTCGTTAGCTTGACTTTTACCCTTTTTTTACCTCAAGTATCTGGAAGGGATTCAAAGTGACCTTTTTTCATTTTACCTCTAATGTAATTCTCCAAGCATTGTCTCTCCACTTTGAAAGAAGTACCTGAATCGTTTTGTGGAGCTTGATCATTGGGCTTCCAATGCATCGAATTTTGTGGTGTATGAAATGATGACGGTGTCTTCCCTTCTACCAATGAATGATTTGGAAGTAATGGTAGGATGGTTGTTGGACTTTCCGGAGGCGGATTTCTTCTTCGCACTTGTCCATTTTCCATAATATATTCACTTGTCTCCTTGACCCTCCATTGAGTAGTTCATGTTTTCTGATAATAATTCTTCCTCGGTCGTCTTCTTCCTGGATTAAAATATTGCAAGTGACAGGGGCATATAATAGATATAGATTTATCCAAAATATTATCCCCCGAAGCATAAGCAATCTGAGAAGCCAACTCCACTTTCTTCTCTAATTCTTGAAATTTTGCCTGCATGATATCAAACTTAACATTAAAATTCGAGAACTGAGGAGGAGAAGGAGAATTAACTGGTTGTTGATCCTTTAACTGTGCCAATTGTGATTGTAGATTGCTAATGAGTTGATCTTATAGAATAAATTTTTTCTCTATAACTCCAATCAATTGGCATAGTTTTTCCTCGATATTGGAATTTGACTCTAATTGGATTGATGGAGGAGCATCATTTTTCATTTGGATCCTAGCCTCCAATTGCTCTACTTGTCCCAATAATTTCATAAAAACTCTTTCTTGAAGTTGAAATTTTTCTTCAACCATTGTGATGAACTTTAACATCTTGTCTTCAATTGAAGAATTTTCTTGTACCACGGGAATGAGTGAGATACTGTTATTTGCAATTTGTGATATTTGTGCTTCATGCTCCTCAAGCATCTTTCTTTGTTCTTCAAAATAGTAGTCTCCCATAGTCTTTGGCTTTGTTGTCATTTTAAATTGTCTCTTGAAGATATTTCTTGTTCACAAAAAATAAAGAATATATGAAAGTATGTGAACTAATAAAAATCTGCGTAGAATTTAACAGAAAAATAAAAGCTCTCAAATAACAAGTAAAATAAAAATAAGAGTTATTAAACATGTTCTCCGGCAACGGCGCCAAAAACTTGATGCGTGTAGAATTGATAGCAAACATTAGCAAGTGCACTAGTCGCTCAAGTAATAAAGTGAACGAGTAGAGTTATCATTTTCACGAGGACGGTTCATAACTTAGATTTTATTTTAACCTTGTTAATTGAGAAATTAAGAAAATAGTTGATTTTAGATGTGAATAAAAAGAAAATAATAAAAATAAAAGAAATGATCACCTGGAGAAATAATGATTTGATGATTAAGGCACCTAATTATCACCACTATAATGTAATGAATTTTTTTAACTTAGAATTAGTTGAATCAATAATAAAGTGAATTCCCAAAATTAGTTAACCAATGTTTCAGGATTTAACTACTATCTTATGAATAATTAAAATAAATCAATCCTTTCAGTTTTTAATTTACTTAATTAAATCATAAGATGCATTCAATCGGAATTAATATTAAGGGCTTTCTCAAGTTACCTTAATAACTACACAAATTAGGTCTCTTTCGATTTTCCTAATTGTGGCATGCAATAATTAAAATCAATCCCTAAAAACTATTATGAAAATAATCACTTCTTCTCAGATAGCAATCAAATCATAAATCATTGAATCAAAGGAAAGCATTAAACATGAAATTGCAATGCTATTAAAGATTCAAACTAAATTAATATCAAGAAGAATCCAATACATAAATATGGTTCAATTAGGATGGCCCTAATGAAAGAATAAATCTGAGAATAATAACATCAAATCTAATGAAAAAAATTGGGAAAAGAAAATAAAAACTCTAGCTTAGGCTAAGTGCGTCCTCTCTCGAGTATTCGGTAGAGCTTCGCTATTGTCCTCGATCTTCTCCTCTTTGTAGGCTTTAAAATTATACTCCAGTGATGCTTTTCCAAGCCCTCTTCTGTCTTCTTTTATAGATTTTTTCGTCCCCCAAGGAAAGAAACCGAAAATATATTCAAAAAGTGGATAAAATGACTTTAAAACGGCCTAACAGACCGCCGTCACGGTCGTGAAAGACTCCGGCATGGCCGTGAAAAGCTCCGACACGGTCATGACAGAAGACTGAAAAGGCTGAAAAATACTTAGCCATTTTTTCTGTTAAAAATTGTCTGTCACGATCATGACAGCAACTGTCACGGTCGTGTCAGTAACTTAGCTGTTTTAGACCTTTTCTTACCTTGATTTCGACGTTCTCTCATATCCTGCCATGAATAATTTTTAGATTTAGATAAAAATCAAATCTAAATGTAATTATACGAAAACAAATCAAAACTCCTCTTTTCTGTGCATGATTTTCCGTGCATCAAGCTGCTTCACACAAAAAATTAAGAAAAATACTATATATATAAGGTAAACATCATAAAACAATTATATTATTTGAAAAATACTATAGAGTTTGCTATTTCATCATTCTCTTTTCAATGGAGGACTCGACCTGTCACAATCATTTAAGAAATATATAGTAGAGTATATTTTACCCCCAAGTCATTTGATGGACTTAATGTTGTGAAGATCATGATGTTACATAAGATCGGAGGAAGGTACAAAAGATCGTATTAAAATATCGTAAGATCCTATTTATTAAAAAATTTTAAAAAATAATAAATATTGTTTTGATAAATTTATCATATTTGAATCTTACATTACACCTTGTTGAGCCATATTTATGTTGGTTCTTAAGCAAAATTACATCAAAACATATTTAAAATATAATAAATTTTATCTAAATCAATTATTGTTATAATAAATATAGAGTTTTATTAATATTTAAATGATTAAATTTTATATGAGATCGCATAGGATGTGATAAGATTATAAGATCGTATGATCAAAATTAAGATCTTACAAATAAAATTTTGAAGATAAAGATTGAAATCGGTTAATGAGTGATAAGATAGTAAAATCATAGAATTTTAAAATCTAGATAATCTTGGATGGAGCTAGAAGTGTGTGACCGAGTTTTTAATGAGAAAATTGGGTTTAAAATGATATATTATCTTTTATTAAAAAAATTATAAATAAAGGTACATAATTTTTACAATAAATTTGAACTTAAGACCACAAGTTAAGAGTTAAAACCACTACATCATGTATTCACGTCCTCCTCTTAATTTCGGCTCGATGCTACGTAGAAACATTAATAAGACAAACCAAGTTAATCTAAACACACAAAAGTTGATCCTGCAAAATGTCATCCAGAACATTTTTCCCCCTCATGCCAGATATATAACTTCACATTATAGAGCAGGCATTAGGGTTGTCATCACTGAACAAGTTGGTGAACTGGTCCTCCGGTCTGACTATTTGGGTTGAAGGGGTAATGACCTCCATATTCCTGACATACCCCGGGGGTGCCTTCTTGTCGTAAGCATGGGTTGCATATGGTTGGCTGACCAGATTGTACGGAACATACGGCCACATCTCAGCTTTTTTCCCTGTTGACTGTGCCTTCTTCAGGACCTTGTGTGGTTCCACAAAGCCAGTCACTGTCACCTTCTGCTGCTTCCCGTTGATGTCAACTGATTGCACCCCTGGAAAAACACACCGGAAGCACATAACGCTATAACAGCATATAAGGACAGACAAGCATTGACACAAAAGAGGGAGTAGGAAGTGGGAGTGGTAAACCTCTCATGGAGTAGAGAGTATTCTTGACTTTACGCTCGCAGCCATCGCAGTCCATCCTTACCTTTAGGTCCACAGTATGCAGCTGCTTCCTCTTATTGCACTTGTTGCTCCCCAACAAGCCAACGAGGTACTCCAGCAGTGTGCCACCCATGGTGTTCTAACTTTTCGGCTGAATAAGAAGAGAATCCGCAAGAAGGCGAAAGATCGGAAGTGTATGTTTGTTTTCTGTCAGGTATTACTGCCACACCAGAGGCTGAACTATTAGTGTGGAGAAGTAATAAAATAGGCTGAGCTGATGAATCCGAAGCGAGAGCTACTAACTGGGAAAAGGGGGACAAAACATAAATTTATAATGCTCCTGAGGTGGATTCTTCCATTGAGACCTCAAAGAAGTTTTCTTGGTCACCTATTCCTTCAGACTACAATCTATACTACTCTTTTGCTGCACCTCTCATTCACAACTTGGCTTGGCGCCTCTTTATATAGACCTTTTTTTTCAGCATACCACGCCAGAAAAGGCTCTCACATAAAAGAGTGATGGAGAAAAATAAGCCTGACAAAGAACAATGAGCACTACAGTAGGAAAAGAACAAAGGGAACGCTAGTCTACTTCTTACATGTCTTGCTAGTAGGAAAGGAACAGAATAGTTGAAAGAGTAATGTACATGAAATTTAATTAGAGCTAAATGATTCTAGTTTAAGTGGTGAATAATGTCTAATCCTTTTCAGATAGAAAAGGAACGATGTCTGTTTTGCCACTTAACCTATGCTTCGTATATTCAAAGGTTGTGTTTGGCATGGAAACTTAAAGTTCCCGTTAGTTCCATAGTTGTCAAATTCGTCCCCGGATTTCGATCGACCTGCTTTGATCTTGTCAAACCCGGTCAAAACACGGGTTCAACTGGCTGACTCGACGAGTTTAACCGACCCGGCCAGGTCAATTATTGAAATAAAAAAATAAAACATAAATAAAATTATTAAAACATTTAGACATATTATATATATATTTCATAAAATTTATATTTTAATGTCCTCTTCTCACATATATAATTTTTTCACTATTTTTTATTTATAAGTACCTCACAAGAATTTTTTATTTATGTTGATGACTTAATTCATGTTAATTTATTATATTATTTAATCTGAATTATTTATTTTACTTTATTATACTATATTTTATATTTTGTTAAATAATATATTATATATTAATAAGAATATAACAATCTCTTTAACTTATTTTATTCTTTTATTAATTTATATTATCCAGTCCGACCATCCGGTTCAACCCGGTCCGACCTGACCCGTTGATCAATCCGGATCGACGGCCAGGTCGGGTCTTATAATTAGTTCTCGATAACTAATTGATTTGATAGAAACTTAGATTTGGTGCTTGGATGAAAAAAGTAATGATGAGAATTTGGAATGTTGATTTGATAGATAAGTTTTAGTAAGTATTTGGATAAAATATAAGAAATAAGGATATAATTTATTATTTTATAAGGTATAAAATTATAGTAAATTAAAATATTATATATATTTAGTTAAAGTAATAATTACTAGCATATAAAAAATATTATACGTGATTTTTAATTAACATTTATTTAAAATTAAAGTGTGTCGTAATATATTAATATGAATTTTGATTAATTTTCAAATATGCTATTCATATTTTAATTTATGAAAATATTTATATTAAGTTAAAAAATTATTTATAAGCAAAATGATAATATATTGATAAATAAAATATTATAATTGATTATTATTTAAGATAATAGAAAAATAGTTTATGAATAATGTTAACATTAAATAGTAATTAATAATATTCTACTAATTAAAATATAATAAAGAATGGAAGGCAAAAAGAAAAAAAGGTAAAAAGCAAAGTTCGGCCAAGTCATCACGTGTCCCGTCAGTTCAGTTGTTTGGCAGAACAAATCGGAACTTGGACAAGTTCTTGCCCAAGTTCCGGTAGCCAAACACTGCCAAAGGGTTTTCAAATTTGTATATGTGCAAATGTTGACGACTGCCATCTTAATATTTTGATTACTCCCAATCACTAATAATCTAAACTTGTTCTTCCAAAAAGAAAAAGGTTATCAGTAAAAAAAATGTCAAAATGCTTAACTGTTATATGATGAGAAATTTTCCTTTGCTTTGTTATCAGCCTATTGTTAGCCAATTTGCTACTTATTGGCTGCGTTTGGTAGGAAAAATTAGAGAGAACGTTAGTTCTCGAGAATTAATTGATTTGATAGAAAAGTTTGGGTTGATGTTTGGATGAAAAAGTGTAATGATGAGGATTTAAAAAGTTGATGTGATGGATAAGTTTTAGTGGGTGTTTGGATAAAAAATGAGAATTAAGAATATATTTATTATTTTATGAGGTATAAAATTATAGTAAATAAGAATATGTTATTAATATTATAATTTACGTAAATTGTTATATTATTAATATTATTTTTATTTATTTTGATTAAATCTTTTAAATATTATTAATATTATAATTTATGTACATTTTAAGATCTAAATATAATATAATTTTTTAAAAAATAATTGAATAGTTTAATTAATAAATATTTATTAATTATTAGAACTAATTATTTTATCATTTTTAATTAATAACATTTAATAAATTATGTTATAATATCCCTAATAATGTATTAATAAATTCTAAATTATATATACATACATTATAAAATAATTAAAAATAGATGAAATTTAAAAAAAAAGGTCAAAAGATTGCGGCTGATTTGACATGAAGTTGATAAAAAACAAACGAAGTTTCGACAAGAAGGGGCCGAAACATTTGGCCAAATGTTCCGACCGAAGGTCACGTGGCGAGAACTTTTAAAGTTCCCATCAAGTACTGCGTTTGGGAATAAAACATGTTGTTCCCAACCAAACGCAGCCATTAGGTCCTCTTGTGCGTTTCGTAGCCTTCAACTTCCATGCAAGAAGGAAGGATTTATGTCTTAACTTTGAACAAGAATAGAGTGGTTTGTTTCTAAATGCACACTTGCACCTAATAATTAGCGTTCTTCCTAAGAAGTGCAAAGCTCAATGTACTGAGTGAAAAGAAGATTCCAAATTATAAGACACGAGAGATAAAAGAAGAAAGGTTGTGGCAGGGGCAAGAAAAAGTTCAGCATCTTATTTCTAATTAATGGCTAAAGAATACATATAGTGCCTCCTACTTTAGCTCTTGGTCTTCGTTTTGGTGACCTTTCTAAGTTAAAATTCCACAGCCAGGATGCATCTACCTTTATTGAACTGTGCAAAGCCTTAGTCCAGAACTTGCTGGAACAGTTGAAAGCAATAATGTGTCAACAATCTTTTTTCCTTCTGCAGTACTATCTATTTTGAGTGCCCAAGTCAATGCTAACAGCATCTTGATATTCTGATTAAGCTTATTTATTATTGTCTCATGTGTCATGCTAACATGATTCCATCTTTTTTTTATGCCCTTTTAATTTTCCTTTCAAAATAAACATGACATATCACCATTAGATCTCAAGTATGGATTGCTTCCCATTTAGTCATGATGATGAGTGCACATGTAATATCCCTAAGTTAATCATGCATGATTAGATGTATGAATGTAATGTTATATTATCTTATTGATAAGCTTTATGAATGTGATGTTAAGACTTACACTTCAATGTCAATTACTGGAGTACGAAAGCGATAAAAATTTACTTAAGGCATAGAAATGTGATTTTCAAAAAAGTAAAAATTTAAAAAATTAAAGTCTCGGTAATTATTTCTATATACGAAAGAATTCTAAAAATAATTTTTAACAATTTTTAGGAGGTGTATGAGTTAGGTAAAATGTAGATACAAAATCAAAAATTTTGTGAAATCGTGATTTTTGTTCTTCGGACAAAAATTTAGATTTCGATTCCTTGATTATTTATTTTTCTAAATATTTTATTTGAATCCAAATGAGGAGTGGTTTCTTATTTACATGTAATGTCTTAAGTAAATGAATGAATAAATAAACAAATGAAGAAATGCAAAAGACATTTACTTAAATGGCATAAATGCAAAAGACGTTTACTTAAATGGCATTACATGTAAATAAGTCATACTTCAAGGGCATTTTGAGAAGAACCACATACACCAGTTGAAGTCGGTATCTCCCTCCCTTTTAATATTATCCTTTTACATTTTACTATCTTTCTCTACCATTTTCACCACTTTGGCCGAACACCTAAGGCAAGAGCAAAAAACATCAATAATTATTAAAGAAATCGGAGGAAGGGAAGGGGCAACTAGGATTTTAGATTTTGATAAGTTCCTACTTAATTTTCTTTGAATTTTAACTACATAGTTCTTAATTAGGTTTTCTCTGAACCTATCTCATCTATTCATTTTCGGATTTTACTTGAACATGGGGCAAAACTCATGTTGTTTATGGGTAAGATTAACCCTAGCCATGTTCAATTAATTCATGATCCGTTAGCAACATAATTTCATACCTTCGAGTGATTCAAATATTATGAAATTTATTCTGATTGATTCTATATAAGTCTACTTTCATTGAGCTTTGGAATCAAGTTAATATGATTTCATTAGATAAAGTTATGCTCTTATTTTTAAGGTACTATCACTCTGTCCGTCAAAATTGCTATCCGAATTTGTAAATTATGTATTAAATTCAATATGTCATGGAATTATTTGATAATTTAGGGTGTTATAGACACTGATGTTAGGTTTCATTGAGAATTCGAATCACTAAAAAATGATATGTGTAGAGAAATCTATAAATATTTTACCGAGTCTTACTCAGTCTGGAGCTTAGGGCAGATTATACTAGTATTGGTTAATTTTATTGTGATCAGTACAAATAGATATAAATTCAAGTAATTTTATGACTTTCATCCTAAGATGTCTACTATTTAGGAAAATTAAAAGTACTAGAACAGAGAATGTTTATTATTTTATATAAATAATAAAAATAAGGTTACTCAATCTGTCAGGACATAGAAACAACATAAAAGTTAGGCTGAATGTTGATTTTCATGAGAGCAAATCATAATGAAATAGGAAATGAAAGTTTTACAGATTAATGTGTAATATGAAACTAAAGAAAATATGAATGATGACATTTGATTATTATATCAGAAGATATAGATTTTTCTTTACTATGTGTGCAATCTGTCATAATATTATGTCAATCCTTATATTTAATAGTTACTTAAGTTATAAGAGTAAATATTTAAGGTTCATATACCATTGCAATTAATTATGTTTCATATGTGTTAGGCTTGTGCTCATATCATAGTAGATGTGTTAGGCTTATGCTTATATCATAGTAGTAATGTGTTTATTATTGTTATAGGAGTAGAAAGTTAAAGTAGTGAAAAGGAAAAGGAAAACATTTTGTTAGTCCTTATAGGTAAGTTGATTTCTCCTACTCTATGTATTCACCTTCTTTGAATTCTGTGTGACATCGATTATCATATGTATTGAATATGTTTTGGAATGATATGAATTGATTTCGAGAAATGCAATTATGAAAAGTATATGTGATATGATCTGAATGGATTGCGATGCGTACAATCTTGTTTATTTTGAAATGGTATTGGATATTATTCATCTTCTAATATTCAGGAGATGTTTGTTATGTGATGACATGCATCGCATTTGCATTTGCATATATGATGGTTGGAGCTAAGTGCTACATCGGTGATCACGATGGGAGCCATCTCTAGAGTCCAATCCATCATTCTGTTCCCCAATATGTGCAATCTTGTTTATTTTGAAATGGTATTGGATATTATTCATCTTCTAATATTCAGAAGAAGTTTGTTATGTGATGACATGCATCGCATTTGCATTTGCATATATGATGGTTGGAGCTAAGTGCTACATCGGTGATCACGATGGGAGCCACATCTAGAGTCCAATCCATCATTCTGTTCCTCAATAATGAGATGAGATAGACTAGAACTAAGTGTCATGCGGAGCTAAGTGCCACATCGTGAGTAGTCGCGATGGGGGTCACCTCTAGAATCCATAGGGGACACTTCTAGAGTCCAACTATCGTTATATGGTTTGTTCCCCGAAAGGGATGAGGTAGAATGGAGATAAGTGCTACATCGTTAATCACGATGGGAGCCACCTCTAGAGTCCACCTACCGACCACTGACCAGTTGGTAATCCGTGCATACATATGAGAGTGTTGCATTGCATACACATGTTTGATATGTTTAAATGACTATAATTGTAAATTGGGTGTGATGATTTCGATTGGAATGTTATATATGTATTTATTAAATGTATGAAAATATTGATTTTGATATTATGATTAATGTTTTTGTATTTTTATGTCTCTTCGAATTTATTAGATGGTAACACATAGTTTATAAGTTATCAGCTTACTGAGCTATTATTTGCTCACAGTGTTGTTGTATACTTTTTCAGCTCAGTAGAACTTTCAAGAGACAGCCTTAGCAGGGTGTGCATTTTTTTGCTGCTAAGATATTGAGAAGTCATGTGCCCCACGGCGCGTGTTAGATAGAAGACTTGTAGCTCTCATATTCCTTTGTTGGGATATGAAGAGAGTTTGATATGTGCTATGTATGAAAAGTAATTTTGTATCTTGTAAAATGTAAATCTTTTATGACTATGTGGTGGTGTAAACTCTACGGTTGTTACATGCTCTGAATGATCAATATAAACTGCGTGGTTTGATTATGTATGTTATCACTCTCCTGTATTATCTAGAGGATTTATTCACAATTTTTTTTAAAAAAAGAAAATATTTGATCGTCTGTAATAAGTCACGAGCTCTGATTTAAATCACCATTTAAATCAGGGTCGTGACAGTTATGGTATCAGAGCAATAGGTCCTACCTTTTTGTTAAGAGTTGCATGATCTTGTCTAGGATGACATGGTTATGCTTTAAGTTTGTTTAAGTTTTAAGATGGTGTCTTTCGTTTGTTTAGGTCTAAAGACTGACCTTTCATATTATTAATTTGAATTATATATTGTGCTTGATTTAATTAGGGTTATGACGACAAGAGAGGAGAGCTCATCCTAAAATCAAAATGCAGAACAAGATCCTCGGTTGGAGGGTGCCTTGCAAGCTTTGCAAGAAATGAGTAATATGAACAGAATATAAGAAACAATGAACCTAGGGCTGAACAAGTTGAAGGTGGTCGTAAATGTACAGTGGGACAGTTTAAGAAACTTGGTCCTCCTGCTTTCAAAGGTATTGGTGACTCAGCGGAGGCCGAGATTTGGATAAACACTGGAAAAGATATTTGCTACCTTAGGTTGTGAGGATCCAGAAAAGATAGTATTTGCCGAGTTTATGCTTGAAGGTAATGTCGAGCCTTGGTGGAAAGCAACTAAGCCTGGAGTTTTGGCTGACAACTCGAACTTAACGTGGAAGAAATTTGTTGAAGTTTTTCTTACAAAATACTTTTCAAATTGTGCTCGGGACAAGAAAATGATTGAATTTCTCCAGTTGGAGTAAGAAAATATGACAATGGATCAATATGAAGCAAAGTTTGCTGAACTATCAAGATTTGCTTCACACTTAGTGGCTGATGAAACGGAAAAGGCAAAGAAGTTTGAAAGAGGACTCAAGCCGGCTATTAAGAGTAACCTTGCCGCACTCAAGTTGCGAATATATGAAGATGCGTATGAAAGGGCTCAATTGGTAGAGAAGGGTTTACAAACATCCCAAGCAAATCAAGTGGAAAACAAGAAAGAGAGAGGTCCTAATTTTCAACACTTTAGGCTAAGAAATTTTGACTTTAAGAAGAGAAGAAACAATGTTTCCGCAGACCTCAACGACCACAACCACAACATTTCCAACAATGCAAATTGTGTGGGAATTCCCATGACAATGCCCCATGTTATAGGATGATATGAGGTTGTTTTAAGTGTGAAAAAATGGGTCACTATATCAAAGATTGTCCACTAATGCAGCCGCAACAACAACAACAAAGTACCGACCACAACAACAGCCACAACCACCAAATAGAGCAATATGAAAAGGAAAACAACCAATGACACAAGGACAAGTTTATGCCTTGACTCAAAAGAGATGTGGATGCTTCAAATGTTGTGATCACAGGTAATCTTCCTATCTGTGACACCATGGCATATACTTTGATAGATTTTGGCTCTACACATTCCTTTGTGAGTCCACAGTTTGCATGTCATTTGAAGACAAGAAGGGAACCATTGGAATACTGTTTAGCAATCAGAACTTCCGATGGCAATACTCTGTCTTCAGATTTAGTATACAAATCATGTGATGTTAGAGTTCAAGATAAGTCTTCGACTGCTGATCTGATTGTTTATATATGCATGACTTTGATGTGATTTTGGATATGGACTGGTTGTCCTCCTATCATGCTTGACTTGATTGTCGAAGGAAAATAGTTACATTTTCACCCCCTAATGAACAACCATTCAATTTTGTTGGAGAGAGCACATCGAGTGGATGTTCTCTAATGTCCTATATACGTGCCAATAAGTTACTCAAGAAGGGTTGTGAGGGATTCTTAGCCTTCTTGGTCTAGAACAAAAAAGAAGGAACAAGTTTGAAGGATGTGCCTATTATTAAGAAGTTTTCAGATGTGTCCCAGAGGAGTTGCCAGGCTTGCCTCCTGATAGAGAAATAGAGTTCTCTATCAATCTTCTCCCTGGAATGACCCATTTCTAATGCTCCTTATCGTATGGCACCTACAGAACTAAAAGAATTGAAAGGACAATTTCAAGAACTTTTAGATAAGGGATTTATTGGGCCAAATGTATCACCTTGGGGAGCTCCGGTGTTCTTTGTTAAGAAGAAAGATGGGTCTCTCAGGTTGTGTATTGATTATAGACAGTTGAATCAGGTGACGGTGAAAAATAAATATCCTCTATCAAGAATAGATGATTTGTTTGATAAACTACAAGGTGTCTCGGTATTCTCCAAGATCGATCTCAGATCTGGATACCATCAACTTAAAATTAAGGAAGCTGATATTTCAAAAACTGCATTCAGAACATGATATGATCATTATGAGTTCTTGGTCATGCCATTTGGGTTGACTAATGCACGGGCTGCTTTCATGGATATGATGAATCGAGTATTCGAGCTATTTTTGGATCAGTTTGTGATTGTTTTCATTGATGATATTCTGATATATTCCAAGCGCCAAGAAGAACATGAAGAACACTTGAAGACCATTCTACAAACGTTCAGAGAACAAAGGTTATATACCAAGTTTAGCAGGTGTGAGTTTTGGCTTGATAGGGTGGTGTTCTTAGACCATGTTATATCCAAAAAAGGCATATCAATTGACCCATCGAAAATTGAAGCAGCCAACTACTGTTACTGAAGTCAGAAGTTTCTTGGGGTTAGCGAAATATTATAGAAGATTTGTTGAAGGATTTTTTTCTATTGCTACTCCTCTCACAAAGTTGACACGTAAGAGTACCAAATTTATATGGTCCGATGAATGTGAGAGAAGTTTTCAGGAACTCAAGAAGAGACTTACAAGCGCTCCTATCTTACAATTCTATCTGGCACCGATGGGTTTCTTATATATAGTGATGCCTTTCGGAAGGGCTTGGGTTGTGTTTCAATGCAAAATGGTAGGGTGGTCGCGTATGCATCCAGATAGCTAAAAGATTATGAGCAAAATTATCCTACACATGATTTTGGAGCTTGCAGCCATAATTTTTGCACTGAAAATTTGGAGGCATTATTTGTATGGAGCAACATTTGAAATATTTACCGACTACAAGAGTTTGAAATACTTGTTTTCACGGAAGGAATTAAAAATGAGACAGAGAAAATGAATGAATTTGCTAAAAGACTACGATTGATCTATTCAATATCATTCGGGCAAGGCGAATACAGTAGTAGATGCATTGAGTAGAAAATCAGCCTTTTTAGCTAACATGATGGTTAGTGAATGAAAACTCTTAGAAGAACTAAGGGATTCATGTTTCAAATTTATAGAGAAGACTCCTAATGAAATTTTAGCTACGATGAAGGTGGAACCCACATTAATACAAAGGATCAAAGAAACTCAGCAAAAGGATCCTAAGTTGTTAGCATTGCAAACTACAAGAAAAGGAGAACAAAATCCAGACTTTCAGATGCATGAAGATGGGATACTAAGGTGTGGGAACAAGATTTGCGTTCCTAACGATGTTGAGTTGCGAAGAGTGATTTTAGAAGAGGCACATCGAACACCTTATAGTGTGCATTCAGGAAATACTAAAATATACCAGAACCTAAAGAAGCATTATTGGTGGAGTGACTTGAAGAAGGATATTGTTGAATTTGTATCATGTTTGACATGTCAACAAATTAAAACAGAGCATAAGAAACCTGGAGGTACCTTACAACCACTTCCTATTCCTCAGTGGAAATGGAAAGATGTAAACATGGATTTTATTCAAGGACTAGTAAAGGACACAATGCAATATGGGTGGTAGTGGATCGATTTCACAGAACTTTCGATTTTGCATCTACGTTTTACCTAACTCATACACCTCCTAAAAATTGTTAAAAATCATTTTTAGAATTCTTTCATATATAGGAACAATACCTGGACTTTAATTTTTCAAATTTTTACTTTTTCAAAAATTACATTTTCATGCCTTAAGTAAATTTTCATCGCTTTCGCACTCAAGTAGTTGACATTGAAGTGTAAGTCTTAACATCACATTCATAAAGCTTATCAATAAGATAATATACCATTACATTCATACATCTAATCATACATGATTAACTTAGGAATATTACAGCACATGTTCTAACCAGTTTCGTATATTTTTGTCTAGGATCTCATCAAGCATAGTGAAATGGCATTTGAGAGCAATACGTAATAGATGCAGAAACTTAAAATGCAAAAGCCTACAGTTTGGATGGTGTCTTCAATAACTCCTTTGACATTACAAGTTAACCCAGAGACTTTGGTGCTCTTAACCAATATTGTCAAAATGATCGTGAGATCTAAGATCGCGAGATTGGATAAGATACTACCTATTAATAAAAAATATATATATTAGTATAATAAATATATTTGATAAATTTATCACATCTAAATCTTAAAGTACACCTCAATCAGTCATATTTAGATTGGTTCTTAAGCAAAATTATCTCAAAATATATTTAAAATGAAGAAAACATATTAAATTTCATCAAAATTAATTATTATTATATAGTTTTATTAATATTTAAATGATTGTATTAATCATATCATATCGTATAAGATCGTAAAATCGTGACAAAAATTAAGATCTTATTAGGATGTTACATCATATCAGTTAGGGATAATGAGATCGTGAGACTATAAAATCGTAAGATTTTAAATTTTAGATCCACATCTTAATAATCTTGCTCTGAACTAAAAAAAACATTAATGACTTGCAATTTGAGTTAGCTTCTAAAGGTATATAAAATTATCATTCCGGTAAGGAAAAAGCGTGAATTTGAATTATGAAATACGTATATTATGAGGGAGAGTAACCAAATTAAATACAATCTCATGTAGTAATTAGAAGAAAGCAGAAGAAGAAATTAAACAGAAGTGAATGAAGTCAAACAATCTATCTTGATATCATATCTTTGGAGTTGGAGATATCTGGTGGCAAACTTTAAAGCCTCACAGCAACCGATCGATCGCAGGGGTGTTCACCGGGTCGAGTCGACCTGTGAACTCGATGACCCGACGATCGAAAGTACGGGTTGAATTTTTTCAACCCGAGTCGACCAGACCTGACCCGATCAATCCAAATTTTATATTTTTTAATTTTTTATTCAAACTTAAGCTTAGATTTTATTTAAAAAATTTCTAAAAATTAAAATAAAATATTTTAAGTGCAAAAAATATTAAATAGCTAGAAAACTTATTTTATGCTTTTAAAATAATATTTTTATATTAAATAAAATATAAAAATAGTAATAAAAAGTTTGAAAAAAAAGAAAATTGGGTGGTCGGATAACCCGACCACCCGACCCGACCCAACCCGAACCGAGTCGGTTGGGTCGGATTCAGCCCCCGCCAGCCCTCTTGACCCGTCCTGATCTGATCCAACTAAATTTTGTTGAGTTGGATCGGATTTGTTCACGGATGAGTTTCAACCCGACCCATACCCGACCATCCGATCCGACCCGAATCGAATTGGGTTGGGTCGGATTCAGCCCCCGCCAGCCCTCTTGACCCGTCCCGATCTGACCCGACTAAATTTTATTGTGTTGGGTCGGATTTGTTCACGGATGGATTTCAATCCGACCCGTGAATACCCTAATGAATCGAGTTTCACAGCTACGAAGTCGTCAAGTGGGTCATCATAAACCACCGACGCAACAAACTGAAGCTAAAACTTTATTCTGCATTCTCGAAAGAACAAGACATAAGGCCTGATGCAGTGGATGAATATATATTTCGAACTCAATTCTCATCGGTGAGATTATTTTATCCTACTATTTTCCAGTTTACTTTTTTCTCTTTACTGGACATGCATATGATATTTCATAAAGAAAAAACAAAAGAATCGGTTGTCCAACCAAACAACATAGCAATGGAAGAATCGAAGATATATAGGACCTAAATCAGTGTCACATGCATTGAATTACCTAAATCGGTTGTCCAATTCCTCAAAAGAGAAGAATTGGTGTGAAGAATTTCAGAAAGAGGAGAGATTATAGCAATCTTCAAACAAAAATATTAATTATTACGGTAGTCAATAATTTCAGAAAGAATAACATCACGGTAGTCAATAATCGTCGTGTGAAGCACGATAATTTGCTGCCCCTGCCCTCATCGCACACCGGATGTATAGGGGTTTCTGTACTCTGGAGTTGGCTGAAACAATTATTACGCAAGATTTAAATTTTTAATTAGTAAAGAAATAAATATTAAGTTTCTGAATAAAGAAGGAGGAGGCCAAACAAAAAACTGATAACGTTAAATTCATGTTAATTATTAAAAAGACTGATCAATCTAATAAGGTGTTTGGATGAAATGTTTATACAATAGCTAGAAATATAAGTTTTCTTTTTTAAAATATTAACGATAACGTTAGTAGATTTTCCTTTTTACTAACTCATCAACAAAAAGTTGATAGTTAAAATAAAATAATAATAATAATATTTAAATACATAACTTTACATATAATTAATATTTTAATTCTTATCTTGATTAAACGAAAAATAAAATCTACGTTCTTTATCTTCATAAACAATAGATCTCATTTTTATTTTAATTACTGTGTAAGATTAAATTTATATACATAATCATACTTATAAACTATTATTTTCAATAATAATTCTTATATTAAATAAAAATTGTAAAAGTATAAAATAAATTACTACTAACTAACTTGGTCACTACTTTTCTTAATTGAAAAGTTAATTTATTAACGTACCATTAAATTAATAAGATTATTTTTAAAAAAATTATATCAGAAAAAAATAATCTTGATGACTAGCTAAGAAGATTAATACCCAGGGATAGCATACATAGGTGATCTTGCTCCCGCTCCGATTTAGTCCGTTCGAACTTTGAGCTTGGCTAGGATGTTGTTTTCGTAATAAATACATAGTGAATCTATGAAGCCTTCCTTTTAATGTTATTTTCATAAATCATCACTAAACTATTACAATTTTTCATGTGTAACCAATGTTATAAGACCCAGATTGATCAACGGGTCAGGTCGGATCGATTGGACTGGGTCGAATCGAATGGTCAGACCAGATAATATAATTAATAAAAAATAAAATAAGTTAAAGAGATTGTTATAATATTATTAATATATAATATCTTATTTAACAAAAAATATAAAAAATACTATAATAAAGTAAAATAAAATAATTCAGATTAAATAATATAATAAAGTAACATAAATTAAGTCATCAACATAAATAAAATAATTTTTATGAGGTAGTTATAAATAAAAAATATCAAAAAAATTATATATGTGACAAAAGGACATTAAAATATAAATTTCAAACATATATATCTCAAAATATTTTAATAATTTCTTTATGTTTTATTTTTATTATTTTATAAATTGACCCGACCGAGCCAGTAAAACCCACTGGGTCAGTCGGTTGAACTTGGGTTTCGACCGAGTCAAACCACTCCCTGAGTTTCAACCGACCCGTGAGCCGTTTTAAACTTTGGACACCGGTCCGATCGACCGGACCGAGTCTAACAATCCTAAACTACGAACTTTTTTTTATGATCCCTAAACTATCATGACTTTTTCATTTTAATCCTCCTATCCACTTCGGTTACATTTTTTATTAGTTTCATTTTTTTCCTCATTTATAAAAAGACTAAATTACCGCTCCCTTCATAACATATCAAATTAAAAAAAAAGAAAAAAAATATTCCTTATATCGGTCGCCCCCCTCCAATCCGACGGCCGCCTCCACAAAGATGTATGTCGATTCCTGTTCCACTAGTTCATCTCCGTCATCGCCTATCCCACTCCCGGGGCGTCTTCCATCGGGATCTCAAAGACGGAGAACCTGCTCCTCGACGAGGCCAGTCGCCTCAAGGTCTTCGACTTCCTCGCCGCTGTCGCCAACCACCTCCATCACCAGCAGCGGCAGTAGAGCGCTCCAATGTTTTTCAACACACTCTGCGGCACGCCGGCCTATGTCACGCCGAAGATCCTCTCCAAGTTCTCCTATGACATGGTGACGTCTGACATCGGGTCCTGTGACGTCATCCTATTCGTCATCAGTTTTCTTCCCTTCAACAATGCTAACCTCATGGCGCTCTATCATCGGATCTAACATGATGAGTACCGATGCTCGCACTGGGTCTCCCCGATTCTAAAGAGGCTCATCTCCCGCCTCCTCGATGTCGATCCACGAACTCGCATCATTACCACTGAGATCATCGACGACCCCTGGTTCTGTAAGGGTCTCAATGTTAGTCAGTTCATGCCGATCGCCAACCCTGGCTTCCATCATTGTGAGGAGATCGAGTGCAAGATTTCTGAAATCAAAGATGAGGACAACAAGGAGCAGCAGATGAATGCTTTCAACACCATCTCCTCCTTCTCCTTTCAGTGAAGGTCGCAGTAGGGGGCAACCACCACCTTCCTTTTCCTGCACCGGCGTGTGCAGGGAAGGGGGGGTCGGCCCCCTACTGCGACGTTCTGACCCTCCCCTCACCCACGCTTTCCCTACGACGGCACACACAAGACAAAGGTCGCAGCAAGGGAGTGACCCCCTCCCCCCGCGCACGTCAGCACAGTGAAAGCATGCATAGGGAAAGCTTTCCGCTTTCCCTGCGATGGCGCACGTAGGGAAAGCTTTCCCTCTCTTGCCGATGACACAGATCGACCTTTGCCAAAAAAAATTTCCTTCTTTTTATTTTTTATATTTGTTATTTGATGTATTACGTGAAGAGGGGTAATTTAGCCTTTTCATAAATGAAATAAAGCAAAAATAATAGAAAATACAATAAAAGTGGACAAAAGGATTAAAGTGAAAAAGTCGCAATAGTTTAGATATTCAAAAAAATAATTCTGCAATTTGAGTTAATGTTAATGTACTTGAGTTAATGTTAGAAAATTACGATAATTTAGGGGAGTTTTATAAAAATAACCCTAATGTTAATGTACTTGAGTTAATTTCTTAACTGAATGAGGACTATTTTTTTGCTCATCGTCCAAATTTGTTGGTTGGATTAGTGGACCCACGTTGGTTCATTTAACTTAAATCATTTACCAAAAAAGATTCCTTTAACATGCATTTGAAGTTGTGAAAAGAACATGCATTGAATTAATTATCTTGGTGACTAAATTTCATCGAGAAATTAGAAGAAGAATTTAGTGGGGAAATGGGCAAAAAAAGAGAGATCAATTTGAACAAAACATTCTTCTTTTTTTAAAGCTAACACTAGGTAGGGAGCAGCGCACTATTCATAAGTTAAAAATTTAATTATTCTAATTACATTTAATAAAAAAAATTATCCATTCATAAAAAAATTTAAAATTTAGTTTAAAATGAAGAAGTCACTTATCACTCATTGTAAATCTATTAGGGTACTTATAAATGGCCACTACTATCATGTACATAAGCAATCCCAAATCACAAGACAACAGTGAGGATGCTATATATATATATATATATATATATATATATATATATATATATGGATTTAATGGGGGTCCTCCCCCTATAAGGGGGGAGGAACGCCCTCCCCCCATCTGCGTCCGTCGGATGGAGATCTGACGGCGCGGATTTTTTGGATGGTTTAGGTAATAAACCTGATTTTTTTGTCAAAATCAATTTTTTCGCCGCGCTCATCTCTCTTCTCCCTCCCTCTCTCTTCTCCCTCCTTCTCTTGCCCGGCGTCGGCGGCCAGATCTGGCCGCTCGACGGCCAGATCTGACTGTGGGCGCCCATGTCAGATCTGACGAGGGCGGCCGGATTTGGCCGCCCAGCCGCTCTCGCCGAGGCCGTCGCCGCTCTCGCCCCCCTCCGCCACTCTCTCCGAGGCCGCTGCCACTCTCGCCCCCGTCCGCCGCTCTCGCCAAGGTCGCCACTGCTCTTGCCCCCATCCGCCGCTCTCGCCCCCGTCCGCTGCTCTCGCCGAGGCCGCCACCGCTCTCGCCCCCGTCCGCCGCTCTCGTCGAGGCCGCCGCCACTCTCACCCCCCTCCGCCGCTCTCGCCGACGCTCACGCCCCCGGCCGCCGCCGTTCTCGCCGCTCTCGCGGAGGCCACCGCCGCTCTCTCCCCCGTCCGCCGCTCTCGCCCACTCGCAGCCTTCGTCGCCGCCGTTGCCTTGCCCACTCGCAGCCTCCATTGCCACCACCCTCTCGCCGCCTTTCCCACTCGTCGCGATCACCGCCGCACCGCGTAGATGATTTGGATGTAATCCGACAAAGTCACTTGTAATCCTAAGTGTTCGGAAATTAGTTAAGCTTGTTTGGAATTGATACACTTTTACATGTTTTTTCGTTTGTCATATGTATCACATATTTGCGGAACGACATGATTGATACACTTTTACATGTTTTTTCGTCTGTCATATGTATCACATATTCGCGGAACGACATGTTTGTATTTCGTAAACGACGTTGAGCTCATAACCGTCGGAACGGAAATGATGTTTGTATGACATACTCAGGATGTTTGTATCACATACTCAGAACGTACGTTTATATCACATTACAACATGAATCAATTATCCAAATGTAGAATACATTACAATGAAATCACATTTTTCATAAATCAACGCATGAACACATTATTGTGTTTACAATGAATCAATTAAATCGACATGAATAAATTACATTCTCAAATTACATTTTTGCATACATTGATATGAATCAATTACATTCTCAAATTCCAAACTTCGACAATATTCATCCTAAATAAATAAAAAAAATCACACGACAGGCAGCGTGCGGTGGCGGCATGCGAGGGTCGGACGGCGGCGGTGCGGCGGCGGCATGCAAGGGTGAGAGCGACGTCGGTGCGGCAGTTGCGAGTGGGCGAGAGCGGCGGACGGGGGCGAGAGCGGCGACGGCCTCGGCGAGAACGGCGGCGGCCTCGGCGAGAACGGCGGTAGCCTCGACGAAAGCGGCGGAGGGGGGCGAGACCCACGGATGGGGGCGAGAGCGGTGGCGGCCTCGGCGAGAGCGGCGGAGGGTGGCGAGAATGGTGGCAGCCTCGACGAGAGAAGTGGACGGGGGCGAGAGCGGCGGCGGCCTCGGCGAGAGCGGCGGAGGGGGACGAGAGCCACGGACGAGGGCTAGAGCGGCGGCGGCCTCGGCGAGAGCGGCGGTGGCAGCCTCGGCGAGAACGATGGCGGCCTCAACGAGAGCGGCGGCGGCCTCGGCGAGAGCGGCGGAGGGGGCGAGAGCGGCGGCGGCCTCGACGAGAGCGGCAGACGGGGGCGAGAGCGGTGGCAGCCTCGGCGAGAACGGCGGATGGGGGCAAGAGCGGCGGCGGCATCGACGAGAGCGGCGGACGGGGGCGAGAGCGGTGGCGGCCTCGGCGAGAGCGGCGGACGGGGGTGAGAGCAGCGGCGGCCTCGACGAGAGTGGCGGCGGCCTCGACGAGAGCGGCGGCGGCCTCGATGAGAACGGCGGACGGGGGCGAGAGTGGTGGCGACCTCGGTGAGAGCGGTGGCGGCCTCGGCGAGAGCGGCGGACGGGGGCGAGAGCGGCAGCGGCGAAGGGGGGCGAGAGCGGTTGGGCGGCCAGATCCGGCCGCCGAGCGGCCAGATCCGGTCGCCTGCGTAGATCGACCACCGAGCGGCCAGATCTGATCGCTGGCAGCTAGATCCGGTTGCCGAGGCGGCCGATCTGACGTGGGCAGCCGCTGGGCGGCCAGATCCGGCCGCTCGCGCCAAATCGGCCGCCCGCAGTCAGATCCGGCCGTCGAGCAGCCAGATCTGGTCGTCGACGCCGGGCGAGAGAGGGAGGGAGAAGAGAGATGAGCGCGAGAGGGAGGGAGAAGAGAGAGGGAGAGGGTGGAGAGAGAGCGAGAGAGGGAGGGAGAAGTGAGATGAGCACGGCGAAAAAAATTAATTTTGACAAAAAAAATCGGGTTTATTACCTAAACCGTCCAAAAATCCTGCGCCCGTCGGATGGAGATCCGACGGGCGCGGATGGAGGAGGGGGTTCCAAATTTTGCTTCGCATTGTGCTGAGCAAAGGGTGCTTATGAGTTATCCCATATAGATCTCGACTAGAATATAACAAGATCTCAATGAATTCTATTTTGATTCAAACTTCATGCACTTTCTTTTCCTTGTCTTATATTAGGCTTACAAGCCTCCATTTTAATCGCAAAAAAAAGGATGATGCCATTCATGGCATCTGACTTTGAGGACACATGGAAATTGGGCATTCAAGTCCTAATCATAATCCATGACTCAGTTCTCAGTTCCGTATAAGGAAGACATTGGAGATCTCTAGTTTGGTTGAGGCCTGAGCGACAGTCATCCCTTGAAAAATGGCGGTCTTTATTCATTTTAATTACCTTTTTTCTAAGAATTTGAGTCAAGGGCAGCTTTTTCTCATTCTTCAAAAGAATAACTTATAGTTGTATTTGATCGCAACAATCTTACTCTTAGAATCAGATTTGTTAATTAGTTACTTATTCTCATTCTTAATCCGGCATGATTAATATTATTATTGTTTTGGCTAGTCCATGAGGTGATCGAGTACTCCATTTTTTTCCTTATTCTTGCTGTAATATTTTCAAAAATAAAATAATAAATAATAATAAATAAATAAAAATTATAATCATTTAAGACCCATCACTACAAGAGAATACAGTTTTTGCATCTGATTCATCCGACACAAAAAATTGTTTATCCGATGCAACTCGTCATTTTGTGATGGATTTGTGTCGGATTGAAATCCAATGCAAAACCCTTGGAAGCAAACTTCCAACGTCCAACTTCTCTCACGCAAATATGTAATTCGACGGTTATCGGACGCAATACGTGGTCTTATAGTGTCCTCTATTCTGACGCAAAGTTGGACACTAAGTAATGTAGCATCTGATACATTCCGACGCAAAGTTGGACACTAAGTAATCCTGAAGTGTCCTCCATTCTGACGCAAAGTTGGATGCTAAGTAATGTAGCATCTGATACATTCCGACGCAAGTTCCATCACAGAAGATAAAAAAATAAAAATAATACCTCAAAATTTCCCCACATAATCTATATCGATTTACAAAATTGCAAAATTTAAACTATAAATTGTTCTTACTTCTAATGCTCTGACATTTGCTCATTCATCACAAATTTGACAGCCATGCAATAATATTTTAAACTATACATAAATTATAAAGATAGAAAATTCTCTTGCAATCACTGTCAACATAAATTATATAAAATTATCAATAACATTTAAAACTATAAATAGCATCTTTCATGATTCAAATGGCAAGTAATTAATAGAAGTAAAATTACTATGGAAGAAAACAAGGCAATAACGTGAGCTTATAAAATTTTTGTCAAACCATCAACCTCACACAACAAAAGGTTGTCATCATTCATACAAAATGCCCATCTGGTACATACAACTAGGTACATACAAAATTGGCATTGCCTAGTTTTGTCTTCATCATCATACAACCTACAACCGTTAACACAACAATCTATTTTCTTTGATTGAAGGCCAAGTTTAGAAACCGACTTTCTAGTTCTATAGTAATTTAAAGGAATTCTTGATTCTGGTAGAGCCACCTCCCTTAGTATCTCCATAAATGAATCAAAGCACATTTGTGACACATTATAGTCAGCTTTTAGACTCAACATTCACAATGCTAAGGATAACTCAGAATGTGTCTTGCAGCCAGGCCATATTGGTTGACTCGATGCATTCAATAGATTAAAAAATTCTTCATCTTCCGGATAAGGAGACTCCTCAGAACTATCTCGGAAATAACTCCTAGAGTTACCGAAATCCATTGCAGCAGCTTCATACACCAAATTCTCATATCTATTGGCTGCATTGTCTTCCACAATCGTGTCATTATTATCACTATCTACATCTGCAATCATATCAGGTTGTTCATCGCCATGACATGTCCAGTACCAGTATCCAGGTTTGAATCCTTTTTTATATAAGTGAACTTTCACTTCTTCAGGTTTTAATAAATTTCCACTACAACACTTTGAACAAGGACATCTTATTGTTCCTTCGTTAAAGAAAATTTGAGATTGACATGCATAATTAACAAATTCTTCGACTCCACATATGAATTCTTAAGTCAATTCTCTACGACCACGAGTGTTATTATACATCCACTTACGATTTTTTGGAACAAACATTTTCTGCAATATATATTAATTCAATAAAATAATATATATCAGAGTCCATATCAAGAATTAGATATTCATAATTCACAATTCAGTTAAAGTGTTAAATAGGAAGAAACAAAGTGTTACATAAAATCAATTCATAATTCAGTCAAAGACATTCCACAATAAAAATGCAACAATTAAAAGCATTAGTAGATCATTAATTAAGCATCTGTTAGGGCAACATTACCAATTTGAGGGGTTGGCTTCACTTGGCAATTGGTATCAAATAAGCATTAAGCAGCTCCAAGTACAGTAAACCAACATGTTGAAAGATTCAAATATTATCTACATAGTAAAATATTCAAATATTACGAGTTTAAAAAAGAAAAGACTTCTTTCCACCAAAGAGAAATTAAGCATTCAATGCCGAGTTTACCTATTCTGTTGCTTGTGGTTTGCGCAAAAGTGCAACACTGCCAGTTTGTTTGGCTTCTACCATCGCCTATCATAAAAAAAAATTCATTGAACAATTTCTTAAGAAAAATAAAGGCAATTGTGCATCCAAAACGAATTTAATGTAGCAAAACAGCAATAGAACGATCCTGGAAAGGAAGAAAAAATAGCATCTAACCTTTCGGCATGGATTCGCTGCTCGACTCCTGCGAAAGAGAAGAGGTCTGAGGCGATGGGTGCGGAGGGTGCTGCTGGTGCATTAGGTTTTGTATTGGTACCTGCATGCGGTGGGGAGAGGGAGGAACGCTAGGGTTTAGTCAGGGGATATTTGAGTTACTCGGCCTTAAGTGACCCTGCCTTCCTGTGCGAGAGCCCCTAAGCGGCCTGTGCTGCGCGCGACAATCTTCCTGCGCAGGAAGGCCGCGTAGGCGCGCGCACGACGTAGAAGGCAGGGCCGAGAAGAACAAACAGTAGAAGATCCAAGCACGGAGAACTGCCGAAGGCGGGAGAGGTAGAAGAAGTGAGAAATGAAAAAGGAAAAGGGAAAATACCGCATAAAGAAAAGAAGGCCTGGCGATGGATAGCGGCAGGCAACGGCTTCCAGCGGTGGCAACGGCGAGCAACGTGGCAGCGAGGAGAGGAGGATCACACCTTGGCATGCCCTAATCCTTGGCGTGCGGTGCCGGCGACGACGAGGGACGCATGGCGGTTACTCAACCACCCAATTTTCTTTTTTTTATTTTCCGTACTATTTTTATATTTATTTAATATTAAAAATATTTATTTATATATATTTTAAATCATAAAATAAAGTTTTTAACCATTTAATGTTATTTTTGTACTTAAAATATTTTATTTTAATTTTTTTAAAATTTTTTAATCAAATATAAGCTTGAGTTTAAATAAAAAAAGGAAAAAATTAAAATAAATAAATAAATAATCGGGTCATTCGGGTTGGGTCGGGTCTCACCTCGGGTTGGAAAAATCCAATCCGTACCCGACCCGACCCATGGTCGGGTCGAGTTCGGGTCGGGTCCGACCCGACTACAGATCCGACCCGACCCAAACTGGTTTGGGTCGGGTCGAGTTCGCGGGTCGACCCCACCCATTGAACACCCCTAGTTCTCATGGGTGTGCAAGTACGGACAGAGGCAATTTAGGTGTGTTGACAAATTCGCCAACTCATGAACGCATGTCACCCTGCCAAGGCCATGACGTATGTGAGCATGGTCATGATCATATGTTGTACTTAAAATATTTTCTGAATGTTCGGCGGTGTCGAAGTAAGCATGTCTGTGCCTAGGTGGGGGCACAGTCATGACCAAATTAGGAAGCTAATGTGATGATTGTTTGTCCACGCTTAGCATGATTTGAAATATGTTTGATCTTAAATATGATTGAAAGATACAACATGTATTGAATGATTGAATGTGTTGATGAATATAACTAAAAAACATATTGACACGAAGGTATCTTGTTGCAATCGTGGAGGGGAACAAAGTCTTCACTAACTAGCATAAGTAATGTGTTCCCGGTGGAAGTAATGTCAACCCATCATGGTTTGTACTTCTAATGGGACAAAAATGATCCCGCCTAGCTAATCAAGTCTCGCGAATCAATATGGTCTTCCCAATCACCAAGATAAGAAGTTATCTAATCAAAAATAGAAAAATGAAAAGATAAAGTAAAGATGGAAAGTAAAGATGGAGAGAGGAGAGAGGGAATGAGTAAAGATGGAAAGTAAAGTCATACTTAGTACATACATAAGTGTAAGACTTTACTTTCCATCTTTACTTCATATTTTCATATTTTATCATTGATTATATAGCTTCTTATCTTGGTAATTGAGAAGACATGTTGATTCGCGGGACTTGACTAGCTAGGCCGAGATTATTTTTGTCCCATTGGAAATACAAATCACGATGGGCCAACATTACTTCCATCGGGAACACATCACTTAAGCTAGCTAGTGAAGACTTTATTTATATCCACGATTGCAACAAGACACATTCGTGCCAATTCGTCTTATCAACACATTCAATCATTTAATACATGCTGCATGTTTTAATCTTATTTAAGATCATATAATTTTCAAATCATGCTAAGTGTGGACTAATAATCATCACATTAGCTTCTTGGTCTGATCACGATCGTGTCACATGAGGTCACGACCGTGCCCCCAAATAAGCACAGGCATGCTTAGTTCGGCACGGACGAACACTTAGAAAATATTTTAAGTAGAGCATATGGTCACGATCGTGCTCACATTCATCATGGTCGTGCCAAGGTGGCATGCATTCATGGGTTGACGAATTTGCCGGCATAGTCGAATTGCCTCTTTCCGTACTTGCACGCCTGTGATAGAACGGTTATTTTTCACCCGTTCTAAAAAATGTCCTAATTAAGGCATGGGCGTTATGGGTGTCACGGCTGTGCGACCTCATGGTCACGACCATGACATAATGCTCATTTTCACATTGGACATTCTGACGCTAAGGCATGGATTACTAGAAGTGTCGGGGCGTGCCTCAGTTCGTCACAATCGTGCCCAAGCTCCAAAGAACATCTCTCCTATTTTTCCTCATTTTTTTCTCATTTACACATATGTACAAGCACTTTTGAGGTGTACATTCATCCAAGTATGAATAATAAGAACTTAACACATCTCATCTAAGCTTATCAAATTATTAGACTAATCACAATAAGGATGAAGCACATAGAAAATTCCATCAAGAGCATTAAAATTACTAAACATGTTCATATATAGCGATAATCAATTTCCTCATATCTAAAGCATAAATGGAGGTAAATGATGCATGCAAAATATAACATATTTTAGATTATTATTTTAGTTATTTTTTTTGTAATTTGTTCATGGCATGCATCATTTTTAGTCACTTTTAATCGTAATTCCAGATTTATTAATTTTAATTATTAATTCTCTGAATATTTTAATTGTGGATGGATTAATTAAATTTGAATAATTATTTTGCAGGAAAATTCAAAACACAGCCGAAATTTAAAGAAATTATTCCTGCCGAGATTTGGCTTTACCCCCAAGTCATTTTGGCCGAGATATGGCTTTACACCCAAGTCGTTTTGGACGAGATTTCCAGGGGGTAATGATAAGGAATCTTCTTTGTTACGGCTAAGATTTGAAGGGGTAAAGATAAATGATTTTATCTTTTTGGTGTAACAATATTAAATTCCTTCCTTACGGCCGAGATTTGGAAGGAGTAAAAGGAATTTTATCTCTTTAGGAGTAAAGATTTAGTTCTTTCCTTACGGCCGAGATTCAAAGGGAGTAAAGATAAGAAAGATTTATCTTTGGGCGTAATGATAAAAGGATTTATCTTTGACCGAGTTTATCTCGTAAATTTAAATTCATCCGTACGATGTTACGGTCGAGATCAAATTGAAGGTCGTCCGCACCCTATAAATACGTGAAGAATCCATCGTTTCAAGGGTGCTCTGAAGTTCAGGTTTTCTTCCACGGTGAGTCATGAGCTCTGTAGGCTACGACCAAGATGAGAGATGTGCGACGGCTGGAAGTTGATCGCGACCCTGATCAAGTCCGAGAGGCTGCCCGACTATCTGCCCGTGATCCGAAGCTTCGACTTTTATCTATTTTGGATGTAATTCTTCCAATTTTTATTATTTTTTATTATCTCTCCAGAATTTCTAGGATGAACTCCATATTTTTATGATTATTCTTTTTGGAGATTATTATTGAAGGAAAACTATTTGGATCCTATATTATTTGTTTTAATCTTTTCTGATCAATTAGTTAATTGTGCTTCATGCTTTTAATTTAATTACTTGGATTTCTGAGTTGAGTAATTACCAGTTTGTGGACTATTTAATTTCATAATTCAATTAATTAAATTAATTGATTTTATGTGAAATTAATAATTGACATAAATTTGATAACTAGTGTGTGGAGAATCAAGTTTATGTGGTCTGTTAATATATATCAGTTTGTGGAGTGATTAATAGTCTAGGATTTTCATATTAATGCATCTTAATTTTAATCTTATCTGACGAATACCAGTTTGTGGGACTTTAGGTTTGATTAAATTTAAGATAGTTTGATTTATCGGATTAAATAGTAGAATTACCAGTTTGTGGACTCTGTGATGTTAATCTTGTAAATTAATTACTCGGGAAAATTTTTAATCCATCTTTAAAGATTAAATTTATCTTTTACGGTTCAAATATTTATCCTGATCTATTTTCATCCTAAGGCCTAACTTCAACACCATTATCTTATCTTTATCTTATTTTCTTTATTTTATAAAACCTCTTTCCAAAAATCCATGTTTTTCCTCTCGTATTAATTTATAAATCCAGATATTGAATTAATAATATTCCTCGTGGGTTCGACACTCTTACTCCTATTACTATATTACTTGAGCGACTAGTGCACTTGCTAGCAAATTTTATTGTTACAAATTTAACGCATCAGTAAAATATCATGAACCTAAGCATGAATTGGCAATGAAACAGTAATTTTAATTAGTCATACGACAATGAACGAAAAATCATGCTCATACCTAATCATATCATTTAAGAAAATTTAAGTTGGTCTTCAAACCCTTAATCCATCCACTCATAAATCATTAAGAGAGATAGATGAGTTTTAGATCCCATCAAATATATCTTTAAAGTTTAAGTTAAAATTCTATTAATCCTAACTTTTTTTTCTTCCTCTTTCCTCTTCCTCCTCCTCATCTTCTTTATTTTTTTTTCTTCTTTTCTCCTTTGCTTCCAACAATCCTTCTCTCTCTTTGGTGCTGGTCGAGAGCTGCTACGGGGAGGGAGTGAATTAGAGAGAGTGGTAGGGTGCTTAATGCTTCCACATAGGGATGGCAATATTCTCCGCCCCCTGCGGGCCCCGCGGGGATTCCCCGTTCGGGGTCCCGCATTCAGGGATTTTTTCCCCCGCGGGGGCAGGGATGGGGGCCAAACTGCCCTCCCCCCTTCGGGGATCGGGTCGGGGTGAACTACCCCCGCCCCGTCGGGTCTTCGAATTCCCGATAATATTTTTAATTAATAATTTATTATAATTATATTCATTAAATTTCATCTCAATCATTCATTTTGTACATTTATATATATATAGCATAAAACCCTAACTTCTCTTTCTTTCTCCCTAAACAGCAGCCTACTCTCCACTCCAATATCTAGCCGCCGGCCGTCGATCGCCAGCGTCCCTTCGCCGGTCGAGGGAGGTGTCATCGTCGTCGAGGGTGGTGCCATTGTCGTCGTCGTCGTCGTCGAAGGCGTTGTCATCGTCGTCGAGGGCATCATCGATCTGGTCGAGGGCGGGTCGATTCGGTCGTCGTCGATGTTGAGGGCCGCCATTATCATCGAGGTCATCAGCAATCCGGGTGGGTAGACCCGGTCGCCGTCGATCCGATCGGCGGCGGCGGCAGCCACGTCATCTTGGATTGTCGTCGAGGGCGGTGTCATCGTCGTCGTCGAGGGCGTCATCGTCAATCCGGTCAATCCGGGCGGGTCGATCCGGTCGTCGTCATCGGCGGCGATGTCATCGTGGATCGTCGTTGAGGGTGTTGGCGTCGTCGTTGTCATCAAGGGCTGCCATCATCGTCATCGAGGGCATCGTCATCGTCGAGGGCATCATCATCATCCAGAGCATCATTGATCTGTTCGATCCGGTCGACGACGGCGTCATCGTGGGTCATCGAGGGCCGCCATCATCATCGTCGACTTGAGGGCCGCCATCGTCGTCGACTCGAGGGCCGCCATCGTCGTCGACTCGAGGGTCGCCATTGTCGTCGTCGGCCGCCATTGCTGGTGAGGAGAATTTAGGATAGAGGAGAGTGTTTATATTTTAGTTTTGAGGTTTAGTAGGTTAAGAGGCTTTATAATGAATTTGAAATGACTATAGTTTTTTTATTTATTTTTTCTTTTCTTTTATTTTTGAGAATATTACACTTGCATTAAATAACAATGGGATCCACAAGACAAAAAAAAAAGTTTGATTAAAAAGTGAGGATAAAATCTTGATCTTGGGTAGATCTTATTTCTGAACCAAACACGGAAAAGCACCATATTAAAGTTGGCTTTTAGCATAAAAAGAACTTTTTATATATTTTTTCTCATGATTAGAGTGGGATGGGAAGAGGGGGCAAAAATATGTATATAGGAGTGTTTGAATTTGTAATTAATTTATAGATTTAAAGTGTCACAACCAGCATAGCAAATTATTATTTATATATCTACAACACAAATATTTAAGAGAGTCAAAATTAATTTTTAATCCAAAAATAATATATTAGTATATAGATGTTAAGTAGTGTGTAACACAAAAAAAACTATTACAACTTATAATTATTCGATCTCATAATTAATTATCCAGATCTAGGCACTATGGGTCATTTTTTTTACTGATTCATCAGCACCCATATCACCGATTCAACCACTAATATCGAATGGTTACAACAATCTAGTATATAATACTACTAAAATGTTCAAAAGTTGGGGGCAAGCTCCGACCATACTTGTGGTGCCGGCCCTGATGTCATTTTACAATGAGGAAATTCAGCATTCACTCTAATACATGATTGGCGAATATGCTTGAAAATGCAACGTCCTTGTTAGACTATTTTTTTTCGGTAGCCAATCATCGATATACGAGAAACGCTATCGATTGTCCAACTTACGTGACGTTACTGAGCGCACTGGCCACAGGTTAGAAGATTGACTCACCATTGAGCTCAGAGACGAACCCATGTATAATTACGGGGGGGCCTTTGCCCCCCCTAATTTTTTTTAAACACCTAATGTATATATTTTATATATAAGGTTTAAAGGTTAATAATGAAGTTTGGCCCTCTAAATTAGAGTAAAATGAATTAGTTTAGATAATATGTAAAAATATATATTTTTATATGTATGTAATACTTAAAATTTTAATATTTGACCTTCTTAAATTAAGTTAAAAATTATTAAAATTTTATTTTAAATTAAATTAAATATTTTTAATATTAATTAATTAATATATTATTATAATATTATTATTTTGGCCCCCCTTTGAAAAATTCTTGGGTTCATCCCTGATCGAGCTCAACTAGGTCACGCACCTAACAGTGATAGGTGAGGCTCCCAATAATTTTTTTTGCATTTACAGGAATCCGAACTCGAAATCTCTACTTAAATGAGGAGGAATCGCTACCACTCCACCCCAACCTTTATTTGTAGGTAGACTACTTCGGGTCTATCAATTCCTTGCTCCCTGTAATCCCATTTTATTGTAGGGTGTGTCAAGAATCTAAGCTCCGATAGGCGTCGCCCGTAGTTCGCAGAAAGAGAGAAAGTGAAAAGCAGAAGAAATGGAAAAAAAATAGAAAGAAGAGGTGATGCAGAAGCGTGAGAAAGAAGATGGAAAATTAATTTTCTATTGAAGAAGTCTAATTACAACTACACATGACACCTATTTATAGTACTACATTGCTGATACAATGGAAAAAATAAAACGACAACTAGCACTATTACAAAGTAGAAGAAATCGGAGACAACTCTCTCAGCTCGGCTGGTGATGGTAATGGCGAAGGCAACAGTGGCATGACTTCCAAGAGGGCGTACACACAAGTTCATTGATGAAAAATTCCTTTTGAAAGGAAAAAAACTTTCCAGAATTATATCTTTTTGTATGGTGATATTCTCTTGACCAGGAGCACAAAGCTATAATTATATAGGTTTTTTTTTGTTCTGTGTAACTAATTTGTTTAAGCTTGGAGCTAAGGTTTAAGAATACATTAAAAGCATTATTATCAAATTGTGAGCAGACCAAATTGATTCATGGGTCATGCTACTCTTATTATACAGATTAAGAACTAAATTGGACCAATAAAATCGAACGAATTTCACCGATTCCAGTTTCACTCGACGACATTATTATAAAAAAGTTATAAAATGAGTAGAATTCGTATTCTGTCAAATGCTACATGCCTAGTTCGCCTCTTTGGGTTGGAAAATTTCAAAGAAAATTAAAAAGAAAGCATATTTGCTAAAATGTACCATTTATTAAAATGTACATATATATACAACAACAACAACAAAACCTTATCCCACTAGGTGGGGTCGGCTACATGGATCATACGACGCCATTCATATATTCGTTGATCCATGTTCATAAGATTCGACATGATTTTATGTTGGCTGTCGGGGCCTAACACAACCCTCCTCCTTTATCCGGGCTTGGGACCGGCTATAAAATATAGGCGGAGTTAAAATGTACATATATATATTAAAATAAAATAGCACATATATATTAAAATGTACCATTTACACTTAATTACTTTTAGATAAAGAGAGAAATAAAATAGTATGATTTGGTTGTGACAATTGTTATATTTTTTGGTGAGAAAATTTAGTCTGATTGGTGAATATTTATTAATTCTTTTCATGATTAAATTGAGCAAATTTTTTTGATAGGTAAATTGGGTAAAGTGAGTTGCAGCATGTTAAGAAAGTCGATCACGGTAAAAAAATTCAACCATGACCTCTTCTTAACCCTATAATAATAATAATAATAGTTGACAAGTTGTTATTAACATTTTAATAGCATAATGCAAATATTTAAAAAGATCATATCAAAATTTTAAAAATAATTTTATGCGCGGGCCGCCCTCCGGTCCGCCATTGGATATACATATAATCTTGGGTAAATTACACACAATGCCCTCCAACTTTCGACTTTGCTCAAAAATGCCCTCCAACTTCATTTTGTAACATAGCTGCCCTCCAGCTTTTGACTTGTTTCATGAGATGCCCTCTTTACCCGAGATAGGCGATCTCCCGGTTTCCGTTTGACGTGGCATCCACATGGTTAAATCATCTCTCCTCCAGGTAATTAGCCGTCCGACGTGGCTTGATCCCACGTGGCAGTACGTATTAAACCCACTTAAGTACATCAACTTGACAAAATGTGGATTTATTTCTTTATTCCTCTCTTCGCCGTCGTTCGCGTGAAACGTTGTTCGCGGTTCGCCCTTCGCCCTTCGCCCTTCGCCGATCGTCGATCGTCGTTCGTGTTCGCCGGCCGCCATCTTCGCCCAAGTGTCGCTATCCATTCGCATTCGTCGTCGTTGACTGTTTGGTTCCATCGCACAAAAGGTCGTCGAAACACCGCGAGGAAGGAAGGACACCGACGACATATGCTTTCCGGTATGTGCACTCATTCGTATACTTTCGTACATTGTCTGCTTGATGTCGATTTATCGTGAATCCTAAACCTTCATTTCTAGGTTCCATCGTAACCCTAATTTTAAATTGTTCCCTTCCGACAAGTTTCCTATCCCTAGGCGACAAAAAAATGTGTGTTTTGTTACTAATCTGGTCCACCCAACGAAATCCTAAACCCTAATGTGGTCCCCCAAAACCCTAATTGTTCATTGTTTATTGTAGTTGTACGATTCCTTTTCTAGAAAGCTGACAATGACAAGAGATGGAAGGAGGAGAAGCAAAGGTAATTAGTTACTTTTTTTAGAAAAAGCAGAAGTACCTTTCATTAGGTTTAGGGTAATGTTATGTTGTTCTAATTTTTTGCTTCTAATTTTGATTATTGTGTACTTATTGCAGTCCCTGGACTTTTCAATTTGCATATTCATTTCAACGGTGAAAAAGGTGAATGGGGTTACCATAATGGGGAGGTGGAGACTTATTGTGATTACGACCCCGACTTGATGTCCCTGATTGAGATCGATAGCATAGTTAAAATCATTGGCGTGGAGGGACTAGTGTGTTATCACTGGGTTGAGCCAGGGAAGGACTGGTAAACAGGACTTAGGAGCATCGACAATGACGGAAGGGTTTTGGAGATGCGTGCCCAAGCAGCTATTATAGGGCAGGTTGATTTGTACGTGTGGCATCCGAAAGAGAAGGACGTAGACCATTTTTTGCCACTACCTCCTACACCTCCTAGGCAATTGGTTGTAGAAGAAATTGAGCCTGAGCCTGAACCTGTTGTTGAAAGTGACAGTTCATCGAAAATGCAAGGCTGGATGATCCAGAGGCGGAATGTGACACTCCGGATACAGAACAAAGATATTAGGGATGACACTAACGCTGATGATGAAGACCAACTGCTTGATGAAGACTACAACATTGAAGAGGATGATGATGATCTTCAAGAGAATATTCATAAGGGAAAACAGAGCAGAGCACATGATTTTGAAGCTAGGGCACAAGTCGCATCTGAGGCAGAGGAAGATGTAGCTGAGACTGAAGGTGTCGAGGATGAAGGTGTCCAAGCTGAAGTTAATAAGGGTAAGAGGCCGATGCAGTGGGATGATACACATGTGATATCTCAGGCCGCCAACTGTTCAGATTCTGAATACGCAGACTCAGATCGCCTTGTAACAGAATCTGACTCTGATTCCGAGGAGGGTGAAGTGAGACACAACGATCCTTTTTTTGATGCAGCCAAGGGTATGAAAGATCCTATTTTTGAGGTGGGCATGCTATTCAGCAGCAAACATGAGTTTGTTGAGGCATGCAAAGTGCACGGGATTAAAAATAGGTTTCAAGTGTGCTTCCCGAAGATTGATAATAGAAGGGTAGTAGTTGCATGCCACAAAAAGTGTGGATGAAGGGTGATGTGCTCTCCAAAGAATTTGAAGGATCCCCAAAATTCAACCTGACAGATAAAGAGGATCCAACCTAAGCATACATGTCCAAAGATTTTCAAGAATTACCATGTAACGTACAAGAGGCTTGCAAAAAAATACGAGTCCTACTTTCGTAATGACCTAGAATGGGAGGGCCTCTATGACCAAGTGAAGAGGGACATGTCTTATAGTGTAAGCCGGATGTGTGCGTGGAGAGCCAAAGACTTAGCGTTAAAGACAATTCATGGAGCTAGTGCAGAGCAGTACAGGCTATTGGGGCAGAGATGTTGAGAGCAAACCTGGGGAGCACGGTGACAAGTCTATTTGAAGATCTCCAGTGGAAGGGTTTGTATGTATGCATCAAAGCACTATTCGATGGGTTCAAGGCTGGCTTTAGACCACTAGTCTGCCTAGATGGGTGCTTCTTAAAAGGGAGAGGACAGTTTCTAACAGGTTGTTTGTCTAACACCTTCAAATGTCTTATTTGACTAATTATTTCCTAACATTTTGTTCTAACAGCTGTAGGTATTGACGCTAATGACTGCATGTTCCCAATTGCGCATGCATATGTGGAGAATGAGTCCATAGCTACATGGACATGGTTTTTGGAGCATCTGCGAGGGGACCACGATATGAACAATGGTCGAGGTTGGACAATGATGAGCGATCGACAAAAAGTAAATCTGTTGCATACCGTTCGACAAAATAAATTCCTAAATTTCATTACTAAAATATGGATTTAATTTGCAGGGACTTGTTAATGCCGTTTGCAATATCCTCCCGTCGGCTAAACATCGGATGTGTGTTCAACACCTGTGGGCAAATTTTAGGTCCAAGGGATTCAAGAGCCTTGAATACAAAGAGTTACTGTGGAGCATAGCTAGAGCTACATTTCCAGAGAGAATGCAATACTTTCTAGATGAACTAGAAAAGAAGTCCCCGGAGGCAAGGGAATGGATTCGAGAACGTTCGACTGATTCATGGAGCAGGGCCTATTTCTCGGAGGTGCCAAAATGTGACATGTTGCTGAATAATTTATCCGAGTGTTACAACAAGTACCTTCTTGATGCGAGGGAGAAACCGATAATAACATTGATGGAAATAATCCGTACAAAATTGATGGTAAAGTTGTTTAGGAAACGAGAGGTAATGAAGAAACATAACGGACTTATATGTCCCAAAATATGCAAAAAGGTAGAAACCATTAAGAAAGATGTCATATTATAGGAGCCTACTTATTCAGGTTTGAATGGTTTTCACATCTATTTGTATAAATCATCGTACTGTCCAATCCATCTTAATTAGTTTTTCATTGCTTATTCAGGTGGCCCAAAAGTACAAGTGAACTCCGAGGGTGCCCAATACGTAGTTGACATGGATATAAGGACTTGCAGCTGTAGACAATGGCAACTAACAGGGATCCCGTGTGTACACGCAATTGCGTGTATATTTGGAAATAACGAGGACCCATATGCTTCTGTAGATAAGTGTTACTTCAAAGAAACTTTCTTAAAAATTTATGAACATGTCATACAGCCTTTGAATGGACGCGATCAGTGGCCGGTCGTGGAGGAGCCAACACCGATCAATCCGCCATCATTTGCTAACACAAGAAGAGGAAGAAAGCAAAAAGCTAGGAGAAAGGAGAAAGGAGGCGGAATAATTAGAAAATGCTAAGAAGTCTTCGGCCGAAAAAGGAAAATTGTCCAAGAGAGGAAGGGTTCGAATGACATGTACGATTTGCGGGGAGGTTGATCACAACAAAAGATCACACGTAAGTGCTTAAAGGAAATTTGTCCCTTTTATTATTACCTTCTTGAAAAGTAATGATTCTTTCTTTTATGCAGCGAAAAAGCGGCAAAAGCACGGCGACTCAGGCATCGCAGGCTCCAACAGGATGTGAGGCATCCCACACATCTCAGGCTCCAACAGGGTGTGAGGCATCTCACACATCTCAGGCTCCGTTTGAAGCCGAGGGTGCATCTCAGGCTTCTCAAGCAACCGTGCAGAAAAAGTGAAAGAACGCTGAGAAAAGACATCACACTTCATGACGAACTCTTCTTAGGATGTACATATGCTTATGTGAATGTTTTTTATTGTTATCCTTTGTGGATGTGGGTAAAAGTTATACATAATATTTGGATAGTAACAGTTTGTCGATGTTGGCAAACATTTGGATAGTAACAGTTTGTGGACGTTGGCAAAGAGTTATTAATGTTTGTGCATGTTTGTTGATTTGATATGTATCTTGATGTGTTTCTATTTCGCAAGATGATATAGTTGTCAAAATTACACTCTCATAGCGTTAAATTGTTTGTATTCGAACATTTTAAGCTCAAAACAGGCGAAGGATATTGTCGCAAAAATATAAAGTTGGAGGGCATTCACTAAATTTCATATAAGTTGGAGGGCATTGTGTACAAAACTGACAAAGTTGGGGGGCATTGTACTTTATTCTCCAAAAGATGGAGGACATGATTATTACGATACAAAGAGGGTATTACACTTTCATATTTGAAAGTTGGAGGGTAGTTCTTTTTATATTTTAAAGTTAGAGGGTAGTTCTATTTTTCCTCTTGAGCTTTTGTGTTCTGCTTCTTTTCCTTTAAATACAGTCGGCCACGAATCATATACAATAAACGGACACGGACATTTCAAAACAAATGTCACTACCAATAAGATTTCTCATTGAAAAGAAGATACAACTTAATACAATCTGATTATCTACATAAAACTCATGACATAGAAAAGGAGAACAACTGAACAATATACAACTTTCAAAATTCGATAATACTTCGCTTTCATAGCTTCAACTTCGGTTTACAATCTTCGGATATAACTACTTTGATCTTCTATCTGAAATTTCAATAGTCGATTCCTTTCCTTCTCCTCCTCGAGCGCATGGTTAAGCTTCTCGATCTTTCGCAAAAGGCCGTTCATCATCATCCCACTTCTTTTATCAGTGGATGGATCCAGCCACTCGAAATAGTCGCAACATTGAATCCTCTGAAAGTGTCACCTAATGAAATTGTGAAAACCAAACATAAAGGGGAAAAAATTTTGGGAACTCACACCAAAATTTCGGCAGCCATAAAACATACGGTCAGGGTTACTTTCTGTCAACGACATCCTAATGATTGCTTCTTCTCCGCAGTTGAACTTCCTTACCCCCTTCCACGACGTCATTCTTCGATGCAAAGATTTTTAAGGATCTGAAACCCTAGTGGACCGTTAGCGTAAAAATCGAGACTAGGGGTCGCCGACGAACAGGAAACAACTACAGAGAAGATGACGATGCATTCACCGAAGAAGCGGCCCCGATCCGGTTGCTTTTAGCCGCCGACCACCTGCAATGAAATCAAAATGGCGAACGCGAAGGGAAGTTTAGTAACTCAGATCACGTGGAGGAGAGAGAAGTATGTACTGCCGCGTGGGATCAAGCCACGTCGGACGACTAATTACATGAAGGAGAGAGGATTTAGCCACGTGAATGCCACGTCAAACGAAAACCGGGAGATCGCCTATCTCGGGTAAAGAGTGCATTGCGTGAACAAGTCAAAAGTTGGATGAAAGCTCTGTTACAAAGTGAAGTTGGAGGACATTTCTGAGCAAAGTCGAAAGTTGGAGGACATTTGGTGTAATTTACTCATATATTCTTTCATGTTAAATACGTAGAACATATTTGTATAATATATTTATTATATTTTTATGAACACATAATACATTTTTTTGAATGTTTTGGGCAATTTTTTAGGATTTAATAATTTATTAGTGGTTACTTTTACCGGAGCTAAATCATTAAATCCCGTCTTTTATGGTAAGTTTTCTTTCGTGATCGGACACACGTGTTCGCAATTTATTGGGAAGGATAAATTTGGTGATATGTGACCAGAGTCGAGGGTATTAATGGTAAACAAAATGTAATAAGGGTTTCGCTCCTTCACGAAAATTCCAATCGCGAACACAAAAAACATCACGGTTTGGCTCACCGCCGCTTTCGCCGCCCCTCGCCTTTACCTCGCCGCCGGCACTTCGCCTCGCCGCCGGTGTCTATAACCGTAGCCCAACAGAGATTGGAGTAAAATCATCGGTTTCTGGAGTAGGATATCGCCGATCACGAACCCCTGGAGACCGTACCACGAAATCCTTATCATTCAAACAGGGCATCTGTGATCGCGTCTCCTTTCTGTCCCTCTACATATCTTCTAGCGGGATTTGAAATTACGAACTCAAGGATCTTCCGTAGTCATTTTGCCCTAGCTACCGAAGAAACCGGCAGCAGGTTCGAATCGGTCAATTCCCTCCTTAGGATTTGTTTCCAGCAGAAAAGAAAATTTGGGCTTGGTTCAAATGGTGCCCATTGTTTTGAGCTGATTTTAATCGAGTACTTCTTTTTTGTTTAGGGCTTAAAGACAATTCGTGCGAAGGATCCTGGTGTCAACTTTGCCGCTTGTGTATAGTTTTAGGGTTTCGATTGCACTCAAAGTGTTTCTAAAGCGTCATTAAGTTGGAAAGAGTCGATTTTGGGGTGGGATGAACGGTGCTTTCACCGAGCAGAATCTTGCGGATAAGCTCTCCAAGCTCAACAGTACCCAACAATGCATTGAGAGTATCCTTTGCAATGAGTCTCCCTTCAATTTTGTTTTTTTCCAGTAGTGTTTGCTTATATACACTTGAATTTGGTGATGTCCTTGCCTTGTTTTGGATTTGCTCAGTTTCTCATCTGTATAAACGGTTTATAGAAACTGTGCGTCTATTTGTTAATATTTTCCTATGTGGTTTTCAAGTTATTGTAAATTTATGGCTTTCTTTCAAACATGAAAGGTTGTATCTTTGGACAAAAGAATATTTTGCATTGTGGCATGGGCCATGTTTACTTTGTATTACCTTTATTTGCATCTATAGGGAGTGCCAGAGTGAATATGCAATATATTTGTATTACCTTCATTTGCAGCATGGGCCATGTAAAGATAACTTATAGCGTCTAAGCAATTCTGATGGGTTTTGCATCCCATTAACTTGAATTTTAAACTTATTCCCTCATTTACATTAGTGTTTTTTCTTTTGTTGCACATTATACTTTTCATTTATTTTTTTGCTGCCTTTGATGTAAAAGAAAACACGTCATAGTTAGGACTGTCTCTTTTAATGCTTTGGGATAACTCATTTATTATTTCTTAGAAAAAGTTGGGACGTTAATGTTACAATGATTGATTGATATTCCTTGACCCAAAAAAACTTACAGCTTTATCGCATTGGTGCATTTATCATCGAAAGAACGCAGAACAGGTTATCCAAACATGGGATAAGCAATTTCATAGTTCACAAAATGATCAAAAGGTTCCTTTCCTGTATCTAGCCAATGATATCTTACAGAACAGCAGGCGTAATGGCACTGAATTTGTAAATGAGTTCTGGAAGGTTCTTCCAGCAGCACTTAAAGATGTTATGGAGAATGGTGATGACCGTGGAAAGAGTACGGTTTCCCGACTGGTATGAATTACATAGCATTCATCCATTATGAGACTTTGTCAAAGCATAAGCTAAATTGAAATGCTAAAAATGTGTTTTGCACTATATTTTGCAACCTTATGAACAATAGATGTGATGAAACTCTGGTTTCTCTACACAATAAACAATATGATCTCAAGTTTATCTATCTACTGTCAAAATCTTATTCTTACACACTACTAATTCATTGATTTGACTAATGATAAAGAGAATGCAGTTCTTCCTCAAAAATAAGAAAAAAGTATGAAGAGAAGGCACTTTTGAAAATTTTTTATATCTATCAAGTTAAAGAGTAATGATGTGTTTCGTCTTCTGGGGATATGATGAACCATTTTTGTGCAGTATTCACCTAATTAATAATGAAGTGTCCAAGCATGATTTTTCTCCTCTATGAGATATATTCTCGCATATGACTAATTATTTAAACATTATCAGGTCAATATCTGGGAGCAAAGAAGAGTTTTTGGATCACATTCTCAGGGATTGAAAGATTTAATGCTCGGGAAGGAACATCCACCAGTTTTGGAACTAAACAAAAAGCGTTCACGTAGTTCTGTTAAAATTGTAAAACGAGATTCAAGGTCAATAAAAATAGTAAGATACTGTTCTCTAAATATTTGTCTTTGTAGATTGCATACTACTTCTATGTGAATTCATAACAAATTAATCTCATGGACCATTGTTCTGAAACCAGAAATTATCAATTGGTGGAATGGCAGAAAAAATTGTGTCCGCTCTACACAATGTGCTCTCTGAACACTCTGGTGAAGATATGGACTTGAACAAATGTAGAGCTGCTGTGAGGCATGTGGAGAAGTTGGAAAAGGATGTTTCAAATGCTTGTAGTCAAGGTTATTATAAAAATCATTATTTGTTCTTATGTCTGTTATTCTCTGATTTTTGTTTTTCTGCCATGGGTAATTAACTTTCTCAATGTGATATTCCTGTTTTCAGTAGGAGATCATGACAAAGAGTCATTGGTGAATGAGTTGCAGGAGAAGGAAGAAACTTTGAGGCAATGTATTGAGAAGCTAAAATCAGCGGAAGCAAACCGAGAAGCCCTTGTCAATCAGTTAAAAACAGCTTTGCAGGAGCAGGTCAGTGACAACTTTGGCATTCGTGTATGTCTGGATCACAACAATCCCCTTAATGGAATTTGACTCCCATGAATTTTCTCAGGAATCGGAGTTGGAGAATGTTCGCACTCAGCGACAGGTTTGTCTTTTTTGGTGATTATGCTCTTTAGATCTTTTTTGGTGATTGCTTATATAGTTAGGCTTTCTATGAAAAATTTGCCTCCGATTATGTGCATACCCATGGTTGCTTTGTGCTTGCTATTGCACTGTCAATGTGCTAAGATGAATGATATGCTTTTATTGTTTCCGGCAGTTTTCACCCAATGTATGATGTCTTTGGAGGTTACTAGTCATGGTCCATCAATAGGTTATTTTTATTCAAAATCATGGACAAGGAATTAAGCCTAAGCCACCTGATTCACAATGAAAAAATATATTTGCTCCTTCCACATTTATGTGGTTTGTTTATGCATTGTATCTGATCAAATTTTTCCAAATGGCAGCTATTCGAGGCTGTGATTGAGGAAACAGCCAACATGCGGAGACGGCTCAACAATGAGCCAGTTGTGGAGAAAGAAAAGTTGTCTTTGGCAGAACCATCCAAACCAGAATCAAATGGTCCATCAGCCAATGTAACAAAGAAGAGTGCTGCTGCAATTGCTGCTGAGGTGGCTGATAAACTTGCAGCTTCCACCCATTCCCAACAAATCATAACCTCGGTCCTCTCCACCTTTGCTGCAGAGGAGGCCAAGAGTGCTGGTTTGGCTTCATCCACACATCCCTCTACATCTTTTGCCGAAACTGCCCCATCAGATAGGAGTTCAAAGATTGAAAAACCCTTAGTCGTGTCCGATACCATCGGCACTACTTTCATACCTCTCCGACCAGTGGTAGTTCCAGCCCCCCATCAGCCTCAAACAGTTCTGTTACAACAGCCCCCACTACTAAACCAACAATCGGCTCAGCAAACTCATTATAATGTCTATCCCGCTGCAGCACAACAGTACCTGCAACCTTCCGGGGGTGTAATGGTTGGCCTACCTTATACTTACGGAGCACTCACTCAACCCCCTGCACCACCACAACATCAGTCTCACGTAATGAACCTAGCAAGGCCGACCCTGTTAACTCAGCAGCAGCAACAACCTATGGCTATGATTCAGCAGCCGCCACCCCCTCCACCATCACTGAACATGAACCAACCCATGCCAATGAATCAGCAGGTACCTCAATTTACATTGCAACAGCCTGTGCCGCCTACCTACAGGCCCCTGCAACCTCCTGGCATAGCATACTATCATCCTCAGACACAATGACCTCCAAAATCTCTCAACTCACCTTTTTTGTAGTTCAATATACCGATAACTGTGTCTAATTTATTGTACCAGTACACATTCAAACCCTCTTGCAAGATGAGCTCATTTCAAGGACCTGTAAGTTTTTACCGATGAAAGATGACAACATGAGAACACCTTGTCTGACCCAACGTTTTTTGTTACCTGCACCTTAATTGTGGTGTTGTATTTTAGCACACTAATGAAATGTGCTTCGTTCATTTTGGTAGCATATGGAAGTAAAGAGGGCAAGATGAAGTTACAAACTTGCATTATGTGCGCCTACACTTCATTTGGGCAATTCCAAAATCAGTCAAAATTGGTGCTTACTGGTATACAACAATAATTACGAGGAATGTTCGCCATTTGGGAATACAGAAGTCGGCAAGAGTAAATATTGCAAAGATGGAGTGTCTAATTTTTTTTCTTTTTCGAAAACACTGATGCTTCATTATTTTCCGGATATTTTTTGGATGCTATCATCCCCGGAAATGAGCCATAAAAAGGAAATAATTCTTTTCATGGACTGCAATAAAAAGTTTACGCCAGTTTTCGTGAAGGACTTTTTGTATGAAAAATGCTGTCCAAAATTTCAAGAAATTGTTAGAATTGTATACGCTTTTACATTTAATTTTCGACTTAAAAGAAAGATACCAGTTGTTACTAACTTAATTTGTTTTAAATGAAATTTCTGTTTTTTTTTCTTGTTTGTGCTGAAAATAATAATAGGACACCATAAGGGTCTTGCTCGGCATGTATCACGTATGACTACATCTGTTCACTTTATTATCAAATAAAAATATAATTATAATTTTCCGGACAACTAATGCCACAAATTTTTACATCAATTAATAAAACATATGTTACAAATAAAGTTGAAGTAATATGCAATCAATTCTTTTGTGACCAATATATTTAAACTATTAATTAATGATTATGTGATTAAATTATAAAAATTAATAAATTAACTTTGAAATCACATAATCATCAATCAACAAATATTTAATTATCTTGTGATCTTTATTTTCATAAATATTTCATAAACTATCACGATTTTATCTAACTTTAAATTACGAACTTATTTTTTTAATATTTAAACTATCATGATTTTTGTTACATTTTATATTACTTTTATTTTTAAATTTATGAAAAAACTAAATTATCTCTCATCACATAGTATATTAAAATAAAAAAGAAAAACATTTCGACAAAGACGTGGAAAGAGAGGAGGGAAAATTTTCTCTGACTTTTTGCCATTTTTTCTTTTTATTTTTATATTTGTTAATTGATGTGTTATGAAAGAAAAGTAATTTAGTTTTTTCATAAATAAAAAAATAAAACTAATAAGAAAATGTAACAGATAGTCTAGGGATTAAAAAAGTTCTTAATTTATAATGAGATACTATAAATCACGATAGTTTAGAGAAGATTTATAAAAATAATTCTAAAAAAATTAACACTCATAAATTTTTATCATGCGCCTACACTTAATTGTAAAAAATATATAAATCCATAATCACGTAAAAAGGCATGTTAATTATATATTGGTAGTAAAAAAATTGCATTATATGAAATATGAATCTATATGTACGCACTCCTAAAAATTTGTCTACATTGACCGTATATGATTGCACACTGGATTAAAATAATTTAATTCAACAGATGCTCCATCTATTAGAGCATGCAGTTCCCGATGAGACGATGAACTAAAAAATTAACCCCACTATTTTTTACAAAGTGTTGTAACCGGTCACAATCTCGACCTAGTGAAGTCTAAAAATCGAACTCCTTGTTTGAACTAAATCGAATCGATCAAAACTAAAAAAATAAATTAAAATAAAAAAAATCGAGTTGAACCGGTTCAGCTAAATTTTTTATTAATTTTTTTATTAAAAGATAATTTAATAAAAAATATTATTATAAATTTAAAAAATATTTAAAAATTGACTTTCTTCGTAAACATTCACATTACTCTCCTCGTTTATTTATACCATTTATTCTCACTTTGTTATTAATTTACTATTATTAATGTATGACTATTTTTGTAACTTTTTTTTCTCTTCATTTAGTCTTAAATTTATTAATTATGATCTTATTCAATTTTTTAATATCATAAATGTATATTATGATATAAATTAATTATATAAGTATTATATTAATATAATATTTATCATATTAGATAAATTAGTTATGTATGAATGGTGCAAATTTCTACAATAATACTATAATATGCTTAGTATAGTATAATATTATATATAATAATATATATACACAACTTTAAGTTTATTTAATTTAGTATGTAATAAGTCAAATTAAATAATTAACTACTAATTATATTATATATTTATTTATAAAATATATAATATTGTCATAATATTTCGAGAAAAAATATGTATTTGTTCTTGATTTGTTATATCATAATAAATATAATATTTTATTATTATTCAATCCGACTAATCGATTCGACTAATTTAATTTAAAATAGATATTTATTTAGATCACCGTTCGATTCGATTTTAACAACTTCGATTTTAACAACGTTGTTTAGGAACTCACGTGTTTTTCAAAAATAGATGTTTTATTAAAAAAGAGTTGGGATCCCATTCCCCATCGAAAGACCCCCAATTTTCCAAGTCAAACGCGTCGGCCAAAGAGCATGACGAAATCTTACACAATATGTGTCAAAATTCTTGGACGCGACATGTTTAATTCTGTCCCTTGGAATCTTTTCCGTTCTTATAAAACATTAAACAAGTACCGAGGCCTAATAAAATAAAATTTTCTATATATAAAGTTATTAAAAAAAATTCGTATTAAAATATTTTTATTCTACGTAACATCCGAACCATATTTTCAAGGTGTCTTATAACATATATAAGATCCTATTTTGGAATATATTTTTCATAATTGACTCATACAAAATAAAGGACACAAGTAAACAATTATACCTAATAATTATCGATATAAATATTTAATTTCGCTAAAAGATGTATTATTACTACTATATTATTTTTTCTCCTAATCATATTTTTTTCCTTTTATTTTTTTACAACCTAAAATGCCCGGAAATAGTTGCTCTGTTATTGAAAGTGGTACGAATATAATTATCCTATGTTTTTTTTTTATAAATTTTGTCAATTCTTAATTGATTTGTTCAGTATCTTGTATTTTCTATTAATTTGATATTTATAATGGCGTTAAAACTTTTTTTTATAAATCAACACTAACCACATTGGATAAAATAGTGTCCGCCGATTTGCAACGTGTCACACGCGTATCTGAATTGCTGCAACCGTTGAGATGTGATTCGCGACTGATTCAAATTTCTCACGAGATGGATTCTTCCCTCGCGGAACTCACCGTGCCCGTCACTGTGCGCATGTCACGGGTCATTCTCGAACACTAGATCACGTGCGACGACTAGACGGATAGGCACATAACCAAACCTATTTTGAGTTTGCAGCGGAAGTTTTATGGTCGAGACGACTATGCCGAGAGTCGCTCTTATAGGCATTCAATCACAGACATGACTAGAATGTTAGACTACTCGTCACAAGACCATGGCATTAGCGCGTTGCGGCACTAACGTAAGCGCTTGGGCGCTTAAAGTTCGAAGGGGCGACGAAGGGACCACGGGACGCCACGAAGGAACACCGATGTGGGTTGCCACCCCACGCTCAAGACCATGACACTAGAATTAAAGGAAAGCTTACTTGTATTAAATATGATGAAATATAACATACAATTGGGTCTCGAAAGACACTAGTGAACTCCTCCCAGTGTACCGTAGGTATAGGAGTCTTGTTACATATTGAAGATGCAAAAGACGTACCCTATGAGAACGTCACCTACTTGGTCATTCATAAGGACGGCCTTACAGATAAATGCCCTAAGGGCGGATAACTTGATACTCTACAATATTACGCAGTGCGGGGCGGCTGCATGTGTTTCATATTTACGACGCTAAGTGACCGAGGGCTATAAGTTGAGCGGCACTGGTGCCGCGAGGCTTCACGCTTCGTGTCACGGGAAACGCCCCGTGACATTCTCCCCCACCAAAGTCGGCAACGCCCCCGACACCGCTGTCCGGACTTTCTCGGGACCTTCGTCTTGAGTCTTGACTTCGCTTGTCTCGTTCAATTCCGCCTTCTTTGCCTTGACTTCAACTTCACCAGCATCACGCATCGCCAGGAATGCCCCTCCTTGGGGTCTCGCTGAGGACTCCTCCATCAGGCCTGCTTCGCTCGTTGATCTTTCGTCCAATCCGGAGTCATCACTTGTGCAGCGCCAGTGGAGTCCGCCATGTGCGGTCTGACTTCATCAAGCAACTATCCGTCCATCAAGTCTCTGTTAGCTTCACTTCTCTTCGACTTGCGCAGCGTCAACTTGTGTGGTTTGGCTTCTTTGGGGGTGAAACAACTCTTGTATGCCTTCAGGAATAGCGCGGAGAAGAGTTGTCTCAGGGTCGTGTAGAACACAATGAAGAGTCTCGCCATTCGACCTGCATGACTTGACTCGATGTCTTCATGTTGCGGATGGCCGCAGCATAAGGTCTTCCTTCCGTTGAATGCGAAGTACAGGACTATCTCACACTCGATGATCATTCTTGAATTTCGACGACTTGAAATAGCACAAGCTCTCCGATGTCGATGCTTGTAGCTTGTCTGCTTCGAGTGCCTGGGGTCGCTATGATGACCGACGAGAGTCTTCCCACGGATACTCTGGGATGCTTCAGGTCTCTTTGTGTGCTTGACTCAACGTCTCTATGTTGCAAATGATTGCAACATAGAGTCTTCCATACCTCTGCCGAACGAAAAGCGCAGGACCACCTCCTCCTTGGTGATCACCTGATGTTTCGACAGTCTTGAGGCGGGACAAGGTTCTTTGATTTGACAATCCATGCCTTGTCCATCCAAGTCGCCATAGTGGACGACGAGAGTTTCCCCACGTTCCCTTGTGGTTCAACTCGCTATCTTCAAGTTGCAGATGGCTACAACGTTGAGTCCTTCGTCCGCCGAGCCTTGAAAACATCTCCACCTTCCCCTTGGTGGACAAGAGATATCTCGACGGTTTGAGGTGGAGCAAGGTTCTTTGGTATAACATTCCGCACCTTGTCCACTCCCAGTCGCTATAGTGAGCGACGATGGGGGTCTCCCCCCATGTGCCTGTGGTTCGACTCGCTTCTCCTGCTTCGATGGGCGATCTTTATCTTCGGCATAAGTAGCTTCCTCCTTGCGACTTGAGCTTCTCTCCCCCACCATTGCCCTTGCCCAAGGGCTTTGGTGGTATGGCACTTGTCATGATTGACTTGGCAGCATCGACTAGTGAGCGGAGGTTGGACGATCCGGTCGTTCCAACTCCTTCCGAGTCTAAAGCTTCTAACCCCTCTGCTGGAAGAGCACCAACACTGGATCTTCATCCCCCTGGGAACACTGTAGGTGGAGCTCGGTGATTCCTTTCACTTCCTTCTTCAACATGCCCATCTGGCCGATGCTGAACAATGCGATCTTGACCTTCAGTCCCAACTTGTCAGGGCCAGCGTAATTGATGAACTGCCACTTCTTCTGTCCCATGTCTGGGATGCATGTTTGCCACATTCTACATTGTCGCGATGGCAACGTCATCCTGAGTTTGCCACATCTTGCAGGGTTCTTGGGATATGCCTTCTTCCGATCCTGAGACCTCCTTTGAAGCTTTGACAATCCCTTTGGGGTATGGACGAGGCGAGATCATTGTGCTCGTTCACGAAGATGATGCACCTTAGATGCTCGTCCGTCCGCACCTTGGACAAAGTAATGTCACTGTGCTTGTCATCCTAGATCATACACCTTTGACATACTCGTCCACCGGGCGGCTCGACCCTTGCGAAAGAGTAGCCGTTCTGGGCTTTCACTGATCCGTGCGGATGCTTGTGAAGACGCTCCGCTTAGATAAGCGGACTGCGGTTAGTGAACTCGTGGTATGAGTTCCCAACATTACCTCCATCTCCATTCGAAGGGACGACATCGTCAATGTGTCCTTCAAAACCTTCGCATTGCGATCCTTGGAGGCCGTTTCGATTACTCGAGGCGATGTCCGAAAGGAAAGGGCATTCCTTCTTTCGGTTGGCGGCAGAACGCTTGACAGCAGCATGTCAAGGTTCGCCGATGCTCGACGCTCGGATCATTTGCCAAATTGGTCGCTGAGTTGAGGCGTCGATTTGCGTTGGCATGTATCAGGTTCGTCCCACTCCTCGATGGATGACATTGCGCCGCTTGCGGGGCGACACTTGACATGCAAGGCTGATAGCTCGTCCGCGAGTGTTTACAAGTAATCAACGCTTTGCTCCATTTCCGAAAGTCATCGTGGCGTGGCAGACGATGCTGCGGCACGACAAGATACTTGTGATTGATGCTCCTTGGCCGAAGGGATGATATTCTTTGGCCGAAAAGGGACCATGAACTTTGATATTTGTCTTTAAGCCAACTTCTCATGTGAAGCGGTTGTGCACTTCACGTTGCATGACTGGGCATGCGATGCGACGTCACGAAATACCGAGCAGTGCCAGGTCGCCATGATAGTGCATGACCGGCAGTCCCTGAATGTGATACGGGTCCTCCGAGTTACACGACGCGTGTAAACGATCTCATGATATGAGCAGCGCAAGACCATCATGCGGAGCATATGACCACTCTTTGACGCAGCGCGATACTTCAGGATTCCCGACTGTATACCTGGGGTGGTTGATCTGCTCGAGTGAGTGACGCATGACCGTCCCGGTTAGGCGGGACGATCAATCCGCCATCATGATGCATGACGGACGTTCCTTGACACGACACGAATGTATGAGGAACATGCTGCGGGGCACGACTGGGCGTGCGGCGAGGAGGTTTGCCATGCCTTCCTCGTTGGCGTCCACGATCAAAGACCATGGTACCGGTGCGCCTAGGCGTGATGGAGTATTTGAGCGGAAGCACATTTCCTACGCCAGGGCACGTTGCGACGACACAAGCGAGTCATCGTTGCTGGGTAATCTGAGCAGGAAGAACTGCTCTGATACCACTTGTCACGGGGTCATTCTCGGACACTAGACCACGTGCGATGACTAGGCGGATAGGCACCTAGCCAAGCCTGTTTTGAGTTTGCAGCGAAAGTTTTATGGTCGAGACGACTATGCCGAGAGTCGCTCTTATAGACATTCAATCACGGACATGACTAGAGTGTTGGACTACTCGTCACGAGATCGTGGAATTAGCGCGTTGCGGCACTAACGTAGGCGCTTGGGCGCTTAAAGTCCGAAAGGGCGACGAAGGGATCACGGGACGCCACGAAGGGACACCGATGTGGGTTGTCATCCCACGCTCAAGGTCATGACACTAGAATTAAAGGAAAGCTTACTTGTATTAAATATGATGAAACATAACATACAATTGGACCTCGGAAGACACTAGTGAACTCCTCCCAGTGTACCGTAGGTATAGGAGTCTTGTTACGTATTGAAGATGCAAAAGACGTACCCTACGGGAACGTCACATACTTGCCCATTCATAAGGACGACCTTACAAGATAAATGCCCTAAGGACAGATAACTTGGTACTCCACAATATTACGCAGTGCGGGCGGCTGCATGTGTTCCATGTTTTTGACGCTAAGCGGTCGAAGGCTATAAGTTGAGCGGCACTAGTGTCGCGAGGCTTCACGCTTCGTGTCATGGGAAACGCCCCATGACACGCAGACCTCATTGTTGCCCCTCCCTTGCGGAACTCGGAACTTGCCATCATTGTGCCCCCTTTCACTTGGACCTTGCCTCTAGATAGCCTCACCATCCAGCATCCAGGTCGTCAGCTCCGAGATCACGTCCTGCCATCGCCGTTGCCTCGTGGTCACTTTGCCGGAGATCGAGAGAGGGAGAGAGAGAGCTAGATTGCGCGAGAGAGATCTCCGTCACCTTACCGAGAAAGAGAGAGAGCCTATCGCGTACTTTCATTTGAACCGTCGGATCACGTATGGACAGTCGAATACTGACACAAGAATCACCGGCCGCTCAACACCCTTTTTACTCCAACCACATTTGTATCTTTGATAATAATTATTAACGGCTCATTTTTACATAAATATTATATTTAATTATTATATATATAAGTATTAAAAATTATATATATGACATATTATAAGTGGCAAAGATGCGATCTCGTCATGTAGTCATGTGAAAAGAGTATGTGGTGCAGTTAAAAGATAACTTTTTCGTCGGATTTTCTCAACGATTTGTTTTAAATCAAAATCCATTTAATTCTTATGAAACTAAAATCAAATCTAAATTATAATGTCGGCTCCGTCGATCTTTTCCTTCGATTTTTTTTTACACCTTTGTACTCCATTAACTTGTGATTTTAGCGATTTACCATATCAATAATTCTTCCAATGAAATGTTATAAAGTAAAAGAAAAAACTTAAGAGAAATCAATTTATTTAAATCTACGATACTCAATTCATTACTTCCATTAAGAGAAATCATTACTATTTAAAAACAATAGTATGGAGATTAAGTAAATTTTATTTGATTAAAAATTATGCCTTTAGTATCATACCGAAAATGACAATATTACTTTTAATGGAACCCTAGATTTTATCCGCATGCACATAAACTTTTTTTCTGTAAACATAAAGGCGAAAAAGTAATCGAAAAGGCAAAAAAGGGGAAAGATATCATTAAAAAATGTCAAATAATTGCCCTACAACTTTCCTTGCAATTTTTCGCGTGTCCCTCTAATTCTTCTCTTCTTCTTCTTCTTCTTCTTCTTCTTCTTCTTCATCCGTCGCGGCGCAAAGTGGATTCAGTCAAAGGCAAAGAAGAACTCGTCTTTTTGTTTCGTCTCCCTGCCAAGAACCAGCTGCCTCCGCCCATTTCCATTCCATTCCCTCCTCGGTCGTCGTGTTCAACGGGCACGGCGCAATATATTCCAGATTGGGACAAAGCTTTTCCCCGTTTGGCTTGGCCCCCTCCCCCCTCTGAATCCTGCAAGATCCAATTTTGATGCGACGGTTGCTGCCTCCGGGGTCGAGAAGTTGAGATTTTCCGAGATCTGATCTCTCGGTCGCCGTTCTGCGATTTGGATCCAGGTTTCCGACGATTTTTTTCCCCATAAAGGTCGGGTCTTGGTGGAGGATTCTGACGGCTTCCGATCGAGGGTTGCTGCTTGTTGGAGTACTGTTCCGGAATGGCGGAAGAGGATTTAGTCGAGCTCAAGTTTCGGCTCTTCGATGGCACTGACATTGGACCGCACAAGTATGCTCCGACGACCACTGTGGCATCTCTCAAAGAAATTATAGTGTCTAAATGGCCTCACGGTGATGACTTCGCCATTGTCCCTTTATTTTAATGTTCGTCCATGTTTCTTTTTAGAAGGATTATCTTCGTCTATGTTGATTGGTGTTTCCCGTGTCCGTGCGTCTGTTGGTATAAGCAGGATTAATTATTGCCACCATTGCTTAAGCTATTTTCATGTGGATTCAATTAATAGATGCCCTTAACAAGTATTAGGTTCTCATATTCATGGATAAAAGTTAACGTTGGTACCAAATTCCCATACTTGAGCATATGCATATAGTCAGCCCAAACTTGGAGTACCTTACAATAGCTTGCTTACCATGGCTGTTCCTTTTAAGAGAGAGCTAGTGGAAGATTGATGCAAGGTTTTATGAGAAAACATGTCCAGTTTTCAAAAGTAATTGAAGAAGAAGATTGATAGCCAATAGATCCATATGTTCTATCATTGGATTGTGAATTTAGGCAAATTCTGTAAAAGGTCAAATCAAATTCACATGGGCGGAGAGAATATCTTACGACGTGATTGAGAACTAAGCTTTTCTTCTCGTGTGATCAGCCCAGACACGACTGCTTGATGAGTGTTGCAGGGAAATAAATAACTTAATGCTTTCACCAAATATTTAGTGTCCACAATTTCCTTACTTCCTTTTATTGTTACTCATCTCATGGACAAGCAGTCGGAATTATATCTTGGTTCGTCTAAAAAAGGATTACGTTTTGATTCATTTTTTTCTCTTAATGGTTTATTTTTATTGATCAAATATGATTTTGATATTGGGTTCCAGGCAAACAAATAACTCCAAGAACGATAAACGATGTGAAGCTCATTAATGGGGGTAAAATATTGGAGAACAACCGGACCATTGCTGAATCACGAGTACCAGTTGGCGAACTTCCTGGCGGTGTGATCACCATGCATGTTGTTGTGCAGCCACCACTTGTTGACAAAAGCAGTGGTACTTTATCTTTTTCCTATCCCATACTCTTCCTATTTATGACATCATTTTGACCAGCCTTCTTTCACATCTCAATTGCATAAGTTAAAGTTCTAGGAAATTGGTATGCGATAAAAAGTTCCGCCACTATGTTCTCCAAACTGCACGTTAAGAACATCTCATCTATGTTTTTACCTTCTAAAAAAAGTCTGTTTTTATCATGTAAAAAATGTTAATCTCATTTATCTTACGCCATGTAAAACTGTTAAGTACATTTCATCTATGTTTTATCATGTACAAGTGTTAAGTACATCTAATCTATTTTTTGTCATGTAAAAATGTTAAACACGTCTCATTTTTCATGTAGATTCATTTTTTTTTCTTAAACTGGTCCTGTTCTACTTATGATATGCATGTTTTGAACTCTACCTCATACTTGCTTGTGTTGTTATTTTTTTTTTCATTTTAAGCTGTATGCAGTCACCTTCGTGCAGTAAATTGGTTATGATCTAACAATCTTCTGCATAATATTAGTGCCTGTTATCTTTTTTCCAGGAAAGGTAGAATTTGTTGACTGCTCTGAAACTTGCAATTCATTAGTTTTTCAGTCTGTTCATTCTGTTTCATTATATCATGATCAATGATAGGGTTCACATAATGAGTAACAAGTTTATTTGCAAGGAACATACAAAGTGATTTCATTATTCAGTCAAATAATAATTAAGGTATGAAATATAACTGTGATCATACTGCCATTAGTAATGCCTTCCCAGAAAGGGGGGTGATAAAGGAAATCATTGCTGTCTGAAAAAATTGGCAATAGTGGATCTTGATCAAAACTGTCAAAGAGGTAATATTTAGGTGTTTTCTTCGACAAAGAGAACCTTTCAGAAAACTAGACAATTTATTTTGTACCAAGTGTAGACAAAACAGTGATGACTACCACAAACCCCGGCAGTCATCCTTTCTTCTCTCAAAAAGTAAAAAAAAAAAATGTAGACAAAACAGTGTGGGTGTCTACCGATCTGAACTATATTGGATTGTCCTTTAATCGAGGAGCAAAGAAGATAAATAAAGCATAGACAAAAACAGGTGTGGATGTCTGTCCATCTCAATTATATGGGATCACCCTTAATCAGATGAAGTACTTATAGAGATTTCCTCTTGCTGATAACACAGAAGCAACTTAATTCCATCTGCAGTGGCATGGTGGTATGATCTTCCCAGGCTTTTTATGCAATCTGGATTTGTAAAATTACTATATTTGAAAACTCAGTTTTTTTTTAAGAGAAACACCAACATACATTAGGCATTTTCTTCACGTGATACTTGAAGACTTGGATATTAACAAGTTTCCGTCAGCTATGTTGTTGTTATGAAGTAGCATAGGATCAGGGACATTCGCACTTGAGATCAACTGATGTAAATAATATAAAGGTTGAATGAGCAGTTTGTATCTTTATCACTCTCGGTCATATTGATTTGAGGGCATCTGATATTGAATAAAAATGCAGACATCTTTGTTTATTGTTTGAAATTATTCTTTGAAAAAAATCGTATCTTACTAGACTTCACCCGATCAAACAACTGAACCAAGTATAATTAATTCCTCGTTTTTTTTGTTATAATATGGATGAAATGTGCTCATTTGTACTTATCATAATCTTGGTGTAATATGTCATCTAATGTTGATGTTATCTTCTTACAGAAAAGAAGTCCCACAATGTACCAAAGCAAAGTGGATGTGGTTGCACTATCCTCTGATGCCATATGTCGACAAAGGGATCTCTTCTGGTCACCTGCTAGTGTCTTATGTTAGCTTGCTTGTATAGCTTGCTGTAAGATTCCATTCCATAGTTTTCAGATTTGCGCTACCACACAGGGCTCTATATAATGCTATAGATTACTTTTGTGCCACTGCAGAGGGTCCGAAAATTCTGTTGTATAAAGAGTCAATTGAAGTCTGAAACAACCATTTGTTGCTTTTACTTGTGGTGTTGTATGGTTAAATACTTAAGTGGTTCATTCTAGTCGAACATTTCTTCAAATATCAGTGCCGTCTCTCTGTACAATGTAGAGAAAGTTTAAATGGTAGCGTAATAGTATGTAAGGCAAGTCCTGGAGTATTGGAAGTACCAGATGGTGTGAAAGAAACACTTGCTACAAGGGAACACTCTGCGACGAGCAATTCAGAATCCAGTCCCAATATGGACTGTTTAATACCCTGTTCTACCGAATGGCCTCTATATGTATGAGCAACTTAGGGGATATGTCAACTCGATACATCTGTTTGACTGGAAGAAGTCGCAGGTTGAGATGGAGAGGTGATTGGTTAATTTGTATTTAATTTTCTTTTATTTTCGCGTGTACGTATATTGTTATCTGATATGACAGTTTTTTAATATAAGATTTTTTTCTATCATCACAGAGAAAAGACAAGAAGTAGTAAAAACTTTTTAAAAGCTAAAAGAATAATTAAAAATTATGAACATACAATGTGACAATAGACTTCTCTCTCTCTCTATCTATCTATCTCTCTCTCTCTCTACATATATATATATATATATAGGGTAAAATGGAGGTGCGAAACGGCCAACTCTTCGCACCATGTTATGCGCAATCTCGCACGCCCAACTAAGATCCGATGACTACACGATCGCACGCACGTTGAACCGTCGAGATGAGTCATTGAACTCACGAGAATTTCTCTCTCTCTGTGTGTCTCCGGCGAGTGCGAGTATGGACGAACTGAAGGGCGCCAGCGAGTGCGACACCATGGTTGAGAGGGAACACCCCATTCTCCCTCTCCGATGAGTGAGGGCAGGACGAACTGTGCACAGGGGAGAAGAGGGAGACGAGGAGGAAGTACCAAATCTAGTTGTTACAGATTGGAATCGTAGATCGGTGAAACTTTCCATCGGCGATCTGGATACGTCAGTCGGAGAGGGAGAATGAGTCTTCTAAACTAATCTGTGTCGGCGTAATCTGCGGGAGGGAGTCCTCCTCGCATTATCTAGAAGTTCACCGATGGAGGTCTGCGAAATCTACCCGGAGGTGGGGAATGATGATGGTCGACGAAACTTCCATCGACGTCGGCTAGGGGGTCCTTTTTTCTTCATGGCTCCTCCACTCCACCTCTTGCTCATCCTCATCCTCCTCGTTTGCCTCAGGTGACGCGATGACACAGCGCCACGGTCGATGCCTCATTCGACCTTGTCTCCCTAGAGCATGTTGTGGCCCTTAACACCGCCCACCTCTTCGGCGGTGCCTCCTCTCCTCCGGCCTCAAAACTCCCTTCAGCAATCTCAAATCCTTACTCGCGGTCGTCCCCAGAATAGTCCCACAGCTCACTCGTGCTCCCTCGAAGAAGGAAGGCGTCGAGATCGCCGACAGAAACTTGGGTCAACGGGGTACGCCAGCACCATCGGATCACCTTCGCTCCCCTAGAGAAGGACCGCGTCGAGATTGCCGGCAAAAACTTGGGGTCGGCGAGGTATGCTAGCTATCGGATCACCGGCGTCTTCTCGACATCTTCTCACGAGATTATGCCTTGAGGACAGCCATCCATGCGTAGCTTCTTCTGAGCCGTCTGATATCTCCTGAATGGTTCAATCGTGTGAACCTCTCAATTGGACGCACGAGATCGTGCACGACACGATGCGAAGAGTTGGCCGCTTCGCACCTCCATTTTACCCATACATATATGTAGAATATTAGGGTGCATACACTTAGGTGCTGACCCCCTTTTGCGCTCGCCAGCGAAATCGAAGCTTGGGAGACCGTAGTCGAAGGAGAGAGACGTCGGCGTTGAAGGTGGTCGCCGGCGATCGAGATGGGGAAAGAGGTGAGAGAGAGATGGGAATCGGTCGAGATGGGGAAAGAGATGGCGACGATCATTTTTTTAAACCGGATTTAGGGTTTAGACCAACTAGAATAAATTTCAACCGTTATAATTAAAATAATTTTAATCTGATAGCTCTGACGATGTGACTGCACCTATATGCACCTTAATATTCCTCATATATGTATAATTTGTAGTATGTAACTACCTGGTGTGGTAAATTAATTAACTTGATGCAATATGCTAAATTCACATCCCTGCTAAGAATACATATATATTTCACAGTTCACACAAAGATTGCATTACATCTAATTATGAAGAGTACATTATAAGTTATCGAGAAGCATGAGGCTAATTAACCCTGGGGTCGGGTGGTCTGAAAAATTCCAGCCGACCCACCTTTTTATTGACCCCAGAAAAAAAAGGAAATTGGTTGTACGTATCTACATAAAGGTAGTCGTCAAATATATGATGGATTGGGTAGCTACTACAGTAATCATATCGTGAAATTGCAAAGAATAGCGAGTCGTGCATATTGCTGCGCCTGCATGCATGCAGCGAATGTTACTGCGCAGTTTCTCCTGTTGCTGCGCGTGCCCGACCATTGGGATGCACCTTCTTCTTCCCCGCCGCTCCCAGCAACCAGTTGCAGACCCCTTTCTTCTTCTCAGAGGAGCTCTGTTGATCTTTTAGTGCCCCACCGCCTTCTTCCGCCATTAGTGACCTCTTCAGCTTCTCCTTGTAGAGCTTTCTCTCCACGTAGGCTTGGGCGAAGTCAGCTCCCATGGACGCCATTAATTAATTCAATTCCTTTCCTACGTTGTGATTGTGGTAGTACCAAAGGGAACAAGCTAAGTAACTAAGCTATATGATGATCAGCTTTTGCTTGTGATCTCCTGAAAGGATTTGGCGGCTTAATTGGATCCAAGGCAACCAATTGGATGTTATATATATATGGATGGAATCTGGATGGATGGGGAGAGAGAGAGGAATGGTAGGTTGCTTGGAGGCCAAGTCAAAAGTAAGCGATTCACGTATGTGCATGCATGGAATCCACCCACTTTTGGTAGGATTTGAGTTTGCTGCTGCTGTCATGCATGACGAATCATGAGACTTTTTGGCTTTTGAGGAAGGAGGAATCAAATGGAACAGCTCACAAAGAAGTCAGTTGACAATTGATATTAATTAATATTATATACATTTATCAAGGACGCTCTGCATAATTCACAACCTTACGTATGAAGTAAGTAAGCACACTTTTGTGCAGGAATAATAATAATAATAATAATAATAATAATAATAATAATAATAATAATAATAATAATAATAATAATAATAATAATAATAATAATAATAATAATAATAATAATAATAATAATAATAATAATAATAATAATAATAATAATAATAATAATAATAGAAGTTAAGCTTTTAGCATAAAATTTGGACACGTCCAATTGAACCTTATCCATGTTCAAAAGGTTAACATGAAAATCATGCTGCAATATATATACGGATGTCCACCTTTTCTTCAACTTTCTGATTTTTTTTTTCTTGGTGGAAGGAATGATATTATTATGATGTTGTCCATGGCTACTCTCTTTTATAATTATTCCAAGTTTTTGCTGGTTTTTAAGAATTTTAGTGTATGGAAGCGAAATTCATTTTATACTTGGTTTTAGTTTAAGAAAACAATGTGTTAGAATTTCTGCACGAGAAAAATTATACATTACAATAAAATGCGAAAAATTTAAGACGACATATAGTTTTATTAGATGAAAAAAATAGAAGAAAATTACAAGACTGATTATTTTTTCTTTGGATTTACATATGATATGAATTATAGACTGGTTGAGACTTTATTTTAATTTAAAAAATATGACACATATCTTGTGATATATGAAAATAAATCAATTTCTTAATGATTTCATGATAAGAAAATAAATAAAATATGTCAGACATATTTTCTTTTATTTCGAAGTCTGTTGTGATCCAAACAGTTTCCATTTGAAGTATGATTCAAGACGTTATTAACAAAATATTTATATGAAACTTATTAAATTAATAAAATAGGTATATATTAATTAAAAGTATTGCTAAATAGTAAAGATGGTTAAAATTAAGAATTATCAAATTATTCGATGATCATGATTAAGCCATGTTAATAAATATAACTATTCGATGGTTGTAATTTATTTAGCCTTAAATGTTATTTTTTTATCAAATTATCTAAATATATATATATATATTATTTTATCTAATAAGTATATAACCAATTTAATCATATCATTAAATTAATTAAAAAAATAAAAAATAAGTGCCCTGCATGGAGGCATAGAGCGGAGTGTTTCTACGTTATCGTTAATCTCTTAGTTTAGTTATGTATCTTTTAAAAGAGACTTCCAAGAATCTCTGTTGTCGATTTTAATTAGTTGGACCCGCAAAGCGACCCGTGGGATGTTTGATGAAATGACGCTCACCGTCGTTCGGAAGCAAATCTGCATTCTGATCGTCCCGAGCTTCGCACGTGCGGAAAGATTCGCCAGTGGAACGTCCATAATTCCTTACTTTTCAAGAACTTTTAATTTGATTCATAGATTTTGGATTTGAAGAAAGAGAGGAGACACTTAATCAATTTATGACTTGTCTAAATATGTTTACATATCTTTTTTTAACTTTAACACTCTTTCATTATTATATGATTATATCTTTCTGTAGTTAATTGTCTTTATTCTTATTGTCTAAGTAAGGATTTTTTTTTGTCAAGATAATATCGATGCATGTAATGTCATAACGTAGGTGTTGAGGTAGATATTTGAACATAAGCATGCATTTGTGCTAATTAAGTTATGATTGGCGTCTTGTTCCTATGTCTTTTATATTATAAAGTCTGCCAATCTTTGTAACACCCCAAAAATTTCAAAAAAAATTAAAATTTTATTATTATCTGACATCGAACTTTCGAACGACCGAAAATCAAAATAGGCATCCGATGTTGCGATGAATTGATAGCTCAACCGATGCACCACCGAACGATCAAAATATTTTCGAGTGTCTAGAAGTGCAACGGACAGAAGGTCGTCGAGAGATTAGTTTTCTTTCTTCATTACCTCTCATTAACTCTTGGAATAATGTAACTCCCATGGCCATGATATGAGGAATATCAAGGGACATGAACACCCCACTTTCTTGTCCATAAAGATTCCCTGTTGATATTCGGCCACACATTTCCTTTTCTCTCTTTTCTTATCCAAATCTCTCCATTTTCAATCTTGCTCTTCTCCGATGGTCTTGGCTAGAGGACGACGGGGCTGCACCAGTAGGTACATCAAGTGCGGGCAACATAGGAGGTTGAAGAGGAATGGGCTAGATCTTGATCCGATGAGGGAAGAACCAAACGACATAAAAAAGGTGTGTTTTTGGGATCTAGTTCATAGAGTAGTTACTTGAAGATTTCTACATGTTAAGGACTCTAATAAGGCTTAGATTAATGCTAGTTCGGGGTAACTTCTATACATATATAATATGATCCATGAATGATAAACTATCAGTGATGTTATATGAAATGTCATGATATTTTTTTAGAAATGCATACGATGATATCACAAATTGTATAGATATGTTCTCATATAGATCTTTGAACCGTTCTATATATGTATCCTTTGATCTACTATTGTGCATGATGACAAATAAATGAATTATGTTCGAGACTAGTATAAGAATGGATATGATATGTATGATTACAAAAGTTAGTCGAGTTATGATGTTGAACCGATATAGATGTGATTATGTTAAAAGTTTTTTTCGATATGAATAATATGTTTAGGATGAGATTTATGATTATATATGATTTTGAATTACGTTATGTGTTAGGTATTGTGATAAGCAATGGTAGATATCTGATTATATCAGAAACTAATTGAAAATGTAAGGATTTCGTAATGACCTATAGCTCTGTCGGATTGAAGCGGACGACCAAAATCTTTTTGCGTGTCCGATTCAACTTGACAAGAGTATAGCGACATGTCATATCGAATGTTTGAAACTCAATCGGATGACTGATATGGATTAGAATAGAAGTCCGAAATCTTTTTTGGATGACCGACTGAAAAATGTTGAGACTCGAAAATGACGACGAGAATTAGTCGATCGGCCAAAATCTTTTCAGACGATCGATTTGGGTCATCACACCGGAAAAGCTTCCAACAGTCGACAAAGAACTTACTTTGATTGATTAAGGAAAACAACACTTCCCAACAGACGATCAGTCTAGTTTTGGCCGATCGAAAGTCCGAGAGACTCCTCATGTGATACTGGATGATCGAACCTATCTCAGTCAATTGATCCTATGTCACCTCGGAATAGCCGATCGCAATCGCTTCACTCAACTGATGAACATAGATAAAATGGATATCCGCTCCCCTTTCAGATGATCGTTGAATGTACCTCAATCGAACAACCACTTACCTTTCGATCGTTCGATCTATGGACAAAAAATATACAACTTTGATTTAAACCTCCGATTTGATAAGTTTCTGTCGACCTATTTGATACCGAATGATAAGAATCTAAACATGATTCAAAGACATGCTCCATATAGTCTTGATCGATCCAAGTGATCGAAAAAGAGACTCATGAACTATAAGATTCAAAATGAGGGTTACCATTTGCCTATTTAAATGGGAGTTTCTTCCTACATATATTTCGCCTTGTGCGAAGTCATCTTGCCCGATGGGGCCGACCATGGCACTAATCCTCTATTAGTCCATCATGATCTAGATAACTACACACTTATATATTTGCAATGGTATTTTCTAAAAGTGACGAGCTCTTTCAACCTGTGGATAAGATAAAGGAATATGAATAGATGAATTGAAAGGACTTTGTACTTATGAACATGAACAATGAATATGAATACAAATATAGAAATGAAAAGGCATGAATCTCTTTATCGATTCCTACATGATGATTCACTCTTATACTTGATTTATATGCTTGCTTATTCTAATGGAACAACTATCTTATGACATATATGAACTCACACTTAGTTTTATACTAACGATTAAACTTGCTCCTCTGTGTAATCCGACATATACATGATTAGATTGCGAGCCTAATTGATGTGTGTAGGGGTGTTCACAGTGTCGGGTCGACACGTGAACTTGACGACCCAACCCGACCCGAACCGATTTGGGTCGAGATGGGTTGGTGGTGGGGTCGATTCGAGTACAGGTTGAACTTTTCCACCCCGAGTCGACTCAACCCGACCTGATCAACCCGAATTTTTTATTTAATTTTTTTATTCAAACTTAAGCTTATATTTGATTTAAAATTTTTAAAAATTGAAATAAAATATTTTAAGTGAAAAATTAATATTAAATAATTAGAAAACTTATTTTTTGCTTTTAAAATAATATTTGTATATTAAATAAAAATATAAATAGTAAAAAAATTTAAAAAAAATTGGGAACCTTGGATTCGGCCTCCCAATCCCCTTGAATCGAATTTGATCGGATTGGATCGGATTTGCTCACGGATCGGCTGCGACAACTATAGCTTAATTTCGACCTATTTGTGCGGTGACCTGAATTTCGACCCGTGAACACTCTTAAATGTGTGTGCGGCAACTAGAGCTTGGTGGCGTCTGCACATAGTTATTTAGAATTGTTATTGAATCATTTACTTGATATCGAATTGTATAGGACCTATTAGTTGTACCATGACATGAACTTTTGTATGTCTTATGTCGAGACATTTAATGTACTCTTATTTATTCAGCTTCCGCATTTCTTATATTATTTATTATAATAATTTTATTTAAATCTTCCGCTTATGTGTCATGATTCTTGAATACCTGAGATCAACAATAAAAAAGAGATTTCGTTACATGACGAATTCAAATTTCGGAGCATTACACTCTTAATATCATCTTATTCCTCTGCCCCTTGTTGGCGATGTTTCGACCTAAAAGATGACTCAAGAATCGTTATCTCCGGCAGCTAAAAGATGGATTTTTTTTCTCTTGTTTTTTGCATAGGAACAAAAAAAAGAAAAAGAGGAAGGACCAGATTTTTGCAACCATCATCAGTCTTCTTCTTATAATCGCTAGCTATGTCTTCACTCCAAAGTCCGTCCTTCTTCTGTTGTTCAAAAGGAAAGATATGGCCAGTAGATAACTTGTATTGTAACACGTGAAGGATGCATGCTCTTCTATTAATTCTAGCTTATGTTTCATTTAAATCAACGAGAGATTACTGATCTCATACTACTTGGTACTTATTGTTCATGACATTTGTGGTGAAAGAATTGCTACTTTTAAAAAAAAAAAGATTAATTCTTTTCTTTTTAATTAATTCTTCGAGCTGCTTGAGAAGAATTGTTGCTAAATCGTCGTTTGGAAAATTAAAAGACGTAATTTATACATGTGGCAAAACTTATTACTATACTAATGATCAACGAGTTATCTCCGACCTCTTAAATTAACCTTTGGAATACATTGAGATTTACAAATTTTATTTTGGAAAATAAAAAATTCAATGAAGTAAGATTTACCTCAAAAGTTTTAAAATTTGAGATTTCTGGTATCACTAATTAAACTAGTTCTAAAACTCATGTGCTATGATAACAATTCAAAATAAATTTGACAATAGCTATGATAATTTTCAAGAATGATCTTCCAACTCTATAATAAGACAAATCATACAAGTGTTAATTTTTTTTTCATTGACGGTCCTGTTTATCAGTGAGACAGTGATAGTACTTAAACGTTGACATGGCATTACACATTAGCATATTTAATACAAAATAATTAAATTTAAAAAGAAAGAATGAAGAATATTCAACAAGAAAAATAAATAAATAAATAAAAACTAAAAGACAGGAGCAGGTCCGCCTCATTCCCCCCTCGTGCAAAAGAGTTGTGGGGAGGAGGGCGGTGCTTCGAGTTCCACTTTTTACCTTTACCTCATCAATTTTAAATCTCAAGTTTTGAATTGTATAATTATATAGAGTAACATAAATATTTTTTTCTTTACGGATTTAATAATTATTTTATCTTTTTTTATAAAAAAATAGTACCATCCGTCCGCCAATTATCTTTGAATCATTATAAATAGTAGAATGAAAAAAAATTCCTGATAAGTATTTTTTTCCTAAATAAAGTTTTCTACAAATATTAATAGAAAAAATTATATGCTTAAATAATTATTATATTATTATAAAATAACAACCAAGTAAAAGTCTTAATTTTTTTAATAATATGAGATTAAAACTGCACGGGATCCCACCACCGTCCTGAAATCGACTGCGCATAGTATAGAACACGAACTTCGAGCCTAGGGTGTTTACTCGACTCGTGAACAAATCTAACGAAAATTGATCGAGTCAAGGCTCCTAGGGATAGAAAATTCGATCCGTTTCGGGTCGGGTTGGATCAGGTCAGGTGGTCGGGTCATCCGACCACACTTTTTTCTTTTTTTAAAAAAGTCCTATTTTTATATTTATTTAATATAAACAATTAGTTAATTAAAATACAGAGTATGTTTTCTAAATATTTGAGCATTATTTTCATAATTAAGTGTTTTATTTTATATTTTTTCATTTTAAATCAAGTATAGACTAAAATTAAGTAAAAAATAGTAATAAAATTTTTTCAATCCATACCCGACTCGAACCCTCATCGGGTTGGGTTCGGATCGAGTACTGGACCACCGATCCGACTTTCCCCACCCGATGAACACGCTCATATCTTTAATTAGCGAATACGATTAAGGTTAGAGGGTGTAACAAAAAGTGTTTGGTAAGCTTAACGGTAGAATTAATTAACTATACAAATTTTATTATAACACATAAATAAATTATTTATATCTCAATTTAATAAAATAAAATTCCACAATTAGTTTTTTTGTTAAATATATAAAAATTTATATTAACAACAAACTTTATATAGTGCATCCATGATATAAAAAGATTCATTATAAAATTATTTTGTATTCATCGTTAACATATAAATAATTTGTAATTAATTAAGCATGAATATAAAAAAATAGTTAAATGATTATAAAATTAAAATTGAGAAAATAATAAGATAAGTTAGAAAGAATAATATATTTGAAAAAGTGTAAAATTAGAAAAAATTATAAAACACTAATCTCTAATTGTTAAACGATAGTAAAAATAATTTTTCAATATTTTGTTATGAAACGTCAAATGATACCTATTTTTATCATTTATCAAATTAAAAAAAATAACATTTGAATCACTAAATACTAATTTTGATATTGTCAAACAAAACTTTAGCACAGTTTGATAGAAACCAGGGACTTGTATGGTAACACGAGTTCAATTAAATTTAGCTTCTATTCATTTAAATTAACAAGAAGACTATGGATCTTACTGTACTGTTTTAATGACAATTAAAAAGGAAAAAAGAAAAGGAAAAAAGATTACTTCTTTTTTCAGTTAATTCTTCAAGCCGTTTGAAAATATTTGCTAATTTAATGTTTGAATGAAAATTGTAATAATGTATAATAAAAATGATTAGATAAATAAGTTTTATTGACTGTTTGAATGAAAATGAGAATTAGAATATAATTTAATATTTTATATAGTTTTTTATATTACCTACAAAATTAATATGTTAGTGTTCGTATATAAATAAAAATAAACAGATAAAAATTATAAGAACAAAAGATAAGAGCTGAAATGATATGTTAATGATTATACTAATTAGTAAGCACGTAATTAACATCAAGTAAATTATGAGCTAATTAAAATTAACATTGATAAATAATTAAGATAATATAAAAATCTAAATCTATAAAAACAAAGCAACGTAAAAAGAAAATATAAGTTGGTGTAATATTATATTAACTAATAAATTGGTATAATATTATATTGATTAATAATATCATATTTTATATAAAATAATTATAAGAACGAAATATTTATAAAGTAACGTAATTGAAAATGGTTAATAAAAAAGAAAGAACAAATAAGAAGCAAAAAGAAAAGAAAAAAAAGAGATTTCTAGCTATGAGAATGAACTAGCAAATTCTTAGGATTTATTTGGCTTAGCTGATATAGAAATGTTGATAAGTATTTTATTGACTGAAATTTATTTTAAAAATAAATAATTATACGTTTAGATAAAACTATTTATATTAATAATAATTAGTTAGTTATGAGACAACTAACTAACTTAAGCATCCCTTCCCTACTTATTTTTTTGAATTTATTGGTAAATTTGATATATCCTTATGAGTCGAATTTTTAAATTATTAAATGTTAAGATTTTTTTAAAATTAATTTATAAGTGACTTATAAACTTTATCAAACAACCTCTTAATCATTGATTCTGAATGAATCATGACATTTGATCGTAAGCTTAATTTTTTTCTCTATGTTTGGGTGAACTTACCACTGCCACTCTTTGGTACTTGAAATTGTGAAATCATGATTGTATTTGATAGTGTACACAAATTGTCATCCTACTCTCTCAAAATATTTCAGCCTAGTAAGAATTTCATAATATGAATCCTTTGCCCAAGAATGCATTTCGAATGGAAACATAAATACAATTTATTCTTCAAATTAAGATGTAATTTCCATATTATTTTTTTCGTTATATTATATTTTTTTGAGTAAGTTTTTTTTTTCATTATGTACACAGAGGGACATTCGGCATGACATAGAACTTACTTAATCCATATCTTATCAATCAATAATTCAAATTTTATCTTTCAAATTAACCTAATATTCACGATTTTACTATAATTAAAAAATTGTGTGAACTCAAAAGTTTTGAATTAAGAAAACTTGTGTAATTAGAAAACTCGAAGTCATTTCTTTTATTAGAAAAAGACACGTGAACTCAAACTTTAATACCGTTTTTCAACATTTAGTTTTCTATACTGATCATTTATACCCGAGTCAAAATTTATATGAGTATATTAGTGATCAATTACTTACTTCCCACCTCTTAAATTAACCTAGGAATTCATAGAGAATTTACAATTTTATATTTTCGAAAAAAACAAATTCAATTAATTAAGTTTTTAACTAAAAAAATTGGAAATTTTAACTTTATTGTATCACTAATTAAACTAGTCCTAAGACTCAAACCATGCACAAACAATTTAGATCAAATTTGGTTTGATTGATGCAAAAGAGTTGAATGCTATGTATTTATTAACAAAAGATTTAAAATTAAAAGTTTTTATTAAATGAATATTTTCACCTTTCAAGGAAAGACACTTCTTATCTCTACTATTTGAATTATTAATGAAATGATAATTAAAATTATTAAAATTATTCGTAATAACTAAAGGAAATAACGTTGTGAACCTTGTAAAAAATAAATTATCTCGTACCAACAACTCCAATACTATAATAATTTAAACGTATTATTTTATTTTATAAATAATATTAATAGAAAAAAATAATATTTTTAACGTCTAAAAATCTAAACTGTATCACATTATTTAATTTAAATAATAATATAAGATTAACATCGGCTGAAAAACAGCGTCAGTCGCAAGACTACTCACGACGTGCGCGGGTCCCATTTCCCGCAGCAGCCCCTGGAGCCGTGTTCTACTGCCCTGCCAAAATCCCCCACCTCCCCCAAATCTCTCTCTCTCTCTCTCTCTCTCTCTCTCTCTCTCTGCGCAAGAGCAAGAAAAGTTCATGAGCGAGAAAAATCAAACCCGGAGGCTTATCCCACTTCATCTGCTCAAATTCTTGCCCACTGGTACATCCTTCGGCAAGGAGAGGTACGCACAAGAGAAAAAAAGTTTCCGATTCCTTTTCTTTTCCTGTCTGCCCTAGTGGATTGTTGTACCAGAGAAAAGTTTGCATTTTTAGAGATTCTTCGTTTGGATACTGATCAAAGACATCGAGATTTTAGTCATGCACGGGTTTAGGAACATGAAAGATTGTTACTTCCTCTGAATCCTGATTCGGGTACTTCTGTTGCGTTTTGCTTGGGTCTGATTCCTTCCGGAATCTAATTTAAATGCATTTTCTTTTGGAGGAAAAAAATGGGGAAAGTAAATATGATGGATTTATTTCAAACAAGTTGTCTGGAACATTGTGGGCTGTTGCTGTCAACTTAATGACTGATCCTGGAATTGGTTACTGCTCCCTGTTCGAAATTGATCGCTCTTTTGCGTAGCTGTTATGAAGGTTGGGTTCCATTTTCAAGATAATTATCGTAGTTCTCCTTTCGCGTCTTTTAGTGGGTAGGATGGCTTTATACACCGTCGGTGGTCATCATCTGCCCATGCCAAAATGGCAGGAAGGACACTCGCGCCATTTTGGTTGTTCTCCCTTTTGGCATTTTGTTTACCTAATGAAATTAAATCAATGAATCATGGTAAAGTACTTTTTTTTTCTATTAACTTATTTTCTAACAAGAAGTGGGAAAACCTTATGCATTAGCCATCCATAGGTACCTTGGACATACAACTAGGAACATCTCATCAATTCAAAGAATGTCTGAATTATCCTTGAACACAAATGTTTGTTTTTTGTTTGATTCACGTATGGGAAAAAAATTAACAGCTTAGTATTCCATTTTAATGGAGCCAAAAGATCTTTTGGATGATGATGAGTAAAAAACCAAGAAGTCAATATATAATATGCCAAAGAACTAGAGGTATTGCAAAATGATATCTTTAGCAAGGATTAATCAAGTAAGGGAAATTTTTTTAAGAAAAGGAATCGTCTAAAAAGGTAGAAGAGTTTCATACTTTGGCACTTTTAGAGTCTAGTTAGAAGTTTTCTTTCCTTCTTCATTGCTAACAACTATTGTTTCCTTTTTCACAGGGACTGTTGAATCCAACTTTGTCTTCTTCAACTTTTGGTTAGACTACACGATATCACAATCTACTGTATATGGGTCGTTTGTTATAATTTGTGATTCTGCTTGGTATATACAGCTGAAAATATGTTCGACTGTGGGTATAAAGCACAGTATATGAATGGACAGAAGGAAAAATTTCGGAGGTTTGTTATTTACTGGCCAACAAATGTCTTTCTACTTATATAATCTAATGTTGCATCATTTATTTTGTATTTCCATAGAACTTGCCACTCTCCTCTGGAGAGTTTGTCACTTGTACATGACATTTCCCTTTCAGTGATATATATACATGGATGGCAACCAAAATGGTAGTCATCCTTTTCCCTCTCAAAAAAAAAAAAAAATCCATAGAACTGTGTACATGGTATTTTTAAGAAGAATTACCTATAAATTTTATTGCAATTAGAATATCCTTAAATTGTTATTAAGGAACTGGTAGTTTTGTTTGGCCACAATAAATGAAATATTCACCTGTGGAAGAGGTTGGTGGTGCTGGATATAGTATTGGACATAGGTTAACTCTTAAGTTCACCTAGAGGTGGGATAAAATTTTGGTCCATGTTGCTTCTATCATGCTTGTTGATGATTCTTTCTATGTAATATTCTCATTGTTGGAATGGATATACTATTCTTGTCCTTTCTTGTTATTGTTGTGATTGTCTAGAGTATTTCCTGTCTTTCAAGATACTTGTATTCATGCTCTATCGGTTTTCTTTTCCTTACATATATCAAGAATATGGTTATTTACCTACATATCATCCGTTATTTACCAGCCAGCGTAAAACCCTGTCGAATCTCATGAATATGGATCAACGAAGCGTCGTATGATCCATGTAGCCGACCCCACCTAGTGGGATAAGGCTTTGTTGTTGTTGTAGTTGTATCATCCATTTCTTATATGGATGGCAAGAATCCTTGTCCAAGCACATGTACTCTTATGCAGTTATTTCCATGGTCGGGGAAATTGATTTGCTACAGTTATCAAAGTATTCAGATAGTGCCATGTTGACATTGTGCATGAAACACTAGGAATGTTGTATATCTAATGCATTTCTTATCATACTTAATATGCATGACATTTGGTGGTCTCATCATCTAATGTCATTACCACTAAATTGAGAAAACTATAACGTGCCAGCCAGTCAGGGAATGATATTCATTTACTATTTCTTAACTCCCTTTAAAAAAAAATATTTTCGTAACAATGTTCAAAGCTATGCATATTTTGGTCAGCTAGTGAGAAGCCTACCTTTAAACTATGATTTGCGTTTTTATACAGCCCTTGTGCAACTTCATTTGACCCTGCAGTGACCTAGAGGTCATCCGGTCCAGACATGGGAACAGTTTCCCTGTGAAAGATGCCTATCATCCATACCTCTGCTAGTTAGGGAATACTTAGAACATGTTTTGTACTTTTGTTTAGGTTGTTAATAGGCCATTCCCAATTTTAACAATGAAATCTCCATGAACTTTATTTTGGGAAATTATTCGTCTAAAAAAAAATTAACAAACAAAGTTGTACAGTGGTTTATATACCTTTTTTTCCTTTAATCCACAATGTTCTCATTTGCATGTGGTATCTAGGCTGGATGCATCAAGTCCTACGCTTTCTATGGCCTCTGATTCAGGCAGAATGAACCGATGTTCATTCAATATTGAGGGGCTTAGCCATGGATCAAAGACTGCATCAGAATCACTTAAGAGAGGAAAGACAAGGGGATCTGAGGGACTAAAATTCCTTGGTCGGTCTCTACGATTTGGTGTTTCCAGGGCTGTTTTTCCTGAAGATCTTAAGGTTTCAGAGAAGAAGATATTTGATCCTCAAGATAAATTTCTTCTTCAAATGAATAGACTTTTTGTGATATCATGCCTTCTTGCCGTGGCAGTGGATCCTTTGTTTTTCTATCTCCCTGTAACAGATACAGACTCATATTGTTTGGGTATCGATCGGAGCTTGGCAATTGCATCAACCACTATCCGCACGGTCATTGATTCTTTCTATCTTATTCGTATGATTCTTCAATTTCGTACTGCTTACATTGCTCCATCATCACGGGTTTTCGGCAGAGGTGAACTTGTTATTGATCCAGCACAGATTGCAAAACAGTACTTGAGAAGTTACTTTATCGTTGACTTCCTTTCTGTGTTGCCACTTCCTCAGGTGTGCAGAACTGTTGCATTATTTAGTTCTTTGATAATAAGATCTTATGTTCGTTTGGACACTTGAATTGTAGGCATCTTACATAGAGATTTATAATTACCATTTCATTCTCATTGGATACAGCTCAAGTACTAAGGTGACATATTAATGGAATGACCTGGAGACTACTATCTTTCTAGACATCCTTTATGCTCTAAAAGGATGACATGTCATGCTGTGGAAATGATAATGTTGTAGAATTTAGTAGCTAACAGTGAAGAGGTGTTTTATTAAGACAGAGATGATGCAGTTGGTTTTCCTTTAAAAAGTGGAGTTGCAAAAAGTACTAGTTCAAATAGTGGAATAGTTCACTCCAACGGGCCACCTTTTGTGATAATTGCATTACCTCATCTCCATTCCTGCATTATTGTTACAGGGCAAAAAGACCCTTACAGAAATCTCATTGTGCCCTGCTAAAAAGAAGAAAATTTTCGTTTCAAAAAAAAAAGAAGAAAAATTGATATATTTTCTAGCAAGGAAATTACCATGTTTATTTTCTGAGCAAACTGCTTTACATACGATTTAATATAAGTTTACCAAAATTCCAGTTCATTATCATTATGCCAATATTTCTCTCGAGATAAATTTCCATTTGTTAGCAACTTATGATAATTGCATGCAGATTGTGGTTTGGAGATTCCTTCGACGATCCCAAGGTTCAGATGTATTGCCGACAAAAAATGCTTTGCTCGCTATTATTCTGCTTCAATATATTCCGAGATTCTACCGCATTCTTCCTTTAACATCAGAATTGAAAAGAACAGCTGGTGTCTTCGCAGAAACTGCTTGGGCAGGTGCTGCATATTATCTTTTGTGGTTTATGCTAGCTAGTCATGTAAGTATCATGCTTATCTTTCTTTGTTTCACCTTTCTTGTCATTATATGGTTTTGGTGGATCTTTTTCTGTACAATACATTTTAGAGCTTGTAACTTGCAGAACTGACATACAATTTGGAGATTTTTTAATCTGCCTCTTATTGTTTATTTATTTATTTTTTGAGAGGGACCTTTGCGTTATTTTTAACATATCAGTTCCCATTTGAATATTTTTAGTTGATTGACATAAATTAAATTTTTTCTATTAAGAACTGCACATACACTTTTTGACTTTGTTTGGAGCAATATTTTTCCTTTCATTAAAGTTGTTAAGAACATGTTTTGGCCTTGGAATATGAATTCATGAATGGGTGAGGTAATTTCCACCTGCCAATAGATTTTTGAAATTTCTTGCTAATTTTTTTGGGTTAGTTGGATTTCTTGTTATTTGTCTGTCTTAGAAGGTTTAGTTGAACTGAACTTACTGATATTGTAGAAGTTTTGTATAAAGTCACTTCTTGTTTCAGTAAATTGGGTCTTCTTTTGTGGTCTCAAATATGAGCTAACTTGCAGAATGATGTCATGAGGTATTTTGTAGTTGTTTAATAGTTGTGGAAGAAGTGACCATTATAATTAGAGCCTTAAAATACTGAAGCAGATAGCATATTCGAAGAAATGGTTGTTACAGCAGACACACAACAATTAATGACATCCCCCAAAGAGTATACTTGTTTCTTTTTATTCTTTTGATATTTTTTTAGTATCATTACATGCCTATAATATCGATTTCAAGGAAATGAATCAAATTTTAAAATATCCCCTCAAAAAATCAAATTTTAAAATAAAACATGTACAAGTAAATGAAAGACACCCATGTATCTCTTTAATCTTGACTGTCAGATAATGATTCCATCACTGTTGTTGATCTCACCTTTTACCATAAACAAAGCCCGAAGAGTGGTCTGGTTTTTCTCTCTGTGACCCAATTCCTTCACCTCCTTTCTTGCTCTCAATGGTTGCACTCCCAACAGAGACAATTGACATGGCTAAACTATATGCCTGCCTTAACTTCCACAAGAAATTCTCAAAAAAAAAAAAAAATCCACAATAAATTATTCACTAGATTCCAACCTTCATCTACCTCGTTTCAAAAAAACCTTCATCTACCACAATCTCCTTAACAATACCTTAGAAAACAATCTTCTTAACATTTGTAGCTTCATCCTTTTGCATGTTACAACGGATTCTACTAATGTAAGCATTGAAATACCCCTGAATTAATATTCAATGTGCTACCTATGTCCCTAACTCCGCCTATGTTTTATAGCCGGTCCCAAGCCCGGATAAAGGAGGAGGGTTGTGTTAGGCCCCAACAGCCAGCGTAAAACTCTGTCGAATCGCATGAACATGGATCAACGAATAGCGTCGTATAATCCATGTAGCCGACCCCATCTAGTGGGTTAAGGCTTTGTTGTTGTTGTTGTACCCATGTCCCTGGAGCATGTATCTTTGGATTACAATTGACCCATTTTGGGGCTTGGCATATTCAGTCCTATATTTTAGCAATTTGCAGGTCTAAATGATCCACGGGCATAGAATACTTATTTATCAATATCAACAAAGAATATAAAGACTTCTAAAAAAAACAAAGAATATAAAGGAAAACATGTTAGCATGGAAGGTAAGATGAATGTGACATTTGAAAAGGTCAATACTTCTCGAATCAATCTCTATTCTATTTATATTTTTCTTTTATAGGTTGCAGTTGGAAGTATAATATGGTTATTTTAGACTCCCCCAAGACAGTCAATTAGAGGTCTAGCACATGTGCATAGTGAAAAAAATGTCCCCTTTTCAAAATTTGTGAAAGCTGAAATATCCACTAATTTACAACTTGTTAACAATAAGGCTTAATTTTCCATTGAAATTAAATAATAGAGGGAATTCAATTATGTGGAAAGTAAATCTAGAAAGTATATTTATTTTTCTTTGTGGTCGTACATGAAAAAAATGTCAAAGAACACATTGTTTTATGTGTCATGAGGGACGATGTTAAAAAAGGAAAGGAATTTTCCCCTAAACTCTTCTTTAAAATTAAGTCAACTGACATCTTTTATTGACCCAATGGACCATTCTTTTGCCACCAAATATAAGAAACTAAAGGAAATGAATACCTTCAAACGAGTACAACCTAAAATATAAGAGAAGATTCTTTTTCTCCGAGGAAGAGAAGCAAGATTTAATTGCTCACAAGATCTTGTTGCAAGGCTAAACTCTCTATTCTGGAGAGGCGCAAGGCTTAATTTTCAAAGGAGATAAATGCTACTTTGAAAAATTGTACATTATATTCACTTTTTGTCTAGAGGGTGGGAATGAGTTTCACGTTTGCTTGTCATCTGCCTGTAGGTGTCATCCAACTATACTTTGTTGTCACTGAACTTTATTTTGTAATTCAACAGTTATCAAATTGTAATAATTTTGCAGTTATGGTCATTCTCGTCAGTGTTTTCTCTCTTCTCTATGTCAATTTTTTTTAAAAAAATAATAAAATGTAAAAAAGTATGTCACATCAGAATTTTCTCTCCTCAGCATCAAATATTTTTTTTATTATTTTAAAATTGTATTGAATGAGAGAAAATGCTGATGGGACACTCTTGTTTCTTTATTGTTTTTTTTTAATTCGATGTGGAGGAAAGAGTAAATCCTTACTAGGTGGCATGTCAGTATTTTAACTGGTGATAAAAGATCATCGTTGAGTTAGAAAATAAAGTTCGCTGACCATGTTGAAAACAAAAGTATAGTTGGACAACCATTCGAAAATTTCCACATAGAGTACATTTTTTTAAAAGAAAAATATGGATGCATAGATGACAACCATGGCAGTTGAACATATTCTGCATAATTTGGCTGAGTTATGACAACCATGGCAGTTGAACATATTGACTATTTGATTTCTGTCAAGATTCATTACAAATGTTATCCAGTTAGGCTCTCATAACTTTGTCTTTTCTTGTTATTGTTTCTCCAGATTGTTGGTGCTTTTTGGTACTTGTTGGCTGTTGAACGAGAAGATGATTGCTGGCGCTTTGCCTGTAAGAATTATGTTGGGTGTAAAGTTGATTACTTGTATTGTGGAAACGACAATCTAAATGGTTATAACACATGGAGCAATGTCAGTGGGACTATTCTTCCAAGTAACTGTTCATCTGATAATAACCCTCCAAATTTTAGTTTTGGAATTTATTCACAGTCTCTGAGCTCTAACATCATTGCTTCAAAGAAGTTTGTTTCGAAGGTTTGTTACTGTTTCTGGTGGGGTTTGCAAAATATGAGGTATGTCCTCTTTCTTTCTTTGCTAGTTTGAGTCAAGTCAAGTGTTGCTTGTCAGTTCGACAACTTGATTTGTGTGTTCTGTACTGCTTGACATAATTTTAGTCTAAATTGACATGCAATTTCAAACGCAACAGATTCCCAATTATCTTCTAGAGGGATGCTAGTGATTTGTTTGGCAAACCTAGTCAGTGATTTTAATTCTTTTATCTGCAGTATAACATTATTTTTTGTCTTATATCTTACTGGATTTGCATTCATATACTATAGAGGAAGGGTATCTTTTTTTTTTTGGGAGAAATTAAGAGGATCCTTATCAGTTTCTAGACATCCTATTTCCTGGTTACAATGCAAATGAATGTATACAAGAATGCATATGTTGGTCACCTGCCCACAGTTTTGCCAGGTGGATTGGATATTTGAATTTTAAATTTTGTGTGATGTTGTCCACATAGCAGGTCCCCTCCCAAAACCCGAAAGACACAAGATTTAATAGTAATATCTTGATAATAGTTGTGCTGTTGCACTCTTATGACTAGATAAATTTGCGATATTATGATCAGCTAGAAGTGAAGTGATATGGTCAAATATTTTCACTCTGTATCTGTATTGAAGTTGTTCCTATGTAGCACTAATTTGCATCATTTCTTTCTATAAGACATTTGGGTTCCCCACAGATTTGTATACAAGAACAAGATTGATGAAATGTGCAAAATAGAAACAATCACTATACATGTGAAATTGCATCATGTAAAGTTGTCTTTCCATTTTTTCCTTTTTATTATTTACAACAACAACAACAAAGCCTTATCCCACTAGGGGGTCGGCTGCATGGATCATACGACGCCATTCCTATATTCGTTGATCCATGTTCATAAGATTCGACAGGGTTTTACGCTGGCTGTCGGGGCCTAACACAACCCTCCTCCTTTATCCGGGCTTGGAACCGGCTATAAAGCATAGGCGAAGTTTTCCTTTTTATTATTTATTTTATCTTTTTTTAGGACAATTTATTGTCTTTTAGTTGGAATCAATAATTGATTTTAAAAGTGTATATAGGTTTCAATTCCTTAGTTGGTAATAAATCAATTCATTAAGTTGGCTTCAAAAAATCTATTCATTAAGGATGTTATATTCATTATGTGGTGTTTGGTTTGAATGTAATTATTCTAGGAATAAGGATGTTTATTCTAACAGAATTCTTTTTTGAAATCTGAGTCAAGAAGAATTATCTATCTCTAAAAATATTACTATTCATAGGTCTAACTTTTTTAAAATGGCAATAGTACTCTTCATCATTATTAAGGAATAATGTGTCTATTTGGCAGAATAATATCAGATAATGCGCTATTCTATCCTTTATTCTCAAAACAAACAGCACCTAAGTTTATGTTGAGAACTAGTCTTCTTCAGTGGACTTCCTGATTCTCGTCTAATGGTATATCATGCTATCAGGCTTTCATGTTGCTTTTGAGCCACCAATTTATTTCATAACTCACCCAAACGTTCTGATCTTACTTGTTTTGATATTCCACTGCATCAACATCAATCATTTATTTACATTGACATAGTTGGATGATTTTATGGGCTGATCAAAGACTGAGATATGAAAAGTTACACAGTTTACAAAGTTTGTTGAGTTGCAAGATCTTATTTTGTTGCTGTAAACAATAACAGCCATTTTTGGAGAAGGAAAAAATCAGATTTATAAGAGAAGAATATTCATCATTTTTAAGGAAGGAAGAATATTCACCTTACATGAAGTTTTTGTTAAATGAAATAGGTCCTTGCTAATTGTTGCTTGTCATGTCATAGATTCTTCCTGCTTCGTAATAGTCCTACTTTTGTCTTCCAAAGTGCCTTTGTGTTGTGATTAAATTATATTATAAGGTCCTTCAGTTTCTTTCCTTGTCTTGTCATCTTCGAAGCAGTTATTATCTTTTTCTTTTGTTCAGATATGTTCAGAATTATACATCATTTGAGGGTCTTGAAAGAAATATGGTAGTTAATGGAGAATCCTTTTGCATGTAGTTTTCCTTTTTTTTTTTTTGGAGGGAATGCATGGAGTTTGTTATATGCTGTTACCTAATCTTTTGAAGCCATCTTGCAACAGTACACTTGGCCAAGGACTCGAAACAACTACTTATGTTGGGGAAGTAATCTTTTCAATTGCAATTGCCATTCTTGGACTCATTTTATTTGCACTCCTTATTGGTAACATGCAGGTAAAATTGGTTTTTCTCTACATGCTATAATACACTGGTTAGACATCGTCAAATTTGTAAATTTACTTGGCTGATAATTTCTTGACAATTGCAACAGACATACCTACAGTCATTGACTATACGACTTGAAGAAATGAGGGTCAAAAGACGTGACTCTGAGCAGTGGATGCACCACAGACTGCTACCTCAGGGGTTGAGGGATCGAGTTAAACGTTATGAACAGTACAAGTGGTTGGAGACACGTGGTGTTGACGAAGAAGGTTTGATCCAGAGTCTTCCGAAGGACCTTAGGAGGGATATTAAACGTCATCTTTGTTTGGCGTTGGTTAGGAGGGTAAGTAGTTGGTTTATCGATCTTTTCTTGTTTTTGTTGACTTTAATTCTCTAATTTTGGAAGGTCTTTTTTATGTCTCTTTGGAAGCATGTGATAATAAGTTTCAGCTTTGTCATGATGACCAAAGAACCTTTTTATTATGAAGTTCCATTTGCACAAGATTGTATAGATAATAAGAGTCAAATTGTGGCATGTGGAAGTTGTTCCTTTTTTGTAATCATCCAATCCTCAGGCTAAGATCTTTTTATTTTGCCTTGCTTAACAGGTTCCCCTTTTTGAAAACATGGATGAAAGGTTGCTAGATGCAATTTGCGAACGTCTGAAACCTACTCTTTGCACTGGAAACACTTGCATTGTGAGGGAAGGGGATCCTGTTGATGAGATGCTCTTGATTATCCGTGGACGCTTGGAGAGTGTGACAACTGATGGTGGGCGAAGCGGGTTTTTCAACCGAAGCTTCTTGAAAGAGGGTGATTTTTGCGGGGAGGAGCTGTTAACTTGGGCTTTGGATCCAAAATCTGGTATTAATCTTCCGACGTCTACTCGAACAGTGAAAGCTTTGACCGAAGTGGAAGCTTTCGCATTGAATGCAGATGAACTAAAGTTTGTCGCTGGTCAGTTCAGACGGCTGCATAGTAGACAGGTTCAGCACACTTTCCGCTTTTATTCACAGCAGTGGAGGACATGGGCAGCCTGCTTCATCCAAGCAGCATGGCGACGATACACCAAGAGGAAAATGGCAGAGCTGAGGCGGAAGGAAGATGAGGCAGCACTCAAAGTTAACTTTGTTGGAGGTACATCAAGCCTAGGAGCTGCCATCTACGCATCTCATTTTGCAGCAAACGCCATGCGTAGTGTACATAGACTTCGCAATCGGAGTGTTAGGGAGCTGGTGAAATTGCAAAAACCACCTGAACCTGATTTTGCAGTTGATGAAGTGGAGTGAATCCAGTCCGCGAGTCGAGGAAAACCACCTGCTCCCTTAGAGGTGATATCTTTTAGTACATTTTATATGTATCAGTAGTATATTTTTGAAGTGTTAAGAATGTAATCGGGGTCCAACTGCAACCGTATTTTACCTCTTATACCTCTTTGCTCATGTCATTTTTCTTTTGCAACCTCATATTTGTAGTTTCTTGGAAGCTAGAAATGAGCAAGCGGTTAGGGGTCTGAGCGCAAAAAATGATCTACAACTGCTTTATTGGAAGAGTACGAGTTCTGGGTTTCTGCAGTTCTCCTCAATTGTAAATGATATGAGATCAAATCTTATAATATGAAATAAAATAAAAAGATAACAGCTACGTATGTGCAACCAAGTTTATAGTTTTCATGCGGACTATGTAATATTTGCATGGGTTAAATACTCATGAAATTCTAATCTCAAGCGTTTGGAAAGTCTGGACTTTTGAAAAAAAAAGTCTATAGATGAATTGAATTGCTTTTTATATCAATATAAGTTGAGCAAAATATTTAGAGTTATGTTTTGTGAATAGATTATGAGTTTACGATTTTTTTTTATAAAAAATCATATTTTTTTTTTTACAAATACACCTCTCTTTTAACTGGTGGTGGATTTTTTTGCCCAAATAGAAAATTGTCATGAAGATATTGTATGTGCCAGTCGAATAACCTTTGCTTCTGTCTAGTGGGTATTCAAATAAAGTCGTTTATGACTGAGTGTTCGTAACTTCGGAATGTAGAACGCTTTCTACATTATATCACTCGGCTTAATCTTATAAGGATTTAAATCAAGACCAATTTGAATCAGTCAATTATTAGTTTGATTTTGTAACAATTGTAAAAGTCTTTTTCTCATCATTCCTCTGTCCATCCGATCATACTCAAAGTTACTGGAACCTCCACCAATTCTGAAGGATGAGGTAAACATTGACATAATTTATAGTGAAATCTTACGTCCACGAGGAGATATAAAGTCCGATTCCCGACGCAATTATTTATAGTGACACCAAAAGAATAAATTCAATTATTTTTTTATGGTACATATTTATGGTAACATCTTAGAAACGTGATTATCCTTCTACAATATTTATCTCTAACAAGAGCAAGCTAATCATTCTCATTTATCTGGATTGAGAAGGAGAGGAATTTACCTTTTAACAAGCTTTATTTGAATAGGTCTTTAATACAGAAGAATCAGAAAAGCACAAATAAAGACATTCTCCATTTTCTATGAAATGATTACAACCCCAAATAATTCAAATTAATAGAAAAAAGGAACTCCCAGGTTGGTAAAAATAAACATATTTTCTGAAATTCCCCAGCCAAAAGATCTCCAAAAGAATGGAGAGGATGACTACCACTGTTGTTGCCCCTACAGATTTATTGAGGTTACACCTTGAATGGTAGGAAAAGAAAAAGGAAAACGTAATATGTTGTCAGATCCACAGTTCCGTGTACAGAAAATAAACTTGGATATAACCAAAAAAGAATAAAAAAGAACACCTGAGAGTACCAACATGAGAGCCATAACTATGACCTTAATGGAAGCTCTTCTGAATTAAGGGAAGTATCTCAGTCTAACTTCACTGAAGAGAACAGGTAATGCACGAACCAGAAGGATGAAATGAATCCAATTGTACCTGTTGCCAACATGATGGCAGTGACCATGAAAAGTGAGTAGCCAAGATAGAGTGTAGCTGAAACAGGCCCACTTAAGCTCTTCAGGTCAAATACCAGATAATTCACAGAATACAAGAAGATATATATGGCAACTGATCCTGATGAGAAGAAGGCTTTCCACCACCATTTCCAATCCTCAACGCAGAGATGCATGTAGGTCAGCACCAAAGAGACCTCCGCACACACGACAACCAGAAGGATCAGTACGACAAAGAGAAATCCGAAAACATAGTAGACACGTCCCATCCAAATGCTAGACATGATGAAGAAGAGCTCGATGAAAAGAGTGCCAAACGGTAGAGTTCCAGCCCCTAGAACCAACAACCAAGATGGATACTTCTGCGGCGGAACCTCGCGTGGGATCTGGTTTGTCCTCACCGGGTACTCAATATGTGGTGCCTTGGCACCAAGGAAACCACCTATTAAGGTAAGTGGAACTGAGATGCAGAACCAGAGCAATAGCAACACTATGAACAAAGAGAAGGGGATTGCGCCTGTACTGTTGCTACCCCATAACAGGAAGTTCAATACAGTCAGGATCAAGAAAGCAATGCCGGGAAAGAAACAAGCAACGCGCCAAGAGACCGAAACCCAACCAGAACCGTCTCCCACGTTAATTGTCTTCCACATCCTAATTGCAACATAACCAGCAGCAATACCAAGAACCAGGTAGAAAAACAGCATCCCACTAATGAGGGTTCCCCGAGATGCAGGAGACAAGAATCCAAGTGCAGCAAACAAGATGGTCACTACCGCCATGCCGAGAATCTGAATTCCATCTCCAACCATCACGCACAGCAGCGTAGGATTGCTAGGAGCCCTGAAGACATCAGCCACTACAAGCTTCCAGCCTGAGAGTTCCTCATTCATCTGTGCCTGAGCTTCCTTGTCAAGCTCTTCGTATCGGGTCAGATCCCTTCGAACGGTTCTGAGGAAAATTACCAGGACAATACCAGCAAGGAAAGCAATCACCATAAGAGAATTGAGGATAGAGAACCAGTGAACCTTGGCACCCTCCATCTTGAGATAAGCATCCCATCGAGAGGGCCATTTGATGTCGCTCTCGACGAAATCAACTTCATAGGTGAACACAATAGGCTGGTTTTCCTTTACGACCATGGACACGGTAGTGGGATCGCACTGGATCTTCGCTGGGTACTTTTCGTACATCTTCAGATTCTTTACCGACTCCGCATCATGCTGGAAGCTGCATGGCACAACTTCGAACCCAACTACCATCCATCCAGGCGCCCCAGACCCGGAATTGTCCCCTGTCGGGATCACATCGGCGGCGTCCCCAGTGCCCATCACCCTGGCTACATTGGTCTCCTCGTACTTGTGCACCAGTACAGTAAACTTCAGGTGATTGAACATGTAGTAGGCGTCGCCAGCTCGGACACCGATCGGATACCCAGTCCACCGGAGCAAGAAGTCATCTTTCTTTGTGTACCGAATCGCTGGAAGGTTCTCTAGAATCAGGTTCACCTGGTACATCTCGTCGATGCGCTTCTTGAGGAGGTTGAAGTTGTCGGCAGAGAGCGGATCCGAGCGGCAGAGGAAGAGGTCGGTCTCGTTTGTGAACATCTTGAAGCGGTAGGGGGACGTCTCGATGCGGTCGCCCATTAGTAGCTCGCCGAGGTTCTCGGCGCTGTCCTTGACGCCGCCAAGGGGACGGCAGAATGGGAGAGAGTAGTAGTTGAACGGCATCTCGGTGTCAATGGAGGTCAGCGAGTTCACCTTGACCGGAATAGGATCGCCGGCCTGGTATTTCTGCGGGTAGCTTCCTGGGAGGTAGAAACCAGCGCCAGAATGGAAGAACATGCAGGAAACCAAAATGGAGAGGCCCAATCCGCTTAAAAATTTCATCTTGCCGCCGGATTCCAACGCCGAACCCATTGGAGATCGGCGACTCGTCAGATCTGGATGACATCAAGATAGAGTGATGAAAAAAAAAGATGGATCGAAAGAAGGATTTTGCGGGTGTTGTGGGCTATGCATCAGTAGATCTACCGAAGCACTTGTGAATGCTAAACCAAAAAGTTCGAGATAAAAAAAAAAGTTACGAATGTGAGGAGGAAACGAGATCAAACCTTTTGGTGATTGTCAACGGTGAACACAGCTCCGGCGACGGGAGCCCTTTCGCCGGCGGAGACGAGATCCGATTTGAAAGGAGAAGTTTGAGAAATGTATTGGGGAGTTTTATTATATACTTTTGTGAACAAAAGGGGTAATGACGTTATCAAAATTAACGATATTATTAAAAATAATTATCAAACTATTTTAATAGATAGGTTACTCTTACTATTTTTTACATTTTTTATACACATTTTGATTGTAACATACCAAAATTTTATAAAAATTAAAATATTCAAAATTGTTGACATCAAACTTTCGAGCGACCGAAATTGAAATGGGCGTCTCGTTGTCAATACAAAAATGACAACTTAGCGTCGAAATTATTTTTTACCGGTACGAAAAATCTAAACTTTTAATATATGAAATCAATGTTTTACCTCCTTTCTCTTTCTTCTTTCTTCTCCATCCTCATTTATTGTTTCTCTGTTCTTGTATGTGGTCTCAATCAAAGGGAGAAGGAATCATTTGGACAAGCACCGAAGGCACAATAGAGCAAAGAGGGAGACGGCATGCAACTAGAACCTAACCCATGAAGGAATCAACAAATAAGGTGTCTTTTTGAAATCTAAGTCATATTCGTGAGGAGTTGCATGTTTTAGGTAGGTTAAGATTCATGCTAAATTAGATATAACTCTTCCTTTCGATTTCGCTTGAATGATTTGATAGCAATTATTTGAAAAATATGAGTTTTCAAATACTTTCTCATATGATTTTGAGGTGATGGTTTAGGCATGAAGTAAATATGCTAAGTTAAGTCATTTTAGTAATGTTAATCATGATCTTGATTAGTTCATGATGATAGAATCCCTCTTGAAATGATCGGTACATGTATGATAGATATGAACATGCTCATGTTGACATAGAAATATGATGTTTTGCTTATGAACTTATGTATAATATTTGAAGATGTTTATGCTCATAATTGTCCTCTTGGATCATGCTATAAGATAGGAATAAGTTTGTATATGTTAGATCTAAGTTTTTGTGTGAGAAATTGGGTGAAAACATAAGGATCCACAATGACCTACTACTTTGTCGACTTGAAATAGACGACTGAATCTTTTCCGAGCGTCTGAATCACCTCGGCGACTATCATATCTGAAACTAAAGCGGACAATCGATTTGGACTTGATCAAAAGTTCGAAACTCATTTGGACGATCGACTTGAAAAAATGTCGAGAATGAAACTAGTAGTGATCATTAGTTCGGTCGACCAATTTTGAATCGGACAATCGATCTAGACTGTTCACGTCAAAAAATATTTGATGGTCCACAAAGATCCATTTCAACCGACTGAGGATGGACTTGGTTCAACAAACAACTGATCCAAGTTTTGAATGTCCGAAACTCTCGACCCAAAGTTCACGAATTTCACTTGTGCGATATCGGACGACCGAATATCTTTCAGGCGACCGATCCGTACACGACCTATGAATGACTAAAAGATCTCAGAACGAATGATCGAAATTATTATCGTCGACTGATGGATACAGATCAAATAGACATCCGAGTCTCTTTCAGACAAGTGCTAAATGCATCCTTAATGGACAATCGCTTTGACTTTCGAATGTTTTTTATGGAAATAGAATGAACATGACTCTAATTAGACATTCCTAATTTGATTGATATTTGTTCACATGATTCTTTCTTTTGTCTAATATTCTGAGTCTCTTTCAGACGAGTGCTAAATGCATCCTTAATGGACAATCGCTTTGACTTTCGAATGTTTTTTATGGAAATAAAATGAACATGACTCTAATTAGAAATTCCTAATTTGATTGATATTTGTTCACATGATTCTTTCTTTTGCCTAATATTTTTTCATGATGATTTGGAACCATCTTTGCTCCCTACATCCTTCATTGATCTAAGTGATAATCCATAGTTAACAATGATAAAAGATGAGGGTTGCTGTTACCTATATAAATGAGAGGTTATGAGCTTTGTGTGAAGGCAAATGTTATTGCCTTGTGCGACGTCATCTTCTCCTTAGGGGCATCTATCATGGCACTGATCCCGTTGGATCACCATGGTTTACGCAGCTACATATTTGTGTGTTTGCAATGATATTTTTTAAAAGTGGAGAGTGCTTTCAACTTTGAAACAAAATGTAATGAATGACTAAAGATGAATGAAAGGACTATGTCTTATGAACATGGACATGAATATGAAATGAAAAGAAATGGAACCATGATAACCCTTTTTTATTGATTCTCCATAATGATTTTTTATGTTTGCTTCATGCATATTTTGATGGATCATCTTTATTTTTGTGATCTATTATGAATTCACATGTAAATAGTTTTGTCCATCATGAATTATGTGGTGCAAATGAGTACAATAATGATATTATGCAAGTAACATGAAAACACTGATGTACTATGATTAGTGCGAACAAGAGTGTAAGCTTATTCTCGTACATTCTATTTTTTATGTCTTTGTTATGTTGTACAATTGAACTAACAATAGATTTTTTATTTTCTTGTGGATCGTATATGTTTAATTAAGAAAAAATGGTCAGAATGTAACGCCCCCAAAATTGCCCCTCCTGCCAGATAGACAGTCAGATTGACCTCGTGTACGCTACACTGCCTACTACGCTATTGACCATGACCATTCAACAAAATGCGCATGTGGCATCAATATTATAATGAAATATAATCAAAGACTTTAATGCGAAAGTTCAATCGTTGGTATAACAAAAGATATAGTTAATCCATGTAGCCTACAATAAGGTACGAAAAGACCACAAGTTCAACAAGAACGATGAGCGGAAGGGAAGTTCAACAGTCGGAATAACATGATGTCTTTTGGATAAGCAACAATGCTTTTAACAGAATGCAATAATGAAAACTTGAAGCAATATGTTAGTCATGTGCAGCACTCTTCAAGCCATGTGCCCTCCAACACCTCGTCACACTAGATTCTCACCTGCAAAATCTCAATGCAGGGACGTCGAATACCCGTGAGCAAAAAGCCCAGTACAATAGAAATATAGACGATGAAATAAGAATTATTGATAATCATATAATAAAGGTATCAGTGATGATCAATGCTATACTTTGGCTTCTATGCATTAATTATGATAGGCCATATATATTGCCCTATGTCGATATCTGTACTCTATTTTTTTACTATGACTATACCATGTCTTTATAGTACTATGTATTATCTGCACTTTGCCATGTTCCATACTTTACTATATCATGCACAATGCTTTACTTTATAATACTTTGCTTTATATTGCTTTGCTGTGAGTTGCACTACGTCTTTTACATTACTATAATGTCCTTAAAGTTAGTTGTCCTATGCGAGCTCGATTTTATTAGATTGGGATGCCAGAGGTGCCTCTCTGAATATGTAAAGACAGAAATCCCATAAAGGGTGAGAGGTGCGATAATGCATCACCCAATTCAGAATGTAGGTGGGAGAGGTCCTACACTACAGGAACAATGATCATTTAAAAACCTGTAGGTTCATTGTCTCCTCAGTTAATTACATGTCCCTCTGGCTCAGTACTATATTCTTTGGGGGAAGGAGTGTGACAAATGCATCACCCTTCTTTGAAGTGGGAGAGGACATGTAGCCTCAGGAACAATGGTCATTGAAGACTAGTAGGCTCGCTGTTTCCTCAGCTAACTACCTATTCATCTCTATACCATACTGTAATCCTTGTTCCGTATAATGGGGCGGCACATAGCAATCCCGTAATTTTATCTTTACTTTACTTATCTTTGCTTATCATGATGTCTATGAATCAAGATTCAAATGGGTATTACTGTCTATACAATAGGACTTGGCCAGTTATAGATGAACTGGTTAGAACCTTTGGTTAGATTTCAAGAGTCGGACTCAAATTGAATCAGAATTCGATTCAGACTATGTCAATATTAGAACTAACTCAATGTCTCTCTATATGTTTGGGTGGTTGAACCGGTCAGTTTGATCCGATGGGTTTGACTGAACCGGATGATCTGAATCGATTGGTCTGACTGGACTAGTTGACCGCCCTTTTGAATCAGTCGACCATTCCTCTCAGTTCGGTTGCGCTCCTGGTGGACCAATCGGCCATTCTCTACACCGGTCGATCGGTCCTCTTGGATCGGCCAACCTTGTTCTTTGTCGGACGTCTGTCGGATCGGTCGAACGTGCATACGTGGCCGGTCGACCGTTCAATCTGTGCATCTCACGGTCGATCGACCGTTCGAGGGACCGGTCGATCGACCGTTGAGGATATGGTCTATGCGCGGGACGTATTGGATCGGTCCATCATTCGGAAGATCGGTCGACCATCCGTGAGTTCTTCTCCATTCGTCTGACTGCGAGATCGGTCGATCGCTCCTATAAGATCGATCGACCGGTCTGCAGTGCGACAGTGCATCAGATTGGTTGACCGTTCCCTGAACCGGTCGACCGATACTCGCGATAAAACAGGGCCACCGATCATCTCTTCCGATTCCGGCGGCCTTCCAGTCGTTAAAACACGACGACATCAATATGAAAAATGTAGCTTAGACAATTGCGATCATAATAGAATCCTAGAACACATCAAAGGATCATCATTTCGTCGTCTAGGGATTAAAACGCTAAGGTACCTTTCCGTACGATTGTTTCAGTTTTTCTGCGATCTGCTCATTGTCTCCCGCGTTGGTCATCTCTGATCGGTGAGGGAGGATTGTCTGGTGTTCATGGATGCATCGGGGAAGGTCATGCGTTGGAGGATGGTCGATTCATCATTCGCCGAGCTTTGTCTCCACCGTGGTGCGAGCTCCGTTCGCTGGGAACAAGACACAGAGGATGGCAGAGCAGAGCGGCGACAGACAGCGATTCCAAGGGCACGAGGGTTGCCCTCGTGTCCCCTTTTATAGCATCGGCCGGCCACCGGCCGATTATGGCACGTGATCAGGGGAGGATTTCCCTCCCCTGTCGGTCATTTTCTTTTGCACCGTTTCCTTTTTTAATTTGATTTTGATTTAATTTCGTTTGGTTCTTCTCATTAATTGTCATAGAATTCAAGACCCTTCTATGGAAATTTGCGGACGTTATATTATTACCACCTTAAAAGAAAATTCGTCCTCGAATTTAAATAAAAGTTAGGGCTTACCGAATAATTGGGAAAATTTCTCGCGCATTTCTGATTCTATTTCCCAGATTGTCTCTTTTCCTTGGTGATGCTTCCATGCTATTTTGACTAACAATATTTTTTCCTTTTCATGCTAGTGCTCTTGATACTCGAGTATCTCTATGAGTTGTTCCTCATATGTCAGATCCTCCTTGAGGTTTGGTTCCTCAATTTGGATCACATTGGCGTAGTCATATTTGTACATCCAGAGTAAGAAGACATGGAAGATATTTTGCACTCTGGCATACGCCGGAGTAGAACCAACCTGTATGCTGTCTCCAACTATATCTAAGATCTCAAAGGGACTCACATACCTTAGTCTCAATTTTCCACGCTTGCTAAAATACATTACGCCTTTGGTGGGGGAGACTTTAAGCAAGACTTGATCTCCTTCCTTGAACGTGTGTTCTCAGTGTTTCTTGTCTGCGTAGGCTTTCTATCGATTTTGAGCTGACTTCATCCTCTTCTTTATTAATTCAATTTTGGGTCTGCTTTTGTAACTCAACACTCAAGATCTTTTTTTCACCCACTTCACCCCAACAAGCTGGGGAGCGACATGATTGACCATACAATGTTTCAAAGGGGGACATCTCTATGCTAGCATGGAAGTTGTTATTCTAGGAGAACTCTATGAGAGGTAGGTGCTTGTCCTAGTTGTCATACCAATCCAAAGCACATGCCCTAAGTATGTCTTCTAGCGTCTAGATTGTTCTCTCTGATTGTTCGTCAGTCTGGGGACGGAATGTCGTACTATAGCGTAGTCTAGTTCCAAATGCGTTCTGGAGGCTCTTCCAAAATCTTGATGTGAATTTGGGATCTCTATTAAATACAATGACTGATGGGATCCCGTGGAGTCTAACGATCTCATGCACATATAGATACATTAGACTATCAAGAGATTATTTTACCTTGATGGGTAAGAAGTGAGTCGATTTAGTTAATCGGTCCACTGTCACCCAGATGGCATCGTGTCCTTTCTGAGTCCTGGACAAACCCGTGATGAAGTTCATTGCTATTTCTTTCCACTTCCACTGTGGGATGCCTATACTCTTCAAGGTTCCTTGGGGTTTCTGGTGTTCTACTTTGACTTATTGGCATACTATATATCTGGAGACGTATTCTGCGATCTCCTTTTTCATGTCTGGCCATCAGAAACTTCTCTGTATATTCTTATACATCTTTGTACTCCCTGGGTGAATTGCAAATTCCGATTTGTGACATTCATCTAGGACTTCTCTTCGCATTTCAAGATTATTCGGTACCCATAAATGATCACAGTACCTAATGCCACCATCTGGAGAGACTTTGAAATTTGTAGTTTCAAGAATAGTCTTTATCATTATAGTTTGATAGTCTGGATCTTCAACCTGTGCTTCTTCTTATAATATCCGGTACTATACGTTACATCATCATTAGTGATCCATCATGTCTTATCCTTGGTATCCATTTGAAAAGCTCTTCCATCAGTTTGAACTGTCGAAGGCGCATGAAGACAACATATCCTTTCCATTTTCGACTAAGAGCGTCGGCTACTGATTTTGCTTTACCAGAATGGTAGTTGATAGCAAACTCATAGTCCTTCAAGAACTTCATCCATCTCCTTTGACATATATTCAGTTCCTTCTGTGTGAAGACGTACTTCAAGCTCTTGTGGTCAATGTAGACCACAAATTCTTCTCCATATAGGTAATGGCGCCAAAGTTTGGGGGCAAACACTACTACTGTCAGTTCGAGGTCATATGTTGGATAATTGACCTCATGTTTATTCAGCTATCTGGATGCGTATGCTACAACCTTTCCATCTTGCATCAATACACACCACAATCCTGTACCACTAGCATCACCGTAGACTACGTAATCATCATTGCCTGATGGTAACGTAAGGATTGGTGTCGAAGTTAGCCGCTTCTTTAATTCTTAAAAGCTCTCTTCACATTTGGATGACCAGATAAACTTTTCTCCCTTTCTAGTGAGCTTGGTCAGCGGTAATGCTATTCTGGAGAAGTCCTTGATGAATCGTCTATAATATCCTACTAGCCCAAGGAAGCTTCTGATCTCAGAGACATTCTTTGGTTGAGACCAATTAGATATTGCTTCTTCCTTCACTGGGTCGACTGTGATTCCATCCTTGGAGACGATGTGGCCAAGAAACACCATCTCTTCTACCCATAATTCACATTTAGAGAACTTTGCATATAATTTCTTCATTCGCAAAGTTTCCAAGACTATCCTCAAGTGTTCCATGTGATGCTCTACACTTGGCGAATAGATGAGGATGTCATCGACGAAGATAATCACAAACTTGTCCAGATGTTCGTTGAAAGTTTGATTCATGAGGTCCATAAATGCTACTGGGGCATTGGTTAACCCAAACGACATCACAAGGAACTCATAGTGTTCATACTGTGACCTGAAAGCTGTCTTCGGAATGTCTTCTTTTGCTACCCTGAGCTGGTGATAACCGCTCCTCAGGTCGATCTTGGAGAATACTTTTGCATTGGACAATTGATCAAATAGATTGTCGATGCGAGATAGCGGGTACTAGTTCTTCACTGTGACTTTGTTCAACATTCTGTAGTCGATACAAAGTCTTAGCGATCCGTCATTTTTCTTGACAAAAAGGACTGGTGCACCCCATGGTGACACATTAGGTCTGATGAAGTTCTTATCCAGTAGTTCTTGAATCTGTGTCTTTAACTCTTACATCTCTACTGGAGCCATGCAATATGAGGCTTTGGAGATTGGTGTTGTACCAGGTGTCACTTCTATATAAAAGTTTATCTCCCTTCTGGGTGGTAGACCACTAACATCTTCAGGGAACACATCAGAAAATTTTCTCACAATATTTATGTCATGAAGGGTCTTGATTGCTCTTCTATTTTGATCACACTTGCTAGATAACCTCTACATCCTCGTTGAAGAAGTTTGTGTGCCTTCATGACATACACTATGATTTTTTATTCCTTTCTAGTTATGCCTCTGACAATGACTTTGTCAGTATCTTGTGTACCTATAACAACCTTCTTTTGCTTGCACAATATAGAAGCATCGTGGGAGTCAATACATGCCCAAAATTATATCATAATCTTTCATAGAGATAATGATAAGATTTGCAGGGAACTTCTTTTTTTCTATCTCTATGGATACACCAGTGAGGTATTTGGTGGTAATCAGGGTTCCTTGTGGGGTAAGTATATTCATCTTATGATCTAGGTTCATTGCAGTTAACCCTAACATATGAGCACACTCTTCAGATACAAAAGAATGGGAGGCCCCTGAATCGAACAATACTGTAGTGGATAGTTCAACTATGAAGAGCATACCTCGAATGACCTCTACATCATTCAGTGGAGCATCATCTTCTAAGTTGAAGAGCCTTCTTTGTACCAGTTGATGTCCACGTCTTGGATAATTCACTGCGATATGATCCATTCCTTTCGGTGAAAGCATGCTCCAGTCTTCATGCGGCATTCCTTTGTGTGGTCCTACATAAAACTCGCTCACCTAATGCGGGTGGTGCCTGAGGAGCTATTGGAGGATGTTGCCTCTGCTGCTGAGTTGGGTGCCTTGGCGTCTTTTGAGGGGGTCGTTGGTTCTGTTGTTGTGGTGGAGGAGCTTGTTGCTGAGGACGGTATGGTTGTTGTTGTGGACGGTTGTACTGCTGAGGTGTTGGGTATGGGTGGGGCCGATTGTTCCGTCGTTGTTGATGATGGTTGTTCCTCCTAAATTGTTGCTGCTGCTGGGAATTCTGACCTACATTCAGCTGAACCCTCTTGTCCTTTTGAAGGTCTTGGTGGTCCTTTTTAGTCATTGTAGCCAGACTAACCGCTTCATCTAGGGTCTTGTAATTCCCTGGTTTTGTCTGGGCCTTCAAAGTGGGGTTCAGCTCGTTAACGAAACGCTTCGTTGTATTTTGTTCGTCCATAATCAGCTTGGGGTACTTCTTTAGTTGGATGAACTTGGTCATATATTGGGACACTGTCATGATCTCTTGTTCTAAGTTCAGGAATTATTTCTGCTTCAAATCCCTTTGAAACGTAGTGAAGAAGCGCATCTCGAATGCTTTGCGAAAGTCCTCCCAGGCGACCACCTTAACATCCTGGAAACTGGTGGCCTTCTTTGACTTCCACCATTCCTTAGCATCTTTCTGGAGAGTGTCTCTAGCGAACAGCACCTTCTTGTTCTCGGGAACGTCCAGGATATCGAACTTATCCTCGACAGTCTCCATCCATTGTTCGGCTACCTCTATCCCTCTTTCACCATTAAACGTCAGAAGTTTTGACCTCCAAAATTCTTGTATGGTGTAGGAAAGGGGAGCTTGTCGTCCTTGTTGCACTGGTGGTTCAGGTGGAGGAGGAGGAGGAGGTGGAGGAGGAGGAACGAAAGGGGTCTCCTCCTCATTACGTATCTCATTCTCAATACTTGCAATCTTCTACGAGGAGGCATCTATAAAAAGACCATGAGAATATTTGAGTAATAACATGAAATGGAAATTTTTGAATCAAAATAAAACTCCATATCAAAATTGAAGCCTTATGGCTCAATATCCGCTAAAATCAAGTCAGGCTCATAATAGAGTTTAGTCAAAAGCAAAAACATAAAGCATTCGACTAAGGCACACTAAGGCTTTCAACGTTTAAATCAAAACATAAGCATTCGACTGGGGCAACACTAAGGCCTCCAACATTTAGGATTCTCAATGTTTGATACTACTCGTTGTGTCGCGAGGTCTCCCCAGGTTCATCCTTAGAGGTCCTCTTACGCTTAGCAAAACTTGGGCATTCCCAAGTGAAATGCCCAAATTGTTCACAGTACATGCAATAAGGGGCTCTCTTTTGTGGCAGGCTTGGAGGACTGCCTGTGCGTGCTACTGCATCTTCTTGTTCCAGATTTTGCATTTCTCTTCCATGTTCACTTTCTTCAGGCATCTCAGATGGTGGAGGAGACATCACTGGATAGTTGCTCCCCACCTCTTCAAATCAGAATGCTCCTGTGCTTTTGGAGCTGGGGGTGGTGGTATTGCACGTCCATGGCCACGTCCACGCCCCTGTGCTTGTGCTTGCTCCTGCTCTTGACTCAGTGGAGTTGGGGGTGCATGATTGATTCAGCTACCCAGAAAACTCTCCTTCCGCCACGTACCACTATAGACGTTATGTGGCGTGGAGGCATCTATAAAAAATGAGTTAACTCAACAATATAAGCATAATCTACAAGAGAACATACTCATTACTTACTCGAGGAGTGGAGCCGCAGATGCTTCAGAAGCTTGTACATGACTTTACTTTAAATTAATGAAACAAGATGAGCAATAATGACTATACATTAATATCTACTCTACTATGATTATTGAGGGAGCCAAGAACTTAGGCTATGATACCAAATTATAACGCCTCCAAAATCACCCCTCCTGCCACGTAGGCAGTCAGCTTGACCTCGGGTACGCTACACTGCCTACTACGCTATTGACCATGACCATTCAACAAAATGCACATGTGGCATCAATATTATAATGAAATATAATCAAAGACTTTAATGCGGAAGTTCAATCATTAGTATAACAAAAGATATAGTTAATCCATGCAGCCTATAATAAGGTACGAAAAAACCTCAAGTTCAACAAGAACGATAAGCGAAAGGGAAGTTCAACAGTTGGAATAACATGATGTCTTTTGTATAAGCAACAATGCTTTTTAACAGAATGCAATAATGAAGACTTGAAGTAATATGTTAGTCATGTGAAGCACTCTTCAAGCCCTGCGCCCTTCAATACCTCGTCACACTGGATTCTCACATGCAAAATTCCAATGCAGGGGTGTCGAACACTTGTGAGCAAAAAGCCCAGTACAATAGAAATATAGACGATGAAATAAGAATAATGGATAATCATATAATAAATGTATAATTGATGATCAATGCTATACTTTGGCTTCTATGTATTGATTATGATAGGCCATATATCTTGCCTTATGTCGATATCTGTACTATGTTTTTTACTATGACTATACCATGTCTCTATAGTACTTTGTATTATCTGCACCTTGCTATGTTCCATACTTTACTATACCATGCGATTTTGATTCCGGCGGCCTTTCGATCGTTAAAACGTGACGACATCAATATGAAAAATGAAGCTTAGACAATTGCGATCATAATAGAATCCTAGAACGCATCAAACGATCATCATTTCGTCGTCTAGGGATTAAAATGCTAAGGTACCTTTCTGTAAGATTATTTCGGTTTTTCGGCGATCTGCTTGTTGTCTTCTGGCGTCGGTCGTATCTGATCGGTGAGGGAGGAGTGTCTGGTCTTCACGGATGTGTCGAGGAAGGTCACGCGTTGGAGGATGGTCGATTCGTCGATCGCCGAGCCTTGTCTCCACCATCGTGCGAGCATCGTTTGCTGGGAAGAAGACACAGAGGATGGCAGAGTAGAGCAGCGACCGACAGCATTTTCAAAGGGCGCAAAGGTTGCCCTCGCGTCCCCTTTTATAGCATCGGCCGGCCGACTGATTATGGCACGCGATCAGGGGAGGATTTTCCTCCCTGTCGGTCGTTTTCTTTTGCACCATTTCCTTTTTTAATCCAATTTTGATTTAATTTCGTTTGGTTCTTCTCATTAATTGTCATAGAATTCAAAAGTTGAATTCTTTCCTTCTATAGAAATTTGCGGACGTTACACAGAATAACTATGTTATATTTTTTATTGCCTTACCAAAAATTAGTTTTGCAGCAACAAATGCTCAAATGTAATATCAAACTAGAACAAAGTTCAAAATTATGTGAGAATATTTTCCATGCTCTACAAGTCTTCTATTTTTTGTGCTTGTTACTAAAGTCCACTTGATCTGGATAGACATAAATGTTAGCGACATTATATAAATGCAAATGTATATACGATTCATTATTATGATTTGTTATTCTTTTTTTGTGAAAATGTAAAAAAGATTAAAATTATGTACGTGAACTTCATATCATGAATATTGATAGATTAATTTATCCTAAGCTCCTTCTATTTTTTTTAAATCAATATCTTGAGTTGAACATCGATGCGTAAAAGGATTTAGCAAAATAAAATTACTAGCAAGTGCACTAGTCGCTCAACTAATATAGTAAATAGGAGTAAATATAGTAAATATGAGTAAAGAGTGTCGAACCCACGAGAAATATTATTAATTCAATGTCTAATTTTATAAATTAATAAGAGAAAAAATATAGGTTTTGAAAATAAGTTTTGTAATTGTAAAACAAAATAGAGAAAATAAGGTAATAATAAGATAAGATAATGGTGTTGAAGTTGGTCTTAGAATGATAATGCATTAAGGATAAATATGTGAACCAGAAAATATAAATTAAAGTTCTTAAGATGGATTAGAAATTTTTCTAAGTTATTAATTTATAAGATTAAAATCACATAGTCCACAAACTAGTAATTCTGCTATTTAATCGAGCAAATCAAACTATCTTAAATTTAATCAAAGTTGAAGTCCCACCAACTAGTATTCATGCAAATGAGATTAAATTTAATATGCATTAATATGAAAATCATGAACTATTAATCACTCCACAAATTGCTATAGATTAATAGACCACACAGATCTAATTCTCCACACACTAATTATTAGAGCTATGTCAATTTTTAATTCCACAATAAATCATTTAATTTAACTAAATAAAATATAAAATCAAGTAGTCCACAAACTAGTAATTACTTAACTAAAAAATTTAAATAATTAAATCAAAAGCATTAAACACAATTAAAAATCGATCAAAAGAAATTTAATAATAAAATAATAGTTCACAGAATTTCCCTTCAATAGTAATCTCTTAAAATAAAATAATTAAAACATGGAGTTCATCCTAGAATTGTAGAGAGATAATAACAAAATAATAATAATTGGAAGAATTACACCAAGAATAAAATAGGATCATTGGATGTTGTCAGAGCGTCTGGATCAGCCGTCCGATCAACTCTCTCTCTTGGTTGAAGCCACACATTGGGATGATGGTTTACTCTTCTATTTATAGGTGCGGTACGATCTTCATGTTGATCACGGTCGTGAATATCATATGGTCAAATTTAATTTGGTGAAATAAAAGTTGAGTTGCTTACGACTTTATCCACTTTGACGATATAATTTCACGGTCGATAAGCTTGATCATTAGTTAATGATAAAAACTTATCAATTTTGCGCATGATGATAATCCTCTTTGAATCTCGGCCACAAAATGTATCATCAATGATAGTTTGCGCCCAAGGATTGGTCAATGGCTTATGACACTTGATTAAGGTTGTCGATATCGAGAGTCTAACTAAACTCGTATCATGAAGTCGTATCGTAAATTCGTACAGTCTATGTTCCAAATATGTTTAATTAAAAATTATAATATTGTCAATAACATTACCACATTTACACCTATGCTATATAATAATTAGTCATGGTCAGCATGTTAACTTTATTTGTTAAAAAAAACTTATAGCATATAGTATTTGCCAAGTAGATGATAGGATAATATAACAAAAAAAATGACAAGCAATAAATTTTAACAATTTGAACTATATGTTCTATTACAAAATATGTGATACTCATGAAATACATGATAATAATTGTCTTCTGAAAATGAGTTATTGGAGCTAACAAATAAATAAAGTTTGTATCATGAAAATATAGATTATGAAATAAAAGAACGAATATCCTAAGTTGTGGTTATATCTATCTTACAAAAAAATTTATTGACTCGAATTGCATGACAATTTTGAAGGCAAGACTCCGTAAATGCAAAAGAAAAAGAACATAATAGTGGAATTGAGATTTATGAAAATAAAGTAAGATACAAAAAGGAGAAAATCCGACTAGGAGATTACCATTGACAAGGCAAGCTCATGAAGCTAGACATGATCAAATAAGGGTGAATTAATACAATAAGCAAGTATAACGTTGATTTACTTGTAGTGAGACAAAAGATGAAATAGTTATAAGATTAAACTAGTTTTTTAAAAAATAATTCTTAATATAACAATATTTTTTCGTGATTAGAGGAATGAAGAAATTCAATTATTATGATGTGAATAATATTTAGGAGAGAAGCAATCATATTCACATTTATCAATTAATACATTTTAATCCAAGCCTACTTTTATCATTTTCTCACATAGAATATGGACTCTAAGATTCTATAAGTAGACTCTTAAGAGTTAACCGAGTTTAACGAGTTTAAAGAGTTAATTCGCGAGTCAACCCGAGTTTACTTTTATTTCCGATTCTGATAAGAGTTGACTCGATTTTGCACTGTAAACTCTAACTCGCGATATTAACAACCTTGCACTTGATAAATGTTGGTTAAGGATAAATTTCTCATTGCTTTGGCGCCTAATTATTCCTTCATGGTTGGATTTTATGGACGATAGGCTTGATTGATAATGGTGTTTTGCTATCAAATATTAGTTGGAGTTCACGACCGATAATCACTTTGGTTAAGGATAAACAACTTTTATCACTTTGTGCCCGTAAAACTCTTCTTGATAGGATCACGGTCGCAAAATCCATAAGGATTATTATCACCTAATGATGAATAGAAATATGAGTTTTGCGCCCAAAGATAAATCATCATATAAGGTCGATAATCACTTTGCATATGAATTGTGGCCGATACGTCCGGTGATTCATTCAACTTGATAAAATTACTTGATGATGTAGGTGATAATCCCCCGGACAATCATATACTCGGCTTTTCCTGCAAATAGTTAACAAAATTTAATTAATCCACCCATAATTAAAATATTAAAAATTTAATAATCAGAATTGATAAATTTGAAATAATGACTAGAATTAATCTAAAATAATGCATGTCATGATCAAATTACAAAAATATTAATTAAAATAACAGACTAAAATATCTTATATTTTGCATACATCAAACTCCTCCAAGTTTAAAGTCTTGCTTGTCCACAAGCAAAAATTCAAACGCAGGCTCAAGAAAGTTTCATCGTAGCCTCCACATTACTAATTTTCTCACACAATTCTTTCGCACACTTGTTACCTAGCATCTCACCATTTTTCATGCACTTAGCTTCATAGAGGTTCTGAATGCTACACATATTTAAACAATATCAAATTCAGCCTTGTAGAAAAAATAAATAATCTATCAAATAATAGCATTAATATTGAACATATAAGTACTAATTGAGCTTATATATATATATATATATATATTAACATGCTTTTATTTTCAATTACTTAAAAGTTCTAATTTTCAAGCAGGATTGCACAAGGAAGTTTATATAGCGGGTTGTGACTTCGAAACTAGATGGCCTTAGGGCAATAGGTGATAAGACACCCCTCGAGTTTACTTGCCCGAACAACCAAGCTTCTGAATGAAGAATTCGAACTTAGCCATAATTTAGTACTCTTGTGCTTCTCCATATTCCACAAGATGGTCCTTGTAGCAGGCTTTATATCGACGGATTCCAGAGTAGTTGCCCTTAGGTCGTCAGGCATGAACCCCTACGGATCTAATTATCCGAACACATCTTGGTTCCGACACTTTTGTACCTACACATAACTTTATTAAAATTTTTTACTATAATTTTGTTTTTCAACACATCTTTTAAGCTCAAGAAGTACTTAATATGGTCAATAAAAATGCTACTACTATCAAGACTTAACATAAATAAATAAAAAGGCATGAACATGATCTTGTAGTCTAGACATCCATAATTCTACTTAGCACAATACATAATTTATAAGTTTAATACTGAAAAAACAAGTGATAAGAGAGAAAAACATTCAAATTTCATCAATTAACAATATGTCTTTGAATTTTACTTAAAGATAATTAAAACAGCAAGACAAGAGTTAGTAAGATGACAGCAGAAATAAATACATGCAATGGTATTTTTGGGAATTTTTTTTAGTTTTTCATTTTTTTTGGATTTTTGATATAAATGCAAACATAAGCAAATAAAAAGAAAAATAAGGGAAAATGCAATGCATGAAATGCAACTCCCCTAAGCTTGAACGAGACACTATCCTCAATGTTAGACCCAATAAAGGAGAAAAAGATAGACTCAATAGAAAGAAAATATAAAGAAATGAAAAATAAAGAAAAGGGAAAAGACACAATCGGGTTTGCTGTCTGCGTGATGACTAAGGTGGGTGGTAGCCGAAATATATGTGGATGTGGGTTTTTGGTCGTGAAAGGAATGGCATCACGGTCGTACAAGTTGGCAATATTATATGTCGATGCGGTCTCGATTGTTCAATGATGGAGTTTCTCGGCTGTGACACAATGAGGGGAAGTTGGCGGCCGATATGGAGTCAGCATGTCTGGCTCAAACGAGGGATTGAAGAATGACCGTGAAGCTGCGGCGATCGATAATGTGCTTAGTGAAGGATTGGCGGTACCTGCGTACACATGCAATAGGTAAGTATTTATAGAAAATAAATGGTCATGAACTTACCTTTGCTGAACAGCCACGTCAATTGGAATAGGAGTGCCAAACTATATTGCCCTGTTTTGCCCATGATATGTCTTGTCACGTTGGATAGTTAGGCATTATCGTGTCTACAGTTGTTGTGTATCAGCCATGAAAAGGACGTCGATGAATATTCTACTTCAGAATGGGCGTGTGTCCGCAACCATTGTTAGTGAAGTGCCTTGTAAGGAGGTCTCGACCACAAAATAGAGTGGGACTTCAGTATGGTCAGCGATTCTACCCATGATACATCATGTCCGAGAACGAGGTTATGTATCGGCCGTGATAAGTTAGAATATGATCTGCTAGCCGAGGTGCGCTGTAATGTCATCAAGGGGCAGCATGTACGATTCATGTATGCAATGGCGGAGCGCTGAGTCGAGTATCTCAAAATAATTTGCATGTCCGAATTTCTCTCCTTGCAAGAAAAATGATTAGAAGACACCAAGACTAAAAGACAAGAACTAATAAATTACAAAAAACTTGACAACTAACTAAAGTAATAACTATGAACTAAAGAAAGAGGTTAAAAGTAACTAATCTTTTTCATCTAATTAACTAAAATATCTAAAGCCTTAACTAAACTAATTAAATTAAATTAAAAGACTATCAAACTTAATCTAAAATAGTCCAAAATGAATTGGTTAGTATCAGATAAAAAAGAAGGGTTATTTCTTCTAACCATCCCTAAATTATCACGAGTTGCCACATCTAACTCCAAACTACGAACTTAGTTTTTTGGGTACCTAAACTATCGTAATTTTTCGATTTGATCCTTCTGTCCAATTCCATCAACTTCACTATTATTTTTTATTTTATGCATTTGTAAAAAGTCCATTATACCCTCCTCTGAATTGAATTCCATTTTTACATAAAATAATATATAATAATAAATATAAAAAATTAAAAAAAAACACCACCACGTGAGGGGGGCCTCTTCATCGACGCCCCCCCTTTCCCGGCGCAGGGGTGCAGCAACCCCCCCCCCTTTCTCTTTCCCGGCGCCGGGAAAGAGAAAGGTGGAGGGGGGCTTCTCTTTCCCTGGACATACGTCAACGATGACGACGCATAGGCCCCCCTCTCTTCCCGGCGCAATTTTTCTTTTTTTAATTATTTTTATATTCATTATTATATATTATTTTACGTAAAAATAGATTTCAATTCATAGTAGGGGTATAATGGACTTTTCACAAATGCAAAAAATAAAAATAATGGAGAACTCGACGAAATTGGACGGAAGGATCAAATTGAAAAAATCACGATAGTTTAGGTGCCCAAAAAATGAAATTCGTAGTTTGGGGTTAGAAGTGGTAAATCGTGATAGTTTAGGGGTGGTTAGAGGAAATAATCCAAAAAAGAATTAAACATCTGATCAGAATGTGAGATATAAATTTATCCAAAGGATTAAATTAGTTGTGATTAGATTTTCACTCAAGTCCTGATAAGAGAGAAGAAGAAGAAGAATATACAATATATAAATGTGAATAAATACAAATAATGAGTCATGATTAAACTGTGTAAATAACTTTAAAAATATTTTGTTGATGGTGGCTGAAATTGTTTTTTTTTTCAAAAGTCGATAATTATGACTCACAACATATAAGTGAAGTTCATAATAAGAAAAATAATACCAAAAAGTTTAATCAAATTGTCTCAATATTTGAAAATGAAGGTGCCACATTTATGAAAAATTCATTGTTTGAAAAATAATTATATTGAAGTGCAAGACGTAATATCGGTCCAAGGAGGAAAATAAATGTCAGCGGCCAAATTCAAAGAGTAAACCTGATGTAAAAATTTTGAGCAAAGGTCCTGATGTTGGCAAATGTTAAAATTCCAAAAGTCAATGTGGCGATTAAAACTTTGACACCGTTGGATTTCAAATTCATCTAAAACATGTTGGGTGCCAAAAATTTAAACATATATCATGCCGTAACAACTCTAAAAATCTGAATCTCGAACTAAATGTGGCGTAAAACATAAATTATTTGACATTTTAAAGCACCAACAAAAGGAAATTAATCAACCATAATTAATCATCGGGACGCCAAACATCGGGCATTCATTTACGATCGTAAGAGAATAAAATCAACAAGCGGGCTCAGCTAACTCCGAGACCAAGGAAAATCACGACCAAGATGAAGTCAAATCAAAATTTGCACAAGATAAAATTCAGCAAATTAAAAGCGGGTGTCAAATTGTAATAAATTGATGTCACGGCCGTAATAAGAATCAAAACCCTCGGCGCAAAATAAAAGTTCAAAATTAAAACATATTGGGTGATGATAGAAAATAGCAAAAATCATGGCCGAATTAATCAATAAGTATCCCCGATTATAAGAATCAGCAAAGAATATCAGTAAGTCACAACAGAATATTTGCAAAAATGATTGCTGACTGCAATAAAAAAATCAGGAAATATAGGCACAAAATAAGAGTTGCGCAAAAGAATTTGCAAAATTCACGGCTGGATTTTAGGCTTAATGAAAAGATAATAAAATCGACAAGAGATTATGATATTTGGGCGTGATCAGCAATCATTTGAAATCACTGCTATCCGCTGTCAATATAGAGAAGAAAAATCGGCCGAAATTGCGGATGCAATATGTTAAAGCGATAAAAACAATCAGCACTTGTAAAAATCTGGATTGGGCGTCAAAGAAGGAGAGAGATAAATCGAATATTAGACACTATCATAAAATAAAATCAGGATGATAAGATGGAGGAAATCTTGCTAATTATGTTGTGTAATGATTGCTGGATTTCAAGGTTAATAAGCACATATCATAGGTAAGAGAAATCGGCCATAATTACAGGGATAATATGATAGAGAGATAAAACAATCAGTAATTAAAACATTTTGGATTGGGCGCCATAGAAGAGAAAAATCCGGCAACATGGGCGCAATATCATGTAAAGAGAAAAAGAATGATAATCATAACAGTTAAGTTTTGCGCCATATCACGAAAAAAAATCAGCATAAAAAATCCGTGACGGCATATCATATAGACAAAAAAAAAATTCGGCCGAAATTAGCAATATGATAAAGAGACAAAATCTGACCAATTACGGGCGCAATATCAGAAGAAAATCAGGGTGATATCATGGAAATCTGCATCCAAGGCACCAACGACATGAGTGTGAAGAAAACCGGACCAATTACGGGCGCAAACAAATCCCTTAATTATAGCATCACGGATAGAGAACAAATCAAATCAATTCAGTTTTATGCCATATCAGGTAGAAAAGAAAAATCATCTGAAATTACAGGCGCAATAAAGAGATAAAATCGGACATTGGGGCATAATATCAGAAGAGAATAATCCGACAAATCAGGTCATATTATGGAGAGAGAAAAATCAGAAGTTATAGGCGCAATATACAAATCCACGTATGGAAATAGACAAGAAGAAATCATCCAATGGAGTTAAACATGATCCATGTCAACACTTGGGCGCCAAAGTCATGCACTAATCGATGCTTAAACATTAAACCCAAGGCGCAAAATATAACACGAGATATTTTGATTTAACAAACATGTCATAGGTCAAATTTTCTTGGCCGCTAAACAAAAGGTATCCACATCTCGGCCGAAATGAGATTAACATGTTAAAGTTTGGAAATAAAACCTTAGGCGCAAAACACGGCTGCTAAAGAACCAAGAGATCAGAGAAATGATTAATAAAAGTAATCAAAAGCTTGATTGGTATAGGGCGCAAGAAAATAAAATAAAATTATGGCCGTATAACTCCTTAAGCCAATAGTCGGCCGTGAAAATCATACATAATAAATAATTCCGAGAGCTAAAACCCTTGCTGTTAAATTAATAAAAGAGAGGCGCAAAAGAAAGTTGACAAACCAAGACGCAAAACAAAAATTAATCATGACCGTAAATCCATAAATCAACATAGGTAACCAATTAATTAGAAAATCCGTGTCAGACTTTTTTTTTAAAATTAGAATGGAGTATTAGCTGAAAGTCAACAAATTTTACTCTAAAATCAATTGATAATCTCGTGACCTTTATCTTCAAAAACGAAAGACGTTAGATTATTTACACAAATAAAAATAATTAAAACAAATAGTACAACAATACATATTTACATAAAAAGAAGGATTTACATAAAACTTATTTACAAAAAGCTTATTTATAGAAAATTTTTTACAATTAATTTACATCTCCTAATAATTTATAAAAATCAGAAATCAATTAATAAAATATTCCCCGGTAACGGCGCCAAAAACTTGATGCGTAAAATGATGTAGCAAAATAAAATCACTAGCAAATGCACTAGTCGCTCAAGTAATATAGTAAATATGAGTAAATATAGTAAATAGGAGTAAAGAGTGTCGAACCCACGAGGAATATTATTAATTTAATGTCTAATTTTATAAATTAATAAGAGAAAAAACATAAGTTTTGAAAATAAGGTTTGTAATTGTAAAATAAAATAGAGAAAATAAGATAATAATAAGATAAGATAATGGTGTTGAAGTTGGTCTTAGGATGATAATGCATTAAGGATAAACTAGTATGATGTCTCGCGCGATGCGCGGAGGACACAGAAACTTATATATGTAAAAATTTTGATTATAAAATAAGAAATTTTATTTTAATATAAGTTTTATAAATTATTTAATCATTTTTACGCCTTAGAAACTTATATACGTAAATATGTTATAATAAATTAAATTTATTTGAAATTATTTTTTAAAAATCTATTACATTGTATTTAATTTTTAATTATTTTTACTCTATCTTGCCCCAATTAACTTCATTACTTTGTTAACATCTATTACTTAAATTTTTTATTTCATTTTTGTTAATTTACATATGTCAACATAGAAACACCATTATTTCTCCTTTCAAACTATATACCTTTCTAATTTTGATATAATATAGATATAAATATAAATTGATATCTATATTTTTTAACAACGTCATATGTTAGAATTAAGTAAATAATATTTATTTTAATATTTTTAACAATGTTTATTATTTTGTGTTTTTATTTTATCTTTTTCATTTTCTATGCGACAATGTAAAAATGTCATATTTGACATGCTATATGTATTTAAAATATATAACATAGATAAATTAAATTATTACATAGACTATTAAAATTATTTAAATATTTTAAGCCTTATATGTGACTTAATGAGATAGTGTCATAGGTCAACTTCTATCTTTCCATTTAATTATATATGCATTATATACATATACATATACATATATATATATATATATATATATATATATATATATATATATATATAGAGAGAGAGATTGATAATGAAATGACAAAGACGATAATGATATGTAAATTCTTCTATTACTTATATCTTTTTATAATTTATAATTAATTATATTTTGTTGATTTTTTTTAGAAAATGTTCACCATAATGCATTCACTTCTTAATTAAGTATATTTTATAATGCTTTATTTTAAAATATACTTAATAGTTATAACTTTCTTCCAATAATCTATATAAACAATTATATTTTTTCATTCTTAAAAATTAATTAATATTATTTTTTATCATACATGATCTAATTTTAAAAAATCAATTATCTAGATCATATTACATGGATTCATAATAGGGTTACATCCAACTTTAAACTCTCTTTAAGATGTGTGTATATATGCATGTTATGTATGTATTAGATATAAATAATGATTGAAGTTAAATATTTTATCTAATATAACTAAAAGTGTATATTTGGTGTTGATAGCATTTATTTTAATAAGAAATATAAGTAATATATATTTAATATTATTATTTGAAGAATGGAAAAGTTTAAAGTTGATCATAAGTTAATTCCATGCAAATCCTCACCTTGGTTATACTTTTTTTATATAATATTTTACTTTTTAGTGTTTGATAATATTTACATGAGGAGCTAAAAGAATATATGATATATTTATATAAATTAATAGTTAGTTTATTTATGTTGTCATTATATATATATGTACATAATATAGTATTTAAAAGTAATTTTAAAAATATTATTTTGTGTGTGGCAGTAGCATTTATCTCTTTCCCCTCTCAAATATAATGTGGATTATTATTAATACATAAATTTATTTTTTTTTATTTGTCAATTGGGTTGCTCTTAATATATTTTATTCTTTATGATACAAAATAGATATGAAATATGATTGTGATATTAGGCCATTATGATTTATTATTGTAATTTAATAAAAAATATACATCAAATAGTGGCTAAACTTTTTGGATAATAATTTCAGAATTAATGGGCGTGTACGGTGTCTTCCCTCTTCTTATTCATGAGATCAAAAATCTATGAATCATATTTAAAATCTTTAAATAGAAATGAATAAAATAAGATCTACATATTTCTAATCCAATGAATAGAAACATAAGAGACACGGTGTCCATCCTTTAAATAGGGGACACCTTCATTTTTTCCTAATTAATCTAATAAATATTATGATTTATTTTAACATTTTTATTTAAAAAATACTCATGTTTACACTAAATTCATTTCATTTAAATAAACATTCCTACTCTTCCATTTAATAAATTTAAATGTGAAAATAAGTAATATATCTCCTTAATATATATATATATATATATATATATTCACATAGATATATATATAATATTTTATTTAAGAATATAATAAAAATATTTAATTTGAATATAATATGTTACTTCATTCTCTTAATACGACTAAAATTATATATTTAATGTTGACAACTTTAATTTTAATACTTCAAACAAATAATTGATTAACACTTGTTTTAATATTGTAATTAAATTAGTCATAAATCATTTTTATTAAAATTCTTATATTACATATGTGTTCTCCTTTAAAAACATTTTTTAAGATTTAGCAAGTTCTGAATGTGGGATTAAAAATTTTGATCCAATGATTCATATTGGTTGTGTTGTCAGATCAAAATATTGTCAATTTGATGGCCTAAAACATGCAATCTCATATTGTGATTGCATTCTAATTTAACTCATATTATAATATGTAAATTTATTTTTTATGCATCATTAAAAAAAGATATGAAATGTATATTATAATATGTGAATGTTTTTTGTTCTTTATAATACAATATATATATGAAATATAAACATTATATTTAGCTTATATATACCTGAGTAGTAAAACTTATTTACTTTTTATTTTATTATTAATTATGTGTCTCTGACTTAAGTTATAATTATTGATATTGATTGACTTAATACAAATAGATAACCACCATATTTGTAAATCTACACTTTTTTGTAGTTTATTCATATTATAAGCTTTAAATGTGGGACTGAATTAAACAACTCTAATTACCCTTATTCAAGTTATAATTAATTTTGAACTAATTAAAAATTTTCATGAAATTAATATAAAATGTGAAATTAAATTAGAATGTATATTATTAAAATTTATAAAATTTATAAATTTATAACTTAAAATATAAATAAACAACATTATATTTTTTCATAACTAACTTTTTAATATCATGATTCTATTTTAACAATTCTAACAAAATATATGTATCAAATTTTATTCATATCATATCTTAACATTTGTAGATATAAATTATCATAATAATATAATATAAAAATTAATCATATTAATATTAATCGTCAAGAAATATCATCATCATTATATCACCGAAAAAAATAGCATCTTTAGGATAGGAAAATGCAAGTTTTTAACTCGAGATATATATAAGAACCTAATTTTTAATATATATATATATATATAACATTTAATATTTTTATTAGATATAGAGAAATTATATATATGCATATATGTGTATGTTCTTTTATCATGTACAAATTTATATTTGTAAGTTTGCACGTACTCTTTTTCTTGAAAGAAAGCGTCGAATATATTAATGGTAAATGAAAGCCTATTTATGACTATAAATATATTATTTTAAAAAAATTAGATAAATAAAAATATGTGTTTTTAATAACTAACTTTAGAGTATTTATATATTTAAAATATTATCATTTTATACTTGAATTCATGAGAGCTCTACATGTGACACTTTTTACTTATGCTTATATACATTATTGTTACTCGTTATAACAAATATAATTTAACCTTTTATCATTTTAAAATATAATAATATGTAAATTTGTGAAAGTTGTCATTTGACAAATGTTAACTTTGCTTTTAAAAAAAATATTGTTAATTACACTTAAGATATTATTATTATGATATATATATATCATTATTATAAATTATTTTATTTATTATTATCTATCATAGGTAACATACTTTACCATTTTTTCCTTTAAAAACTAATTTTAGTGACACATAACTTAATAAAAGAGTGATACTCGCATATTCCACATTTTCTTTTATATAGATATATAAATATGGATATAAATGAATTATACATGTGTTAACTTTAACAAAAAAAGTGTTAGCATTAAATGATGTTATACTTATAAAATTTATTAAACTATTATTTTAATGAATGTTAGTTCATTATAATTGTTATCATAATATTATAATTAAAATGTTGATGATTCTTTTATTAATGTCAATATATATATATATATATATATATATATATAATCAGATGCAAGCTTTTGACTCACACATCTTTATATATGATAGCTTTTGAATAATTCGTTATTAGTTTATTACAATATCTCAATCAATTAATAATAATAATAATAATAACAAAATGATCAAGTTTTGTTTAACATTTTGTTTTAACTGATTGTGTATCTTATATCGATTTATAACGAACCATTCGATAAAAATAAAATGAATATAAAACATAGTTATTAAGTTATTGATATATGTAAGTCTTCTATTTCATTGATAGAATAATAACTTGATAATAAAAAACTATATATAATTAAAACTCATTAATATAAATAATATATGATTATAAATATTATTAACAAAAAAATATATGTAAACAAACATATAGATATACTTATCATATAAAATTAACAAATTTTTAATAATAATAACAAAATTATTAAATTTGTTTGACTATTTTGTTATTAGGTGATTACGTTTTCGATATCAATTTTATAGTGAACTATGATATATAAATATACATATAATAAATTAACAAATTAATAATAATAACATAATGATTAAGTTTAATTTATTATTTTGTTATTAGTTCGTTGCATATATTATATTGGTTTATAACAAACTATTTAATAATGCTAAAATACTTAAGAATCATAGATGTTAAATGATTGATATAGATAAGTATTCTATCTCCTTCATAGAATAACAATATTATAATAACAAAAAATAACTATATACAACTAAAACTTATTAGTAGAAATAATATATGTTTATGAATATTATTAACACAATATATTTTGTATACATATAATAATAAAATAACTATTAATAGTAATAACAAAATGATTAAGTTTTATTGACTATTTTATTATTAAGTGATTACGTATTTATGAGGAACTATGACATATAGATATACATATGATAATAAATTAACAAAATATTAATAATAATAACATAATGATTAAACTTGGTTGATTATTTTTATTATTAGTTGATTACATATCCTATATTAGTTCACAACAAACTATTCAATATAAAATATTTGATATATGTAAATTTTCTATCCCCTTGACACAATAATAACATGATTACTACAAAAATAATTATATACAATTACAAAATTATTAGTGAAAATAGTATATGATTATCAATAACACAATGGGTATATAATTTATTTCACATTATTTGTTATAGAAAAAATGCTTAATTTATAGTAGTTGAATAATGCATTTAACTTGTGTTTGTATTCATTAGAGTATGAAATGCATGTTCTTAACTCCAACTTCATATCTTGACATAATATTTTGATCCGCACATACTCTTTCAAGTACGTAAATGAAAACTAAAAGTCCCTTATGTCATTTAACATTTTTTCATAGACAAAAATAAATTACTTATAAATAAAATTTTTATAACATTTTTTGAACGAAAAGAAATTATATATAAGGAATTTTTTTTATCATGCACAGACCTATATTTGTAGGTCCGCACGTATTCTTTGCCTTCGAAGAAGGCGTTGAGTATGCAAATGAACATTGAAAGTCTCTCTATTTATATTTAGAAATATAGAATTTTAAATTATAATCAATAACTTTGTATATTTTTAATAACTAACTTTTAAGTATCTATGTTTATATAATGAAAATATTATCTTTTTATATATTCAATTTATGAGAGCTTGACACGTGACACCTTCGACCTCTGCTTTTATATATAGATATATATGTGAACCAGAAAAGATAAATTAAAGTTCTTAAAATGGATTAGGAATTTTCATAAGTTATTTCACAGAGTCCACAAACTGACAATTCTACTATTTAATCGAGCAAATCAAATTATCTTAAATTTAATCAAAATTAAAGTCCCGCGAATTGGTATTCATGCAGATGAGATTAAATTTAAGATGCATTAATATGAAAATCCTAGACTATTAATTACTTCACAAACTAGTATAGATTAACAAGCCAAATAGATCTAATTCTTCACGCACTAATTATTAGACCTATATCAATTTTTAATTACACAATAAATCATTTAATTTAACTAAATAAAATATGAAATCAAGTAGTCCACAAACTGGTAATTACTTAACTAAAAAATTCAAATAATTAAATCAAAAGCATTAAACACAATTAAAAATCGATCAAAAGAAATCTAATAATAAAATAAGAGTTCATAGAATTTCACTTCAATAATAATCTCCTAAAATAAAATAATTAAAACATAAAGTTCATCCTAGAATTGTAGACAGATAATAACAAAATAACAATAATTGGAAGAATTACACCAAGAATAAAATATGATCATTGGATGTTGTCGGAGCGTTTGGATCAGCCGTCTGATTAACTCTCTCCCTTGGTCGAAGCCTGAAGAGCTCACGACACCCCATAAAAGAAAACCACACTTCAACGTACACATTGAAACGATGGTTTACTCTTCTATTTATAGGGGCAGTACGGTCTTCTTGTTGATCACGATCATGAATATCGTACAGTCGAATTTAATTTTGTGAGATAAAACTTGAGTTGCTTACAACTTTATCCATTTTGACGATATGCTTGATCATTGGTTAATGATAAAAACTTATCAGTTTTCTGCCTGATGATAATCCTCCTTGAATCTCAGCCACAAAATGTATCATCAATGATAGTTTGTGCCCAAGGATTGGTCAATGGCCGATGATACTTGATAAATGTTGGTTAAGGATAAATTTCTCATTGCTTTGGCGCCTAATGATTCCCGGTTGGATTTTAGGGCCGATAGGCTTGATTGATAATGGTGTTATGCTCTCAAATATTAGTTGGAGTTCACGACCGATAATCATCTTGGTTATGGATAAAAAACTTTTACCGCTTTGTGTCCGTAAAACTCTTCTTGATAGGATCACGGTCGCAAAATCCATAAGGATTATTATCGCCTAATGATGGATAGAAATATGAGTTTTGCGCCCAAAGATAAATCATCATATAAGACCGATAATCACTTTGCATCTGAACTGCGGTCGATACGTCCGGTGATTCATTCAACTTGATAAAATTAGTTGATGATGTAGGTGATAATCCCATGGATAATCATATACTCGGATTTTCCTGCAAATAATTATCAAAATTTAATTAATTTGCCCACAATTAAAATATTCAAAAAAATAATAATCAAAATCGATAAATCCAAAATAATAACTAGATTAATCTAAAATGATGCATGCCATGATCAAATTACAAAAATATTAATTAAAGTAATAGACTAAAATATGTTATATTTTGCATACATCAAACATTTAGGTGGATTTGCTTTCTAAATGGTAAAATTAACTTCAAAATCTGTCAGTAAAGATTCAAATTAACTATCACCCGAGTAATATGTGTCTTTCTTGGTCGCATGCCTAGCTATGACCATCAACGATATTCTTCATATGACATGTTTCAAACTTGAGCTCTCCTTAATCGAGGACAAGTTGCTTAGCACTTGACTCCTATCCATTATTTATTATTTTTTAAACTTTTTAAGAGTTTCTATTTCAACAATATACATAGTGCTTTCATCTCTAAGATTTTCATTTGTTCAAGTTGCATTTTTAAAATTAATTCATTTCCTTCATAGGTATGTATGCCTGAGTAATATTTTTAAATTATTCAAAGATATATAAATCACCAGGAAGAACAGATCTTATATGAGGATAACTAGATTTAGAAAATAGGCATGTAGGTAAAAAGTAAATGTCCGAAGAGAATTCAACACATTATTTATGTTTGATGCATATCAGCTAAACCAAATCATGAGAACTTTATTTCCTCCACTATTTTTTGCACTATTATTAAAGTTATCCCCAAGTTACCTTGAGAGATCTCATCTTCTTCCTTTTCGATTTTTCTGCTTCAACTTTTTTTCATCACCCTCGTTCTTAAAGTGTCTACAGTTGCTACAATCAAGCATGTTTCTTCCTAGAAGAAACATTTCTCTTACCTAAAAATTGTTTACTTTTGAAATCAAGTTTGGTATCATATTTCTTTAGAACAATAGCAAGTTCCTTATATGCTACTTCAAGGTTACACATTTCTTCATTGTTTAGGTTTTCTTTGATCTTTCTTTTCAGATCATAGTGAGCCTCTCAACTATTTGAAAATGAACTTGTCTAGCTTTTTTGTTCGAGCACATATTTGATTGCTTCCTACTTAAGAGAAAAAGCTCTAAGAAATCTTTGAATCTTATCCAAGATGGTGTTAGTCTCATCCAAAGGGATTAGTCCATTATAATAATATTGAATTAAGACTGTATTTTATTTGGAAACTCATTAAGTCGCAACTTGAACCCACTTAATTATTAATAGATAACTAAGAGTTTACATGTCTTTACCTTATTTGTTTTTTTATGCTCTATGATGAGTGTGTTCCAAATAACATATGTCCAAGGAACAACTTGAAACACGAATAAATTCAACTGCGTCATGTGCACAATATAAAGAATTTCTTACCTTCATATCTAAGGCCTATTCCTTCTTCTTCTTTAGTGATTCGGAGCTTATATTCATATTTAGGAACTTCTTTTTCACATTCCTTCCAAACAATATACTTTTATGATTTTTTTTCATTATGGACCAGACATATTTTTCTATGCAATAAACATGTGTGCATCATAGTCTTCTAGCAACTAAAGTACTCAATTTAGGGTATCAAAAGAAGGTGAAACAAATTGTGGCATTTCTTTCAATCAATGTATTCTATTCACTATAATCAATCATGTTTGAAACCTAACTAATTAGTTGAAGAAAACAAATGACCTATTCATCTTCTCTTGTTTCCTTATTTCTAAGCCTCGTAGCCCGGAGTCCCACTCTATCAACAGGCCCAAAACTTTGATGGCCTTTAACTTCTGTAGCGACCCAAGAGGTCCATATAAAGTGCTCATACTAGAAGACAAAATTTAGAAGCCCCTCCACGAAACCTGAAGCCCTAGAAACCCGCAGCCGATCTGCCGTACGCCCATTTCGAAGCTTTCCCATCCATGGCGACCAAGAAGCGAAAGGTCGACCAGGAAGACGAGCTCCTCAACGCCCCCAACCGCCCGGTCGTTTACACTCCGGCGCCGGCAGAAGAAGTCAACGGCGATGACGCTCCGGCGGACGACGAGCCCGAGGCCGAGGAGGAGGAGGACGTGGGCAAGGTTCTCGAGCCGCTCTCCCACGAACAACTCGTCTCCCTCCTCCGATTCGCCGCGGCCTCCAACCCGAGCGTCCTTGCTGAAATCCGCCGTGTCGCTGACCTCGACCCCGCCCACCGCAAACTCTTCGTCCACGGCCTCGGCTGGGAGACCTCGACCGAGGGCCTCCGCGCGGCCTTCGCTTCCTACGGTGACATCGACGAGTGCCGGGTCGTCTTCGACAAGGCGTCGGGCCGGTCCAAAGGCTACGGCTTTGTCCTTTTCTGCAACCGGAGCGCCGCCCGGCGTGCCCTCCGCCAGCCCCAGAAGCTCATCGAGGGACGCATGACCTCCTGCCAACTTGCCTCCGCAGGCCCCACCTCTGCAGCCAGTGGCGGCGCCGACCGTAGCCACCATCACAATCCTAGTCATACCTCCGGTTCGTCTGCATCACAGCAGGATAATCTTCCAAGGAAGATCTACGTTGGCAACGTCCACTCCAACATTGATGGAGGCCGCCTACTGGAATTCTTCTCCCAGTTTGGTGAGATAGAGGAGGGGCCAATTGGATTTGATCGGCATACAGGGAAGCCTAAAGGTTACGCCTTGTTCATATACAGGACGCAGGAGGGTGCCCAAAGGGCCCTGGAGGAGCCGACCAAGTATTTCGAGGGTCACCAGCTCATTTGCCATAAGGCGATGGATGGCAAGTCCAAGTCCACGCCTACTGCGAATGCTGCTGTCGTTCAGCAGAATCCTGCCTCAAACATGGCGCCTTACAATGGAACCAGTTATGGAAGTCAGCAGGTGGATATGGGTTTAGCGCAGCAAGCTGCCATGTTTGGCCCGGGCCTTCTTGGTATGACCGGACCGCAAGCCTTTGGACAGGGAATGCAGCCTAACGCCGCAGCTATTGCAATGCTGGTAGCTGCAGCGCAGAATCAGGCTGCTGCCTTCGGGGTTACCCCTGCAATGCTTGCATCTCTAAACCCTGCTTTTGCTGCTGCACTTGGTGCAGCTGGGAGCCAGCAGACCATGACGGTGCCAACCTCGGTTCCTCAGGCAGCATCTACCCAGAATTATGTCATGGGAAGTATGGGGTTTCAGGCTCCTGCTTACCAAGGAAATTCTGGCTTTCAAACGCCTATGGGTTTTCAGGAATCAGCTACTATTCAAGCTGCCCCTGCATTTCAAGGCCCCCCGGGTTTTCAGGGTACACAACCAATTTCTCAACAAGGGGCTGCTGTAGGTGCTGGAACTTATCAGGCAGCGCCATTGGCAACAAATCCAATCCCAAGACCATCTGCAGGATCGTTGGGCGGATATGGACCACACTAGGTATACATTCTACTGGGAAACGTTATGGTACTATCAGTTTTTAGTGTTTTCTGATGTTTTATTCGAGAAACTCCAGTATATTATTCTTTCTGTGTTTTAATTGTGTCCTATTCTTATTTTTTTCTGATTGGTTTTCCCTATGTTTTAGTTTGAACCAAGATCGTGATTATTCGTGGTTTAAAGATCAGCTGGATTTTCGATCTATATTGGCGCTTCAGATATTGAGAAAGGCTTCCAATGCAACAGTTCACAAAGTAACAGACTTTTTTTTTTGTTTCACCACAGTTTATGGATGTATGAACTTTAGATGTTCATTTCTTCTCCTTGTAATGACTATGGTTTACATGCTTATGTTACTTTGGATTTTGTGGAATTTGGCATAGTTTTATCATGAGTTTAAAATACCTTCTTCAGCTTTTAGCTCATGTAATGATTGTGGATGACTGGATGAGCTATTTTTTATTAGAGCAATGCGAAAGATTAGACGAGGTCTTGTATCTGGAATTGTTCACATCTCATGTGTTTTAAACATCCTCTAATAGAGGTTTGACAGTCTATAGGGGGATGTTTATATGTTCACTGCATTATTGATTTCTTATCATTCTGTTTCCTGTATTTGATACGAGCAATAGGATTCTCTGTGGTGCAGTTTGTCATCAGATAGATGACTTTGAGTGGACAATGATGGATGAGGATCCATCAGTTATTGTGGATGCAAGACCTACACCCCAATATTAATGATTTTGTAAGTATAAATGCCTTGACCTATCTTCTGCTTAGATTGATATTGTTTCTGAAGTTTGTGTGGAACTTTACCATCTAAAATAGACATTTGCTGATTGGTGGATTTTTCTTTTCAAGTGGCTCCTTGATTGATATTTATTTTGTATTCATAGAAGTTTATTAGACATCAGTAGATTTCTATACCTACAATCTTATACTGCTTATTTGAGACCCTATATATTTTATTTTTTGCCAACGTGGTGTCACCTTATTTATGGTTCCTGTCAAAGAAATGTGCTTTACATCAGCTGGTCTTTTTCCTCTACATAATTTCTTTTGATTCGTAAGTTATTAGCACATGAATATTTAATAAGTTTTGATTCTATGGATCTCAGTATCTTCATTGACCTTCTTTACAAAGCTCCTGAATGGCATCCTTTTATTACTCAAAATTAAGTTGATGCCACACATTTGTAACAAGTCTACTCTCTTTTTAATAAAATAGGATGCCTACCAAACATCCTTTTAACCTCGTAAAAAAGTTGATGATGTAGATCAGCCATCTTTGTCCCTTATGAAATGTAGCAATAACTTCCATTCAATACAAACATACAGAATTTAACCGAGTTTCCACAAGAGGTGTGCTTTCTTGTTATCTTGGATTTTTAATTATTGGTGGTTTAGTCTATACCCTATATGATTGTACAGAATGGAATATCCTGGATTAAAAATCAATTTCTTGCAAATCAATATATTTAGTGAGCAACAATATACAATGGAGTGGGGCCTAGAAGAGCTTCCTGGTCAATATTGCGCGATGAACAATGTTGCTAATAAACCACACAAATGGTGGTTTCCCTCTTTCCCTAAAGAAACGATGCTACAAATAATTGGAGCAGTTAGCTTTAACCCTGTTATTGATTTAGAATATGATCCTCCAACTTTGGGTCCATTACCTCTTTTGTCATAGAACTTCTTTTTTGCATAGTTATTTCTCCAACTTTAAATCATTCCTTGATCAGTTACAACATATTTTTCCTCCAACTATATATATCCAAATAGCATATTATTATTGTATTTATAAATGGCCTGTTAGGCGGAATGTGGATTGTCAAAATTACAGTGTATTTCATAATTTTGTTATAGTTTAATCTTATTTATTTGTAAAAATAAATTATTTGAAGGAGAAACAATTTGGATGGTTATAATCAATAATTTGAAGAAAAAATTTGTTGTAATATGTAAAAGGTCGTGCAAATAATTAAAGATGGAGGATTAATATGCCAAAAAAAAATGTTTGAAATGAGAGACTGATTGAACGTTGGAGGGCCATATGTGCAAATTACCCTTCAGCAATATGCCTTGAGCCATGAGATTGATGCTTGCTCATAAAGGATGTAGGTGCATAGCTGTGGGGATCACTAACATTAAGGATTTTCTAACCTTTCACTTCCAAAGATGGAAGGATAACAGGGTGATTCGTCTGAGATCCAACATGGCTCAGCAGTCTGGTTCTCATCTGGCCACCAATTTACGAAAAGGCCTTTGGCCTCCCTTTGTAAGAAAAAAAAAATTAACGGTCTTCTGGTGTCCTGCATTAACTCCGCCTATGTTTTATAGTCGGTCCCAAGTCCGGATAAAGGAGGAGGGTTGTGTTTGGCCCCAACAGCCAGCGTAAAATTCTGTTGAATCTTATGAACATGGATCAACGAATATGGAGAATGGCGTCGTATGATCCATGTAGCCGACCCCACCTAGTGGGATAAGGTTTTGTTGTTGGTGGTGGTGGTGGTGTCCTGCATTGTCATCCAAACAGGTTTTTTTGTTGCTTGTGAATAGAGAAACATGGTCTACATAGTGGAAAATGATTTTTATAGAGTAGGATGAATACAACAACAACAAAGTCTTATCCCACGCTACATGGATCATACGACGTCATTCACTCGTTGATCCATGTTCATAAGATTCGACAGGGTTTTACGCTGACTGTCGGGGCCTAACACAACCCTCCTCCTTTATCTGGGCTTGGGACCGGTTATAAAACATAGGCGGAGTTATAGAGTAGGATGAATAGTTCCATAATATTAGATTTCATATTTGGAAATTGAGGTCCCATTTTACATCATCACATGGAGATCGAATTACGTCAGTTCCAGCAATTTATTATTGTTATTCAATATGGGGGGCTTTTTTACGTGCCATGCCTGTGAAGTTATACTGCGAAGTTTCATAGCTGTACGGAGGACTATTGCAGTGTCTACTTCACATTTCTGCATTGCACATGCAGGACCTACCTGAACCTTGTATAGGAATTCCTGTTTATTTGTTTTTTTCTTTTTTGCTAGGCCTAATTCCTTGTCTTTCCTGTTAGATGTTTGACACAATTCTCATATGTTCTCTCTTTAAATTTCCAGCAAGGATGATCCAACTGGTTCCAATGCAGTCTTCCTAAAATATGATAGATATTACGTTATTGATGTCAACTGCTATGTACTTCAAAGTCCGTCGACACGCATTTTCTTTTTAACTTGAAAGGAATGAATCCAAAGGATAACTTACTGACCTACCTGATCTGAAGCTGTGGGGGGCGATTGCTAGCAAAGTAGTATGTTGATAGACAATGATATCATTTACTGTTGTGCTGCTCAGTGATGACGAAGTCTTAGAAGTATCTCCTCTTATGTTATTCGCATTGGATGTATGAATTTGGAGGACAACATGCTGGACAAACGGTGAATGGCTCAGATGGATTGATCATTATCGAAGATTGGGGAACTTCACTAGGATGAATCCGCCTCCGCCCCTCTTGGAATGATATTCGTACTTTGAATCCTCAGTGAACCGTTGTGGTTCGAATTCATCTGATGAAACATTCTGAAACATGGTACGTTTTGTTATGCGATTATGTGAGGATCCGAGCCAAGATGGTGGCGAGTAATATGGGATATCCTCGTAAGTACCTTGGCTCATTTTAATATTCTAAAAGCAAGTTTCGAGGTACTAGCTTTTGTAAGTTCACATGTTTGCGGAATCGGGAAGGAATCGCGCTCTTGTTTCGTTCGGTTCTGTCAAACACCGATCGTATCAGGATTGGTGGAATTAAGGTCATGTGATTCCGTTATCAGATGATTGTTTTTTTCTCTCAGTTTGACTAGACATTTTCCTTTTTTAAATTTATTTTTTTCTTTTCTCTCACATCATATTTTTCATAAAATAAATTATTTAATAAACATAAAATAAAATTTAATAAGGAATTAATATAATATTTGAGAACTTTAAGGGCCATTTGGTTACATGTTTGAGAACTTTAAGGGTTGTTTGGTTATGGGATAAAATTAGTATTTAAAAATTCTATTCTATGCCCTGAGAATAACTTTTGAAAATATAATATTATATACTTAAAATATTTTATCATATAAAATTGATATTTAATTTTATAATAGTAGTAAAAATATTAATACAATATTTTATTAAATTTTAGAATTAAGTATGATTTAAGAAGTAAAAAAAGAATGAGAATATAGATATTCTTCTATACGTTATTAAAAATGATGATTTTATTAGCTTCGAAGTCGGTTTGTTGTTTTTCAAAGGTTGATTAATTTAATTTAATTTAATATTTGATTATATTTTAAGAGTAATATGATATTTTAATGTTATTTTGCCATCAAACGACCTTTAATAGGGATTGTTCGTTGCAGAATAAAGAAACGTCCATATATTGAGAATATAGTCAAATTTTCATCAGAATACGAATATTTACGTAAAATCACCTAAAAAGAATTTGCAATAGTTGTGTGTGATCTCAACAGGAGAATATAGAGTATTTATGTTGTCGAGTTTTTCAATTTCTTAAATTATATTTTATTTTTAAATTTTTTTATCATATGTTATTATATTAATATTTGTATTATTATTATAATACTAAACATTAACTCTTTATAATAAAATATTTTAATTAGATAATATATTTTTGTCAAACAATTAGTAAATGGAATAAGGATAAATTTATCTTTTTTAAATACGATATTATGTTGTTTTATTTTTATGGTTAAAACTCTCGTAATTAAACGGCGTTTAAATGTAAAACACGACGCATGAAATTTAGGATGTACATTTCGTAATACCACCAAACTATACTATATTTTTTCTAAAATTAATAACGATTTTTTAATTAATAACAATATATGGTTTTTTAAACTACCGATTTGGTAGTTCCACTATTGTAGGGGTATATCTAGTACTTCTTGCAGTATTCCACAATGTTATAAGATCGGGCCGACCCAGATTAATTAATATAAATTAATAAAATAATAAAATAAATTAAAAATATTATTATAATCTTATTAATATATAATATCTTATTTAATAAAAATATAAAATATAGTATAATAAAATTGAAATAAAATAATTCAGATTAAATAATATAATAAAGTAACATAAATTAAGTCATCAACATAAATAAATATTCTTGTGAGATAGTTATAAATAAAAAAAATTGTGAAAAAAATTTATATATGTGACAAGAAGACATTAAATTTCAATATATATATATATATATATATATATATATGTGGATGCATATTGGTTGTATAACTTTTCGTTGTATATTACTTAAATTTATATATATTATGTCTAAATATTTTAATATTTTTTTATATTTTAATTTTATTTTCATTTCAACTCATCGGATCGATTTGACCGAATCAAAACGGGTCAAATTCTTCTCTGATTGGATTTCAATTGACCTGCTCACCGTTTTGAGCCTCGGACATCGGTTCCACCGGCCGGATCGGGCAGGGTATGACAACATTCTAATTCCAAGGCGTTCCTTTTGTTTCTCATGTAGCTGAAAAAATAATGTATGAAAAAAATGTAACAATTCTATAATATGCAATAAGCATAAACGGTGTAACTTAATTACTACCAAATACCATTAGAAGATGTGTGCAAAAGAACGGGGACAATACTTTTCCCTGATATATATAGGTATGTATATTTATATTTTTAATCTTATGTATTGTAGGAAAATCTATTTTGTTGTTTGGTGTAAAAAAAATGAAAATATGCTTTCACAAATAAAGTGCATGGATTAGGTCAACTCGAATTTGACCATAGATTCGGATAGCTATTGAAACTTAAATATATAATTTATTTATATTATTATAAGTAGATAAATAATTTATAATAATATTATTAACCACTAAATGAAAAATGGATTGTTTCGGGTTTGGGCCCAACATCTAGTGGCCTGACATGGGCGGCTCGACCCGACAGTTCTGACTGAGATGCTTTGTATTTTATTCGATTAATATTTATCATTATTGTTATTTGCATATGGTGTTATAATATCAATTTAATGTTAGGTGAAGTTTATATTGGATTTGTATCATAATAGTATAATAATTAAACACTAAACATATAATTATATAAAACATTTAATGTTTTAAATCAGAGTATTTTAGGTCGCATGGTGTGACATTTTTTAAAATATCCTTTACAGTGGTTTAATTATTTTTTTGGTTAATTGCTAGCTTGATGAGAGAGGAATTTCCTCCTTACATTGGGATTTCTCTCCTGAGATTACTGGCAGCTACTGCTATTGAGAAAGAATTGGTGGATAATTTTTTTTATCAAAATATTCAAACATGCCCTAAAAATTTTACGCTGTAAAGCACTTTTTGAAGATATCTCACTACAGCTTTTAAAGATGTTTAAATTTATAAAATATTCAAACGGCCCTTAGTAATAAGATTTTATGGATAATGAACAGTCGTCGACTTGCTATTTGTTGTAAAGAAAAAATAATTATTTTTAAATAATTGTAGAAAACTTGTATGTCTAATTTTATAACAGCCATTAGTCAGCGTGTGCGGGTGTAGACTCATGGTTCGATGTTTTTTAGGCTTTGTTTAACTTAAATAAGTCAGATCTTAATTTAAGATTAACCTTTTTATTTAAACAAGCTTAATTTGTTCCACATCAAATATAATGGATTAGTTTATAAGATCAGCTTATTTATTTAGTTTATTATTTAGTTTTTTTTAACAGGCTTGATTCCATTTTATTATATATATTCGGTGAAACTAATCACTGGTCGCATTGATTTCTTAAATAATTGACATTTGATTAACTAAGTGAAATTATTAATAACCAATCAATTAGTTCATTTTAAATTTTAAAAAATTAAATCACATTTCAATTCCCCCCATGCTGTTATACAACGTGAAAGGTGGCATTTCACACTCTTCTTAGTTTCCCCTGCTACGTTCCATTGATGTCTCACTCGACCATGGCGACAGGGGAATTTGAGCTCATTTTGCTTCTCCCACACTCATCATTTTTATAAGTTATTGAGAATTAATCGATTGGATAGAAAGTTTAGATTTATTATTCAAATAAAAAATATGATGATGAAGGTTTAAAAAGTTGATTTGATATATAAGTTTAAGTAAATATTTCAATGAAAAGTAAGAATTAAGGTGATTATTTTATTTTTATAATATGAAAAATATTATTTTGATTTATATTATAGTTGATTATTATTTAATATAATGTAAAATATACTTTAATGAGTAATATTAACAATAAATATTGATTAATAATACTATAATACTAATTAAAGTATAATAAATAATTAATATTAAATTAATATTGAATTAATAAATCTAGTTTATAAGTTAAATAATAATGTATGGGGAAATAAATAATTATATATATACATTAAAAATAATTAAAGCAAAAAGAAAACAAAGAAAAATGAAAAAATTGTCAAGAACTTCAAATTCAAGTTCTGAACTTTAGTTCCGATTATCATTATCTTTTATTTTATTTTTATTTTTTTTGGCAGAACTATCCATAATTTAGTTCAGTTCTCACCCAAATTCAAAGTGCCAAACACACCTGGTTCCTCCGTTGATTCTCAAGTACTAACTCCTGTGATCTATGCTTTTCTTTAGCTAAATTTCTTAATGTTATGTTGAATTCTATTGCTTCATTAAATGTGGAAGGCAAATTTATTAGTTATGTAAAGATAACTTCACATTAGGCCTTCATTTGCTTTCCTTTCCTTTCAATTTTGCTTTCTTTAACTCATATATTATAAGTGATCCATTCAACTTCTTTTGATAATCTTATTATCTTAAAGAGTTCTTAATCTTACATGATCATATTGTTAATAATTGTATACAATAAGATGGGCTCCCCTAACGAAGCATGAATCTTATTACGATTTATTACACAAGGTGAAAAATTGACGGTTTGCATTCACTGATCTCAAGTTTCATTATATTGTCAGTTAGCTAAATCCTTATATTTTAACTTTAGTTTTGACATTGAGTGTTTATGACCAACTTTTATTTAATGGGATCATGTTGGAATTTTATGCATCAAACTTAATCCGTCTTGACTAAATCGAGTCAATGTACGAGTTATCTGACCAACATTTTTTCTTTTTTAATCAAAAAATATATTCGATATTTTATTTTAAACTATGAAAATAGACTTTTTATTTTTTTTAGTATTTCTTAAAATTTCAAGTTCTTTATTTTCTTATTTTTCATCACTTAAAACATCTTTTTTGTCAATAAAAATCACTTAAAACATCTAAAGTACATAGAAAAATTAATTTTGGATAAAAACAATGAAAAGGATTTAGTCATCGGATTGGGTCGGGATAAATTTCAGCAAATACTTTCAAACTTTGACTTTTTTTCCAACTATATCATTCAACCTTACTTTGTAACAAAATTAACCTCTTTTAAATTATTGACTTATTTCACCAATTGTCCTTTCGAATGAGTATAACCAATTTTTTACTCATTTTGCTGACGTTGCAGGCAAGAGTATAATGAGAGAGACCAGGCAGGCAAGAGTATAATGAGGTGACCAGAGTGTTTTCATTTTGACTTTTTAGTGAATTTGATCTACACCATCAAACAACAATGGACCGTCACGATGGCATCACACGACACTTCACGTAATGGGTGTTGCATGATCATTATACCCATAAAAATATGTATGTGTGCTCTTATGTGATGCTCATTTACTCCTCACTATATATTTGATTGTCTAATTACTTGTTTAATTCGGTTGAAACTCAAAAGGTATGTGTGTGCATCACGGGAGAAGGATTATCACTTGTAAGTAACAAGGAAGGTTTCATGCACACAATTATCTCAATAGACGAGAAGGCCAATGATACACCGAGATAGAGATATCTAAAAGTGATTATGTTATTTTCAAACTCTAAGATTTTGAAATTTTATTTAGCGACTATAACAAAACATCCTCGACTGAGCCCCTCTTATGGAGAGAGGGTAATCCAAGGATAGCTTCTTTTTCATATTTATCTTTTGGTACTTTAATAATAACTAGTATGATAATCAGTGCGATGCGCGGAGAATACATAATTAAATAAAAAATGTAATTATTAAATAAGAATATTATTTTGATATATCAAATCATATTGCCTATATTTTTTTGTGATATTTTATTCATAATACGTGACTATGGGATATTTTCACGTTGATAGGGATTTGATCTCTATTTGTTGATCGTTTTGAGTTATGACTATAATATATCACATCATGAGAGAAAATTAATTAGAGACAATAGTTGTGAGCTGCAAAATTAGCAATTATCTCTACAAGAATCATCTTGGTTATGTTTCCTGAAAAATCATAACTAAGGAAACCTATCGGTCAAAGAAGATGAACATCGTTTTATTCGGCAAGGGCTTTGAAGGAAGACACCTAAGGGAAGATTATTCAAAGACTTAATGAGAATTTCACCATGAAAGTTCAATCGAATTCCTGGTTAATCATTATCATACCTAGTGAAAATGAGAGTGATCACACTTTGATGTCGCATTCTTGTTTATTATTTTGATTTTACTGTGTTGGTTGGAAAGGCTCCTCGAGACTAAGTGTTTGGAACATCCAATGGTCATTACCATCACAAAACGAGAAAACTTAATAGCCCCATCCAAAGCTAAAATATGTTAAAGCTATTTTGTCACTATGAAAAGTTTTTGATTGAGATTTGTCTCATCATGACAATATAGAATGACTCCAACACAATCGCAACACCATTTTTTATATATGTATTTCTCAAATTATTTCATGACATAAATCAAGGATAAATTCATATGCACATTGAATTATTAACCCTATTAGAAGACATATATCATAATATTGAGTATACTTGAAAATAAGTGCGAAAACTTACAGAAAATGGTTGGTTTACACAACCAACAATGTAATTTGTTGTGAGATTTTATTGCGATTACCTACATATCCTTTTAATACGTTGAATATAAAAGGAAGAAGGTCTCAATCAACTCATATATATGACATTTAATATGTTCAATAATAATAATAAGCATCGAATTAGTGCAGCAATTAACTATAACAAGAGAATCTATTAATTCACTTACTAATTATATGATCATATATTAGTTGTCATCATGGTGATGCACCATTGTGGGATCGAATTTGATTTGCAAAAAATCCTAAAATTTAAATATTACTTTTGAAATTATAACTCTATGTTTTTGTTAAATTATCAGTAATATGTATTGTTGCATTTAATATGCATAGAAATCTCACTAAAAATTCATATTACTTATCTATAATATGAAAAAAAAGTGTTAATACATATGCAACAACAACAACAAAACATTATCTCACTAGGTGAGGTCGACTATATGGATCATACGACGCCATTCCGCTTTATTAAAATACATATGCATCTTTTACTAAATACCCTTAATCAGAATAATTAATTTTATTGTTATATTATAACAATGAACAATATTTATATTATAATATGTTCATAAATCAATTAATCACACTCATAATATAAACAACAACAATAAAGAATTATTTAACAATAACATTTAAAATAATAGATACTTATATTATAATAATAGTCCAATATTATTAAACTATTATTTACTTAAGTTTTTTGTGATTTATTTAATTAAAACTTCAAACAAATTTGGGACGTGCTTTTACGCTTGCAAACATGGAACTAGAGAAACATTCCTCAAATGTATATGAGTCAAATGTCAAAATAGTTGATGCAAAGCTTTTTGCATATACTTACCAAAAAAATAATATGTTTTTGTTATCTTTTATCGCAAATATCGTCTGCGGCAGTGAAGCAAAAAAGTTGCACAAACCTATAAATCTTTCACTCATATATCAACAACTAATTTTTTACTAAAGAAAGTTTAATTGATCTAATCGTTTTTTTTCATAGAGCTCAATAAAATCGAGAAAAAAATAGTAGTTACCAATAAATAATAATAATAATAATAATAATAATAATAATAATAATAATAATAATAATAATAATAATAATAATAATAATAATAATAATAATAATAATAATAATAATAAAAGGGTTGGAAACCTGCACACGTATGCCTTCATGTATGAGATATAAATACGATCCAGGAGGAAGTGAACGGCGCCTTTTTCCCGACCATTCTTCTCATTCTCCTCCTTTCGAATCACTGCAGCGCATAGACCTGCAAACCCTAGAAAACTCCTCCTCTTATCGATCTCCGAGCGCCGCCATGGGAGACGCGTACTGGAGGTACGGCGACGTCCGCCACCAAGCCGCCGCAATGGCCGCTCCTCAGCCGGCCCTCAAGCGCCCGCGCCCTGAGTACTCCGGTATCGCTTCCTTCCCTCCTCGTCCTTGATCAGTAAATCCCCGGTATCCCCATTATGTTCTTCTTATTGTTGTATGAAGATACGTGGAGGACTGTTGTTTAATTTGTGGATCTAATTTGTGTTGTTGGACCCTAGGGTTTAGGTGGAGTTTCGTGAATATCATCGGTTTTAAGGGATAATTGATGTCTCATTGCTTCTTCTGTGATTTATGTTGCGGTACGCAATAGAATTGAGCTCAAAATTGGATCCATGCCCTTTAGTTGTGGAGCATAGATCCTATGGCTTCGTCTGGGTTTAAACCTGTAAAGCTTGACCTTTTCAGTGACGACTAAATTAGCGTGCACAAATCCGGAAGATGGTTAATGGCAATTCCATTTCTCGTATGGATCTTTTTTTCAAGGGAAATTATAACTGCACCCCCAGGGAAACTCTGGGGGATATTATGGAATTTCTTTCTGGCAATCCTGTACTGCAGCTTGAGCTTTTGAGCGGACACTTATTCATTTGTAATTTCAGCACTTATTTTGTTAGGTCTTGTCTGTAGGTCAGCGCCTGATGGCTCATGCGCCATCACTAAGTTCCCTGTTTTATAGCAATTAATGTCCTCATAAAAACATTCTTGCATGCTAACGTATAATGTCCTTGCTCAAAAAGCCTACTTACGATAATTGATAGAAGAAATGCCCTAATTTCCAGCTCTTTAGTCACTCAATTCTCTATTTTATTGCATTTAATGTTCTTACTAAGTTATTATTGCATGCTAACATTTAATGCCCTTGCTCAAAAAGTCGTACGATAATTGACCAAGGAAATAACCTAATTACTAGATCTTTAGTACGGACAATGCGTACCTTTTGGACCTGTTTAGTTGGAGTAGCTACAGGCTACTTTTTTGAGAGAAAGCTACAGGCTACTACTTTTTGCTTCTTCTGTCATTAGACTAAATAACCCTTGCTTATTAATTAGCATTTTGTCTTTTCGGTTAGATAAAAGTCACTTTGAATTCCATGACCTCCTGAATTTCTCTTTTTTCTCAATCCATCCAACTTTGGATACTTCTTGAATGAAGCAAATCTGTTCCCTAAGTCCTTAAGAACCTTATTGCTTCTTAGAAGCTTACGTTACCAACCATTCCTTCTGCGCATTGAGTACTTTTATAATATGTGTTCTCATGTAAGTTGCTTTGGTTCAATATTTCTTCTTTGGAAATTATCTCTTCATTCTTTTTATCCCCTTTAACCTCACAGAGTTACCAAAGTGATAAATACTTTGGCGAAAAGTCTGCCACTATTAAACTCTAACTTCAAATTTTTGTTTTTTCTCCGAAGTACCAAGTCGCTTTATCACCTATTTCCATTTTCATTTGTCCAAGTAATACTAATGTTCATATATACAAGCATTATTTGATGCTTTTCGGATGCAGTACAATTCTCTCTACTGTTTCTTGATGGAAACTCTGTTTTTAAGATATGCCTGGTGGTCAAGAAGTGCTTGGTTACTACTCTCGTGAAGAGGAAAGGAGTGGGCAACGTGCATTAAGAGATTCTGAATCCATTGGTGCATCCTATGATCGCTATTTGCGGAATGGGGTACTTCTTTTAATGGATTCCATTTTTTTCAGTTTCTTTATTTAACTTGCTAATCCATTCTTGTAAATTTTTTCCTTAGCTTTCTTCATATGCCAGTGGAGAACCAGTTATAGCTGTGGCTGGAGGAATGAGTGTTAATCCTGTTGAAGAGCTACATATGTTGAGTGCCCCAGGATTGGACAGTCGAACTGTTGGTTATGGTGCTGGAAGAATTGAGCCTCCTCTTCCTCTTGATGCTTCAAACACTCTTTATGTGGAGGGCCTCCCTGCAAACTGTACACGCAGGGAAGCTTCTCGTATCCTTTGGCTATCTCAAAGCTTTGACATTTGTATTATCTGTTAGTGTCCTTTTCTGCTATTCCTTGACTTCTTTCTCTAGATATTTTCCGCCCTTTTGTAGGTTTCAAAGAGGTGAGAATTGTGAACAAGGAGTCTCGCCATGTAAGTCAATGGTGTTCTGGAAACTTGGTTTTTCTTATAGGGGTTGCATTGTTCATTATGTTTTGAACTACCTCCCTTTGATATTTTTACAGCCATCAGGGGACCCGCTTGTACTTTGTTTTGTTGATTTCCATTCGGCTGCTCAAGCTGCTGTTGCATTAGAGGCACTCCAAGGTGAGATATATGCTTAACAATCTTAAATGCTGCTGTGTTCTCATCTTCATTATTTCTTGATACTTCTCCAATTTACTTCCTTTTGATGCCTTTGTTTTTGGTATATGCATTTGCTTTGCTTTCTGCTTTTGGTGATCTCCTGATTCTATTGTTGCCATTTGCCGACTTTGCTCTTACCTGAGTTGCTTAAAATATGTGACTGTTGTTTTCGTATCTCTAATGTATTGATTTTTGAATTTAAGATGATTTGCTGGTCTTGTGCCGATTAGTCGATAATTTCTTTGAATTTATTGTGATTCCATCGACGAGAATGCAGTGTCATAACTGATCCAACAAGGTGGGTATGACATAGCCATCATTGTTTTTGGGTTGAAAATAATTTTTTTTTGGTTGAAAATATGAAATGTTTTCTGTTTAATATCCTTGGATTCTGTAAATGTTAAGTTCATGTGAAGGTTGGAAATGTATCAACTCAGTATAGTTTCTCAACAATTGGTTGGATGGTTGGAAATGGTCTACTTTCTTTAAAATCATATATTTTGGAATAATGCTCAATTCATGGTGCTTTCATTTTAAAAAAAACTTTGTTCTGGAAAGAAAGTTCATAACCGTTGGCTTTCAAAAAAAGTTCATGAATGTTGATTCTCTTCATGTATTCTTTTTTCTTGACTTGTTGTCCATGCACTGAAAACTGACTACTCATTCAAAGACAAAAAAAATTGCATTTGTTGTACAAATATGACCACCTTGATCAATTAGCCTAATCATTCTATTTATTTCAGCTTCTGATCATGTGTATTGAAATTCTAATTGAGATGAAATGGCTAAATCAATAACTAGATGTTAATCATATACAATGAGATCAGTGAAACCTCTTTGCTCTTGCCAACAGTCGATATGTGTGACTTTTCAAGCTAATAAACTATAATTTATGAATAACTTGAGCTGGGAAATGCAAGTTTGTAGGTTTGCTTCAAACTATTCATGTATACTAGTGATTTGTATGGTTCAGGCAGTAGCTAGAAGATGTGGAAGATGCAATTGTCTTTATTACTTATGCTTTGTTCTTGTTTTGTATAATGCACTACACCATGCTGTATTTTGTGGTGGATGAGTGCAAGAACCAACTAAAACTTCGCCTGGTGTCCATGCTCAATGTTGTTCTTTATAGTGCGCTGTATCGCAGTATTTCGTTCTATGCATGCGTACCGGTGAATGTGGTCCTATTCAAGGTGTCAACTAGTCACGATTCGATTTTGCAGGTTATAAATTCGATGAGCACGATCGAGAATCAGCCAACTTGAGGCTGCAATTCGCTCGCTTTCCCGGTCCTAGGTCTTCGGGTGGGTTTCGTGGCAGGCGTTAGAGTGTTAAATCCCTTTACAGGTGGCGCATGCAGTCTAAATGTTCTCTTGCCACAAATGTATTGTGGTACTGGCACCTTTTTACTTGGAAAATGACAGTTACAACTCCTGCACCCACTCTCTTGTAGGTTGAGATTCAGGAGGTTTCGTTATGAGCTCACATAAAAATTAGCATATTTGGGCCCTTCCAATATACTATATGATAATAATATTATAAAGCATGAATTAGTTATGCCAGGATTATTTAGTTTGAAATTTATTGAACCTTGTTATACTAGTTGTCTGTTATTTTAAGTTGCTACTACCTACATGTCAGTTTAACTGAATAGTAACTTAGTTTTTGGTGTTGAGTTTTGGTGTCGCGAAGATGTATAATTTTGGTGGATGATTTTTTTTCTTTTTGAAATCTTAATCCATGTTATTGTTTTATATACTATTTTGCGCAAACATTTTTCGACGGAATTAATTTTTTTGTTGAGATAGTCGTTGCTTATTTTGTGTCATTGTTTTTCTTTATATTCACTTGTTGGAGCCCCGAAGCATTACGTTTCCCTTCAGTCTTAAGGGCATGCATAGTATGATTACTTATTTTAAGTTTAGGTTCACAAAGACTGTATTCGTTCACTGAGGCTTCGTAGTGCCCCCCCCCCCCAGACAGGTTCCAACTTGTATTTGGCTCTCGAACGAGAGACGTTAGCTTCCATACAGGTGCTCCTATACCAGAATATACTAATATTAGCGCTGCTGTTGGTATATCGTCTATTCTTTTTTGTTTTTCAGCTGGATTGCGAGTGATCAAGTTTGGTTGACAAATTCGATTAGCGGAAGCTAGGGTTTTGGGTTTTGTTTTTTGATTTTAGGTCTAGTTTACTTAGTTCTGAACATTGGTGGTGGTGGGGGGACCTTTGGATGACATACCATATATTGGAAATGCTTAATGCTAATCATGATGCATGCATCTTGGGGTCAGGTTCTGTATAATTCTGGTGGCAAGCATCATTCTTATTATGATATCTGCATGTGTTCTTTCTTCTAAGCAAATTCTCGTGTAGTTCCACAAAATATTTAGGTTCCTAAACCTCATCCCTCTCTGGACCAGGATTATTTTCAGAAAAAAAATGGATCCGGAGCTGCCCTCCTGTCCCCTAATCAGTCTCGGGTGATTGAACCCCATCAATTTAAGATATAAATATGTAATGAAATATGTATGATGTAGGATTGAGCATGTTTATTAAAGTATGTAATTGATTTTACAATAAAATGCAAAAGTTAAATATTGTGAAACATAATAACGTTAGTATATCATATGAGGAGGCTGTGGATTACGCTGCGTGCATGGGGCTTGCCATCCAACCGTTGGATTCTGATCTTTTCTTTTTTTTTTCCTGTTAAGTTCTGCTGAACCAGGTACGAACACAACCCAAACGTTTTGAATTTGATTGAAGGGGGAGGAAGGGCGTCTTTGAATTTGAGTGTTTTGGAGGAGTCGGATGAAATAAGGGGAAAATTGAAATTAATACTACATTTGAAGTATTTCTTTTATATTAATTATGAAAAATAAAGCCAAGTGTTTCAACTAGGGTTGGGGTGGAGTGGTAAGTAGTTCCTTCTTGCTTAAGTAAGGTTTCAAATTTTCTCCTTGCTTAAGTAAGGTTTCAAATTCGAGTCTTGTGAACATATAAAATTTTTTTGGGAATTTCACCTGTCATTGTCAAATAGGCGACTCGGGATGATCTTATAGGATTAGTTAGGTTCGATAGTGTTCTGGCTCTCAACATGTGGACAGTGTATTTTTTAATGTCGCGCGAGTTGGATCATCGGTACTACTTCCTAGATACCGGAGGCTAGCTAAAAAAAAAATCACATTTCTCATTTAAACATGAATAATGAACAAATTATTAAATCAACTTAATCTCTTCCTCTCATTTTGTATCTTATGTTTATTTTTAATTTATCTTCATCTTTTGTTTTAAATATCTTTCTCAATAGTATATTCTTTAGTTATACTTATCTCTCATTTTTTAAAAATAGATGAATAAAATAATTACAAGAAAAATAAAAGATAGAGTAAAGAATATAATAAATATTTGTTAGTCATTAAATATTCTAAAAAAGTTAATATATAATGAAAGGTAAAAATGTTTTTTACATAAATAAAATTTCCCTTACCTTTCTCCTCATCTAAATAAATACTTGTTAGTAATTAAATACTATTAATACTTTAAAACATAATGATGGTTAAAAATGAATTTCATATAAAAAAAATTCATTACTTCATCCTTTCATCCTATTATTCAAATATGAATTTTCTAGTGATATCATATTTCGCCATCTTGTCACTCACTATACTAGTCCACCTCATCACAAGTTCCTAAACTTCGATAATTTAATGCTATGCAGCAGGGGTAAGTTAAGGCGATGGAGCAATGGTTGTTGAGATTTGATTATTACTTTTATATAAATTATATTTGGATATGAATTAATAGGATGTATTGGATTAATTGAATTTATTATTTGTTTGAATGCATGGATTAAAAATGCTAAAATAGGTAAATGTCTTTCTAATTTGATTATAAAAAATAAGAGGTAGAATACGAATAATTACTTCTAACTTCTAAAAAATAATCAAATTGGTGGATTTAATTTTGAATTTTAATCTAATCTTAGTTGAATTCAAATAAGGTTTATTTTTGTAAAAAACTCAATTCATTTCAAATTAAATATAATTCATCCATACTAAATTCTTTATCCTAATAAAGTCTTAGCCAATCAGTCCGGCCAGGATAAATTTCGAAAATTTGACTAGTGTGTGGACCACTGGACCGGAATGTCCGGGTAGTCCCGGCCTCGCTTGCCTTAAGTATCTTTTTGTAACTCTAAAGTTTCTTTCTTTTTTTTTTTACATTTGTTTTGCAGAACTTTATACTTTCTAGTAATACTTAAATTTAGGAAACTTGTTACCCGAAATGACACGGGGGAGATGCTAAAATATGAAGAAGGAGAACGTATATTTACCTTCTTGTCAATGGATGTAAATTATACAGATGGAGGTGTGATAACTATTCGATCCCCAACTTTAATTTACAACTAAAAAGTCTTCGATATTTGGTTTTCATGCACGTGTCATTTTCCTGACGGATCCCCCCCTTAGTTCCCTATAATATATATATACTATTTATCTAGGAAAAATAGAAATATATGTACACTTCTATATACTTGCCCCCCTCCCCCCTCTAAATCCACCCTGGCTCCGTTATTGGGCATTGGGCCCCTTATGTGATCTCTTCGGAGAGTACGAACTCACGCAAGGGGGTCGACGCCCCCCTTTTCTCTCTCGTGTGCGATGCTGACGAGGAAGAAAAGGGAGACTCCGGCCCATGTGCAAACTCACGAGCGCACGAGCTCGCACGGGGGTGGATGCCCTCTTTTTCTCCTTCGCAGCCAGCGAGGGATAAAAGGGGTTGCCAGACCCCTATGTGGAGTTTGCATAGGGGGGTCAGCGCGAGAGAAGGGGACGCTGGCCCTCGATGAGCTCGCATGGGGTCGGCGCTCCCCTTCCTTGTCCTCTCCGGTGCGCGGGAGAACGGGGCGCTGACCCTTGTGACAGACGAGCTCGCATGGGCTCGACACCCCCTTTCCCTCTCCTTTCTAGCGCCGCAAGGGAGAGGGGGAGGGGGCTCTGCCCCCTTACTCCACCCCCACTCCGACGAGGGGCTGCCTCTTGTTTTATTATATTTTATTATTTTTGTTATGTCACACTAGGATTATAATCGTAGAATTGGCTATTGTTGGTCAGGAGGATGAAGTGTGCAAAAAATATAAAGTTTGGGGACAATCTATTTATCAATTGAAGTTAGAGGACTATTGAAATATTGACCCAAAGTTAAAGGATCATTCGTGTAATTTATGTTCCTCTATCCTTGTTCCTTGTGTTAATGATGGTAAAAAATTATTGTCACTTCAAGATTCATTATACTATGACAAACATTCTTGATATGGGCATGTTGGAAAGTTTTCTAAGCCAATAATTGAACGTAGTTAGATTTGATTGTTCCTCATATGATACATCCGACTGCGAGAGTATTTGCTATGTATCCATGCCTAGATATATAAATGGAAAGGTTTAATAGCAATCAACGCATTAAAGAGCTACATACAACCTTAGGCAAAACTACAATACTAATTTGGTGAGTATAGAAACACTATTATAGTATGGAATGAAACTAATCAACACAATAAATAGCTACACACAACCTTCGGAAACAACACAACGTCACACAACTCTGTTAACGTTCAAGTGTGGATCGTCACCCCAAACCCTTAGAAATGAAAATAATCATTTGGGAACTTTTGTGACGCAGTCCTGATCACGATTGCGGGATCGACTGTCAGATATAATCAGCCTAATATTATCATGCTTGTCGAGACTCACCACGACATCACACTCGAATCAAATAATAAAGCGGTTTGGCCAATTTTAGCAAGGAGTTTTTCAAGCAGCATCATTATCTTTGCCTGGTGGGGGCAAGTCACCCAAATGACCGATATTCTCACTTGTCAGGTGGCTCATGCATTGGTGAGCAGGTGGTTCATGCATTGGTGAGCAGGTGGAAACTTTAATTTTTTTTGCTTTCTTGTATCTATGCTCATAACTTGCCTATGATGAGAAACATGTGGAAAGAATTGTTCGGACTAGACATCCAAGACCTCCCTTGGGCGGTCGTTGGGGATTTTAATTGCATTTTATCCCCGATGTTAAGGAAAGGGGAGTCCCATTTCAAATAAACAAGTTGACAGAGTCCTCGCAGTAGCTCCTCCACTCACAAGGACTAATCGACATTCCACTCTCGGACACTAGGTTCACTTGGTGCAATAACATATCAGGACTTGCTAGGGTTCATTGTAAACTAGATAGAGTTTTAACCAACCACCACTGGATTGAATCTTTCCCATCCATGAACCTAACCTCCCTCACCCATAGAGCCTCTGATCACACTCCCCTCTTGCTCACATCTGGTAGCACAAGTTTGAAATCCAAAATATTTAGATACGAACATTTATGGTTGGATTATTAGGAGGCTAGAGAAATTGTTAAAACTAATGGCCGTTTGGATCTCCCCATAGATCTATTGTCCAAGCGTTACATGAAATGAAAACCCACACTGAAGTGGGTAAACTTGAGACTCGTGCACAACATACACTTGGTATCATTAAAACCCTTGAGGCAATGATGAGTCCTAGCGTCTCACTGATGTTGAACTTGGCAACCTTCGTGTCGCTTATCATCTCCACTCAGCCCTTTGAAGACAAATAAATATTAAATGACGAAGTAAAGTTAGAACCAATTGGTGTCAAAATGAAAACTGCAACACAAAATTCTTTCACCTCCAAGCACTCAGCACCATCATTGAGGAATCTTCCATCAAGAGGGCAGGGCCTTTGTTGACCATTACAAAGTTTTATGGGCTCCAAACCTATATCCGCCAATTTCAATTGAGGACTGGCTGGCTCTCCCAACCATCAACCAATCTTGGCACTCCACTCTGACCTTCGCCCTCTGGGAATCCAAAATGCCTTATGAAGACTAGCACTATTTGCATTGTTTGCCTTGAGACAGGATGTATTCGTTGCTAAATTCTTTCGGACCTATTGGGACCTCATCAATCCAAAATTGAGCCTTTCTATTCAATCCTTCTTTTGCACCAACACGTTCCTCGAGAATGGTGTGACATAGGGCTTATATTTATACCTAAAATATATGGACCAAATCATACCAATGATTTTCGACCTATCTCACTTTGCAATGTAATTTACAAAATCATCTCAAAAGTCTTTGCTAATCGCTTATGACCAACTCTTTCGACCAAGCCTAGTAAGCTTTCATCCCGGGATACCAAGAAGATCAATCTAGGATAATGTTCTTATTGTTCAGGAGCTCGCACATTCAATGGAGCATAGGAGGAGAAAGCTGGCCAAGTATCCGGGGAAGCAATCTCAATTGCCCTATGCCTCATGAACTACTCCCAAGCTTTATCACATGCATTCTTTTTTGTGTCACCTCACCCATATTCGCTTGCTATATAAACAACTCCTCCTCTATTACCTTCACTAGCAAATTGAACGAGCTGACCGCGCAAATTGAAAGCTCTCTGGCTAGTGCAAAAAACTCTTATCAATGGATACGTACCACCCTCATTAAATCAGTTTTGAACTCTCTCCCCATCTATCCCCTGGTATCTAATTCTATCTCTTTCGAGGTCATCCAATCCTTGGAGAAATGTTCCCGCAGTTTTCTTTGGGACTCTGAGAATGGCAATAGTCGCAACCACCTAATCGATTGGGAAACAATTTAGCTTCCAAACGACCTAAGTGTTCTGGGCGTACGTAAAATATCAAACAGTAGAACTGCTTTGGTCAATAGAAATACCTGTGCCATGGGCACACACAAATATGGTGACATACATCCTTGGGCCTCGGATTCAAACAACTCAAGCAAGACTTGGTCCTGAAGACTCATAACTAACACTATTCCGTGACATTCGACTCGGCCTTCAAAAATACATTGGATATAGAGAAAATTCTATTATGTCTAACCCCGGTCTGTACCTTTCTCCAACATGTCAACTTTCATCAATATTGACTCTCATATTCACAACCTAAAGGTCTCGAACGAAAATTGGAACCTCAATCTTCTAAACTTTCTCTTTGGCGATCTCCTCTCAAACAAGATCAACTATCTATGTGTATCTTCCTCGACCGATGATGATGCATGAATATGGGCTACGAATACCCATGGAAAGGCTAATGTCAAAACAATCTATAGATTCGTAAGACACCACCGCTCACCTCTTATTGCGGCTAGACGACCATTGTGGTCTAAAGTGTGGAATATGTGAGTGGAGCCAAAAATCCACATTTTCTTGTGGAAGCTACTCCGTCAACGTTTGCCTACTATGGGCCTCATGTGTATGTTCAACCCAACGATTGATCCTTCTTATTCCCTCTTTGAGATCTCCTCCCACCTTTCTGCCAGGTGGCCAACCAACTCTGGAACTTTTTCCAACAACAAGTTGGCTATTAGTTCCTACTACGGGTGTAGGATCTTCTATCCTTGTTTGCATACAACTTGTGAAACATTTGGAAGTTAAGAAATGATGTACACTTTAGATCACAACGTGTGATCCTTGTAGTGGTATGGGCTAGAGTTGTGGTCGAGCATGGTGAATTTGCTGAATTACACACCTCAGGCTTCCCCATACTCTCCCTCCTACATTCCCAACCCCTCATCCAACATCCTCACTTTACCCCCGGCCGAACTCGGGTCTGACGGGAGCTCCTGCCCTAAATTGGGTTAGCCTCAACATTGATGGCTCCTTCATCGGACATCCTTTGTTATCATAGTGGACATTTTCTTTTTGCAGGTGCCACCTCACATATCAGTAATTCTTTGCTCGACATTGAAGCTTGGGCAATGCTTCAGGGGATTGCCTTTTGTGCTGATAGGAGGATTTCAAATATTAGCATCTGCTCTGATTGTTCGAGCCCTGTGAAGATTATGAACTGCGCTGAGTGATGATGGATATCTAGGACAAACTTAGCCATATTCAGAACTAGACCATCCAGCATTGTTCCTGGCAGGCTAATATAGCCGCTGATCAATTAGTCACTTCTGTACATTTACAAACTGGCCAATTTTTTTGGGATGAAGCCCCACCCCTGGGATTATCCAGCAACTGTATTTTGATGCTCACAATGGTATTACTTAATAGAAAGTCTACTTTCCAAAAAAAAGAAGAAACACTATAACTTGATCTATTGATGCATTGCATATGAAATGTTTCGCATAAGGCATATTCTGGATCATATTATTGTAAAATAAACATCATCCACATAAGAAGCAGTGGGCAAATAGATACCCTCTTGATTCTCACTCGAGTTGGAATACCATGAAACCATTTTGACATTTCAAATATTTTCATCAACTTCTCGCAAGACGGAGATGAGGTTTGCCATGCGAAAAGGTTTCTCCCAAAACTCATCAACTCCTGCAGCAAGAAATATTTGCCTGTGACAATTATCCGTTGTCAGACCAATGATCTTCACTTTAACACCCATTTCTCGAAGTAACTTTGTGGCCTAATCACAACAAAATTATATTCAAGTAACACGGTAAAATCCATGCCCAAATATAGCTAATTATATAGATCCATATTGCATAGATGTACTACAAGGTGGGACAAGCGCACAAGATACCTGAATGCCATCCATCATTTCCAGTTGTTGTTCCATGAAAACTATGTGAAAGGGCTCCTCGGAGAACATTCTAATTGCAACCTGTCCATTCTTTGCCTCTTTGCTTTCAACACCAAGCTTTGCAAGTGAAACCTTCAGGATTCTGCAACAAACTCTGTTATCATCAACGATGAGGGCTCTTATGTTGTTCTTGAATGAAGGGCGCACGTTGCTCAGAATAGGTGCTACCATAGTCGAGAAATCTCCTTCAGAAGTCAGACTCATCAACTTTTTGAAGTTCCAAGATCCAAATGCCATTGCTCAATAGCTCTGTCAACAGTGAAGTGTTTTAAATCTAAGAAAGCGATAGTGTATCTCCGACAAAACACCTCAAAAATTAAATTATTCAGTAGATATACATCATTATTAGATGCTAATACTCATGCTGAAGTCTCAATTACAAAATATCAGAGCTTTTTCCCTAATCATAAGCAACAAACATTATTTCAATGCAGAGTTGTACTGCAAAGCTAACACATAAACATCAAACAAAGACAGAATACTCCCTTTGATGTTTCAAATTAATTAGCACAAATTAAGCAATAAGATACTATGGGCTTCCTTTTCTAGGTGAAAAATTTGTGGAATAAATACGATCACATATTAAGAACTAACATGCAAAACAGGACTACAAAAATATATTTACGAGTACTTCACAATGGTCAAAGTGAGAACAAATTCAATGAGAAAGAAAATGCATACCAAGAGGAAAGAAGATAGACAACTACCAGTGTCCTAATGCCAAACCAATGCAATACAAGGGTTTAAATAGGATGCATTTGAGTGCACCGTGGATCCCAGCAGATAACGTATGGATATAGTGAGCATTTAATACATCATCAAGATCTATCAGAGGATATCAAGAGATCGCAAAACGACAAGGACATGGCATCTTCTAGTCACACCAAAGCAATGCATGCATTTAGGCCAAGTGCACAATTCTGCAAGATCCAGTAATCAAACATGATACGTGTCTTCTAGCATTAATGGGTATCAATAAGTAAAGACCAGATTATAAATAAATGATCCTATCATACATGAACTTTGACTGATTTCTTAATAAAATGAACTTTATTTCAAGAAAAGAAGAATTAACATGAACTTTATATCATCCTCCTGAAAGCATACCACTATTGTAATTTGCTTCGAAATGGCATCTAATAAGTTCCACCATCCAAGGTACTAAACAAGATATAAGATATGACATGTATGCTTATTGAAGTGTATAATGTGTGAAATAGTGAGACATTATCATATCTTTTCATAATAAACTTCTGCAGATCATCTAGAAGTTGAAGATCTCAAAGTAAATATAACAGATTATTCTCCGAAAGGATCATTTGTACACAACTTCTCAAAAAAATTTATCACTATGGACAACATAACTAACCAAGCTAGACACTTTTCTTTTCGCAACAGGGATCGGTGGATCTCCTGTCACACAATCAGAAAGGCAATTTACATATTGTTCACCGATAAACAAACTGATTAAGGTTCTGAATCATAAGTTAAACACAAAGCAAATAACCAGTAAAGCCATCAACTTCATAAAACTAGTTGTTCTTAAAGCATAACATGTGTTGCTAGCTATATGATATGTTTCACGGATATGGCAACCAAAGTACATGTACAAAAACTTCCTTTATTTTTACAATGTATTCTAAATTTCCTCACATAAACAGATTTTATTTCGGAATTAAAAATAATAATAATGAGCCATCATTTTTAGAATTGTCAAAACTACTTGAACCAACTGCATGAATTTGATTCATCCAGCATCTATTATGTCATCCTACTTTCAATTTTTCTCTTTGTTTAATGAGAAATATCCTATAATATGTATCCTAATTTCAATTAAAGTGTGTGATCAAGGGGAGTCATAAAAAAGAACAATTGCTTCAAAGCTTATTTGAAGCTAGGAAGAAATTGTCCACTACAAGGAACTTACTGAAAACTCTGTTGCATTTCACCCACCTCAGATTTTATGTTGTCTTCCCTTCCCTCCATGCTTTGGTAGCACATCCATACTACCTGATGGTGCAAACAAGATTTAGTAGGACTACATAATTGCTTAGTTCCTGGGACTTGAAGCTTCAAGCTTAAATAAGAAATTTCTACCTTTATATCAAACGAACTAGATAACAAGATGGAAACTGCAACATCAGTGAGCTCTCCATATAAATAGACCTGGTTCTATTAGCATACTTATTATGAAACTTCCTCAAAAAAAATTCATGCAACTGTATCCCTGTCACTATCCTGGGAAACTCAAAGAACAAAGTGTTGATCATAATACCAAACAAATATTTAGCCTTCTTGAGCAGAGCTACTCAAATGCAGCCACTAGTATTTAAATTGAGTACCACATTGGATATGCATTGTGTATGGATGCACATTGAGTAGGTTAGCTGAATACCTAAAAAAGAGGTTCAATACAGTCATCAAGAGAGTTCCCAGAGAAACCAAGAGTTGGCAAGCAAGAAAACAGAAAAAAAAAGCAAAAGATTTGACTAACACATATAAGAGCAAAAAAGGTAATATTTATATTAAGAAAATGACTATTGTTGCCTTTTCCACATAAAACTGGATATCACATTTCAAGCCCTTCACGTCTTTAATTTCATAAGAACCTTTGATTGGAGCATTGGTTTCTTTTAAAAGGGAGAATCACATGTTTTGTGGGATGGAATCCTTATTTGGTAGACCTTGAAAATGTGAATAATTAGATTCCATAACAACATTGCAACTTCAAACCAATTAATTATCATCCATTTTGCATTACACATGAACTCGATGGATTTATGATTCTATAATTTTGTTAAATATATCTTGGGTTTCTTTTCTAAAGTTTAGAGTTCTCAATTCTATGACATTTTTTTTTCTAAAGTTGTCACATTTCATTCAATGCGATCAGTCTTCATTTAAATATTTTCTTTACATATGCCGATTTCTTAAGGATTTCTAACACAAAAGTTACCTGTGCAATACAGATAGAAAATGCAAGGGTAACCCCAGTTACAATGTCGAACATTGCCTTTTGCGTACCACATAGACTTCACGTCCCCTTCCCGCGCATGCTTGAGAGTTGAGGGAGACGTTCACAGCGTCGTCGTCATATATGCAGCATCCCATTATGCCCTTACCCAGACAACATGGACGTCCACGCGTAACGTTGCTGGCGGAGGCATTTCATCGAACAGACCAAGGGCTGGGGCGCATGCGGCAGGAAGAGGGGAAGTGGAAGCGTACCGCTTGAAGGAGGTTCCCATGGGAATAAGAAGACGAGGAGGGTGCTTGAACAGTTGAAACACATCCGGACACTTCGCCGACGCCTCTCCTGAGACGACAATGGATTCGCTGGCCGAGGACCTCTGCACAAAAAAATAAATAAATATAAATATGTCCATTGGTTTTGTCCCACATACTCCTTATATATATATATATATATATATATATATATATATATATATATATATATATATATCTGATGCAAACGTTCCCGTGTAAACCAGTGCATTTTACACATATTTTTTATTCTGTTAATATATTTCTTCTTCGTAATTATAATTTTACACATATTTTTTTACATTTTTAATATATTTCTTCGTCATCAGTTCAGAGAATTTTATAGCATAATAAGTTATAAAAAATAACTATATCTATTATGAATAATTTAAAAATATAAATATAATTATTAATAATAATTTAAAATAAAAATATAATCACTATTAAATATATGTTCATGAAATCAGTCTTTTAGATATCATTCCTATACCATGGGATCCTTTTGCAATTGGGCGGAATTAGCGTTTAGTAGTATGCTCCATCAACCGATGTGATATTTAATCAAACCGGACCAAGAATCTGAGATGGGAACCACGAGCCATGTGACCGTTCCCATGCTCCGATTCCACCTTTTTTATAGAACTTTTTTTAATTGACGTTTTCTTTCTTTTTTTTCAAACTTTTTTCTTTTATCATTTTCTTTCATAATCTTACTTATATAAGTTAATTTATTTATTTAAAATATAAATAATAAAGGATTAATGTAATATTATTTACTATTTATTATTTCATTAAATATAAATTATTTAAAAGTTAATTTTTATAGTTAAATAATATATTCTTTAACAAAATTTTTAGCATAAATATTATGTATTTTAGTTTTTTTAACAATTTTATAATATATATTTATCATACATATTTTTAGTTTAATCACCCACTAAAATTAATCCATCACATCTATTTTTTCCTATCACATCACCTATATTATTTCTCATCATCAAATTCCACTCCATTCATAAACACACCGAAGTAATTTGTCAATTCAACTATTCACTAATAACTTGGTGGAACTTCAATTCTCATTACCAAACGATCTCATCAATTGTCGAATACTAGTTTTAAAAGACTTATACTTAAACTTAAGAACTCAAATCCTGGGCCAAATTAGTTATCATTTGCACAAATCTTTTACTAAGTTTATGGGCCATAATTGAGTTTATATCCACGATTATTGATATTCATGGCCGTGAGGAGTTCATTTAATTTTAGAGTGAAACTTATGATATTCCTTAGAATTTTCATCTATTGATTATCCCATCGTAATACATTGAATATTTGAATCTGTCCAATCTCATCACTGATTTGAAGTGCCTTCACTCCCATATAATTGATGAATCAATAAAATGATTCTACGAAGAGGATGAGGGATATAAGGAGCACGTTTTGCACCATATGTATATATCACTGTAGGATCTCCTACGAATGTTCCAGATGAAGGTGCGGTTCAAATGTTTTGAACCGTATGTTTAAATTATTCAAGTTCGGTTCGAATGCTCGTGCTTGACCGATTTAATTAAAAAACCTCACCAGTCTCCCCCCAATGTGACGATCCCTCTCCAAGTTCTTTCCATGGCATCGATCAACCAAACTCTCGCTTGAGGGAAGCCACTGCACAATAGCCATATAGGAGGATGAAAGCAACCAATGAGATCTTGCAGTAGAGATCTCTTTTACAACAGCCATTGGAAGAACAAATGAAGCCATTGTTAAGAGAGGATGAGATTTCCTTTCTTTGTGCAGGGAAGCCGTCGCGAAGGAGCAGGACCCCAATTTCTTATCTCCCCACCCCTATTGCCTCCATCATTTTAACATACTTCAAGACTGCATATCTGCTTTGTTCCTTTGGTAGTGGCAGAATGGAGGAGGAACTGCAGATCTTCAACACTGCCACAACTAAGAATGCAAGGTTGTATCTCCTTTCTCAGGGGCATTCGTGTGGTGGCGATGTGGATGCAGGTCTACATGACTTCGAAACCAATGGATGAAATGGGGTCGAGAATGTGAGATCTCCGAGTCGCATTCGACGGTAGTAACTTTCGTGTGAGAGCGACGGTGTGAAAATGAGATCAAGAGGTGGGATGACAGAGAGAATGTGGGAGGGGGAAGAGGCCATTTCAGAGCTTTTTTGGGTGCTAGGACTTTTAGGTTTTTTGAGTTAGACCAGCCATGCAGCATTTGAACCCGATTGTAGTAACTTACAAATGTGGTTCAATCGTTTGAGCCGCGCATTCATCTGGATCATTAATCAACGATTCGACGGTGACTTATACGTATGGTGAAAAATTTGCGTCATATATCCCTTGTCCTCTTCTAAGAATAGCTACAAACGGACCCGTCTTGGCCCAAATTATGCCGAGTCAAAAAAATTTCGACCCGGTACCGGACTCGAACTCAGCCAGGTCCGGAATCAGGTCAGACCCGACAATCCAGGATTCTGACCGGGTTTGTGGTCGGGTTTCCACCCAATGTGCCGCCAAGTGAGATCTGATCGATTCCGGTAAGACGGCCGTTCCGGTGACTAGCGCTCGTGATCCGATGTCGACGGCCACGATGCGGCACATGGCAGTCGGATCAGCTTACTTGGTGGCCGATCCGTGCTTGGCGGCCACGATTCGATGTCTGATAGTCGGATCCAACCGTCAGCTGCCACGATCAAGCGCCTGGCAATCGGATCTGGTGCCTGGCAGCCGAATCTGGCCACTGGCAACCCCCAGGCATCTGCCCCGGCCACCAAGCGTCGGATCCGACCGCCGGACATTGGATCCGGCCACCAATTGACATGATCCGGTGCTGGGTAGTCGAATTTGACGCCTGGCCATCGGATTCGGCTCTAGCAGCCGATTCGGCGCTTGGCGGCCGGAGTAGAGAGAGAGGGAGAGGGGGAGGACGGCCAGAGTTGGGATCGGCATTCGCTAGAGCCGTGGAGTCGCCGCCGCCGTGGGAGAGAGAGAGATGAGAGAGAGATGGAAAGGGAGAAATTGGAGAGATGGTCGGGTCGCAGACATATATTAATTACCCGGGCTAGGTTCCGGGTCGGTTTCTCTGCTATGAACTGGCCCGGAACCCGCCGGGTATTGTAGTTACCAGATCCGAACCGAGTCCGGAACCTACCCAGGGCGAGTATTTTTCCCGATTACTTAGGCCGGTGCAGTCCGGGTCGACCCCGTGCTCAGCCCTAATAGCTACTAGGCTAACGAGGCATGCAAAAGATGACAATGACTAAATATAAAAATGGAAAATTTGAAAAAAAAAGAGTTACACATAAGTATCATGGATGGCATTTGAAACTAAGATCTCTTAAGGATCATTTAACACATTACCAATTTAATTAAGCAGTAATTTAGATTACTAATAGAATAGATTATCACTATTTGAATAACTAATTGATAAAGTACCAATGATATACATAATAATTAAAGAAAAAAATCAAAATGACCTTTAAAATTATTAAGTTTTGTTTCATATATTATTACAATAAATAAAAAAATTGAAATAAATAAAAAATGAATACGGATAAAAGAAGAGGAGTCAACACGTTGTTTGTACAAGATTAAAAAAATGAAGAAATGATTCTATTTACTAACAAATTATTTTAAAAATAAATTTTAATTGAACGGATATTTGATCAAAATGTATTTCATCCAACTCCTAAGCTAAAAATGTATTTGATCAAAATGTAATTAAATAGGAAGTTGTCTAAGTTTAATTTATTTAATTTAAAACCGTTACTATTAAAGTTATATGTCATGTAATTAAAAAAAATATTATAGTATATTTATATACTATAATCATATAAGAAATGAGTTCAAATTTTTTGAACTTGAAAATGGTTTTCCAATCCAGAGTAAGCGAGCTATTTACAACATGACCTAATTATATTTTGGATTGACAATATTCTCATGTTAGATTGGGTGAGGTCCGCTGCTCAAGTAGTCCTTTTTCCATGTTATTTTCTTGGTTTTTGTATATCTCATGCTTGTGTCTTTTACATTCCTATTATTAGCATCATAAGGTTTAGTGTTTGTTTGAATTAATTAATTAATTTAATTATAAAATACGTTTTTCTTTACGGGTGAATCGATGGCACATGGTTAATAAATATAATATTTATAAACCAAGTTTTTCTCCTATTTTAGAATTCTATTGTTGACCACGAACATTTTACACTATCCATTGATAGAGCACATACAGGTTGATCGTTGTGTGGAGTCTATTTCTCTTAAAGATAACGTTAGTAATATCTTTTCAGTGTTCTTTGATATGCTTAGTATAGACTTATAATCCATATTGACCCTTGTTTTAGTTTAAACTTTAAAAATGAAATTTGAAATCCTTGATTTAACCCATTTCTGTTTAATATTTTTCAAAGCTATAGTATCAAAAACTTGACCTGAGTTCCTATCAAATTCCCCTAGTTTTGGCTTAATTGGCGATGTGCATAACTACAAGACTCGGACCATGCAAAATCAGGATAAATTACACCAAATGTCCTCAAACTTTAAGGTTTGCTCAGTGATATCCTCCAACTTCACTTTGTAACACAAATGCCCTTCATCTTTTAACGCGTTTCACCCGATGCCCTCTTTACCTGAGATAGTCAGTTTTTCAATTTTTCATTGACGTGGCGTCCACGTGGCCATCTCCTCTCTCCTTCACACAAATAGTCGTCTGATGTGGCATGCTCCGACGTGGCACATAAAATTACACAAATACCCTCCAACTTTAAGGTTGGCTCAGTGATACCATCCAACTTTACTTTGTAATACAAATGTCCTTTATCTTTTAACACGTTTCACTCGATGCCCTCTTTACCTGGGCCAATCGATTTTTTTATTTTTCGTCGACGTGGCGTCCACATGGCCATCTCCTCTCTCCTCCATGCAAATAATCGTCCAACGTGGCACCACATATTAAACCATCTTACTTACCATAAGTTGACTCACTCACTGTTAAATTATTTTTTTATTTTCCTTTTTGTCATCATTCGCGTGAAACCTCCTTCGTCGTTCGCACTCCTTCGTCGATCGCTCTCCTTCGTCGTTCTCCTTTTTCATCATTCACCTTTCGCGTTCGTCGACCGTCATCTTTGCCCAAATTGGTATAATTTTATGTGCATTTGGTGAGTAAGCTTTAAAGTTGGAGGACATTTGATATAATTTTATGTGTCATGTAGGAGCATGTCACGTCGGACGACTATTTGCATGGAGGAGAGAGGAGATGACCACGTGGATGTCACGTCGACGAAAAATCGGAAAACCGACTGTCCCAGGTAAAGAGGGCATCGGGTGAAACGTGTTAAAAGATAAAGGACATTTGTGTTATAAAGTAAAGTTGGAGGGTATCGCTGAGCCAACCTTAAAGTTGGAGGGCATTGGTGTAATTTTATGCGCCACGTCGAAGCATGCTACATCAGATGACTATTTGCGTGGAGGAGAGAGGAGATGACCACGTAGACGCCACGTCGACGAAAAACCAGAAAATCGGCTATCCCAGATAAAGAGGGCATCAGGTGAAACACGTTAAAAGATGAAGAGTATTTGTGATACAAAATGAAGTTGGAGGGTATCGCTGAGCAAATTTTAAAATTGGAGGACATTTGATATAATTTACCCTGCAAAATCGAACTAAGTTATGCAAAACACTAGAACTCAACCCATGATATCTCAAACCTAGATCAAGTCATCTCTTTGGAATTTCCCCATCATGCTGACCATAGAAAACCAGCTCGATCTATTTTCGAACTCATCTTGAGCTAAATTAGTGAACTAAGACTTAGATCTTAAGAACCCAACCCAAGTTTATCTTGACTCGGCAAAAGCTAGTTGTCATTTCCACTACTCTATTGGGATTATGGGTTGTAAAATTGAGTTCAAAGCCATGATTAATGATCTTCATATTGATGAAGAGTTTATTTAATTTTATAATATACATTGAAATGCTACATTATACCTTATGATTTAATTTTATAATTATCATTCAAAATTATAGTATATTTTTTTTACCATAGTTATTGAGTTGACTTGGTTTGGCTTAATCGACAAGCTATGTTGCACATAACCATAAGACTTGGTCCATGCAAAATCAAACTTAGTTACACATAACCCTAGAATCTGACCTGCAACTTGACATGAGTCGCACTTATTGAACTAAGACTTGTACTTAGAACTTAAGAACTCAACTCCTAGCCCAAATTAGTTATTATTTGCACAACACTTTTACTATGAGTTTGCTTGGCAAATAACTAATGAAAGGATGGAGTGGCGTGCCGTGATGAGTGATGGGGTGGGGTGGCGTGATGTATCATTAGAAAGTTCATGTTTGGATAATAAATTATATAAGATGTTGGGTGGTGTAATGAAGGTTTGATTTATATAAAAGTTATTTTTATCCTTTATTATATATTTAAAGTATTTATAATAATTAATTATGGGTGAGTGGGATGACCTGGTCGTCCTCGCCTGCACCGGCCTGAATTTTATGAATTTTTTCTGACCCGATGAATAATTGGGTCAGGAGCGAGTCTCATTTCTTTGACACCCAACCGAGTCGAGTCGAGATCGAATCCTGATTTTATGTTCCGATCCGATTGAATATATTATATTAGTATTAAATTATTTTTAAATAGTATATTTATGTTTATTTTCAATAAAATTTTATATTTACTAAAAAAATATTTAATAAAAAATATAGATAAATATGTATTCATATTATAAAAAGGTAATATGTCAATGAATGTGTGTGAGAGAGATATGTGGTTTAATTTGGTAAGAAGAGAAATAATTTAATTTGATAATAAAAAAGGGAAATATGTTAATTTGGTCTAAAATAATCTATTCCTCTCAATTACACCAATTTGGTGGAATGAAAAATATGGTGTTTGAAGGGTTTAACTATTTCATCCCACCCCTCTTAACTTAAATAAAAAATGTAATCAAACATGGTGTAACTAATTTCATTCTCTTATATTCCACCCCATCACTTCATAACCCTAAATCCAAACAAATTCTAAGTTTATGGGCCATAAAATTGAATCGATATCCACTATTACTATGTTCACGGTCATGAAGAGTTCATTTAATTTTAAGAGTTAAACCTATGATATTCCTTAGAATTTTCATCTATTGATTAACCCATCATAAAACACCAAAAATATCCAATCTCATTATTGATTTGGAGTGTCTTCACTCCCATATGATTCATGAATTAATAAAATGATTCTAAGAATAGTTACTAGGCTAACAAGGCATGCAAAAGATGAAAATGACTTAATATAAAAATTGACAATTTGAAAAAAAGAGTTGCACATAAGTATCATGGATGGCATATGAAACCAAGATCTCTTAAGGGTCATTTAACACATTACCGATTTAAATAACTAGTAATTTAGATTACCAATAAAATTGACTATCATTATTTAAATAACTAACAATAACATATTATAGTATTTGATAAGTACCAATGACACATATAATAATTAAAGAAAAATTAGCAAAATGTCCTTTAAAATTATTTTAATTTTTTGCTTAAATTATTATTACAAATAAGTAAAGAAAAAACAAAAAAAAAGACATTTGAATATTTGATCAAAATGTATTTCATTCAACTGCTAAGCTAAAAAGACACATTCCATACTTGCCATTTGAATTATCAATGATGCGATAATTAAGGCTACGAGGGAAATTAAAATTATCGATAATTTATTTAGAGTCAAATGTAATAAAATGGTGGATCTTAAAAATTTTAGAAAAAAATAATTAATAATTTATGTACACTATCCCATGCTAAATTGCCCTTTTTGCCAATTGATTTTCAATTATATAGAATTCAGCCTTTGAACCATATTTTATTAAAATAACATGACTCCTCGTGAACTTAATTATGACACACGAGTATTATTGCTTAATATAAAATTTAGTAGTTATTAATACAGTAATATACAAACATTTATTACGGATTAAAAATTAATGCTTTTTCAAAAGTTACGATGTATTGGTTGATAAATTCTTATTTATATAACACCATATATGTTTCATTTAACATTTTGCTTTATTTTCGATTATTTCCATCCCCTCCCTTTCCCTTTTATCTTCGTTGCTTGCCCGCCTCCTTTTATTTATTTCCATTTCTCCTCCCTATTAATTCTCCTATATTTATTGCATCCTTCCACTTTTGTTTCCTTTCTGTTGCATATTATTTCCCCACTTTCCCCCTTTTTTTCTATTTCTTTTCAACTATTTTTTTACAATAAATTTACTCCTTGATTTTGTTTTCCTTTTTTTTCATTTAATGTAGTGTTAACCCGAGTTTTTTTCCCGATCGGTCGACTTAGCCCCAGTTTACTTTAAACTAACCAATTCAGCCCCACCCGGAGTCACCCAAATTGAACCAAATGCTGGTTTACGATCGACTGGACCGAATTTTGATTGGTCCCGTTCGAATTTAATTACATTTAATTAATTATTTGTAGGCGCTTACACGAAACCCAAAACATATGCGATGACCTCATCACCTCCTCTCCGACTCGCATCCCCGCAATAAAGGCACACGTCATCTGGACTCCTCCGCATTGTTTGCGTCCGCTGCGGTCACGTTCAATGCATCCAACCACATCCACAATGACATAGTTCTCTCTCTCTCTCTCTCTCTCTCTCATGTATGCAAAGGAAATATAACATGTGCTTTTAATGCTCCTATGTCTTTAATTATAATTATTACAATGATAATTAATAATGTGGTAAGATGCGTCCACTCAATTTAATCCCTTTCTTCCGTTACGCATTCCCCCGTTTTAATGGCTTCCCAAATACATTTTGCTTTAAATTGCCTTCTCAAATGTGAAAAAAAGAGAGAAGAAAATGGCCGCATGGAATTAAAGAAAAAAATAAATAAATTAATAACTCTTCATTTGAAGCTTCCCAGAAAGTTCACGTGCGAGTGAGAACGCGGGTCCCAGTACAATAAAAACATTTCAACTCCTTGCCTTGTGCTGCTCCTCTCAAGGATATCCCACTCGCCCGCGTTCTCCCTATATCTTTTGGATCGCCCACCGCCCAACAGACCAGCCCAAATACCAACGTAATCTGTAACATTCGTTCCATTCCATCTCCCCGGGAACCAGCAGCGTGTCGAGCCTGGAGAAGATGGTGATCAGGAGGCAAAGAGACGCCGAGGCGGAGCTCAACTTGCCGCCTGGCTTCCGCTTCCACCCCACCGACGAGGAGCTCGTCGTCCACTACCTCTGCCGGAAGGTCGCCTACCAGCGCCCGCCCGTCCCCATAATCGCCGAGGTCGACCTCTACAAGTTCAACCCATGGCAACTCCCAGGTACTAAACCAATGTACTCCAAAAGTTCCACTTAATTATGTTTTCTCTGCATGCACGGACTGTTTCATCATATGATGGTCTTTGTTTTGTCATCGTGAACAGACTTGGCGTTGTTCGGGCACCGGGAGTGGTACTTCTTCACCCCTCGCGACCGCAAGTACCCGAACGGGTCCCGGCCGAACAGAGCCGCGGGGAGCGGCTACTGGAAGGCGACCGGGGCTGACAAGCCTGTCACGCCCAAGGGGAGCAACAAGCCGCTGGGGATCAAGAAAGCTCTCGTCTTCTACTCCGGCAAGGCGCCGCGGGGTGTGAAGACGGACTGGATCATGCACGAATACAGGATGGCTAACGCCAACCGAAGCGCCATCAAGAAGGGAAGCTTAAGGGTACGTGTATATCAGTATATGTATGCATGCACTCAGTACAAACAACGTCGAATGTCGATGCATCTGGATAGTATCTTTATTACCTATGATTTGGTTTCATTTGTGTTTTATGAGAGCAACATGATCGAAGGATGATTGTGGATTCATGCAGTTGGATGACTGGGTTCTCTGCCGACTGTACAACAAGAAGAACGCCTGGGAGAAGGCGCAGCAGGAGGATGAGGCGTCATTCGGGGAGACGATGGATTCTGTGGGCGACAATGGTTCGGACAGATTCAGAACGCCAGAATCCGACATCGACAACGATGTCATGCTCCCCGAGTCTGATGGTCTGAACCAGCTTGGCGCCATCCCATCTCAAGCTTCGTCCTCCAGAGTGCTCGCACTCGGTACCCGCAACAGAGCCGGGCCTCCGGTGACTGAACAACGTCAAGTAAACCCTCACCCTGACAACGAATGGTTCACAGAGTTGAATTTGGATGATTTGCCGAGCACTTTCGCAGCACCCTTCGTGGAAGCAACAAACCAGGATTATTACCTGCAATCCTTGTTATCTTCATTGCCAAGGTCGAACCAGAACGGCATTCCACCAACCTTTTAAGTGGACTCAAATGTAAATAGGTAGAGAAGAACACCAGATGAGAGAACTTATTTTCTTTTGGTATAAGCAGCGATAAACCAGTGATCCGAAAAAAAAAATAGGATTATGTTTGTTCAATTCTTTCCGCCAAACATAAAGATTAATCAAGAATCAGAAATAGCAGAGCAGATGTAATTCCTTTTTTTAGATAACTGAAATGTCTGTAATTTTGTTCTGCTAAATATCATCTCATGCTTTCAAAGTTTATAACTTCAAACATTGGATATTGAAGGTGAGCCATATTTAGTACACGTCTTCTGTGAGAAATGACATTGACAGTAAAGTAGAGAAATCAGGATGTTCTGCAAAGACTAGCAGTGGGGAAACAAAATTGAAATGTACAAAATATGTATCATCTCAGGAAAACAAAACAATATCCAGTTAAGATAAATGAATATAATTACATCTCTAATAACCCTTACAATCCAAAAATAGAGGAATTGACATCGAAGTTATGCGTTGGAAGAACTAGGTACCCGACTCATATTGTACAGTGTTCCTCCTGCCACCCGACGCTTGATGTTCCGGACTCTACCTCGGATTGCAGAATAATTCAACTCAAATTTTGATTAGAGAAAAGAAGTAGATGAAGCCTCCCAACCAGCGTAGCAGCTTAACCCAGCCGGGGTTTCATGGTGTATTAGAAGAAGAAGCGAAGTCATCCCGACATAACTTGTCCGAGCCAAACTTAGGAATTCAGCCTGGACTGCACTTATGAAAATTGCCAAGATGTATACAGTTGAAACCCAGACTAAGTTCCTTATATACTCGATATGAGTTTCGGGACATCCATCAAAGTTGTAAAAACTCAGACCGAGTTCTATGAATTTTTAAGAGTTCATGTTGATCATACTAATTAATTGTTAGACATTTGATTGATCCTTTTGCCCCTATACATGATTATGTGATGTCTGAAACTTACAATCATTCATATAAAAGTTATGACAGATTATCATGTGTATCTATTGTATCACTTGTCATTTGTCACTGGTTACTTGTTATTTGTTCTTTTGTAAGATAACCTGAATTAAAGAAAAGCTTGGGTCAAAGAAAACTCTCAGGTACAACATTATCACCCCTGAAGTCAAAGAAAATTCCCTCATTTTCATCGTGGTACGTATTTGAAGTAAAAGATGTACATGATAAAGTAACAAAGAACGACACCTGATAAAGAAAAAAAGTTCATTTGCATTTGATAAAGATATTTGTCATTTGCAATTGGTTTACTCTACTAGTTGATCATCTATTCATTTGATTATTTGTCGCTTGTCATTTAATAATTACTTAATTCTCATGATAAAATAATATCCATTTGCATTATCTTACATACTAAGCATTATAGTTCACAAGAATTTCATTCTAATGCATGCTAATTATACTGGTAATTAATTCTTCTAGGTTTGGATGGAGGCATGTCCAATGAAAATGTTCGTGGTGATGTTAGTTTGCACATGTGATAGTCATTATGAGTTATTTATTGGTTTTAAATGATCTTTTGCAACATATAATTGAAGTATGTTATTAGTTATTTATTAGGTGGGAGACATATTGAAAAGATGGTTATTTTGCATCTCATTTAATGTAATAAAGTCATGTCTTTCTAATTGATTTCGTTTTTCTAGGTTTGATCGATCAAACCATATATTAAGAAAAAGTATTTCGTTATTTTATTGTGCATGGTGACATCCCATGGTTTTGAATCCTCACATATTGTGATGACTAAGGTAGGTAGACTAAAATTCTCCTTTTAGAACATTATTGGATGATCCTTGTTTGACTAGTTTCAATATTTTGTTAGACCTATGTTTGGTTTATGTTATGTTTTGTGTGATGCTCTAATTAATCATCAGTCGTTAGTTGTAAGTATATGCTTTCTATGACATGGTTTTAGTTATATATATAGCCAAAGGATTAATGTTATATATGTAGCAATGTCATGGATCATGCCACCCAAGTACTAAAATATACTATTTGGAGCTCTAGAATTATTCTTGTACCCACTTTATAAACTTAATCATAATTTGAAACTTTAGTAAACCCTAGATAAATCCAAGATAATTCCAAAAGTTGCTCGTCTTAATAATTCAGCTCGAAATGTCTCAAACCTAGTCCAATTTTACTTGAAATCCGATTGGTTCATTCAAGAACCGACCCAACCTAAGGATATTGGCCTAACCTAATACCTCGAATTTCCTGATCTAGTTCTAGTTTTTATAGGCACGGCTCGCTATCAGTTGAGTCATCCTCCATCATTCAATATTTGCAATCCGGTTCAAGTTTATTTTGAACATGGACCAACTTTTTCCAAACAACCATTGTCCAATGTTTAGAATTCCAAAATATGGCTTGGGACTCTTCCCAACGCGACCGAGGTTTAGTTTAGCTAGAATTTCCCATGATTTTGAAGGACACTAGAGCTTGACTAGGGTTCTTCTTGATTTAGTTTGGCTTCCCAGGACATATTGGCCCTTAGTTTTTCAACTTGTAATTACTTAATTAAAATGCATTATATTCAATCTCGGTTGATCCCAATTTTAGAATGAATCAGATAACAACTAAAACTCATATCCAAGATTACTGGTTCATTTTAAAGTAACTCATTACTACAAATACTCTCCAATGGATTAAGGATCTTGAATTTCCTTCACTAGTTCTTAGTTATTATACATAGTCGATTGATGTACATTATGTTATCATTTATACTTGTGAATTCAGATGTTTTTATTTTAAATTAGTGATATCAAAGATAAAAATGAAGGATCATCATGTTAAGCTGAATGCACCTATCTAAAATACGTGATGATTCATTCACTTTAAAGAGGGCATTTGTATGGCTTAAAAAAATTTTAAAAATTTGATTAAAAATTCAAATATTATTTTGTATTATGATCATGACTAAAAAATTATTTTATTCTATTACAAATTTGATTAAGGATACCATCATAATTTATTTTGTTTATTGTTATATGCTAGTTCGGATCATTCAATTTGACCCTTAAAATCAATATCAATTCATATTTTGACTTAGATGATAAAAAAATTGGACAAATTAATATGAATTTCACAACACAAATGATTGACAAATAAAGGTTTGAAGTTCAAAATCATAATTACTAAATAGTTGTCCAATTGACCTCAACATAGATTGATACTAGTGTTGTTATGTAGTATTATCTGTAGTTTGTTTTCAATTATCGTCGATGACTTAATATGGAAGAAATGTATAAATTAGGGAAAAAATCGTGATGCATGACTACGTCGAATTTGAAATCGAAATCTCTTATTACCTCAAGGGTGTGTGGCCAATTGGCTTCAATTCTACAATAATACAACCCAACAAAACCATATTTTATTTTGAATTATATTATTTATCATAAACTTAATTATGCAACACAAAATATTATTATATAACCTAGTAGTTAACATAATAGTAATATGAAATAATATTTTGTTGTAAAAAATTAATTATGCAGCACAAAATATTATTATGTAACTTAGTAGTTACCATGAATGATTTGTTGACAAATTATTATTTATATAACATCATATGTTTCATTCTTAACCTTCTGCTTTACTTTTGATCATTTTCATCCCTTCATTTTTTTATATTTATTGCTTGGAGGACTCCTTTTATTTATTTTTCTTTCTCCTCCTTATTAATTCTCTTATAATTTTCATCGTTCTTTTGCATCATTTCTATTGCACATTATTTCTCCACCGACTTCCCACCTTTTTCTATTTCTTTCCATCTATTTTTATTACAATAATTGTCCTCCTTGATTTGTTTTCTTTATTTTAATTTTATTTCGCGTTGAATTGAGTTTTTTTACTGGTTCGCCGATTTATTCCAGTCAATCTAACTACTTGAATGCAGTGACACACTAGACCCATAATGATACAGTTCTCTCTTGCATGCAAAGGAAATATAATATGTGCTTTTCATGCTCCTTTGTCTTTAATTATAGTGATAATTAATAATTTTGGGAAAAATGCATCAACTCAATTTAAGGCCTGTTTGGCTTAGCTGATACAAAATAACTGATAAGTTAAAGTGTTGATAATATTTTATTGGTTGAAACTTATTTTTAAAGCAGTTACACCTTTGAATAAAACTACTTATATTAATAACAACTAGTTAGTTATGAGGTAACTAACTGACTTATTTTTTTTAAAAAAAATAAGCACCCTCGTACTTATCTTTTTTACTTATAAGTAGATTTGATATCTCCTTATCAATCGAATTTTTAAATTATCAAACGTTGAAATTTTTTTAAATTAACTTATAAGTGACTTATAAGCTTAGTCAAATAGTCCCTTCTTGTATTACATATCCCAGTTTAACTTGGCTTATAAAGCATTGAAAGTGTTCAAAGTTTGCTTAATAATGTTCAAATTTGAAGCATCTCCAAATCATTTTCAAATTTTGCTTTATACATATATTTGTCTAATTATAGGTGTTCAAAAAAATGGTCTCCAGGACATGTTGCAAAGCAAATGCCTAATTGGATAAGGGAAGCTGCATAAACCGAGTTATTATGAAAATGGTCAACTGAAACATAAATATTATAATTATTATTACTATATTATTATCATATTTTAAAAATATATTAATTATTTTATAAATTTTAATTTTATGGGTGAGATTATATATTTGTGATTTAATTTTAAGAAGTTAAAAAAAATTTATATATCTAAACATAATTTTTTATTAGGGATATATTGGTAAAAACTGTATATTAACTCATAAATATGTATTTTTTTTATAAATAACTAATATGGATTGCCATATAGATTACTTATGCATATTAAACAAGGTGATGTACATTGCTGTCAATTTAACAAGTGACAATCTTTCTAAGAGACAATCTACATTGCTAGATAATGTTGAATAACAATGCAGTGAACGCACCCTAAGTTCAAAGCAAAAAAAGGCTAAGGGAGCATATCACCAAATAACTTGTTTACATATGGATGAATTGTATTTCCAAATTTACTACTGCAAGAAGAATGGTATGTTATATTTTTATCTTAGTTTTGTTTAATTTATTTTCCTTAGTTTTAAATATTTGTATATGTTTATTTCAATTTTAGGAGAAAAAGGTATATAAACAACCAATTCTGAGATGATTTTTTTTTAAAAGAACCCATGAGAAGAAGAAAAGGAAACGAGTTTCCTCATTTGCTCAGAAAATATACATAAGACAATATATGGAAAATATTAAATATATTTGATTTATATTTTTTAGTTTAATATGTTCAATTTATCTTTATATTAATTTATAGTGAATTCTAACATCAAATTTCAGGAATGACTTAAAAGTAAGGAAGTGGTGTGTAGGGGAGTGACATTGATGAGTACTTAATAATTTTAGACATATCATGTTAGCATAAAAGAATGACTTTTATAAGATGAAAAAAAAAGTAGTATGTGAGAAAAATATTTTATGGACAAGCAGGTATTTTTATAATTATTTTAAGTTTTATGAAATATTCAATTTTGTTAATAAACCGAGCTACTCGCAAGGTCGAAGAGAAGTGGGATTAGAACGCCTGATTGATCCCGTTCCTTGGTTCTTTGTCTGGGCATCAACGAAACTATCTATCCATACAGGTCGTCACCCCACTTCCATGTGGGCGTAGAGAATGAAGAGGACCCAAAGCTACTCTTCCAGGGATATGAATTTGGATCCCACCAACTTCCTAAGCGAGATGTCTAAAAAGTAAAAACAATGAATGGAAGCACACTTTCGTGATCCCTTTCGATGTCCTTGTTCTTTTTTTTTTTGTTTTTAACGAACTTATCTTACGAAGAAATATCTATCTAACACAAGTTAGATGTAATTTTTTAGAAGAAATAAGAACAAAATTAGAAAGTAAGTAACATCTGAAAAGTAAAAAATACTCATGCTTTAGTTTTATTGGAGAAAATATATAGTAGATCAAGTGACATGGTCGTCTCGGTCTCTACTACTGATAAAGGTAGCCAGCTAGTTACGTCCAGGCACGGCCCTCTTGAACATAACAGGGAAGGGCACGTCGCTCAAGCCCAGCCACCTGCTGCCCCCTTCCGAGAACACGCCCACATCGCCGCACACCACCTTGCAGAACCGGCACACGCTCGGGCAGAACGAGAGCTTGTAGTCCCTCTCTCCGTACCTCTCTATCTTGAACCAGTTGCTCACCGTCCCCGGTCCGGGGTTCCCCTTGGCCCCGCCGGCGGCCACGTAACGGCGCCCCGTCGCCTCGTCCAGGTCGCCGAGCCGCCACACGAGCGATTGCACGCAGATTGTCGCAGCGGCGAACTCCACGTTGAGGTCGGTCGAGACGCGCACGAGCGCGTCCTTGGACGCGCCGGCATTGTAGGGCGAGAAGGTCACCGGAAAGCCGCGGTCGACCTCGAGGGCGCTCTGGGCGACGAACAGCGGGCAGGTGTTGTTCCCGTGAGGGGCGAGGGTCAGGCCACCGCCGCGGCCGCGGATGACCGGCAGGACGTAGTACTCATGGCCGGAGCGAAGGCTTCGGCCGTTGACGTCGCGCACGGCCACGGGGAGTGCGGTGGCGTGCGGCGGGAGAAGGCAGAGGAGGGGGAGAGAGAGGAAGAGGGAGAGCAGGAGGTGGTGCTTCATGGCTGGTGGGGAATTTTTTTTTTTTTTCACAATTGCATGGCGGGCTGGGTGGCCAATGAGTGGATTTAATAAGAGGCGGTGCCGTTGACTAATTGATTTCTTTGACTTTCTGAAGTCAAACTTGGTGGCTGATTCATGTTTCCATTAGCAAGAATCCCGGACAGACGTGGGGAAGGAATCGAAATAGATCAATGTGGCAGGTGTGTTTGGTCATTCTATTTTTTTAATTTTTAGACATATTCTAATTTTTAGTTATGTATCATTTGATAATGTAATTATGAATGTGATATTTCAATTGGAATAATATTCTTATGAAATATTCAAATTTTTTTTGGATTCTAACGATCACACTATGAGAGGAAGAAAAAAAAAAAAAGAGAAGAAAGAGGGAAGACTTGTGAACACAATTTTTGAGAAAGAGAGAGGGAGATTCATGAGAGAGAGGGGGGAGATCGATAGAAAGGGGAAGGGAAGAGGGGGAGATCGATAGTAAGGGAAGGGAAGAGGAAGAGGGGGAGACGAAGGGACTCGTGAGGGGAGAAATGTGATTATTTTATTAAATTAAAAAAATTAAACTTTATTTGAAATGTAATTTTTTAAATTAAATTTTTTGATATCTTTACATTTCAGATAATATTATATATCTTCAATTAAACACACCCTTAGGACAACTTGAATAGCGTAAACTTAATGCGATGTCTTGATTAAAACAAAAAAAAAAGTAAGAAGAGTGACACGTAGAGAATTATTTTTCTTTCCTTGGGCGTATATGTAAAATTTTTGGTAAATCAAGAAGTGATTATTTTTTGGTAAAGCACAAAAATTTCAATTTTGAGTAAAACAAAAAAGATTTTCTAGGGTAAATAAAAAATATCTTTTTGGTAGTAAACCAAAAAAATGGGTAAATAAAATTTTGTATTTCTGGGTGAAACAAAAGAAATTGTCAGATGGGGATTGAAGGAATTGGTAATAAATATAATAGAAGTATTTCGAAATATCTCGCAGCGAAAAACGGATCACCGCAAACTTTTCTACGTTGTTTTGAACTCGTTGTCGAGAACTCGATAACAAGCAAGGAGAACACAAAGTCACAACCCAAATACCTCAGAACAATCACGAAATCACACGACGGGAGTGTCACATCCAAGGTTGTTAAAACCGAACCGGACATCGACCCGGCGACTCCTCCGGGTCAGGTCGAACCGGTTGAACCGGTTAAACCGGAGGGTCGAACCGGATATAATAAAATAATATTAAACAATAAAGTAATAACATTTCAATTTTCAAAACATCACATATATATTCAGAATTTCAGATTATAATATCACACACATATTTCAAATTTCAAACTTACAATAGATAAACTTGTTTATAGTTTAACAAGATTCATAAGCAATAAAATAGTAGCACTTCAAATTTCAAAACATCACATATATATATTCAGACTTTCATATTGTAATATCACACACATATTTCAAACTTCAAAGTTCAAACTTGCAATAGATAAACTTGTTTATAGTTTAACAAGATCATAAGTTGTGTCTTGCAAATGATAACAAGGTTTTAATGCCTTCCAAAATAAAGTTATAAATAAACACACCAATGTTTATAAGTTTAAACGTTCACAACTTCATGCTTCCAAAATCACAATTTCATTCTCTTCTCCAATATTCTTCATCATCACGAGGAAAAGAATCTAAATTAAAATCCAATGCTTCAACATTATCTTCTTGCACATCACCTAAACAAAACATATAAAAAAGTTACAATCAAATTCATAATAATTAATCATTCAAAAGCTTTAAAATGATAATTAAATTTTACCTTCATGATTGATATTCTTTGAAACTTCCAAATCTGTATAAAGCATTTTCTCTATTTCATCATAATCAAGTAATGGAGTGTCATCTTCCTCTGCAATCCATGATTCAATTTTCTCCATGCTCTCATAGTCAATAGGATCTAAAAGTGCTTTCTCTTTGTTAAGAGCCCTATAAATATAACAGAATAAATAAGCATGTTTTTAAAAAAGAGTAGATAAGCATACTTTTTTGTAACTTGTAACAAAGTAAACAAACCTATTTTTCAATCCCAAATTATAATGAACATATACAAGATCATTTAATCTTTTGTGCTCTAATTTGTTTCTTCTTTTTGAATGTATTCTTTCAAATACACTCCAATTTCTTTCACAACCAGAAGAAGACGCCGTTTGACTTAACAATCGAATTGCCAATTGTGACACTAATGGAGCACTAAATCCAAAGCTACGCCACCATTGATCTATCATACAAACAATATAAAGAAAGTTAAAAAATATCATAAATCTAAGAAAATTATTAACAAAAATTAAGAAATTTAGAAACTTACCGGGTCTCAATTCCTTAGCCGTCTCAATAGCTAAGTGATTACTAAAACTTTGTAGTCGATCATGATACAACCAACTTTGTTTTAAAAATTCAGTCTTGTGATTTGTAATAAGAGCATCCAACACCTCAAGCCATCCTTGTTGAACCTCAGGTTTTATACAAAAGGTGTCTTTATCATAATAGAATGCGGGATTCAAAAAATATACAGCACAATGAATCTTTTTTCGAAGTTGATTATCCCATCTTTGCTTGATGATTCTTGTATAAGGCTTGTACAAAGATTTTCTATTCATCAGTATTCTTTTAATTGTTTTCTTTGCTCTATAAATGCCATCATACACATATCCAAGAGAAGGTTTATCATCACCATCAACAATTCTTAATAGACGAACCAAAGGTGATACAATTTGCACAATAATACCACAATCATTCCAAAATTTACTATCTAAAACAACATCCATAACAATCTTAGCTTTCTTATCACGATAATATCTTGAGCTTGTAAAATCCACACTTGTCACCAAAGCTTGCAAGTCAAGTTTATGATCACTGATACTCTTTAATGCAATAAATGTTGTTGCAAAACGAGTTGGTCCAGGACGTAAAATTTCAGCCCAATGTGGTCTTTTTCTTAACCATGCAAGCAAAAAAAGATGATTATAAATAAATTGTGTTACCTTAGATGCTTTTTCTGTTAAGCTCTTCACAAACTCCATTTTGCCAATATCTGCTAAGATCAAATTCAGACAATGGGCAGCACAAGGAGACCAAAAAATGGAAGGAAACTTTTCATTCAACAACCTACCAGCAGCTTTATAATTTGCAGCATTATCAGTAACTAAGTGCACAACATTAGAAGCTCCAGCAAATTCAACCAAGTCCACAAATAAATTGCAAAGAGTTGCAGCATCCTTAACAACATCAGAAGCATCAACTGATCTGACAAAGCAAATTCCTTTTGGAGAGTAAATAAGAAAATTTATTAGCTGTCTATTTTTTTTATCTTGCCAACCATCGCCCATAATAGTGCAACCAGTTTCTTTCCAAGCACTTCTAAATGTTTCAACCAACATTCCAACTTCCTTCTTAATGTCATACAATAATTTGGTTCTAATGGAATGATAAGAAGGTCCTATATATCCTGGACCAATAGCTGCAATAGCATCTATCATAGGTTGATAATAAATAGAATTGGCGCAATTAAATGAGATACAACAATCATAAAAAAATCTAGCGACAGCCAAATCAGCTTGATGTATAGCTTCTTTACCTGCCAATGCACTTTTAATAGAAGGTTGTGCACCTGGAGTGGTTCTTGGAGCAAAGAAACTATTTATTATCTCTTTGCCCTTCCCCTTAGCTTGACTTAGAATAATTGGAGTTTCTTGACTTTGCAAAATATGTGTATTCATATCTGATTGCTCACTAGAATTATCTGCTCCTCTTTGATCAAGTGCTCTTTTTTTGGATGCAGACATAGATTTTAGAAGTTCTCCAAGTTGATATCGCACGTCATAGCTAACTTTTGTACAAGCCAATGCATCACCTTTTTGTCCTGCAAGATGCATTTTCATCCTATGTATTCCTCCACCTTTGAAAATCTTTGCACAATATAAGCATTTCAAAACTTTCTTTCCTTCTGTGTCATAACAAATTTGACAATGCGTCGGAGCTGCGCCGTGGTCGGAGCTCGTCGGTGACCTTGCAGGGGCAGCACGGCGGCCATGACGACCCTCGTCCAACCGTTGCGCCATCCGACGCCGTGCGTCGAAGCTATGCCATGGCCGCAGCTTGACGATGACCTTGCAGGGGCAGCACGGCCGCCATGACGACCGCCGTCTGGTGATCCAAGCGAAGCTTTGTTCGCCGTGGCCGACCGTGAAGATAACGATTTGGGAAGCGATTCGAAAATCGGAAAACATACAAGTACAACTTACTTGAGTTGATGGCCGTTGACACGCGAGATGCACTGCCGGCGAGCAACCACCGGCCGTCAATGAGATCGATGGAACTTGAAAGTCGACAAACACAGAACCAGGCGGCTTCGAAATCCCAATCGGCGAGGGCGAACGCAAAATCAAAATGAAAAATTAGGGTCGGCTTCACATTTTAATTTTTTTTCCCAATTTTGAACCGGCCGGTCGACGTAAAACCGCCGGTTCGACGGTTTTATCCGGTTTTAGTCGGGTTTTGACCGGTCTTGACCGGTTCGAAGCGGTCTAAATTCGAATCCGGTTTTGGGATCGAACCAAACCCGCCTTTAGTGCCGGGCGACGGTTGGACCGGTCGGACCGGCCGGTCCGGTCCGGTCCAAACAACCTTGGTCACATCCTCTTGACGTTCGTTGGATAATATGGTGCCTATATCAGTCATCGAGAGAACTACACAGACATGAAGTCATTCGACTTCATATTTATAGTGCAAATGAGAACTGCACTGTAGCAGTTCACGTAACTGCATGATATGTAGTTTTTCCAACTTATTATCATGCATCGGCACAGCTATTTGGGGCATTATAATCCAACAATATCTCATTCTCACGTAATGAGCTCTTATCCATATTCGATTTCAATAAATGCTCATTATCGTAAATGGATCGTGCGGCCCACGAGTACATCCATAATTTAAGGAGAACTATGACCTTAGGGATACATATTCACTCAACCGCTTGAGAGCATATACTATGATCTATTAGGAATACATAGTTGCTCGATTAATTTGATAGCCAAAAGTTATGACAACATAACTGCTTAATCAATGTGTGAGCTCGTGCTATAACGTATTATTGTTGTATAGCTACTTAACTATCATATGTGTCAATACTATGATTTATCAATAATACATAGTCGCTCAAACATTCATATTACTCGCTTTGCCTTAGAAATATCTTGCTTGCACACTCTAGACAACACATGTCTTATCATGCATGATTTAGATTGATTGGTATTTGTATGCTTATGTATTTGACCAATTGCATTACAAATATTATGCAGCACCAATGAATCTTTCTCTCGCCCTCATATTTCTCAACTTTTCTAGTCATCGCTCGACGGACCGCATACAATTTTAGCCTTTGAGTATCTCGCTAAAATAGCAACACTAACCTATTACTTGAGATATTATCAAGACTCTAAGGGCAATCTCCGAACTTATTTAATCCTTAAATACTTACACTCTGATGAAAAACTATAAAGTATTCACGAAGTCTTAAGGTTAACTTAGCATACTAAATTCATAATCAAGTACTATGACGGAGTCCCTTACTTAAGGAGCGTATGTCATGAACTTGTAACATCGCACAGACTGGAGTCCAGACGTTTATCCATGATGCATGACCTGAGTCTTCCAATCAGTCGCCCAAGAATTGGCACCACGGGGTTGTTGGTCTCAAGACCACATTCTAAGTATTTTGATGATAGCAAACAAGTAAGATGATATACTAATTATGCTTGAAGTGTTAGTGTGAACAAGTTTAATATTTTTCGAAGAAAAAAGTTGAAGTATTTTCTCTACAGTAGGAACGATCGACCGTCAGTATAATGGTCAACCATTATGGAATAAATGGATGACCAAAATAGCAGGTGGAATGACTGATAATCATAGAAAGGAATGATTTCTAAAAATGGGCGACTGATTTATTATCGGACGACCATTATGAAATAAATGGACGACCGAAATGGCAGGTGGAATCACCGATAATCACATAAAGGAATAACTTCTAAAAATGGGCGACCGATGTATTATCGCTCGACCGTTATAGAATAAATGGATGACCGAAATGATAGGTGGAATGATCGATGATCACAGAATGTATTGGACTTATAAAATTGGTCGATCAATTTCCTTTCGGGCGACCGTTATGGAAGCAAGAATTATTTCAACGGCTATAATTCTTTTACGGACTACGATCAATGGTAAACTGCACAAAAAAAGACAAAAATAACGGATATAATTTTTATTAAACGGACGACCGATTCTGTAATGGGCGGTCGCTGAAGATACGACAAAATGGATAATGCCTAGTTATTGTGCAAAACGGACGACCGATATTAAAACGGTCGACCATTTTAGAACTGACAATACAATCTTTGTGAATTACTTTACAATGGTCATGTTTTCAAGAGAAGCCTATAAAAGAGATCCAAAAGATTGAAGGAAGATCATCCAAGTAAGGCAAATCACTCCAGAACTCCCTTCAAATTCAAAGTATTTTTCTCGAGCCAAAGTTTGCAAATCATCCATTCCCTCTTCTAGTTTCTTAGTGAGAACATTATTTGTAAGAAGAAGAGAATTGGAGGGAATTCTTGTTTAGTTAGTTTTGAGAGCTCCTTGTAAGAAGATGTGTGCCTTACCTATTAAGCGAAGAAGAATGCGTTGTAGTGTAGAAATGATGATTCTCTCCTTATAAGAAAAGAGAATGCTAGTGGATCTCCGGCGGTCTCAAGATTGGAAAGTCGGAGCGGAGACGTAGGCCAAGGAGTTGGGCCAAACCTCGTCAACATATCGTGTCTTTCTTTTCTCTTACTATTCATACTTATCCTTTACTTGCTTATGATCACATTTTTTATAAATCGACTTCTATGGATTTTTCGGTTTTAAATTTTTATACATCAATTCACTCCCCTCCTCTTGGTGCTTTCGATCCTACAATTGGTATCCGAGCCTTGTTGCTCTTGTTTTAAAGATTTAAACATCTTTTGAGTTATGACATCAAATGATTTTACTTTGGGTGAAGGTCAATTCACAAATTGCCCTTCACTTTTTAATGTTTCAAATTTTGCCTATTGGAAAATTAGAATGCAAGCTTATGTATGCTCTATTGATATTGATATTTGGGATATAATTAAAAATAGTTTTGATTTGCATGAAAAGTCACCTTTGGAATACACCGAAGATGAAAGACTACTTGTGAAATTAAATTGGAAAGCAAAAAATCATCTTTTTATGCTTTAGATGCAACAAAATTTAATCATGTTTCTAATTGTCAAAGTGCTTATGAAATTTGGAGGAAAGTTATCATTACACATGAAGGTACTGATAAGATTAAGGAGTCTAGACTTACTATTTTGAATCATCAATATGACTCTTTTATGATGCATGAAAATGAGTCTATAAATGAAATGGTTGTGCGTTTTAATGATATTGTGAATGGCTTAGCCTCCTTGAGCGAACCACGGACTAACTCTCAAAAAGTGAAAAATTTTATAAGGTCCCTCTCTTCCAAGTGGCATAAAAAAACCGTGATTGATGATGATCTCATAGGATCACTTTTGACTTATGGGATTGGAGTCAAGGAAGATGAAGAAACAAGTATTTCCAAAATGAAGACCTTGGATTTGAAAGAAAAGATGGATGAAAGTGAAACAAGTGAAAAAGATGAAGATGTAGATGAGAAGAAGCTAGCCTTATATGCTAAAAAGCTTAACAAATATCTTAAATTTGTCAAGTAAAAGAAAAAAGGTGGTTTCTCCAAAAGAATATCATTAAGTAAAAATCAAGTGACTTGTTTTAAATGCAAAAAGGTTGGACACTACAAGAACGAGTGTTCAAATCTAGCTAAGAAAGAAAAGGAAGGAGAAAATTTGAAGAAGAAAAAGAAAGCTCTTCAAGCCACTTGGGATGGAAGTGAAGATGAAGAAAATGACTCAAATATCTCCTCAAGTGATGATGAAGAAGTCTACATATGTCTAATGGCAAATAACTATGAGGTATTATCTAATTCATCCGAATCTAATGATAATTAAAAAATATTATTAGTACACATAGGTCTTTAAAATTTTTACATCTTGACTTATTTGGACCTATTGATGTTGTAAGTTTAGATGAAAAGAAATATGTATTTGTGATTGTTGATGACTTCTCTCGTTTTACTTGGACTATTTTTCTTACAAGTAAAGATGAAACTATAACCATGTTTTCTAAATTTGTAAAAAGAGTACAAAATGAACTTAAATTAACAATTACAAAAATTAGAAGTGACCATGGAGATGAATTTGAAAACTACAAATTTGAATTGTTTTGTGGAGAAAATGGAATTACACACAATTTTTCTACACTTAGAACACCTCAACAAAATAAAGTACTAGAAAAAAATAGAACTATTTAAGAAATGTCTAGGACAATATTAAATGAAAGTAATTTGCTTAAGTATTTTTGGGCGGAAGCCATAAACACATAATGTTACGTTTTAAATAAAATCTTACTTAAATCCCTTGAAAATAAAACATGTTTTAAAGTCTTATATGGAAAAAAGGTCAAATATTTCATATTTCAAAATGTTTGATTGTAAATGTTATATCTTTAGTATTAAAGATAATTTAGACAAATTTGATACAAAATGTAATAATGGTGTGTTTCTTGGATACTCTAGTACAAGTAAAGCATATAGAGTATATAGCAAAAGAACATTAGTTGTTGAAGAATCTATTAATGTTAAATTCAATGAAACTAATGATTTTTTGATAAGCAAGCAAGTGAATGATGATGAGGAAGAAATAATTGAAATGGAAATACATCTTGAAGACATACAAATCCAAAATGAAGACTTTGAAAAAAAGAGAATGGATATCTCAAGTGTGGAACAAATGGAAGAACCACAAGTGGAAGATAATCAAATTATTCCAAGGAATTGAAAACATACATCATCACATCCACTTGATTAAGTTATAGGTAACATAAATAAATGTATAAATACTAGAAACTCTATGAAAATTTTTTGTACTTTTTTGGCATTTCTTGCTCAATTTGAACCTAGTAATATTGATGAAGCTTTAAATGATTCAAATTGGATAACTGTCATGCATGAAGAATTAAATAATTTTGAAATGAATCAAGTTTGGAAACTTGTAGAAAGACCAAAAGATTATCCAATAATTGGTACTAAATGGGTTTTTAGAAACAAACTAAATGAAAATGGCATAGGCAAGACCTGTAGTAAAAGGTTATTCGCAAATAGAAGAAATTGATTTTGAAAAAAACTTTTGCTACCGTTGTTAGACTTGAGGCTATTAGAATGCTTTTAGCTTTTGCATGTTTTAAAGGATTCAAACTTTTTCAAATGGATGTAAAATCGACTTTTTAAAATGGTTTTATAAATGAGGAAGTCTATGTTGAACAACTTTAAGGTTTTGAAAATCCAGATTTTCCTAATCACGTATTTAAACTTTTCAAATCTCTTTATGAACTTAAACAAGCTCCTAGAGCTTGATATGAAAGACTAAGTACTTTTTTTATTAAAAATAGTTTTCAAAAAAGGAAAGTTGATACTACATTATTTTTTAAGCATTTGAAAGATGATATTTTAATAGTTGATATTTATGTTGATGACATTATTTATGATGCTACTAATGAAAGCTTGTGCAAATAGTTTGAATATCTTATGCAAAAAGAGTTTGAGATGAGTCTTGTAGGTGAGCTCACATTCTTTTTAGGATTACAAGTCAAGCAAAACAAAGATGGAATATTTCTTAATCAAAAGAAGTATACAAGGGAGTTGCTAAAGAGATTTGGAATGGATGAATGCAAGCCAAGTTCAACTCCTATGAACACTACAATGAAATTAGATAAAGATGAGAAATGCAAATCCATTGATCAAAAGAAATATAGAGGTAAGATTGGTAGTTTACTTTATTTGATGACATTTAGGTCGGATATAATGTTTAGTGTATGCTTGTGTGCAAGATTTCAATCCGCACCTAAGGAATCACACTTAGTTGCCGTTAAAAGAATATTGCGTTATTTGAAGCATACTTGTGATTTAGGCATTTGGTATGATATGAACTCATCCTTTGATTTACATGCATATACCGATGCGGATTTTGTCGGATGTAAAGTTGATAGGAAAAGTACTAATGTCATGTGTTGCTTTCTTGATAGCTCTCTTATCTCTTGGACTAGCAAAAAGCAAAACTCCATCGCACTCTACCGTTAAGACCGAATATATTACAGTCGGTAGTTGTTGTGCACAAATATTATGAGTAAAATAATAATTACTTAATTATGGTATAAATTGTTCAAGTGTACCCATGAAGTGCGATAACACAAGTGCAATAGAAATGAGTGAAATCCAATTCAACATTCAAGAACTAAGCATATTGATTTGCGCTATCATTTCATTAGAGAACATGTGACACTTAAGAACATTGCTATTGAACATGTGTCCACCGAAATTTAACTTGCGGATATTTACACAAAACCCCTAAGTAAGGAAAGATTTTGTATGCTTCGACATGAATTTGGAATGTTAGGAACCTGAGTGCCCTTCAATTCAACTTATGAATGATTTGGTTATGCAAGTATCATTTGTAAATAGAATTGAATATAAAATTATGTTGCACAACACATACATTCAGACAGGTCGACTATTATAGTATCGGTTGACCATTATAGGATCTGACCGAACGACCCTTAAGTTAACGAACGATCGATTTTATTTTCATAATACACACTTTCAGAATGGTCGACCGAACCGTTAAAAACAGAACGTATTGACTATAATGTCTAAGTGATAATGGTCGCCCGATATAATATCAATCGTCCATTTTCAACACGATATAAAAGCACCCTCGAAAAAATTTTTCCCAAATCACGAAATCAGTTGACCTATTTTTCTCCTCCGTCGCCCGATTTCGCAATTCGTCCGACGATTCCTCTCAGCTAGTGATTCCTTGGCGAGCATACTTCCTCGTCGACATCGAGAGTAGCCATTGCCACCATCACCGTCGTCAAGATTCGTCCGGCGAACGCTGACGAGCCGCAACTCGCCGCCGCCACCACCGCTTCCATCGTGTCAAGCGAGCACCGCCGTCGCCACCGTCACCGTTGCGCGAAGGAGGCTACCACTTTAAGCGATCATCATCGACGGTGAAATTGAGTTCAAACGATCATCGGCGAATTCGACTTCAATTTTCTTTTTCGGCAATCCTTCCCGTGAGTCACAGAACTTAGATTTCCTTCTCTAATTCTGTGCGATTCCTAACATTTTCCAACGAAATGTTTTTGAATTGTAGGTGCTACGATATGTGATTGAACCTTGATATCAATTGATCTCTCAAATCTCTGTCTTCAATCACGATCCACACAGTCCTCATTATGTCACACAAAATTGAATGTCCTGTGAATGAATGTTCTATGAAATCGATTTGAATGTATGTTGTAATCATTTGTGAAATCGATTGAACAAACAAAATTTTTTGTATACTGGACAAAAACGATCGATCATTTCTCACAGTGGTCGACTGTTTCCCCTTTTTCGATTCTGTCTCAATCGATTATCATTTTTTTTAATCCGATCTTGTACACATGCCACCAAAGAAGAAGAAGTGTGTCATCCTCGCAAGAGGAAGGAACCAGGGTCCTCTTCTCATCCATCGTCTGACTCTCCATCAACACCTTCTGAAGAATTCGATTCTTCTTTATTTGCTAATGTTTTCATTGCATTCATCTTTGAAACTTTGTATTCTTCTAGAGAAGTAGCACATGGCATGCGAGTAGATTGGACCTCTCTTAATATGAACTTGGTTCATGATCTGTTTGATGGCATAGGTTGGATTCCTCTTCTTAATGTTAGAGAGCCTATTTATCCTAGGTTGGTCAGAATTTTCTACGCAAATTTGTCATTCCCCAAATCTAAATCTAATATGACATCTCACATACTTGGGCGTACCATTAAGCTTACTGATTCCTTAATTTGTGAGACATTCAATATCCCCGATCGAGGACTCATGAACATTGTATCTCATAGATGGCCTACTGATATTTCTATCAATGAAGCCCTTGAAGTTGTCTTTCGTGGTGAAGTGGATAACTTTCCCATGAAAGGCATTCTCAAAAAGTTGACTCATCCACTTCTTATTTCACATCATATAGTCAGTCGCATCCTCTTCCCTCGATCTAGTCATTAAACTGATATAACCTTCCATGATTTACGATTTCTCTATTGCCTTCTTTGACATGATTTTTCTCATGTTAACTTTGGAGCATATATGATTTATCACTTCATCACCACCAAAGAGAAGATAGACTCCAGACGCTCTCATAATATGATTATTCAGTTTGGTTCTTTTCTTACCTGTATCCTTCGTCGTAAAGGCATTAATATTCCTGAGTCTGAGCCATCACTTTCTAAGAGACCGACTGATATCATTGGGAAAGTCACATTGAAGCGGAAGGGTCTTGTCCTTGTTAATAACGAATGGGTCTTTTCTAAGCAAGATCAAGATACTCAGGACTCAGACTCCAATGATGAGGTAGGTACCGAGATTCCTAAAGATACTGGACTTTCTTGGGATCAATTCATATCTCCTCCACGTGAACCGGTGAGAGTTTGGGGCACATCCACAGTGCCGTCATGTGATGACTGGGATGCGATGGTGACACGCATGGACGGCATAAATCGGCACTTACACGATATGACTACTCACATGGAGCGCTTAGAGCTTGATCATCGTCGCACCCAAGACTGCTTGTTTGCATATTTTAGATCCCAGGGGTTCGGCACTTCTCCTTATGAGCAGGTTGCGCCCCCGTCCGACGACGCTCTGGACGTTTAGTTTTTGTTTTTTCATTTTCCTCCTTTTTAATGGTGTCAAAAGGGAGAGAAGAAAGATATGTATGTGACGCTATGTATTTATGTATGACGTAGATTATGTCACTATGACTTTGTCATAGATTATGTCACTATGACTTTGTGGATTGTTATTGCACTTCTTGTTTATGTGATGTGGATTGTTATAGTGCACTTCTACTTGTATATGGAAACTTGTGAGTCATAGTTATGATGTTCATTTTTATTTGTTATTAACCATGTTCTTAAAAGTATCATTATGATTACATCTTATAAAAAGAAGTTATGCTTTGATTAAGGGGGAGTAAATAATATCTTTTCATGTCATAAAATAAGCATAAATTAAGGGGAGAAATTTATACTTTGCTATTAATTTACCTCCTCGTCACCTTGTTTGTCATCATAAAAAAAGGGAGAGATTATTGGTCCTAAGACCACATTATAAGTATTTTGATGATAACAAACAAGTAAGATGATGTATTAATTATGCTTGAAGTGTTATTGTGAACAGGTTTAATATTTTTCAAAGAAAAAGAGTCAAAGTATTTTCTCTACAGTAGAAATTGTCGACCGTCAGTATAATGGTCGACTGTTATGGAAAAAATGGATGACCGAAATGGCAGGTGGAATGCTCGATAATCACATAAAGGAATGATTTCTAAAAATGGACGACCAATTTATTATCGATCGACCGTTATGAAATAAATGGACGATCGAAATGGCAGGTGGAACGACCGATAATCACAGAAAGGAATAACTTCTAAAAATGGGCGATCGATGTATTATCGGTCGACCGTTATGGAATAAATGGACGACCGAAATGGCAGGTGGAACGACCGATGATCACATAATGTATTGGACTTCTAAATTGGTCAACCGATTTCCTTTCGGGCGACCGTTATGGAAGCAAGAGTTATTTAAATGGCTATAATTCTTCTACGGACTACGATCAACGGTAAACTGCACAGAAAAGACAAAATAATGGATATAATTTTTTATTAAACGAACAATCGATTCTGTAATGGGCGACCGTTGAAGATACGACAGAATGGATAACAGCTAGTTATTGTGTAAAATGGACGACCGATATTAAAACGGTCGACCATTTCTTTGTGAATTACTTTACAACGGTCATATTTTCAAGAGAAGCTTATAAAAGAGATCCAAAAAATTGAAGGAAGATCATCCAAGTAAGACAAATCACTCCAGAGCTCCATTCAAATTCAAAGCATTTTTCTCGAGCCAAAGTTTGCAAATCATCACTTCACTCTTCTAGTTTCTTAGTGAGAACATTATTTGTAAGAAGAAGAGCATTGGAGGGAATTTTTGTTTAGTTAATTTTGAGAGCTCCTTGTAAGAAGAGGTGTGTCTTACCTCTTGCGCGAAGAAGAAGACGTTGTGGTGTAGAAAGGATTATTCTTTCCCTATAAGAAAAGAGAATGCTAGTGGATCTCCGAGAGTCTCAAGGTTGAGAAGTCGGAGCGGGGACATAGGTCAAGGAGTTGGGCCAAACCTTGTCAACATATCGTATCTTTCTTTTCTCTTGCTCTTCTTACTTATCCTTTACTTGCTTGTGATTGCATTTACTATAAATCGACTTCTACGATTTTTTCGATTTTAAATTTTTATACACCAATTCACCTCGCCCCCCCCCCCCCCCCCTTTTGGTGCTTTCGATCCTATAGAGGTCTCACATTTACCTTCTTTTATTAGGATACATAAAGTTATATATAAACTTGTGTCATCCTCCCGAACGTATAAGGACGATCTTAAATCACATATTTGGATTTAAATCATTTCATCTTCGTTCGCTATACATTAAGCGTCGAGACAATTATCCATGTGATTGATAAGCCCGTGCCTGATTTGACGTACTATACATGCATTATCAAAATCACTAACTAACCCCATAATAAAATTAACATATTTTTATTCATCATAAGAAGATTTAGAATATATCATCACATAAGCCTTGCGCACGTTAATGCATTAGTCGAACATGTTTAGTAAGTATCGCATAGTTACACGTATATTCCCTCAGTATCTTTTTCACATTGTCAAGACATACTATACATCAATGTATTTTCCCTTATAATGGTCCATTCTTTTTATCAAGCAATAGTGACATATTTATTGCGATAAAAGACATATTTGACCATTGTCAATAGATTAAAAGAATTTACTTAACCAGAAGGCTTCATACCATCATTGAGTATAGCACAAACTCAATTTTTAAAGTTGACTACTTTATATAGTTTTACTTTAGCTAAACTTTGCAATATATCATTCTATAATATAAAGACGTAATTGGAGATAAACGTTTGCTTGTTAAGATCGCCCTCTTAATAGGTGTCTATTTATTAAGCAAATCTATAACTCGAGCTCCATCATAACGCAAAATGAGAGTAAATAATGCCCATAAGGTGTATCAATATTTTTTTTATCGCCAATTAACGTAGGCGCCCTACATTAGTATGTAAATTTTTCGTTTGACTAATGACACAAATATCAGACATCTTAACTTATTGTGCATGTCTGATCAATGACCATGTTTACAAAAGAACTTTGATTAATTTTGCCAAATACTAACCAAAGTTCTCGTGGAACCCACGGGAACTTTGATTTGGGTCAAACGCCATTGTACTCATAAGTTCATAAGAAAAAGTTCTGGCGAGACGTGAGAACTTTTTCTCACGCCCGAACTTTCTCTTTCTCTCCCTCGCTCCCTCTCCATCTCTCACGCATTCACAATCTCACGCTCTCGATTCAATGCTGTCCATTTTGCAGTGAAGAGAGGTCGGCCTCATCCATCGCCTCCTCGTGCTGTGTCTTCTGGTGACCGCGAGATCCGTCTCAGAGCGATGAGTATGTACCTTGCTTCCCCCATATTCTCTGCCGTCGCCATGTTGGCGGCAGTGTCGGGTTCGGATCCGGCCATATCAGGCCGCCTGGTGGACCATTTGCGGCTAGATCCCTCACGCAGCCGCCGGATCTAGCCGGATATCTCAAAATCCGGCCTCTTGCGACCTCATCGAGGGTTTAGGGCTTGACAATCAAGGGATCCGGTAGCTAGTGGTCTGAAAAAAAAATGTTGATTCTATTGACGATCGAGGGAGCCGATGTCCAGATCGATGTTCTTAAAGCTTTACCTTGCTCCTTCGAACCCTTATCTTCTTATCGTTTTTTGGTTTCTGCATGAGTCCTTCCTATTTGAAGCAGGACATATTGTTGAAGCACCAACTCACATATGCCAATTACTTTGTACAGTCATGCAACTTATTTTCATTTACTAATGACTTTGTTATGTATTTTCCTCCCAAGCTTTTCTGATCATTAATGCTGGTGGGAGGCATGTATGATACTACATTTGCTTCTTTAGTTTACCTCATCTCCACCGTGACGTATCTTTGTCATCTTTTGAGCATGGCTTTAAAATGCAATATGAAGCATTTGAATCATGTTGTTGATATGATAATGGTGTAGTAGCAAGTAGAAAAATAAATGTGATCCCAAAGTGAATGCAATCTTTTCGAATTCACTGTCGGCTAACAGGTTGAGGTCATAAGAAATGTTCTAAAGAAACTTTGTTCCTGGTCAGTGCAGTCAATTTGTATGTTGGTAGATTCATCAGAATTTATATCTTCAATTTAGTGGAGCTAAGATTAGTACTTAGTACCTTTCTTTTACCTCTTGAAGTCATTTGTTTGCATCAATGTCAGCCTTTGCATGACAAATCATTTTCTTAATTCTCTATTTATGGGCTAATGCAGTTCTGTTTTTCAATGATGCCATGCAAATGTATGTCTCTCTCTGAAATGCACAATTCATTGTATCTCTATGATATGAATCATCTACTATGCCTCATAAGTGTCAGCCTTTACATGACAAATCATTTTCTTAATTCTCTATTTATGGGCTAATTCAGTTCTTTTTTTCGATGAATCCTTGCAAACGTATGTCTCTCTTTGAAATACGTAATTCACTGTATGATATGAATCATTTATTATGCCTCATCAGTGTCAACCTTTTGCATAATTCAAAACAGTAAGGCATAATGAGACTTGAAATGCTCTTCTGCCCCACTCCCCTCCCCCAGTTTCATGCTCTTTACACATAAGTAAAAAAGTTAATTTTAGCATTTTGCTTACCTTCTTGAAATATACAACTGAACTTTTACAAGATACTGTTGGAATATGTACTTTGAAAATGGATTTGTCAACACTGTTCACATATGAGGCTTCAACTAAAATGGTTGAAAATTAATGTGAATCAAATGAAGATGGAAGCTTAATAAATCATCACAAAGGGATAGGAAAAGATCATTAATGCAAATTGAGACACGTTATTCTTTCATTTGTTAGGCTGACTTATTTGATATCACAGCAATGACCACAAAAAAGGGAAAGGAAAAGATGGCACCTTCTGGGGAGAAGACAAGGTCCAGTCATTGGTCCTAAAAAATGGATGAAATCTTCATAGGATTAATGATGCAGGAGAACGTCGATTGTCACTTGAAGTACAACGTATTCACGGGGGAGGCATGGGAAAGGATGACCTACACATTTAACGAGAAGTTAAGTGAGAGAATGACTATTGAGCATCTCAAGAACCACCTAAAGGTGATGAAGAGGAACTTTGACATGTACAAAACCTTGTCAAATAAGTCTAGGTGGGGATGGGATCCAGAAAACTTTGTGTCAGTCGCACCGGATCAGGAGGCTATGTGGGAGGACGTAATTGCGGTAAGTAACCTCTATCTGTTGGTCACGTGTTGTCACACAACAATGTGAAGTAATAACTTGCATGGAATAAAGAGTACGCTAATGTTAGAAATAGGCTTTTTTCCCCCCACTTTGATGATTTAACATTCCTCTTTGCCAAAAACATTGCCAGTGGCAAGGGAGCATAATGTGGTGAACTTAGATGCGCAAGGAAGTTCTGATGAGAACATAATCGACATGACCACCGGCACTGCAGACTACAGTGATGCTACGACAAATCATGGTGATGACAATGAGAATCAATACTCTCCCATGGAGCACATGTTGCCTTCCTCCCATGGGACAACATCGTCTAGCAAGAGGATTTGATCATGTTCAACACCCATAAGGAAGAAAAGAGTAGTTGGTGAGGTGGACATAGTGGCATACAAACTATCCATGAAAAAGTTACAACTCATGGAGGAAATGCTTGCGTGAGAAAAGAGGAAAAACCCTATCGCATACACTCTTGATGATTGTTGGGCAAAATTGAAGGCAAGAGTGCCAAACTTTTCGGCACATGATATTTATGGACAGTTATGAAGTGTGACGATCAAATGCTTGAATAGTGGATATCAAGACGTGTAGTTGATTACTATAGTACCTTGTTGAAGACTATGCCAGTTATGTCGTTCACTTCTATGTTTTTTGAATAGGGGCCTTCGCAATCGCCATTTGCTGCAACTACTTTTCCTCCTACAGTAACATATGCCACTCCACCAACGATTCCCACGCCTAATCCCTGTGCAACATTTGCTGCCCACAACGGCTCTCCCGATGCCTTTGCCATGTCTCCAAGGGCGACTCCACATGGACAGGGAAGACTTTACTTCAATCCTTTAAAACTAAGGCTCCTAAACCCATCGAATGCATTACCTTCTCGTTGATTTATTCCGCCTCGATCCAGTGATGCCCGCGCGTCCTCGAGCAAGACGGAATAGGTATTTCCTAGTGCATGTAGTGTTGTCCCAGTCAAGTGTAGTCCTTTATTTTGTACTTTTGTGTGCACCGACGGTGCAAAATGGAATGTTATTCCCCTGGATCGTCCATGTATTGTTATATTTTGTCTGCACATGTTGTGCAAAACTATGTTGTTATGTATCTTTGTCTTTACTATGAACAGTTGTTGTTGCCGTTGCCACGTGGTTATCTTATTTCACTTGAATGATTCTACAAATTCCTTTGTTATTTGAGACTCACTTACATTAATATCTTCTACTAGATGAACACTGCACAAATGTAGTTGTTTCTTGTTGACAACGACAATTTGACCCTTATAATGCAAAATAGCAAAGATGTCACAAATCTGAGTTCAACTTCCGTCCACATTTTGAGGATGTCTTGCATGACACGTCCATTCACAGATGATCAACTGGTTAATAAAATATTGAACGGACATCACAAAAGAGGGTACCATCATTTCGGACTTCAAAACACAACATTCTTGATGTTGGAGGAGCTGCTTGTATCCCGAAGACTTCTTGCATCCACAAAGTATGTTAGCGTATAAGAACAACTAGCTATTTTCTTATATGACATTCGTTGGGATGAATCAAATAAAGATATGCAAGAGGAGTTCCAACACTTCGGAGAAACAATATCACGATATTTTAGGAACGTGCTCAAAGAAATTTGTTCATTGAGCAACGAGTTCATACAACTCCCAAGTGTCGATGTAGGGGTCCACCTACGAGTGCGGGACTCTCATCATTTCTATCCATACTTCGAGATAAGTTGTGACATGTACACATACTTGTAACACTAACATGCAATTTTATTGTTAACCCATCTCTCTGTTGTGTCATTAAAGAATGCACTAGGCGTTGCAGATGGAACACACATTTCAGCTCATGTGAAAAAATCAAAAGCATCTCTGTATCAAAATCTCAAGGGATTCCTTTCATAAAACGTGATGGTGGCGACGTCTTTTGACTACATTTTCCTCTTTGTGTGTACTAGTTGGGAAGGCTCAGCAGGGTATATGAAGGCGTTGAGATGGTGTCTAGAGAGGAATGTGTTTCGTGTGCGATACTCCTTATATTACAATTCATTTGATATGTTGTGTAATTTATAAGTTGATTACTTCAATTGACTTCACCATAGGGAAGTACTATCTTGTCGACTCGGGTTATGCGAACTCTGATAAGTTCCTAGCGCCCTATTAGGGGGAAGGTATCATTTTGGTACTTTTATAGAGTACACTCGAGCGGGCAAGTTTCGTCACTACAAGAAAATTGGGATTTTCTGACGGGCAGTTTTCGACAGATAGAAATTCGTCGCAATTTACGACGGATAACGATCCGTCGGAATTTCCAACGGCCACAACCGTTGGAAATGAAAATAATAAATTATATAATTTGTTATATTATTATTTTATTTTTTGATGATTAGGAACGTCGAAATTTCCGACGGATAGATATCCGTCGCAATTTTTGACGTACATAATCGTCGAAAAATAAAATAATAATATAATAAATTATATAATTTATTATTTTCATTTCCAATGGCCGACGGTCCGGACCGTCGATAAATGTAAAATAATATAATATAAGGAGTATTTTATTAATATAATTAGCGACAGTTTAAATCGTCGCAATTTCTGATAATTTCGACTGTCGGTAATAAAAAGTAATATAACATAAGGAGTATTTTATTAATATAATTAGCGATGGTCCTAACCGTCGTAATTTCCGATGGTCAATTAGCGATAGTTCAAACCATCGGTAAATATAAAATAATATAATATAAGGAGTATTTTATTAATCTAATTAGCGACAGTCCAGACAGTCGAAATTTTCGACGGTCTGGACCGTGGTAAACTAAAAAATAAATATATAACTAAATATAGTATTTTATTATTATAATTAAATAATTTTCGACAGTGTCACAACCGTCGGTAACTTTAAAAAAAATTAATTTTCGACGGTCATGATCGGATCGGCCGCCAGCGGCCGGCTAATTTTCTTATATTATAAAATTTTTTTGCGACGATTTTGATAGCTGAAAGTTTCGGCGATCGCGATGACCGTCGAAAGTTTTGATGGTTGCTACCGCCGAAAGTTTCGACGGTCATCGCGACCATCGAAAATTTCGGCGATCGCGACGCCCGAAAGTTTCGACGGTTTCGTCGACCGCCGAAAATATCGGCGGTTGTAACCGTCGAAACCTTCGACGGTTCGCGACCGCCGAAAGTTTCGATGGTCGCGACCGTCCGACTTTCGTTGGAACTTCTGACATTTTTTTCTCAACCGTCGAAAATTGATTTGCGATGACCATTTTTTCGACGAAATGATTCCGTAAAAAAACCCATCGAAAATCATCATTTCCGACGGTTTTCGGGAAATTACAGACGATTTTGACCATCTGTAATTGTCATCTTTCTTGTAGTGCGTGATGCGAATGATATTTTCAATCATAAACATGCACAACTAAGGAACTATGTGAAAAAGTCATTCGAAATATTGAAAATGAGGTTTAAATTGCTTCGATTTCCCATTCCATATCTGTTGAAGATTAGAGGCTTACTGTGATAGCATGTTGTGTTATACACAACTTCATCGGACGCAATCAAGGGGACGACAAGTACTTCAATATGACTATCCAACCTGACCCCGATGAGGTATGTGCAGATGACCTGACACCTTCTATGCTCATCTCCGCAACCAAGAAAACTAGGGGCGACTTGCTTCGAGATGGGATAGCATCTAGGTTGTGGGGTGATCATCGACGATGCAATAGTAAGCACGTTGTCATAATTTGCACTATTGTATTCATCGTTTATGTGAAATTTAGTTGTTAGCATGATAACGGTTTACATGAATAGCATTTGTTACATTTTGTACATTAGCAGCATACTATTGTTGTTAGCATTGATTATGTGAAATGTCAAAATGATATGAACTAGTTAACCTGAAAATTGATATTACTTAATCTTGGACTCAAGTACTGCCTCTACGACCCTCTTCGCTGCCATCCAAAAAGCAAAAACATCAATGGAATATGTGAGCACCAGTACACAAAAGAAGAATTCTAGCACCAGTACATCATGTTTTATTTCATTCTACATGATTGTTTTAATTGTTCTACGCCATATTCATATGTTTGATAATGGAACTTTTATATTAAAATCTTCCTCATTTCTGTGAGGGAGGTTAGGATCTTCGCGTATGTCCATTTTTCCATATTACAGGATATCAAGTCACCGACAATTAAAATGTCAAAAGAAAATATTATGCGGTGTATGAAGGTCGCAAGCCCTGAGTGTACGACACATGGGCAGATTGTCAAGCGTAGGTGTTGGATTATCGCTATTGTGCGTATAAGAAATTTGATACCTATGATGCAGCCTTAATTGCAGAATTACTTTAGTACACGTTGTTATGATCCATATACTATTGAGCTGCAGTCAAAGTCTGTAGAGCCTGGGGAAGTTGAAGTCGAGGACCACGTCTCTTATGTGAAGCGTAGGTGCTAGTGTAGGCTTAATGTCATGTTGCTAGTTCTTTGTGCAGCATTTTCGTGTGTACTTGGTTTTATAGTTGGTAAGTGTTGTAAGGATGCTTAAGCTTCAATACGGTGTATTTTGCTACTTTGTTAACCTTGCCATTATGTTATCATTGCAAACTCATGTGTCTCATGTGGGACAATGTTGTAATATTTTGTTTGAATGCCCACCCTTGATAAGCCAGATGCTTAGTTCACTCCCCCTATTATTCGTTTGTTTTCGGATGTTAACACATTTATTTGTTGCCTACCTCACGTGCATAGGCAGTGTTATTCTTTATCTTGGGGCAAATTATTTTTCAATCATGGATACAACATATCTTGACCTACAGGCATTTAAGTCATTTTTTTTCTTCATGCCATAAGCTGAGAACATCATCCAAACACCTTTGAGAACTTGCTTGAATAATTCGGTCAAATCAAACTCCAAGTTCTCATTTGATGCAAAATTTCGCCAAATAACCTCTATGAAGTTCGACGTCAAATCGACGAATTCCTGAGAACTAAAATTTGGAAGTTCTACTACTATCAAACACAACCATAGAGTCTTAGAAAAAGTCATGAGATTCAAAATTATCTCTTTTAATAAGGGTATCGACGAGTATACAATTTTTCATAGAATGTTCAATTCGTCTTTATGATAGACAACTCTTGCTGTAGAGCAATAAATTTACTTGAACAATTCTTATTTAAATTTCACACCCGATATGAATAATTATTTCGCTCATGTCATTTCTATAGAAAGACATTAATTTCTTCATTATAGAAGAAATCTCTTATTACTTATAGCTATACATAATATTGTTTCACATATAATGTTATAATGACATATTTATCCATAAAAATGGATATACACACAATGATATTTATATCATTATTTAGATTAATACTAAATTCATAAATGGATTGTCACAAACTACATATTGCACTCAATACTTTTACATTTAAGCATTCAAATATCTTTATGTAAGTTTCATCTACTATATATGTGAATCAATAATTAGACTTTTGATGAACGAGAGAAAAAAACATAATAATTTCTTTATAGTCAACACTCTTTTTGTGAATATTGTTTTTTGTCACTTTTAAATCTCTTATCATCCATATTGACTTATTCGAGCGCTTGCCTTTCGGCAAGACGAATGATTTAATAAGTCTTTGAATTAATTTTCTTTTTTAGACCCTAACTCTTTGCATTAATTCATTTTCTTTATCTAGGCCGAGAGAACTTCCATACAAAATTTAATGATCAAGTGAATACACAACTATGTTTGTCCAAAAAATGTAGATACTAAACACATATCCACTTTAAAATAGTGGTATAATAAGATAATGAGATTTCTATTGCAAAAGAAAATTTTGTAAATCATAATCATTTTTAACTCTCACTTTCATATTGTTTCCAACTATGTCCTTTGGCTTGAATGACTAAGTCATGCAGAAAATTCATTATTCTTTAATTGCATGATAAATTATTTCAATAATTTCAATCCACAAAAGGACGAGTTTCAATAGCAAAAAACATTATCATTAAACAAAACTATCATACGATTATATTAACATTTTTTTGACTCGGTACAATCACGAGCAAAAATTATCGTATTTTCCACAAGTAGCACATCGTTTTACTTATATTAACTTTGTCATCATACTTCCCACATCGATGTGAATGACTTTAGCTCTTTTTACTATCATTACATTATTCACTGGACTATAATCTCTATCAAAAATTTGTAGCAATTTTCTTATTTTGTCATGGACAACATATGTCATAGTTGAAGATGCACATTCTTCAAATAAATGTCAAAATATTTGATATTTTCACTAAATATCAAATATGTACGCAAGATTACTATACTTATTAGAAATAAATAACTTCACATGGTCATGCTAAAAATATGACCAAGATTCTCTAACTCAGTCATCAAGTTTATCATCACATACAGATATATAACATATTTGTTGAAGAAAACTTATATAAGAGTTATTATTTTTTTAACGATTTCGTTACATCAAGATCGTGAGAATCGTGATAGTGATCGTGCTCGACAGAGATCATATTTTGCCATGTGTCATTTTTGGCATATTCCTTTCGATTTTATCATATTGCAAAGACTCATTTTTTTGTCTCACTTATATATGGTCAAACTTACAGAAGAAAAATGAGTTAATTTTTTGCATATTTTCTTGTCGCATATATTTATAAATAATGACATAATAATATTTTTAAGGCAATGACATCGAGATATTCGCTCCCACTCATCTCCCACTATCCAAAAAAAAATTATTATTCATTAAAACTAATATGTTGCATCAAGGTATATTATACTAATAATTTTGGAAAATAAACATTCAAAAATATATATGATGAGCATCATGGCATAACCATCGAGGTGAGTAGAGACCTAAAAGATCGAACAAAACGAAATATAGACAGACAAGGAAATCCCTTACGAGTCCCAAACCAAAGTATTCTTTTTATTTTAAGTTAAGGAGTTCAATAGATCCTGTTTAGCAGAAAGACGGATATTCCTTGCTCATTATCAGACAATCAATTTCTCAAATACAAGGAAATGATTCAGTTCTAGAGCTAAGGATCGTAGTTCTCGAACGAGCAATCGAAAAGATTCTGGAGCATCCTCTGGGTTAGGTACTCTTCCCCCAGTGATCGTAGCACCAAGTACTTCTTGACGAGCTCTAATATGATCAGAGCAGTTTGGCATTCCAACCCAGTTCCAACAATGCAACAAACAATTCGAAATACCTCGACTTTTTTAGAACAGGTCCGAGTCAAATAGCAATGATTCGAAACACTTCTTTTTACACTATTTCGGAAACCTAAAGAGAATACCTAGGGGCGTGACACAACTCTCTATAAGGAACTCGGCAAAATAGCCCAGTAACTTCGGGAGTAGTTAACATACCATTTTAAAAAATGTGGCTAGAATAATTACTGTTCGGGAGGTCTTCCTTACATTTGTTCGGTCTCAATTAGAAAATCATCACTCCTTCGCCTTGTCATCACAATAATTGAAAAAAATGTCATCATATCATGTAACCATAATAACTCTTTGAGACTGTTAACAGTACACAAGATAAGTACACAAAGAAAGAAGGTACTACATTTTTCACTAACAATCTTAAGTACTTTCCTACACATGCACATGTCACGCACCACTTAACAAAAATTGTTATCATGACCATCATAAGAATTAGATGCATCAGCCCTATTTGGACTACCTATGTTTCATAATGTCAAACTTATTTCATCCTAAATTTTATGAAATATGTCACATCCATAATTCACAAATATTTATACATTCAAAGCAAACATTACATAAATCACATATATGAATGTATATTATGCACACAAATAATAATACAATTCATTTACATATAAATTAATATTATTTGTCACACTCATATAATTAACATAAACATGATAGTAGACATACAAATGATCACACAAATATTATCAGACGTCTAACTCTACATTTATGTCACATAAGTCTCAATCATTTACGTAAATTCATATCATGCGTGTCTTGTTAATTAAAACATTATTGTATAAATCTTCATCACATAAAATCATGCAATTCATTTCATGTGTAACAAAAATTATATGCACATATTTCTTATCATAAAGAAATATAATTGGTCATAAATAGCGTGCATATTTCACATTAAAAAATGTGACAACAAATAGTTAGTGCATAATTTAATATAACTATGTGAATTAATTATGCACAAATTCGCATAACACATATTATGCGCAATATGTAACAAAATGTCATTATGCACATATTCTTGCGTAAAGAAAATAAATTCCTATTACATAGTCAAAATCACATAGTGAACTATATTTCAATTATCATGTTAATTTACAAAGTGTCACACTTAAATACACTTTAAGTAAATATAACATAATTATGTAAATGAATATCTAATTCATATAGTAATTTAATTTAAGTGTGACATACTACACTTAAAATATATCATGTAATAACATATATGAAAGAATTTTACTTAAATTCATAATCATACATAATTCATGACAAAATAACATGACTATTTCATTTACTAATAAATATGCATAATATCATTTATATGCATAAAAATGTCATACAATTTTCAGAAATTTTATTCTAAAAATTTTCTTATTAACATTACATGATCACATCCTTTATAAAAAAATACAATTTCCATAAATTACAATTACACATAATAGCATGGCATAATAGGCAAAATCACATATGAATAACTACTTAATATACATATTTAAATATTTTGTAACTTGAAGAAAATTATTCATAATTTTCTAAGCAAATAATGTGCATAAGATTGTATTGTGTTGAGCATTTTTTTTACTTGGTATATATTGAAGACTTTTTTATCCTAATATTAATAATTTAGATATGTCCTAATACATGAGTTTAATATCACATCTCAAGTATTTGTGAATAAAAATCTAAATCAATTATCATCCAGCTAATTTATCTCACAATGAGTGAGAATCCAAAAAATATAATATAGTATAATATAATATAATATAATATTTTCATATTTAATTATATAATTTATTTAATAATTTTATGACCTTTAATAAGTATATTTTAAAGAAAAAATAAAATAGTACTTTTTAGTACAACCAACCAAAATATTACCGAACTTTAAAAAAATATTGTAGCATAAACGTTATAATTATATAATAAAAAATTACAGATAATGTTATTTTTCTAACAAATCAATTAGAAATTCAATCGTACTTCTTGTCGTTAACGCAAGAAATTTGTTGAATATATAGAAATAACACAAAAAGGCACTTAAAACTGTTCAAAACAGAAAAGGAAATATTAAACAAATAAATATTGGGACATTCGATTGATTCAATTATTTCCACTAAATTTTCACCCGTAGGCTGTAGCACTAATGTAACAAGAAGATGAGATGGAAGAGACAATTATTAAAGGTAAATAAACTTTTTATTAGAATTATATACATACTATGTATATATACAACAAAAAAAACTTTCAAGCATTTGAAGTAATTCCTAATCTACAAACAAACAAGAAAGCAAATGTGAGGAGGCTTTAATGTAACTAACTACAGACGTAAACATAAAGCAAGTAATGAATTAACTAACTAATTTAACAAGGAAAAAAGTAACGCGGCGAAGTGAAGTTCTGCATTTGTGGTGTGACGGTGTTGCGCTCCTCTGGGCACGCCGTGACCTAGCCTCCATCCCTAGCCACCTCCGTCCCCGCCGGGGGGCGCCCCCCCCCCCCCCCCCCCCCCCCCTCCCCCTCCTTTCCTCTTTTGTTTCGCCATGGCCGCCCTCCCCGGTGGTCGTTCCTGGGCGGACAGTGTTCATGGATCTCGTCCGGTTACCCCGGCACCGGTCCTGATGTCGGCCAGGCAGCTCCGCGAGATCAAGGAGCGTGTTTCGGACGAGGTTGTCATCCCTGCCGAGGATACCCAGCGTCGATCGCCGGAGTTGCAGCGGTGCCTACTTGGGCGCTATGTTGGTGACCTCGAGTCACTCCGTGTGGACTTGCCGCAGATGTGGCGCACGGCCTCTCCGTGGACCTTCTCGGTCCTCGGCAACTCGTTCATTCTCTTCAAGTTCACTGACGAAGCTGATCGTTTGCAGGTCCTTGTCGGCGGTCCCTGGGAGTTCAAGGGACATCTTCTTCGTGTGTCGCAGGTATCGCCCTTCTTCCGGCCGGACTCCGACTGCCTCATGGCCACTCCCCTTTGGCTCCATTTTCTTGGCCTCCCGCTCGAACTCTGCAACTCCTCCTTCTTGCGGCGGATTGCGGCGATCTTCGGAGCTCCGTTGAGGGTTGAGGACTTCACCCTCGACACTATCAATGCCCCTGCTCGCGTCTGCGTGGAGGTCGACCTCACGGTTCTGATAAAGCAGGGGACATGGATCCGGCTGCCCTCTGGTGATCGATATTTTCAGCAGGTATAGTACGAAAACCTACCACTATTCTGCTTTCGCTATGGGCTCGTTGGTCACAGGTTCGAGCAGTGTCAGATGGTATCTACCCCGGCGTCTCAGTCTGGTGATGCTGCGGTTCATTCGGTGATGCTATTTGGTCCCTGGTTGCGGGCTGTTGGTTCGCGGCATTTTCCCCGGCGGCCGCCGGCCAGAGATCGCGCTTTGCCGGAGATGGAGCCGGATCCTCCCAGGCGGGGCAGTGAGGACGAGGCACGTGACCAGCAACGGTCATTTGGTCCGCCTCGATCCCCGTTTGCGCAGCTGGCTGGCACTGCTTTGGAGGCCATGTCAGCGATCCATGGTTGCCAATCCACCTGTCGAGATGAAGACCGCACGATCAACTCCTACGGTGAGGATGTGGTGGGCAAAAACACAATCTGTGTTTCTTCGTGCGATGCCACATCACGGATCCCCGAGGCGCAGATCAATTTGACCACCGTGCACCACGTGGACGGCATCGATAGCATTGATCGCTCTACTGTTGTTCCTGACTGTAAGTTCACCCACCAAAAACCCTCTCTTCCTCCCTCTGTCACGCAAACCCCCAACTCTTCTTCCCTACCTATCTCTCCCACACCTCCGCCTCAGATCGAAACCCTCCCCATTCCTCTTCCGCCGGTCTCCATGGTTGTTACTCCTGCTCAATCTGCCCTCGGCCTCTCTAGTAGAGGCACCCCGTACAAGGATCCTCCCGCCTCTGACCCTCATGAGGCACTGGTACTACAAGCTACTAACATATTGCAGAGTTCGGCTACGATCTCGGACGAGGACTCCTCGGATCCGGACTAAGTGAAAGTTGCTGACATTGATCTGCTACCCCCTACTCGCTCGAATCGCAAAAAGTCGCGGCCTCAACACCCCAAACCGCCGCTCCCAAGCCTCCATCTTCAGAAGAAGCCGCAGAAATCTTCAGGTAATTCTTTGCCCCATTCTGCGGCCAAGACCTCACGACGTGCTTACTCGGTGCAGGTGATGGCGTCTCCGGGTGTCCTGAACGGCTCGAACTCATCATCCGTCTGATGCGTATTCTCTCATGGAACTACAGGGGCACTTTCCGAGTGAAAGTTAGGGATAGATTAGTTAGTTTAATTAAGGCTCATAAGCCAGATTTTGTATTATTATTAGAAACACATTCAGACTCTGTAAAAATAAAACAGGTGGTTCGGCGCTTAGGTCCCCAATGGGACGGCATCTACTACGAATCCGCTGGTGCTTGGGGCGGCATCGCCTTGGCCTGGCACGGCCAAGGCGCTCAGGTGACTTCTACCCACGCTACTCCTCATGTTATTCACGCCGCTATCACTTTTGATCACTTTACTTTTTTGGTCTCGTGCGTGTATGCTAGTTCTAATCCTTCTACTAGAAACCTTCTGTGGCAAGAACTTAACCGCATGCAAACTGCTAATTTCCCTTGGGCCCTTATGGGCGATTTCAATTCCTTACTCGGCCCCGAGGACAAGCTCGGCGGCCTTCCCTTTAGCCTCTCTAGATCTACCAGATTACTTAGGGGTTTAGAACTCAAAGGGCTTTCCTATACCTGGTATAATAATAGGGCTGGTCTAGCATGTATTCACTGTCGTCTCGATAGACTATTGCTTAATCACCACTGGCTACAGAAATTCCCATCCTTAACCCTCACCTCTCTCCCACGGTGTCTCTGATAATGCACCATTGCTATTTCAAACGGATAACCCTACCCCCCGTGCTCGTTCGTTCAAGTATGAACACTTCTGGTTCATGCACCAGGAGGCACGTAATATCGTCCTTCATAGTGTCTCTAACTCGGGGTCTTTAGGCTTGGCCCTTAACAAGATAAAAGTGGAAACCTTAAATGGAACAAAAACACTCTCGGCAACTTAGAGTCTAGGGCGGATAAGGTGCTTAAGCGAATCTCCGATCTTGAGGAACTTGACACCACTAGGGGCCTCTCCAACCTGGAGCTTGGCCACCTTAGATCCGCGTACCATCTCCACGCTACCCTGCTCAGGCAAATCAGCCTCAAATGGTGGAGCAAGGCGAAAGCCCACTGGATAACTAAGGGTGATAGGAATACTCGTTTCTTTCATCTATCTACCATGATCACGCATAGACAGAACATAATCTTTGAAATTCAGGATTCTGATGGCAAGGTCCTTACTGATTCCGGGGCCATCAGATCCTTATTTGTTGAGCATTATAAGAACCTATGGAGCCCTGATTCTAAACCTAACATCCCTCAGGCTTGCTGGCCATCCCTCCCTACCCTCGATGAAACCATGATCAATCTTCTCATTAAGCTTTGCTCTGACAAGGAGATTCATGATGCGCTCTGGAGCATGCCTCCGGGCAAGTCACCTGGCCCAGACGGTTTCACTGTGGAGTTTTATAGAGAATATTAGGATATTGTTGGGCCTATGGTTACCTCTGTCATCAAGTCGTTTATGAATTACAACTCCTTCCCTACGGATTGGACCGCTACTTCCTTAATCTTTATCCCCAAGAAAAAGAACTCTAAATATGTCACAGATTACAGACCAATCTCGCTCTGCAATGTCCTACATTGGTTGCTTGCCAAGATCCTTGCTAATAGACTTAGACCCACTTTAGTGCACCTTATTGCCAACAATCAGTCTGCTTTTGTGCTGGGTAGACAGATTCATGATAACATCATGGTCGCCCAGGAGCTGGCCCATTCTCTCAACATGGGTAGAAGGAAACATATGCTACTTAAGGTCGACATGGAGAAAGCATTTGATCGCATTTCCTGGACCTCCGTCTCCACAATCCTGACCCATATGATGTTCCCCTCACAATTTATTACCTGGATTGACGCTTGCATTCGCTCCCCCACTTTTATGTGCGTCATCAATGGACAGTGTTCAGAATCCTTCCTCTCACACCGTGGGATTCGCCAAGGCGACCCCATTTCGCCCTATATCTTCATTCTTGTCAGTCAGGTCTTCTCTTCACTCACGAGCTCTTATGAAGCCATTGGTAAAATTGTCCCGTTCAGTTGTCATAATTTCACCATTACTCACCTACTCTTCGTTGATGATGTTTTGATCTGTCTTAAGGCAACAAAAAGGAATTGTAGGAACATCAAGGAGGTCTTTCAAATCTATGAGTATCTCACTGGCTAGAGAGTTAACTCTAAAAAATCTGAATTCTACCTTCCAAAAATAAGTACCAAGAGGAAAAACTTGCTTAAGGACACTCTTCACTTTAGGCTTGGGCACTTTCCCTTTCTCTACCTCGGGACTCTTGTTTCCCCTGTAAAGTTATCTGCTCGTGATCAACAGCCCATTATAGATAAGACCTCATCTCGGCTCGCGGGATGGAGTCGCAAGATCCTTAACCAAGCAGGGCGTATCACCCTAATTAAATCAGTGCTATCGGCCATTCCAACACATTGGCTTAATACCACTTGTCTTGCTAAAGGAACCCTTGAGTCTCTTGAAAAGCACTCTCGCACTTTTCTGTGGAACTCCAGTCCTAACCATCGTGCGGCTCACCTTATCAACTGGCATACTGCCCAACTCCCTAAATCGCTTGGCGGCTTAGGAATTAAACATCTCCAGACAGTTCAGACGTCTTTAATGGCTAAAAGGGTCCTCTCACTTCTAAATCAGGATAACAACTATTGGCAGCTCTCTACTGCCAAGTATGGATGACTAAACCTGTGGGACACGCCCCATTCAAGCATCAAGCCTTCTCCTATCCGGCGGCAACTTCTACTCACTACTCTTGATCTTTGCCTAGGCTTCCAAAAACAAATCGGCACTGGTCACAACACATCTATCCTTGACGACCCTTGGCTCAGTCAAGTGCCTCTCAGTAAATGGCCAACATACATCAACTCTTCATTGTCTCTTGATAATTTGCCTATTAGCAGTCTCATTGATAATGGTGCTTGGAACGTAGCAACACTAAACACTCTTTTTGGCCCTGATCTGTGTGAGGCTATCAAACGTATCTATATATCTTCTGTGGCCTATGATGACGCGTGGGTGTGGGTAACTGATACCCAAGGATGTGCTAATGCTAAATCAGTTTATAGTTTCGTTTGCCGCCATGCTTTGCCGGCCATCTCCAGTGGAGGGCGTGATTCGTCGAAAATCTGGAATATTCCAATAGCTCCCAAAATTCACTTTTTTCTTTGGAAATTGTTCCACAATAAACTTCTGACCCTGGACACTGTCCACCGTTTTAACGCCACAATTAATCTCGTCTGTCCTCTTTGTGGCACTGACCTTGAAACAAATTCGCATCTTTTTTTCACTGTCCTTTTGCTCTGCAACTCTGGGATCTTTTTCAACACCAACTTAACTTTACCTTTCAGCTTGTCGACTCTTGGCATCTTGGTTCCTGGGTTAACGAAGGTGCAGGATTGAACAAGCACTCACTCTCTGTCCTACTATCACTCTTCTCTTTTTGTCTTTGGGAGCTCTGGAATTCTAGAAATATGGCGCACTTCAGATCTAAGCACGCAACCGTGGGGATGGTGTGGGAAAAAGCTTTGACCGGCTTTCGTGACTTTGCTGTTTCTCACGCACCTGAGGCAACGAATTTTCATCACCCCAAGGCCCCCTTCAGGCCCGGTAGGAGGCCCCATTCGGGCCCGGTGGGAGGCCCCTCTACCCTCTTGGCTGGTTCTCCAGTCGGATGGTTTCCTCCCCATTGGGGGGCACGGGGAGCTATGGTGCTATCTTACGTACTCACAATGGCTCTCTTATTTTTGCAGGGGCATCTCGGCTCGTTGCTGACTCGGTGCTGGAGATTGAGGCTTACGGGTTGCTAGCTGGTCTCAAGGAGTGTAGCCACAGATCGCTTACGCACATAGTCGCTTACTCTGACTCCCGAACGCTGATTAACATACTATCCCGAAAGACTCATTACCCTTGGCATATAAAAGGAATTATACAGGACATCTGGTACATGCTGGACCTGGTGCGCCCTGCTGAGGTCAAGTTTTGCCCTCGGGATCGCTAGCTTTATTTGACCGCACTAGTGCTTGTGGACCTTTTTATTAGGCAGTCCCTCTCCGGGACTGCTTCCTATTTTGTACGAGGACTCTAACGAAGTTATTACTTAATGAATAAACTTTTTGAAAAAAAATAAGGAAAAAAGTGCCGGACAAGACCAAAGCATAAGAAACGGCGGAATCTTCATCTTCGTCTTGGACCACATCCGCCTGCTGCCTGCGAGTGCGAGTGCGAGTGCAAGTGCGAATGCGACGCTGCTTCTTGGCCGTGATGTCGAGCTCCCGGACAAAACCGCTGGATCGCGCCCGGAGGACATGAGTTCCAAACTTTTGGGTGGCACTGCAGCCGCGCGCGTCGCACTCGTAGTCCGCAAAACTGTTGCCGAGCACCACCATGCGGCTCAGCCCCCGTCCCAGTTGGTCTGCATCAGCGCGTCGTAGAGCTGGACGCTGCAGTGCGGCATGTAGAACAGAGTCGGCACAGCCTGCACCTCCCTACGGCCGTGCTCGTTCACCGTCGCCACAGTGAAGCCCAGCGCCGCAGCCACCGCGCACTCTGTGCCGGCTGGAGCCGCGACTTCTCGGAGGATGGCTCGGCCCAACGCCCCATCGAGGTAGTCTTGGACCCAAGGATTTCGCAGCCGGAGGAGAAACCTGCGATAGAAGGTGGAGCTCTCCAGGCGAAAGATCTCCGACTGCATCAAGGAGAGCAGCTGTGCCCCGGCGAGGGGAGAACGGCATTGCTTCCAAGTCCAACATGCTTTCTTGGAAAACAGTGTGGGCACCTTTCTTGAACGACAAATCACAGGTTTCTTTCTTGAACCAGAGCACAGAAAGAGAGAGAGAGCAGAGGGTTTCTTAATTTCTTTCTTGAACCAGAGAGCACAGAGACAGAGAGAGCAGAGCGATTCTTGAACGAGATCCGCAGAGAAAAGGCAAATTCATGGTTTACCATTAAAATAAAATATTAGATCATAGCTCATCATGCACTTTTATTCCCTATGCTCCTTTTGAAATTGAAATTTTTGTTGTTTGACTAAACTTACGAGCATGAAAAAATAAATTACAAATTATTCGAAAAAAAATTCCCTTTTGGTAATCAAATATTTGAAAATACAAATGTTTATTTTTCCCATTTATAATTAAAAACATGATTAGGCAACCTAACTTATATTTCTTTGACTTATTCAATTTGTCAAACTAGCTAATTTATCATTATAACTTAATATAATAAATCTTTCATTTTTCTCATGTATCGTTCACTTAGGTTCTATTTGGATTGAGGGTTATGAAGGGGTGATGTGGAATATGGAAGAATGAAATTAGTTAAATCTTGTTTGGCTATATTTTTTATTTAAGTTAAAAGGGGTGTGGTGGAATAGCTAAACCCTCTAAACACCACATTTTTTATTCCACCAATTTGATGGAATGAAGAGGGATAGATTAATTTAGACCAAATTAACATTTTTCTTTTTTTATTATCAAATTAAATTATTTCTCTTCTTACCAAATTAAACCACTTCTCTCTCTCATTGATATATATCATCATATATTATCTTTTTTTCTAATGCACATTATATATTATAAATATAAAATTTTATTCAAAATAAACATAAATATACTATATAAAAATAATTTAATATTAATATAATATATTCAATCGGGTCGGGACGTAAAACCTAGATTCGTTCCCAACCCGACCCGGTCGAGTGTCAAAAAAATGAGACTCGATTTTGACTACGTTATCCATTGGGTCGAGAAAAAAATTGAAAAATCTAAGCCGATACGAGCGAGGGCGATCAGGTCGTCCCGGTTCATGCTCACCCCTAATTAATTATTATAAATACTTTAAATATATAATGAATGATAAAAATGATTTTTATACAAATAAAACATTCGTTATTCCACCTCACATCTTATATAATTTATTATCCAAACATGAACTTTCTAATGACATACCATGCCACCCCACCCCATCACTCACCATATCACCCCATTTCATCCCTCCATTAGTCATTTGCCAAACTGACCCTTAATGATTAGGCCAGGCCACCATATTTCCGCCATACTTTTGGTAAATCATATCATTATAATATTTCTATTATATATTATGATTAAATTAAATATTTTTATATTTATATAAAATAGAAGCATTTGAGTCTTAAAAGTACCTTAATCTTATCAGTCACTTAATCATTGAACATTAAATAAATAAGTATTAATTGTAATATATTTATTCATGCGTCTAATTATTTACATCTTAAAATTAGCTTTAGCACAACCAGTAATTATGTTTCTTGTTGGCTCAATCAGTCAAGTGGGAGGAAGACAAATCCTTTAATCATCTTCATCGAATTCTTCAAATAGAGTGGAAGTACTGTTAATCATCGTAGCTAAGCTGAATAGAATTATTTTCTATTTAAAACACTACATATACATGTACAATGAGTAATATCTAAATTTAATTGGTTCACTTAACGAGTCAAATTCACATAAATTCTTGAACTAAATGCGAATTTTCAGGATGTTTGAAATGATTGATAATATAATTAAGAGTTTAAGAACATATGAATCTAAGGTGACATATCATCCTTCTAACATAAGGTAAACATATAATCGATTACAAGAACAGAAAACTTCTCATACCAAAAAACAAACAAAGAATCGTATAGCAAAATTGAGAACAAAAAGGAAATATGTTAAGCACCTTAAATCTTTAGAGAGCAAAAAATTGATCCCAATGCCAAAAGATAAAAATTAAATCAAGATCTGTTTTTTCAACTTTCTTTATTTTCCACCCTCCACCTGATCACAGAAAGGGAGAACTCTTTGCATTAAAATTTCATGACATGCACAGTAAATTTTGAAGTCAGATCCCACATTTGCGTGACTATAAAGATATTAAAGCTCTTGCCAACAAAATTCAGACTCCCAATCATGAATAATTTTTTTTGGTTCACATATAAATTATCTTCATGGAAAAGAAGAGAAATTAAGACACGCATACCAAGAGAATACATAGATATTCTTCAAGAATAAACATTGAAATATAAGCTAGAAAAATTAATAAACAGAGAAAACCCAACAAAACGACTTGATGAAAGATGAAAAGTTTTCGCCCATTATAAGCGTCCTACAACATTTGACCAACTAGAATCAAATTGTAAAGTACAGCTGAGTAGATAACATTTTACACCACGTTTGAAATCTACATATAAAAGTGCACTCGCTGGATCTAAGCATAGTAATTCAAGCTGGATTTCTTTTTCGCCTGAACCTGGATTATGCCTTCATTAAAGTCTTCGTGTGTTACCTAAAATACGGGTACTAGGTTAGCTCAATACAGATCTAAATGCTAAAAAAACAACAAAGCTGTACCCTGAGGCAATAGGCAAAGAGAAGAAAAAGAGACTACTTGGTGGCAAACAAAATTATCAAATGGAAATTCAAGAAAAAAATATATGCCCCTCTCCAAGTTTTGGGCAAATTAACATGATCTTCCAAAACATGAGAACCTTTACAAATGTGTAAATATGTCTGGTTAAACCATTGATCAACTGATACAGTAGATATAAGTACCTCAGTAGCATCTCGTCGCAGAGCAAGCATGCCAGCTTCGACACAAACAGCTTTGAGCTGTGCCCCATTGAAATCATCTGTTGAACGAGCCAATTCCTCAAAGTTAACATCAGGGTGCACGTTCATTTTCCTTGAGTGAATCTGAAATGAGACATTTAGGAAATCAATCACCTTGCCATATTTATTGATGAAATAGAGAATGTGATACTAAGCTTGCTAGATGAAAGCTAAACGCACAAAATGTTACATGGGAATAAAAGAGTTATTTGACCTGCAATATTCGAGCTCTTGCTTCTTCAGATGGATGGGGAAACTCTATTTTGCGATCTAAACGTCCAGAGCGCATAAGTGCAGGATCTAGAATGTCCGCACGATTTGTTGCTGCAATGACCTGATAATGAAACAAATACATGTGAATAAGTTCTCTAAAGAAATGATTCATAAGTCACTATAAAAAAATTCATCAAGATATAAGGTGATTACTTTAAGCTTAAATGAAAGGATGTGCCTTAGCACAATCAACTAAATTCTACATCATCTCAAGAACATAAAATGAGTTGTATCCAAAAGTATGATCACATATTTTCCCATGGTCGACCTTTTTTACCCTTGGTTCCCAAAGACAATAAGTAATAACACTTGACATCACGAGAACTACACCTACTTTTGTGTTAGTATGTGGAGTATGAAATGTCAAAAAATTTTGAACCAAGAAAAGATCATCTTACTTCAAAAAAATTCTTCCCTGACTCGAGGGCGTGTTCATCTGCAATTACTCAGTCAAGAATATCCATATATGATGGCCTAATCTAGTAGCAATATTGCAAATGAACTTAGGACAGCACAATAAGACATCATGTTTATCATCATGCTTGCATGCCTTCTGATTTCTTGCCACAAAACTGATGAAATGAATAACTTTTTTTGAGGAGGATGAAATGAATAACTAGCCATCAATAAATGACATGATGATAAGATTATCTTATTTTCAATCTCATTTGTTCAGCTGAACTTGATCTGTTAATCATGTGATACATGTTTGGATTCCTCTGCTGAATTAAAACTATGACATCATTCGAACTTCTGCTTTTTGCAGTTTAGATGCCAATTTTGCTTCCACAAAAAAATACAAAAAGTGGCATGCACTATGTTATGGGATTATTCTAACAATTAGAAATTGTTAGTTCCAATTCTATGCTTGTGTTAATTTTTCAGCCTATTTGACGTAAGAAGTATCTGACATGGATTACAATCATCAATGCCAATTTTTTTTAGGAGACATGGTTGTTGGACATGATTGTTCACTTCGAATTGGCAAAAGTCAGCATTGTCGCCAACCATTCTTTTTTTCCATTTTTGAGAGAACACAAACTATCCCCATTAATATGAAGTTACCTTATACTCATCCTCAAACCCACAAAACTACAATAACTGAACTGTTTTTCCCCGTATGTGCACATTGAAGAGTGCTGTGAGTAGTGTAAATCCAGGATGAAACAAGACTCCAAGTTATCATCAAATCATTTTTTAGGCTGAAAAGGATGTCTACCAATTAAGATAATTCATACACTTAAACGTGCCATTGTACAGTAGAAATAAAATACTTTATTGGATTGCTTGAATAACATCAACCTTTATCCCTTCATCACTACTGAAGCCATCAAGCTGATTCAATAATTCCAACATAGTACGCTGAACCTCTCTGTCTCCACTTACTTCACTGCAAAAGCAAATCTATAAGGAGATAATTTCATCACATGACATAAGCAAATATCATAAAGCAACTAGAATCTTTTGTTCATTTTGTTGTTCAATAGGTACACTATACATGTAAGCTATAAACCTTAAATTTGTAACAGCAAGCCACAGGTTTTGGTTCCCATAACAAAAACTCCACCTCCAGCGTCAGGACAAACATTTGATTCATTTCCTTCACATGTTTCTTATAGTCTGATGATTTAGGTTTAAGATTGTAGATATCATACTACCTTCTCAGTCTTAGAAAGCAGAACCTTGATTTTTTTGTTCTTTATACTGCAGTTTCACTTATCGAAATACAATAACTCCAAAAGAAGAGGAAAATTGAGATGTACATGTGGCATTCATGTTGTATTTTTTTAAGCTGATTCGTGCTGTATATTAACCAGAAGCATGTGCAGGCATTAAGGATATAGCTTCAATAGAACCAGGCCAAATGAATCCCCATCAACCAACACACACAACATAAATTTTATATGATAATGGTTTTTTCCACGAAAGAATAAGCTCGCAAACCTGTCAAACCGCTTGGTTCCTATTGCATCAATTTCATCAATAAAAATTATACAAGGGGATTTCTCTTTTGCAAGCTGAAAGGCATCACGAACAAGTTTTGCACCATCACCAATAAACATCTGCATCGATGAAGGAAATCAGATATTAAACCTCTCAAATACTCCACATTTGAAAGATGATAAACTTCCTGTATTCACATCATGGGTAAATTACATCAAATACCCTCCAACTTTACGTTGTGACAAGACTACCCTCTATCTTTTAACTCATTTCACGGAATGCTCTTTTCACCGCTGATTGCCCATTCCCCGGTTGTCCAGCTGACGTGGCGACGGTTCTCTCTCCATCGCCGAAGAAGAGAGGGGGGAAGGGGGCGGCCGCCCCTCCTCTCCATGCCCCCTGCCCCCTTCTCCCTGCGCTCGCCGGCGCAGGGAAGGGGTCACCCCCTCTGACGAGCCGGGTGCAGGCGGCCCCATTTTTTATTTTTTAATATTATTTTATTTTTTAGTAATGCCACTTGGGATGTTTTGCCTGCTTGGAGGAGAGAGAAATTGCTGTGTGGCGCCACATCAACAGGGTGATCGAAAAACCGTCTATCAAGGTAAAAAAGTCATTTAGTGAAACAAGTTAAAAGATGGAGGGCAGTCTCGTTACAAAGTGAAGTTGGAGGATATTTGGCATAATTTACTCCATCATGCTGATGTTCAATCAAATGAAGAGAAAGACCCAAGAAGAAAAAAAATCGTCTAGTGTGCCCCTAGAAGGTAGACATCTTAATAGATCATTTGTAAAAGAAACGTATATGCCACCTTCAGAAAATATAAAAGAGCGCATTCTACCTGTTTAGCTCATATACAGCTTAGGGTCTATAATGCATGAGTTTTGCAATCAACACCAGAATAATCATTGCATCCAAAAACTTTCATTTGTTGTTGTTACAGATTGAATACTAATCTTTTATCAAAAGATTATGGAAAGACACAAAATTCTTCTGTATCTAATTTTTCAATAAATGTCACAGAACTTAAGAAGACTAAAAAGCAAAAAAAAATTGGCATCACTGATTAAGAACATCAGACTTAAAAAGGTTGATAATAAGTTTCCAGAACCAACACATCAAATTATAAGCATAACAAAACAATAAAAGTAAAAAAAAATGAAGAGTGGTTGTTGTGTTCTGATCAAGTTGTCAAGTAGGTAAATTTTTGGGTTGACTTTTGTGGTTGATAACTACCAAAACCATTATGCAAATCAAAAATTGTAATTCATCTTCCACGAAATTTTATTGTTCGCATATTATAATATTCTAGGTATACAGTTTGTTGAATTTGATGAGCTATCAAATATCTCAAATGTTTAAGCTCTTGAAGGGTTCAACTTTATATTTATCTTTTAGCACACTTCCTCAGGTGAGACCATTGATAACAACAGACTACACTATCCCATTAAATTTGACCATAAGGAAGAAAATTAATTTTTAATACAAGCTTTTTTGGAATGTGAATTAAGACCTGCACTGAATTTGATGAGTTACTAACACTTTCAAAAGTTTAAACTATTTTTTGGGGGGTAAAAGTTTAAACCATTAGGAGAAGACTCATCTTTATACTTACAATGTTAACAATAATACAAAAAAAAATCATTCATTATTCAACAAGGAATATAGAATCCATGAATGCTTGGATGCCAGAGAATTTGTTTGCAGCAAAAAAAACGAGAATCATGTATAAATTTATACCAATGATGCATTCTAGATATAAATTATCACAAACTAAGATATCTTATAAGTTCGACCAAACTAAGATGGATACTTGGATAGTGGTAAAAGTACACAAAAGTTTGTGTTTTAAACCTTAAATAGCTTGAGTATTTCTCAAAAATCAAGGTGTTCAAATAAAATAAAACAATAATGAAAAGCCTATATCAAGAATTTCAATAATAAAATAAGAATATACAGAAGATATCTTCATGACCATTAAACCAAAAAGTATACCATGCAGTCACCAAGGCAACTGGTGATCAAGAACTGAAGAAAACGGAAATGGTTTCAAAATGGTACATATAATGAAAGATAGATAATCTCTGCTATGCACAGTGAGTCTTGCTGGAAGATTCTTTGAGGGTAAGCAATCACCTGAACCAACTGAGGACCTGCCAACTTCAGGAAAGTTGCATTTGTCTGTGCTGCACATGCACGGGCCATCAAAGTTTTACCTGTTCCAGGAGGTCCATACAGAAGGACTCCCTTTGGTGGACGAATCCCTAATTTCTGGAATCGATCTTTATGAGTCATAGGCAATACAATTGCCTCAACAAGTTCTTGGATCTACAAATTTCAAAAGTAAAATAACAAACTTAGAGAGAATTGAAGACATCAATGTTTTTTTCCTGACACCCAATAATGAGTTACCTACTTAAAAAAATCAGGTTTATCTAGTAATTTAAGTAAATGTAGGAATTTATTGAAGGAAATTACAAGTATGAATTACCTGCTTCTCAAGGCCACCAATATCATTATAATCTTCTGTTGGCTTTTCATCAACTTCCATCGCCTTTACACGTGAATCATATTCTGATGGAAGTGTGTCCAGAATCAAGTAACTATCTTTATTGACTCCAACGAGGTCTCCAGGTTTAAGTTTATCAGGGTCAACTAAACCAACAACAGGGAGAAAAATTGTCTGGATATACATAAGAAACAATGGTGAGCAATCCCCAACTTGCAACATAAATAATCACATTTGTTTATATATTAAGTTAAATCTCTCCATAAACACAAAGGGTAGCACTAAGAACAAAGTAATATGATTGATGAGGACTGAAAGTGGCTTAACATATACAAATCGAGCTTTAGTTTCTAAAAGCACTCTAGTACGCAAAAGAATTGCACCAAAACTTCAGCTTCAACCATTTCAGTACTGAATTCAGATTTTTCTTTAAGGATATACAGCATCTTATAACACACGATGAAGTTAATACTACAGAAAAACAATAAACGTCATCATTTTCCCCCACAAAAGAAAAGAACAACAATAAATTAAAGAAGTTTCATCATGACAAGGAGTAAAGAAACACTAAGGCCAGATGATCGTATCCTGAACTATTCACTTCATGAGCAATGCTATGGTTGGCAGCAGACAAATCTTTACATAGTGGTTAATAGTATTGACAATTGTAGCTTGAGAAGGCAATGTAATTTACTTGTCGTGTTGACGTTTTCAAGACGACACACTTTCCTTTCCTTTGCGAGTCAAGATCAACATTTGCACCATCTTCTTCAGCCTCGTCTTCTGGATTCATCTCCAAAATCTAAATTATATACAAATAAAGTCAATTATTTTAATGCATAACACTAAAAGAATGATTTAATATGTGTCACTCATGTAAGTATAATTTGATGCAATTCCTATTTTCCTTCCTGGTACTACACAAAGATCAGAGCTAAAGACTGGGATTTTAAAAAAAAAAAGGGGAAAACACAATATCTGTGGAAAGGTAAGTTTCGAACACAAAAGGTGCTTCAATGCACCAAGGCTTCTAGAGCCTTGAATACTTTGCACTAAGGTTTTTTCTCCTAACATTTGAACATGTGATCTTCTAACCACAAACAAACAACTTTATAGTCATAACCAGGCTCAGCCTCTGGTACTATTTGCAAAATAGCATCTAAAAGGTTTTATTGTTTATCAATACTTTTCCATTCTCCTCAAAGAGGAATATTGTTTCCAATTTGTTGTACCAAATGATCTTGAATAACTCCAGAGGGAGATATGGATCTGAAGGTCCAGTTAGCTGTTTACTTAATGTCATTCGACTTTGGCTGCACGGCCACTGGAAATATTTTCAAGAGATTAATGACACTAACGAGTAACGACAATAGCCATGTTTTGCTATGTTAGAAAGAAGACGGGTTTAACACCAACGTGCAATTTTTGGCATAGATTCCTCAACATTGCCAATTGTATCTGCTACTTGCCAACAATATTAGAGAGATCAACGAAAATAAGGAGGATGAAAGTCATATACTGGGGAATGTAAGAAGACGTTCTCTCAGCTTTGAGCTCTGCAATCATTCAGGCCTGAACCCTGCAACTGATTGTACTCCAACAGTATGGATTTTCAACGGATGTAACAAGTTTACAATGAACCTAAGCATAAAGAATCAAGTTGGCGTATCCAACCATAACATTTGGAAACTCAAAAGTAATCCTAACAAACCAATAATTATCATTAAGGCAACCAAATGACTCATACGGCACGGGAAAACCACAGGAAGGAGATGTTTCAACCTCAACGATGTTTCCGACGAGGTAGGGCAACTGCTTGTTGAGTTTAATCTTCTCCTGGTTCTCCTTTATCTTATCCTTGTACGATTCCAACTCGAGATTGCTCCTCTGCAGCTCGTCCTGCAAATCGTTCCAGGATGAACACCGTCAGAGCATATCAAACAACAGAAAATCGGAAAAAGAAGAACAAGAAAAGAAAAGAAAATGCATCATTCCGGATTAGGGTTTGTGCGGCACACCTTAAGGATGCGGATCTCGTTATCAAGGAGGCGAGAAGTCCTGATGATCTCGTCGGTGGTCATGGACGCGAAGTCGTCCTCGAAAACGTTGTCTTCCGCCATGGCCGTCGCCATTGTAGGGGGCCTCGAGTTTGAGCAGATACTGGAAGGAGAGATCGAATGCAGAGGTAGGAGACGGTCCTTTTTAAGCGTTCGAGTTAAATGGTAACTTCTGATCGAACTAAAACAAAGTAGCGACAATTATACTACAAGTTTGTAGTTGCAAACTAAAATTGTTCCTAGGCCCAACATTCCTCCTCCACTTCGGCCCATCTTTGTTTTGTTTTAGGCCCAAAATTACATTATGTTTCATTTTAATCTTAATTATGTATGAAAAATTGCGTCAACTCGATTCACGGTTCAGCCTAACTAATCTTTAAATAGCTTCGAATGGCATGCTTAACTAGGAGCGTATAAAACTTTCCCTCTTGTTAACAATTTAATTATAGCATAAGGAGAATAACGATTTGATTAGATAACAGTGATTAGTTATTGGTGGATAAGGATTTATTTATAAATTTAATAAATATAGTGATTGAATTAGTATATTTTTTACATATCATGTTCATAATAATTAATTTATATTATTTAGAATAGTACTGTTTTTAAAATATTATTTTAATGTAAAAAAATTGACTATTTTAAAATAAAATTTTCATTGGGTTGCACGTAAAATTTAAAATGTGATATATTAAAATTAAAAAATAATATACGATGTTTAATAATTAAATAAATTATTTTATTTTAAAAAATAATATAATAAAAATAAAATATGAAATTGTTAACTTTATATTCTCTGTCATGTTTGATTAGATAATAGGAGCTGAATTAAGCTTTCAATCCAGACTTTTTCTTATCAAACAGGTCATTTTTTTAACATGACCCACAACATTAAATGAGGAACCAAGCAAAAGGTGCAAAAAGATAGGATTACCAAGTTCCTTGGTGAAGTAGGAATTTGATAATCTAATGAAATTAGAGAGAAAGGATTCAAAGATTGATTAAATTATAAATTTTCAGGAACAATTAATCTCCAACCAAATGGACCTATAAGTTAGTAGAGTAGCTTATATTTTTTTTTTGTTCATTATTTAAAATATTCGATCAAAATATCGCTATTCAAAACTTTACCTTTTCACGCTATCCAATCCTAGGCTAAATGATTTCCTTTGATTTTAACTAATAATAAAATGTGTGAAAGATATTATTGTTTGATGGTGTTCTAGAATTTAATGTCTTAAGACATATTATTAGAAACCGACTTATTAGACGACATTTTAATCGAATAAAATGAATTATGTCAATATAAGGACTCTCTTTGCAAGTGACATATAAGAAACTTTTAGATTATAAACTTTTTTTTTTCAAATGTATGTAAAATCTATAAGATTTTTTTAGATGAAATATGATAATTCGTGGTATGCTTTCGCTTTGAACTCTAAATTAAACTTCAAGATCAGCAAAATGTAATGTACCACTATTTTTTTATGGATTTAATGGAAGTTGGGAGCACTCTCCTACCAACATTATCAGTCTCATGATTGAGATGGAATAGTGGATTCTATGGGGGCGGTTCAACAATTTTTATACCTCGCACTGGAAGCCTCTCTTTCGCCGGTTCAGCCTCGCTTTCCCAGTCGAGCAGCCCCCCACGTCAACGCACCCCACCACATGACGTCGATCGCATGTCGGACCACGCCGTCGACCTGCCTTTGCATCCATGACCGCCGCCATATCCGATGTTGCTCATGCCCACTCTATCCTCCGCGTACTTGACGACCACCCTGACCACGAGGCCCTCGATGTCGCTCACGCCCGCCTTGCCCAAATCGAAGACAAGATCCTCCTGATCGTCGAATAGTTAGCGAGCAGAATTGGTGACGAACAATTTGCGAACAAAAATCGGGAACAATCGTGCCACTGTGCTGTCATCATGAGGACAAAAGACGTTGTTGCCCACACGGTCTCTGCTCATGAAGATGAAGATCCGCCGGAGCGGACGAAGCATGAAAGGGCGGCAGCACGACTTTCGATCGTAAAGGGGTGCTGAGGTCTAGGGTGAAGTACCTGCTACGATAGAATTGTGGCGGCACGATGCGATGACAGCAGAGACACGACGCGACACGATGCGATGGCAGCAGCAATCGATCGAATCACGGCGGCACGACGTGATCAAAGAGTAAACCACCCTAAAAGATCAATCTAATCTAATGGGAGTAAACTGGCCTGGTGGATGTAAACCACACCAATTGAGATCCAGCCATCGAAGATCAATCTAATGGTCCAAAAACATTGGTAGCAGGGTGCTCCCAAATAACTTGTCATTATTATTGATCTCCCAAGGTGACACTGCTTAATTAATCGTATTTACATGACTTGTAAATAAAAATTTTGGCTTATTCAAGTCGCATATACAGTAATAATAATAATAATTTATCTTTCGACCAAACTAAATTATATGACTCTTCTCATTATTCCTCAATTTTTTATATATTTTTGTTATCATTCTTTTAGGTGTCGCTTAGTTGCTGGATATGGCTGAAAAATATGGAGAAATATTCTTGTGATAAAAGCAATGTTGTCTAAATGAACCGGACAACGAATCGAACTAGTGTCCATTTCATATTGGACTAGTCGAACCGTCTGGTCAAATCGGATAATAATAAAATATTATATTTAATATAATATATTAAATTAAGCTATCATATTTTAGTTATATACTTATAAATGAATGATGCCAAAAATTAATTATATAAAAATAATGATAATAATTTAAAATTTTAATGTTAAGATAATTACATGTTTAATAAATTAAAATCTTATTAAATTTAATTTTTACATATAAATTTTATTCTCATTACATTTTTGTATTTCATATCTTTGTCTTTTATGTTAGAAGTAACATTATGATTATATATAAATAAATATATAATATAATTAGTGGTTAATCATGTAATTAGAAATTATTAAATATTAAATTAAAGAAAATTAAAATTTATGTATTTATAATATTTATATATATAACTATAACTATAGTAACTATTATAATATTATTTTATCTTATACATATGACAAAGAAATTTGCACCTTCCACTCATTACAAATTTACCTAATATGATAAATAATATATAATATAATAATTAAAAATAATTTATATTATAATATACATATATGATATTAAAAATTTTAAATAAGATCATAATCTAGAAGATATAGTTGAAAGATTAACAAATACTAAACTAAATGAAAGAAGAAAAAATAAGTAAGCGTAAAAACATAGTCCCACATTAATAATAGTAGTAAAAAGAGAGTAAAAAGATAAGTATTAATAAATGAGGAGATTAATGGGTCAATATGATTTTTTATGGAGAATATTCATATTTGGACTTTTCAAATTTTAAATAATATTTTTTATCAAATTATTCTTAATAAAAGAATTAAAAAAACTGGATCGTTCATTGAAAACACGGTTCAATATGATTTTGATTGATTTTGACTGATTTTGATTGGTTCGAATTGGTTTAATCTGATTTGATTATAAGTACGATTTTTTAGCTTGTAATAGATCGCTTTGAAAACTGGTCGGACTAGCTGGCCCTCACAATATTGAATAGAAGATTATTCGATCCATTCAGGCAACCATAGACAATGTGATACAAGATTTTTGCAAATTGATCAAATATTCACAAGGACTTTTTCGGATATATTCCATGAAATAAGTAGCTATTCGATCAAATATTCTGAAAATCAAACAGCCTTAATCCTTTACCGGAGCCGTAGACATGAGTAGTGAGTTGAAGGTGGGGACAGCATGTTATTATCAAGGCAAGGCAATCTTTTCCTGGTCGCGTTCGTGTTTGCCTGGAACTGCATTACATGTACCTTTTCGGCCAAACAATCACAATTAAGGCATCCCAATTGTTGAGAGAAACACAAGAACACGGATAATGCTGTCCACTCCCAGTTCGGGCAGTTGTCTGCTAAAAAATTGTCATCTTTTTCTTTTGAGGAAAGAGGCGCTGCTTAGCAACCCGCGGAGCGCGCTTGGACCGTCGGATCGGATGTCATCCGACGGCCCTTTTTCTTTTCTTTTTATGTGTTTGTTCGCGCGCCTCCGCACCCTTTCCCTGCCTACCTCCACCATCCTCCCCGCCCGTCTCCGTCTGCTCCCTCCTCCCCGTTGCCTCCTCGTCGATCGCTGACTATCGTGTTCTCGCCCTCACCATCTCCGATAGTCTGTCGCGACGCTACCTCTTCCTCCTCGACGCGTCCAACGTTATCGCCGTCGAGATCGACGTCGTCGCCCTAGCCCTCCTCGGCATCTCCAACGTCGTCGCCATCGAGATCGACACCGCCCTAACCCTCGCCCTCACCCAACGTCGTTGCCGCCTCTGCTGCGCCGCCGCCGCCTCCACTCCGCCGTCGCCCTCCCTCCAATGTCGAGATCGATCGTCCGCTGCGCCACAACCGCCGCCTCCGTTACGCCCTCGCTGTCCTCAATGCTCGCCTCCATTCGATCTGGGCCATCCAAGACACCATCGACGATGCAGATTAAAATGTAAAAAAAACATGCCAGGCGCGCTCCCCAGGCTGCTTAGCATAGGCGTCTCTTTCCTCTTTTCTTTTCTAGTGCGAATAGAATTCAACGTCCTTTTTTTTCTTTTTAGTCCTCTTGTCGATGGAATTTATGTGTTTGGGTCAAAATTGATGTGCGCTACCGACGATGTTAGAGCTTAAGTCGTCAAAAGAAATTAGAACACTAATAAAACGTCATCTTTATGTTTACCATAACTAACACATATAAACATCACATTGGCAACCTTTTTTCCAGAAGTTTATGAATTGATGTTCTCTTTATTCTTTTTTCATAATTCTTATTATATAAACACGTTCTAAGAAAGTTTATTTTTCATATGCAACCAAGGGCGGAGGCACTGCACGAGCAGGCACTGAAAAAATAAAATTAATGTACTAACGAATATTGACAAATCTGCAAACATGTCTTGGTGGCCCAGCGATTGGATCTCTAGTTTGCACTACTGCATATATAATCTCTTGTCTTACCTTCTCATTTAAAAATTAATTCTTGACTTCTCCTTTCAATTATTCAGGTACAAAATACTTTTTATATTAATATTTTTATATTTTTGTTATTTTTAATTATATTTTATTTTCATCAGACTCAAATAATAATTGCAATTCATTATTTTGTTTTTTAATATCCTAATTCATTTCTACCTCCAAGATATTTAAATTTCATTATTTTTCATGTGATTGTGCCATGTATAATAATCTCCTGCCAACACAAAAAAAAATATATCTTACCTTCTCATTTAAAAATTATTACTTCTTGGCTTCTGCTTTCAATTATCCATGTACAAAATACTTTTTATATTAATATTTTTATCTTTTTTATTCTTAATTATATTTTATTTTCATCGGACTAAAATAACAATTGCAATTCATTAATTTGTCTTTTAATATCCTAATTCATTTCTACCTCCAAAATATTTAAATTTCATTATTTTTCATATGGTTGTGCCATCTATAATAATCTCCTACCAACACAAAAAAAATATATCTTACCTTCTCATTTAAAAATTATTACTTCTTGGCTTCCACTTTCAATTATCCAGGTACAAAATACTTTTTATATTAATATTTTTATCTTTTTTTGTTATTCTTAATTATATTTTATTTTCATCAGACTCAAATAACAATTGCAATTCATTATTTTGTCTTTTAATATCCTAATTCATTTCTACCTCCAAGATATTTAAATTTCATTATTTTTCATGTGATTGTTCCATGTATAATAAATATTTTATAAATATCAGTACTTATGCAATTATTTTATTTATTTTTGAATAATTAATTTTTCATGTTATTAGCTTATTATGCATTATTTATTTGAGGCCACAAAAATATTAATTAAATAATTCTACCATTTTTACTTTTTATATTATGTTTAATTATTAAATTTATTAGACTAATTTTAATTTAATGTAAATATTTTACAATTAATCATGTCATTGAAAAAATATTTTAAAAAAATATCATACTTCTGAAAATGATGAAACGAGTGAAAAAAGAAATTTTCAAAATTTTATCATTCGAACATTAATTTTTATCATGATAGTGAACCCACTTAAAAAGTTGGCCGGCTTCGCCACGGTATACAACAATACCACTAGCTATATATATGAAGGGAAAAAAAGTTAGCCTAGTATTTTTTTTCCTATAAGGTTTATATCATTATATGCTTTTTTTCCGGTATGTCATACAATTGTGTTTGACGTGGTCTGGCATTTGATATGGCAAAAAGGATTAATCACTGATGAAATAAATATATTCTACAATGACGTTTGTCACCTTTACATGTAGGGTCTGAAAAGAGTGAGTCTAATTTATTTAGATAATTAGGTTAACCCCGATTCTAAAGTAAGATTGTATAATTAAATATACTTGATCTATTTATAAATACTTTTTATATAGAGAAAAATATACATGTAGAGCATTTGAGGTAAAATGAACATAGAGCACTACTTTTATTATTAAATTAATAAAATAATTATGTATTAGTTTAAAGTATATGTTAAATAGTAAATATTGTTAAGATCGAGATAATCACATTATTCGATAGTAATAAATATAATCATTTAATGGTTGTAATTTATTTAGTCTTAAATAATAAATTTTTTTATCATATTACTCATATATATATTCTTTCATCTAAGAAGTATATAATTAATTTTAATCATGAATTATAATCATTAAATTAATTAAATGATAAAAAATAAGTGACTCTACATATTTATTAATCTCTTTTATATATTATTCTTGCTTATTAGCTTAGCTTAATAATTAACATATTTATTAAAAATATCTTAGCAATTTTTTATCTATTAATGGTAAAGGGGTAACACTGTATCATTTCGTTACTTAAACAAATTAAAGTACTTAAAACATGAACATGGAAGATAAACTGTTAAATCGAAAAAGAACCGGGATTAAAAAAAATAATCTTATAATTCTGAAAGAGCAAATAGTATACAAAAAAGTCGAACATCTGTTTTGATAATTAGAATAAATCTTTAATTTTTTTCTTAAAAACCATGAACTTTAAATTAATTGAAATGTTTTTTATTATTATATTTTTTCTTAAAAAGTATTAAATATTTATTCAGCAATATATAATAAAAATTTAGACTTAAAGGAGGAATTTAAAATTTAGCATTTTATTACTATAGGAAATAGTAATAAAATTTTATGAAAATTTATCATTACAGTTATAGGAAATAGTGTAAAATTTTTTGTTTATATGAATTATATTCACGTGTAAGAAAGGAAAAATATGAAGTTTGTGGCTTAATATTTGATTATACGTATTAAAATCGTTGAATCAACATTTGACGATTTTTATTTTATCTAACTACAATCTAAATTAAATTATAATTAATTTAAATTGTTATGACCTTAGACAAAAATAAATAAATTTTTAGGTTAAATTCGATATAAAAAATATTTTGGAGACTTTTCTTATACAAAATTTATCTTTCTCAAATATGCGCAAATAATACGAGCTTTAAAAATTGGAGAAGAAATAAAACAATATAAAAAAAAGAGCAAAAAGGGGCAGCAGTAGCCAACGGTGACGGACGCCTTCGTCCTCTGGAATCGGAAAGCGCACGCCACTCAGCGTCGCGTCGCGTCGCCTTTAAATGCTACGCGCATGGGCCGTGCGACTAAGCGGCCACCGCTCCCCTCCCTCGTCGCCGGCCTCTCCTCTCCTCCTGTTCGCCTCCTCTCCCCTCTCCGTTGCCGCCACCGCCGCCGCGTCCTTCTCTCCGGCTGCCTGCTCGGGCCCCAGTCGCGTAGCCATGTCGCGGACTGTCCGAATCGCCGTCGTCGGAGACGTGGTGAGCGCGTCGAAGCTCCCTCTTAATGTTTCCTCGGCAGTTGTTTAATTCTCATGAATCATCCTGTTAATTGACGGGTATAGATCTTTTCCTTAGTTGTTGTTTCTTGAGCTGGAATTTATTGTAGGTGAGGTGCTTGATTGGTGGTTGTTGTTTACTGTAGCGTGCTTGTTTTCAGTGAACTATGCGTATTCAGATGCTTCCTAAGATGTTACTTGTCGATTTGTTGTTGTTGCTGTCTGCTGTATTCTTATCTTCGAATGTAATGCTGTTTGGTGAAAACTCCAATTTTGAACCGTTGAATCTTTTGTTGTTCTTGGTTCAGTAACTATTCTTAAAGACCTTTTCTTAACTATGTTTAGGACTTGTTTTGACATTTAGTTGTTAATTACTGAAGCATGACGATTGGGACCTGGAGGAAGATTCAAAAGCTCTTCACTTTTTACAGGTATTACTCTATTTTCTTCTTGCATAACAGACGTGCATGATGGGAGGACCACTGAACCTGGAATTTGAGATCCGAGTGTATTAGATGCAAACTGTTCAATCGCTCTCGCTATTTCTACAGTATCCTATGTCCTACTTTTTGTCTGAAATTGAGATGCAAACTGTTTGAATGCTTTTTCGCTAATTTACTTTCTACTGAAGTCAAGGACCTACTTTTGTAGAATTGGATGTGTTTTCTATAGGAGCTATGTGCTGGTTTCTCGGGTTCGAGCCATTGCTGTATAGCAGTCTAGAAGCTATATGTTGTATATTGAAAGACATCAGCATAAATTTATTGTCTGACCCACTTTGTGTCATATGCAGGCTGATTTGGTACTTTTCACAGGCACGTTCTTTTGCATTTCTTTTCATATTTAATTCTGATCTTATCTGTTTTAGATGACACTCTTTTCGGGGCCCTTGTTGACTTGTACAAAACTTCTTTCGTTGCAGGTGATTATGGAAATGAGAACGTTGAACTTGTTAGAAGTATTTCAAATCTCAAATTACCAAAAGCAGCAATTTTGGGAAATCATGATAGTTGGACCACTCAACAGTTCTCAGAGAAGTACGATTTACAGTTATGAATCAATGAGTACTCTGCTGTTTTTACAACAGTTCTCTGAACAACACAATTTGAGTTCCAAAGTTTCTCCTTTGTCGCCTCTCCAGGAAAATCGATCGTGTCCGGCGGCAGCTTGATTCGTAATTTCCAACATATAAGACTGGCTGTTCTTTGTCTATCTTTCCCTTGATGTTGATATTCATCTTTTCATTTGTTATATAGGCCCTTTAGTTTCCACCTTCCAACCTTTTTTTTATAGTGTTAATTGTGTTTGTATGTTATCTGGTTGACATTTAGAAGACTCATGTGCACCCTGTAAATATGAGGTTGGAAATAGAATATTGTGATCTAGGTGTGACCTCTCTTTTATTTCTTTTGTAGAAGGTCATAATTCAGATGTTTGTCTAGGAGAAAAGCACTTAAAAATTTGAACTAATGCCGAACAATAACATAGAAATGGATAATACATCCTCTGTGTGCATTTTAAACCTAAAATGTGTATGCACACTGCAAATTTCTTTTTTCATTTATTTTTTTTCCTTAGCACTTATGTAATCACTCGCCTCTTGAGGCTACTAATTCATCATTCTTGTTTATTGGTGATTTGGCATTGTTTAGGATTGTCTGATTTTTGTCCTTTGCACTATTCAGTGTCTCAGCATTATATACATGTTTGCATCTGGCATAACTGTAAATATTTGTGATGCAGTGATTTGTTTATTTTTGCACATTCTGAGTTGTCATCTGTCTTTCATGTTAATGTGTTGGTAAGTGCATACTTGGTTTACTGCCAGTCTTGGTGAAGAACATGTTGGCTATGGTCACTTGAATTTTCCAGCATTAAAGCTTTCTGTTGTCGGCGGGCGGCCATTTTCATGTGGAGGCAACAGATTATTTCGGCCCAGATTACTGTCTGCTAGGTCAGTAATGTGTATGACAAACCTTAAAGAAATTCAAAGTCATGATCTTGCCTTCTTTTGAGTTTTAATATGTAAACATGGTTGTCCATTTTTCTTTCTTTTCATCTTCTTGATGATTCCAGAAGATACTATGTTTCACAACAACATGAATAATAGGCTGTCAATACTCAGTAGCACAAATATGCACCATTTCTAGTTAGTTGGATTCCATTAAATGCTGGGAACAAGTTGCATGGTGCACTTCTCTCGTTGTAGAGAAAACTTGACGTTTTGAGCATTCGGCTTTATTACTCTTATAAAAATAGCTATATATGCTTCTAAAAAAAGGCCATATATGGTATCCCATCTGAACTTGCACCTTTTTCTTCATTGTATATTGCACCATAATTCATTTGAACTAGAAAGTAAACTCTACATGTATACTTATATAAGCTTTGCTTTCTTGGCTATGGATTTATCTAAAATTACATTATATTAGTATTTGGAGGATCTCTTTTATCTTCTTGCATAATTCTTCCTACATAATTGTGGAAATTTTTATCACAATTGTCATCTCATGAAAAAACAGTTCAAGTATTTAAAATCATCAAAAAGAAACATTTCAAGGAGCATGGCTATCTGAATCATGTGAAAAGGAAATAAACGACTGGAAGTAATGAGTGTAGGAAAAATGGACATTGAACTGTAAGAGTACCAATTAGTCAGTTTAACTACAATCTAAATTGAAAACTAGTTGATCGCCATGTGAAAAGACGTTGATGGTCTCTGACATTAATCAAATGTGAGCTAAACTACATGAAGAAGTGTTGTGCACTTCCATGTTTTCATGGTCACTGACTGTGTATCATTCTTTGACTGGAAACCCATGATTTAAGTGTCTTGTGGTGCATACTCAGATTGACTTGACAACATAGGCCAAAGCATGTTTGCTCTTTCTTTATGAAGAATGGCTTTAAGGGAATTCATTTCCAAGCTTAGGTATGGGGTTGAAGACATGGAAGGAAGTGCAAAGAAAATATGTGAAGCTGCTTTAGGGACACCTGAAGGACATCATGTCATAATTCTTGCACATAATGGTCCTACAGGTTTTCAAGCTACTAATTTTAATGCAAAAAGGATAAGTGAGTCACTTTATTAATCAAGGCATCTTTCTGATATTTTGATTTTTATGTGAAGGTCTTGGATCAAAAGTGAGTGATATTTGTGGAAGAGATTGGGTTTTTGGTGGTGGTGACCATGGTGACCCAGGTAGAAATTATTTTTCCGTAGAGCATGGTTTTTTTGTTGGTGTTTCTCTGGTTCATTCCTTTGTTATGAAAAGTGCAACTTTTATAGGATTAGACATGTGCCAATTGTTGGTATGTTTCATGAACCTTTTCACTTTGGCCTCTTGAGTCTTGAAATTATGAACTTTTATCTGCATTGTTTGTTTTTTTTTATTTATATATATTTTTTAATTATTATTTGAAACGATTCATGCAGATCTTGCTCAAGCAATATCTGATTTGAAAAGGGACACACAGCTTCCTATTCCTTTGGTCATATTCGGTCACATGCACAAGGCATTGGCATATGGAAACGGCCTCAGAAAGATGATAGTCGTGGGATCTGATGGCACTATATATCTCAACGGCGCCATTGTGCCAAGAGTGAGGGGTTTGCCAACAAGCAGCTCAAGTGGATCTCTGGAAGATGGAAATCAGCTTCAAGCTTCTGAAAATGGGACCTCGCGTGCATTTACTCTGATTGAGATTTCAGATGGTGCCGTGGAAAAAATTGCTGAGACTTGGATTCTGGTGGCAGGAAGCAAGGTTGAGATTGAATTGGAGAACATACTGTATAAGAACCCATCAGCTGCTTTATAACCCAATAAGGAAAAGAAGTAAACTAAATAGTACACAATACCTCTTGTCAGATTGGTGTTATATTTAAATATTGAATGTACATGTAAAACATGCTCAACAACAACAACAAAACTTTATCTCACTAGGTGAAATCGGCACATGTAAAACATGCTCAGTTATATAAATTCTATTTCGATGTAACTTGAAAAGGTTTAATGGAGTAGGGGACACTTATCAACCTTTAGATTTGACATATATGAAACGAGTCTAAACTACTGAATTAGGCGGTTTAGTTAAACTTATAAGTCATTCAAATAAACAGTTTTGAAGTTTTCTGTTTATTTGGCAATTGAAAAAAAAATGATAATAAGTCAAAGAAAATAAACCAGACTCTAGCATATTTTATGTGAGAAAAAAAGTTAGTAACTTTTTTTTATAATGATTCTTTTGTCATTTGACTAAAATAACCACTTATAAATTTTTTTATTAACAAATACGTAATTACTTATTTTTAAAATTTAGCTTCTTTCATTAAACTACTTATTAATTATTTTATATTATATCCGATTTAACATAAAATTAACAGGAAATGAAGGCCATTATGGGATCAGAATGGATTCTCAACTAATCCACTTCACTTGGATGGAGCGTGCGAGGCTCACCTTTTCCTCCATGAGCACCCGGATGCAAATGGCAGATACATATGTTCTTCTCACGAGGGCACCATATACCGTATACGAACTCGCAATTCGCAAAGATGTTGCAGAAGCATCGTCACCAGTACAAAGTGCACCAGAAGCATTACTCTGCTTTTTTTTCGTGCTTAATTCAATTACATTTCCCACTCAAATATCAGAGCTTGCATATTTGAAGGAATTGAATGATGAAATTTGTAGATTTGAAATTTTAAATGAACTATATATTCATACTTAAAGAGGTGCATAGTGAAAGAGTGTATTATTTGAATGAAATGATACATATTTGAATGAAAAGATTTAAGCTTGTAAATGTGCAATTTTGAATGAAAGATTATAACTTATGGCAAAAGGACATGTTCATGCATAAAGGGTTGTGTCCTTACATGAAGAGTTATGTCTTTTCATCACCTATAAATACTAGTCCTCTCTTAAGTTGACATCATTAACTTTTTCTTTTGTTTTGCACATTCATTGAGTAAAAGATTGTGAGTTCTTCGATATTACTAGTCGACGAATTCTAAGACTTCGTTGTATCCTAAGAGTGTTATTGCCGTAACCTGATAGCAAACTGTCGTGCCTCGAAGTCTGATTTTATGTCTGATTTTGTTCTATCTTTCCCACTTGTCTCCAACAATTTTAGAGAGTTATTGCGAAAATGACAATAGAGACCAATGCTGCGTTCAAAGTGATGAATCAAGAGTTCATAAAATTGGATCATTTCGATGGCACCAATTTCAACCGTTGGAAGGATAAAATGATGTTCCTACTTACGACGCTCAATGTCGCATACATCTTGGATCCAAAATTAAAGAACCGATTGATGATGCAAGCAAAGAACAACGAGAAAAGTTGCAGAGCAAAGAAAAGAGAAGATGACGAGTTCGCGTGCAGATGACACATCCTAAACATTTTGTCCGATCGTCTCTACGATCTTTACATGCCAATCAAATCCCCTCTTGAAATCTGGAAAGCGTTGGAAGACAAGTACAACATCGAGCGACAAGGTACTGATAAATTTCTTATGATGAAGTATTTCAAATTCAAAATGTTTGATAACATTTTTATCCTGAATCAAGTCCATGAATTACAAGTCCTAATAAATAGGCTACGTGACCTGAAAATTACGCTTCACGAGTCACTACAAGTTAGAGCAATAATTTCAAAATTGCCCACAACTTGGAATGATTATAGGAAGAAACTCTTGCATATGACACATGACTTCACAATAGAAAAAAATACTAAAGCTAAATGCACATTGAGGAAGAAAACAAAAAGCGTGATGCAGTGTATCTTCCACATAATTCTATAATAAATTATGTTGATGAAGTTGAGAAGAATAATGCTCAGAAAGACAAGAAAAAATTTTCTTCGAATACTAGTGACAAGCCAAATTTCAAGAAAAAACGAACTTGTTACAACTGTAACAAAAAGGGGCATTATGCTAATCAATGCATATTACCAAAGAAGATCAACCATTCTAAATAGGTTCCTACTTCCAGTGTCAATGTTATTAAAAAAAAGATTTAGTTACATGGATCACTCAAGGAATTGAAGAAATTCAAATTGGTGTGATCAGTGAAGTAAATATGGCATCGTATGCCAAACATTATCATTGGTGGCTTGATTCAGGTGCTACCGTATATGTTTGTAAGAGAGCAGTTCAAAAGCTATGAAGAAGTTGACAATAAAGAAGTCCTTATGGGAAATAACAATTCGGCTAAAGTGTTTGACCGAGGAATGATGGGACTAAATTTCACTTCTAGAAAGAAGTTGACATTAGTAAATGTTCTTTATGTTCCAGAGTTGAGAAAAAGTTTGGTGTCTGCTAGTTTGCTTTGTAAGAAAAGATTCAAACTTATTATTAAATCTGATAAATTTATCTTGTTTAAGAATGATGTATTTGTGGGGAAAGGATATTGTAATGAGGGTATGTTCAAAATCAGTATCAATAATATGAATGATTCTTTATATTGTTGAATCTTGTTTATATTGTGGCATGCTAGATTAGCATATTTAAATTATCAATCTCTTCGAAATATGCATGCAAATAATTATATGTCTTTTAGTGATAAGTATTTTAAGGATAAATGTGAAATTTGTATGCAATCAAAGACTACGAAGAAACCTTTTCATGCAATTGAAAGAAAAACACGAGTCTTAGAATTAATACATTCTGATATTTGTGAATTAAATGGCATCCTTACTAGAGGAGGAAAAAGATATTTTACAACATTTATTGATGATTGTTATAGATATACTTATGTATATTTGTTGAGAAATAAATGTGAAGCATTTGAAATGTTTAAAAGTTATAAATCTGAAGTTGGCAATCTGATGAAAATAAAATTAAATTTCTCCATAATGATAGAGGTGGAGAATATTTTTTCGCTGAATTTGATATGTTTTGTGAAAACAATGGAATTGTACATCAATGTACAACACCTTATTCTCCACAACAGAATGAATTAGCCGAAAGGAAAAATCGTACTTTAGTAGATATAATTAACTCCCTGATTTTAAATGCAAAATCACCTTATAATTTATGGAGTGAAACATTATTAACTGCATGTCATATTCATAATAGGATTCCCTTTAGAAAAAAACAAATATATCCCCATATGAAGTATGGAACGAAAGAAACCCAAATATAGGTTATCTCAAAGTGTGGGGGTGCTTAGCATTTTATAGAGTCAATGATCATAAAAGAACTAAGTTAGGACCAAGACCTTTGGAAGGAACTTTTGTGGGCTATGCTCAAAATTCTAAGACATATAGAATATTAGATTTGACATTTAATACAATAGTTGAAACTAGAGACGTAGAATTTATTGAAAATAAATTCTTTAATGATTCAAATTTTAATTTTAAGAACTCACAAATAGATCTACAAATCTTTGGTGATGAGTCATAAGCGTTGACAATGATTCTATAGAATCGAGGAAAAGTCAGTGAATAAGAAAAGAAAAATATTTAGGTGCTGATTTTATTTCATCACAATCAATAGTATTTCTTGTCGAAGGAAATAGAAGTAGTGTAATTAATAAAATTCCTATAATGTTGAATGTGGAAGAAGATCCACAAACCTATAAAGAAGCAATGGCTTCAAGGGACTCAACATTTTGAAAAGAAGCTATTGATGATGAAATGCATTCAATATTATCAAATAATACTTGGGTACTTATAGATTTATCACCAGGTTCAAAATCAATTGGGTGTAAGTGAGTATTTAAAAGAAAATATAATACTGATGGCACCATACAAACTTTTAAGGCTAGATTAGTTGCTAAAGGATATAGACAACAAGAAGGCCTTGATTATTTTGATACATATGCACCGGTTGCTAGAATGACTTCTATTCGAATTCTTTTAGCATTAGCATTCATCTACAAGTTACTTCATATGGACGTTAAAATTGCATTTTTAAATGATGAACTCAATGAAGAAATTTATATGGAATAACCAGAGGGCTATGTGCTTTCTGAAAATGAAAAGAAAGTTTGTAAATTGGTTAAGTCATTATATAACTTAAAGCAAGCGCCTAAACAATGGCATGAAAAATTTGATTCGATAATATTATCGGATGACTTTAATCATAATGATGCAAATAATTGTATTTACTCCAAATTTACTGAAAATTATGGAGTGATTATCTGCTTATATGCGGATGACTTATTAATATTTGTTACGAACTTAGATGGTGTTCGTGAAACCAAGTATTTATCTTCAAAATTTAAAATGAAGGATTTAATGAAGTAGATACAATTTTGAGCATTAAAGTGCAAAAACATAACAAAGGTTTTGCACTAAGTCAATCTCATTATATTGAGAAAGTATTGAAGAAATTCAATAATTTTCATATCAAAGAAACTAATACTCCTTATGGTCCCAATTCCAAATTAGATATAAATTTTGAAAGGGGATTAGCATAATTAGAGTATGTGAGTGCTATAGGGAGTTTAATATATGCAATGAATTGCACTAGACTCGATATCGCTTTTGTTGTGTGCAAATTATCAAGATTTACAAATAATTCTAGTGTGGATCATTGGAAATGTATTTGTAGAATCTTTGGTTATTTAAAGAAAATTATTAATTGGGTCTATATTATAATGATTATCCAATTGCATTGGAAGAATATACAAATACAAGTTGGATGTCAAGTTTTAGTGACACCAATTCTACTACGGATTGGATTTGTAATATTGAGGGAGGAGCTATTTGTTGGACTTCTAAGAAACAAACCTGTATTACTCATTCAATGATGGAGGCTGAATTTGTCGCTTTAGCAGCTACAAGTAAAGAAGCGGAATGGTTAAGGAACATGTTCTATGATATTAAATTGTGGCCACAATCTGTGACAGTCAGTCTACCATGTCTCAAGCTTATAGTAAAATCTACAATGAAAAGTCTAGACATATTAGTTTGAGACATGAATATATAAGAACATTGATGGGCGGTGTGATTACTATCACCTATGTTAAATCAACTGATAATTTGGCAAACTCATTGACAAAAGGTATGTCAAGAGAAAAAGTTAAGGACTTTTCTGTCAGAATGAGTTTAAAACCTATAGTTATTAGTAATGGAAACCCTTCCTTATTTTAGTAAAAATCTGGTCTCAAGGTTCAAAGTGTAACAACAAGTTACTTAATTAATAACTGGTGCACTAAGAATGTGGATTTAGTGTAAGTATTATTGAGGATGAGTTAAAAGCTCTTAATGGACGGATATGTGTTATCCGAAATTGATGTGTTATCGTGAGATTCCATCTATATGAATATAGAAGTGGTGCTGCTTCAACTAAGAGTTTTAGAGATTTTTCTCGAGTAAATATTCATGAAATCAGGATGCGCACATGGTCATAATAGTGCTACAATGTTAATCTCTTATTCGAAATATTAAACACAATTGTGTGTGTGACCTTGCCGGTTCAGGCTTAAGGGTAATGGCTACACTAAGGGAATGTTTAAATCTAACGATACCTTTCACTATGCATAGCTGTACAATTTAATATTTTTGAAATTTGCAATCTAGTGGGGGATTTATGAAATTTATAGATTTCAAATTTCAAATGAACTATGTGTTCATACTTAAAGAGGTGCCTAGTGAAAGAGTGTATTTTTTGAATGAAATAATACATATTTGAATGAAAATACTTGAGCTTATAAAGATGCAATTTTGAATGAAAGATTTCAACCTATAAAGATGCAAAGAGACATGTTCATACATAAAGGGTTGTGTCCTTACATGAAGAGTTGTGTCGTTTCATCACCTATGTATTCATACTTAAAGAGGTGCCTAGTGAAAGAGTGTATTATTTGAATGAAATAATACATATTTGAATGAAAAGACTTGAGCTTATAAAGATACAATTTGGAATGAAAGATTTCAACCTATAAAGATATGTTCATATATCACATGTTCATATATTGTTTGAATGAAAATAACAAATGTTCAAATTATGTGTTCATACTTAAAGAGGTGCCTAGTGAAAGAGTGTATTGTTTGAATGAAATAATACATATTTGAATGAAAAGAGTTGAGCTTATAAAGATGCAATTTTGAATGAAAGATTTCAACCTATAAAGATGCAAAGGGACATATTCATACATAAAGGGTTGTGTCTTTTCATCACCTATGTGTTCATACTTAAAGAGGTGCCTAGTGAAAGAGTGTATTGTTTGAATGAAATAATACATATTTGAATGAAAAGACTTGAGCTTATAAAGATGCAATTTTGAATGAAAGATTTCAACCTATAAAGATATGTTCATATATCACATGTTCAGATATTGTTTGAATGAAAATAACACATGTTCAAACTATGTTTTCACACTTAAAGAGGTGCCTAGTGAAAGAGTGTATTGTTTGAATGAAATAATACATATTTGAATGAAAAGACTTGGACTTATAAAGATGCAATTTTGAATGAAAGATTTCAACCTATAAAGATGCAAAGGGACATTTTCATACATAAAGGGTTGTGTCCTTACATGAAGAGTTGTGCCTTTTCATCACCTATAAATACTAGTCCCCTCTTGAGTTGAGATCATTAACTTCTTCCCTTGCTTTGCACATTCATTGAGTAAAATATTGTGAGTTCTTCAATATTATTAATCGACGGATTCTAAGGCTTCGTTGCATCCTGGGAGTGTTGTTGCCGTAACCCGATAGTAAATTTTGTGTGGGGACAAATAATTCTCTAAAGATAGCGATACCTCGTGCCTCGAAGTCTGATTTTGTTCCATCTTCCCCACTTGTCTCCAACATTGAAAAGATTAAAGAAAGGTGCACTTCTCTTTGAAGAGCTTTTGGAGGACTTCAAATTTTAGTACACCATTGGGAACACGCTTGAGACTGCAAGAACAGAATTTGATACCAGTCCAAACAGAGGAATAGTTTTCGAAGAAGAGGCAGGAGAAGGCGGATGGGTTCTTGAAGAAAAGATCCACCCCAAAGAATGTTGAAATAGAATCGAGTTTATGACAATAGTAACAGACGGCACGATATTAGATCGGTCTTCAACTTATTATTGTCCATAATCATTAGTGTCGCACGAGTTGGATTATCGACATCACTTTGCAACATCATATTGAAAATCCAAAAGAAAAACACCCCCATTAAATTCAACTTGAAATTAAAAAAGCATCATCTTCTCTTCATGTCTCATGTTGGACGTTTATGCTTGCCGGTTTGATGTGTTGATGTCACTTTTATCGGAATTAAAATTTTCATAACTAAAATTTTACTTAATATTAGCTTTCAAAAATTATATTAAATAGAAAGTGGAATTATATAAAACAAAAAAGTTTTAAATCTTCACTACATATGCTCTTTATTTTACTTTAACTAATTGATTATTATAAATACTACATAAAACCAAAAGTTAACTAAAGTTTTGAAATTAAGGTGATTCATCATACCAATTAGCCAAACAACATAAAAAAATAGAAAAAGGCTTATATTACAATAAGTTTTAATCTTTATATTTGGCAAAATATTTTAGAATAGAGATAGTAATTGAAAAACTTTTAAAAAGAGAGTAAAAAAGGATAAATGAAACCTAACGATGGAGTGTCCACTTTTAAAAGAGGAACACTATCTCATGTTTCCTATCTTTTTATTCATCATACTAAAAATATATAGATCATATGAAAACTTTTAAAATAGAGATAGATCAAACATCATTTATAGTTTTTAACATGATGGTAAAAAAGACAAAAAATACGATGTTTCTCTTAAAAAAAAACACCTCCATTTTATCCATAAAAAAGGGTCCAAAAGATAAGTGAAAAAGTGAAATGTATTGTTTAGAATGTTTAGTCCTTTACTCTCAAATAAATTGCAAATAAATGCACTTCTAGGTTTTGGTGTTCCAAATTTGTGTGAGGTTATTTGTTGGCTGCAAACGATATTTCTACTTTTTCAATTTCTAAAGCAACCGACATATTAAAATCATGTCTCCCTCCATTATTCCTATTCCGACATTGTTTGGTTGAAAAGCAAGAATGTCTTTATTCTTATGTTAATCCTCTTACTAAATGGTGTGTGATTTGATATTCAACTTATTTATTATAATGTAATCCTCTTATCTAATTATTTAGGTATAAGGAAAGCCCTCATACATTTTATCTTAACGATATTGTTGATTGGACCCCATGAAAATTTGTTAGTGCCAAGGAGAAGATCCCCCATACCAAACAAGCATAACAAAGCAATTCACAAACATCATTAACAATTTACCTAATAAGTTTTTGAGGATCAAACATGCGACACTTGGATTCCTAAAGTGAGTTAACTCCTGCTAAAGAAGAAGTTGGATAAGATGAATTCACAATCCCAAGTCCTAACAATAAAGAACATATAAAGTTGAGGTGCCTTCTTCAATCATGGTTTTAGAGGAAAAAGGATATGTAGAATATGGGCAACAAATATAACGTGTTCTTTCTTCTCTCTCCTACTCATCAAAGCACAATTTGCTCAACCAACTCGCCTAGGGCCATCTCAGAGGCCTAAAGCGTAAAAGGTTAATATAAATAAAAATATTTTTAAAATTTTATTTTTCAATATTTTCTAGTGCATTACCAATAATTAAACTTCAAAATCAATCTTTGGACAACAAGATATTAAGAATTTTAGAGAAAATTAGAAATAAAATTATGTTATGTAATATAAATATTTATTTTCTTTTTAGATTCAATAAATCAGGAATCAATTAGGAGAAAGAAAATGAAATTTGGGACAAAATTAGTTTGAATATTGTTTATCACCAATATATATATATATATATATATATATATATATATATATATACACACACATATATATAATACACACACACACACACACACACACATATATATATATATATATATATATAACAAGAAGATAGGAAAAATATTGTTTGAAATAACCAGCAAAAGGCTTTCTTATAAATTTATAATCCATGTAAATAGAACGTCAAAATGATTAGTGCATCATCTCTCTCTCTCATTGATATCGAGATCTTTTTTTGAGTCAGGGTCTATCTGTCCGAGGTTATCAATATTAGATTAATTCAGAATCGAAAACATTTCCTAACTAATGTATAACTTCAAGATTTGAATCCAAAACTACTAACATCGGTTGAGCACTTAGAACACAATCTTATTTAGGGTACGCCTTTATCTTCTTAGAAGTTGATATTGCAATATCTGATATCTGCATATCACACCAGTATAACAGATTCACACACTATAACAAACTTAGGCAACAATACGAGATCCTAAGATATCAATGTTACGATTTTCTATGTATATCTTATGTAATAGATTTAATTTTGATTCTCTTGTAATCTGTATAAATGTTAGGTAATGATAAAGAATGAGATGGCTTTTTGGCATCAGATTTATTTTAGAATTCTATTATGGTATCAGAGCTTTGATTCTGAAAACTCATCTACCATCTTTATCCATCTTGTACTATTCATAGATGGCATCATCATCGATGAAAGCTAATACTACGTCCATCTATGCCTTGGGGTAGTCTGATTCCCCAGGCAATGTACTCAGTTCATGTCAGTTAAACGGCATGAATTATCTCACATGGTCAAGGGCCATGCGAAATGCTCTTCGTGCGAAGAACAAACTTGGCTTCATTGATGGCACAGTGAAAAAGCCAGCCATGGATGATTCGAATGTAGAACCATGGGAGATATGCAATTCCATGATTATCGCATGGACCTTTAATTCGTTAGACAAATAGCTTCAATCCAGTGTGGCGTATGCAGAGGATGTCAAAGTTCTCTAGGATGATTTGAAGGAAAGATTCTCGCAAGGTGATGAAACTAGAATCTATCAACTAAAATCTGAGATATGTCTTTTAAAGTAGGATGGAAGAACTATTTCGGAATATTATTCAAAGGACTTTGGGATGAACTTGATAACTTCACTAAAACTATTACATGTGGTTCGTGTGTTATCAAGTTCTTCGCACAAAGGGAAAGGGAAAGAGAAAAGACTCATCAATTTCTTATGGGTCTTAACTCTGATATCTTTGGAATCGTACGATCTAACATCTTAAGCTCTAATCCCCTTCCTTCTCTTTGTAAAATTTATTCAGTTGTCATTCATGAAGAACAACATAGAAAGGTGGCTCGTGAATCCATCCCTTTGCCTGCTGCTTTTGTTGCCAAAAATGCTGGAGCTTCCAAATTCAATGGTGCGGCATCCTTGGCATCAAATGGCAAGAGGGAGGGATGGCCATGTTAGATCACTTGCTTCAAGTTGAATGGATACCCACCCAATTGGGATCCATCCAAGGGTAAAAGCAAAAGGCCTAACACCAACAAGCAATCTGATGACCCTATTTCAAAGGTCATACCTGCTTCTCCTTATGCAAATTCTGCACAAACAAAAATTGAAGGCAATAGTCCTGCCACATTTGGGGGTTTATCTGAGGCACAATTTCAAAGACTTATAAGCATTCTAGGGTCAGATGATGCTGCAATCCAGCCGCTTTCTGGTAATATTTTCTCCTCTAATATTGATTGGATTCTAGCTACTGGGGTTTCTATGCACATGACTAGTATAATTGATCAATTTACTAGTTTAGCTCCTATTTCTCATATTCAGCCAATTCAAATACCAAATGGCATGTCCATTCGAGCATCTCATTCAGGAAATATTGATCTTGGAGGAGGCATTTTTCTTAAAGATGTTTTGGTTATACCAAAGCTAACTTGTAATCTCATATCCATAGGAAAATTATGTTCTGATATGGGATGTTATACCACATTCTTCTCTTCCTTTTGTGCCATACATGACCTCACCATGAAGAAGATGATTGGACTGGGTGAGTTGCAAGGAGGAGTATATCATCTACACAGAGTGTCACATATTCAGTTGGCTAATAAAATGGTGGTTCCAGAAAATCCAGTTTTATGGCACATGAGGCTCGGACATCCATCTTATTATGTTCCATTACATGGTGTTCCTTTAGCAACAAATAAACTTTTGAATCACTCTTGTGATATTTGTATCCGGTCCAAACAAACTCGAGATCAATTTTATTTAAGCAGTAATAAAGAAGATGATATTTTTTAGCTCATTCATATTGACATTTGGGGTCCTTACAAAACACCATCTAGTTTTGGTGCTCAATATTTTTTCACTATTGTAGATTATCATAGCAGGGCAACTTGGATCTATTTATTGCGAGAAAAATCATATACATATTATGTGTTGGTCAATTTCTATAATATGATTAAAACCCAGTTTGATAAATCTGTCAAAATGATATGAAGTGACAATGGGACCGAGTTTCTTTCTAGTCGCCTTCAAGATTTTTTTCATATACACGGGATTCTGCATGAAACATCTTGTACAAATACTCATCAACAAAATGGAGTGGAACGCAAACATCGTCACATATTGAATGTTGCTCGAGCACTACTTTTACAGGCATCTTTACAAAAAACATTTTGGGGTGAAGCAATTTCTACAGTAGCACATTTAATCAACTGCACACCATCTAAGTTATTGAACAATCGTAGTCCTTTTGAGCTTTTATTTGGTAAACCACCAGATTATAAAAATATGCGTGTATTTGGTTCCCTTTGCTAGCTAACAAGGCTATTGGTCAAGACAAATTTGATGCTCATTCTTGAAAGTGTGTGTTTGTAGGATATTCTTTTGGGAAAAAAGATGGAAACTCTATGATATTGATTCACATAAGTTCTTCGTCTCACGAGATGTACATTTCATTGAAACAGTTTTCCCATTTGATGCTGATCAACCTAATTTGTCACACTCATCAAATTCCAATATTGTTTATCTTGATAAGGGTGGAAGTCCAGGTCCTCGTCCTGTTGAAGGGGTGAATGGTCATAATTATGACATCGCAATTCCTGAACCATCTCAAATAGTCTTTGCTCCAACTACAAACACAACTACAAATTCTATAGACTCAAATTTGGCACCTCCGATTCCTGTTGACGGACCTTCTAGACAACGAAAGCCACCTTCCTATCTAAATGAATATGTGTGCCATACTGTGTGTATTGATACTGTTGCTGCTCGCAATCATTCAAGTTCACTTGATTCTTCGGGTGTGTTGTATTCTCTTGCACATTATTTAGATTCAAATAAGTTTTCTTCAAATTATAAAACTTTCTTGGCAGCATTAAATATTGAACATGAGCCTCGCAGTTATAAAAGGGCCATGCAAGAAGAATGTTGGCAAAAGGATGTGGCTGAAGAAATTAAAGCTTTAGAGCTTAATAACACATGGACTTTGCAGTAATTACCACATGGTAAACAAGCCATTGGCTGTAAATGGGTGTATAAAATAAAGAGACATGCTGATGGAAGTATTGAGCGCTATAAGGCACGATTGGTGGCCAAAGGATACGCTCAAATTGAAGGAGTGGACTATCATGATACATTTGCTCCAGTTGCAAAGTTAGTTACTGTAAGATGTTTTCTAGCTATTGTAGTCTTCAAAAATTGGGAGTTACATCAACTTGATGTACATAATGCTTTTCTTTAGGGAGATCTAGAAGAAGAAGTGTATATGTCGTTACCTCTAGGTTTTCATTCTCCTAATCCAAAGCTTGTTTGTAGGTCTTAAACAAGCATCAAGAAATTGCTTTTCTAAATTCACCACAGCTTTGCTAACTTTTAGCTTCATTTAGTCTACTGCAGACTACTCTTTGTTTACATATTCAAAAGGTGATATTTATATGGCCATTCTTATTTATGTTGATGACTTGGTCCTTGCAAGTAATAATTCTTCTCATACTCAAGTTTTTAAGAATTATTTACACAGTTAGTTTCGGATCAAGGATCTTGGCACCCTTCGCTACTTTCTCGGAATTGAGATAGCTCGACACAATTCTGGTTTGTTTTTATGTCAACGTAAATATGCATTGGACATTCTTGATTAATGTGGTATGTTGGATGTAAACCTTTTGCCACTCCTATGGTGCAACATCACAAGTTAGCATATGACTCAAGACCACTTTTTTCTGACCCTGGTCGTTATCGTCGATTACTTGGTCAATTAATTTATTTGACAATCACACGGCCTGACTTAAGTTATCACATCCATATATTAACTCAATTTATGCACTCTCCTCGACATGGTCATTGGGATGATGCAATGCGAGTGTTACGTTATTTAAAGTCTTCCCTAGGACAAGAAATTTTCCTAAAACCATCATCCTTGACACTTTCTGCATATAGTGATTCTGATTGGGCCAGTTGTCCTATGACAAGAAGATCCATTACTAGTTGTTTCGTCATGCTTGGTGGTAGTCCTATCAGTTGGAAATCGAAGAAGCAACACACTATTTCTCGATCATCAGCGGAGGCTAAATATAGAGCTTTAGCTGCTACAACCTCAGAACTATTATGGCTTCATAGTCTTTTATCCTCTCTTGGAATATCTCATCATGCACCTATGAGTATTTATTGTGATAATCAATCAGCACTCCATATTCTTCGAAATCCAATTTTTCATGAGCGGACAAAGCACATTCAAATTGATTGTCATTTTGTTCGGCATCATTTTAACTCCAAAGCTATATCAGCTTCTTATATTCCTTTAAGATTTCAACTAGCAGATTTGTTTACGAAAGCACTCGGTTACAACCAGTTCAAGTTTCTTTTGTCCAAGTTGGGCATTCGAAATATTCATTTGCCAACTTGAGGGGGAGTCATAGAAGTTGATATTGCAATATCTGATATCCGCATATCACACCAGCATAACAGATTCACACACTATAACAAACTTAGGCAACAATACGAGATCCTAAGATATCAATGATTGTTACGATTTTCTGTGTATATCTTATGTAACAGATTTAATTTTAATTCTCTTGTAATTTGTATAAATGTTAGGATAGAGAATGAGATGGTTTTTTTGCATCAGATTTATTTTAGAATTCTATTAATCTGGTAATAACAAAAAAAATCATTCCACAGTCATGTACCTGCTGCACATATCTGCAACCAATTTATAATTCTTTTATGTGCTGATCAAAGCTAAATTTCTTGGTGGCTCTCTTCTTCAAATTAGTGTTTCTTTCATAAAAGGGACAAGTAGGGATATCTTCTCATGGGATTTTACCCATATTTATCCATCGCATTGCCTAATTTCGTGTACCTGTTAAGTTTGTTGAAAAAGCAGACAATTGATTTCTGTTGTTCCCTCTCTATTGGTCTACTACACATTTCTTCATATGCTTGTCCTTGAGAAAGATTGCTTCATGTTTGTGCTTCTGCTGAATATATATATATATATATATATATATATATATATATATAAGTAAGTAAAAGGAGCCTACGGAGCGCCTTTTGCGACGCATCCCTGCAGAGCACATCTCATCCGTGGGTGCACATATCAACAGTCATTTTTTATTCTTCCCTTTGGTTGAAGAGATGGGCAGCTATTTTTATTTTAGTATATCCTCTCTCTTCCTATGGAACCAATGCTCGATGATGTTGGGCATGGGCCTCCTCTCCCCATCATTTTTGTTGTTGCTTGGAGCGTTAATCGTCGTCCTTGAGCTGAAGTAGTCTTCGTGCGTCAGTCGCCACGGCCTCTGTAGCATTTTCCTTAACATTTCTTTCGTTCTTTTCTCAGATTTTGGAGGGAAAGGAGTTTAAGTATTGTGCATGAAACTTATGAAATCATAGCTTAATCGATGGATTTCTTTCATGAAATAGTTAAATATGTGTGGGTCAGACGTAATTTAAATCCTCAAATTGTACGTAGGGGCAAGCAGGCAATCTTTTTCTGTCCTAAATCATTAAATATTCGACAAAAAAAGGAACAGAACCATTAGCAAGGGAAGGGATCAGAGCTCTGTGATTGACGTACCATGGCGCAACCAATGCTGGACTTCTCGGTGTTGTTGTAGAGGACGCCCTTGTATCTGATCTCGCTCTTGGAGGTCAAGCTTATCAAGCTTTTGATGTAGGAGTCCATGGAGGATGAAGACGCTATCGATGTGCCACCCCTCACTCCTTCCGAAGTCATATCTGCCATGTTGTCACGAGCCTCCAACGTCAACTGATGAGCATCTTCTTCCTCTACCATTGTTTTTTTTCTCCCACTTCTCCATCTCTACTCTCCTTCAACAAGCAGGACTCCCCACTGAGCAGGAGGCCAAGATCATGGACCTCCGTTCATAATATGTTACGTAGCAGGACATCATACAAAAATAATAATTCCATTTGGCATTAGACATTTAACAGCTTTAGTATTGTAACAGGTTTAGCATATATTAGTTAGTTACTTTGTAACCGAAAACTATAAATAGAAAAATAGGATGTCAAAAGAAGCATAGCATATATCTTGTGTTCTTGGAGGGTGCTTGAAACCCATTTTCTTTATGTTGCATAATCCTCCACTTCTCAGGTGCTCATACCTTAAGAGGGATGAGCTAAAAATGAATTATATATATATATATATATATATACATATATATATATATATATATATACATACAAATGAATTAAAGCCACAACTAAACCTCTATTCAATAAATAAAATGGAGTCAGAACAATCTTTGATGAGCAAACAAGAGCTAGAAAGTGGAAATAGCAAGTACAAAAAAAAAATATTGGAGCTGGCATTCATGTTGCAAAGACATTTTGATATCTCCATATATATATTTTACTAACTTCTGGTAACATACATTAACATTATATATAGATACATCATAAAACATTGAAAATACATATAAAAATCGAATTTAATTATGAAGAGTTGCTTTTGAACTCTATTTTTAACATTAAAAATCATTTTCTCCCGAATGTTAAAATCTAAATCCTTTATCGGATCGCATCACGTTTTAGATCTTTCTTAAAAACAATACCTATTTGTTCGCACCCTTGATATCGAACATGATAACATAGTAATCGGATACATAAGTTGTATATATTTATTGATCAGGATGCTAGACACAAAAATGAAATTGAAACATGTACAAGCTGGAGCTGCGCTGATCTACTACAGAATATAAATGTTTTCCACCATAGAGATACACTTTGCTGATCACATAATTATGGACATTGTTTTTTTTACAGCAAATATTTCATGCGTTGATTAAATAAATTTGTTGGACATCAACAGGTTGTAGATGGGAACCCAAGTGCTCAGATTCATACTGCAAGTGCCTCTAGAACCTAACAAATAAATACAGATTATAGCGTTAAGAATATGAGGTGATTGAATCATGAAGAGGTCAAAACGGAGAGAAATTACAAGTTGTATAATCGGGGATGCAATTGGTAGCGACAGGCTGTGCATGGGGAACTCAGGTGTCCAGATTAATGCCCCAAGTGCTCTTCCATCCTGCCAAATAAATACTCTTAAGAATATCCTGTGGTTGATAATGAAGTACAAATGAAAGTTCCAAGTATAATTGCTGTCATGATGTTAATTGTGTACCAAGGTTCCCAACCAAGGCGGTAAAAATCCTTTCACACTCCCGTGCAATACAAGAGTAAGCTTTCAAGAATAGCTTCCATATAAAATCAAATGAAAACATATAGGACGTTCATTGCTAAAATAAAATTAACTAGAATATATTGGATTGAAAGAACAGAAGACTTTCAGTCATTTCATTGCTCACATCAAGTATTATAAATTAATAACACACGCTTGCCAAGAAATTTTACCCATGTACACAACAATCTGAATTTGTTTAGCTTGTCTAACTATGCAGCTTCAGATTCTATTCCCTAAATCATAACTCGCAATTGTACATATAAATTCATAATATCTCATAATTAAATCTAAAAAATGATGTCATACATAAACCTAAGTCAACTTCACCAAGACACCAACAATTTAAGGTAAGGTACTAGTTTTCTTAAGGTAAGGTACTCTTGAACAACATAGTTACAAAAAGGTTGAACCAGTGAAGGGTGCACTGAATGCCTTGAAGTCAACTTGTTGAAATGGGTTTGCTTGTAGTCTATCTATTAAAGGGTTTGTGTTTTACTTTTATGCCTCGTATTTTGTTTAGGGGACCTTATATCTTAAACTAGGTAGGCAAAGATATCAAATTCAAACCACATAAAGATTCTTCCAAATCCCAATCTTCTCAGCAAAATCAACATTTGAGTTTATCATCAAGAAATACTTGAGGTTAAAACTTTAAAGTTACTGAATACGTATTCAAGTCTTCGGAGGGTCATGTATTTGAAAATGTTCTTTATGCTAGAAACCATCCTTTATGGTAAAAGATTACCAAACCTTTAATGGAAAGTTGTTCACTAATTTAAACTTGTTTCTTTAGTTCAAATGTGCTCAATGATTTTGCAGCTATCCAGCCTTGACTCTCTCAAAAAGCTATCCAGCCTTGAAATTTTAGATCGACAATGATTCAAATTTCTTGTGAAATGAATAAGATCAGCTCCAACTCCAAATGAAAGTGAGTCAGTCTGACAACTTATATTTATGATCAGACTTGGTGCTTAAATATTAATCTGAATTTTAATTAGTGTATAGCTTACTAAAGTCCTTCACTAAAGGTAATTCAGTGATTATAAAAACACATTTAGATCTGAGAAGTTACTATACTCTTGATTCTTCTTTGATTATCGGCAAAAGCAATTCTCATTGGAAGGCTCTTCTTATCATGAAATTTGAGAAAACTCATGTCACCAGAGTTTTTTTTATTATTTTGGAGAGAAAAAAAGATGTCTAATGTCCAAACCTTTCAAACAACAACAACAACAAAGCCTTATCCCACTAGGTGGGGTCGGCTACATGGATCATACGACGCTTCGTTGATCCATGTTCACGTTGTATGATCCATGTTCATGAGATTCGACAGGGTTTTACGCTGGCTGTCGGGGCTTAACACAACCCTCCTCCTTTATCCGGGCTTGGGACCGGCTATAAAACATAGGCGGAGTTCTTTCAATCATAAATAAGATATAAATTATTATTATAGTCATAACATAACTTTCCTACATAACATAAACTGATGATAGGTTATTATGTCCAAACCTTTCATTTCCAAAAAAACATTGGAGATGTCTCAGAATGTGAGAGTGCGATGCAGGCAGCATGAAACAGAAAGTACAACAAAAGAAACAAGACTTCAGTTGCCAGTGGAGTTATAAATCATATCTAAGGGTAAAAGATACTTCTCTTCAAAGAGATGGTGACGAGCGTTTAAGTAGAGGGAGATTAAAAAGAGAAAATGAAACCAAGCTCCTTCTCAAAAAAAAAAATGAAACCAAGCTTGAGCGGATATCGTAACACTTCACCAAATAAAAAAGGATTAGTGAATAAAAATATAATCATGCCTTCTTTTCACATACATGCATCCCCATGTGATAATGAAAAAGACATAGTAGAAAGTATCTCATGAACAATGTAAGGGACCTGGATTTTTCGATCATGAAATGATTTTTACTCAAGGTACTGCCGAGTAGGTTTTGTACACAGGTTTTGAAGACCATAACATGTCTTCTCTCGGAGACATTTATGAACCAAAAGGTCAGGAATACAAGCGATTTCAAATTCTAATATGAATGATGAATGATAGAATTGAAATGATGTCACAATGATGCAACTTCATTTTGTTTCAACTTTGTGTATTGAAAAATAAGGCATTTTGTTTCAACTTATACCTCAATGATGCCACCTTCTGCTAAAAAAAATGATGCCACCTTCATTTTGAATGAAATGTAGCAATTAAAATCATGTGAAAGATTCCCTCAAAAAAGAAAAAAGAAAACATCATGTGAAAAACCAAGATTAGTCAATATTTTTCCTCTAGACATTGGCATCTAACTGCCAATCTTAAAGCATAACTACAGTATTTTTCATCTTAAGTACCAATTAAAATAAATATCTCCGTAATTGCAATATGAGATGCGAGTTATCTAAAGAACTTTCATAGACAAAGAACAAAGGATATGATGTAGGACAAGCATAGAATTGTGGGCCTTTTGATGCCAATCTTAAAGCATAACTACAGTATTTTTCATCTTAAGTACCAATTAAAATAGCAATATCTCCTTAAAAAAATAGAGATGCGAGTTATCTAAAGAACTTCATAGACAAAGAACAAAGGATATGATGTAGGACAAGCATAGAATTGTGGGCCTTTTTCCTTAATAGTTGGTCTTTAGTTATGGGCCTTTAGTATAGCCCATTAGCCTAGTCTGCCTTATATTAAATTTCTTTTAATTAGTTTAACTTTTATTAGTTTTCCTTTTATTCAGGTTTCCTTGTTATTTGGTATATGGGTACTTAGAACCCTATAGATACCCTCTATTGGCTGTATTAGAAGATAGACTTGATTAATGAATATTTTCTATTAGCATATTTATATCCTAAGTGGACTCAAGTTTCCATCAGGATGCCAAGCAAAAGAACTCGAGAAAAGCACAAGGTAGATATTCCAATCTCACATTTGCAAATCTTCCAATGTCAATTTTTTTTTTTGAAATTAATTATCTGCATAACTACTGATACTTTTTTCAACCTAAGAATCTAAGCATGCGATACATTACAATTCTCATCATTATGAGAATAGTAATACCTCCTACAAAGGTCTCATAATCTTTCCTCCCTTACAATCAAGTTGAAACGTAAAAAAGGCCTGCCTCCAAAGGTCTCATAGACTTTCCTCCTCATAATAAAGTTGAAACATAAAAGAGGCCTGCCTCCAAAGGTCACAAGTCTTCCCTCCCTTACAATCAAGTTGAAATATATAAGATGCCACCTCTAAAATCAACCATAGTTTTTTCTATGGTATATAGGCAGACCACAATTCAGTCCCTGCAATTCTGTATTAAATCCTCGATGGATACTGATTTGAAGTTGGTACAATTCCTCATCCTTAATCTTAGACTCTGTAGTCAGTACGATGACAAGAAAACAAAGTCACTAGAAAGACATTAAAATTTTGCCTCTGTTTCTTCTAAATGATTCAATGACAATCACCCAGTCATTTGGTTCTCAATGACGAAGCATCTCAAAAATTGTAATACATAGAATATAACAATAATAATACATCGAGGGTGAAAAGGCTGGAAACATACCCTTAAGAAGTGAATTTTTCTCTGGCAAACAAACCAATTAATCAACCAATTGCAAACTTTCCAATAAATGATTCTCCTGCTAATTCAGCGTTCAAACATTTTATCATTCCCAAAGAAATAGCCATGAACTATGAAACTGGACTAGGGAAGAAATCAAACGTTAAAATTAGATGCAAAAAATGTGTACATGAATACTTAAGAACTGTGGCAATCAAGCAGAGATAATTTGAAATGATGCAAGAAACTGGACCTCATGCGTGTACCATTCTTCTAGGAGCACAATAACTCCAATCAGTTAAAGGAGAATTCGTCAAATGGAATATCACCAACTCTGTTCTTCAATTTTTTTTTATTTATTAATAGATGTTTTTTTTCTCAACTCAATGAGCAGTCTGCCCGTTCTCGACACCCAACCCATACAACACACCAGCATATTTCTCAGTGGAGCCCTTGAAGAACGCCTCCTTCAGCTTCCTGAAAGCACAGGAGGTGAGCAAGCTATCAGAACCAGCTTGATGGCAGATCCCTACCCTCTCAACATCCAGCAGCTCAGCAAGCTTGTTGAGCCCTCCATGGAGGCTATTGCAGAACTTCATCAAGTGTTTGATGTCGTAAACCGTTGGGAAGTAAATCTTGATGAGGCTAAAGAACCCGACCTGCGTCTCCGGCAAGTTTTGACAAGTGAGCAACTTGAGGAGGTAGCCGAAGTCGTACCCACTGTGGAACGTCACCCAGTGCAGGGAGTCGTTTAGCACAATCCCCGATGACATGAGCAGCTCGGCGAAACGGTGAGCGTCAATACCCTTCTCGTTGTTCTTCTTAAAGTCTATCCCGCTGTGCCGCAGCAACTCGATGGAGTCCGACGCGAATACATCCTGCTGCACGTCAAACTCCCGAAAATTAAACTGCCAGACGCAGCCGCGGCCAGTGCCGCATGTGGGAAGGTTTCCCTCGTCATCGGAGAGAGTGAGCCCGAGCTGGATGAGCTTTAGCATGTCCACGTTCGCCTTGAGGGTGGCATAGTTAAAATCGGAGCTCGTCTTGAAGTTTCCCAGCGACCGGCAGACGATTCCGGGGAACTCGGTGTCCATGGCGACATACGGGAATTCATCGACGATCTCCCGGATCAGATCGAACTCCGCCTCCAGATTGTCGCACCACACCTCGCGAATCTGCACGTTCTCGTTCTTCGGAAGGATCGACGCCATCGCGGAAAGCATCAACAACTACAAGCCCTAAAACCGCGACAACTATTCGAGGAAGAGGAATCGGGGGTAAAAATGCGAGACTCAGGATAGAGGAGAGAGAGGGAATCAGGAGGCGCTAAGGTAATGACGATGGTGCGTCGTCGGAAGGTTCGTCCATGGCGGATTCGAAGAGGAGAAAGAGGAAGATTTGGGATGGAGGAGAGACCAGGAGGAAGGGGAAGGAAGGATGAGGGCGAAATGGGGGCTCGGGGATGGACCGGATGGTGCAGGGACTCGGTCCGCTGCGCCGCTGGAACCGGTTACGCTCACATCTGCCCCTTTTACTAAAAATATTTATTATAAAGTTCCTTCGAGTTTCGTCTTTTTGTCTCAAATTAATAATTGCCATATAGTAAGTAAGCAGTGTATTTAACGGCGTCAGAAAAAAAAACAAATGAGATCCTTTTAGGGGTGTGAACCCGACCCGATCCCTCGGGTCCGTGGTGACCCGACCCGATCGGGTCGGGTTCGGGTCAGAATTTTTTAATCTGAGTTGAATCGATCCGACGATTCAAATTTTTCTTTTTTTATTTTAAATAATTTTCTTGGTTAATTTAAGAGTTTATATTAATAAAAATTGAAAAAAAATATAAAATAAAGAATTTTAAATGTATAAATATTAAAAAATATATTTTGATATTTAAAAATATTTTATTTAGTATTAAAAAGTAATAAATATTTTTTATATTAAAAAATAAAAAGAAAAAAATTTAAAAAAAAGAATAAAGGTGGTCGAGTAACTTGACCCAACGGATTGGGTTTGTTCACGGGTCGGTTCAAACCCGACCGTGAACACCCCTAGATCCTTTGGTATATAAAATCTTTTCGGGGAAAATGAGTAGCTCTACCCTCCATTTTAAAAAATGATGACCGATCGGAGTTGACATAACTTAAGTTAGAAAGAAGAGATTGCATATGGGCCATGGATATGATATGAGAAGGATCAGCCCAAAATTTGTCCTAACGTTGAGGCGGGATTTAAAAAATTTGCCCCCAAATCTCCAACGACTGAGGTGGGAACCAGAGTGCGACATTATCTGTGGACGATCACCAACTGGGATCCAGAGCATGCTGCTGCGACGTTCCCTATGGATCGAGCTAATGCAACCTTCTTTTTGGCCGCTAGCATTTCTTCATATGTCCATTGAGCAAATTTTGGACGTGTTGCTACAAAGTTTTCTATGGATCGAGCTATTGCGACCTTCTGTTGTAACATTCTCTGTCGATGGTCTCCGACAATTAAGGTGGGATCCGAAGCGTGCCATTGCAACGTTCCTTGTATCGCCCCCAAATCGACCAACGCCACGTGGCGAGGATCTACTCAAAGGCGCTACGAAAACACTATGATATTGACTTAAACTTGCCCAAATCTCAAATAAAAACAATGCCAATAATAAAAGCAAAGAAGAAAAGATAGAAAATATCATAAAGTGAAAGTCCTAAAATATTATAAAGTCCATGATAGTCATAACGTCTGAATTACATCAAGATCAAAATACGAAAAATAAGGATAAAGATAACTAGGTCCTCTATTGGTTCATGTGCTTTAGCATCGCTGATCGCGACACATGATCTCAACATCATCACTGACTTGGCCATATGAAAATCAACACAGGGGAGGAGGTCCTCCCGTAAGCTATACAGTCTAGTGGAGATCCATAAGTGCACAATGCATAACAATAAATAGCAATTGACATAATTAGTAATCACTTGCGATAAGATCATATTTGAGAGCAATAAGATCATTCATTTGAGATATCGATGGATAAAAGAGATAGAGATCACGAGTCAATCTTATAATCATAAAAGATTTCAGAGATCATGCTTTGTTCATCATATTCATGTCATTTGTCCATATTCTTCGTGCTCTTTCTTTCACTTGTCATTAGGTGCCTTTGGGTGCCTTTAACCTGAGGGATTTACGCCAGAGCGACCAAATACAGCTTCGTGCGGCCAACGGGGCATCAAGTCATGGCTCAGGGAGCGACCCATCCGATGAGCACTCAGCTTAAGCTCTGACCACCAGTCCCATAAAAACATGTTCATAACTTTCTTACTTCATCACTTTATCACCTTGACATACTTGCTTATCATAATAGGATTGGATCATAGAACAAATCAAAATAATATCAATGATTCACTCACATAGCATGTCAAACAGTAAGGAGTAACGCAACACAAGCATTGAAAGAATATAGATCAAATCAATAATCGGAACATGAATCAAGATGCACTCTGGACAGATATCGGTCGACCAGTCCTTACTGATCAGTCGACCATTTCTCGAACTCCGATCGACCGATATCTCTGGATCGATCGACCGATTGGTCTGTATGTAATACAATAAGTTTCTGCCACACCGGTCGATCGATATCTCTGGATCGGTCGACCGGTTGGTACTTAATCAAAAAGAGCTTCGATCGGCCGATCGGCCGAACGATACAAGGCTCGGGAAAGATTAATCGGTCGACCGGTCTACAAGTATCGATCGACCGATAACCTTATCACCAGTCGATCGATATTCAGGATCGGTCGACCGGTCTGCAGGAAAAACAGACTCGGACAGAATCAATGCAACTGTGATTTTCAATTCAAAAATAAAATCAAGGCATACAATCAATCATCTACGCATGAAGGACTAATACAGGACATATCTACAGTCATAAGAATCATAAATCATGCATCAAACACAAGAGGTGCAATCAAAACATTCCATTCCATACTTCTCTTCAATCAAGAACACTATTCGTGTAAGAATCCTAATTCCAATCAATTGATAATCATGTTGTACAAGGGATTTCGGTATCACCCACCTTATTTTGTGGTTGATCCTAGCTTGACTCTTTCCGAACATCGATAACTCTTCTTCTTAATGATCTCCACCTAGGTAGCAATCCAAATGGAGGGGAGGAAGTGAGTAATGGACCTAAAGATTAAAAGGGTGCAGAAATGTAGATAACCTTGATGCAACATCTTGCTAGAATCCTTCTTCTCTTGCTGGATGGTGTGCTTTAAGGGAGAAGAGAGAGGAGTGAGAGAGCGAAATGGTGGCTAAGAGAGAGCTTTAGGGCAATTAACCTTTTTTATAGGATAGTTGTGGGGCTATTAGACTAATGGGCTCACTAATTGGGCTATTGGGTTGTCCTTACCTTTTGGTTTTTATTTTCTATTTCTTTTATTTTCTTTTTTTTAAATGTGCTGGGTATTACATTATTACCCCCTTAAAAGAAAATTCATCATCGAATTTTGCACTAAGTATAGGTCTTACCAAATAGGTGCGAAAACTCCTGGCGTATCTCTGATTCGAGTTCCCAAGTGGCCTCATCATCCTGATGGAAACGCTAGGCTACTCTGACCATGGGCACATCTTTATCCTTTTGGCATTATACCTTTCGCTCCACTATATGCGTTGGATACTCCGCAAAGGTCAAATCCGCAGCTAGATTTGGCTCTTCGATTCGTAATACATTAGCAGCATCATGTTTGTACTTCTTAAGCATGGAGACATGAAACACATATGCACTCGCCCATAGGAAGGTGGCAATGCTAGCCTGCACGCTGCTTCACCTACTAACTCGATTACCTCGAAAGGTCCCACGTACCGAGGACCGAGCTTCCCTCGTTTACTGAACCTCTTCATTCCCTTCATAGGAGACACCTTCAGCAGAACTTGATCTCCAGCTTGAAAGATCAGCTCCACTTTCTCAGTATACTCAACTGTCTCCTTCACCTCTTCCTTGATCATGATCTTCTCTTCACCTATTTCACCCCAATGAGTGGGTGACCGACAATGTCTGCCATATAAAATCTCAAAGGGTGTCATGCCGATACTGGAATGATAACTGTTATTATAGGCAAACTCAATCAGATGGATATGCTCATCCCAGCTACCCTGCCAATCCAGTGCACACGCTCGCAACATGTCCTTTAATGTCTGTATAGTCCTCTCAGACTGTCCATCGGTCTGAGGGTGGAAAGCGATGTTGAAATTCAACCTAGTGCCAAATGCCTCATGTATGCTCTTCCAGAATCTAGCAGTGAATCTGGGATCTCGGTCTGAAACAATCGATGCTGGAATGTCATGTAGTCTAATCACCTCCCTAACATACAAGTCCAACAGACTCTCCACCGATTGCTTCCACCGGATGGGGATGAAGTGCGCTGCCTTAGTGAATCTATCCACCACCACCACCCTTATGACATCATGACCCTTCTTAGTCCTGGGCATGTTGGATACAAAATCCATAGTGATATTATCCCACTTCCACTGTGAAACATCTAGAGACTTCAACTTCCCATAGGGCCTCTGATGCTCGATCTTCACCTGTTGGCACACTAAACATCTAGATACGTACTCAGCTATCTCCCTCTTCATGTCCGGCCACCAGTAGATGCGCTGCACATTTTCGTTTGCTGTCATGATGGATAGCAAACTCGGACTTATGGCTCGTCTATTACCTCCCGTCTGATGGTGGCATCTATGAAAACCCACAACCTATCCCTATACCGTATCCCTCCATCTGCAGATACCTGGAAGTCTTTCGGTTCATGTTGACATCTCTTCATCACCTTCTGATACTCCGGATCTTCCTTCTGAGCGGCTATGATCCTGTCAATCATGCTAGGTCTCATCTTATGCATCATCCATATCGCTCCATTGCTGTCAAGTCTGGGACATCACTGGTCTAACTCCTGTAACATCTCGTACTCTCGTACCCTGATATAAGCCAGTGAGTCTTTTCATTTCATGCTCAGTGCATCCGCTACAGAATTTGCTTTACCGGGGTAGTAATTAATAGCAAATTCATAATCCTTCAAGAGCTCCAACCAACGGCGCTGCCTCATGTTAAGATCTCTCTGATCAAAAATATACTTGAGACTCTTATGATCTGTGAAGATCTCAAAAGTCTTTCCATAAAGATAGTGCCTCCAGATCTTCAAAGCAAAGACTATAGCAGCTAACTCCAAGTCATACGTGGGGTAGTTAACCTCATGCTTCTTCAGCTGGCGTGAAGCATATGCCACTACTTTACCATGTTGCATTAGCACACACCCTAAGCCTGTCCCACATGCATCACTGTAGACTACATATTCTCCGCTGCCCGTCGGAATAGTGAGGACAGGTGTTGATGTCAGACGATCCTTCAAGGTCTGGAAGCTCTGCTCACACTTGTCAGACCATATGAACTTCTCCGCTTTTCTCGCGAGGTTCGTGAGCGGTGCTGCAATCTTGGAGAAGTCTCTGATAAACCTCCTGTAATAACTTGCTAATCTCAGAAAATTGCGGATCTCGGAAGCATTCTTCGGCCTCGTCCAATTGGTCACTGCTTCCACTTTTGCGGGATCCACTGAAATGCCCTTCTTAGATACTATGTGTCCAAGAAACATAAATTCTTTCAGCCAAAACTCACACTTCGAGAGTTTGTCGTACAGCTTGTGTTCGCGCAAGGTCTCCAACACTATCCTAAGATGCTCCCGATGCTGCTTTAGGCTGGACGAGTTGAACATGATGTCATCCACAAATACTATGACGAACTGGTCCAAGTAGGGCATGAATATCTGTTCATCATGTCCATAAATGCTGCAGGAGCATTCGTCAGTCCAAACGGTATCACTAAAAAATCATACTGACCAAATCTAGACTGGAAGGCTGTCTTCGGTATGTCCTTCTCAGCAACCCTCAACTGATGGTAGCCACTTCGTAGATCGATCTTCGAGAATACTGACGCCTTGGATAGTTGGTCGAAAAGGTCGTCAATGAGGGGCAGAGGGTACTTGTTCTTCACCGTCACCTTATTGAACATCCTATAGTCAATACAAAATCGCATTGAACCATCATTCTTCTTCACAAACAGTACATGTGCTCCCCACGGTGAGACACTAGGCCGAATAAAGCCTTTGTCTAGCAATTCCTGGATCTGCTTCTTCAACTCATGCATCTCGATAGGTGCCATACGATACGGTGCCTTGAAGATGGGTGCGGTACCAGGTAGAAGATCGATCTTGAAGTCCACCTCACGCCTTGGTGGCAATCCTGAAGTGTCTTCAGGGAAAACATCTGGAAACTCACGCACAATATCTATTTGTTGCAGTGCGGTGATTCGTGCATCTGTCTTCACCACACTTGCCAAGTAGGCATAGCATCCCTTCTGGATCATCTTTTGGGCCTTCATAGTCAAAACAATCACCTTCTTGCTTTCTGATGGGTACCTCTGATGACTGTCTTGTCCTGTGCACCTATTATAATCTTCTTCTGTTTGCTGTGTAGAGCTGCATCATGGTAAGAAAGACAATCCATCCCTAGGATGACGTCGTAGTCTATCATCAGAATGATAATGAGATCTGCAAAAAAATTCTTCTTCTCCATGGTGACAGGTACATTCGGGATGTACCTGGCCGTGTGAAGGTCTCCCATGGGGATGCTTACCCTCATGGCATGAGGCATCTGCTGCAGAGGCAAGTTAAGAGATTGGGCACACGATTCCGAAATAAACGAGTGCATGGTCCCTGAGTCAAACAAGATAATGGCAGACACACCAACAATAGGAAGAGTACCTCTGATAACATCATTATCATTCTGCTCTGCATGTGCCTCCATATGATGCTCTCGGCCCTAGACTGTGATGTTTGCGCCTCCCGAGCCTCGATTCTCACGGCCTCTCCTAGAAATCTGGGGGCAGTATCGGGCAAAGTGCTCGAACTGTCCACAGTGGATGCACACACCAGTCACCCTGCGATATTCGCCGCCGTGATATCGCTCGCAATGTGGGCAGCGCGGCCTCTGCTGTACTACTGATGCCTGGGACTAAGGCTGACGTGGATGAGGTGGTAGCTGTCTCAGGGGCTTTTACATGAAACGTGAGTTAATTTTCACACTTAACATACTCTTAATTAATATTTTGAAATCATTATACCTGGTGATGTGCCTGTGCCTGTGCTGGGCGATAAGGAGGTGGAGCATAGCGATGGGCCTCTTTTTGATGATAAGGCCTGTAGCGGCGATCGCGATGATCCCTCCTGAATGGACGGCGATCTTCGGTCCGAAATCACTGTGACTCCACTGGCTTGGTTGGTGCCCTGGCATTGCGCTCAACCTGGTCCTTCTCCATGTGTGTGGCCAGTCTCACCGCCTTTTCCAAAGTATCATTGTCCCAGTCAGGACTTCAGTCTTCAGTTTCGGTTGTAGACCATTGATGAACTTGTTTGCCCTTATGTGTCCTTCAAACGGCATAGGACAATATTGCTCCAGCGTGACAAACTATGCGTGGTACTTCCTCACTTTCATGGTCCCCTGGACGAGCTCTAAAAAGTCCTCATGCTTGCTTTCCCGCTCATGAGCAGGAGTGTATCGCTCTGCAAAGGCCAACTTAAACTCATCCCATGATATCTCTTCTTCCTCCAGTCCCCTAAACCCGGTGGCTCTAGTAGTCTTCCACCAATCCATGACAGAGTCGATGATCAGATGGGCAGCATACAACACCTTCCATTTCACAGCACACTTCATTAGCTTAAAGATGCGGTCCAATGTCTCTATCCATTGCTCCGCCTTAAAGAAATTCGCCTTGCCCTCGAACGGTGGCGGACGTAACCTCAAGAACACCTCAATAGTATCCTCAGGATCCTCCTATCGAGGTTCTCGTGTGCGACGTCTGGTCGCAGGCTGGCTGCCTCTAATTTGACTGCCCTGCAGTGGGTCAGTCTCATCCACATACTCATCCTACACTTGCGCCTTCGCGCTGCAGCCTCGTCCTCGGCCGCGGGTGGGGGTGCGGCCGCGACCACGACCCCATCCCCGACCTTGCTGGGTTAAGATCTGTGAATTAGTGATTGGGTACTCTAGCGCCTCAAGAGCAATACGGGCCGATCCGGCCTCGCGCTCCTGGATCCTCTCTGATCGCCTCGACATCCTTATCCTTTAATCATGAAAGAACAACACATTCAAAATCAATACCATATAATGAACATGTATTTGACTTACAATTCTCTTTTGGTGGAGAGTGTGGCGATAGCTCAGCGATAGCACATGAACCTCTCTTATACCATACTATATAATAAGACATCAAAAAAGTCCGAACAACGGCTCTGATATCATAAATGAAACGTCCCCAAATCGATCAACGCCACGTGGCGAGGATCTACTCAAAGGCGCTACGAAAATACTATGATATTGACTTAAACTTGCCCAAATCTCAAATAAAAATAATGGCATGTCAATAATAAAAGCAAAGAAGGAAAGATAGAAAATATCATAAAGTGAAAGTGCATGATAGTCATAATGTCTGAATTACATCAAGCTCAAAATGCGAAAAATAAGGATAAAGATAACTAGGCCCTCTCTTGGTTCATGTGCTTTAGCATCGCTGCTCGCGGCACACGATCTCAACAACATCACTGACTGGCCCTGTGAAAATCAACACAGGGGAGGAGGTCCTCCCGTAAGCTATACAGCCTAGTGGTGATCCATAAGTGCACAATGCATAACAATAAATAGCAATTGGCAGAATTAGTAATCACTTGCGATAAGATCATATTTGAGAGCAATAAGATCATTCACTTGAGATATCGATGGATAAAAGAGATAGAGATCACGAGTCAATCTTATAATCATAAAAGATTTCAGAGATCATGCTAGATCAATAATCATGCTTTGTTCATCATATTCATGTCACTTGTCCATATTCTTTGTGCTCTTTATTTCACTTGTCATCAGGTGCCTTTGGGTGCCTTTAACCTGAGGGATTTACGTCAGAGCGACCAAATACAGCTTCGTGCGGCCAATGGAGGATCAAGTCATGGTTCAAGGAGCGACCCATCCGATGAGCACTCAGCTTAAGCTCTGACCACCACTCCCATAAAAACATGTTCATAACTTTCTTACTTCATCACTTTGCCATACTTGCTTATCATAATAGGATTGGATCATAGAACAAATCAAAACAAGATCAAGGATTCACTCACATAGCATGCCAAACAGTAAGGAGTAATGCAACACAAGCATTGAAAGAATATAGATCAAATCAATAATCGGAACATGAATCAAGATGCACTCTGGACAGATATCGGTCGACCAGTCCTTACTGATCGGTCGACCATTTCTCGGACTCCGGTCAACCGATATCTCTGGATCGGTCGACCGATTGGTCTGTATGTAATACAATAAGTTTCTGCTACACCGGTCGACCGATATCTCTGGATCGGTCGACCGGTTGGTACTTAATCAAAAAGAGCTTCGATCGGCCGAACGATACAAGGCTCGTGAAAGATTAATCGGTCGACCGGTCTACAAGTATCGGTCGACCGATAACCTTATCACCAGTCGATCGATATTCAGGATTGGTCGACCGGTCTGCAGGAAAAATAGACTCGGACAGAATCAATGCAACTGTGATTTTCAATTCAAAAATAAAATCAAGGCATACAATCAATCATTTACGCATGAAGGACTAATACATGACATATCTACAGTCATAAGAATCATAAATCATGCATCAAACACAAGACGTGCAATCAAAACATTCCATTCCATACTTCTCTTCAATCAAGAACACTATTCGTGTAAGAATCCTAATTCCAATCAATTGATAATTATGTTATACAAGGGATTTCGGTATCATCCACCTTATTTCGTGGTTGATCCTAGCTTGACTCTTTCCGAACACCGATAACTCTTCTTCTTAATGATCTCCACCTAGGTAGCAATCCAAATGGAGGGGAGGAAGTGAGTAATGGACCTAAAGATTAAAATGGTGCAGAAATGTAGATAACCTTGATGCAACACCTTGCTAGAATCCTTCTTCTCTTGCTGGATGGTGTGCTTTAAGGGAGAAGAGAGAGGAGTGAGGGAGCGAAATGGTGGCTAAGAGAGAGAGCTTTAGGGCAATTAACCTTTTTATAGGATAGTTGTGGGGCTATTAGACTAATGTGCTCACTAATTGGGCTATTGGGTTGTCCTTACCTTTTGGTTTTTATTTTCTATTTCTTTTATTTCCTTTTTTTTAAATGTGCTGGGTATTACATTCCTTGTGGATCGAACCTTCTTTTTTGCTGCTAGCATTTCTTCCTCCGACTATCTAGCAGATTTGGGTGTGATGCTGCAATGTTCTCTGTGGATCGAACTGTTGTAACCTTCCTCTTGTGGTGGCCGCTGGCATTTTTTCCTCCGACTATCAAGCAAGGTTTTGCAGCTGTGCTACTGACGTTCTCTATGGATCGAGCTTTTTTTGCCGCTGCCGTAATATTCTTGTATCGATCGCTCACATTTCTTTCTTCTGCCATAAAGGAGCAAGATGCTGCAACCTTCCTCTTGTGGTGGCCACTGACATTTCTTCCTCTGACTATTGAGCAAATTTTGAACGTCGATACGACGTTACCTTCTCTCCAAGATACGAACAAAGAAATATGGGTTTAATATTGCTTAATTGCTTTTCTACATTACTTTAATTGACCTTTCCAATTCATTCATTTGTCATCGCATAATTAATTAGTTAATTAATTAATTGTAAGCACATATAATGAATAGTTGCATATGCATGCCTCAAAATCATTATTTCACTAGTGGGTGACCACTAAAAGAAAGTAGGCAATTATCTATAACATATTGCAATGAAAAAATTGTGGCTAATTTTAAAAAGAAAATATTTTAGACCTCCTTCAAATGTATGGGCTTATTTTAAAAGACATATAGAGCTATTTATAATTATTGTCAAGGGGGCGAGCAGTTTCGCCTTGTTCCAGTTGGTTCCGCCAAACGATATGACGTTTGGTGGAACCAGAAGTGGAATCTGGTTCCCAAAAAAGGAGTCACGTGACCCCTTTTTGCTTCAGGTGGAACCAAGCACTGTAACGGTGGTAGTTTTTTTTCTACTTTTTTTTCAATTTTGTTTGTTATTTTTTTCTTTCTTTATTTTCTCTCTCACACATATGTATCCTATAAATAATTTATTTATTAAATATAAATTACTTATTATAATATATTAATATAATATTATTTTTTACTTGTTATTTCATTAAATTTTTTTAATATTTTACTACATATAATTTATTGAAAACTGATTTCTTGATATTTAAATAATATATTTTTTACGAAATTTTTTGAACAATGATTTTTATTTTTTACTTTTGTTTTTATTTATTAATAATATTTTATTTTATATTTATAATGTCAATTTTTATTTCAAAATCCACAAAAAATTAACCCATCACATCTACTTTTTTCTATCACATCAATTACTTTATTTTTCATCATCAAATGTTACTCTATCTAAATACAATTGGAACTACGAAAACTTGATCGAACTCCAGTTCCTGTTGCCAAACGACCCTCAAATGTTCTATGCTTGCAATTGTCACATTTCATGGAACTTCAAATTTATTAAAATATCTCAAGAATTGCGAGAGAAAGTCAAATAATCAGGTTATTGATAAAAAGCAAATAATGCTTTCTATTGACAAGTAATTGAGAATGATCCAAACAATACTTATAGTATGAAACTTGTATATTTTAATCAAGAAAGGACCCACTTAGCACTTATTATTGATGAACTTCCATCCAAGTTTGTCGAGAATTAAGATTTTAAATATTTTATTGCCGAATCTCAGTCAAAGTTTCATATTTCTTCTTCGTATAACTATTGATAAATATTGTATGCAATTATTTATGCTTAAGAAATAAAATTTGAAAATGTCTTTTCTGAAAAAAAAATTAGATGATTTCTTTAACAATAGACACTTGGACTTTAATTCAGAATATCGTTATATGTTTATTACCGCTCATTACATAGATGACAAGTGAGATTTACAAAAGAATAAGTTTTGATTTAATTGGTAATTACAAAATTGTTACGGAAAGCTTTGGAAAAATGTTGAAAGATCAGAGAATTGTAAGAATTAGTTGTATTATAATAGACAATGCAAATTCTAATAAACTATCTATTGCTTATTTGGTTGATGGCATGATTTATTCGGGTTGTTCTACCTTTCTTGATGGGGAGTTGATGTGTGTTGTTCATTTTAAACTTAGTTGTTCAAGAAGGAATATTTGTGATAGATACTTCTATTAAAAGTGTGAGTGGAAATATGTTAAATCTTCTCCCATTAGATTGATTGCATTCAAGAGGTGCATAGAAATGGCAAACATAAGTTGTAAAAGGCAATTGGTACTCGATGTAACCATTAGGTGGAATTCCACCTACTTAATGTTAGAAGTTGTTAAACAGTTTGAAAAAGAACCATGAAAGATCTTACATAGTGTTATTAAGGAAGCTAAGGCTACAATTTCCACGAGTGAAGATTGGAATCATGCTCGAGTTTTTGTAAACTTTTGAAACTATTCTATGATACTACGATATTATTTACATGATCATTCCATATCACTTCCAATGCTTTTTTTAATAGTTTCATTAACATTCAAAAGTAATTAAAAAATGATGGCCAAGTGCTCCAAATGATGACAACGAAGATGCAATTAAATTTTGATGAATATTAAGACAATGATAAAATGTTGAATTAACTTTTGTTTATTTGCTATTTTTCTTGACCCATGTTACAAGTTGGAATATATTGAGTTATGCTTTAGTCGAATATATGATGGAGGTAGAAGTAAGAAAATGTTAAAAAAATAAAAAAAATTCATTCATAAGTTATTTGAACATTACAAAATATTGACTCTTCTGGATAGAAGTGATTCTAGTTAGGTGACATCCACCATGGAATCAACATCCAATACTTGTAAGGATGACATTGATTGGCTTGACGGATTTAGATTGAAAGTAAGGAGAGAACAAGGTGAAGTGAAAAAAGAATGAAAGTAAATATATGGAGGATGATGTGGAGAAAAATATGGATGGATTTGATATTTTGAAATGATAAAAATTAAAAACATTAAAGTATTACATTCTTTCTTATATGGCTAGAGACATAGTGGTCATTTCTATTTCTTCTGTGTCACCTAAGGGTGCTTTTAGTACACGACGTCTAGTTCTTGATCCATTCCGTAACAACTTACGTCCTATCTTTATCGAGGCTTTAATTTGTACTCAAAATTGATTACGAAGTCCATAAAACTCAATGATCTTCGAATCAAAGGTGATGAAGTGGAGAATATCGAAGAAGGTAACAAATTTAATGATCAATTTTGTATTATTTCATTTGATTATTCATTTTAGTAACTTTATTTTATCATGCTATTTATTACAGTGTTGTTTGGGAGATATTGCATCATGCAGTTGACTAGTTTACCTATTTGCCCTTGGAGCAAGGTTAAACTAACATATTATTGCATCTACTCAATACAAGTGTATCATTACAACTTAGGTTTTAATTAAGGCAATTCTTTACATTTTGCAGGATACAAAGAAGTTCTTGGTTAGAGGCTTAAAGTTGAAGTTACTTTGAATTTTCTTAATGATTGGATGGACAACATTGTCTTCGCTCTTGTTTCTTGTGTAATATCCATGACTTGATCCACGTAAGATTATATAATTTAATCATATATTATACGATTGACATGTACTATGATAAGTGTGTTAAACTCATTAACTCCATAGATTTTAACACCTGAAATTGATGACAAATGACTAAGGACAAGGAAAATTGACTTTTAAAAAAATATTAGAATTTGAAAAATTAAAGTCCCAATAATTGTTCCTATACATGAAAGTATGTTAAATATATATATTTTTAATAATTTTTAGGTAAAGTCTTGGTTAGGTTAAATGATAGCGCAAAATCGAAAAATAAAAAATGATTGATTTTGTTCTTTGGACAAAAAAATAGATTTCAATTTATTTGGAATTTAATTTTATAAATATTTCATTTGAATCCAAATGGGTAGTTTCTTATTTACATGTAATGTCTTAAGTAAATAAATAATAAAAAATAAATAATAAAAAATGATAAGCCATTTACTTAAATGACATTTTTGTAAATAACATGAATTCCAAGGGCAAAGTTAGATACTCACTTCCAACCGACTTTAGGTTGGTATCTAAGGTATATATATAACCCTTAAATCTTATCTTTTTACCTCATGTGAGCACCCATCCAAATTCAGCAAGGCAGCAACAACAAGGAGAACAAGAAGAAATGAAGAGGAAATTAAGGGTTAATATTTAGGACTTCCTATAAGGTAAGTTGATTATTCCTTTCTTATGAATTATCCTTATGAAATTCAGATGAACATCTGTTCTTTTGAGCTTTCAAAATCTTTTTGTGCTTCTATATCCATGTTCTTGTGGTGTGGATCAAGTTCTAATTCACCAAAATGAAGTTTCATCTTTTTTGGACACCAAACCTCATCTGAAAGTTTTCAACATGATCTCGGCATCTTAGAGTTCTTAAAAAATTATGAAATTTCGTGGTTGAACCCTGATTGAGTCTACTTTCCGTAGGCTCTGATATTAAGTTAATTAGATTTGTATATAAAAAAGTTATGAATCAACTATTTCGAGTCGCCCTTTCTATTTTATGTGATGAGTAGTATGAATTTTAAATACTACGGTAATTTAAATACTTATCCTTAATATATGAAATTTATATGTCTTAAAGATGTTAAAATTCTCTTTGAGATCCACGTGAAATCGCCTTTATAAACCATGTACAACGAAAGTTATGAGTTTTAGAGTAAACATCATTCAGTCTGTCAAAACAGAAAAGTGAAAGAAAATAAAGATAAATCTCTAAATTTTTTTAGAACCATATATGATCAATGAATTATGATATTATGAGTTATACATTAGGGAGACTACTTTCATGAAAAATTGAAATTATTTAACTACAATAATTTTACGTCCAACACCACTCAATCTATCAACAAATTGGAAAGGTGAAGAATATAATTATAAATATCATATGTTTACTAATTGTTATGCATGATGTTTTCAACACCTCACGAGTTCCTGGTGTACTAAGGTACACTAGAGTAACCCATCATTATTATAGCTTATATTGTGCCTTTGAAATATTACTTAACATGAGTACATGTTCTACATGATCATGAATGAACGATCAATGAAATTATATGATACATGTTCTAAATGATATGATATAATTGAGTTATGCATAGGCATCTTCTCTGTCATGCGTTGCATTTCTACTGGGATAATATGTTTTATGTAGAGAAGGTACCCCATATTTATGGGATGATATGGTATCATACAGGATAATATATATCTCCCGACAGAGATGATATGATATCCTACGAGCCGATATGAGATCTCTGATCAAGGATGATATATCTTCTGCAGGAAATGTACCACATAATTTAGAATGATATGAAACTTACGAGGTAATATGTTCCCCTGATCAGTTGTTAATATGACATGTGCATTATGCATATGTGCATACATGTTATGACATGATACATATTATGATATGTGAAAGGATATATGAAGTGAAACAAATATGTGACATGTTATATGATAATAATATGCTAAAAATATTATTTCATTGAGATTAGTTAATGTAGTGTACTTTGTAATATGAAATTTGTTCATAAGTAATAAGATATTAGCTTGTTTCTTATAAGTTTGTTTAATTTGAATTGAATAGTTGGTAACACATAGGTTATAAGTTTTCAACTTACTAAGCTATTGTTTGCTCATAATGTTATTTTAACACTTTTCAAATTAGTAGACCAATTTTGTAGCTGAACTTGAAAATCCATTATTGAATTAAAAGCACTTTTTTTGTGAGAACATGTGACTCCTCTTAATTATGGTGTGTAAAAGTTAAATGTTTCAAATTTTTTTTAGAATGTATATGTTTGAATTTGCGTGTATATTTGCTTTGAGATCAAATATAAGTGTGTTGTGAACAATAATGTGATAACTTTATTCTACATGTTTTTACATGATAATATGATGCTTCCGTCATAAGAATTTGATCAATCATATTGTCGCGGCTTGAAGGTTAGACCAAGGTTTAAATTGGGGCCGTGACATCTTGTGCTACTTTTATATATTTTGAAATAGATAAAACTTATTTACTCATGGTTTTTATGTTATTTTTATACATTTTGAAATATGCAAATTTTATTAGCTTTGTTTGTAGAATCTAGTGATGTTTTTATACATTTTGGAATAGCTATAATTTAGTTCTTTAATTTTCTTTTTTTGGGGGGTGGCTAGCTCTCGTTATCTCGAAAGCGATGTCGATGACTCAATTCATGCGACGCTAAAGAGTGCATTATCCATAGATTGGAGGTTGGTCCACCGTCGAGCTCAACTAATCTGGTTAGGTTTATCCCACGCCGCGTACCTGATAGTGATGAGGATATTATGCATCCAGAAGGACTTCAACTTGAGACTTTGCTTAAGCGAAGAGAAGTCTCTTACCATTTCATCTAAACCTCTTATAATGTTGTAGTTCTTTGCTATTGGTCTACTACTAAATGAAAGTTTGCATACCTTTTTTTCCTTTTGCATTAGTATGAACGTATAATGTTGTAGACTTTTTTTAAAAGTAACTACACTATTATAGGTACCAAATTTGTACTTGACACACTTTTAATCTTTCTTTCAAAGGAATGTCCAAATGAGACTTGGGAAAGTTAGTTTTTTTTCTAATTTTTTAATAAATAAATGCATATAAATAAGGGAATGCAAGTCACAACTACTCTTTTCTTTTCTTTTTTTAGTCTATACTCTATTCATGTGCAATTTGGAGAGAAAAATGAGTGAAAAGGGGTTTTACAACTACTATTATTTTCCTTTTGTACTCTCAACTGCTCACGTGTATTTAGGGAGAAAAAGTAACATTGTTTATCATTGGCAATTGGACGTTGATATATGGCGAGGAGTTGTTTAGAATTTTAGAAGTATTATTGCAAGTTGGCTTTTCAGTATTGCTGTGTACAATTTATATAGGACTAAGAAGGCTTATAAACTGTAAACTAGTGGTCATAGTTCATTTTGATGATATATGCACTTTTACATGAAAAATAAAATGGGTTAATCCGAAGACACAAACTGATCCAACTTAGATCGATTTGGTCCAAATTTTACAATCCAAATGTGTCTTGCCCGATTCAATCCGACTCGACTAAATTTAATCAACTTGAATTTGATTAGGTCCGGCCCGAACCCTGAACAAGCCTAGAGATAGCAAAGCATTGGTACAACGGCAAGCAATGATGGAGGCAACAACACTTGCATCACAACCACCACCGGCTACAATAAGTTTGGAGACATTACACCCAATGACAAATCCTTGGGCTGCCCTTGACAGTTCCGTCCTTGTCCGCCCACGTTGAGGGTGGCCAACGCATCATGGATTCTAGGGCTACAGTCTCCAAGCAACTATTATGTCTGATCTTTTGATCGGGTTTCATAACGCAAGAAGTGAATAAAAATGTGCTAATAATAGATTTGACCCATATTAAAGAAGGTGTGTAAAAAGGTTATATATATATATATATATAACACAAAGTGAAAAACCATCATGGATTCTAGGGCAATAGTCTTCGAGCGACTTTTATGTTCGAGCTTTTGGTCGGGTTTTATAACACAAGAAATGAACAAAAATGTACTAAAAATAAATTAGACCCATAAAAAGTGTGTCAATATATATATATATATATATATATATATATATATATATATATATAACAAAGGAAAGACTCGTTAATGTTACCACTTGGTGGACGCCAGTTGTGGGTTGATGCACCTATGCCTTATAGTAGCCGTGGGAGCTGATTTGTGTGCGTGCACTAGATAATGCTTGGAGGAGAAGGGAAGATGGACCAATAGATAGGAAAAAATAAAAAAAAAACTAGAATTATTTTTTTTCTATCTCAAATAAAGTTACAAAGTAGGACCCAACCGGATCGGACTGATCCGACGACGGTGGACCAATGTCTCATAGTGTTTCTCTTTTGTGATATTTTGTTTAGTACAATATTTTTAGTCTTTTTAAATTTTTGAGATAAAGCATTGAAATTGAAGAAACATAACAATGAGAGGGTATTTCTCTATAGGTAATCTTTGTAGATTATTAAGTAATGTTATATTCAATTATTTAGGTCCATCACATTATTCTGTTCACTTGTGACATGCAACGGGTAATCTGCATTGTCCAGACAATCCATGCTTATAAAGTGACAATGCAGATTGCCTATGGAAGAAGAGACAATCTACATTACCACATGATTTGTAATATTTTCAATTTCACTTTTCACATTTGTCCTTTACAATTTTATTTAAACAAATTATAAAACTCATTAAATACACAATAATAATTAAATAAAATATAAATTGTTAAATAAATATTAGTTAATTATTATGAATATGTTATTATCATATTTTAAAAAATATTAATTATTTTCTAAATTTTAATTTTATGGGTGAGAATATATATTTGTGATTTAAGTTTACGAAGTTAAAAATAATTTATATATCTAAACATAATTCTTTTGATTAGGGATATATTGGTAAAAAATGTAGATTATGTAGCGCCCCGAAATTTGATCCGTCACGTGGCGCAATCTCCTCTCGTGTACTACCATATTCTTATCTTTATTTGACTCTTTTGTTGACCCAAATGGTTAAGAAAAGTGACACGTAAGCGGAAGACTTGTCAAGTAAAATAATACAACAATAAGGTAAGAATGCAGAAGCAAAAAGGGTTAAAATACGTCAAAATGTTTTGATAAGAAGTATAGTGCGGAAGCAAAAGATAATATCCCGTGGTCTTAGTCTAAAGTAGTTAAGGTAAGAGTATGAGTGCTAAACATAAAAAACGACTACGATTGACCAAAACATGAAGAGACCCATCTGAGTAGATATACCACTTAATGTACCGGATAAACACACGACTCATACTAGGCATGACCATAACCATATGCACGTGCCACCCAGAGCGAGATCGCCGCGCACACACCACCACGTCATGAGCAACCATCATATACCTGTGGGGATCACACAGGGAAGCAAGCTCAACCGTTAGCATAAAGCTAAGTGTGAGTTCGTATAAATCATAGATCAGTTCTGTCAGAATAAGCATAATATAATGGAATGTAAAAGTGAGTCATATGGTAGAGAGAGCATAATACAGTTCATGTCTCTCTTTTTATTGTCCTTTCCTTCTTTCTTTCGTTCATTCATTTACTCATTTTCTCTTTTCATTCTTTTCTTTTTTTTCATTTCATTTCATTTCATTTCCTTTCTCTTATTTCATTTTCATTCCATTCCATTTCATTGAAAGAGCTCTTCATTCATTTAATGACATACCATTGCCTGCACTCATAGTGCTATTAACTAGACTATTATGGGTCAGTAGATGATCAATGCCACGGCCAGCCCCGTCGGGCTGGGATGACCTCGTACCATGAGAAAACATTCATAAAGGAGAAGACTCTCATCTAGATAGAACAAATGGTAATTCTGAGAAAGTGCCTTGCTTAGGGCTCGTCTAACTTCATCAAAATGGATCTTTCTTTCAATCCATAGATCAATCAAGATCGTATAGAGCATAGCTCAGAATCATTCTTTTAGTTATTTCTTTTCTTTAACTAATCAGGTGGACAGAAGCTTAAAACTAGAGGGTTTGATTAAGGTCGAATTCCTCTGTCCACATACTGGACGCTTGGAAGTCAAACGATCGTCCGTCATAGTCCTTTTAAGCGGTCGTCCGACGAGGGAGCGGACGGCCATTTATCATTTCAATAATGTCATAATCAAGTTGGACATTTCGTTCTCTCCATTCAATTCAATAAGTGGTAAACATGGTTCTGTTGAGTACAATTAACTTTCTATAAGAATCAGATATCAATTCCGTAAATAGGGGTTCGAAAATCATACGTTCTATTGACCAGAACTCGGGCCGAGTACAGGTAAATTTGGGCCGAGTTTCTGATGAAATCAGTCTCGAAAAATCCGAGTTAAAACCCAGGCCGGGTCGAGATTACTCCCGGGCCGAGTTGGATGTGCGATTGGGTCAGAAAAGTCGATCCGCCCGATCGTCTTCTCCGATCGACACCCAGGTCGGGTCACTGGTGCGATCCGAGCTCCGATCGATCGTCAATGGCGGATTTGGGCCGAGTTGGGTAGAACTCGGTCCGGAATAGTCCGATCCGGTCCAGGTTATGAGCAACTCGGGCCGAGTTCTTCATTCGCAGAAAAACTGTGCAAGTTTACGATTTTTTATCGTTTCATTCTTTTCAACAATCAAATCAATCATACATCAATTTTTACGGATTTGTGAGCATAACTAAGGCATTATGCGGTAATCTAAACTATGAGAAATCAATCTACACTTGTAATACTCTAGGTAATTCGAAAACTACGTAGACAATAGATAAGCAGTTTCAAGTTATTCGCAGGAAAGATTAAACATTTCAAAGTTATCAACTTCGTCTTCTAGTCATGAATTCTATTTCGGATTCGACCCTAAGCATGCATAATCGTCCAGCAATTTAATCTATGAGATAGATCCCGAATTCACACCTCTTAGCCTACGAGATTGGGGTTCGTCCGTGCGGTGATTCGTGCTTAGTTCGCTGGGCGCTGCTCGTCGTCATCCGCGCCAAAAAATCGCTACCTGAATGCCTTCCTCTGCTGCTGCTCGACACGTTGTCGGAGAGGAGAGACAGAGGGTGTGAGAGAGAAGAGGAGAAAACGTAAGAGGGGATGGGGGAGAGGGGTTTTAAGGGATTGGCTTGTCCCTTGGCCTCCCCCATATTGAAATTTGCCAGTAATGAAGAGGGGAGAGGAAGGGGAAGAGAGCATGTCTCTTTCTCTCCCTACGTTTCCTCTTCAACTCTTTTTTTTCCTAACCGACGTGAGGCATTACATATTATCTCATAAATTTTTATTTTCTTATAAATAACTAATATGAATTGTCATATAGATTACTTATGCATATTAAACAAGGTAAACACATTACTGATAATTTAACAAGTGACAATCTTTTTAAAAAATAATTTAATAATATTGAATGACAATACTGTGAACGCACCATACTTAAAATCTTATCCAATGATAAGGGTTTGTGTGGTAGAGGAACAACACGAAAACATACCTTTTGTTCTTATTTTTGCATCCAAATCGTCATTTTTTTATGATTGTGGGTGCCATCCCAATAATTGTAAGAAAAAAAAGTAGGAATAAAAATGTTCCGCGTACACTCAAGGACACAATTGTTGTTGTCCAGTTCACATCAAATTAAAGTAGATATTATTAAAGTAAATTATTTGTAATAATTTAAAGGTTTAATAAAAAAAATATTCAGTAATATATGAAAAATATTGTCAATAACATATTAATATAAGCATATTATATTATGTTTCGAATATTAATATTTATAAGAAAGACGGTTATTAATGTTACTATGAACAGGTTATTATTAATTTTTTTATCAAGTCATTGTTGTTTTCTCTTATTTTTTCCTCTTTAAATCATATATTCCAAGGGGAAAAAATCTAAATTAAGCTGTCATTTTATATATATATATATATATATATATATATATATATATATATAAAGTAGGAGGCTTAGAATTGCAGGATTTTGTTTTATCTTTTTTTTTAAGTGTTATGAATTTTTTACCCATTTTAATGTTAACATATGCATATGTAATTATTTAATTCATCCCTCAATCGTAACTCCCCTCTAATTATTTAATCGTAACTCCCCTCTATTATTTAACTCTCTCAACTTTTTAAACGTCCGCCCCTTGCTCTAATTCTTTTTTCCTTTTTTCTTCTTTTTTTTTTCTTGCGAATCTACAAAAGTGCGATGCCTGCATTTTCAAAACGTTCCATGTAAGGGCCTGTTTGGAAATCATTTTTTCCACAGGATGAGGCTGATTCCATCGTTTTAGTTTCTGATATTGAAAAAATGTCGTTTGCTGCGTTTGGATGAAAAAAATATTGGCCCATTTCCCAAAGGAACATGGCCCTTTCCAGCGGATGGGAAACTTAGGTTGAAGCTCCGTTTTTTTTCTTTCTGCTTGACGACTGTAGAGCGATCACTGCATATGTGAAACTTCTCTTTGTCCGATGTAAAATTTGCAGCCTCTTCTTCCACGACAAGAACAGGTGGCCCCGGTTGCTCCTCCATGTTCGGCAACTTCTTCGAGATCGTTCCCTGGCTTGTCTTTGCCAACTCCCCCAGGTTGTGATGCAACCTCGTTTCTTGGAACTGTTGCTTCGTGCAATCAACCCATGCCGAAGGCGATGTACGAGGACGTGATGAAAAGCGCGAAGCGCCAAGTGCATGATGGAAGAGCTGCTGATGCGGATGAAGAGAAAGGGTGGTCTAACATAGGCGTGGCTAAAGGAGCTTGAAGGGGAGGACAGAGAGCTTCCTAAATGCAGACCGAAAGGTATGGAAGCTGGATGCCGGGGAGCTGACCTATGCAGAGGTGGAGCAGACTCAGACATGTGGCCATCTCAGGCACTACGTGCCTGTCGACCAGCCCGCGAGGACGCAGACCATGAAAGAGGACTGGGTTCTAGAGAGAGGAATATTCACCAACTGAATATTAGCTTTGTTATCTTAAACATTTAGGGGCCGTTTGGCAACAGGAACCGGGAGTTCCATCATGTTCTCATAGTTCCAGTTGTGTTTTGAAGTGAAATTTGATGATGAGAATAAAGTAGTTGATGTGATAGAAAAAAGTAGATGTGATGGGTTAATTTTTTATTGGATTTTGAAATAATAATTGATATTATAAATATAAAATTTAATCTTGTTAGTAAATATAAATAAAATTAAAATTTAAAAATTCTATTTTTAAAAATTATTTATTTGAATTTTTTAAAAAACTCAGTTTTAATAATTATATGTAGTAAAATATTAATATTTTTTTAATGAAATAATAAGTAAGAAATATTATTATATTAATATAGTATAATAAATAATTTATATTTAATAAATAAATTATTTTTATAAGATATATGTATGAGAGAGAAAATAAAAAAAGAAAAAAAGAAAAAAAAAATTGAAAAAAAAGCGGCAACTTAAAGTCCAAAAAAAAAGGCTTGGTTCCAAGGCACTCTTTTTCTGGAACCATGTTTTGGCTCCGGAACCGACTGGAACCAGACGAAAGCAGACGTCTATTTTCAGTTACTAAACAACCCCTTAAGATTCATTAAGTTATTTTAACTAATTATTAATTATATTACATATATTTTATTTTGATGTAGATAATTTAATGATTCATTCATTCAAACACTTGAAAGAAAAATAATCAATGAAAAAAAATATGCAAAGGAACGACTTTTTGACTTTTGAAATTCTAATGGAATTCTAAATCTATCTTTTATTTCCATTTGGTGCCAAACAGCCCCAAGTGACTAATTCCATTGAAACCTATCCGACGTTCCATTGCTCATTCCGCCACCGCCCTGCCGCTGTTCCTCCTCCTCACAGCCACTGCCGTTGTCGTGAACTCCTCATGTGGGGTCAGCATGATGGGAAGCGAGTGGAGAAGGTGAAGGACCTCCGCCACCGTTGTCGCTGCTCCTCCTTCTCCTTACGAGGAGAGCTTGCTGTCGCCTCTGACTCCTCTTGCGGACAGCGCCCTGCTGCTGCTCCTCTTCCTCCTCACAGCCGCTGCCGTCGTCGTCAACTCCTCTTGCCACAGCCGTCGCCCCCGGCTGCTCCTCCTCCTCCTCCTTACGAGGAGAGCTGCCATCATCGCTGACCCGACTGCTGCTCCTCCTCCTCCTTACGAGGAGAGCTGCCATCATCGTTGACCCGACTGCTGCTCCTCCTCCCTCTCTTTAGATGAAACTGGTAAGACATTGTGTTGTTTTCCTTCGACTTCTGAATTGGGACATATGTGTGCTTTCTAAGAATTTCATCTTAGAGTGAAAAATTAGCTCTCCTTTTTGCATTTAAAGTCAACTGGAAACTATGCTATGTATGTGGGTTTATTGACTTCTATGCATTGACATCTTTGTATCATAGACATTGATGTGAATTGAATCATCATAATTTCAATATCGTTCAAAACTCGTTATCATGTATCATCTATTGGCGTGCACCAGAAATCTATCCTGAAAACAAAATTTATTGTTCATTATTTTTTCCATGACATAATTGGGGGGGGATTATCAAAAGACGTGGGGCATCGGATAGATAAACACTTGACATTAGATATAATGTACAAATATAGTGGTCAAATTGTGACATTTGAATTGTTATTAACGAAGGGAGTGGACCAAGAGAGGAATATCTACTCCTGAGTGTGAGGGAATAACAGTTAGTGTTCTCTTTTTGGATGATCTGTCCAAGTTCCCGTTTCCAAAACAAATTTAATTGTTGTTCAGACTTCAGACCAGAACAGCTTGTAGCTGTGATCCTCCACCTCTTAAATAATCAGCTGCAAGTAAATATGGTTGCATCATTGCAAGCAAAAGGAAGCAAAAGGTGATTATCATTATGATGTATAACTAAATATATGAATAGGACGAGAACGTATATCATGATTGCGTATTAACCTCAATTTGCATTTTCTGTTTAACACAGTCAGATAGCCAGCATATTTTTCTTAGCTAGATGTTGTAGAAATTAGCAGAACAAGAGTTTTATTTTCCTTTAGATGTCGTAGAAGAGGTGAATCTTAGCTACCACTATTAGTTTCAAACTTCCCTACCATCAAGGATGCCCTTTAAAATACGTACTGTAATTATATTTTCACGTTGTGAAATGATTGCTCATTTACATGCATATTAAATGACCTACTATAATTATCTTTTCACTTTCTTTTACATGTCCATGTATTTCTATTTATTTTCCTTTTTTGCATTTCTTTTGACTCATCTTTCTAACTGAAATTCCAAAGTACATTAAACAATTAATGGAGATTTTAGTGGAAGATGAAGGGATCAGTTGTTTTGGGAAGATGAAGTTTTTTTCTCAAATTGTCATGCTTTTTGCACGAAACTGACATATTATTAAATATTATCTCTCAATTTACCCCATATGTTCTTGACCCTTTGTTTCACCACTTAATTAATATCCAATCAGTGTTTTCCGTTATCTATCCTCCATATTACAAAATCAACCATTCCATCTTCCATAGGAAAGAGACAACAAATAACCAAAACCTCTAAGTAGCTATTAATTATTTAATTGTACAAGCAAAAGACATTAATTCAGAAAGAAACAAAAGCAGATGAATTCTCATCACGCTCAAGGTACAACATTACACAGGACCGCTGCCTCACTCCTCCATGAGATTTCCTTCCTCTAGCCCCCAAATAGCTCAAGGGGTGAATGGTCTAGCCACAAACTCCATGGGTGAGAAGCAATTCATATCCTTATGTTAATATGCTAGATGTGTTATTTATATTCTTCCATACTTTTTTGGAAGTTATCTTAAATATTGGTTATTTATGTGTTAAATTGTTCCAAGGGGTGAAATGACTCCATCAATTATTTGGAAATTAGGAGGAGGGTTGTGTTAGGCCCCGACAGCCATCGTAAAACCCTGTCGAATCGCATGGACATGGATCAACGAATATATTACTAATAGAGCGGAATGGCGTCGTATGATCCATATAGCCGACCCCACATAGTGGGATAAGGCTTTGTTGTTGTTGTTGTAGTCAAAGATAAGGTGATTATTCACCATTCTACTTCTCCTTTTTTCACCATTTTACGTTCAGAGTTTACAAGCCATATAATATTTTCTTATCATAGTTTGTTCTTTGTTGTTTTTTGGACTTTTGCAACTTATAGTTCCATTTTTGGACTTGGATATAAAACATTATGATATGGGCCTCCCATATAAGATGCCACATATGACAGAGTTACAGTAGAAGCTGCAGAAGCTACTCTCAAGTATCTTCCTCAGATTGATTACTAATTGTCATCTTTGATACTTCTGAATTCATCTTTAAGTTAATGATAAAAAAAGGATAATAAGATGTTAATGATTTGCACATATTAACCAATGGACTTTCTGAATTGATGCTCTGATATGCCTTGATTTCATTTTATTGTTTTTCTGTTGCTTTATGATGCATGCCTTCTCCTTTCACCATCTCCATTATCTTTTTTCCTGATTTTTTTTTAATTATCTAAATTTTATTTTCTTTACAACAACAACAACAACAATAAAGTCTTATTCCACTAGGTGGGGTCGGCTACATGGATCATACGACTCGTTGATCCATGTTCATGAGATTCGACAGGGTTTTACGCTGGCTGTCGAGGCCTAACACAACCCTCCTCCTTTATCCGGGCTTGGGACCAGCTATAAAACATAGGCGGAGTTTAAATTTTATTTTCTTTGTTTACATTTTTTATTAGTAGCTCTAATCACTTATAAAATCATATTTATATTGAATTCTGATTTAAATGTCTTAGTTTCCTAACTTACGGTTACTAAAATTTCTTATATTTATAACATGTCTCCTTCCATTATGATATGAACTTTCCCACCTACTATCTCATAAGTTTCATTGCTTTATCCATTAACATGTTAAACTCCCGCCCCACCTCTTTTTTCAGTTATGTGTACTCGCGGGACATTCGTGGCGCACAGGAGCGGAAATCATCCCTGTCCACTGCTCTAGCTCCACTGGCTTCCACATCACCAAGCGTAACATGCGCTAGAGGGGGAAGTCAGTTACATGACAAACCCTCTGGGCAAGTTCGTCATCGATAATGCGACTGTACCCGCTGTGGACGCCGACAAATCGTGGAAAGAGATGACTGGAAGGGCAGTCACAGAGCGACAGTCGTGGAGGAGAGACGCCTGCGCTCGGACCCCCAGCTGAGCAACCCCCCTGGTCATTTCCGGAGTGAGCAGGTCACTGCCGGATGACCTGCCTGGCTCATTAGTGTCGCTGAGCAGGCCATCAAGGGTTGGACGCCTCGCTGTGCTGACTCTTTCGAGAAGATTGATGAGGTAAATTTCCAAATTCCTGCCTCATCTTGCCTTGCGAATTGTTTTCTCTTTGCTGGGTTTATTTTGCAGCTAAAGATAATATGTTTTCGATGTGACTTAGATTGGGCAAGGGACAAACAATAATATGTACAAGACCAGAGACATTTTATCGTTGTTTTGAAGAAGGTTCGATTTGACAACATGGAGCCAGAGTGGGTGAAGTTTACGGCTAGAGAGATCCTTATCTTACGTCAGCTTAGTCACCCCAATGTTGTGAAGTTGGAGAGTTTAGTGACTATTGAATGTCTTGTAGTTTTGTATTTAGTGTTTGAGTACATGGAGAATGATCTTGCTGGCCTTGCAGCCAGTCCCACCATGACATTCATAGTGCCGCAGGTTACATCTTCTCGCTGATCATGTTTGTTTAAGAGAAAAATACTTTGTCAGGTTTTTGTCTGATGGATTGTGTTTTGGCAGGTGAAGTGCTATATGAACCAATTGTTATCAGGCTTGGAGCACTGCCACAATAATGACGTGCTGCACCGTGATATTAAGGGCTCTAATTTGTTAATTTTCAATGAGGGAGTACTTAAAATTGCAGATTTTGCCAACGGAAGCTTTATTTTTTTCTTCTCCAAAAAAATTGCAGATTTTGGGTTGGCCACCATTTTTTATCCAAAGAACAAACATCCTATGACTAGCCGGGTGGTCAGATCGACCCCTGAGCTTTTCTTGGATCCACTAACTATGGTATCTTGGGATCGCTAGATGCATTTTAGAAGAGTTACTGACTGGAAAGCCTATTAGGTTTCGAACAACTGAGGTGCCTTTAATCTTTTGGATCGATGTCGTATGCCATTTATTTATTTTCATGTACTAAGATGAGTAACAAACATATTATATGCAATAAGAAAATGCAGTTAGTTATAAGTCTTGCTTGCCCTTCTCAAATAGTAATAATAAAATCATGCTTGTATTTTTCCATGTTTAGAACTTGTAACATATATTTAAGTGATGATTTCATTTCTCAGGACGAACAACTGCTGGTTCCTTCACATGACTATTGGAAAAAGTCAATGTTGCCGCATGCCACAATTTTCAAGCCCCAACAACTCTACAAGCGCTGCATAAAAGGAGGATATTCTACCTTCATCATTGCCCTTAATTGAAACTCTTCTTATAATTGACTCACTGAACATCTAATTTACAATTGCTACATTAAATAGTGAAGTAAGCTCTTCTTTTAGATATCTCTGAGGGCTTTATGATATATTATAATTAGGAATAGCTATTTTAACACTCGTCATACATGGAAACTTTTTTCTATTGCTTATCATAACATAAAAAAGAAACATAATATTTATATTAATTGACGATATAATGATCTAAACAAGACTTAAGGTGAAGCTATAATATGAAATACGTATTCCAAAAGAACGGTCTCTTAATGTTATATATAAAGTTCATTTGTTTTTCACAAATACTCAATCATTATATTTTCCCTTAAAAAACAAGTTCATATCAATCAAAATTATACTAATGTATAAAGATGCATTATCTATTATAGAAAGAAGATAAAAAAACACATGTCCATATATCAAAACCTTGTAAAAACTGAGTTAGGCATGAGATTTTGCAATAGAATTTAAAACATATTCATATTTAATCACAATTTAACTTATATATATATATTAATAAGATATAAAACAAGAAAATTTCTATCAAAATATCAAACTATTGTAATATAGAAGAATTAAAAATATTATATTTAAAAATTAATATTTTATAATTAATTATAATTGCGCGGCGAGTTTGTTCCCTAGTAATCTTATAATTCTAATTGCCTAGAAATTAAAATAAGTACGACGAATTTATGATAATTAATTTTAAGTTCAATCATTAGAATACAAATAGGAAAAAGAAATATACTGTGCGGCCGTGTATCATGCCCTTTTCGTTCTCATTATTCCGTTCCGTCTCCCAAACTCTTCAATTACTCGACGTCCCTCTTTTTCCCCTTCGTTGCGACGCATCGAGACCAATTGAACTGTACGGGGGCGATGGCGATGGCGATGGCGCGATTGACGGGTGCGGCCTCTGGACTTATCGACGAGGATGGTCCAATCACGCCATCACTCCGACCAGTAGGAAGACGTAGAACGAGGTTAAGGGTATGATCGGCGTGCTGCTTGTTTTTGCTTTGCTTTTCTTTTCGTTGTGCTCAGGAAATGGAATTTTTTTTTTGGTTGAGATATCAATGCGCCGAAGTGATAGATGTGGTGGAATATTTTTGTTTTGGCGAATGTTTCGTATCACAATTGGTCTTTTCTTGGCACATTTCGGGTGTGCAATGTTATGGTACTTTGGCATGGGCTGTTCTTTGTAATTTCGGGATCGGTTGGAACCTCGTGTTTCTTTTCGTCGCCAAATATGTGCGATTCTGTAATCCGTGCGATTATTTGGTTTGTCGGTTTTCTAGCCTCTGTCTCGTGATTTTTTTTTCCTTCAAAATATTGTGCAGTTCCCGGGTGAAAAATCTGCTCAACTTTTAGTTACCAAGAAATTATTCTGGAATGAATAAGGTTTTGTTCTGTAGCAAGAAGTCAAATTAGAATTGTTATTTTTTTTTTTATTTTCGTGGCTATGTGATTGTATCAGATCTTCTTCAGTGGAGTATACTGATTTCTGGGAGGCTGAGTTCTTATGCTAACTTCAAATCAGCTCCAGGAAAAGAACTGTAAATGGCCAGTCACCAGTGAGATGCATTCTTCATTTATTAGTATCTAAATCTGAATCCTCCAAAATAACCTAATTCAGAATAAGGTAAAATTTGTGGATATTGTATCCTTTCTTCTTAATGTTAACATGCATGCATAAAGTGTGGAAACTCTTGAAGAGGCAAAAGTTGCAAGCACAGAGGCTGCATCCAACTGGCAGCACTACTAAGTCAAGCAGTTGCCATTCCCAAGTGGCACAAGGACCTTGCTGCAGCATGGCTTGTCAAAGATACCACCAACCGTACCAAGGAGGCATTCAGTGTATCAGCTTATCTTTGTGACTCAAATATTTCTTTTGAACCTTAATGCCTTGCTATTTGTGTCATGGAATCTCTTCGATTCTATAAAGCATTCCCATGCACAAGTCTTTGGTAGCTCCCCCATATACATTTCCTATTTCCCTTTAATAATAATGGATGGCTGCTACACTTTGTAGTAATCCTTTCCCCTCTCTCTCTCAAAAAAAAAAGGAAAAAAAAAAGAAAAAGGAAAATAATAAAACGTACCAATAGTTTTGATTTATTCAGATACGAGATTTTGCTTGTGAAAGTGTTAACGAGAACGTTATGCAAAGAAATACAAGAACAAATTGAACAAGAAAGTACTATGTAATGCATCTACCCCAGCCTTGACATACAATGGAAATATTTTCCCCAGGTTCCCAAGTAGGAAGCTTTGTTAAGCAGCTTACTATTCTGTATTAGATTTCCATCTAGGGAGCAGTGCTGCTGTTCACATGGTTCACTAATTTCAGTTAACTGGTTTCCCTGAGGCTGTGTGTATTGTGCCGCATAAAAAGTTTCTGAAATATGTTATTTTGTAACAATGTTTTCTTGAGTTAAGCCATCTAACATGTTTGTGAATTTTTTTCCTCAAAAAATATTTGTGAAAATTCTGTTATACTCCAAACACTTCCAATCTATTTTTAAGACAAGCTGCATGTCGGGCTTGAAGAAGCTATGTCAACTTAGTTGCTGTTAATATAGTGAATTGAAAGTATTCCAGTAATTTTTGTAACTGCTAATGTTAGGTTTAGCTCATTGACCCAATTGATATTACTAATAACATAACATGTATTCTAGGGACTAGAAGAACCAAACTAACAACAAAATGAGTTCCTATATATATTTTTAATTCCTTGGATATCCTAACCTTTTTCGTTCACTCACTAAGTGATCTTAAACTTCCCAAGGATGTTCTCTTAACTTTTATTGAGAACTGATAATTTTTACTATATTAAAAGGAGAGTAGTCTCATGCCACATGGCATGTTTAGAATTTTCCAAATAACATATTTAATATAGATAAATATTTTTTCAGTTAACAAAATCTATAGGGGTCGTTTGGTTGCGGAACCGGGCGGGAACCGCGGCCTTGTTCCGCCCGGTTCCACCAAACACCGCCCCGGAACCCGATTCCGGGGACCCCGATTCCACCACTCCGGTTCCACCTTTTTAGGTGGATCTGCCCCAGCTTTTTTTTTTGTTTTTGACTTTGATGTGATGTTTTCTTTTTTTTTCAAAGTTTATTTTCTTTTTTCTTCTTCTTTTCTCTCACACAATATCTTCACTAAAATAAATTATTTAATAAATATAAAATAATTTTAATAAGTGATTAATATAATATTATTTATTACCTTTTTTTCATTAAAACATTTTAATATTTCATTAAATATAATTAATTTAAAAAATGATTTTTTTATATTTAAATAATATAATTTTTGAAATAATTTTTCCCATAATTTTTTTTATTTTATAATTTTATTTTAATTAATAATAAAATTATACTTCATAATAATAATAATAATTTTTAATTCAAAACCCATCCAAAATTCATTCATCACATATACTTTTTCCTATCACATCAACCACCTTATTCCTCATCGTCAAATTCCACTCCAACCAAACACACCCCGAACTAATATATCAATTCAACTATGCACTAGGAACTTAAGAGGAACCGCAATTCCGTTTCCAAACGACCCCATAGAGAATTGACACTTGGAAAATTCATGCGTACCACATAGTCAAGGTAAAACTAAATATAGTATCTCAAATGATGAATATATATTAAACATTTGACCAATTAGTAACCGAAAAATATATTTAATACTATAATATTCTCTGAATGATTGTAATGATTCTGATAAGATACCACCACTTTGTATTAGTTAGTGGGTTAGTTAAAAAAGTAGTGGGTAATTTTATTTGTAGTTTAGTTATAACTACCTTTGCATGTTATAAATGCATGCATGGGTTTTAGATTTAAGGGAGCCTTTAGAAATGTATTGATCAGTTATGTAATTGGAGTTTGGTCCACTCCATATGGACTTATGGAGATTTGTCATCTCTAATTGATAAGTTATTAGTAGTAATTGTGTTTAAGATTCTTGCACTTTTACTACTAACAATAGTTATCTTATTTTTATTTTCAAGTTGAGACTTTGTTGGCCCATAGTTTTCTCTCAGCTGTCCTACTAGAAGACAACTGGATGATTGTGGCAGTAGTAAAAGATGCATGATTGTTATTCTTATTCTAGTGATAGAATGCTGATAATGCCATGAGGAAAATTGAGAACTCAAATGCCCAGACATTCTGAAAGCGTGTGTTATAGGACAATTATCAACTAGTATCATGGAAGACTTGGGTCTGGATGTCAAACAAAAAGGAACCACATTTTGCTGAGAGTGTAGTAGAGAAAGACATCTCATTTGACAAATACTGTTAGATAATGCATTGATCTAAAATATAAAAGGCTTCATAGTGCCAGTTTTGCGGTCAATAATATCAATACATTGATGAAAGGATAACCTTTGTAATTCTAGGAGCTTTGGACAGCAACTGCTATCTTGTCTTTGTCTTTAATAAAATGATTTTTTTTTGAGGGGCAGCAATAAATACAACTACTATATTTCTTTGGAGGGGTAGTCTTTGATAAATGCTAAGGCTCAAAAAATTATAAACATATAGTGATGCCAAAATTAGGTAAGATGCTATTTTTGTCATATTTGCATGCATAAAATGTATTTTGTGATGACTTGTCATATGTAGAGGGACATGATGTTGCCATAAGTATGTTTTTAAATTTATTTTTTTGCAAGTACATATTTTGTTTGCTTTTTATCGATAGATAAAATACAAACCAAATATAACCAATCATCTGGAACTTTTAATTTGATAGTCCTTTCGGATTGATAAGAGATTGGGTGTGGGGTTATATAGTAAGGCCTCTAAAACGTAAGAAAGTCAAACATCTAATATTAAATAAGATACTATTTTTTGGTCATAATTCCATGAATTAAAGAATTACAAATACGACTTGTTGATACATACCTGTGAGTCTGGTCCTGTTATTCGACAGCCTCTTAGATATTGGTTCTATGGTTACCCAAATATGCAAATGCCCAGAAAGATATTGCTTTTGTCACACTGACATGCACACAATTTATTCGACATGAATTGTTGTATGACTGTCTTGTATTAAGTGTTATTTGAAGGTCCACTAGAATAAAGCATAGAGAGTAAACTAAAACATTGTCTAATCAAACGTACACTATTGTTAATTTGACAGTTTTTTAGGTCCACAAGAGATTGAATCTGTGGTTATCAAACTATTAGGATGTAATCATGATCAGTTAGACAATCCAGATTTGATTTTGTTGATTAGATGGCTCAGATCTAGCGCTTTGGTGATTTAGATCTAATCCTGATCAGTTATGTGGTTCAGAGTTGAACTAAGTTCAGGCATTTCCATTCCTTGGATTATTGGTTGTATATAATAAATGGTCTTGCTTACCTAAATATGAAAAGGGTCTAAAACTAGGTTTTGTAGACATGCTTTCACACATTAGGTGCAGTAAAATATTTATTGTTCTTGTATTATTCTTTTAGCAAAAGTTAGAAAGAAAACAATACCAAATGCCATATATGACACTTTTGCCCATAAGCGATATTCTTCACCTATGCAGGTTTTCTTTCTTGATTATCTTTCCTCCTAAAGTTATTTGAATCATGGGGTCAGTAGCCAAATATGCAACAATGGACATTGTTGACTGGTTGCTCTAGTGATTGAACCTGTGGCTGATACTGTCGCGGAGAAGTCGAGACCCAAAATGGCAAAGTGTCATGATATGTCATTAATTACTACATAAATGTCAACTGTTTTTCCAGAAGGCTTGGTTATGGATGCCAAAAGGAGTCACCTTTGGCAGACATGAGAGAAGGGAAACCCATATGACCACTATAATTGGATAATGCATGTATCTAGTATTAAAATTGCTTGATTTACTGATTTGTTTGTCACCTGTTTTACTGATTTGTTAGTCACCTGTTTTGCCATTTGTAAGACCAGCTACATTGAGAAAAGGATTCACACTTGAAATGCGGGAGCAGTGGATTACAGGTACCATATAGTTTCTGTGACATTTGTTTTCCTCATATTGAATTAATGTTATAGGATCAAGATTTAATAGCAGATCTGACGTTGATGCCAAAATTCCATTAGTGCTACTTTTGTCAGACTTGAATGCATCTATTTGGTTACGTGCCATGCATATGTGGTGATGGGTTGTTGGAAGGGGACTTTCTAAATTTGCTATTAATTAAATGTCAGAAAAAGAATCTTAGCTAAACAAAATTCTGGTATTACTAGTTTGTCAGCTTTTTAATATTTTGAAGAGAATAAGCATGTGTTCTCTCAAAAAATCTGAATCCAAAAATTAAAGAAGATGCTAGTTTTACCAAACTGACATGCATGGAATCTATTTGGAGATCACTTGCTGTACGCAAATGGTGGTGGGTTCTTGTAAGAAGGGTTTTTAGGTTTACTTATAATGCAAAATAAACTAAAACATTAACTTAGCAGAAATTTGGTAATGATAATTTGGCCATCTTTTGGAGACTGGATCTGTGGTTATCCAAACATGCAAATGTCCACAATTAAATGAGATGTTGCATGAGTCATATTCACAAGTATATACAATTTATTTGGACATGACTTCTATACACATTTATGATTTTCTTGACTAAAAGATGGGAAAAGAATTAAAATCAGCATTCTAGCAAAAATCTGACAGTTATTTTGGCAAAATAATTGCAGTTTACATTAGATATCCCAATTAAATAATATATTTTTTATTTATACCCACATGCATATAGTTGGATGTGGGGTCTGCACGTAGACAGAAATGTTTAGTTGTAAGCAATATTTTTTTTTATGTTTGATATTGATTAAAAGATACAAAAGAAACTGAAATCTTAATCGAGCTGAAATGTGGTACTGTCAAGTTGGCAGACTTTCATATTCAGAAGAGGTCGAATTTCTCATTATTCAAGGATGAAGTGCTCTTGGTTAATGCTACTGTGCATGCCAGCACATGTTGCCATAACTATATTTTTGTCAGTATGACCATAATTTATCTTCCAATTGATTTATTACTTTGTCTTACTGTCATCTTCATTCTGTGGTGTAGATTTAAATCTATATTAGAGATCTGTGCTCGTCAACTGTCTACTTCACATCACATGTAAAAGGAATGCATGTTTGCAGAGATACTAAGATGCAACAGAGACGTGAAATAGTTATATTTACATTTTGAATCTTTCGAGTGCACTTTGAACTTGATGGCTTTCATTTTTCTGTAACAACAACAACAACAACAACAAAGCCTTATCTCACTAGGTGGGGTCGGCTACATGGATCATACGACACCATTTCGTTCTATTAGTAACCAAACCTTTCGGTATATTATTCACCAATAGATCTATATTCGTTGATCCATGTTCATGCGATTCGACAGGGTTTTATGCTGGCTGTCGAGGCCTAACACAACCCTCCTCCTTTATCCGGACTTGGGACCGGTTATAAAACATAGGCGGAGTTTCATTTTTCTGTAAATGCAATGGAAATGAGAAAACATATTTGGGCAGAAGATAGAAGAACTAGTTTTTTTTCCTGCTTTATGTTGCATTTTGTTGAATGACTTTGAGTCAATGATATAGTTTCTGACTAATCTTTCAAATAATTAATTTTTTCCATAATTGAACTATTGTTTGCTAACACAACTTTATCTTTGAGTTCCTCCTAAAAAAAAACTTTATCTTTGAGTTGCTTTGCTATAGGTTTTTATAGCCATCCCTGGGGTTTCTTTTATCAACTGTGATACAAGTGTTTGGCATTGGAAGGATTATTGTTTGAACTTCACTATTTATTTGAGCAGAGTAGCGCGTGCATGTGAGAAACCTCCACATGCCTATCTGTCGAGGCTATCTGTCAAGGCTATATGGATGTTAGTCTTGCTTCAACTCATGATGACTCCCATCAATCTGAGGGACCCTCCTATGGACCCTTTTGTGTCTTTGTGGGAGCCTTCCTCTTCCCGGCTGTTCATTTTGAACACAAATGGCTCCCTCTGGGGCCGAGGGAAGTGGAGGGTGCAGGATGCATCTTACTAAACCCTGATTATAGTTTCTTGCTTGCAGGGACTAGCCGCAGGATCTTCTTCTCGGCTTTGGAGGCGGAGGCACGAGCATTATTCTGTGCATTGCAGCAGTGTTGTGAAAGAGGCATCCTCAACAGTTACTGTCAATCAGACTCTTCCATCCTGATTACTATACTCAAGAGAGCTTCCAGCAGCCCTTGGCGTATCAGAAATATTATGAGAGACATTTCGTTTTACTGTAATCCTTTAACATTTTTGTACCAGCTCATATTAATAGAGCTTAAAATTCAGCTGCTGATTTTTTTGACGAAGCAAGGTTGGACCTTAGCTTCGAATTTTTGTGAGTTGGAGACCCTCATCCTCCTGAGCTCGCCCAGTTATTGTACCTGAACTATCAAGTTTTAACATAATATTAAGCACTTTCCTTTTTTTTAAAATGGATGTGCATATTATGTAACTTATGGACATCCTAAATTTCCATTACAACATCTTTACGTAAACTTGGTTTCTGAGAGTTATTCACATCATTTGAAAACCCAAATTAATTAAGGGTTTCCTGCCATTTTCTGCTTTCCGTAAAATACATTACTTGGAAGGAACTAAAGTTATTATTTTCAGTTATTATTTGTTTTGGAACAAATAACAATAATTCAGTACTTTCGTAATAACTACCAGCCATTTAGTTCTCTACTTCATTGAAATACATTGAAGACAAGCTTCCAAAACATTGCAGCTTCACATGCCTTGAGCCAGTTTCTAAGAAGTGTTGGGAACGTCGTATTTGACAACCGTAATTTGACTGGAATTTCACGTGACAAAAAAAATGAGACTAAGTTATTTATCAAATTACTTCTCCTCAAATTTTATTATTACATTTAGTTTCATCTATTTATATATCATCTTCCACGCTCTTAAGTTGATAAAGAAAAATCATGCTCCAAGGAAAAAGTTGTATCTAACATAGGTTTCTCTCTGCCTCTCTTTAGCTATTTCTCTCTCCTGGTGAACAACTGCCATTTGGAAAAAAAATTGATCTGAAAGAACTATGAAGTAAATATATTGCTGTTAAATTTCTCTGCATGTCTCAAACATTAAAAATGCCTTCTTTTTGCTATCAGGCTGCAAGGATTAAGTGAGGACCTAATAATAATAATAATAATAATAATTATTATTATTATTGCCCAAAGGCGGCAAAAGTTTCGCATTACACTCGCGACGTAACGGCCAGAAAATAACACGTTGCGGACGTGAAGGCCCCTCGGTATGTCCGATTGCATAAACCCGCGCTGGGATCCGCTCTCTCTCCTTTCTGTCAGTCCCAGCAACGAACTCATTTAAGTTTCCCAGACCATTTCGCCATCCGATTGAACCAAAATCCAAAAGAAAACACGAAAAACAAAACGAGCGAAAGTTTGTAGGAAAAAAAAAAGTGGAGGATACAACATAGGAGGGCTGCAGCAAAAGGGTACAATTTGTATTATATGTACCCCGCCATCAGGATCCTATTCCTCCACGAACCCTAGATTTCTCTCTTCTCGGTGTCGTCCTCCCTGTCCGAACCCTGGTTTTCCGAAAGCGGTTTTCGATCCCTTCGTCTGCGGCTGCCTTGGTTGTTTTGTTCTCCCTTCCCTGGTTTCCTCTGGGGGCTTCTAGGGTTCTCTTGGAGTGGAGTGGTGGGTGAGTGAGCTGAGGGGGTTTGGAAAGCTTTCCTAGAAGCTTTTGCCGGCGATGGCGTCCAAGGAGAAGGAGCTCGAGGAGCGGCTGCGGGAGGTCGGCGACAGGCTCGCGAACCCACCCTCCGCTGTGGGCGAACTCCGTGCGCTTCTCAATGTATGTTCATCCCATTTGTTGCACACCATGTCCAACGTTGTAGCGGTGTTGGCATCGCGCCATTCTTGACATGCTTTCTTGTTTTCTTGTTGCTTTCGATTGTTGATGTGAAAAAATCAGATCTTGCTAGTTGTTCGAGGCTTCTTTTCTTACTAACAATAACATCGTATGCTATCTGCTTTATTGTTGTTATTGGCGGAACTATATGTTATCTGCTTTATTGTTGTTATTGGCGGAACTATGTCATATGCAGCACAGGATAATGGCTGCGGAGAGACTGCAATGTTTGTTTAGTGAATGAGCGTAGTGACTTCTGTCTGTTGTTGTGCGTATGTTGTTTACTGGCTAATACTTTTGCGTGTGGGGTACTTAATATGTCTAGCATTAGAAGTTTTTTGGACATTCTAACCTTTAGAGATGTATTTCTTAGGGTTTCATGGATGATCACGTGGAGTTCATTTGGGTTTGAATGATAGCGCCTTATTCTTAGATGTTATCAATAAATAGAGGTAATTGTATTATGATAGAAGGAACATTTATTAATTTTGAGTCTGCAGGGAGCTACTGAGACTACCTGAAGTAGTGAAATGATACAATTGCTGTGAGTTTTTCAGTCTTTCTTGATAGTGGTTGGTGCTTTGCAATGAGATTCTATTTGTTGTTGGGCTTTGCGATGTACAAAAGAGTATAGGTATAGGCATCATAGAGAGTATATTGTTTAAGTTTCATGCTCTATTATGCGATTTCTGTCAATATGGTCATACCAGTTTCTTCTGCATACAAAGCAATCAAGCGACAATCATTCAGGTCCAAGAAGTTTCTACAAACATTATTAATGGACAACTTATCAGTTCTCAAAAAAAAAAAAACAACTTATCAGTCATATTGCTATGTTGGTCCTCTTATAATGTGACTGTTGCTTTTGTCACATTTGCATCTAGTTTACTTCCATGAGGTTGCTTGTAGAACAAAATAATAAGATTTTTTTTTATTTATGATATAGTACCCAATAAAGTTAAAGGAAAATTCTATCGTACTGCTATAAGGCCAGCAGTGTTATATGGTAGTGAATGTAGGGCTACGAAGGGACAACATGAACGTAAAGTGGGGGTAGCCGAAATGAGGATGTTGAGATGGATGTGTGGTCATACAAGATTAGATAAGATTAGGAATGACCATATACGTGAACGAGTCGGAGTGGCTCCTATTAGTGAGAAAATGGTAGAGAATCGTTTGAGATGGTTTGGTCATGTTCAGAGAAGACCATTAGATGCGCAAGAGTAGATCAAATAATCTGGAGTCCGATTAAAAGAGGGAGAGGGAGGCCAAGGCGGACACTTGGCGAACTAATAGAGCAAGATCTATTGGTGAATAATATACCGAAAGGTTTGGTTACTAATAGAGCGGAATGACGTCGTATGATCCATGTAGCCGACCCCACCTAGTGGGATAAGGCTTTGTTGTTTTTGTTGTTGTTGTTTTTATGATAATGGGTTCATTCTTTTTTTTTCCTTCCATATACTTGGTTATGTCGCATCATGTAATATGATGTTCTTTTTCCAGCAAACTGAGAGTTTGTTAATGAGAGTTGAACAATCACCATCACAGTCAATATCAAATGCCATTGGTCCTGCTGTGACAGCACTTGCTGCTAGAGTTTTTCTGGAACACTCAGATTTGGATGTGAAAGTTGGTCTAACATCATGTATAAGTGAAATAACGAGAATAACAGCACCTGAAGCTCCATATGATGACAATCTAATGAAGGTTGGCATGGAAAAGTTCCTTTATGTTTTAATTGCTTTTTTTTAAAATAGATCACCGATTTTCTTTTTAATCTATAATGCTTAAGCTTTTCTCTGGATTTTTACAGAAGATATTTGAGAGGATTGTTGAAACCTTTGAGTTGCTTGATGATATCTCCAGTCGCTCATTTGCCAAGAGGGTTTCTATTCTTGAGACTCTTGCAAGAGTTCGATCATGTGTTGTGATGCTGGACCTTGAATGTGATGATTTGATTCTCAAAATGTTTCAGCACTTTTTTAAGACAATAAAGTAAGAAGTTGCTAGTCCATTTTTCATTGTTTACTTTTTGTAATTAGATATATCCTATCTTCTTGCATGCAACAGACATTATATTAGTGAACTGCATGATAAGGATGTATCATTAACTAGTTTTTTATGGACATATAAGGATTCCACATTGTTGCATGGAGTGTTGCTAATCATGTTAGAATTTCTCCTAAAAAAAATCATGTTGGCATTGATGATGTCCTTATGTGAAATGTAGTTATGCAGGGCTCCATTCTAAGGACGTGAACTCCCATGATATGAACATCAGCTTGCATTCTTTTGAGAAATATGAGGTTAAAATGTTTGTGACACTTCACAGCAAATGGCAGTAGTCCCACTCAGACAAGATGTTTCGGAATAAGAAAATCTCATTCGCCTAAGAAAAACTCGTTACAACCTCAGTTTATGTCTAAACACATTTTTTTAGTAAAGATATAAAGTTGGTGAATGTGATTTACTTATCTATATTACCTTTGACGAAAACATGGTTGATAAGGATTGACATTGGCCCATTGATTCCTGCAGACCAGTTAATGCTAGGATGGTTTTTTCTTCCATGGAGACTATCATGGCACTAGTACTTGAGGAGAGTGAAGATATTTCCCCAGAGCTTATTTCGTGCCTTCTTGAGAATGTGAAAATAGACAACAAAGTAATTGTGTTTCATGTTTTATCATTCTTATTTCTTATTAATTTTGCCACTTATCTAATGAATTCTGGTTTTTGTCCTGTAGGATATCTTACCTGTTGCACGCGAGTTGGGTGAAAAAGTCATTAGCAGTTGTGCAGCTAAAATAAAACCTTACCTCAGTGAACTGTGCAAGTCCATGAATTTAACAGGCTACAGTTCAATTGTTGCCTCTATATGCCATGATGCTCCTGATGTTCTGGAGCAAAAGGAATTGGCTGCTTCTGGTGCTATTATGGTGTGTGATCTTTTTCTTCTGCTTAGATCTGGCAATTAAAATTTAATACTTATTGGTGTTATTTAGTTCTAGAATCGACAATGTTACTGATTATAAATATCCTTGGTTAGACTAGGGTTGAACTAAAAAGCTATAAAACCAATCTCGTCTGACATAAAATTTCAGTTTTATTTTGAAAACATTAGGTGATTTGGCGTCCAAAGAAAACCTAGTGTGGCTTTGAAATAGAAAAAAACTACCTGAGGAACTCAATGGAGCTCTACGTAATTAAATATATGTAGAATATGTATTACCTTTTATATTTGAAGTTTTCAACTTTTTTTACTTCAACATATAAATTATATGAATACAAGTTGATATAAAGAAATAAAATGTGATCATTATGACAGTCACGGCTATTATCACGTGGAGGAAGGTTGACCTTGGTGCGGTCAGTCCTATCGTCCATCCCTATTTATTATATGTCAGTCTTTTGGATGCCTCAAGGGGTCATCCAACGGATTGATTCACTTCGTCGAGGCTTCTTTTGGAAAACAAAGGTACTGTAGGCAGAGGGATGCATTTGATGGCCTGGTCAGAAATATGTTGACCGACGTCAAAAGGAGGATTAGGGATTCAAGATCTTCGGACAATGAACACTGCTTTAATGACAAAGTGGGTGGCTCAGATAATGGGGTCGAGGCAAGATATTTTGCTATCAGTTATTACAGCATGTTATGGCAGAATGCTTTCATGGGAGCAGAGGCAGGAAATTACGCAAGGGGCTTCAGCGTTTTGGAGAAGCATTATGACAGTTATGCCACGAGTTAGACCATTCTTTGAGGCAACACTAGGAGACGGAAAGGATTTTCGATTTTGGATGGATCCTTGGCCATCCGGGGAATCACTATCAATCTCTTTTCCAAGGCTTTATGTGGCAGTACTCGCTCAATATTGGTCAGGCAACTTCTTCAATGATGGTGTATCGATCCCACGGTTAGCAGCCCACCTGTCTGATAACCGGCTTGAGAATCTTCTTGCACTAATGGAGCGTCTCCAGGGACATAAGATAAATGACACAAGGGAAGACTCTTGGATTTGGAAAGCTGGTCATTTCTCTGTTCGACAGTTTATAAAACTCTGGATCTAGAGAGCTTCACCACATATGAAGAGCTTAAAAGAGGCTGTTGGCTCCTTTGGGGCATTAAAGTTCCTGTGTGTATTCGGATATTTGCATGGCTATTGAGGAGAAACAGGCTTCCTACTCAGAAGTACAGAATGAAATGGGACACAAGAATGAACAGCGCTTGCGTCTTCTGCGATGACAACATGGAGGATATAGATCACCTTTTCTTCAGCTGCCCAATAGCACGAAGGACATGGCAGAATTTTGGATGTGATTGGTTAGATGTGAGCTCTCTGATAGCATTCCGGCGATCATTTAGACAAGGGGGACATGGTACCAATTTATAGGTATATGTATAAAAAAGACAACGAATCAAAACAATTGCAGTTTTATGGGCGATATGGCGACAACACAATGATTGCATTTTCAAGGGAGAAAAGTGTTATGTTTAACATTCTAATAGCAGCTAGAAACTTGGCGAGTGAGTGGGCGAGATTATAAGATATGTTGTAATAGATACAAGTTTTTATAATGAATAAAAAATGGATGTGAGCACCTGGCTCACATCCTTTATCTTCTCAAAAGAAAAAATGTGATCGTTGCCCACCTATAGAATAAATTCAAGACTATCATAAATATAAAATTAATAAAAGTTCCTTTAAAAAAAATAAAAAAATAAAAAAAGTATACGGCCTCCCAAAACAGAGGCTTTTTAGTTTGAAAAACCACTAAAAAAATTCTGAATGGATTATTTACATAAACTATACAATTCATTTGTTTCCTGTTTTGTTGTCAAACTCAAAAATTGGAGTTGACATGGAAAGGCCAGATGAACACGTAGATCATGACATTGTCGCATGGCACCACATGATTCTACAAGATTTTATATTTTCAAACTATCATTATATATTAATTTGTACAACAACAACAACAAAGCCTTATCCCACTAGGTGGGGTCGGCTACATGGATCATACGACGCCATTCCGCTCTATTAGTAACCAAACCTTTCGGTATATTATTCACCAATAGATCTTGCTCTATTAGTTCGCCAAGTGTCCGCCTTGGCCTCCCTCTCCCTCTTTTAATCGGACTCCAGATTATTTGATCTACTCTTCTTATTGGCGCATCTAATGGTCTTCTCTGAACATGACCAAACCATCTCAAACGATTCTCTACCATTTTCTCATTAATAGGAGCCACTCCGACTCGTTCACGTATATGGTCATTCCTAATCTTATCTAATCTTGTATGACCACACATCCATCTCAACATCCTCATTTCGGCTACCCCCACTTTACGTTCATGTTGTTCCTTCATAGCCCAACATTCACTACCATATAACACTGCTGGCCTTATAGCAGTACGATAGAATTTTCCTTTAACTTTATTGGGTACTTTTCTATCACAAAGAATTTCCTCCACTTACACCAACCAGCTTGAATTCTATGATTAACATCGTCATCAATCTCACCATCTTTTCTTACAATTGATCCTAAATATTTAAACTTTGTTGAGGAATTATATCCTCCCCTAGCCTAACTTTCAAATCGTCTCTAAGTTGTTTATTTGTGAAATTACTATGCATATATTCTGTTTTATTCCTACTTAAACGAAAACTCTTTGACTCCAACGTATTTCTCCATATTTTCAATTGTGTATTAATCTCTTCTCTTGAATCCGCTAAAAGTACTATATCATCCGCAAATAGCATGCACTTAGGTACCTCCTCTGTGATAGTCTCGGTTATAGCATCGATAATTAAGTTAAATAGATACAGGCTTAAAGCCGATCCTTGATGTAGGTCAATTCTTATAGGAAATTCATTTGTCTCACTTCCGGGTGTCCTAACCCTAGTCAATGTCCCATCGTACATATCTTGTATTACCTTAATGTAGGCAACACTCACCCTCTTCTTTTGCAAGGCTTTCCAAAGTACATCCCTTGGTACCCGATCATACGTCTTCTCTAAGTCAATGAAAGCCATATGTAAGTCTCTTCTCCTACTTCGATACTTCTCCATCATCCCCCTTAGTAAATAAATCGCCTCTGTAGTGGATCTTCCTGGCATGAACCCAAATTGTCTCTCAGAAATACTAGTCTCCATTCTCAATCTATGCTCAATCACTTTTTCTCATAATTTCATTGTGTGACTCATAAGCTTAATCCCTCTATAATTTGCACAATTCTGAATATCCCCTTTATTTTTGTAAATAAGAACTAATGTACTTAATCTCCAATCATCAGGCATCTTTTTCGACCGTAAAATCTCATTAAATAGTTTACATAACCACAACACACCTTTTTCTCCTAAACATTTCCAAACTTCAATCGGTATACCATCCGGTCCAACGACTTTACCATTCTCCATTTTCTTAAGAGCTTCGCTAACCTCCGAGACTCTAATTCTACGATAAAATGACCTATTAAGCTCACATTCGCTAATTGTCAAGTCCTCCAAATCACAACAGGAACTTTCACATCCATCATTAAATAGCTTATAGAAATACTCTTCCCATCTGTTCTTAATATCTCCTTCAGTAACTAAAACCTTGCCAACTTCATTTTTTATGCATCTTACTTGATCCAAATCTCTCGACTCCTTCTCTTTATTTCTTGCAATCTTGTAAATCCTTTGTTCACCAGCCTTTGTCCCTAACTCTTTATAAAACCCCTCATATGCTTTAGCACGAGCATCACTAACTGCCTTTTTAGCCTCCCTTTTTGCCAAATGATACTTTTCCCAATTGTCAGAACTATTGTCCAAGTGTATCGCCTTGAAACAATTCTTCTTATTACGCACCTTTTCTTGGACCTCCTCATTCCACTACCAAGTCTCCTTATCTCGTGGTCTAAAACCTTTTGATTCTCCTAAAATGGCTTTAGCAACCATTTCAACTTTTTTTGCCACATTCTCCCACATGATACTAGCATCTCCTTCTAACTCCCACACACTTTCCTCTAATAACTTCTAAAAGTCTCTCGCTTCTCCCCTTTTAACTGCCACCACTTGATCTTTCAATCAAAAACTGTTCGAGATTTTGGTTTTATACATTTCATTTGCATATCAAGAACTAACAATCTATGTTGTGTAGCCACCCCATGCCCAGGAATTACTTTGCAATTAGTACGTCTTTTATCAGTATTTCTTGTCAAGAAAAAATCGATTTGAGACCTATGAGTTCCACTTTTGTATGTGATTAAATGTTCCTCTCTTCCTAAAACAAGTGTTGATAATCTTAAGGTCGTATGCTAAAGAAAAATCAATAATAGTTTATCCTTCCTCACTCAACTCCCCAAAACCAAAACCACCATGAACCCTTGCATGTGGTCCTGCCTCTTTACCAACATGTCCATTAAGGTCTCCCCCAATATAAACTTTCTGGGTTGTTGGTATACTTTCAATCAAACCCTCCATCTGCCCAAAACTTCTCCTTGAGATGTGATTCTGCGCCTACTTGGGGTGCATATGCACTAATAATGTTCATAGTCTCCTTTCCAACAATTACTTTCACGGATATGATTCGATCCTCAATCCTTTTAACTTCCACAACATTCTTCCTCCATTCTGCATCCGCATAATACCAACACCATTCCTTCCATTTACCTTACCTGTGTACCAAAGTTTGGAGCCATTTAACATAATCTCTTTACTTCCCTCTCCTACCCATCTAGTTTCTTGCAAGCATAAGATACTAATCTTACGCTGGTCCATTACTTGTGCCACCTCGAGGCGCTTCCCATTCAACGTCCCAATGTTCCAAGAACCTAATCTGACCTTAGTCTCATGAACTAGCTTCTTTAACCGCCTCCGTCCATTAGAGTGCGGTAGCCCTTGCTCATTTAACACTGCATTCAGGCGAGGATGCAGCGGCTCTTGCTCTCTTATCACTGTACCCGAGCTGTACAGCGCGTTACTTACGGGTAACGACTTAGCATTAACACAATATATTCGTTGATCCATGTTCATAAGATTCGACAGGATTTTATGCTGGCTGTCGGGGCCTAACACAACCCTCCTCCTTTATCCGGGCTTGGGACCGGCTATAAAATATAGGCGGAGTTTTCAAAATAATAATAATAGTAAAATATTGAATCACTCCTTGTGAAAGTGTAACCAAAGTTGGTTCTTTAACATGTTTTTGCATTTCAGAACACAGTAACGTGCTTCAAGTAAAATGCTAAAATGGCGCATTGTTTTCATATCCCATCTGGCATCTACACCTCTAGAAGTTTTACCTCCAAAATATTAACTCTAAGAAAAACTCAAGTCTCTTTTAGTTTTATATTTAATTTAATGTGCATATATTTTCTAATGTGGAAGAAGCTAGCTAGCTCTCGTGTTGGAATTTTCTTTAAAATAATTATATAACATGTCTACATTTTCAGATGAAAGTCCATTATTTACTGTTATTTTATGAGCTATATGGTTTGACATTCTGTCCTGTATTTGTCATGGCTATTCTTGTCAAAATGTTACTCGTCACTTTGATAGCCAACTCTTCAGTGCTTTACCGCTTGGAAGTTAAAATTTAAGTCACTTAATCTAGAACTAATGTGCTCATCATATTCAAGGGAATTCAATCGTGATCCCTAGCCTTCTACCTATGTAATATATATTGGAATTGAGTGTTAGACTTATGATAGCATTAGCATTCCTGTGAGCCCAAGGGTTATATTGCCAAAGTGGATTTGATGTTTTTGTACCTGGTCTGTCTGGCTGACATGAATCTTTTGTCCATTACAGAAGGCTCCCCCACCTGTACAAATATAAAAAATGTATTAATATATTAAACTCCCAGCAACAGACAGAAAAATTCTTCTTAATACATATAACAATAATTGCATATGAAATGTAAATAATGATTAATCATATGATATTCTAGAATCTAGTTAACCTGTATGATGATAATGTAAAACACACTTGTTTTAAGAAATTGCTACTAAGGGGGTCTACTCTTGGGGCATTTTGGGACAAAAGGCATCCCTCTTCTTCTCACTTGGAGACGATTTTATAATTTTCAAACATATGGCAAGGGAGAAGGGGGAGCATTGACTGAAAAGAAGCCAAAAGCAAACACAAAAACATGGAGAGCAGAAAATGAGAACTCAAACTCCAAACGAGCTTCTAAGCATGGAAAAAGCAAAGTAAACACACAAATATGGGGGTGGAAGATGAGAATCGAACTATGGAAGGGGGGTGCGCTCACTAAAGATTCCTCCTATGGTTTGCAAGCAAGCAGAATATATCTAAAGTTTATATGGTCGTGCTCGAACTTCAGAAGAACCCCACATATTTTGCTTGATCATTTTATGAGCACTTCTATTTGTGCAATGTTTATGCCACAGATTTTCTTTTCTGGACGTTTTCTCATGTATATATTTTTCCTTTCCATATGACATCTTCATTGATAATTATGGTTCTTTCAGGCTGATGACAGCAAACAATCTGAGCAGACTATCTCTGATGAACTGCATAAGGCATGTTCTTCAATAAATTTGTATGTAATTGAGCTTAAATGTCATTGGGTGAGTTTTTTGGTTTCTCTGACTTCCTTTATTTCAGGGGACTGGAAAGGTTGAGCAAGAAGTAGACTGTGCTGAAGAAGTTATGCAAGAAAAAGTACCAGAACAAGGTACGAGCAATGATGGGAATAACTCTACAGTAGAGCCATCTCCGAAGCAGAAGTCTGAACGTCAACATCATGGTGGTAAGCCCAGAAAGACAGATGCAGTTGGCAAGAAAAAATCAAGTGGCTTAGAGCCTGTTGATGAGGATCCAAATAGTATTTCAGTTCCTGTAGCAAAGAAAGTAAAGGGCAGACCAGTTAGTTCATTGCGTTCTCTGAAAAAAGAACATGATAATCATTCTCTTGTTGATGGTACACCTGCAAATGATGTGGAAGGCTGTATGAAGAACCCTCTTGTGGCAGACAATGGAAACTTGAAAGCATTGTTGTCTACTGAGGTTGGTACTTCAGATACAGTTCACCGGAAAAGGGGGCGCCCTAATTCGAAATTGCCTTCAAAGGAAGGTGGAGATAGTGGAAAAAGTAAGCACAGGTCTTCCGCATTGCAAAAAGGGACTGAGACAAATAACAAAGCCATTTCATCTAAAAATGACTCTAAGAAAGAAGCTGATGGTGGCATTCGTTCAAAACAGAGATCTTTGCTACATGATGATGAAAAGGAACCAAGTAGTCCCGCTAAAGCAGAACCATCAGGTGCACCTAGTCCTTCCAGAGACAAACCACCAAAGCAGTCGAGTACACAGAAACAAAAATCCAGTGATAAACACCTTGATAAGCCCAAAACTAAGAAGGATAGAAGCAGTGAACCTTCTCTAAAGGTAATTTTGGTTCATATGTTACATCTTTTGCCTTAAATACAATAAGTAGTATCCTCCTTACATAATCACCAAGTCTTCTCTGGCTCTTCTCTTCTCCCTCTTTTATCCAACGCTTCCCGACAGCTATTAATGGAGTCTTAACATCTTGCATGATCTGATCCCATTGTGTTGTACAGGCTCACTTCTGAAATTACACACATGTTGCTAGGTCTACCTTTTCTTGTGTTCCTAATGTGTGGTGGCTCTCCTAAAAAAAAGTGCGGTGGTTTGTGTCGTCAGTACTGTTGCTTTCTTCTTTTATATTGTTTCTGAAAACGATTTCCTCCTAATGTCTACTGGGGAGTTTTCCAGGTGTCGGCAGTCTTACCACCTTAAAAACATACCAGTCAAACATATTTCTTTTGCTTACTATTCAAAGGTGATGTCTTGACATCCTGATTTAGTGTCCTTTAGGCTTTTCTGAGAGGCGTAATGTATGCTTTTGGTAGACTCTGAATTCATGTTCAAAATATCAATTCTGATTGTAAGAAATTCTTTCTGTTGATATCCTTAAAAAAAAAAAATCCTGATCAGTTGGGTTCCAAATTCTGTATTTAGTTTGTTTAATGTTACAGGAAATGATGAGCTCTGGAAAGAAGGCCCATAAAACTCAAGCTGACATAGAAGAGAGAGTGAAATCAAGCAGTAAACGTGTGCGTGAAGCAGAAGAGGAGGTATGATACCATGCTGACATGTTGTCAATGGTCATAGTTCCTTTTACTCAACAGACATAGTTATTGGTTCGATTCCTATTTGCATATGTAGAGAAAATTTGTAGGCACTCTGTAATTATGGTTTTTCTTCACGACTTCTGTTTGCATTCACATTCTGTTTCTAGTTTGGTTTAATTTCGATGGCATTCCAAGCTGGTTATTCTGACGGCCTTTGGTCCTGATAGAGTCCCGATACTCGAGATCAGCATAAAGAACTTGATGAAAGTCTTGTTGGCTCGCGAATTAAAGTATGGTGGCCTGATGATAAGCGGTAAGGATAACTTCAGTTTATAGAAGTCTTATATGGAATGTCCGTGCACTTCATGTGATCTCCAACTTATTGTTGGCTAGAATTTTTCAGGGGGACCAACTGCAACCAAATAAATCATCATTGAGCTTTTGGTCATCCTTCTTTGTGGGCATATTATATTTGAGCTTCTCTGTCAGCTAATCATTACTTTTGTTTTTGAAGAAAGACTAATCATTACTAAATAACAAGTATCATATGACAGGAATGTGTTCCTTTTGAAAACACAAGGAAAATATCAAATGACTCAGACTTAAAATCTTTATTTCGTTGAGGAGGAAAACAATTCATCTTTTGGATTTTATCCCAATTTGATTGAATTCATTTTGAATGTGGAATCCACATTTCGAGGATTTCAAAGTGAAACTGGTTGATCCCTTTTCTAAATTGCAGGTATTACCAGGGTACTGTTGAAACCTACTATCCCTCTTCAAAAAAACATAAGGTAGGGCAATCGTTTCTGAGATGCAATTTTTGTTTAATCTCTCATATGGGTGTTTTTGTTATCCTCAGATTCTCTATGATGATGGAGATATTGAGATATTGTTGCTGAAGAGGGAACGTTGGATATTGCTTGAGAAGGACCACAAAAAGGTTGTGGTTGGATTAGATTGTTAATTTGATCATATTAGATGTTCTCTCTTGGGTTTAAATATTAGATGATTTTGGGCGCTTACTCTTGGTTTTGCATTTTTTGCAGAAACAAGCAAAAGATAATCCCATTCTTGATGCATCCTCAGAAGAGTAAGTATTTGTTGAAGAATAAAACTTCTTAACCATGTAGCCTAATGATATATTAGTTCTGAGTTCACTAGGCAATACTCAACGAAAATTAAGTTTCTTTTCTTATTTCTTGTGGTATCAGAATTGAACCTTCAGTATCACTCTTGCAGATTACGTATTGACGAAATATCATCCGTCAATAATTTTTCCCTTAATGAACGAGTCGGAGTGGCTCCTATTAGTGAGAAAATGGTAGAGAATCGTTTGAGATGGTTTGGTCATGTTCAGAGAAGACCATTAGATGCGCCAGTAAGAAGAGTAGATTCAAATAATCTGGAGTCCGATTAAAAGAGGGAGAGGGAGGCCAAGGCGGACACTTGGCGAACTAATAGAGCAAGATCTATTGGTGAATAATATACCGAAAGGTTTGGTTACTAATAGAGCGGAATGGCGTCGTATGATCCATGTAGCCGACCCCACCTAGTGGGATAAGGCTTTGTTGTTGTTGTTGTCGTCGTCTTCAGAAAATGCTTGAGCATATCCCTTTCCAAAAAAAAAAAGCTTGAGCCTATGATGGTTACAATTTTTTTCGAAGTGTCAGCTTTCTATTAAACTGTAAAAGAGGGCAATTTACAAGTGTGTAGAAAACGAGGAAAAAAAAAACAACGTGGAAAAAGAGAATATGATGACGGTCATGTGTTGGGTTGGTACCCATTTGTGTTTATACATCCTTTGGACTGGAGGTTGTGTCTATAACCTTGGCACTCGGTTCTTCACATTTTGTTTGCTTTCATGCTTAAATTTCAATTGGCACACACCCTTCCGCTACTGCTACGTGCTTGTTCAGATATCATCAAATTAGAATTTTCTTTTGCTATATGAAACAGGCCCCAAAGCAAAAGAACAAAAACAAGTTCAAGCTCTGGTTCCAAGGAACAAAATAGAGGCACTGAAAGGTTTAATTTTTCCTTTGCTATTTCAAAAATAAATAAATGCATATTATAATTTTTGAAGTTTTATCTTGAAATGTCAGCAGTGATCCTCCAAAGCGCAAAGGAAGGCCACCGAAAGGTGTAAGTCTTGCTGAAGATAGACCCAATGAGTCCAAGTCTGCCACTAAGACGGATGCTGGCACAAAGTCTAGTCTTGCTGAAGATATTCCCGGTGACTCAAGCAAAGCAATATGGAAGGCCACCACTAAGTATGATGTTGCTGAAGATAGTCCCAGTGATTCGATCGAAGCAATAGGGAAGTCTGCCACCAAGAAGGATGTGGACACAAAATCTAGCCTTCCTGTAGATAGCCCTGGTCACCCGAGCAAAGCAATAGAGAGGTCTGGGACGAAGAAGGATGTGGGCAAAGCAATAGGGAAGTCTGGCAAAAAGAAGGACGTGGGAACAAAATCTAGCCTTGCTGTGGATAGTTCTGGTGATCGGAGCAAAGCAATAGGGAAGTCTGGCACTAAGAAGGATGCTACCACTAAGTCTAAAACTGGAAGTAAGTTGAATGATGATGCAGAAAACACCCGAAAAATCAGTAGCAACACCATGGGTGATGCTGGAAGGAAGGGAAGAAAGGAAGTACTCAGGGAGAAGTTGAACAAAGAGAGCCCAGCTGCAGATCGCAAACCAAAGATATCTGGGCCGATCCGGGATAGGGCAAGTAAAACGTCAGAACCTGGAAGCTGACCTGAAGGTGGGAAGCATGGGGAGTTGTCGCAGGGGGTGGGTGCGTGGGGTGGAAATGAAGAGAGAAGGGGAGGGGAGGGGGCAATGAGTCCTAGGTCTCTAAGTATCAGTTCCTGATACATATGTTTGCCCCTTAACGCTGTCACCATAAAGGGGGGCTTATAATGTTTTGGCTATGAACCTTGGTTCCTGTGATTAATGTTGCCCCCTAGTTACAAAAGACGGGGATGGTATTCATCCTGAATTTTCTTGTGAAATTTTGGAATTGGTTCCATGTTCCAATATGTGTGCATCGGATCTGCAGGTGCAGGCAAGAAGGGATTGAATGGATAGGAGTTCAAGTAGGGATCGAGATATTTTTGCCATTATAGTCATCTGTTATGTTAAATTGCACCCGGATTTACAAGGTTTACTTTGAACTACGTTCTTTTTTTATTTAAAATATTTATGATTAAAATTCAGCCGTTGTGAATTTAATGCAAAATAAGAAATCAAAATCTTAAAATGTGGTCTAGGTTTCGCTGGTTCCACCCTCTAAGTTCTCGATGAGGGGATCCACTCCACCTCCCTCTCCGGCTAGTTGTTCAGGCAAACACTCTCATGGATTCACGATCGGTAAACACTCTCATATGGGATGGATGATTCATGATTGCTTTTTGAGGTACTATCGGACTTATTTTATGAATAAAAAAATATTTTTTAATATAAATAAAGTAATATTTGTATATATATAAGTTAATTAAATATTGATCATTAATATTTTATTCATATTTTCAAATATAATAGATATTTTTATATCATGTGATATGATATTTTCTTAAAAAATATTAAAATAATAATATATAACGTTTGATCTTAATGAATTATAATATTTATTAAAATGCAATATAATTCTTAGATTCATAATAAAATTCAATATATAATTCTCAGTATATGTGCAATAATAAAATTTAATTTTGATGAAAAATAATGTAGTATTACATTCATGACATAATATTAAATTATTAGAAGATATTAAAATTCATGAAAGCGAGACTAACATATACAATATATAAATAAAATAACTAAATTAAATTTTATCAAGTTTACTTCTAATATTTTATTCAAATAATAAGTTTGTACCAATATTATAAGATAATAAGATTCTACCTATTTTAAGACCCTGCTATAAATGCGGTATAAATCCTAAGATCCTCCGGATAAGATCAAGATCATTTTTTATTCAGAGGATCGTAAAATCGTGATCATGACAACCATGATTCTAATTGTTTGACTGTCCCTATAAGATAGGGATCAATTAGAATTTAGAATTGAATTAATATTCAAGATATTATTAACATATTCAACTATCATATTTGTGCCTTCTCCCCGGAGGAGGTTCGTCACCCGATGGCAAAGAGGGTAGTGGAAGCCACACGATGATGGGGGGTGGATAATACGAGAATATTTGTGATTTTTTTTATTAGGGTGCATTTGAATGAAGTGAAACGTCAATGTGTTAATAAAAAAATAGATCTTAATGAATTGTTTGAATAAAAAACATGCATTATATATATAAAATATAATTTTATCTAGAAATGAAATAAAAGTATAAATTAAAAAATCATTGAAAAAATTTATTTAAAATATACTATTTAAATATAAATATTTTTAAATAAAATTTGTTTAATGAAATGATAAGTATTAAATAATAATATATTAATTTTTATTATAAATAATTTATATTTAATAAATAGATTATTTTATAAAAGAAATGTTTGTGTGAGAGAGAAAATAAGAGAAGAAAAAAGAATGAAATTTGAAAAAAGTAACTGCCACATCAGACAAAAAATAGGGAAAAAGGGCACATATCTAGAATACTTAAGTGGAATAAGTGTCTTAGAACCAAGTCACGTGTTCCTAGTTTCAAACCATTTAAAGCATCCTTGTTCCACCTCGGAAACCATGTCGCAAGAGGGTGTTCGAGGAATTTGGTGTACCAAGAGGTTACCAACCAAACGAAACTTTAGGGGCCACTTGACAATCAGAATTGTGTTTAGTTGAGTTTATGTGAATAATTGAATTGACATATTAATTCGAGATGTATTTGAATGAGGTGAAACTTAATGAGAAAATATGTAATTAATACAATAGATTAATTTTAGTGGGTGTTTGAATAAAAAAGTATTACAAATATAAAATATAATTTTATTAAAAAACAAAGAATAAATTTATTGTTAAAAATATATTTATTTAAATATATATTTTTTAATAAATTGTATTAATTGAATATTAAATTTTAATAAAATAATAAATAATATTATATTAATATTTTATATTTAAGAAATAAATCATTTTATATAAGAAAGGTAAATGAGAGAAAATGATAAAACAAAAAAATAATTTGTAAAAAATAGAAAAATGCCATGTAAAAAAATGGAAACAAAAAAAGCAAAAGGGCTTGCGAAATTAAGATATTAGAATCCATGTAAGGTGTTTTCTTGGAAACCTTTGTAATAATTCTATTTACTAAACAAAGATTTCAAAACTTTTAAAAATCTAATTTCGAGCTTCAAGCATGGTGTGATCAAAAGTGAGCATTCCATCCAGGCGTTCGTTTGTTCACAAGCACCTTTGAAGCGTTCACTTAAAGATGGACAAATCAGCCGTGTTGGGTTGTGCTCGAGCAGTGTCGTGTCGACACGGCCCATTTTAAAATCGTGCTGTGCCATGCCAGGTTGGCGTTAGGCCAATCATGTCGTGCACCTGAATTATTTTTGCAATGTAACAATTGTAACACTGTAAGTAAAAAAAAGGAAAAAAAAGAGCACCGACAAGGTTGCCATGGAGTCCAACGGAGAGAAGGGGGAAGGAACAATCGAGGGATTCAAGGTTCAAGCAACGGAGGAAGAGGAAGGAAGAGTCGGTCGTCGGAATGGTGTGCACTGTCGCCCGCAACTTGCCTCTCTCGCTGCCTCCACCGATAAGAGGAAAGAGCAGCCGAGTCGATCATCGCCTTTGCCGACAAGGGGAAGGAGGAGTGAGGAGTCGATCGTCGGAACTACATGCATCGCTAGTCTGCCGCCTTCAACTCGCCTTTCTCATTGCCTCCACCGACATCTCTCTGTATCTCTTTCTCTCTCAGATGCACAATGGCTTTCTCACTCATGCTTTCTTTGGGCCTGGTGTTGCCGTTAGCGTCTCCGGATGAGCGGTGGATGGGATGGGGCACTGTGGTCCTTCGGTGGGGTGTGCTATGTGAGTCTGTGGTCGTCGGTCATCCCCAAAATGGCAGCATCACCTCTGAGGGCGGGGGAGAATCATCGGATTTTGGACGCGGAGTCTCGTCCTCGGATGATGGAGGCGTCATAGACGGGAGGGAGCCGACGAACGGATCGTACGAGCTTCAGCCGTGTCGTCGGGTTGGTCCAAGCCGGGCCCATGTTCGTCGGGCTCATGCCGGGCCATGCCCAGCATCCCGTTGGGCATCCTGACAAGGTCTGGCCAGGGCCCGACCCGGCAGTCATGCCTGGGTCGAGCTAGCCCGACAAAACTCCATGCGGGGTCGGGCCGGGTCGTCCGCCTGACGAAAGTCCATCTTTACGTCTGCTCGAGATCAAGCATCCAAAAAATTGTGACATTTAGCAAGCGACAAAATAAAGCTTTCACAAAGTGCATTAAAAGAGCTTGTCCAGTGAGACAGGTCGATCGCGAGAAAAATGATCCCGTGCGAAGTTGATTGGTTCCAAACTAATTTTAATAGTCCCATCTCGAAAACTAGGTTACACAAAAATGTTTGATATCTGAAACTAAGACTTGATTTCATCTGATTGGAGTTTCAAATGCAGCCTTGATGCTCAATCTCTTGAAGTGCCCAGTCCACGCATAAACTTTCTACCTTAAAAAAGAACTCTCGTTCACAGCATGACCCATTTTCATTTGCTAGTGAGAAAGTCGCGGTGACGGGGAAGGAAAAATAGTAAAAGGTGATGAAAAAAATGAAAAAAAAAGATTCTGAAAATTCACCCTCTCTGCCACGTGTCAAGCTTGCCTCATTAAAGTGGCCTTTGGATGTAAAGAATCTACCTCTTCTTAGTTATTGAATGAAAACTGAAATGATGATTTTGCTATTTTATGAAGATACAAATATCACACTAAATAAACATAGAATAATTAGTGATTTTTTTTAAAAAAATTTTGTTAGGGAACCAAAAGTTAACTAGTGATAATATATCAGTTGGGCTTACTTTTACATCAATATATCATCAATATTTAAGTTTTACTTTGATTAAACCCAAAAATAAAAATCCAACATCCTTTTATAAAAAGTATGACGTTTATTTCTATTACTCCAAAAATCAATGAATGAAGGAGTTCAGTTCAATATAATTCCTATAATAATAAAAAATGCATATATAAAATAAATAAATCTAAAAAGTAAATATATAATTCACTATTACTTATTTTAATTACTAATTTTCTTAAACTGATAATGTTAATTTGTTAGCATCTGAGTAGAAATGTGAAGAATAAATCATATCAGAAAACAAATTAGTTCCTGGAAATCAATTTAGTTCCTGTTGTTATAACATATTAAAGTTATAATAATGTGGTACTTTGAAGAGACGATCCTGTATGTTGACCTTTACATTAACGCTTTGAAGAGACTTGATCCTGTATTTATTCATCGAATTTTCCTTTTATAAATATTTGGAAAAATAAAAAGGTCTAAAAAATCATATTCAAGAAATGCATGAGATAGCCAAAACTATTGCCAAAATATGCATAGTTGGCCAGTAAATTTTATTACAATTTTTATTTTTCATCCTATAAAAATTGTTAAAATTTAATTGGATAGTTAAGAAAAGTGAAAGTTAATAAAAAAAAGTTGATGTGGGGATAAAGTGAATAAGTTTTTATAATAAAAAATGGTGATTTTCTGGCGCCCTTATTTTCTTTAATTTTATATTTATGGAAAAAATTAAGATTCTTTCTAAAAGTTCATAAGAAATAACACATATTTCATGTTTCAATATCACCGTTTGTATCTTGTATAAATTTTAGCAATGCGCATTTGCATAATTGAAATTTTCTGTGGCCACTCCAACAAAATATTAATATCACTCAACTTTTCTCTTGTACTATTCCATAGTTGACTTATATCTTTTAGGTTTGTTACTCTCTTATACTTTTTTCAATTGTCTTGGTCTAAAATATTTAACAAATATAAGAAATTAATAAATTTTATTATAAAAACTTTTATATTTGTATCTGTATACCTTTTTTGCCAATTTATATGATGTAACATATTAAATTTTAAAATCTAAGTTAACCTTCATACTGAAAAATATATTAATACGTAAAAATATTACATGATAATAAATAGCATATATAACGTAATTTTAATCAATGTAATACACTTTCACTTCTCATTGAATTTTCAATTTTATATAATTTTTGAAAATTGACGCAACCACAAACGATAATGGCTAAAATTATGTGTAAAAAACTTATCATCAATTTTTCATAAAGGAAAGTATTACGTTCTTTTACACTTGTCGAGAATTTAGTCAACATTTAACTGTAAACACTAAAATAAGTTTTTTAATAAAATAATACTAGGAATGTTTTGGAAACAATTAGAACATGAGAAAAAGAAGGAAAAACGTAATATATATATATATATATATATATATATATATATATATATATATATATATATATATACTGTGCATGGGCAATTTAGGAACAAAAAATTGAGGCATTCCGCTTGTCCCATATTCTTTGTCTTTTTCAAATTTTAATTGCAAAAGGATTGTTAATTGCATTAAATGGGAATAAGGATTACCACTTCAAAGTAGAAAAGTGATAATTGTGTTAATTGTTATGACTAATTTTTCTCATGAGATATTTAACAGTTTTTTTATAAATTTGTATTCAAAATTTAGAACAACTATTGTTTAGTATCATTCTTAATACATGTACATATTGAATGGCATTAAAAAAATTTAAATACTGAATGTAAAGTGATTTTTTAAAAAAGTTGAATCATTTTCTTAATGTTTTGTAACTACTATTAGATGTTGGCCCATTAAAGATGATGGATTACATAAGAATGCAAGAAAATTAACCCACAGTATCTTATTAAATTGTTCCATGATGTCATTACTGCATGAAAAAAGTAATTAGTTTGGGTGGGGTTGGGGGAGAGGACTTATAAGTTGATTCTCATGTATCCTTACGTAATCGCTCATGTTTTAATTCTTTCAATGAACTATTAAAATGGTAGGTAATAAACGTTTTTTAATATAAAACATTTGTTTGAAGAATTGATATTAAAATCAACCCAACTAATTACCTCCTCCTCCTCCTACTCATCATTAAGTAATGCTAATTAATTTTATTAGTTTATGTATTATTTCATCATTATGGAGCCTTGATTCCTGTTTATCTATTTTTTGGGTTTTTTTATTTATAAGAAATTAACATTCATGATCTGTGATCTTTTTGTTTTCTTATCTTACATTTTCAGCTATGATATTCATATATTAGCATTGAGTGGCATATAATACCATTGATCCTTCAACTTTTACATGCTTATAAACTATGTTCCAAATGAAAATAATTATCAACTTATCATTAAGGGGCGTTTCTCTAGAGATAATCTTTGTAAATTATCAGATAATGTTATATTAAATTACCTGGGCCCACTACATTACCTTGTTAACTTGTGATAGGTAATGGATAATCTGCATTGCTCAGGCAATCCACATTGCCTATGAAGTGACAATGTAGATTGCTTACGGGAGGGTAGACAATCCACATTATCACCTAGGTTGCAATCTTTTAAATTTTATTTTTCGCATTTGTCATTTACAGTTTTATTTAAATAAATTCTAAAATACATTGAATAAATTAAGAAAATAATCCTATTTGGCCACTGTACATCTATTACATTCCAATTCCTTCCCGATACCTCTCAAGGAGCATTTGTTGATCTCAGATGTGTCCATATCAATGGAACGGATAACTCATTGATTGTTCCAACCAGGTTCTATTTCCTTCATTAAATAGGATCCACTAAGGCTTCGCCCATTGCGGAAAATTTCCCACTGCTGCCTCCCATAGGAGTCTGGGCCGTGTCTCAGTCCCAGTGTGGCTGATCATCCTCTCGGACCAAGAATTCTTGAACGGCGAACAACCAGAGCCTATTACTCACTATCCGAAAAGGACTCGATCATATGGATATGTAAAATACAGGATTTCCAATCCTAACAGGAAAAGGAGGGAAACAGATACTCAATTTAGAGACAACCTGGCGAACTGAAACATCTTAGTAAAAGAATCTATTGATTCTCTCCCAATTGGTTGGATCGTAGGTGCGATGATTTACTTCACGAGCGAGGTACCTCGACTTTTTTAGAACAGGTCCGAGTCAAATAGCAATGATTCGAAGCACTTCTTTTTACACTACCTCTGCGTTCGGGAAGGATGAATCGCTCCCGAAAAAGAAATTCTTCGATTTCTTCCGGAAGCAGATGATTATAATAATAATTAAATAAATTATAAAATTAATCAAATAAATATTATAATTATTATTACTATATTATTATCATATTTTAAAAATATATTAATTATTTTATAAATTTTAATTTTATGGGTGAGATTATATATTTGTGATTTAATTTTACGAAGTTTAAAAAAATTATATATCTAAACATAATTTTTTTATTAAGGGCATATTGCTAAAAATTGTATATTAACTCATAAATATGTATTTTTTTTATAACTAATATGGATTGCTAGATATATTACTTATGCATACTAAATAAGGTAATGTACATTGCTGACAATTTAATAAGTGGCAATCTTTCTGAGAGGCAATCTACATTGCTAGGTAATGTTGAATGACAATGCAGTGAACGTACCCTAATGTCCTAAACAACAAACTCTATCATTGAGCTCATAAAGATGGCTGTATTTTCTCATAAGTCATTTTCTAGTTTTGACATTTTTATTCAATTCATATTCTTAAAAAAAACTAATTATGTTTGGTTCGTGGATAAGTATCAGAATATCTGAAGAATATAGCCAAACGTGATGTAGAATAAGATTTAGTGAGTCAAAGTTCCATTTTTGCAAAACTATCTAGAAAAGTATGAAATCACTATGTTTATTCTTTTTTGAAGAATATGTTTATTCTTCTGAAATTATAGAATAGAGATATTCTACCATTTCTTTCATTTTTCAATCATGTTTTATTTTTCATTATTTAACTAATAATAATAATAATAATAATAATAATAATAATAAGTAAATTATTAATAGTAAAATATTTTAATTATAAAATATGAAAATTCTTTTCTTTACTATCAAACTGTAAGTAGAATAAGAATATAGACAAAATATTATATTCTTTAGAATAAAATTTGTTATTATTAAGAAGATATTCTAATAACATATCTTCTCAACCTTTTCCCATTGCAGGAATAAAGTGAGCGATACCCATTTATTTTTGGAAAAAATAATTAAACAACAACAAATGAGGGCCATGCCCCTCTGCAAGACTACCTGCACCATTATTATTCAATAATTAAATTTAAGATTATTATTTTTTAAATTTTGTTCTTAAATATTTTATTATTCCAAAAAATTCATTTCAATTGTAATAAAATAATAGATTACGAAATTTAATTTTTTAGATGTTCATGACTAAGATTTTAATTTAAGAAAGATACGTCATTTCATAAATAATCATAATTAATTAATAAATAAATAAATATATTTTATATTTTTGAAAATTGATTTATACCAATTTTAGAGTGTTGGATCTTAACTGAATCCAAAACTTTTCCTATTTTCTATTTAATTATAAATCTTAGGAGTATTTACTAGATTATCTTTTCACGTTACCTAGCCAATTTGAATTGCCTAACAGCACCTATTAAATTATTAACAATGTGCATTATCTTATTTATTATGTAAAATAATCTTTATAATAATTTAAATAACACTATAAATTTTTTACTAAAATACCCTTTATCACTAATATTAAATTAAATATTCTATAATCCAACTAAAAACTCAAATAAAATTAATAAATTAAATAAATATAATTATAAACATTTCATATATTTTTTAAATGAAAATAACGGTAACGTATATAACATAAAATAATAACTAAATAATAATATGCAATTCATGTGAATAACAATAATAAAATAAATTTTAAATAAATTAAGATTATTAATTATGATGATAATAATATTATTTGTTGCTATTATTTGAATTTTTATATTATTTTTATATTTTATTTGTCTAAGGGTGAGAATAGAAAGAAAATAAAATAGATTGTCACTTGAGTGACAATCTAAATAGAGACCTCCCCTCTTAGTCAACGTGGATTGTCACTTCATAGGCAATCTGCATTGCTACGCAATCTATATTACCTACAAATTAAAACAAAATAAATAAATTAATGTGGTAGGCCCAACTAATTTAACTTCATATTATCAGTAATTTAGAAAGATTACTAGTAGGAAAATACCTCTTTAGTTCTTTTAATTTCTACTTATTTTTAATTAGAAAAATCTATAGGATTTCAACTGGATAAGAAAAGACTAATTTTATAATTAATCATAATTAAATTTAAGTGGAATTTTCTTTTTTCCTTTTGAAATTTCTAGTGACTTCACATTTAATCATAAATACATATATTTGTTAAAGTTTCTAGTGATTTTAGAGTGTTAGGGTATCAAATGAATCCAAAAATATATCGTTTAACTAAAAATTTAACAACCAATTTTCTTTCTAGTTTTATTCAATTTCTTTTAATTTTAGATACGCCATATATTATAATGTTGCGTAACAATTTTTATTAGAAGTTTTTCTTCTTTATCATCTCATAAGAATCTGAAATAGTTAAATAAATTTTATATTAAAATTGTTTTTAGGTCATACATATATTATCTACAATAAAAGTAAATTTTATGTAAAATAAATTTCTCATATATAAAACAACTTTTGTTATTATAAAATCCAGAAATAAAAAACATTTTAAATTAACTTACTTTTATTGGTAATAATAATTTTCATTATGAAGAAAATAAAAGAAATAGCTTTAAACAGAATTTGTTTAAATAAATTATTTTCTTTATTTTTATATTTAGTCTTTATTTATTCTTTGCATGGATATACTAGTATCGTATAAAGTAATTTTCATTATAATTTTTTATGTTATCTCATAAATTTCAAAATAAAAAATCTAAATAAAAAACGTTATAAAAAGTTGTCCTATAGGAAAAAATGGGGTCGCCCTACTTAAGTAGGGGGGACTATCCCTCCTACCTCCCAAGCCATCGGAGGCGCAGGTCTACTTCTTTTTCAAGAGATGAAAGGATTGAACCGCAGTTCGCGACGCGGTCGGTTCATACTCATCGGCGGATGATTCGGTCCGGTTCGATGCGTGAGAGGTACAAAACTGCTAACCCTAAAACATGACGTCACTTTTTCTCTTATTTTTCTCTCGCCTCTCCGTTTCGCTCTCTCCCCTCCTCTGCTCTTGCGATGGCCTCTCCCCCTCTCCCCGCTCCCCCGCTCTCCCCTCCTCTACGCTCGGCCTCTCCCCCTCTTTTCGCTCGGCTTTGCTCCTCTCTCCGCTCCTCTCCTCTGTTGTGCAGCGGTGACAACGCCGCCGCCGAACCGACCTCGAGCTCCACCGCGACCGACCTCGAGCACATCCGCCGATGACCAGATCAGCGCAGCGGCGACCGCACCCCCACCGCGCCGTCGCCGAAGCGCCAGCACCCTGCACCGCGACGCCGACCGGTTCCCTTTTATCCCTCTTTCTTTTCGTTTTCCCCCTTTTCTCCCTCGTTCCGATCTCATCTCATCGCCTCCAGGACGCTGCGACTGAGAGCCCGCCCAGCCGCCGCCGAGCCTGACCCGCCACCGCCGCCGACCTTGAGCACGCCTCGAACGAGGTCTCTCCCCCTCTCTCCTCTCCTCTGCGCAACGACGACCTCGAGCTCCTCCGCGACTAACCTCGAGCACATCCGCTGCCGATGAGATCCGCTTCTCCCACCCGACCACGACCCCCCGTCCACGACCTCAAGCTCCCCCGTCATCGACCTCGAGCACATCCGCGATCTCATCGCCCCCCGCCGTCGAGCACATCCGTGATCGACCTTGAGCACATCCGCGATCTCGTCGCCTCCAGGACGCTGAGGCGAGCACGTTGAGAGCCCGCCCCCGCTGAGGCGAGCACACTAAGAGCTCGCACCGCCGCCGCCGCCGCTGCCGACCTCGAGCATGCACGCCACTCGCACGCCGCCGTCGACATGCAATTAGTGTAATGTACACGTGTTAATCTCTCGATGTTTTAACCACTGTAATTAGTGTTAATTACACTGTAATGGGAACTAATCACACTGTAATGGGCACTAGAATTAGTGTTAACCACTATGCAATTAGTTAATTGAGGATATTTTGTAATTAATTGTTAATTCATGTTTAATTTCATAAGATTCTTTTGTTCGATGTTTGTATGGAATTTTTAAAGTGTTTAATCTAACAAGAACTTATCTGAATCTAAACTGGATGTTGAGAAGGATCAGCCAGAGAGCTTGTAGCTTGAAGAGAAATTCATAAACAATGAGCACCCTTTACCACTTAAGTGCAACAGCATTTTGAAGAGAAATTCATAAACAACATTATGAGCACCCTTTACCACTTAAGTGCAACAACTTTTTGAAGAGAAATTCATAAACAACATTATGAGCACCCTTTACCACTTAAGTACAGCAGCTTTTTGTTTTCATTTTCATTTTTGCCTTCGATTTCCCACTTAAGTCACTTTACTCAAGCATGTTGTAACTTTATTAATTATTTGTGCAGTAATTATCCTTCTACTCAAGGTTCTTATTACTCCAGTTGAGCATATTTTAAGAACTTACAATAATGAATGAAGGAATTTCAGTTGCAAGAAGAAATTTGCATCATAAAACTGTCATCAGAAGATTTTTAAGAAAATATAACTGTGAAGCCATCAATTCGAATGCAACCTCGGCTGTCACAATCTCATAGAAATCGAATTCGGATACAAACACAAAATATAGTCGGATTCAAACACAAAATATATCTATGATGCCATCTTATACAATCTCATTAGAGTTGAATTCGGAATAACGCATTCTTCATATGTATAGCAGCCTAGCGGCCACGGGGCGGGCGAAGCTGTGGCGGCGGGGTAGGTGAACACGGCAGCCGTGGGGGCGGGCGAACATGGCGGCCGTGGGAGCGGGCGAACACGGCGGTTGCGGGGCGGGCATACTCGGCGACCGCAGGGCGGTCGAACTCGGCGGCGGCGGGGCGGGTAAAGCAGCAACTCCGCGACGGGCTAAGCGGTCGTGGGTGCGGGAGAACTCGGCGGTGGAGAAACGGGAACCTTCAGGCGAAGAGGGGGTCCGCTCGGCGGTGCTCGCGGCAGTGTCGCTGCGTGTGTGTGTGGGGGGGGGGGGGGGGGGGGGGTCGCACAGATCTGGTCAGTGGTCGGCGATGCTCGATGTCGCACAGCCGCCGTCGGGGGTGCTCAATGTCGCGGCTGGTTGGGGGTGCTCGCAGATCTGCCATCGGGGGTTGCATAGCGGAGTCCTGGAGGCGACGAGATCAGGTCAGAACGAGGGAGAAAATGAAAAGAAATAGAGAGAAAAGGGAACTGGCCGGCGGCATCGCGATGGCGGTGCGATCGCCGCTGCGCTGATCTAATCGACGGTGTCACGGTCGCCGTTGTGCAGGAGAGGAGAGGTGCAGAGAGATGGGGAGAGGTCGAACGTAGAGGAGGGGAGAGCGGGGGAGCGGGGGTGCTGTCGCGAGAGGAGAGGCGCGAAGAGAGCGAAATGGAGAGGAGAGAGAAAAAGAAGAGAAAAAGCGGTCTCTAGGGTTAGCAGTTTGTACCTCTCACGTGTGAACCGAACCGAACCATCCTTGGATGCCCCTTGAACCGGCTGCGTCGCGAACCACGGTTCAATCCTTTCATCTCTTGAAAAAGAAGTAGACCTGCGCCAACCGGACGGCTTGGGAGGTGGGACGGATAGTACCCCCTACTTAAGTAGAGGGGGCCCCATTTTTTCCTTGAAATTTCACCAATTTTGTTTTACCATTTCTTTTTTCCTTTTTTTTCCGCGAAACATAACTTCTTATTTCGTTTCGTCATCTTTTTTGCAAATGGCTTCTTTTGGACTCTCACGTTTCAGTCAAAGACCTGGAAGGATCATTTTCTTGCCGGACTGCGAGGAGGCTGTGGATGGGTGAAGTGGCTGCTGTTGTAACACCCGGAAGAGGACTTTTTTACCTGGAAGGATCGTTTCACTGGGGGAGGACTGCTGTTGTAACCCCCGGTCTAGAAAAAAAAAAAGATTGGCCGAGACTCTTCCATTCCAAGTTTTTGTCTTTTCGTGATTGTCTCCTCTCCATTTCTCCCTTCCCTCTTGTCCTCTTCTTGCAGGTTCTTCCTCCACTCTATCTTTCTCTCTCCTAGCCGATTGGGGAGTAGGAGAAGAAGCTTCAAGTGGCGATTGTCTCCACCACTGAGGCGAAGGCCAACGGTCTGACGCTCCCTTCATAAGGCGCCCGACCCTCTTCTTCTCTCCTCTCCCATTTTCTCCTTGAGCTCCCTCTTCCTCTCATCAGTTTTTCCCTGCTGTTGGTCGCGGACAGAGGCTGAGAGGAGGACGCCGACGACTGCTTGCGACATAAGTGAATCAAGCTATGAGTAGATGAAATATACAATATTGTTATGTGTTTAGAGGAGAAATAAGGATTAACTCATTGAATTTTTGTGCAGAAAGTTATAATCAAAATATTACATGTGTATCAAGACAAAAAAATATAACAATTATTTTTTCTTATCCAAACAATTAGATAAGTGCTTCTAAGGGAATATTACAATAGTGCTTCTAAGGGAATATAATGAACATAGACTTATGTGAAATATCAACATACATAGGATAATCAATTTTGAAAATTCTTATATTAAATTTGCGAATACTTTTCTTATATGTTATGCTTCATATAGTGTTAGAGAAAAATTATTTTAACTCCTATGGGATTGAGAACTTGTAGAGAATTTGTTACTTACCTCTTGAGTGAAGAATGGTGGTATTAGATCATTATAAGTCAAGTTGTCACCTTATCTATTGCGTGAAGGAAAGAGTGTGCTTAGTGTGAAAGTTGCATTTTCTTAGATTAGACGGATGGAATAGTCAAACTCAAGTGTTATAAGGTCGAGAAGTTAGAGCGAAAACATAGACAAAATTTCATCAACAAAGTTTGAGTTTACCTCCATTTACCATTTACTCTTTTATGTACATTACATTAGTGTTTTACATCTTTCGTATCAATTGATGCTTCCATGATTATTTTATAAAATAGGTTTAAAATTGTAAACACCAATTCATTTCTAATAACATCTATGAGCTATACCTTTTGCTTTCTTGTGAACCAGTTTGTCTTAACATAATGGGATCATAATTAAAGTGGAGAGGGGCCATCTGGAAATTTTGTTAAGCATGATGTAACATATGAGGAGACATTACATGGAGAGAATTTTAGTTTTTGGTTCAAACATTATTACTATAATTTTGCGTTATATGTTTTTTTTAGCAATATTGCCTTATAAGTTAAACTCTTGCTAATTAAGATGGATGATTAGAATCCCTCACCTCCTACAAATAATCAACATTGTAATGATACAACAGTAGTCGAGATCAAATTCGATATGGGTAAGTTGACAGTTTATGTATAAAAATATTTTATTTTTTTTATTATGAAGGTAAAATTAGTACAACCTATTGTGTTCATTTATATTTTTGTCAGCATTATTTTAGATATGAAAGATTGTTATATATCACAAAGATGGTGGTATATGATTTGAAATATGTGATAAATCTTGTTATTGAAGCACTTTTGGACCTCAACTTAGTGCTCCCGAAACATAATCGATTGAATTAGTGTCTTACTTGACTCTTTTGGCATCATTTGATTAATTAGATTGGTTCATGCTAGAATCTTAAAAATGAGGTAATTGCATTCCTTGGAAGAACAATTGGATACAACATTGAATTGTTTTCTTATCAAGACAAGTTACTCATTAGGAGAGCCTATAAATATTGTCTCAATTCAAGAATTACATTCATATTTTTAGTGGATTCAATAACATACTCGCTCCTCTACATTCTTAAATGCTCTCTTTCTAACAAAAAAAGAGAAAGAAATGCATGCATCCCATATAAGATGAAGTTCAAGTTGAGAATTTATTGGCCCATAACCTGCATCAAGGTTGCCGGAATCATGTTGAAGTTTATAAGATCATACGATCTTATGATTTGTTTGATGGAAAATGATCTTGATTCTACTTTGAATTAGATCATAATGGTGAAATCATAAGAGGACCAGAGAAGTTGGATTATAAGATTGTTAAATTAAATTCATCTTATTGATCTTGCATGGGACTAAGGAGGAAGGACATTTGACATGCTAGGCTTGATCTTGTGGGATTCTACATTGTTGGCCAGGGAAGGGGTGCTAATATCCTCACTGGACATTAGTTATACGATGGCAAGCAAAAATGAAGAAAAAAGAACTGACATAAGTATAAAATGAAATCCAATCCTACATTGTTGTCATGTGCACACATGGAATGTACCAACAGTATAATTAAAAGATCCATTCCATGCATACAATAGTTTTAAATTCAACATGTTATATAATCTTCATGTTCTATTTTTTGGATTATTCTATTTATCCACAGATTGATTTCTTTCAATTAAATTTATAAATATGATTTTACAATTTATAAGTATGTATATGGACAAAATCACAAGTAATATTTTTTGTAACACACACACTTATGTAGGTATATAATAAATACATATTTATTTTGTTCATAAAGTAGGATCTTAGGATCCTTGTTGTGATATTATGATTTTTAATTCTTGGAAGGTATTTCGATGATACTTCATAAAGCTATCCTAGTAACTTTGATCAACATTATTTATATGCAAGTTTTGTTCTTAGTTCTTCCTTGTAGAGATGTTTGAATTAATCATCAAAATAATAGCCAATGATGCACAATGGTCATAGAAACTTAGTTTGATGTCATCATAAATAATTTGAAGCCTAAAATGGCAAAATCTTGTGGCTCATCCATGTTGCAAATAACCATAAGTTAATTTCACAAAAGGCTAGCTATAGATGTCGAGCCACATTTTTCCAATAATGCATGATAGGAGTAAAATTTCTTCAAACTACTACTATTCGATGGTACATGACACAATATGACAATTACTTGACAACATCAAATTCTAAACCAAGAAGTTTAGCTACATTGATGAAGGAATTCACCACTGTATTGTTAGGAGATTTGTGCTATATATAGATATTATCTTTCATAAATATCAAGCTTCCTCCCAAGAAAGTAAATATAGGTCCTCAAGAATTAGTGATAGGTTTCATGTGATTTCTAAACTAACTAAGATGATATTTTTGTCATGCTTGCATGCATAAAATATATTTATTGATGATTTATCATATGTAGATCAACATGACTTTTTGTAAGAATATTCTTTTAGGTATGATCTATTTATGGATAGAAAAAGAAACAATAAATGAGCAAAACCCCATTAACAATATTTTGGTGCTCCAAATAGTTGGATTACGAACTATGAAAAAGTTCAAAATTAAATCACATGCCATATTAGCATGCATATAAAATCTATTTGAACATGGCTAGTTGTACGTAAAGTAAGATGTGTCATTATAAATGGACATTTTATGTTTTGCTCTTAATTAAAGTATGAAATATTATTAAAGCATCAATCGTCACAGGTACTAGGATATTTTAAAGATTGCATATGTATTTATACAATAAGTTAAATAAGATATTTTATGTAGGTGGATGTCTGATGGGCTTGATAATAGTAGCATTATTAAGCATGATTTATTCAGCATGGTGTTGCGATTGGATTAATCATCATCAAATGTGAATTTCTAACGCTTGTAGAATGGTGAGATAACGACAACATACTATCTTTTAGGTGTAAAAAATTGGCGAGCTATACACTCAATTTTCTTCATATGGGTCATTTAGTATTCAACATAATTGAACTATAATAATGCAAGAGAGAGAATAAGTAAAAAATGTGATAGATATGATGTGATGCCTAAATTGAATAAAATAATATGTTTTGCCTGTGTGTATAAAATGTGTAACCCAACATAGGTTGTCACAAGAATACTTTTTAGGTGCAATATTAAATTGGGATAAACTATGATATTAATTCATAAAAACTCCTTACGTATTAAATTAATAATCTTTTTGTGATATGAATAGAATAAATTTGGATTATGAAATATGTAAAATTTCAAAACAAAAAAATGATACAATTTTGTAATAGTTGCATGTATGAAATCTTTTTGGACACAATTAGTTGTACGTAAAGAAAGATGAGTTGTCATAAATAGATCTTTTAGCATTTCTCTTGGTTAAATTATGAAAGGCAACTAAAGCTTTAACAAAACAAAAATCTTAAAACGATTGAATATGAAATTTTTTGGAGATTTCATATGTAGTTGTCCAAAATTTTAAAATAGATGTTAACCTTATCGTAAGTTATTTTACATAGGTAGATTCCTGGAGTAGGCTTAATGAGGCAGGTGTTGTGTTTTACTTCATATTAACATTTGTACTCAATGTAGTGGGATTATATTTAAGTGGGAGAGGGACAATGCAAAAAATGTGACGACTATGATGTGATGCCTAAATTAAATAAAATGCTATTTTTGTCTACTTGTATGAATTAATATTGATGTCTTATCATACATAGACCGACATCGGTTGTCACAAGAAGACCTTTTATGTATCATCTAAATAATGGAGGAAAAACGAAACTATGATATGAATTGATCAAAACCCATGGACTATTAAGTTGTCAATCCTTTTGTACCCCTAATAAACTATATGTGGATTAAGAAATATGTAAAGTCTAAAAATTAAGCAAAATATCATTTTTGTAGTAAGTGAATGATGAAATTTATTTGAACACATCTAGTTGTACGTAAAGGAAGGCAAGTTATCATGAATGGATCTTTTAGGTTTGCTTTTAATTAAAATATGAAAGGTAACTAAATGCTTAATTAATCAAAATCTTAAAAACGTTAAGTACATACACTTTTAGAGATTGCATTTGTAGTTATCCAAAAACATCAATAGGACGTAAATTTTGTCGTACGTTATCGTACATAGGGGATGTCAGAGATGGTTTAATAATACTCATGTTGTATGTGCCACTAGTCGGTACCTTGTTGCGATTAGAATCGTCATCCAATGTGGATTTTTGGTAGTTGGGGTGGGGGTGGGCAGTGGACAACAACATTCAATACTTAGGTGTCCAAAAGTGCATGAGCTGCACATTTTTCAACGAAGAGGAATAGATAGGATATGGAATAGAAAAGTTGCTAACTTACGAAATTAAATGAAATGTCAATTTTGCAATACTTGCATGCATGGAATCTATTTGGATGTAAGTAATATGCATAACACAAGATGGGTTGTTAGGAATGGAACTTTTTGGGCTGCTCTTAATTAAAATATGAAAGATAGCTCAAGTGTTGACCATCAAAAGCCTAAAAGAATTATCCAAAAAGTTGAATAGCATGTTAACTTTGTCGTATGTCATTGTATGCAAGTGGGTGTACTTAATAATACAAGTGTAATGTGATATGATCGGCATTAGGTTATCCAAAAATTATGATGCTATGTATAACTATGATTGGACTAAGAATTTCTGACTAATGCTTCATTTAACTCTTATTTACCATCATGGATCTTTCATGAAGTTTTCTTTTGGAATATACAAGCACTCCTTAGAGCTTCACAATTTATTGGACGATGACAATAAGCATGAAAGAACTCTTTATTCCTCTCTTATCTGTTTGAGCTTATTTTTTGAGTTATTCAAGCATTTAGAACAAAGTGACTATTAGTCACCTTCAAGTTGGCACCAACCATTTTGTTTTATTAATTTTTTCATGTGTTAGTTGTTCAAGCTTGTTTGTTAATACTTTCACCTTTTGGATTCAAAATTTGTGTCATGAAACTTATAATCCTCCTAATGAGGATCGTTACCTAAATTTGTTGAATGCACGTGCAACATTTTTGGCTTTTAATGAGTAATTATCATTGTCTTAAACCTAAATCACTTAAGAGCTTCCTGCCACTTCTTGCTTTGTCACGAGCACCAAATCGGATTATCTGAAAAAAAATATTCATATTTTCCTAATACATATAAATTCTTAGTCCCTAACTAAAAAAATGTAAACATGAAAAAAAAGAACGTTCAAAACAAATGCAATTTCCTTTGCCCATTTTTAATCAAATCATATAGTAAATAAAAAGTAGAAATGATTTTTTATCAATCAACGTCCACCTTCGATACATAATATAATCTATCAATACTTGTATCAGCTAAAGAAGATCTTTTTATTTCACTGGTGTAGCAAGAAGAACATCATGTGAACACCTAAGAAAGAATCTACAGACAATTGGATAAAGACCTAATCAGAATGCCTTCTCTTTCACAAAACTAAAAAAAAGGGTCCATGCACATGTTGCAGTAGTAATAGTAATTTGTAAAATTGAATGATGGATAATGCGTTCTGGATTCAATTTAATAACAATTAATTCTAAGATTCTTCTGAAATATGCATGCATATATTTGGATAGAGATACATATATTTTTTTAAATACTTTGAACATTCGAAGTGGTTAAGTGGAGGGGCAACATGGTCATTATCATCGATGATAGGGCGGCGAAATTTTGCGCATGTAGCACGTAACAGCTACTCAGGAGGGAAAAGAACCCGCTTTGGACGTGAAGGCCCCTCCCCCTCATTTATGTCAGGATGCATTAGCTCCGGCTGGCGTGCGTTTCACCCCCCTCCCTCACAAAACAATCTCATTACAGGTTACACTTTGCGAGCCATGTACGATTAATAGCAAAAATACAAAAAAGTGGGTTAAAAGCGAGGGAAAAAAAGAGAACCCAGGATAAAACTGAGGAGCTCCGAAATAGGAAGGCAAGCCCAAGATAAAGCCGAGGACCTCCGAAACAGGAAGGCTGCAGCCAAAATGTGCCATCTGTTCTATATATGCCCCCCCGAGACGAGCCCGTCGCAAACCTGTAGATTCCTCTCTTCTCTCATTGTCTGAAAGCCTGGTTTCTCTAGCGGGTGCCTCTCCTCCCCTCCCCTTCGACTGTCGTGGTCGTTTTGATCTCCTCCTCTTGTTTTCTGGGAGCTCTCTTGGGGTTTGGTGTGGCAGTGGTAGGGGGCACGTGCAGGGAGGACCTGAGGGTGTGTTAGAAATTAAAAGATAAACTAGAAAAATAATTCAGCACATAACGAAGTAATCAAGAAATAATTTTTAGACAAAAGGAAAATATCATTGCATGATATTTCGCTATATTAAAACTCAAAATAAGATGACCTATAAATAGGTTTACAACTTTATATGCAAGATAACAACATGGAGATAATACCTAAAAATGTGGGAAATCATGCACACACTCACCACAAACACAATATTATCACTAATTACATTACACTGTAACCATAACTACCACATCACCACAACTATTCACTAACTCCATAATTAATTTTCTTTTTTTAAATACAAAATGATGTGGATAATATTTGTTTGAATCACATTTCAACATGGTGGTCCAAAGATACTAAAAAAATGGCCTCTAACGAGAAAGAGCTTGAGGACCAACTCCTTGAGGTTGGCAGCAGGCTCTCGAGCCTGCCCTACCTCGAGGAGTTAAAAAATCTTCTCGATGTAAGCCACCTGGTTTGCACGTCATGATCAAAGTTGTACTATGTGGTCGTGTCTTGCCTATCTTGGGCTTCCTTTTTCATTTTTTTCATTCTTTTATTCATGGGGGTTTCTGTCATCTCAGTGGGAAAATAGCTTGGATCTTGCTAGTTGTTTCTTGAGCATCTCTTTTGTTGCTGATATTTGCATCGACTCATTCCTTCTTCTCTCATGAATGCTACTTCGGTACTCATTCGTGTGCGTCTGATGAAGTTTGGACAATGGTCTTGTGCTTGTTATGCTCATTTACACTTCCTTTTTTAGTTTTATCTCTTCTCCTTTTGTTGTTTTTTCGTGGAAGAATTTTGATCTCACTTCGGGGATGTAGAGATAATGTAGTGCTCCTTTCCTGAGTTGATGAATCTCTGACTTCTGTCTTTGGTTGTGTCTTCTTGTAAATAAGATTATCACAATCTCTTACAATTTAAGATCTTACAATTTTATAACCTTCAAGTTTCTAGTCGATCTTAATCGTTTAATGATTTATAAGATCTTGGTAGAATATGAGATCATGTGATCTTATTCAATACTATGTGAATCTCTATGGTGTGGTTTCCTGTCTTTGGTTGTGAGTTATTGTAAATAAGGTTATCAACAATCTCAATATGCATTTTAGGCGATCATACGATTTTATCATCTTTATGTGTTTAGCCGATGTTGATCATTTGATGATCTAAAGGATTTTGGTGGAATATTAATTTATGTTGTATGATCTTATTGAGGCCTATGTGAATCTTTAGGTTGTGCCTTTTGTCTTTAGTTGTGAGTTCTTGTGAATAAGATTGAATCTCAATCTACATTTTAGAATATCTTATGATTTTACGATCTTCAAATTTCTTCTCCATCTTGATTGTTCGACAATCTATAAGATCTTGGTGGGTGGAATCTCCTTATACTTTGTAGTTATCCAAAAAGTTCAATAGGATGTAAATTTTGTCGTACGTTATTGTACATAGGGGATGTAAATTTTTTCGTACGTTTAATAATAATCATGTTGTATGTGTGACTAGTTGGTACCTTGTTGCGATTAGAATCATCATCCAATGTGGATTTTTGGTAGTTGGGGTGGGGGTGGGGGTGAGTGGTGGACAACATACATTGCTTAGGTGTCCAAAAATGTCTGAGTTTCACATTTTTCAATGAAGAGGAATAGATAGGATATGGAATAGAAAAGTTGCTAACTTACTAAATTAAATGAAATGTCAATTTTGCAATACTTGCATGCATGGAATCTATTTGGACGTAAGTAATATGCATAACATAAGATGGGGTTGTTAGGAATGGACCTTTTTGGGCTGCTCTTAATTAAAATATGAAAGATAACTCAAGTGTTAACCATCAAAAGCCTGAAAAAGGTATCCAAAAAGTTTAATAGCATGTTAACTTTGTCGTATGTCATTGTGTGCAAGTGGTTGTCATAGATTGACTTAATAATACACGTGTAATGTTTTATGATCGGATTTAGGTTGTGATTATCATGAAGTGTGGATATCCGATGATCGTGGGGAGGGAGGGAGGCGTTAAGAGAGATGGGGAAAAATATGTTAATCATGGCATAATACATGACATGACATTGAAGGGAGTGAAGTTATTATTATTATTATTATTTTGCTGAAATGATGTAACACAGTTTTCTCTTAAATATCAACTGTTAACAATAACATGGATGTTTGGGTAATCATCCTTTCTCCTTTAAGAATAAATACTGATGATGTAATGGTACAAATATTTTGAAGTTAAATTAGTATATTACTAAATCAATATATAGATTGACTACTAGCTTTGGGACAAGTAAATTCTCTATACAAATATTTTGGAGTTAATTCAATGCAACATATAGTGTTCAAATGTTTTTTTTTGTTAACATTTATTCTTTTGCAATTTGGGATAAGAAAGATTATTATATTTCACAAAGATGTTGGCATTTACCAAAATATTACTAACATTATCAACATGGGAAAAATGTTCTATTATTATATTATGTTCTATTCTTTGGGTTTGAAATATGTGATGGAACTTGTTATTTAAACATTTGTATTTGATTTTGAACGTTGATTTCTGATAAAGAAATAGGAAAATTTATATTATGTTTCTCAATAATGCTTCATATTATGATGCTATGTATAACCATGATTGGACTAAGAATTTCTAACTAATGCTTCATTTAATTCTTATTTACCATCATGGATTTGTCATGAAGTTTTCTTTAGGAATATACTGCTTAGAGCTTCACAATTTATTGGACGATGACACTAAGCATGGAGGAGCTCTCTATTCCTCTCCTGTCTATTTGAGCTTATTGTTTGAGTTATTCAAGCATTTAGAACAAAGTGACTGTTAGTCACCTTCAAGTTGGCACCAACCATTTTGTTTTATTACTTTTTGCATGTGTTTGTTGTTCAAACTTGTTTGTTAATACTTTCACCTTTTGGATTCAAAATTTGTGTCAGGAAACTTATAATCCTCCTAATGAGGACATCTTTACCTAAATTTGTTAAATACAAGTGCAGTGTTTTTGGCTTTTCATGAGTAATTATCATTGTCTTAATCCAAATTACTTAAAAACTTCCTACCACTTTCTGCTTTGGCAGGAGTCCGAAATCGGATTATCCGAAAAAATTCATATTTTCCTAATACATATAAATTCTTAGCCCTTGACTGAAAAATGTAAACTTAAAAAAAGAGAATGTCCAAAACAAATGCAGTTTCCTTTGCCCATTTTTAATCAAATCATATATTAAAAAGTAGAAATGATTTCTGATCAATCAACATACACCTTCAATACAGAATATAATATATCAATACTTGTATCAGCTAGAGCAAATATTTTTATTTCACTGGTGTAGCAAGAAGAACATCATGTGAACACCTAAGAAAGAATCTATAGACAATTGGATAAAGACCTAATCAAAATGCCTTCTCTTTCACAAAACTAAAAAAGGGTCCATGCACATATTGCAGTAGTAATAGTAATTTGTAAAATTGAATGATGGATAATGCCTTCTAGATTCAATTTAATAACAATTAATTCTAAGATTCTTCTGAAATATGCATGCATATATTTTGATAGAGATACAAATATTTTTTGAAACAACATGAACATTCGAAGTGGGATTGTTAGGTAGAGGGGCAACATGGTCATTATCATCAACGATGGGGCGGCAAAATTTCACGCATGTAGAATGTAACGGCTACTAAGGAGGGAAAATAACGGCTTTGAACTTGAAGGCCCATTCCCCTTGTTTATGTTAGGGATATTGCATTAACTCTAGTTGGCGTGTGTTTCACCTCGCTCCCTCACAAAACGTTATAGGTTACACTTTGCAAACCATGTTCGATTAATAGCAAAAATACAAAAAAGAGGGTTAAAAGCGAGGTAAAAAAGAGAAGCCTAGGAGAAAGCCAAGGACCTCCGAAACAGGAAGGCAAGCCCAAGATAAAGCTGAGGACCTCCAAAACAGGAAAGCTGCAGCCAAGGGGCGCCATCACTTCGGCTGTCTGGTCATTTTGATCTCCTCCTCTTGTTTTCTGGGGGTTCTCTTGGGGTTTGGTGTGGCATTGGTAGGGGGCACCTGCAGGGAGAACCTGAGGGTGGTCCAAAGATATTGCAAAAATGGCCTCTAACGAGAAAGAGCTCGAGGACCAACTCCTCGAGGTTGGCAACAGGATCTCGAGCCTGCCCTCGAACCTCGTAGGAGTTAAAAAATCTTCTCGATGTAAGACACCTCGTATGCACGTCATGATCAATGTTGTACTAAGTGGTCGTGGCTTGCCTTTCTTGGGCTTCCTTTTTCGTTTGTTTCATTCTTTTATTCATGGGATTTTCTATCGTCTCAGTGGGAAAATAGCTTGGATCTTGCTAGTTGTTTCTCGAGCATCTCTTTCGTGCTGATATTTGCATCGACTCTTTTTTTCTTCTCTCATGCATGCTACTTTGGTATTCATTCGTGTGCGTCTGACGAAGTTTGGACAGTGGTCTTGTGCTTGTTATACTCATTTACACTTCGTTTTTTAGTTTTATCTCTTCTCCTTCTGTTGTTTTTTTTTGTGGAAGAATTTTGATCTTAGTTCGGGGATGTAGAGATAATCCAGTGCTCCTTTCCCTTCTATATTTGGTTGTGTCTTCTTGTAAATAAGATTATCACAATCCCCTACATTTTAAGATCTTACAATTTTATGATCTTCAAGTTTCTAGCCGATCTTAATCGTTTAACGATTTATAAGATCTTGGTAGAATATGGAATCATATGATCTTATTCAATACTATGTGAATCTCTATGGTGTGGTTTCCTATCTTTGGTTGTGAGTTCTTGTAAATAAGGTCATCACCAATCTCAATATACATTTTAGGCGATCTTACGATTTTATCATCTATATGTGTTTAGCCGATGTTGATCATTTGATGATCTAAAGGATTTTGGTGGAATATTAATTTATAATGCATGATCTTATTGAATCCTATGTGAATCTTTAGGTTGTGCCTTTAGTTGTGAGTTCTTGTGAATAAGATTGAATCTCAATCTACATTTTAGAATATCTTATGATTCTATGATCTTTAAATTTCTTCCCCATCTCTATTGTTCGACAATCTATAAGATCTTGGTGGAATCTTAATTTGGATTGTAATGTGAGCCACTTCTTTGGTTGTGATTTCTTATTTGATATTACAATTTCATAATCTTCAATTTTCGAGTCCATTTGAAGATCAATAAGATCTTGGAGGAATTTTAATTTGGGTTGTACAATATTATTCAATCCTATATGAATATCTATGGTGGGCCTTCCATTTTGGTTCTGAGTTCTTATAAATAAGATCGTCCAAATTTCGATCTACATTTTAAGATTTCTTGATTTTATGGTCTTCAAGTTTTTAATCGGTCTAGTATAATATGTGTTTTCTTTTTCATTTTTATGATCCTAGAACATTTTAAGATCTTCATATATGTTGAAGTTTATAAGAATGTTTGATGATGTTCATACGATCAAGTATTCAATCATCGGTTTCAAAGGCCTTTTCTTTTTCATCTTTTTTCATTTTCATTTTTTTTCATTTTTTTGGAGTGGTCAAACATATATATTGTGGACTTTTAAGTTTCTGCCTACAGATATGTTAAACCTTGAGGTGACATCTTTCTGGAGTGTCCAATGGAGAATTAACTAATTCTTGGTGGCACCCCTTATTCTTCTATTTTTGAAAACCAATGATTTATTAAATGGAAAATTATAATAATTTATATTGAATTTTGTTTGTTAGACTATTTTAAACGTTGAAATGATCTACTTGCTGGCAGTTTTAATCATGCCTTGTGTTTTTTCTGCTTTTAAAGAGAATTATATGTGCACTGAGGGCATGATTATTACGTCTATCAATTAGTTATGCCACATTCTCCCTTCTGCACACACAGAGGATTTGTCAATCATCTAAAGTTCATCATTGATTGGTTTTTCTTGTTGGAATGCTTTGGAAATAATGAATTATTTGTTGTTACTGATTAGATATTATTTCGGTCCTCTTCTAATGTGATGATCTACGTTAGCATCTAATTTACACTCTTTATTTTTCTATTTGAATGAAGTAGTGCCATACTTTTTATATGATTGATGACTTCAACTTTTTCTCCATTATACTTAGTTACATGCCCTAATATTATCTTCTTTCTTAGGAAACTAGGGTTATCTTGTGAAGAATCGAACAACAACCTCAAGAGTCATTGTCAAACACCCTTCAACCAATAATGACAACACTAGTTGCTAGAGGTTTACTTGATTACTTAGATATGGATGTGAAGGTTAGTGTGACGTCTATTGGAGCAAAGTTTTAATGTCCTATAAAATTATATTTTGATGATACAAATCTTGAAAGATTAAAGCTACATACTAAAAAAGTTTAAATAGAAATGGACAACTTTATGCACTAAAATTTGATTGAATAATTGACTATAATCTCATTAGATATCAGATGAAGTTATAGAGAATCCTATTAACTTTCCATAGAACTCAAGATTATCTAATTTAGATAACCATGTAGAAAGTTATGCTCAAAATAGTGTAGGACGATCAACCTGTCGGTCGAAGCTGTGAGGGCCGGTAGAGGTACCGATCATTCGATCAGAGATATCAGTCGACCGGTCATTGCAAAGCTTCCCCAACTCAAATGATGAGACTATACTAGTCGATAGTTTGATCGATGCACCGGTCAACTCAATGGGCAAAAATCAAAATGTCGAGACTATACCGGTCTATAGACGGGTCGATAGTTCGGTCGACCAATCAAGCGCAGACACTGAAGAAATCGCGCAATGGTCATATAGATCGATCGACCGGTCCATTAGTGCGGTCGTCTCATCCTCGGCAGTAATGAACAGTAAGGCTAGTTTTGAATTAGAAAATTGTGGAAAAATTTTTTGGACGAATTTTTCACATACAAAAGCTTATAAAAGGAATGTCAAAACCAAAAGCAAAGACATCCATCCAAGCATTGAAGAAAAACTTCAAGTTATCAAAAGAATATCATTCTCTTGAAGTTATTTTGCTAGTTTCTCTTCTTTCTCTTTTCTCTTTTTGTGAACATGATATTGTAAAAGAGAGAAACCATTGTTTAGAAAACTGAGTGAGCTCATGTGTAAAGAGGTTCCGCATCTTACCTCTTGAGCGAGACAAAAGATAAGCTTCATAGAAGGAGATGTGTGCCTTACCTCTCGAAGAGAAAAAATGTGGTTTGATGTAAAGGGTTCTTCCTTGCCCCATTTGGCGCTAGGGAAGAGTTTAGTGAAATCTCCGGCGATCTCGAGATCGAGAATTTAGAGCGGGGACGTAGGCCAAGGTGTGGCCGAACCTCGTCGACAACCACCGTGTTCTTGTGTTCGATTTCTCTCTCCCTCTCGTTCTCATATTATATTTGTGATATGATTTGATGTGCATCGGTTTAAAGTTTAACGAATTCAATTTTAAGCTTCCGCGATGTATTGTGTGAAATCAATATTTTCAAATTTTAAACACCAATTCACTCCCTCTTGGTGCCTTGGGATCCTACAATTGGTATCAAAGCAAGGTTGTTTTTGTTTGTAAGATTTAAAAGTATTTTAGAGCTATGACATCAACTAGATTTAGTTTTTCTGAAGAACAATCAATTAGTCATCCTCCACTTTTTAATATTTCAAAATTTTCATATTAGAAAATAGGATTCAAGTATACATATGCTCCGTTGATATTAACATGTGGAATATTGTTGAAAAAAGTTATTATTTACATGAAAAATTACCTTCAGAATATACCGAAAGAGAGAAAATGTTTACAAAACTTGATTGGAAAGCTAAAAATATTTTTTTATTGGGCTTTGGATTCAATGGAATTTAATCGGATTTCTAATTATGAGAGTGCAAATGAAATTTGGAAGGAACTAATTACTACTTATAAAGGAACGGATAAAGTTAAAGAACATAGATTAAATATTTAAATCACCAATATGATTATTTCAAGATGCATGAAAATGAATCCATTAATGATATGGACCGTTTAATGATATTGTGAATGACTTAGCCTCCTTAGGCGAGCCAAGTGAAAAAGTTCTTTAGGTCTCTCTCCTCCAAATGATATACAAAGAGGATCGTAATTGAAAAAAAAGACTTGAACAAGCTGAATTTTGATGATCTAATTGGTTTACTCTTAACCTATGAAATCGGAATCCAAGAAGAAGAAAAATAAAAAGCCCCTCAAAAGAAAACATTGGCATTGAAAGCAAATGAAAAAGAAGAAGGCTCGAGTGAACAAGAAGTAGACAAAAAGAGACTAACATGCTATACAAGAAAACTTGACAAATATCTCAAGTTGGTGAAAAATAAAGAAAAGAATGAGAAGTCAAAGAGAAGCATACATAAACATCACCAAGAAAGAAACTCAAATCTTACAGTGAATCAAAATGACTCATCAAGTTCTTCTAGTGAGGATGCATATCTATGCTTTAATGACACACAACGATGAGGTAACTTCTAATTCTTCAAATTTAAATAATGACTCATCAAGTTCTTCCAAAGAAAATCTTTCTTTTTAATATATATAAAGAATTTTCCTCTCTTATAAAAATATATCTTGCACTTAAAGTGGAAAATGAGAAATTATTACTAAGTTTGAAAGATTAAAATAAGAAAAGGATACATATTTTGTGGAAAATGAAAACTTGAAAAATGAAATTGATTCTTTGGAAATAATACATGCATGTGAAATTATAAAAATAGCATGTTCTTTAGAAAAAGTAAAGAAGGAAAATATCTTTTTGAAAAATTCATAAAATAATGATAAAACAAGTTCTTATGCAAAGAAAAATAATTCTAGGAAATACTTTGGACATACTTATTGGAAATCTAAACATTCTTATGAAAAATCCTTAAAAAATTCACATATTACTTATTTTGCATGTGGATTTTATGGTCATTATGTTTATCAATGCAAAGTTAGAAAACCATGTCAATATGGAATGAATGGGTTCCAAAAGAAACCTTGATTAATAAAATTGGACCAAAGAAGTTTGGGTACCAAAGGTCAAATAATTATTTTTCAGGTGTTCCTCACATGTAATGCAAAGGACAAGCGTAATTGAAAATGTGAAGGCATAAAGTATCATTTACTTAAAATTATGAGCATTAATTATACTCTTACAATTTTTTTTGTAAATTTACTTTACTATTATGTTCCTAAGTGTTAAGCCTACTTTTTTATTTTTCACTCAAAATGTCAAAACTATTATTTGTTTGAAAGAAAAGAGGAACATATAAAATAGAAAAAGAAAATTGGTCATAGTGATAAAGGGAGCATGTTACAAATATTTATTATGTCATTCACCCACCTTAAATATGATCTAGCCACCTTAAATATGATCTAGCCACCTTTCTTGTGAGCATGATATTGTAAAAGAGAGAAACCATTGTTTAAAAAATTGAGTAAGCTCCTGTGTAAAAGAGGTTCCATATCTTAGTTCTTGAACGAGAGAAAAGATAAGTTTCCTAGGAGGAGAGATGTGCCTTACCTCTTGAAGCGGAAGAAAGGTGGTTTGATGTAAAGGATTCTTCCTTGCCCCATTTGGAATTAAGGAAGAGTTTAGTAGAATCTTTGACGGTTTCGAGATCGAGAAGTCGGAGCGGAGAGGTAGGCCAAGGTGTGGCAACCACTGTGTTCTTGTGTTTGATTTCTCTCCCCCTCTCCTTCTCATATTATGCTTGTGGTATGATTTGATTTGCATTAGTTTAAAGTGTACCGACTCGATTTTAAGATTCCACAACATATTGTGTGAAATGAATATTTTCGAGTTTTAAACACCAATTCACCCCCCTCTTGGTACCTTGGGATCCTACAATGTGGTGTATAAGTGAAATCACAAGGATAACAACTCCGAATGCTCCGTACGATGAAGTTCTAATGAAGGTTGGAAAGGACAAGTTTCATTTATCTTTTCGCATTACTTTTTAAAGTTATTAACAAGTTCGTTGTGACATGCAACACTAATGAAGCTTTGATTTGGAATTGTATAGGAGATTTTCGAGATGATCGTTGAAGCTTTTGAACACCTTGATGATGTAACTAGTCACTCTTTTCTGAAGAGGGTTGCTATTCTTCAAACTGTGCCAAAGTTCGATCTTCTACTGTGATATTAGACCTTGAATGCGATCACTTGATTCTCAAAATGTTCCAGCTCTTCCTTGATACAGTAAGGTAATGGACATTTTTTCATGTATAAGGATTTCCAAATGTTGAGGCATGACTCGCCACATTAGATCCTACATGAATCATGTCCTTACATGAAATATAGTTATCCAAGGTTTCATACAAAGGACTTGAATATGTTGATGTATTATAATCAAATTTTTGTCATACTATAAGTTTTGTATACTGCATGTGTCAACATCTCTTACTTATTTTTACCTTTGTTGATGTCATGATTGATATTCAGGGATTAACATTGCTTGTTGATTTTTATAGGCCAAATAATGCTAAGAAAGGTGTTTCCTTACATGGAAGTTATCATGACACTAGTACTCGAGGAAAGTGAAGAAATTTCCTCGGATATCATTCGGTGCATTCTGGAGAGTGTGAAAGTTGATAACGTAATGTTATCTCCTCCTATATTCATTTATTATCTCTTATTGCATTTGATCGTTATCTAAATATAGTTACTTCCCTGCAGAATAACCTACCTATTGCGCATCGATTAGGAGAGAAAGTGATAATAAATGTGCCCAAAAATTAAAACCTACCTCAGGAAATTCTTAACCAAGATGAGCTTAAGGGACTATAGTTCAGTCATAGTGTCCTCATGTCAGGACATTGCTGAACTTTCGGTAACTTTTGGTGATATTATGGTGTCATTTTTTGTTTGGAGAATATTGTTAGTTACTAATGTTTCTAACTTATATGATTGAACTATTGTTGTGTTACATCATTTGCATGTTTCTCCATAAGACATTCTAAAATGCAAAATATGTTCTTTCAGGCAAATGGGAGCAAAGAATCTTATGACCCAATTCAGGCACGTTCCTTTGATAAATTTTACGTGGTTGTCCTTCAAATTGAACTTGATAGTTTTTTAGTTTTATGTCTCACTAATTTCATGCATCTGGAAAGGAGGTGGAGCAAGAGCACTAAAGAAGTTGTACCAGAAAAATTGGCAGAGCCTAGTGTGAAATCATTGTAATGATACAACAGTAGTCGAGATCAAATTAAATATGGGTAAGTTGACAGTTTATGTAAAAATATATTTCATTTTTTTATTATGAAGGTAAAACTAGTACAACCTATTGTGTTCATTTATATTTTTGTCAGCATTATTTTAGATTTGAAAGATTGCTACGTATCACAAAGATGGTGGTATATGATTTGAAATATTAGATAAATCTTGTTATTGAATCACTTTTGGACCTCAACTTAGTGCTCCCGAAACTTAATAGATTGAATTAGTGTCTTACTTGACTCTTTGTGTATCATCTGATTAATTAGATTGGTTCATGCTAGATTCTTAAAAATGAGGTAATTGCATTCCTTGGAAGAACAATTGGATACAACATTGAATTTGTTAAATTTGATGTGCTAACCAGTTTTCCTAAAAGTTTAAGCCATTAGGAAGAGCAATATAATTAATTTTATATTCTTAATACTCCCCCTCACATGTGGGATGCTGATAACTTTTGGTCTACACTAAGCCCAATGAAAACTAATGGAGAAAATTACTTTTTAATAAAAACTTAACGAGGTTCGAACCTTTGACCTGTGGCTCTGATATCATGTTAAATTTGATGTGCTGACCAATTTTCATAAAAACTTAAGCCGCTAAGAATAGCAACATTTATGATTTTATATTCTTAACACTCCCTTCACGTGTGGGCAATTTTGGTCTAGCCCAGCCCACCACATGAACAACAAAGGGAGGAAATATTTTTTTAATAAGAGCTTAACGAGGTTCGAACCCTTGACCTTTGGCTTTGACATCATGTTAAATTTGATGTGCTGACCAATTTTCCTAAAAGCTTAAGTTTTCTTATCAAGACAGGTTACTCATTAGAAGAGCCAATAAATAGTGTCTCAATTCAAGAATTACATTCATATTTTTAGTGGATTCAATAACATACTCGCTCCTCTACATTCTTAGATGCTCTCTTTCCAAAAAAAAAGATAAAGAAATGCATGCATCCCATATAAGATGAAGTTCAAGTTGAGAATTTGTTGGCCCATAACCTACATCAAGGTTGCCAGAATCATGTTGAAGTTTATATGATCGTACGATCTTATGACTTGTTTGAAGGAAAATGATCTTGATTCTACTTTGAATTAGATTGAAATGGTGAAATCATAAGAGGAGCGGAAAAGTTGGATAATAAGACTGGTAAATTAAATTCATCTTATTGATCTTGCATGGGATTAAGGAGGAATAAGGTAAGTCGAAGAGTGGGGCATTTGAGAGTAGATGCTAGGTTTTTTTTAGAGGAGTGAACACTAAGGTTTGACTGAAGGAAGAGACATGGAGCGATGATCTTGTGGGATTCTACATTGTTGGCCAAGTGAAGGGGTGCTAATATCCTCACTCGACATTAGTTATACGATGGCAAGCAAAAATGAAGAAAAAAGGAACTTACATAAGTATAAAATGAATCCTATCCTACATTGTTGTCATTTGTACACATGGAATGTACCAACAGTATAATTAAAAGATTCATTCCATGCATACAATAGTTTTAATTTATTTTTCAACATGTTATATAATCTTCATGTTCTATTTTTTGGATACTTCTATTTATCCACATATTGATTTCTTTCAATTAAAGTTATAAATATGATTTTACAATTTATAAGTATGTATATGGACAAAATCACAAGTAATATTTTTTGTAACACACACATATGTAGGCATATAATAAATAAATACTTATTTTGTTCATAAAGTAGGATCTTAGGATCCTTGTTGTGATACTATAATTTTTAATTCTTGGAAGGTATTTGGATGATACCTCATAAAACTATCCTAGTAACTTTGATCAACATTATTTATATGCAAGTTTTGTTCTTAGTTCTTCCTTGTAGAGATGTTTAAATTAATCATCAAAATAATAGCCAATGATGCACAATGGTCATAGAAACTTAGATTGATGCCATCATAAAGAATTTGAAGCCTAAAATGACAAAATCTTGTGGCTCATCCATGTTGCAAATGACCATCGGTTAATTTCACAAAAGGCTAGCTATAGATGTTGAGCCACATTTTTCCAATAATGCATGATAGAAGTAAAATTTCTTCAAACTACTACTATTGGATGGTACATGACACAATATGACAATTACTTGACAACATCAACTTTTAAACCAAGAAGTCTAGCTACATTGACGAAGGAATTCACCATTGTATTGTTAGGAGATTTGTACTATATATAAATATTATCATTCATAAATATCAAGCTTCCTCCCAAGAAAGTAAATATAGGGCTTCAAGAATTAGTGATAGGTTTCATGTGATTTCTAAACTAACTAAGATGATATTTTTGTCATGCTTGCATGCATAAAATATATTTAGTGATGATTTATCTTAGGTATGATCTATTTATGGACAGAAAAAGAAACAATAAATGAGCAAAACCCCATTAACAATATTTTTGTGCTCCAAATAGTTGGATTACGAACTATGAAAAAGTTCAAAATTAAATCACATGCCATATTTGCATGCATATGAAATCTATTTGAACATGGCTATGTAAAGGAAGATGTGTCATTATAAATGGACATTTTATGTTTTGCTCTTAATTAAAGTATGAAATGTTATTAAAGCATAAATCGTCACAAGTTTGGTACTAGGATATTTTAAAGATTGCATATGTATTTATACAAAAAGTTAAATAAGATATTTTATGTAGGTGGATGTCTGAGATGGGCTTGATAATAGTAGCATTGTTAAGCTTGATTTAGTCGGCATGGTGTTGCGATTGGATTAATCATCATCAAATGTGAATTTCTAACGCTTGTAGAAGGGTGAGATAACTACAACATACTATCTTTTAGGTGTCAAAAAATTGGCGAGCTATACATTCAATTTTTTTTCATATGGGTCATTTAGTATTCAACATAATTGAACTATAATAATGCAAGAGAGCGAATGACTAAAAAATGTGATAGATATGATGTGATGCCTAAACTGAATAAAATAATATGTTTTGCCTGTGTGTTAAAATGCGTAACCCAACATAGGTTGTCACAAGAATACTTTTTAGGTGCAATATTAAATTGGGATAAACTATGATATTAATTCATAAAAACTCCTGACCTATTAAATTAATAATCTTTTTGTGATACAAATAGATTAAATTTGGATTATGAAATATGCAAAATTTCAAAACATTAAAAAAATGATACAATTTTTGTAATAGTTGCATGTATGAAATCTTTTTGGACACAATTAGTTGTACGTAAAGAAAGATGAGTTGTCATAAATAGATCTCTTAGCATTTCTCTTGGTTAAAATATGAAAGGCAACTAAAGCTTTAACAAAGCAAAAATCTTAAAACTATTGAATATGAAAATTTTTGGAGATTTCATATGTAGTTGTCCAAAATTTTAAAATAGATGTTAACCTTGTCGTAAGCTATTTTACATTGGTAGATTCCTGGAACAGGCTTAATAATGCAGGTGTTGTGTTTTACTTCATATAATCCATTTGTACTCAATGTAGTGGGATTATATTTAAGTGGGAGAGGGACTATGCAAAAAATGTGACCACTATGATGTGATGCCTAAATTAAATAAAATGTTATTTTTGTCTTCTTGTATGAACTAATATTGATGTCTTATCATACATAGACCAACATCGGTTGTCATAAGACCTTTTAAGTATCATCTAAATAATGGATGAAAAAAGAAACTATGATATGAATTGATCAAAACCCATGGACTATTATGTTATCAACCTTTTTGTGCTCCTAGTCAATGTTTTAAAACTGGACCGGTCATCGAACCGGTCGGACAACTGGAACATGGTTCAATCGGGTTCGACCGGATCGAACCGGATTTTTATTAAAATAATAATATTATTTACTTTAAAACAATATATTACAAATAAAAGCATAAAAGGTAAAAAAATAATGAAATAAAAGTATATTAATCATCATTTTAAATTGATCAAATATTAATAATTTATTTTTTTTACATTTTAAGAATATATATTTGTTTATCATTAATTAATTTTATATTTAATTATTTAATAATTTCATGAATAATTTACTTTTTTGGATTTCCATTACTATTATCTTTCCCTCATTTTGTTTTTCAAATTCATATTTTCTTTCCATATTATTTTCTTTCTTGTATAAATTCATCCTATAAAATTTACTATATTATTATGTTTCCATTTTCATATTTTATTGTATAATATTCATAATAATTAAAATATTGTCATCTTCTTATTTATGTTCATGATGAATTTTTCTTTTTTTTTTCAATTTTATCTTTATTACTACCTTTCCAATTTCATTTCAAATTCAAATTACTTCCCTTATTATTTACATCCATTTATTCTTTACAATCAAATCACTTATATTACTCCCCTTTCTATTATTCCATATTCCTTATTATCATGCACTATCCTTCTTTTCTTTTTTTCCCATCTATTCACCTCTTTTTATTGCTTTTGAAAAAAATTGGATTGAACAAGTTTTTCAGTTCAACTCGGTTTTGGCCAGGTTGACCCAGTTCAATCCGGTGTTTTGCAAAAATAGATTTTATACACTAACCGGACCGGACCGATAACCGGTTCATGATCGAACTGGCCGGTCCGTTCTGGTTTTAAAAGCATTGCTCCTAATAAACTGGATGTGGATTAGGAAATATATTTTGTAGTACGTGCATGATGAAATTTATTTGAACACATCTAGTTGTATGTAAAGGAAGGCAAGTTATCATGAATGGACCTTTTAGGTTTGCTTTTAATTAAAATTTGAAAGGTAACTAAAGGCTTAATTAATCAAAATCTTAAAATCGTTATGTACATACACTTTTAGAGATTGCATTTGTAGTTATCCAAAAAGTTCAATAGGACGTAAATTTTGTCGTATGTTATCGTAGATAGGGATGTCAGAGATGGTTTAATAATACTCATGTTGTATGTGAGACTAGTCAGTACCTTGCTGAGATTAGAATCGTCATCCAATGAGGATTTTTGGTAGTTGGGGTGGGGGTGGGCGGTGGACAACAACATACATAGAAAAGTTTGAGCTGCACATTTTTTCAACGAAGAGGAATAGATAGGATATGGAATAGAAAAGTTGCTAACTTACTAAACTAAATGAAATGTCAATTTTACAATACTTTCATGCATGGAATCTATTTGTACATAAGTAATATGCATAACATAAGATTGGTTGTTAGGAATGGACCTTTTTGGATTGCTTTTAATTAAAATATGAAGGATAACTCAAGTGTTAGCCATCAAAAGCCAGGAAAAGTTATTCAAAAGTTGAATAGCATGTTAACTTTGTCGTATGTCATTGTATGCAAGTGGATGTCATAGATTGACTTAATAATACACGTATGGATATCCGATGATTGTAGGGAGGGACAGAGGCGTGAAGAGAGATGGGGAAAATATGTTAATCATGGCATAACACGTGACAAGACATTGAAGGGAGTGAAGCTATTTTTTTTTTTTTGCTGAAATGATGTAACACAGTTTTCCCTTAAATATCAATTCTTAACAATAACATGGATGTTGAGGTAATCATCCCTTCTCCTCTAAGAATAAATACTGATGATGTAATGGTATAGATATTTTGAAGTTAAATTGGTATATTACTAAATAACTATATAGATTGACTACTAGCTTTGGGGCAAGTAAATTTTCTATACAAATATTTTGGAGTTAATTCAATGCAACATATAGTGTTCAAATGTTTTTTTTGTTAACATTCATTCTTTTGCAATTTGTGATAAGAAAGATTATTATATATCACAAAGATGGTGGCATTTACCAAAATATTACTAACATTATCAACATGGGAAAAACTTTCTATTATTATATAATGTCCTATTCTTTGGATTTGAAATATGTGATGGAACTTGTTATTCAAATATTTGTATTTGATTTTAAACGTTGATTTCTCATAAAGAAATAGGAAGATGTATATTATGTTTCTCAATAATGCTTCAAATTATGATGCTATGTATAATCATGATTCAATGAAGAGGAATAGATAGGATATGGAATAGAAAAGTTGCTAACTTACTAAATTAAATGAAATGTCAATTTTGCAATACTTTCATGCATGGAATCTATTTGGATGTAAATAATATGCATAACACAAGATGGGTTGTTAGGAATGGATCTTTTTGAGCTGCTCTTCATTAAAATATGAAAGATAAGTGTTAACCATCAAAAGCCTGAAAAAGTTATCCAAAAAGTTGAATAGCATGTTAACTTTGTCATATGTCATTGTATGCAAGTGGATGTACTTAATAATACAAGTGTAATGTGATATGATCGGCATTAGGTTATCCAAAAATTATGATGCTATGTATAACCATGATTGGACTAAGAATTTCTGACTAATGCTTCATTTAATTCTTAGTTACCATTATGGATCTTTCATGAAGTTTTCTATAGGAATATACAGGCATTGCTTAGAGTTCACAATTTATTGGACGATGACACTAAGCATGGAGGAACTCTGTATTCCTCTCCTATCTGTCTGAGCTTATTGATTGAGTTATTCAACCATTTAGAACAAAGACTGTTAGTCACCTTCAAGTTGGCACCAACCATTTTGTTTTATTACTTTTTGCATGTGTTAGTTGTTCAAGCTTGTTTGTTAATACTTTCACCTTTTGGATTCAAAATTTGTGTCACGAAACTTATAATCCTCCTAATGAGGACATCTTTACCTAAATTTGTTGAATGCAAGTGCAGCGTTTTTGGCTTTTCATGAGTAACTATCATTGTATTAAACCAAATTACTTAAGAGCTTCCTGGCACTTTCTACTTTATCACGAGCCCCAAATTGGATTATCTGAAAAAATTCATATTTTTCTAATACATATAAATTCTTAGTCCCTGACTGAAAAAATGTAAACGTAAAAAAAAGAGAATGTCCAAAACAAATGCAGTTTCATTTGCCCATTTTGAATCAAATCATATATTAAAAATTAGAAATGGTTTATGATCAATCAGCATACACCTTCGATACAGAATATAATCTATCAATACCTGTATCAGCTGGAGTAAATCTTTTTATTTCACTGGTGTAGCAAGAAGAACATCATGTGAACACCTAAGAAAGAATCTACAGACAATTGGATAAAGACCTAATCAGAATGCCTTCTCTTTCACAAAACTAAAAAGGGTCCATGCACATGTTGCAGTAGTAATAGTAGTTTGAAAAATTGAATGATAGATAATGCATTCTAGATTCAATTTAATAACAATTAATTCTAAGATTCTTCTGAAATATGCATGCATCTATTTTGATAGAGATACATGTATTTTTTGAAACACTTTGAACATTCGAAGTGGGACTATTAGGTGGAGGGGCAACATGATTATCATCGATGATGCGACAGCAAAATTTCGTGCATGCAGCATGTAACAGCTACTCAGGAGGGAAAAAAGCATGCTTCGAACATGAAGGCCCCTCCACCTCGTTTATGTCAGGGATGCATTAACTCCTGCTGGCGTGTGTTTCACCCCCCTCCCTCACAAAACAATCTCGTTACAAGTCGAAGAGAACCCCCAGGTCCTACCTGCAGGTGCCTCCTACACTGCCACACCAAACCCCAAGAGAACCCCCGAAAAAACAAGAGGAGGAGATCAAAACGAACATGACAGCCGAAGGGGAGGGGAGGAGAAGCGCCGTTGGAGAAACCAGACCTTCGAACAAGGAGAGAAGAGAGGAATCTAGGGGTTTGCGAGAGGCTCATGTCAGGGGGGCCTATATATAGAACAAATGGCACCCTTTCGTTGCAACCTTCCTGTTTGGGAGGTCCTTGGCTTTATCCTGGGCTTCTCTTTTTCGCTCACTTTTTTCCCTCTTTTTTGTATTTTTTCTATTAATCTGACATGGCTCACAAAGTGTAACCGTTACACTTCGCGAGCCATGTCAGATTAATAGAAAAAAAATACAAAAAAGAGGGTTAAAAGTGAGGGAAAAAAGAGAAGCCCAAGATAAAGCCAAGGACCTCTGAAACAGGAAGACAAGCCCAGGATAAAGTTGAAGACCTCTAAAACAAGAAGGTTGCAGCCAAGGGGTGCCATCTGTTCTATATATATGCCCCCACCCTAGATGAGCCTCTTCCAAACCCCTAGATTCCTCTCTTCTCTCCTTGTCCGAAGGCCTGGTTTCTCCTGCCGCGCCTCTCCTCCCCTCCCCTTCGGCTGCCGTGGTTGTTTTGATCTCCTCCTCTTGTTTTTCGGGGGTTCTCTTGGGGTTTGGTGTGGCAGTAGTAGGGGGAACCAGAAGGGAGGACCTGAGGGTGGTCCAAAGATACTGCAAAAATGGCCTCTAATGAGAAAGAGCTCAAGGACCAACTCCTTGAGGTCGGCAGTAGGCTCTCGAGCCCGCCCTTGAATGTTGAGGAGTTAAAAAATCTTCTCGATGTAAGCCACCTCGTTTGCACATCATGATCAATGTTGTACTGTGTGGTCGTGGCTTGCCTTTCTTGGGCTTCCTTTTTTGTTTGTTTCATTCTTTTATTCGTGGGGTTTTCTGTCGTCTCAATGGGAAAATAGCTTGGATCTTGCTAGTTGTTTCTCGAGCATCTCTTTCGTTGCTGATATTCACATCAACTCTTTCCTTCTTTTCTCATGCATGCTACTTCGGTACTCATTCGTGTGCATCTGAAGAAGTTTGGATAGTGGTTTTGTGCTTTTTATGCTCATTTACACTTGCTTTTTCAGTTTTATCTCTTCTCCTTCTGTTGTTGTTTTTTCATGGAAGAATTTTGATCTCACTTCGGGGATGTAGAGATAATCTAGTGCTCCTTTCCCGAGTTGATGAATATGTAACTTCTATCTTTGGTAGTGTCTTCTTGTAAATAAGATTGTCACAATCTCCAACAATTTAAGATCTTACAATTTTATGATCTTCATGTTTCTAGCCGATCTTAATCGTTTAACGATTTATAAGATCTTGGTAGAATATGGGATCATATGATCTTATTTAATACTATGTGAATCTCTATGGTGTGGTTTCCTGTCTTTGGTTGTGAGTTCTTGTAAATAAGGTTATCCACAATCTCAACATGCATTTTAGGCGATCTTATGATTTTATTATCTTTATGTGTTTAGCCGATGTTGATCATTTGATGATTTAAAGGATTTTGGTGGAATGTTAGTTTATATTGTATGATCTTATTCAGTCCTATGTGAATCTTTAGGTTGTGCCTTCTGTCTTTAGTTGTGAGTTCTTGTGAATAAAATTGAATCTCAATCTACATTTTAGAATATCTTACGATTTTATGATCTTCAAATTTCTTCCACATCTTGATTGTTTGACAATCTATAAGATCTTGGTGGAATCTTAATTTGGATTGTAATGTGAGCCTCTATGGTGTGACTTCTTTGGTTGTGATTTCTTATTTGATATTACAATTTCATAATCTTCAATTTTCGAGTCGTTACTTATCATTTGAAGATCTATAAGATCTTGGAGGAATTCTAATTTGGGTTGTACAATATTATTCAATCCTATATGAATATCTATGGTTGGGCTTCCACTTTTGGTTGTGAGTTCTTATAAATAAGGTTGTCACAATTTCGATCTACATTTTAAGATTTCACGATTTTATGGTCTTCAAGTTTTTAAAGGATCTACTATAATATGTCTTTTCTTTTTTCATTTTTTATGATCTTATAAGAGATTTTTAAGATCTTCATATATGTTGAAGTTTATAAAATGTTTTATGATCTTCATATGATCAAATATTTAATCGTTGGTTTCAAAGGCCTTTTCCTTTTCATTTTCCTTTTTTTATTTTTTTAGAGTGGTCAAACATATATGTTGTAGACTTTTAAGTTTCTGACTACAGACATGTTAAACCTTGAGGTGACATCTTTCTGGAGAGTCCAACAGAGAATTAACCAATTCTTGGTGGCACCCCTTATTCTTCTATTTTTGAAAACTAACAATTTAATAAATGGAAAAATAACAATTGCTATTGAATTTTGTTTATCAGACTTTTTTAAATGTTCAAATGATCTACATGATGGTAGTTTTAATCATGCCTTATGTTTTTTTGTTGCTTTGAAAGAGAATTATGTGCAATGAGGGCATGATTATCACGTCTATCAATTAGTTGTGCCACATTCTCCCTTCTGCACACACAGAGGAGTTGTCAATCATCTGAAGTTCATCATTGATTGGTTTCTCTTGTTGGAATGCTTTGGAAATAATGAATTATTTGTTGTTGCTGATTAGCCATTACTTCGGTCCTCTTCAAATGTGATGATATACGTTAGCATCTAATTTACACACTTTATTAATATTTGAATGAAGTAGTGCCATGTTTTTTATATGATTGATGACTTCAAATTTTTCTCCATTATACTTTGTTACATGCCCCTAATATTATCTTCTTTCTCAGGAAACTAGGGGTATCTTGTCAAGAGTCGAACAACAACCTCAAGAGTCATTGTCAAACGCCCTTCAACCAACAATGGCAGCACTAGTTGCTAGAGGTTTACTTGATTACTCAGATATGGATGTGAAGGTTAGTGTGACATCGTGTATAAGTGAAATCACAAGGATAACGGCTCCGAATGCTCCATACCATGAAGTTCTAATGAAGGTTGAAAAGGATATGTTTCATTTATCTTTTCGCATTACTTTTTAAAGTTATTAACAAGTTCGTTGTGACTTGCAACACTAATGAAGCTTTGATTTGGAATTGTGTAGGAGATTTTCGAGAGGATCATTGAAGCTTTTGAACACCTTGATGACGTAACCAGTCGCTCTTTTCCGAAGAGGGTTGCTATTCTTCAAACTGTGGCCAAAGTTCGATCTTCTGTTGTGATGTTAGACCTTGAATGCGATCACTTGATTCTCAAAATGTTCCAGCTCTTCCTTGATACAGTAAGGTAATGGACATTTTTGCACATATAAGTATTTCCAAATGTTGAGGCATGACTCGCCATGTTAGATCTTATATGAATCGTATCCTTACATGAAATATACTTATCCAAGGTTTCATACAAAGGACTTGAATATGTTTATGTATTCTAATCAAATTTCTGTCATACTATATGTATATTGCCTGTGTCAACATCTCTTACTTATTTTTACCTTTGTTGATGTCATGATTGCTATTCAGGGATTGACATTTGCATGTTGATTTTTATAGGCCAAATAATGCTGATCAAGTTTTTCCTTGCATGGAAGTTATCATGACACTAGTACTCGAGGAAAGTGAAGAAATTTCCTCGGATCTCATTCGGTGCCTTATGGAGAGTGTGAAAGTTGACAACGTAATGTTATCTCTTCATATATTCATTTTTTATCTCTTATTGCATTTGATCATTATCTAAATATAGTTTCTTCCTTGCAGGATAACCTACCTATTGCGCACCGATTAGGCGAGAAAGTGATAATAAAATGTGCCCAAAAATTAAAACCCTACCTCAGGAAATTTTTAACCAAGATGAGCTTAAGGGACTATAGTTCAGTCATAGTGTCCTCGTGTCGGGACATTGCTGAACTAGATTCGGTAACTTTTGGTGATATTATGGTGTCATTTTTTGTTTGGAGAATATTGTTAATCACTAATGTTTCTAACTTATATGATTGAACCACATGTTTCTCCATATGACATTCTAAAATGCAAAATATGTTCTTTGAGGAAAATCGGAGCAAAGAATCTGAACTGACTATTTCTGATGACCCAATCCAGGCATGTTCCTTTGATAAATTTTACGTGGTTGTCCTTTAAATTGAACTGGATAGTTTTTTAGTTTTATATCTCACTAATTTCATGCGTCTGGAAAGGAGGTGGAGCAAGAGCAAGGTGCTGAAGAAGTTGTACCAGAAAAATTGGCAGAGCCTAGTGTGAAAACAATGGTTGATGGTAACTCGGTAGAAGAACCATCTTCGCTAATGCAAAAGTCTGAACATCTTGATGATGCAGCTGCAGTTGGCGAGAATAATTCTGTTTGCTTGGAGCATGTTCACGAGGATCCAGATGGTGTTACAGATCCTATCCCAAAGAAGGATCCCAATGAGAGCAATGATTCGGAACAAAAGCCCTTGATACTTGATGACAAAAGGGATGAACCGAATGGTCTTGCTAAAGCTGTTGAATCTCCAGGAAAGGCAACTAGTCCTTCGGAGAAGCCACAAAAACAATTGAGCAAAAAGGTCCTGGTAACAAGCTTCTATTCTCTTTCCACACCTATATGCATTTTTCTTCTACAACTACTTTTCTATGAGTGAGATTTCATTTCTTTTGATATGTTATATCGTCGGAATTTAGTTTTCGGGCAAAATTATTATGTCACCTTATATGTTCTATCCTTGTTTGAGTGACTATGGACCTTCAAGGTATTTTTATTTGTGCTGTATCCCAAGCTACCCATGGCTTCTTTTGCTAGACAATTTAAGTTCCATGATCGACGTATCAATTTTGATTGTAGGATCTGATAGCACTATTTTTTCTGATGATTTGGAATTCCTTTTTCTTATGCTCGATTTGTTTCTTGCAGGAAGAGATGAATTCCAGGATTAAGGCCAACAAAACCAAAGGAAAACAGTCAATCACTAAACGTGGACAGGTACTCTGACATATTTGCATGTTGGCAATAGCCTAATTTTCTTAAACTCTAACTACTACATCACATTTTTTAGCTTACATTCTAAAACATTTTAAGGTATGTATTTATCTAACGACTGTCATCACTATAGGCGACACGGCCTCTGCCTAAAGGACTTGATGGAACTTTTGTTGGGTCAAGAATTAAAGTATGGTGGCCAGAAGACAAGCAGTGAGTATAGCTTTACTTTTATTTTTTTTCTTTTGGCATGTTTTACTTGATTGAAAGCTTCACCTAGCATGATTTGTTTTTGTATGTATTTGAAATGAAAAGACTTGTATATAAAAACTGATAGATAAATGTGAGATAAATTTTAATGTGAATATAAGGATAGTAGAGGATCAATAGTATGCATGAAGCCCTTGTAGTTCTCTTCCTCGTTCGTTATTATGTACCCTTTCTAATTTGCAGGTACTACCCAGGTACTGTGGCAAACTATAACACATTTTCTAAGAAGCATAAGGTAGGATAATATTTGCTAGGTTCTAGTCACTTATCCTCCATATATTTGATCACGTTTAATATGTTGTTGATTATGTTTTTTTTGTTTTCCTCAGATTATTTATGATGATGGTGATGTTGAGATATTGCTGATGAAGAATGAACGCTGGGAATTTCTTAATGAAAAGGTTGTGGTAGGATAGAAATGTGAAAAGTTCAATAGTACTAAATGTGTGTTGGTTCTCACCTTTACTATTGCAAATTGTGTAGGGACAAGCAGAAGATGATAGCGATCCTGATAACTTCTTCGTAGAGTAAGCGTTTGTTCAACTCCTCTCCTCCCTCCCTCTCTCTCTCTCTCTCTCTCTGTCTACAACATTGGTTAAATCTTGATTTCTTTATTGCTCGGTTTAAAATTGGATCTTTTGCTACATGCATCAGGCCTCAAAGCAAAAGAGCAAAAATAAGTTCAGGCTCTGTTTCCAAGGAAAGCAAGAGAGACCTTGAGAGGTCTGTTCTTCGTGGGAGCAGCGCTCCTCCAAAGCGCAGAGGTCGACCACCTAAAGCGCTGAGCCTTGGTGGAGGGGGTCGCAATGATTCGGGTAAAGCAATATGGAAGTCTGACACTAAGAAGGATGTTGATGCTGGTGACAATGGAAACCAGATGAATGATGAAGTAGAAGACAAACCGAGCGGCAGCAAGACCAAGGCTGATTCTGGGTGCAAGGAGAGAAAGTTAGTCCTCAAAAGCAAGATAGAGAAAGGCAACGCTCCATCTTTTTCTGAATCAGATATGATAGGTTTAGTCTGAAGCAAAACTTGAGACTTCCAGGTATGAAGACTGATCGGGTGTTTACTCACTGTTGGCGCCATGAAGGGCTTTCAATAACACTTTGGTCGTAAAATTTGGGTTCCTGCGATTTTTATAGCCCATGTTGAAAACTGATAGAATGTGGTTTATCTATCATTCTTTTAAATTTGAATCTCTGTTTATGCATCTTCATTAGATTTTCTTGGCTGTGTGGAGTTGCTCTTTTCTTTCGATGTTAAAACCTCTAGTGAGCAAATTTGTTTATGCTTCATTTGTGTCGCCTGTACTGGAACCCTAGACATAGCAGGCCTCTTCCCTCTAGTGAATTATGCCCAGTTACAAGCAAGTGCGATATTACGTGCTTTGGCCATGATATCGCCACCTTCCGCTTGCAATTGGTCTTTGGAATCCCAATTCAACATATCACCCTATAGACTTGCTGCTTATGAGACAAGACCCACCTCCTCTTTAGACTGACATGGAACTATGGGAGTCTGAGGGTGGGTATTGGCTAGGCTTGTAGATATTTCTTGAAGGGTCAATTTGCACTATGTATGTCGGCCTCCTATTGATGAGATGTGTTAGTCCTTTGAGCACTTAGCTTGGCAACCACACAACTTCCCATGACCCTTTCCTACAAAAACGTACCTTAGACCTCGTGTTAGCTACACGTGCACACGATGCATGGCCACCGTGCCCTTGAGTCGAAAATCTGTCCAAGGATCCAAATTATTGAGTACACAAAACTTCAATAGGAACCCCTAAATGCTACCTTGGCCTATAACGTTTCATGTACTCAAGCACTTAGGAGAGTCACTGTGCATGCCTTTGTGGTGCTAACCAGTAACCACACATAACCAAGTGTCCTACCCATAGCTTGACAAACACAAAAGTGTTCCATTGAAGTCAAGACCCTTTCGGACAAAGTGCACTTGAGAGTTCGTGTTAAGCTAGATGCACTGAGCCATGTGCGCACCATTCATGTGCATCAGGCCTTAAGGGTCATTTGGTTAAGAATAAATGATAGAATATCTTCATATTATGAGAATATAGTCAAACGTGATGTGAAATAGAACTATCTCGATCAAATCTCGAAAAGCACGAAATCACGTTGGAAAATATAAAACCTCCGTTTTATTCTAATGAAACAGAATAAATGTATTCTTCTAAAACAGAAGAATACACTTTATTCTTCTTTTTTTAAAAAAAATGATCATATTTTATTTTTTAAAAAATTCAATTATATATTATTATATAAATATTTTTTATTATTATGATATTGAACATCACATATGTATTCTAAAATATTTTAAATATAAAATATTATACTTTAAAATTTTATTCTCTGTAAACCAAACGATAGATGGAATAAGAATATCTTTACTTTTTTTAGATACGATATTCTTGTACTTTATTCTCTTCAATTTTATTCTGCATCCAAATGGACCCTAAGAGTGTAAATGTGCATCATTTATAGCAAGCCCTTACATGTTGGTGCTACGCTCAAAGAGTTCTCATTTGGTGCAAACCATGATCGCCTAGTGGAGAATACATACTGACGACAAAACAATAGGGTATAGTAAAAAAGACAGACGGTGTCACAGTGTAAAATCAAGTTCAATTCCTAGATCTCATCACAAATGTTGATTCACATTTGACCCTTATTCTACTGAATCGTGACTTTATCATATTTAGTCGAATCAATTGTTAGAGGTTGGAGGTATGAAAACGATGGATCATCATGAGCGATGAAATAATAAATAATTATTTAATAATAATTGAATCAATATTTGATAAATCTTTAATATCATTTCAATGATAAAATGTCCTTGCTTCAATAACAACATATAATTAATGGATCCGTATTCTTTCGTTCACCATGATTAATAAATAAGTTTTCTTTCTCAATATCAATAATCATTCATTAGTGCTCATTTTTGGTAGTTGTAATTATGTAAGTTGGTCTTTAAGCTTCAATAATTGTTTCATTTCATTTATCCTATAAATTCTTGTTTCATCAATAACATCTCTTCACTTTTATATGGTATATGATGTGAAGAATTGTAATAAAGTTTGAGAGTTGTATCATTGAAAGATCTTAAGATTCAAAACTAAAAGTTAAAAATTTCACAAGAACAATATAAGAACAAAAATTTAGAAGTCTTTTTTTTCAAACAAATTTAAGTGAAGATATGTGGAGATTGTGATGTACCTCTACCTATTAGAGGTATACTCTCACATAATAGGACTGTGATTCAATTTAGATCCTTTCGACAATGAGAATATGGACAAATTTGTTCTTTGCTTCGCTAACCTTTAGACTCCTTGCATGGTCCATAACAACATTTACTCCTTTTCGAGAGAATGTTATAAGCGGAAACTAAATGTCGAACAAGAAAGAACAAAGATGTTTAAGGAAAGGGAATACTAAACACTTTCACTAAAAGGGGAGATTAAAAGATAAGAGTTCAAAATGAATAATAAAAATGATCTTGTTTATCCAATTGCCTAGATTTTTCTATTTATTCACATATAAATGGTTTTATTTATTTCAATTTTGAAGCTATAAATATGATTTTTACAATGTAGAAATAAGTATATTGATAGAATTGCAAGTAATATTTTTTGGTAATATACATAATATGTATATATGATAAACACTTATTTTGTTCATAAAGTATGATCTTAGGATACTTGATTCAATATTATGATTTTCAGTTCTTGGAAGGCTTGTTGATGATATCTTGGAAAGCTATCTTAGTAACTTTGATCTACATTGATTATATGTAGGTTTTCTTTTTCATAGTTATTCTTTGTAGAGAAATTTGAATCATCAAAATAGTAGCTAATGATGCACAATGATGTTTATGGCAAAACCTTGTGGAATCACCCATGCCATAGAAAATTGCTGGTTAATTTCAATCAATAAATTTATCTACTGCTAGAAGATAAGGTTTTAAGAACTAGTGGCATGTTTCATGCGATGCCTAAACTAAACAAAATGATAGTTTTGTCATGATTGCATGCATAAAATATATTTAGTGATGATTTATCATAAGTAGACTAACATGTCTTGTCGGAAGAATATATAGTTTTTAGGAATAATCTAAATTATGGATAGGAAAAATGGACAACCATATAAATGAGCAAAGCCCCATAAGCAATCTTTTGGTACTACACATAGTTGGATAAGGAAATATGAAAACTCCCAAAATTAAATCACAAGTCATCTTTGCAATATTTGCATGGATAAATAAAATTGAAACTAGTTGTACTTAAAAGAAGATGGGTCATCATGAATGGACCTTTTATGTTTTTCTCTTATTAAAAATATGAAAGGTTATTTAAGCATTAACTAATCAAAACTCTAGAACTAAATTTTTTAGAGATTGCATATGTATTTATCCAAAAAGTTAAATAAGATGTTATACATAGGTGGATGTTTGATATGGGATTAATAATACTAATATTTCAAGTGTGATCTAGTCAGATAGTGTTGCAATCGGATTGATTATCAAATGAAAATTTGTGATGATTGGATAGAAGGATGAGATAATAAAAACATACAATTTCTTAGGTGTAAAAAAAATCAGCTAGTTATACATTCAGTTTTCTTCCTATGGGTCATTTGGTCTTCAACATAGTTGGACTATTATCATGCGAGAGAGTGGATAATTATAAAAATGTGATAGATATGATGTGATGCCTAAATTGAATATAAATATTGTTTTTTTCTTTCTTGTATGTATAAAATACATAAGCCAACATAGGTTGTCATAAGACTACTTTTATGTGCAATTTTAAATTAGGCTAAAAAACTATAGTATTAGTTGACCAAAGCCCTTTTTATGCTCCAAAAAGATAAAGATTATGAAATATGCAATCCAAAATAAAAAAAAGATGTATTTTTTGTAATAATTGCATGCATTAAATCTTTTTTGACATAATTAGTTGTACATAAAGAAAGAAGAGTTTTATAAATGGATCTTTTAGGATTCTATTTATTAAAATATGAAAGGCAACTAAAGCATTAAAAATCAAAAGCTTAGAACTAAAGTATGCAAACTTTTAAAGATTCCATATTTAATTAGTTATCCAAAATTTTATATAAGATGTTAATTTGTTGTAAGATATTGTACGTAGGTAAATTCTGAAATAGGCTTAACAATATCATTGTTCTAAGTGTAGTCCGGACCATACTGAGTTGTGATTAGATCCTCATCAAGTGTGATTTTTTTTGGCAATACATCAATTAAAATGGGATAACAATAATATACAATCACTTAAGTGACAAAATAGCAACGTACATTTTTCTTCCTGTGAGCCATTTGTTCTTAATGTAATGGGATTATATTCAAATAGGAGAGGAGCTATGTAGAAAAATTGGCGGATTTGATGTGATATCTAAATTGAACAAGATGCTATTTTTTGTTTGTTTGCATGAATAAAATATGTTTGGTGACGACTTATCATACGTAGACTGACCAACGTCATCTGTCGAAGACTTTTTAGGTACAATCTCAATAAAGGATAGAAAAAAACTATGATATTAATTGACCAAAAATCATGAGTTATTAACTTATCAACCTTCTTGTGCTGCAAATAGATTGGATGTGGATTAGGAAATATGTAAACTCTAAAAATTAAGCAAGATATTAATTTTGTAATACTTCCATGATGAAATCTATTTGTCCACGTCTAGTTGTACATAAAGGAAGACAAGTTATCACAAATGGACATTTTAGGATTGATTTTGAATAAAATATGCAAGGTATTTAAAGTCTTAACTAATCAAAAGTGCACATTTTTGGAGATCGTATTTGTTGTTATCCAAAAAATTAAATAGAATGTAAATTTTGTAGTACATCATAGTACACAGGTGGGTGTTAGAGATGAGTTTAATAATACTAGTGTTTTATGTATGGACTAGCTGGTGCCATGTTGTAATTGGATTTGTCGTCAAATGTGGATTTTTTTCTCAATTGGGGGGGGGGGGGGGGGGGGGGGGAGGACAAGAGAATAGCATTGCTTAATTGTCCAAATTTTAGTGAGCTACACATTTTACATTTCGTGGATCATTTTGTCTCAACAAATAGGGACAAATTATGCTACAAATGTGTCGGATTTGGTCTGATGCTTAATGAAATAAAAAAGTTTCTTTTGTCATGCTTGCATACATAAAATATATTTAATGACGATTTATCATTCATAGACCGACATGGAAATTATCATAAAAAATATATTTTTGTTACGATCTTGATTAATCGTAGAAAGAAGACAAAGTGAGTGCAATATTTGCAAGAACTCGAATAAAAAAATAACTTTAAACATATGAAAACATGCATGAAGTTTCTGGTCATTAGTATGTGTACATATGATCAAAAGATAGTGCGTAAAATAAAAAGATAAAAGTCGAACTATGAGGGCTGCCATTGTCTATACCTATGTAAAGAGAAACAAAATGATGGGGTTAAACTAAGGGGCATGCAGCGTAGCTCAAATCAAAACACCGAAATCATGGGCTAGTGAAGGCAAAATACATGTGATCACTCGTACTATTGTGTAGGGCGCTCCAACACTAAAACAACAGAAATAATTTCACCCAAATTAATGGTGCATCTTTCCATAAAAGAGGTTGCTTCTCATGATACTAATATCTCATTTCTGTTATCAATCTGTGATTGTATCACTTTGCTAGTTAAATCAAGTCGTATGGGTGCAAAATAAGCTCTAGTCAGTAGTACTAATAATTTGAGAAGGTTTAGGATAATTATGAAATTAACTATTTTAATATTGGAGGTAAACTCTAATATTTATGATCATATATATATATTGTCAATCAATCAAGAGATACGGGAATAAGAACTCCAAACCAATAGTGAAAGTCATTATAGTGGTTCTAGAACCAATAAAAGTTTAGCTAATTAGAATAGGATGCATAATTCAAGAGCTATGTATTCTTTGTAACATTTTGGGCATTCAATGTTCTAGGAAACCAAATATATTGTGACAATATGAATTGTGAGTTTTGTATTAGTTTTGAGATTTCTCGTCATTAGTATGCCACGCCAAAGGACACAGCCATAGACTGATCACATCATGAAATTTTAAACATATGAAAACACACATGAAATTTCTCATTATTAGTATGCCATGCAAAATGATACATTAGTGAGAGCTTAGTTTAATGAGAAATAACCTCTTTTTTGAAAACTAGATGCACCACTATTTTGGGTGGAATATTTTTTTAGGGGTGGAGCACCTTACACAATAATATCAGTGGTCACATATGTTGTCTTCACTAGCCCATAGTTTCATTGTTCTAACTTTTGCTAACATATTTCCCTTCATTTAACTTCATTGTTTTGTTCTTTTTTACATGTTATGGACAATGGCAACCCTCATCATTTGCCTTTTATCTTTTTATCTTTTATCTTTTAATCATATACACCCAATCATGTCATATGAACGAAAAGAAAATTCTAGTTTGTAATACTAATACTTTGAGTAGGATTAGGATCAATATGAAACCAATTGATTTGATGTTGGAGGTAAACTCTAATATTTATGGTCATATAGATTATCAATCAAACAAGTGATATGGGAGTGAGTAAGACTTCAAATCAATAGTGCAGGCCATTACAGTGGTTATAGAATCGATAAAAATTTAACTCATTGGAATAGGTTGAATAAGTCAAGCCATGTATTTTTTTGAAATATTTTCGAACATTCCTAATTGATGATGGTATGGATGCTTGGATTTGATGGTCAGTCACTCAATCACGAATGAAAGGATTTTTGGTCTTGATCTTTCAAACATCCGAACTAGTTGGCCAATTGTCTGATCTTTTAAGGTTATCAGAGTTTTAATCATTCATAACAAGTATCATAAGAGTTTGATTCTATTAAGGACTAACATTAACATAAGTCTAATAGGGCCCTAAGCATGATACTAAATGTGAAAAAAAAACTAATTCCATGTCTCATATCCCTTTATTTATAACTTTTCATTTTTATTCTATTTCTTTGTGTTTTGACTAGCCTCGATCATTGCCTCCCCTTCCTCACATATTCTATTGGTTATTTGCACCTCTAGCGTTCCTTCCTCGTGCCTTCGTTGCTGCACACAACAAGGAGAATCCGAAGACATCAAATGGAGATGAAGAGTTGTATGTCAGAGGAAAGAAAGGAGAAAATGAAAGGAATTGGAAACAAAAAGTGGCAAAATTGGAATTTGTGTCCTATCACTCGAGAGTTATTTATGAATGTGAAGAGGTTCAAAGTTTCCATGAGTTGGAATTGAAAGGAGGAAGAAAACTTAAAATTTGATTTCTCCCATTCCTTTTAGCAGCGTTTTTTTATCGTTCGAGCTTGACGATCAAAATTCTAATCATTTTCTCTTTGCTTTTTTTTATAACACCCATAAAGAATTTTGTCCTCTAATCGTGCACAAGGTAAGGCTTCCAACTAGTTAGATACTTCTCATATTTCCCAATCTTCAATCCTTATGTGTTTTTTATTTTGTACTAGTAGTTTCACGCTATTTTAACCAATGCTTCATCTTTGTTATTTCTTTTTTTGGTAGCCAACCCCCGATTTCTAAGAAGCGGTGTTGAGGGACCAACCTGCGCAATGATAATTGTTATGAAGATGGTCTTTATTATTTCTATTATAGGATTCCTTATAGAGATGTTCTATCGAATTGAAACCAAAGTTCTTATCATGCTGCATTAAATGGATAAGGGAGAATAACATTTTTAAGTACGGGTCAGTATCTCAAATGATTTCATTGTCAAAATTTTAATTTTGTGGGTCTCCATGTTGTAAACTCTACTCTACAATAAATTGCCTATGGCTCTAGCGCCTTGTCGCTCCTCATTGTGCTTATCCTATGAAGTATTTGACAAATTGTCCCAACATATCGCAAAGGATGCATGATCTAGTCTTTTGTCAACATTCTATGGTATGTCCCTGTGTGTGATAGATACATAGGGATCTTAAGCTACATTCGACAAAAGTGATAGATTTAATCTACACAACATCTTATGCTTTAATGTAAATCATTTGATCCAATGCATTTCAATCATATCACAACTACCTTGTTATTCAATATTATTAAACTCAAGAAATGTTTTCGAATCTTTGATCTTATTACACACGCACGCACGCATGCACACAAGTACACACACATTGGAGACAATATGTGTGTTCATAGTATGATCATATCATACACCACCTATCAATTAATTGGCTATAAAGGTTGCATCATATAATATGTAATAATTAGCATGTGATTATGCCACAGCATATTAATAATTTTAAATGTCATTTTTTTCTAGAATTTTTAGTTATAGATGCCACATAAAACAAATCCATATTTTTCTTAGAACAATATGAGGATATTTTTTTAACTATTACTATTGCATCATATATGATACAATATGACAATTACTTGGGAGTATTCTCCATTATCCTACTAGGATATTTGTACTACATGCACTATCCTTCTTTACATAGTAATTGTTTGTGTTCTTTAATCTTATACCAAGTCTTCGAAAACTAGTGACAAACTTTATATGTTCCTAAGCTAAATAAAATGGCACTTTTGTCATGCTTTCATTATACCATATATTAAGTGACATCATAAGTAGGTAGATCAACATAGGTTGTCATAAAGAGACTTTATAGTCATGACCTTAATTAGAGATAGAAACCGAAAAAAATCTTGGACAATTTAATTAACTCCTATAATACTAAGGTTCCCTTCAAAATAATAGATATCAAGGCTTCAAAATATAGTGACAAATGTGATATGATGCCTAAGCTAACTAAAATTGCACTTTTTGTCATGCTTGCATCATAAATGACTTGTCATAAGTACGTAGACCAACATAGATTGTCATAAAGAGGCTTCATAGGTATGGTCTTAATTAAGGTATAAACTAAAAATGAAACTATAATATTGACTAAAGTGAACAAAACTCTTGGAATATTTATGTGACAACCTTTTTTTGTCCTAGTAGCTTGGATTTGTATTAGAAAATATGAAATCTCTTAAAATGAAACAAGATGTCATTTTTAACATATTTGCATGCATGAAATATATTTGGCCATGATTCATTATACGTTGAGAAATTAGACGACTTATCACAAATGAATTATTTTAGGTTTTCAATTTAAATATATGAACTTAGGTAATAAAAATATAGAACAATTAACTTTGTAGACTTTTAGAGATTGCACCAATGATTGTCCAAAAAGTTAAATAAGGTGCTAGGCATGTTGTATGTCATTGTATGTATGTGAGAGATGCATCTAATAATATTCAGGTGCAATATGGTCCGTGGTGGGTTGTGGCCAAATTCATCAAGTGATAATTTTGATGATCGTTTGGACAATAGCAGCGTACCTTTTGCTTTTCGGTGCCATTTGTCCTCAATGTAATGTTTAGAGGGGATCCTCAATGTAATGTTTAGAAGGGAGAGGGGCACTCTGTAAAATGTGTTAATCATGACATGACAGATGGTGAGACATTGGAGGGATAGAAGTTTTAGTTTTTTTCGTTATATGTAGAATCTTATTAATAAAGATGGATTATTGCAATATCTTTCCTCCCAATAAGAATGCTAGTCTTGTAATGATACAACAATAGTTAAGATTTATTGATATTGGCCCTTAGGCCGCTCTCTATATCGACATTTTACTTTTTTTTTCTACGAAGCTAGATTTAATACAACTTATAGTTTTAATTTACTTTTCTTTCCTGCATTTTAAGATATGAGAAATTGTCATATTTCACAAAGATGATAGACTTTTACTAAAATATTAGTAACACTATCAACTTGGAAAACTTTCCATCATTATCATAATCATATCTTGTGGTTTGAAATATGTGATTGAACATCTTATATTAACTATGATGGTGATCCCATTAAATGGTTGAATTAGTGTCTTGATTCAAGACAAATTATTTGGGTACAATATGATCAATTAAGTAGTTCAAATTGGATCATCACTCCATTTCTTGAAGAAACACCAATTAAATTTAATATTAAATGTATTTTCTTATCAAGACAAGTGAGTTATTAAGAGAGCCGATAATATTAGTATCTGAATTCAAAATTGTAATCATGTTTCTCATACTAGTGGATTCAATAGCTATGTGCTCTCACAAACCACATAGAATGAAGTCCAATTTGATAATTTGTTGGCCCATAACATACATCAAGGTTCGAAAATGATCTTCATTCTACTTCGAAGATTGAAATGGTAAAATTGTAAGAGGATCAAAAGTTAGACCATAAGATTATAAGATGGAAAGATCTTACCTATCTTCCGAGAGAGGAAGGTGTAAGAAAATAAATTGAAGAGCAAAAATTGAGTTGAAGAGTGATTGTAACAACTTCAATTTAAAGACTTTTCATAATAAAGATTTTTTTCATAGTTTTTTTCTCGTGAAGATATTTTGATCATCGAAACAGTAGTCAACTATGCCCGATGACCATGGAAACATAGGTTGATGTCATAGTTGAGAATCAGAAGTCTGAACTGGCAAAACCTTATGGCATCTAGTATTCAATGTAATTGAGTTATATTTAGATGGTCAAGGGGCTATTAAAAAAATATGTGATATTTAAACAAAATAAAATGGTACTTTTGACTTGCTTGCATGCATAAAATCTATTTAGTGACTATTTACTTCTCATACATACACCCACCTAGATTGTCTTGAGAAGACTTTGTAGTAATGATATTAATTAAGGATAAAGAAGAAACTACAATATTGATTGAGCATAACTATTAAATTATTAATTTAATGATACTTTTGTTCTCTAAACATATTAGAAGTAGAATGAGATATGCATAATTAAAAAACTAAAAGAGGCAACATTTTTATGATACTTGCATGATGAAATCTATTTGGATATGACTAATTCTACATAAAGGAAGATGTGTTGTTGTAAATGGACCTTTTAGGATTGCTCTTTATTAAAATATGAAAGGTAACTTAAATATTAACAAATCAAAATCTTATAACTAGTATGCAAACTTTTAGAGATTACAAAATCTTCTTGGTAACTAGTTCTTCCCCTTCAGTTAATAATACGTACTTTATCAGGGAGTACCGCTTTGATTCTTGTCTTTGTCTATTCGATCATCTTAACTGAGGCTCTTGTACTGGTGCATCATGCTCAACATGTGGCTCATCATCACTGTCTTAACTATCTGAAGGTATATATGAATAATGAGAGCTGCTATCACTGCTAATGTCATCTTGATCAGCTTCCGAAGCAATGTCATCTTCTATCGGTGTGTTAATTGAACTTGGTTTAGCTAGATAATTAGTGAAGGTAGTTGGGTCTTTGTCCTTTGACAGATCTTCAATTATTTGATGTTCCATGAATACAACATCCTTGCTTTTAATAACCTTCCTGTTAACAAGATCCCGAAGTCTATAACCAAATTCTTCACCTCCATATTCGAGAAAGATACATTCTTTCGATTTGTTGTCAAGTTTTGACCTCTCATCACTAATCACTGGATATGTGAACAAATGCTCTGCAACCGAACACTCTGAGATATTTGTATGAACAATCCTTCACTGACCAAACTTTCAGAGGTATGTCACTATCCAGAGGTATTGATGGTAAATGATTGATTAGTTCAACTTCATCCCAAAATCCCTTCTAGCTTGGCATGTAGCAGTATACATGCGACACATTCCTCGATTGTTCTATTCATTCTCTCAGCAACACCATTTTGCTAAGGAGTCTTGGGAATTGTCTTCTTAAGCTTGACGTCTTACAATATTTTTCAAAAGGTCTCCTGGTATTCGCCACCATTATCTGTACGAATACGCTTGAGCTTCTTGTCAGTTTCTCTTTCGACTTTGGCATGAAACTTCTTAAATTTTGTCAACATCTGATTTTTGTGTGCTATAGAAAAAGTTCAAACTCTTCTAGAATGATCATCAATAAATGTAATAAAATAAAGAGCACTAGTAGAGTTTTATCCTTTACATAGCAGACGCCATTATGCACCAAATCAAATAGTGTGAACTTCTAGATGAAGAAGCTCTGTTAAATGTAACTTTAGTATGCTTACCGGTCAAACAATGAACATATAAGTCAAGTTGAGTGTCTTTCATACCTGGTAGCAAATTTCGTCGAGTTAATATCTAAAGTCCTTTCTATAAGCGACCAAGCGGCTTGTGCCATAATTCAAAGGATAATATCTCTTGAGTCATATTTATTTCCTCGGTGCAGTGTTGTGCTTCAATCTTGTAGAGAGTATCATCTTTGTGTCCTTTTGCTAGTAGGAGTGAACCTCTCTTGAATTTCCACACTCCCCCTTTTAAGTTACTCTCATAGTCATCGTCTAATTTTTTGACTGAAATTAGGTTGAAATTGATCTCTGGTACATGCCTCATCTTTGAGCACAATCTTGCATTATGTATTGGTCTTCAACTGAATATCTCTAATGTCAGCAATTTGGAACACTGACTTGTTCCTCATCTTTACCGACCTGAAAGCTCCCTCTTTATATGTTGAGAATACATTTCTGCGAGGGATAACATGAAACAAAGTTGTAGTGTCTAAGATCCAAACTGAATCTTGACTCATAATATTGGCATCATCTTCTTTCTCTTCTTGGGTAAAAAAGTATACATCATTTAGCCACCACAATGTTATTTCTACCACTACTCTTCTTCTCCTTTCCAATATCTTCAGACCCTTCATGTGATTGATCACGCTTTAATTTTTTGCACTAATTGAAGTGTCATGGCTTGCCACAATGATAGCAGGTGACTTCTTTTCTGGACTTTGACTTGCCTCTTGACCTTGAGAGAGTTTCTTTATCGTGACCGTAGAGTTTCTCTGTTTGTTTCTCCCGCGATCACTATAAGAAAAGCGATTTTTAAAGACCACTCTTGAACGGCAAGTAAAAAAAATGGTCGTTGATAATGATTAATAACGGCCGGAAAAGACATCTTCGTCAATGAAAGGATTAACAATGATAAGAAAAATTCTCATCGATAAAAAATTAATTCCGATCATTAAAGGTTGAAATAATGACCACTTATGAAAGTGGCCGCTAATGTTAATTCATTTGGCGGGTGCCCACGGGCTTCCCTCTCATAAACTTTTCCAAATAATATAAATAAATTTATCACATTAAAAAAAGGCAACAATGTGATTCATTAAAAAAGCCCTAGTGTGCCCAGCCTCTTTTGTATGAAGGGGAAAGAAGAAGAAAAGACAAATCGTATTGGTGTCCATCTCCAGGAGCATGGTCCATCTCCAGGTATGCTCCCTACCTCTCTCTTGCCTCCCCCCTCTCTCCCTTTTTCTCTCTCTCTCTCACTCATGAAACTCTTTTCCTATGCTCTTTCCCACATATCTTCTCCTCTCCACGAATATTGTGAGGTTAGCACTTTGCCTCAAAATATTGATTGCTTGCCAAACAGTCAAAAAGTTGAAACAAGTAAGTTGCAATGATTTTTTTAATGTTTATTATGCATATATAATTTATATGATATAATTACTACATATTGTTTGTTTCTCTTTTTACATTTTACATAATTATAAATGCCAAATTATTGTTGATAAATGTTTTAATATGCATGTTCAAGTGATAATCAAAAGAAGAGAAAAGTAAGAGGCAAGAATAAGTGCAAAGATGTGACAAACTTTGAAAGTGGAAAAAAAATGAAAATAAAATTTTATAATAATCGAACAATAGGAGCAAATCATAAATCATTCCCAAGGCATCTAAGAATGATTGTGCGTGATCAAAATATTTGTCCATTACGAGTACGTGGATGGAAAGAAATTGAAGAAGATGAAAAAGATCATATGTGGGCAGCAATTGTGGTAATATATATATATATATATATATATTCATTTACTCTATGGGTTTACATGAGATGCTAACGATATGTTTGTTTTGTAGGACAAATTTGAAAGCGAGGAGTTGGACATTCATAAAGAGAACATTCTAGACCATATGAATGGACTCTGGAATAAGTGGAGGGGAAGTATCCATGTCAAGTATGTGAAAGGTAAGACAATTCCATAGGCTTTCAAAAGTGTGCCAAATGGCGTAAACAAAAGAGATTGGGAATGCTTGGTAAAAGAATATTATAATTGCAAAAGTTTTAAGGTTTGTACATATTATATATTGTTTCATGTCAATTTTATTATCCCTTCCAATAGAATCCTAATTTTATCTAATATGCTAATAGGAAGCAAGTGAAAGAAACTCAAAAAATAGAGCTATGATATCTATGCTTCATCGGTCAGGGAGCAAGCCCATTAGAGAGATTATCTACCAGCACGTGATGTAGTTAAATGTTAGCACATCTTATAATTATATTTTATATGTCATCATTTTATTATTTAATTTTAATATGAAGGGAGGAAAGGATGGAAATCCACCAGATGTGACAACAATCTTTTATGAGACATGCAAAAAGAATGATAGACTTGTTGACCCATACACGATTGAAAGGCATGTATGCTCATCTTTTATTAAATGTTGTCTTTTTTGTTAAAAATAAGGTTTAACTGTTATGATGTTTTGAAGGCTGAAATTCAAGAACTTATCCAATAACTTAGTGCCATACAAGTAGTTGAGAGATGCTTTGGACATTAAAATAGAAGTCATGTTGTTGGTTTCGGAGGTGGGATAAAGGCTAAAGATTTGAGAGGAACTACCTCCTCGAAAAGTACATTGCTAAATAAATTACATGTCATTGAAGAAGAGAACATGTTCTAGAAAAGTCGCTTAAGCTCCATGGAGGAACAATTGCAACAAATGATGCAACATTGTTTTGGTGGACAACCTAGTGGTCATTCCCAAACAGGGCCACAATCAAATGAAGAAATGCCAAATTGATTGGTAGCATATTTTTCTGGCAATTTTCATTTTGTTAGTTCAAGATAGATACTTTTACCAATCATATTTACTGTATGATGTTTTGTTGTCTTCATTCTACTAAATTTGGCGGTATGTCACTAGTATTTGTTACTTGTTGTCTTAAAGATTCATATCTTAGAAACAACAAATACAATTACATAAAAAAATTTGTTCAACACATGTTTATTCATTTAATGATTATATGATCAAACTTATATCTTCGTAATTTCTTATTGTAGGCTTGTTCCAGTAGATATCATCTTATATATGTAGGTGAATTTCATGTTATAGCTATTCATTTTTAATTGCATATATCATTCTAATCATTTGCATTTTAATTTCACAGATTTTGAAGATGGAGAGTGAAGTTCAAAAGTCCAATATCTGCATCATTTTGAAGACAATGATAATTGTTTTTTCTTATAATTTTTTTAGAAAATACTCATGGGATTTTGTGTTATGGCTTAATATTGGAAGATGATGTGGAATGTGAGACACAAACATGAAAATTTGAACATTGTTATTATCCAATGGAATATCATTCTCTCTATTTTATTATTGTTATGTTGTCGTCCTTCTTAGTTTTGAGCTATATATGTGAATTTTATTTTTGTTATATAAATGTATTTATTTCAATGCCAATAAAATATGTATATATATTATATATATATTGTGTTATGGCTTAATATTGGAGGACGATGTGGAACGTGAGACACAAACATGAAAATTTGAACACTATTATTATCCAATGGAATATCATTCTTTCTATTTTATTATTGTTAAGTTGTCATCCTTCTTAGTTTTGAGCTATATATGTGAATTTTATTTTTGTTATATAAATGTATTTATTTCAATGCCAATAAAATATGTGTGTATATATATATATATATATACTTCGCTATTATATTTTATGAGCCAAGTAAGTGATCACTAAAGACATTTGATTAAAATCAATTTTCTTGTTGTCAAATCATTTTAACGGCCAAAATTATAGACGTTAATGATGAGTGAATAGTTTGTTAAAAATGATTATTAACGACAGATAATCTGGTCATTAAAAACTAGTAATGAAGACCATCTGATCATTATAAATAGTTATTGAAAAATATTACGCTGGCCACTATTTATCATAACAATGGGGGATATGGTCATTAAAAATATTTTAGCGGCCATTATTTTTCTGACCGCTGATTCTTTTAATGACGGGATTTTTTCTTCCGTCGTTATTGACTTTTAACAGTGGAGCTTGTAACGGCCAAATTTTGTTGTCATTAATGATCAATAACGACTGGAATTTAACTTATAACGACCATTTTTTTCTTCGTTATAAACCATTTTTCTTGTAGTGGATCTTCCACGATGAATGTCTCTTATTTATTGTTGAGATTCTGCTCTTGTCTTCTCATTTCTTCATTGAAAAGACTATATTTGATAGTTTCTAAATATAGTTGTCCTCCTAGAGCAAAGTTATTTAAATATATAATGAGTGTTTCCCAACTATCAGGTAATGAACTCAGCAGTAGTAGTGCTTGGATCTCATCTTCAAATACGATATTTACTGAGGATGACTTGTTGATCAATCCCTAAAAGCTACCAAGATGTTCTGCAACAGAATGATCATCTTTGTACTTCAGGTTAACAAGTTTCTTCATCAATAGCACCTTCTTCTGCGGCGTTTTGCGTTCATACATTTCTTGCAATTTTTCCACACTTCAGCGGGTTCATCAATACAATTTGCGTTCATACATTTTTTGCAATTTTTCCACACTTTGACGGGTTCATCAATATGATGAAACACCTTGTCGTCGACACATTGTCAAATTTGTGCTACTATTTCGGTCTTGAACATCCCCCACTTTCTATTATTCATGTCCTCGGGCTTTGTAGTATCACCTTCGCTTGGATCATAAAGGTCCTGGCAATTTAGGTAATCCTTCATCCGAGGCTTTCAGATAGAATAATTTATTCTTGTGAGCACAAACATCTGACTGCGAGCATTATTGGAATGTTGACAATAATATAAAAAATTAAATCAGACCAAAGACCCAAAGGATTTACGTGAAAAACCTCTCAATGTGAGAGGAAAAATCCATGGGAGCAAGTAGCAAATCTTTCACTATGAAATAATAGTATATTATAAAGTCTCTTCTTTGAACTATGCAGATGAATACAATAATAATCTCGAGAATCATCTTGGATGTCACAAAATAAATTTCTCTTAGAACTGAGGATAGAAGTGAGAACAATCTCATCAGAATATGATGAATTGATGAGAAGACTGCTGAGAAGTAATGCCTGAATTTTCGTTAAGAATGGATAAGAACTCGTTCCCGAATCGTTCTCTCTCTCCTCTTTCTTTCTCTCTCTCTCGGTGGACACTGCTAGAGAAAGAAAAGAATTTTCTTTCTTCTCTTGAAAGCTTCATTCTTCAGTGCTCTAACTTCAATAAGTCGTACATGGTTTTATAGCTTCATCAAATCCTTGTATGAGAAGAAGTCTTCGACTCCTTTTCCTTCTCTGCCTTGGATTTGTTCATCTCGGATAGGTACACGTTTTCTCTTTTCTTCTTTTGCTACTCAATGTCGGACGTGCATAACAATAAATGCCCAACATTATGTCATATAAGTTATGCTTTAAATGTTTTCTCATATGAAAAATATAGATATTTAAATGTTATATGCACTCTTATTATTCTTTTTTTTACTTCACTCACTGAATAAATTATTGTTGCTCATATTACTCTTGTTGAATTTTTTAAATAATTCTGAGTTCTCGAGTTAAGTCACTTTTGGATAATTTTTCAAATAATTCACTAAGCACTTCAATTTTTCCTTCACTTTTGATTTTGAAAGCATGTATGTATTCTATAAACGTAGGTGTTAAAATAGATGATAATAGAAATAATTTGTGAGGTGATATGACACTTAATATTTGAAGTGCTATAATGTTAGGTAATGTGTGAAATAAAAATGATGACATCATGTGAATGGTATATTTTATTCCTTTATTAAACTTTGATGAATATAATTATAATTATTATTGTATTAATAAGTGACATCAAGTTAAATAAGGGAGGAGGTTTTATTGAATTTATTATAAAATAGTTAAATAAGATTAAAATTTATAATAATTAGGATTAGAACTTAGTTATAATGTTGGGTGTGACACTTGGTACACAAGTTAGAAATTTTGTTTAAATGCACTGTAAGAATATGATTAAATATTATTTATACTTACAAAAATGCCAATGAAATTTGAAAAAGAAATGCAAGATGTTTTTAATGAAGAAGAAGAAAGGTCAGAATGTCACCGAGGAACAAACGCCGACGTGCATGAAACTTATCAAAGACACTATCCCTATTTTTGTGAGTTTAAGGATGAATTTTATATTCGTGAAAGGTATATTTTTATATGCAGGAAGATAATTATTGAGAGCCTCTAATGCCACTCCAAAAACAATTGTTGCCACTTCTTTGTATTATTTTATATATTTTTGTCCTTTATAAATTTTTTAAACCATCTAAATCCATCGTCATCATCATGACTACTTCAAATATACTATTTTTATTGTAAAAAATATATTGGATATTTGAGAATCATTTTATTGAATTTGTTTTTCTTTTGCTGCAGAATAATGTAATTAATATTCTGAGTTAATTTCGAGGAGTTGGTATAGTGTCGAAAGATATATATAAAGTTTTAATTTAAAACTATCTATTTAAATTCTTCACATCTTATTAATTAAGACAAATCCGGTTGATAAAATATTCTCCAAGTTCATAAAAATATTGTGTTAATAAAAGTTAAGTTATTCCTTTACGTACTTTTATAATATTTTTAATCTCATTCAACCTCACATATCTATCTTCCATTATAAGAAATAATTTATTTTGGAAATACAAAATGTATTAGCTGATAATAGATAATAATTTTTAATTGAATAGTTTTTACTTTGATGTCATTTCTTTCTTATCATTACGCAATCCTACGATTAAATCATAATATTATCATTACTATTATAACTAAAAAATATTTTCAATTTTTTATCTTATGATTTAGAATGATATTTTTGAAGTCCTGTCATTTTCAATTCATTACGAGTAATTTGAAATAGAGTATATTTTGATATTTTTATCGTAATAGTTTTTGCTAAAATATATAAAGATATAATTTTAAAAATTCTAATAATTATTGTGTATGTTATATTATAAAAGATAACAATATTTATTAACCTTTTATATTAATACTACGACGGTGATACAAGTGTTGTCTTGGAACTTGTTTTAAGCACCAATGGTGAGTTGTATTGGAGGTAGATGATCTCGAGGGCAAACTCGTCCAAACATTTTAAAAAGGAGTGGCAGCAAGTTTTTTTGGAGTGGCGCGCTCTCTAATTATTTAGTTGAATAATTGCGTGAGTTGAAAAGTGTAATTAAAAGCAAACATATGTGTGTGTGTGTCCAAGTAATGTTGGAAAGGATGAGAACTTGTGTCTCATGGTTAGTGTTAATTGATATACCGACTCTCCTAACAAATTCAATGGAGATACATCTAATGACTTCACGAGTTATTCAAATGATCATTGCTGTGATATAAATCCTATTTCTAAAAAGGAATATTGTTGGTCTATCACTAAGTGTGAAATTTAAGAAAATGAAGAATTAAATAAGTACCTGCTTGTTATGACAATAAAAAAAGGAACATCATATATATGGAAGGCAAAGAAAGTTTGTTCAAGTACTTACACATTTTGTGAAGTCTAAAATTTTGTTAAACCATCATATGAAAAGAAAGAAACAAAAGAAGGGTCACTTAGTTGATGCATGCATATTTCAACATATAATTAGTTTTACATTTAATCTTATTTCAATTTATTTTATTACAGTATATATCATTTTTAGTGTTTATTTATTTTATTTCTTAAAGGGAGTAATATGCTCAATGGCCATGATATTTTGAAAGAAAATCATATAGAAAGGTTTAAGGAACGACTGAAAGAAATATCACTACAAATGAAGAAAACTATACATCCAAAAGATCAAGTTTGGAGATTTAACGGGTCATATGATTGGGATTGACTATTTTCATAAGCCATTATGAGCTCATCAGGTCATAACCAAGAGCTTTCGACATGGAGATAAAAAAAATTATGGGTCTTGAAGACTGAATTATGATTTGTGACATGTCAATTTCATGCCTCATTGCTCAAATGTCATAACCTTTGCAGAAAGATTGAAAACGAGAATCAAAATAATAATGAGCCATGACCACAATGTCATGACCGTTACACTAATATTTCACCAGTCTTAACTAATGATCACGAGATCGATAGAAATTAAGTATTGAAGATGGACAAGTGATGTGGATATATGGGAGTTCATGTATGCCTTTCGATATAAGCGCAATTAATCTCAACATATGCAACTATAATGCTCAATTCAAGCAAGATAATGCAACTAATATCATTATTTTATGGAACAAAAAACTGAGAGTTGGGTGAAGAAATCAGCGACCTAACCCGAGATATAAGAGATGTTTCCTGGATAAATGATGCATTGATAACAATTATATGTTATCAAGTGCACTTAGTCGCTCAAGTAATAAAATATAATGAGTACTAATTGTCGAGGAGAAATTAACTTAACTAAACAAATTTAATAAACTAATAGGAGAGGATATGATTGCGATAAACGAAATTGCAAAAAATTAAATAAACAGAAAAATAAATGTTAAACTAAACTAATGTAACCTAATGATGTCTAAGGTCCTTAGGATGAGTTGATATGATTAGGGACAAAATAAGTTTCACCTCTACAATTATGTAGATATTTAGTTTATAAATAGAATAGGAACACCTAAGTTATGATCTCCTATACTAAACTCATCCTACTAGTTCTGAGATATAATCAGTTGTACAAAACTCTTATCAACAAAGAGGACTCCCTTCCAGCTCTATTCACAAATCAACTCAAGTTAGGATGTAATAAGTTGTAGTCCTAAACTTTTGAACAACTTGTTCGAGGATCTATCCAACATATCATAAATTATATCACTCCCTTGACATAAATTACTTCTACTAAAAAGTAAATGATCAGTTCTTCGACAATATCAAATTAACAAAGGACATGTTAATAGTCATAGTTAATTTAATTAAAATCAAAGAAAAGCAATGAACTTAGTTACTCGGTAATTATGTTCTTATAAACTAAACAATATATTGTCAATAAAAACCAAAAAGGTGTCCATAAGTTGTCCTGAAAATTAAGTCTATTATAGAGAACTAAAAACATAAAAAGATGATAACAATGATATGCTTAAATTCATCCCGACATATATTAGAACATACAATGCTAGTAGAATTTTGATTATGAATGCTTGTTCGATCCTCTTACCAAGTCTCCTATCAAGTCTATCATGTAGAAATCTTCTCGATGAACGTATAGAATTTCTATGATCTTGGCTTCAAAGAATATGTTGCAGGCCCTAGCATCATTTATTCTGACTGTAGGAGGCCTCCAATTATATCAGTTCAGATTTTCATGTAATCAGAGAAGAAACAAATACTCTTTCTATGTAAAATAAGATAATTTCAAAATGTAATTAATTCTAAAGTTTTAACCTTCTCAAACTATGAATTCTTAGCCATAAACTGACCTCTAGGAAAGCTGGTATGAGTATGAGACCTTTTGCATTGGTAATTTTTCGAAAATAAATTTCCAACTCCGTCATGCCCCATGACTTCTCAATGACAATCAATATCCTAATCGTACTTGGCATAGGATTTCACAGCCCGTGATAGTATCTATATGGCTTGTGCCTCAGGACAATTTGAAGTCGTTCTTCATGGCTCAAAGATTTCATGACCATGAGTTTGGAGTAACGACCCATGATTATGGTAAGTAATGGTTGTGACAATTTCATGCCACTGTGATGTACATGATTAGTCCATAACGAGGCATGATTATGGTAAGTAATGGCTGTCATAATTTCATGATGGCATGTGATATGACAATGAATTAGGCGCTCATGTCACACACAACGGCTCTGCAAAGGGTGTAAGGACTCATTACATGTCCTTGGGGGTACAACTTGCGAATAATGGATCGTAATGTGCATTGTAATGATTGTAATATGAGTAGAAATATGAATTTCAAGATCCATGACCATGACATCACTATAATTTTTGGGCGTGAAATTATTGCTTTTCACAATCGTAAGGACCGATATGTCATTACGGCTTTCTCATGGTTTATTTGATGTTTTTGCCTCGCAACTTATGTTATCTTTTGGTTTCTCGGACCGTTTTGACTCTAATTTGAGTGTCATTCTATCTGATGACTTCGTAATTATTTTTCTTGCTTCCTGGGCAATAAAACACACCATTTGGATATATTTTCATTCTTGTAAATTAAATCAAATAATCCCATAAAATGTTGCATGCTATTATAAATAAATTGAAATAAGATTAAATGCATACTAATTATATGTTATAAAATGCATGCATCAATACATATTTTAAAATTTATAACCTAAACACACATTGCAGTAATATTTTAGGATCGAAGAAAAGATTATATTGTTGTCATTAACTTGAGCTACATTCTAAAAGGATAAATCGATTGTGATAAGAAAAACAGATTTATAACTAAACTTAAAACTAAGTTGGCACAAGTTACTTATGCTAATTTTTAGGCTTTTTAAAGATTGATGGAAAAGGTAAGTAACTAGGGTTGCTCAACAATATAGAAAATCCTAGAGCATAAAGAATGCCCTCCATCAACTTGGCTATATCAGTCAATTTGAAATTATGAAGTCTAGCTAGAAATGTTAAATTGGACAAACATATTCTCACACATTTTGTATACTCAATTTTTCGACCTCTTTTGTACTTTGAACCTTGAGGTGAGTTCTAAGGATAGTATCAACTACTCTCGCATTCTTGATTATTCCAATCTTGATTCTTTTTCTCACAAAAATTGATAGGTGGCAATTTCTTAATTGTCTCCAAATCTCATGTGGTCTGAAATAGGGGTGGAAAAATCCATGAGAGTTACGGATCCCCACTAGGGATCCCCAATTGTTCAGAGGGAACTCCATGAGCCAGGGTGAGGGCAAAAGTAACCAAGGGTCACTTCAAGAATCGTCCCCCATGACTTAAATCTCCAAATTTATTATCAATTTTTAAAATGTTAATACAAATTTATAAATTTATTTTCAAAAAAATATAAGATATGATTATTAATATTGTATAATAAAATATTATGATATATTGTTTTAAATATTATATTAGAATGACTTAATATATATTTTTATTATTTTACTATTTTTTAAATGATTATTTTTATAATTATTAATTACTTTATGAAGAACATTATGATGATCGTGGGCGGGGATAAATCTATATCTACTATGGATCGATGTGTTGAATCCTATGTTTTGATGATAATAAATTAAAATGGACATAAAAGTTACTAATATATGCTCAAGTGATGATAACGCAGGTTTAGGATTGATATGACTAGATTCGCAGAAGAAATCACCAAATTAAAATCGGTTGACCGGCCATGGCACCGGTCGATTGATATTCAGTGGAAGAAAAGACAAGACTATACCGATCGATACATCGGTCGATAACAATATGTATCGGTTGACGTCGAGACATTACTAGTCAATGTATCGGTCGAAGGACCGGTCGACCGAACAGCGTCAAAATGCAGAAAATGAGACAGCGGTCATATAGACCGATCGACCGGCCCATCGCAGCGGTCGACCGGCCTCATGGTCAAATGAACAGTAACGGCTATTATTTTGAGGAGAAATTTGTGGAAGACTTTTTGAATGAATTCTCACCTCTAAGAACTTATAAGAGGAGTGCCAAAGCCTTAAGGAAAATCATCCAAGCAAGCAAGAACATCCTAGAGCTCCTCTCAAGTTCTTGAGCACAAAATTGCAAATTTCTTTTCTTAGCTTTGAGTGTGAGAAAAAATTTATAAAAGAAAAGAGTTAGAGGAAAACATTTTCTTTCTGGTCTAGTAAGATTGAGAGCTCCTTGTATAAGAGGTGTGTCTTGCCTCTTGAGCGGAGAAGAAGGCTTGTTGTGTAAAGAGAGTTGTTCTTTCTCTAAAAGAAAAGAGAAAGATATGAATCTCCGACGGTCTCGAAGTCGAGAAGTCAGAACGGGGACGTAGGCCAAAGAATTGATGCCGAACCTCGTCATCATATTATGTCTCCTTGTGTTTGTTCTTTATCTTTCACTTACATCTTATCTTTATTTGCTTGAAATAATTTTATACACCAATTCACCCCCTCCCCCTCCCCCCTTGGTGCTTTTGATCCTACACGATGAAGATGCGAGATGGTAGAGGTGGGCTGAGGACTATATCCCCATCTCGAATAGGGGTACGTGCCAACCAAAATAGAATTATTAAGGCAAATTTACCACCATAAAATCAAACTCCTCGGATCACTGATCACTCTCATACTCTAGTCCATGAGGGATTAACACAAATGGATCTACATTCCTAAATAAGTTATCAAGTTATTCTTGTAATCAAGATAACGTCGATTCTTGACTATCACTACTAAAAAATCGCGAATTTCTGACAAATCAAATTCGTTCGTAGTTTTCGACGAATTTTGTGATGGAAAAGAAAATCCTTCTGAAATACCGGCCAAAATATTCGTCGCTAGTACGGATGGTCATTCCCGTAAAAAATGTCCATCAAAACTATCGACGGTTAAGTCCGTCAGAATTACCGAAGGACAAAAATTCATCGATAATTCCATCGAACTTGATTGTTGGTAATTAAATAAATATTATAATATGTTTAATATATTATTAATATATTACCAATGACCCTTCTAATCGAAAATACCGATGGACATATATCCATCTGTAATTAGATAAATATTATAGCCATATATAACATAATATATAATATATTAATATTTTATTATTCATATTACCGACAGCCTATTCGTCGGAATTATTGACAGACGGAAATCCATCGATAATTCTATCGAACTCGATCGTCGGTAATTAAATAAATATTATAATCATATTTAATATAATATATAATATGTTTAATATTTTATTATTAAAGTTACCGACGTCCCTACCCATCAAAAATATTGATAGATATCCATCAATAATTCCGACGGACTCTACCATCGAAAATTCTAATTTTGTACCCGCCTACCTTCCCCTCCACTTTTTCTCTCACTCCTTATATATTTTACACTCTCCCTTCTCTCTTCCCTACCATTCGTCTCTCCCCTCTCTCTCACTCCCACAGCCCGCGTCTCCATCTCCGGCAGCTTGCGGCTTCGCCCCGGCCATCTCTTCCTCTCTAGTAGTCTGCAGCCATCTCTTTCTCTCCCGCTCCCTCCCCCTCCCCCCCCCCCCCCCCCCTCTTGACTCCGGCCGTGAGTCTAGCTCCGCCCTCTTCCATCTGGCCACGATCAGGCTGCTTGCAAACGGAAAAGGTTGTGTGCCTAGTGATGAAAAAGGTTGCGTGCCTGGCGATAGAACAAGCCGCGGGCGGCCAAATCCGGCCGCCTAGCGAAGGAACAGGCCACATGGATCAAGCCACGACCGCCTGGCGACGAACGGCCTCCAAGCGGCCGGATCTGGCGGCCTATGGACAAACAACACATTTTTATCCGTCGGCAACCTCTAGGCTGCCCATAAGTCTCTGAGACGATGGATAGGGCCGATCGTCTATTTTTCTTGTAGTGTACTCAAATGAAAATCAACCGGTGGCAACCTCTAGGCTGCCCATAAGTCTCTACATGATTGCTCCCTTTCCTTGCCTTGAGGAACTCAAGGGAAAGAGAGAGCATCGCCTCCTTAGAGGAACTCGAGGGAAAGAGAGATCAAGCGACCGATGTCATCGCCTCTTGAGAGAGAGAGAGAGAGTTGGAAAAAGAGTCCCCTGAGCAATCTAACTCATCCAATGTGATCCCCCCCTTTCCAACTATCCTCCACGCAATCCGTGGCTCCCTCTCCTCAACCCCTCTCTTTCTCCTCTAATCCTCCCCGATACGTTTTTCCCTCCGCTCCCAAGACTTTTCCCCTCTTGCAATTCCCCCTCCTCCTGATGGATCAACAAGCAAGTGCTTCCAAATCTTCATGGTCTGATATTGTGCGGGGCCAGCGCCCCTCGCCTTCAATGTCTCCGCGTCAGTGGCATAGTCTTCAAGCATTGGTCATGGAGGCAGTATCCATTCCCTTGGAGGAGGTTGAACATCGTATGGTAGAGATCTCTTGTAGCCTGGCCAGCCATTTCCTTGGGAAGGAGACTGAGATTGTGGATCTTCATAAGGACCTTCCTTCTCTCGTCAACATAATGGAATTCATGTTTTTTACTTTACATTTTTAACGATATGGATGATAGCCTGCAAGTCCTCACGCATCCACCAGTCACTTTCCACGGTCATCTGCTCATTGTGCACCAAATGAAGCCTTTTTTCTGCCCTAGGGTCGAGCGCTCAGCCAATTTGGATACAGTTGCCGGATTTGGCATATGAGCTCGTGAATCAAGCATCGATCTGGCATATTGCGACATGTATTGGATCTCCTCTCCGAATTAATCAGATGCACTATGGGGCGTCGATGCTTGCTTCTGCGTTGCGATCCACTCGGCCAAACCAATCAAATAGGGACTATTGATTAACCATTCAGATGGCTCATGTTACTTCCAATGTGTGCTTTACGAGAACATCTCGCTCTTCTGCTTCTGATGCAGCATGCTGGGACACCGCCTTGATGATTGCCCATCCACCCCACCGGCGCATGCTCTGGTTGGCTCTTCGGGGGATGTTGGGGGGTTTTGCTATATGGTCTGTGGATGCAGACTCACAGGGGTTGTCGGTTTGGTTCACGGGGCATTGCCCCCTCCCCGTCGCGGTGTCCCTCGGTCAGCTCCTTTTTGTCATCATCGGGGCCGACGACTATTGAGTCGGACGATGGATCAGTCCAGATAAGTCGGGCCAACCTTGATGAACCACTTCTAATGGCTAATTCCTTTCAGGTGCTTACAATTCCGTTGGAGTCGGCTGGCGAAAGAAACCCTCCTCTCAGTCCCTTCCTCCGCCCGACGACGACTTGACACGTGTCGATCATGGCACTATCAATAGCCAAGAAAAATCAGCCATTTCCAACGGCCCTTATCAGTTGCTTGCCCCTATGCATGACCATGTACTGACAGGTGTACTGCACCATGCTTCCACTATCCCCTCCCCCTCCTGTACTTCGCATTCTCACACCACACCGCCTAAGGTTTCTCTCCCTCCTCTGTCCCCACCCTGGTGCCTGGCTTGGAAAACTCCTTGAAGCATGATGAGTTGGCGATAGAGGTTTCCTGTCATCTCTATGTGGTGGCCAAGGAGCAGGGTGTGGTTACGCCTTCGGATGAGGAGATGGCCGATTCGGAGCTCGAGTCTACTGTGGCTGATGGTGCTACCCATGGCACCAGGAGACGTCGACAGTCTATGACCGCACCTCCAAACCTGAAGCGCAAGGAGAAAAAAACCACCCAACCCTAAAAGGAACCCCCCCCCCCCCCCCCCCCCCCCCCCCCTCTTCCTCCTCCTCTTCCCCCAACCATGTTACTCCTATGCAGACCCATGTTGTGGTTCAATGGAACATCATAGGTAAGGCTCATGTCTTGGAACTACCGGGGAGCCCGACATCATCAAGGAGCATCATCCAATCTATCTTGTACTTGTTGAAACTCACACTTGTTCTAATGATCACTTACTGTAATTTGAAGATTAGGTTCTTCTTGGCAAGATATTTTTCAGGCAGGTTCTGGCCACTCTGACGGCATTATCCTTGCTTAGCATGAGAATGATATACAGGTCATTTCGGTTGGCCAAGATGCTCAATCCATACATGCAATAGTTATTTTTAAGAATTTCTTGCTCATGTGTGTCTATGACAATGTTATCCCTTCTCTCAGGAATGCCCTTTGGTGGAGACTGTCGCAATTGGTCACCTCCCTGAATGGTCGTTAGGGATTTCAACTCTATCATCTACTCTTCTGGAAAACTAGGAGGCAAGACCTTTACATATACAAATTCTATTCTTTCTCTCCTAAACTTCTTAAGCTCTTATGGTCTTATGGATGCGCACTGCTCTTGCAACTGCTTTACCTAGTGCAATAATCGTCTCGGCCCGGCCAAAATTAAATGCAAACTAGATAGAGTTCTTACAAATTCTTTCTAGCTTTTAAAATTTTCAAATCTTTCTATTACTTCCTTAATTCATTGTGTGTCCGATCACTAGAAAACCTATGTCTTTCAAATTTTAACACTTTTGGCTTAATTACAATGAACCAAAAAATATCATTCAACATGTATGGACCAATTGTGCCCTAAACTCTAACATACACTGCTCCCTTCGTGAGATCAAAATAAAAGTTTTAAAATGAAACAGTGAAACTCTTGATTCCTTAGATTGTTGGGTTGCCCTTGTCAAGCAGGACATCCTCCTAGTGGAGGCTAAGGACAATCGGTCTGGCTTAGATGACAATGATATTAAAAAACTTAGATCCCTTTATCACCTTTAGCAGCTTATCTCCGCCAGATCATCTTGAAATGATGGAGTAAGTCTCATATTAAATGGCTCGAACATGGTGATATCATCTTACTACCATTACTAGGCATCAAAGGAACCTAATAAACCACATTACTAATGTTGCAAGCCCTGGCACCTAGATAACCGAGGAAAACTTAATTCTTGAACAATTTGTCAAATTTTATATTGGCCTTTGGAAACCAAAAACTAACAATGACATCCAAATTAAGAATTGGCCCAAGCCCCGTTCTTTATCCTTTTCTTGGCATGATCACCGTACTGCACACCCCCACTAAAATCTATGATGCTATCTGGCACATGCCACCTAGCAAGGCCCTGGCCCGAATGAATTTACTCTTGAATTCTTCAAAAATTACTAGAATATAATTGGACTGGATATCACTATAGAAATTTAAACTTCTTCCAAACTAGTCACATGCCTCACCGGTGGTCGTCCACGAACTTATTTTTTGTTCCAAAGTCCCAATAGCCTCAAAGTTATTGATTATATTACTGATTATCCTATTGCCCATTGTAAGGGGAACCCCCTCTCACCATATCTCTTTATCATTGTAACTCAAACTATGTCCTCCCTTTTAAACCAAGTTGTACTTGCCAGGAACATTCTTCCTCTTAAAATGGGAACTTCTACCATTAGCCATTTATTATATGTCGATGACCTTCTTATATGTGCAGAGGCAAATGTCAAGTATCAAGAAAATTATGCATCTTTATTGCTTGCTCAAGACCAACTTATTAACTTGGACAAATGTTATGTTTATTTAAACCCCCCCGCTTACCTTATAGAAGGAAACAAGCTATCATTTCTGCCCTAAGTATCAAGCATGGTACCTTTCTTTTTTTATATTTGGGTGTGCCTATATCTCTCAAATGTGTTACCAAACGGCAACATCACTCTCTTATCGAGAAGGTCTCCAGTCTGCCTGGGTGGAAAGGTAAGCTTCTCAATCAGGATGGCAGGTTAACCCTTATCAAATATGTGCTGAATTCCTTTCCATCCCACATCTTTGCATCAACTTATGTTTGTAAATCTATCATTGCACTACTTGAGAAATTGAACAGAACCTTTCTATGGTCCTCCGATGGTAAAAAGGGCTCTCACCTTCTTAGCTGGCAAACTGTTCAATTTCTCATCTCCGAGGGACTTGGAATTAGGAATTTGCACTTTATGCGCACTTCTTTATTAGCTGACAAAGCTCTGGATGCACTGAATGGTTCTGTGAGCCCTTGGGTGAATCTGATTGTAAATAAATATGGTCCATTGCATTTGTGGCATGTTACAAATCCATGCAGGTCACCGGCACCGGCGTCCTAGTCTTGGCACACCATTTTTCTCTCTTTAAAAAATATTAGGGATAGTATCAAAAGGTATATTGATAATGGAAACTCTACAAGTACTGTTTTAGACCCTTGGATTTTTACAACTCTTTTATGCTTCATGCCTACATTTGTAACTGATCCCTTTCTACTCACGACAAATCAAATGTTTCCTTTTTCATATGTAAGTGGAATATACCTTTGCTTGAACTTTACTTTGGCCTTGCTCTCGTGTCAGCTATTTTCTCCATTTAATTGTGGAGGTATCATCCTCGGGGTATTACTGCCAAAACTGTCTATAATCATTTGTGCAGCCAAACAACTCCGTCGCCGAACTTTTGACAGTTTGCGTGGACTGATATCTGGAATCTATGCATTCCCCATAAGCTAAAGATTTTTATGTGAAAACTTAAACATAACAGGCTGCCAACTACTAATTTTATTATGTGTTTTAATTTAAATGTTTCTACCTCGTGTGCTTTATGCGGCTTGGCTCATGAGACCATAAATCACTTTTTTTATTGTTCTACTTCAAATGCTATTTGGAATCAATTTTTGACCTTCGCGGGCTATTCTTTCCAGTACTCCCCATCTTGGTCATCCGGACTAGATCCGGGAGGGGGACGACCTAGACCCCCATCTAGGGCTACCCTGAGATCACTCTTTTCTTTTTTCCTTATGTAATTTTGGCTTACGCGTAATGACACTCACTTTCAATCCAAACATGCTACCATTTCAGCGACGTGAGAGAGGATTCTGACAGATCACGATGAATATGTTAGACACAATCTATCTAAGGCAAACACTCGCACTAGCTCCTCACCTCCTTTTGATCAAGTGGGAGCCTCCACCCCCGAGTTAAATTCGTCTTAATTCGGATGGGTCCTTTTGTGAACATCATTCTGAAAAATGAAGCTTGGGGCTCATGATGGGCATTCACTGTTATGTACAGCTGACGGACTCTTCTCTTTTGACCGACATCATCTAAGGAAGAAGCCTTGCACATGAAAAATTTGAAATGTTGTACGACATATTTGACATAATATGAACCTTATTCAATCTCTTACCTGTCACCACATTTTTCACGAGGCAGATCGTGCTACAAACTTTTTGGCAAACTATGATTTGAACTCTACTCCGATGTCTTTTGAGAGGATGACCCTCCTCAATGCATCCTCAATATTTTGTATCTTAAAAAAGTCTATGCAGAAAGTTACCTCTCAGCACGTGACCACAATAACATTATCATGGGTCGATCATGAAGTTCCCCTGAGGTTGATAACATGAAATGAGGCACACTCCGCGATTACAGGAAAACCTAATTCGGGAGGTTCATGTCAAATATCCAAAAGAAAATGTTCTCAAGTTAAATAAAGAACAGGGATCATTCCTCCTTCTTAGCTCGATATATTAATAATGTCTTTGGAAAAGATTGCGATAACTAATGACAATTAACGACGGATGCTACTAGCTCCGATATTGATTTTTAGAGTCACTGCATTGGTCAAGAACTTTAAACCTTTTCCACTTTGAATACCGAATTAGTCAGGTGTTAGTAACTTTCGGTACCGATAGATTGTTACAAAAAAAAATTGCGGCCGTTGTAATTTTTCAAAACAATATCTTTAACAATTTGAGAAAGACAACTTGCCCTTCACAATTTTTGTCAAAAAAGAAATCTATCTAAAATTACAAAGAATAAAAAATCCATCACAATTTTTTTATGTTATAAAAAAATATTAAAATCTTATAACAAAAAACATTTATTAAATACTTATTATACAATTTATTTATTAAAACTTAAAACATTTTATCAAATTTAAAATATTACAAAAAAACTAATCGTGCACCTGCCTCATGGTCGTAAGGAGGAAAATGTGCACCACGGCGCGGATGGTTACAAAGCAAGATCATTTCTGGCACCACAAGAATTGAAGGAAAAGAGTGGATGGTTTTCACAAAACCTGAATGCGACCATGGTGTTTGATATGAAAACTGCCGCCGCCATAACCTAACTCTATCTCCATGCACGAAGCTTCGACTACAGTTCAGTTGCACAATGGAAGATGTATCTTGTTGTTTCATGTATAGGACCTGCACCTGCAAGGTCATTATTAGTTGTCCTTTCCTAAAGAGGAAGCCTGCCTCTTCATATGATGTATGCAGATTAATACCCTTCTCTGGCAACCAAAAATAAAGAATTCAAGCTTCATACCTAACAAGTAAATACATAAGTAGAAGATTATGTTGAAAAGAAAAAGAAACAAAGTAAGTGTACAAACAACAAAGGATCTGCAATTCGCAGTCCACCTGCAACAGATTATGTCTGTGCAGTCCAACAGTGTTCGAGCTGAACCAAATGATTGAAGAATAGATCGTATGGCAACATTCCCCGTGATCGCCCATAGCAGAAAATCACCGGCAAGTCAACAACCTGAAAAGATCCAAAGAAAAGTGCACTGAAGATTCTCGAGTGAGCATACCGACTGTGCCTGAAGACTAGAAAAGACCAAAAGAACCAAGTACATAGACAGGTAACCTCAGGTGGAGCATAGAGAAGATCATTCTCAGGAAATTCCTTCATGCTTGAAATGTGAAGAATGAAAGAACACTTAAGCTTGTGAGGCATATCATTGGCTCTTTTGTTTATGTTTCAATTTCCTCAAGTATCTGCCCAACTAATCGCAAGTTTTGATCTCTCTTTCATGGCATTACAATCATCTAAAATCAAGCATGAAAAGTTTTGAGCCATAATCTTGAAGTGTTATTCTATGAGGCAACAACTAGTTCGCTTCGATATCAATGTTATCTAGAACTACACTGGTGCAGTTTATTAAGAAAACTAAAGAAATCACAACTTATTTTACAAAGTTGGTGGCAAATGAAATCAGCAAACACTGACAAATTGAGACACCCCCGAATCAGAAACCATTATATAAGTGATCAATTGCTTCCAGCCCAACATAACAAATCAATAGCTTGATATATAATTCACATCTTTCCTATTTTTGTATAAGAAAATTGATGATTCTGATAGAACAAGTGCTTGCTGTTTAATAGCACTACACCAAGATGACGATAAGTGAATATATAAGGCACATGTGGATATTTGATTGACCAAAAAGAAGAGCAAAACAGAGTGTTTTCAGACACTTCTTTTAATTAGTTTCTTTAATGAGAAAATACAAGATGGGAATGAAGTGCAGATAAATAAAAACAATATATTACAAAGGACAACCTTTTATCGAATTCCTTAACTTAGTGCACCCTAAAAATTTTGTTTCCAGTTTCCAAGCAGTTCCATGGTCAAAATTTATTTTAAGACCTAAATTTGGTGCCCCCACGTCGAACCTGATTTATTTAAAGTGAACTATGAGTCCATGCCTACACCAAATAGAATGGGAGCGGAAGATATATCAGCTCAGGTTCAGCCTCATCATTGGGAAGCAGTTCCAAGGAGATATCCAGGAATTACGGCAAAGCAAGATTTTGGCAATCTCAATTTTATATACTTATAGAGATAGGTTTTATATATTTTAAAGAGAAAAAGAATGTCCTTGACAAATTCAGACCATTCTGCTAGACAGGTAGCATATTTCAAGTGCACTATATTGTACTGTTGCCAAAAGGATAAAGTAAGAATTTTACTACAAAAAAAATTTGTAATTTGCCGCACGATGATCTATGCTGCAAATGAATTTGATATGGATATTGTAATTCATTATTATTTCTGATGAATGTATTTTAATATAATATAAGGAAATTTAAATACTTAAACATTACTACTGAAGTAAGTCCTGAATGTTATAAATATTTTAACATAATAATATATTTGAATTCCAACAGTGGGAGTCATTAGAAGTTTCGACGGATTCCTCGACTATCCAAAGTTCAGATGGTACCAAGCATCGAAAATCAAAAACTTGACTATCCAAAGTTCTTCCTCGACTATCCAAAGTTCAGATGGTACCAAGCATCGAAAATCGAAAACTTGATGGATAATTATAGAGGCCTTGAGATAGTTCGAAACTCTAGTGAGGGTGAGCAAGATAACATTTAATTCTATTCGAATGGCAAAATACTTAACATTTGAATTCTGACTATTTGTTTCGCACTCACAAATACATTAAAGGTAGTTGAACCAAGCAAAATCCTTCGCGGTTTAAGATGTGACCATCACAAATATTTAGCTGCAAATATTCAGCCTCCAAATCCATTATTTTCCTATCAACATTTTTTTACTAAAGTTATCTTCGCTCATCTTAAGAAGATCATTTTTCCTCTATATTTTCGGTCACCACACTAACACCGCTAATTCTAAGAGAGTTTGGACCTGTTTGGCAAAAACATATTTTAATCTCTGGATTGTAAAACCTTAAAGTATCCCGCATTTCAAAAAGTATGATACCACTGGTTAAAATTATTCAAGAATTTTTTCAATCAAAAGTACTTGGGTCCCAACATTTTTCCTTTTGGCACTCATTTTTTTTCTTCCCACTGGCACAAGCTGTGACCTGCTAATTTTTTGCACCATTTTGGACTGTAACCATGGTTTTAAAACCAACAAAATTGACATCCAAACATTAACTTGTAATTTTTACTTAGATGGGAAGAGAAACTATAGTTTTTTTACCATTTCTTTAATCTCCCAGATAGGCCCTTACACTGTTCGAAGAAAAAAGAATCTGGGATGTTTCTGCCTGGACATTTATCAAGTTTTGGATTGTCTAATCCACAAATAAACAAGGTCAAGAAGAAAGTGTTGTCTTCAGGTATATTGGTTTCTCGGTTGACAAAATGTCATCACCTGCCCAATGTTCTTGAACTTGTTTTATGTATACCCTAAATTTCTACCCGTTCACATGTTTATTAGCATATTACATAACCACAACGTTGGGAAGATTTATTTAAAGAATGAGAGGCTTCTTCAGAAAGTATATTCTAAATTAGACAACATAGGTTCACATAAAAAATTCATCTAAAAAAGACCAGAAAACAGCAACTTTAGATTTAAAGAAACTGAACAAGGACAATTTCATAACGAAAAGAAAAGCATAGACACAGGTCATCAAGTACAGATATACATTTAGCATACAGCACTACAACTAAAACATAATATCGAATTTACAGAAAAAAGGAAAAGACAAACATGAATGCAACTATAAGCTTCCTTATACCTAGACATTATATGTAATTCATATATACTTTATACACACACTTTCCTAGAATGGAGTATTCAAGCATAAATTTCACAACACGAAAAAAAAAAGCTTGAATACATGAAGTTAGACGATCAGTAATACAGTTGTAAGTATTCTTGAAAATTAAATCCTCAAGTTAGATAGCAAACAAAGAAGATCCTCTAGTCAGACAGCAAACATAAACCATATGTGGCAGAAATTGCACTTGGCGTGAGATTAAACCTTACAATAACAACAACAAAGCATTATCCCACTAGGTGGGGTCGGCTACATGGATCATACGACGTCATTCCGTTTTATTAGTAACCAAATCTTTCGGTATATTATTCACCAATAGATCTTGCTCTATTAGTTCGCCAAGTGTCCGTCTTGACCTCCCTCTTCCTTTTTTAATCGGACTTCAGATTATTTGATCTACTCTTCTTACTGGCGTGAGATTAAACCTTCAGATAATAAAATTGCCAACGCAAGGTGTCAAGTTACGTTTAATGATAAATCACTAAACTCAACTAGGAGAGGACTTGGAACTTGAGTGCACTTTCGTTCCACTGCATCTTAAATTGTACAACCGGTGTATTATGGTAAATAAACCACTTGTAGCCAGGACAAACCATAAATAATAATCTTCATCACCATAATGCACAATCTTGCAACATATTTCATTCATATTCTTGGTCAAAATAACATAATAATCTTCTAAAGGGCATCAAATAATATTGTCTTTAATGCCATTTTAACCTTTCAAGTCATTTGATTGTATTTTATGTTCTCAAACCACAAACCTATGTCATTTGAACTAATTAATAATACATTTTATAGCCATCTTTGATGATAGTCCAAACATGACGTGGATGTGGATAAACAAAGACACATGAAAGCTTTCCGAATTAACAGAAGAAATCATGAACAATCTATAACAAAGCAACTGTCCAACATTAATGCTTATTTTAATTAATGGGGTCATAAATCCAACAAAACTGCAAACAATTAATTGAAATTGGAAGTTCAGGACTCTAATACAGGCACGTTGTAGTAATAATTAATGTAGTAACAGAAGTCTAAAGTAGCCAGAAAATCTCAAAAACGTCTAGGTTGGAGCATGGAGATTATGTGATCAGAAAATAATGTGAGAGCGTAATTCTATGTATCCTTCGTAGATAGATATGGAAATTATTCCAACTCAAAGCCATATGACAAATGTTTAGCTTTTCTTCATTATGTGAATTTTAGATGCCATCAATGGCATAGAAAATGGTTTTATTAGTACATCCATGTATTAAAAAAATCAGATCCCGTGCCATTGTTAAGATGGACAATTCTCTACCAGCCTATCAATTATAGTTCTTTTCCCGAGTAACCATGCGCATCTGGATTGAGAAATGCAGGTAATGGAAGGGAAGTTAAAGATTGACTATCTTTAACCTCTTGATTGGCTATCTTTTCGAGGGAATAGTAAAAATTAACCTCTTTTTCCTTCCCTATTAAAAAACACCCAAAGAGAAATCAACATACACTGGAACCAAAATAGGGTTCGCTGATCTCACAACTCCTAACTAGGAACCCATAACTAGAAGTCATAGTTCAAATCGACTGTATCAGCATTACTTTTTAAATGGATAGAAGTTACTTGACGTTCAAGCCTCAGAATAAGAACATTAGCAATTTAGAACAGTTATTTAATGGTTGAAACATGTCCCACGTTTACATTGGGATGCCGCTTGTACAAGTGAAGAGAGCCCATATCATGTCCCTAAATGGAAACCTCTCGATTAGTAGCATATTCATTTCTCAATATACTGTTCAATTTGTATTTCAGTGTTTTCTTTATTAAATCAAGTATGTGATGTATAAAAGTTGGAAGCTAGTAACTCAAATTGCTCGGCTTGGAGTGAATTTACTAGTAACACCCGAGTTGCCTCCTATCGTAAGTTCGAGGATATGAACCTCCCTCTTTTTGTAAACGCAAGAAGTTATCTAAGTGTAATTGTATGAAGGCTGTTATAGACAAAAATCTCAGTATCACTAGAAGCCCCTCATTAGAACCTTTAATTGGAACTTAAACTGCAGAACCAAAAATGTGCCAACAGAAGAAAAGGCCAGACTCATAAAACAAGTAGCCACATCAACTAACTAATATGTCTAATGAAATTATTGTTAACGATGTCGAAATAGATAAAACCGCTACATTCCAAACTTATCGATCTCTTGTAATCATTATTTATATTATGATATATATTAGAGGTGTCCCAGATTGTATAACGAGATGCCACCAAACATATATAATATGAAACAACTGATGGATGATGATATACAACTTTCTGATACGACTAAACAGCAATACCCAAATGGCCACGCTGAGAAATCAAAGACTAGATTTCTGATGAAAAAAATGAGTTACAGCTTACCTTGATAAGTACACTGCCCTCCTGAGGAAGAGATGCTGCCTTAACTCCAACTAGCTGCTGCTAGGATATTCAAATATAAATTATCACCTGCAATCTAAGAAACAAAGATGCCTCAAAGATGCACTTTAAAGCGTTCCAAGTCCATGGATGCAGCATCAGGTCTATCTATACATAATCACGTAGATCATAGCTGAAAACGTTTAAGCAGACGTAATGTTCATATCAATTATAATGTTACCATCTCATCATGAGATAAGAACACCCGTGAAAAGGTTAATCCCGGAGAAAAAGTTATCGAAAAAGAGGAATAGCATCACTAGAACAATCCAACAAGATAGTGGATCTACTACTACCCGTTACAGAAGTCAGATCCAACTTCCTTTTTGCAACCTAGAGATCAGGAGAACTAATATTTTGAGAGTGAGATCAGGAGACAGTATTAAAAGCAATATTCATAAGAAGTAACCATGAAATCATACGAGAGAGAGCAAAATGAAGTGGCATGATCACATGATGATAACAAAAAAAAATAACCAAAAAAAATTACGCATTACTAAGAAGCAGCAGCAACTAAAACCCTAAGGCTGAACCATGACATTAAAACGAGTGAGATAGAAGAAAAAAAAAGGGCGAGTGCAAAGCAAAAGAAAGAACAAACCAAGAGAGAAAACAAACCAAGAGAGAAGATGATAGAGACGGGGAGGGGAGAGAGAAGACCAGTCAAACAGTAGTTGTCTCAAAAGTCGAGAAGCCCCATATGTTGCTTGCTCCCCTAAGCAGTAAAAATCTGGTTGTGATCTAACATCGAAACAACAAGAATCGCCCACAGATTAAGGCATTACCACAATTAGAAGGGAACTTACAAAAAGTACAACATGCGAATCGACATGGTCCTATAACTAGAAATCATACGCCTCGTAAACCCCCCATCATTTCCACATCCAGCAACCGTCGGATTCCGCGCCGCGACGAGACGTCTCGATTTCCCCTGCAGGTGAGGGAACAGTGAAGAGCCCTGAAAAAGGAGGACGTGGAGCTAACGATCCAAGGCACCTCCTCTTAAATCCTTCTGTCACCTCTACGGCCGATTAATCAACAGATGTAATAAAAAAGATGTAAAGACGGCAATATCATTGAAACACAGCATCATGGAAACAACAAAAGAGAGAGAACAAAGCAAGTACAACTTTTACAGATATTTGGCCAAATTGAATCAGGAGAAGAGAGCTGACAGGAAGAGAAGTGAGCACGCAACAGGATGCATCCGCTTGATGCAATCGCCGCTGTGTGCTCACTCTCTTCTGTCAGCCCTATTTTACCAGTATAAATTAGAGGAGCAGGAGGCAAGACATTAATTTCTGCGACAGGCCTCTCAAATTCCCAACCCCATGCCAGAAGGAAAAAAGAAGAAAACAAGTAGACGTGATGGATCTCACGGAGAGGCAAGAAGGCTACCTCTTTGCCCCTTGGTTTTCCCCTCCCCATCTCTCACCCTCCGCCCCTCCTCTTGCCTCTGTGCGCCTTGGCCTTTATAGAGCTGTTCCTCGCCTGACAGACTCCAACCCTAGGGTTTCTAAGCCCGATTAAACGACCGCGTCTCTCTCTCTCTCTCTCTCTCTCTCTCTCTTCTGCTATCCCTCTCTCTCGCCTCCCACCTATCGATCATGGAGTTGCACGTGTCGCCGTGCAAGCCCCTTAACCTCCACCTGGTAACCCGAGCAAGGACACCTAATCATATCCCCGGTTAGACAGCTAACCTATGAATAGTTTTATTACCTAAACCTCATTATTGCGCCTAATTAAGATATTATCATTGCTTTACAAGAAACACTATAAAAAGTGTCGATGGTAAATAATGCATACATATATTATAATAAAAGCATATACTATAAGGTTAGTGGTTATGGTATGATATCGAGCCACGAATACGGGGAAAGAGAAAGGAGCCAATCATATGGAAGAGAAGGGGAGGGAAAAAATTTGGGTGCTTTCCCACGTGGGGCCTAGCGCACGATCATAGAGCTCCGGGCTCTGTCCGCCGTTGATTCACCGGACGTCCTTCTCTTGTACTTTAGATGCCCAGTCGATCGCTTTGGGCGTCCGCATAAAGGTTTCCACGAGTACGATGAGATCTTGCCGCTGGCTCGCGATCTAGCGATCACAATGCGCGGGTCGCATCGTGGCCCCCGTCAGTGGAACGGACAGCTGGACACGCTTTTGCTTGGATTGCACCAAATGAAGCACGGGCGACAGGATCTAGGGAACTTATTAATTATATTATTAAAATAATATGCATTTCATAAAATATTTACAGATTTTTTTTTATCTTCTAGATTGGGATTTTCTTTTCTTTATGGAAAGTTAGTTATAAAAACTCGGAATTGGTTTTAATAATAAGTTATATATTTGTATCGTCCCCCTTCGTCGAAGGGTGTGAAAAGGATCGAGGGATTGGGGACCATACATTTCCTCTTAATTAGGTAGCCGTTTGGGAGTTAAATTATTAACTTAAAAAGGTCAGTAAACCTTGAGGGTGAAATGTTTGTTTTTTATGTTTATTTTCGAACAAGAAAGCTCAATGATAATGAAATTTATCTAAAAAGTTAACGATATTCTTAATGTTTTTTTCTCATATAGATTTTTAAACAAAAGAACATGAAAACATATCGTTATTTCTTAGAGTGCACAAGATTATACAAATTCTTTCAAAGTTTCGTCTCTTTTCGGCTTCATTTACTGGATAAATAAACTAATTATTGATAACAATGATATGAATAATATAGAGCTTGGTTAGCTCAATTATTTGTGTTTGGTGTGATATAATATAAAACAATATAAGATCACTCAACTCAAAGACGTCCCCATGAATCATTAAGGATATGTGTCAATATATGTATGTGATAATCATCTTATTAAAAATTATAAAATAATAAGCATTGATTTAGTTAGCGTGCTAATGTCAGGGTTACTAACGAATTTAAATATATTATTAATGAATAATGATACTATTTTTTTTTATTCCTTTCAAATAATTTTTTTTTTCATATCATAACGGATTAAAAACTATGAACGATTTTTTTTACTGAGACAAATTACTTGTTAGTCGAATCAACCCCATTTATAGATAATACTCTACACAATTAAATTAATCAATCCAAGAGACCGCAAAATTTATTCAATTAGTATAACTTGCAGAAATTAAAGAATTCAACCACGTATTTGGCACCTGATTTTTTCCTATTTCTGTTTTCAATAATAACTATGTAAACCAAACAATTTATGGCGACCCAAGAGAAGAAAATTAATTTTATGGCTAAAGAAAAAAAAAACAATTTTGCGGCGTATGTTCATCCATGTGGACCTCAGTTGACTTGTAATTGGAAAGTGGTAATTCAACTCGCGAATAGATTGGATATATATAATTTGGTTTTCAATGTGGTTTGTCGGTTCAATGAATCAAACTTTGAAAGTGACATAAATTACAGGATATGAACAGTATTTGATACATTTAAACATCTACCATTTTGGTCGTTGAAGCATACTGCTCATGACTTATGAATATGACAGTCATTATTGGGGTTCATATTTTTATAACATTATATATTATATATTTGCGTATGTTTGTATGCGAATATTTTAACGAGAAATCATTTTAAGATGTGTTCTAAAGAGACCCGATTTTAATAGTTGATTTTGTTAAGATACAAACATAAATATGATAATTTCCTAACAAGTTAAGTTTTTATGTTGTTTAATACAATAATGAGTTTAAAATTTCTCAAAATTTTTATAAAACTACTATTTTCTTCCTTGGCGGTCCAGAATAAACTAGACTAAATTTAGGTTTAAAAGGATTATTTTCATAAATCTTCCTAAACTATCGCGATTTTTCGCGTCTAACTTCAAACTACGAACTTATTTTTTTATATTCCTAAACTATCACGATTTTTCCACTTTAGTCCTTCTGTCTACTTTTGTTACGTTTTCCGTTACTTTTATTTTTTTCCATTTAAAAAAAGGCTAAATTACCTATCCCTCCAAAAAATATGAAATAACAAATATAAAAAATAAAAAAACATTGGAAGTATTAAAGTAGTAAACAAAATATTTGTCATTTATGAAAAAAACTAAATTGCCCTCCGCCGATTTTTTTTCCTTTTTTCTTTTTTATATTTATTATTTGATGTGCTATAGAGGGAGATTGTAATTTAATCTTTTCATAAATGGAATAAATTGAAAGTAAAGGAAAACATAACAGAAGTAGACGAAAGGACTAAAGTGAAAAAATCATGATAGTTTAAGAATAAAAAAATAAGTTAGTAGTTTGAAATTAGATGTGAAAAATCATAATAATTTAAGAGAGATTTATGGAAATAACTCTTGAAATTTTAGCTTTAAAAATGATATCATCTCAAACAAAAGATTTGAAGTTATATTTTCAGTTTTTCACTTTCACCTCCCTTATAAGGAGAGATAAATGCACAAAGAATGAAATAGTGACACAAATCATTTATTGTAACACCTAAAAAGTGTTGTTCAGATTAGACAATTGAACCTTAATTGTCAAAAATTGGAAGCAACACCAATTTTGATTTTTTTTTCACTTTCAAATTTAATTATGAAATTCTAAAACTTTTCACATTCATTATCCTTTGAAATCAAAAGACACGCGTTTTCATTCTATTTGTAGTTTTGTTTGTCCCTTATTATGAGCATAGGGGAAACTCAAAAAGTGAAAAATTACAATCCACAAACTTTTTAAGAATTTAAAATATCACAAATTGACCCTATGACTTAATTTTCTGAAATGTTCCGATGATTGAACATATTAAGATTGGAATGTTTGAATCTATTCACCACTAGAAAAACGTTGATTACCGACGGTTTGGACCGTCGGTAATCAGCCCAAAAACCATCGATAATGCAATTACCGATGATTTTTCAGTCGAAATCGATCCGTCAGAAAAATGCTCGTCGCAAACGGATTTGCGATGGTTGAAAAAAATTCGTCGAAAATATCGACGGTTCTGACCGTCGGAACAGTTCCCGGTGGTTCGACGGTCGCAACCGCCGGAAAAGTCCCCGGTGGTTCGAACCGTCGAAATTTCCGACGGTTGCAACTGTCGGAAAAGAACGACGGTCCGAACCGTCGAAATTTCTGACGGTTGCAACCGCCGGAAAATGTCGACGGTTTGAGCCGTCGCAACTTTTTGACGGTCGCAACTGTCGAAACTTTGGACGGGCGTCGCAACCGTCGATTTTTTACGATCGCAACCGTCGCAAATAATTTTTTAAATATAAAAAAATTAGCGGCCGGATCGGGTCGCGGCCGATCCGACCGCTGGGGCTGGATCCGCCGCCAGGCGGCCGGATCCGAACGCCCGGCGCCCGATCCGACCGCTAGAGGCCGGATCCGCCGTCAGGCGGCCGGATCCGAACGTCCGGAGGTCGATCCGACCGTTGGAGGCCAGATCCGGCAGCCTGGAGGCCGGATCCGGCCGCTGGGGGCCGGATCCGAACGGCCACGGCCGGATCCGACCGACAGCGGCCTTTGGCCGGAGAGAGAGAAAGAGAGAGACGCCGGCGCGGAGCGAGAGAGAGAGAGACGCCGGCGCGGGAGAGGGTCGCCAGTGCGGGAGAGGGTCACCGGCGCGGGAGAGTCGCCGGCGTCCGGCGCGGGAGAGGGTCGCCGGTGCGGGAGACGGTCGCCGGCGTCCGACGCAGGAGGGTCGCCGACGTCCGGCGCGGGAGAGGGTGCTCGCGGCCGGGAGAGAGAGAGGAGTGGAGGGAGGAGGGAGAGAGAGAAGAGGGAGGAGGAGGAATATATATAAAGGGAAAAAGTGGAAAGAAAGCGGGAAAAGGGAAAAAAAGTGGGATAACGAATTTTTAATTACCGACAGTTTCGGCCGTCGAAAAGGTAAATATTAAATATTTTTTTTATAATTACCGACGATTGTGATCGTTTAAAATATATTTAGTTATATATAATATTTATTTTTTATTTTACCGATGGTTTGAACCGTCGGTAATCGTTACCGACGGTCAAAATCGTCGGTAATTGCGACGGTTTGAACCGTCGCTAGTTATATTAATAAAATACTCTTTATATGATATTATTATATATTTACCGACGGTTACGACCTTCAGAAATTAAGGCGGATTTTGCGACGGTTGGATATCCGTCGGAAATATCGACGTTCCTAATCATCAAAAAATTAAATAATAATATAATAAACTATATAATTAATTTTTTTATTTCCGACGGTCGTGACCGTCAGAAAATCCGTCGAAAAAATTTAATAATAATATAAAAATATATAATTTAATTTTTTTATTTCCGATGGTCGTAACCTTCGGAAAAGTCATCGGGAATTGCGACGGATGGATATCCGTCGAAAATATCAACGTTACTAATCGTCGAAAAATTAGATAATAATATAAATTATTTTTGACGGTCATAACCGTCGAAAAATCCGTCGAAAATGGAACCGTCGAAAAATCCATCGCAAATTGCGACGGATTTAGAACCGTCGAAAATTATCCGTCGAAAAATCGCGATTTTCTTGTAGTGATTAATCAAGAAAAATCATCGTAGATGGAATGTTCGGACTGTCAAAACCAAATGTCTAAATTATTTGAACAATTTTAATATTATGAGTCACAAAAGATCGGACATCTGAATCCCTCGGATTGTAAAGGTTCGAAAATGAGTCTTTATTCAATCTTTTGATTATTCATCTTTCTATTTGAAAAGGATCACATCATCAACTTTCACTATTCATCTTCATCATCATCATTTTTTATCTTCTTCTTTTAATTGAATGAGTTCTCTACTTTTAATATGTTCAATCTATGTCATAAATAATCAGTGGGGAATTCATGTCATAATATATGTCTTCTTGTAGGGAATGATGCATCACCCTTCAGAGTCAGAGTCAAATACTTTTTGCATTGTGTCATCTTCGGAAATGGGGACATAACACACACATTATATATATATATATATATATATATATATATATATACGTGTATATGTATGTATGTATGTATATATATATATATGTATGTATGTATGTATGTATGTATATACATTATTCATCTCCATCAACATCATTTTTCATCTTCTTCTTTTAATTGAAAGAGTTTCTCTATTTTTAACTGTATGTCACACAAAAATAGTACAATTTGTGTCATAAATAATCAATGAGGAATTCAGGTCATAATATATGTTTTCTTGTAGGGGATGATGCGGAACTCTTCAGAGTCAAATACTTTTGCATTGTGTCATCTTCGAAAATAGAATGCATGTTTAATAGATACAAAAATTCGAAGAGTTTAACTTCTTTCATCCGAATAGAGGTCTCAAAGAGAATCAATAATTTTTAAAAATCATAAGAATTATGTTCGATGATTCTAGTACACCATAGATGTTTCATGCCGAAGATACACTATGTTATCCAATAGTGAGAGTTGTGATTGTATAGGATATTGTATCTTTAAAAGTAGTGGACTAGTTCATTTCTACGAGTATAATTGGTAACAAAATATCACAAATGAAACTCACTCATTGGATGATTATGTGTTGTGCTTGTATTATTTCATCGATGTTGATATAAAGGATTGTATAAATCATACTATTTGCGCAAATAGTATTAATGAGTCAAAATCATTGACAACTATCATGAGATATAAGATGTACTCAAACAATTTTGTATAAGAAGTATTGTGACATATAATTTACATACAAGTAATCAAAGTCCAAAGGGTGCTGATAAGAATTTAAGAGAAACTAGTTTAGCTTATAAGACTAATCATGGCCATTCTTGATTATTTAAATATTTGATGACATCGTACGATAGATATCAATATACAAAATTGAATTCTCTAAGGTTATAGAATATTTGAATATGAATTTTGAAAATGATAAATCTAATCAAAAGCTCATATATCACTTATTGTTATTCATTGGTACATATTCCTTAGAGTTGTAAGGATTAAGATATGTATTTAGACACGCAATGGAAGTTGAACATATTGTCTATGTTAACCCATGTTTGACATGTATGTTATTTTTTGAAACTATGACTCAATCAAATCATGGGATCAATGTGTTGTAATAATCAAAATACAATAAACTTGATCCACAATGAAGTCGGTAGTTCAAAGGGGAACATAATATGAGGTAAAGTATACTATACGTACCTAGGGTGTAGCAAAAAGGATGATATTAACTGATATTTATGTATTAATTGAGTTATCATATGAGTAATATAGCAAAATCATTAATCAAACATTTAAATTTTATAACACTACAATAATTCTACTGAATAACGACACAAAATTTTGATTCTAATGTGACGGTGATGTGATGTTACAAAAAATAGTGTTATTTTTTTAGATACTAAATTATGTGACTATTCAATAAATTTCTTATAGTGTAAGCAAGAATGATTGAGTTAGAGCAAAATTTTATCCACAATGAATTTTGCATAACTTCTTTGGTTAGGAAATACATAGATAACATAAGTGTTAATACACGCATTAATTATTTTTCAAAGAGAAGTTATAGTTGGGGCAATCATCAAACATATGCTTGATACCATATATGAGACTTAGAAATTATTGACTCATAGCGATAGTCTTATAAATACTATGACCATAATAATTATGAATACGCGAAATTCACTGGTATGGATAGGGGAGGATTCCATAGGTTGACAACACTTTTAAGAAAAATTAAAGTTCTTACTCAAAAGTATGTATCATATCTGTTTCTTTCATGCATTCCAAGACATTACTTTGAGCTTATAAATAATAATATTGCTTCATTATTATTATTTATTATTGTTTGATGGAAGGAAAAAAAAGTTATGGACATGCATATCGAAAAAAAAAAGAGTTGGTCACGATTTGCAATGGTGACCAACGCACAATGACAAAAGATAGAAATGCAGGAGTAAAAGTGGGGACAAAGAAAAACTTATTAAGATATGATAATAACCAAACCTCTCAATTAGACATAGTTGATAGAGTTGTAGTCGCTATCATATATATATATATATATATATATATATATCTTTATATTATATATGTGCTGTGTGAAATTAAATGTACTAACACATAAAATTAAATAGATGTACGAACTACATAAGTTGACGTTCAAGAAACGTCTCTGCGACCACCACAACTATAGGACAAAATGTCAAAACGGATGTCCGCTTCATGATATTTATACAACAAGCAAAACATCAAAACTACACCGAAAAATAATTATCAAAAGTAGCCTCAAAGATTTATATATATAACAAACTTATTAATATATTAAGTTATGAAGATTGTGCAGTGAATCAAAAGACGCATAGAAAGAATGTTTAATTAATTAATATTCAGCATCTGGAACCTTGTCATTTCTTAACTCTGCAACCTACAGCTATGTTGCTGCCAAATGTCGAATTTGATAACTACTAACTCTGCAGGATCTATCTTCGAATATTGCACTCAAATTACTACTGAATACTGATTAGCAAATCCTAGGCCTTGCTAGATGGTGACCATTCCATCTCCTGCTCTCTACCGGTAGCTAATGAATAATAAATGCTGCTATGAATTGTGCATGTCTCAGTCTATGTTGGAGATTTCATCTCTGATAATTATATAATAAGACACCACAATTTTGATGCATGACCTCCGCCCCTACTGTCTGGAGTACATCCGAGGCATAAAGTAGCCTTAAGCCCTAGAAGCACCTCTGAGGGTGATTAAAAAAGTTCCCAAAACTGGACACACTCACGGGATTCTAAGAGTATTAGTGGTATGATAATGATGCGTGTTAAGCCCCTTAAGCAGAAGCACGACCAGAGAGGTCAAGCATTGATAAAAGATAACGTGACGAGGCATGCATATAAATAACTCTTTTGGTCTTTAAATGTTTTTATAGGGACCATCTCTCTCCATCTGTAATCTGTATCTATCTAATTTCTCCATCATCCAAGCAATTTCTTTTTGACAGGCATCGAGGTCTCTAATGTATAGAATAATGCAAATAGTGGATAATGCCCATGTTCCTATAGCTAGCTGATGAGTAGCTTATCATAGTCAATGCCTTTGTTCGAGGAAGGGAGTACGGCCGCACCTGAAAAGGGAGGGAGAGAGGTTTCATTAAGCAAAAGATTTCAGTATTGCATGCTGTAGTTTGCCTTAACAATAAAGTAGGAATATTTTTACATTTCCACTTTGGTTAATCCGATGCGCCTGCAGCTTCTCGCCCATCATTTCTCGTTGTTACAAGGAAAATGTCACCGTGTTGCGGCTTGTTTTGCATTGCTTGAGGAATGTTAGCTGGCTGCAATTTCTCTTTCAGGAAACTAAATTGATGTTTATTATATATACTTCGATCTTGGGTCACTTAGTACTTGATGCAGTCATAACAACTTCAGACTACTGATGATTTTGTCATAGCACCAAAGTGATGATAATTAAGACGGTAAAGTTTTTTTATGTATATGGGAGCTGATTAAATTAAGGTCATTTGATGATAATTTTAGAGTTTTATTACTGATTGATCCAGCTTCTGATAAAAGTCATATTTCTATTTGGTGCTGCTCATTCTGAAACTTTGAAGACATAACGTCCAATTAATTTTACACTTGTTTCAAGAACAGAAGTACAGGACCTCATGCATGATCTCCTTGGTACATATGTAATTGTTTTTTATCTTTTCACCAACTGTCCAACAACTTGCCCTCAACTTATCACGCAGGCAGCTAACTGAATCTTACATCCACATTAATAAAGAAACCATGCATTCATGCATCAAATATATATATGTCCAGATCAGCATCCATGCGCCCATCGACCACTTGTCTTGTTTGCTTGGGCCCTCGGGGAGAGAGTGAGGAAGAGAGAGAAGGAGAGAGAATTGACCAAGAAACTTTGTTGTTTGACTGCATCACGGCAGGTGGGAAAAAGGGTATGATTAACTGATAAGGCCGTAAGAGGACGCCACTTTGAGTTCATGCATGATGAAGTGGCCTGACTGACAAGCGCATGGTATGGCATGCTTTTTTTTTATTTAAAGAACTCTTTATCTACCCAACCCGTACTTGATGGATAATAATATATACATCATTTGTTATTAATATACAGTACACCCTAAATACATCATTTGTTATTATATGCAAACAATATATATGTATATGTTTGTGAAGTGAAAGAGATAAGCAAGAGATCAATCCTTTCCTCTAGTCTCATTGGGCCGCTTAGCGGTAGAACCGAATGGTAAAATATTTTTATGAGTTCATGTTCCAAATCGTTTTCATCAGAGAGAGAGAGAGAGAGAGCTACCATGTTGCAAGGTAAGCGTGCCCAGATGCGTCGATCACACACTGGGGCCCCTCCTGTGGTTCTTTTGTTTTCTTGTTGATGGATATCAATTGTGCCATAAATGTTCCTTGTGGGACACCATATATATAAATGAATTGAATCGTTCTTTAATTATAAGACTACGAGATGAATAAATTTGTCAGGGTGTTGTTGGCTGCTGGTCTCAATTTGAGAAGGGAAACCATTAAATAATTATGAAAATGAGGTTAGTAGTTGTTCTCTTTCTTTAGCCATGAGGTAGTTTCTAGGTTCATTGAATCATCTCCCTCCCAACGTGACATCAACAAGCCTTCCCTTTTGGAAATTATCAAGGGTTCTTTTTCCCCATCATAATCAACAGATATGACATACAAGAATACTCAAGGTCAGCTAGAATGATTAACAAAGCCAAATTTCAAATTAAGATGACCAATTCCTAAGTTAGTGATCTATTAGCAAGACTACAATTCAAATTGAGATGACCAATGGCGGAATGATTCATAGGTTATTAAATTGGAAATTACATTGAGAGGAAAGAAACTTAATAGACCCAAAATATCATATTTAGTTTGACTAACCGAGCACATCAGTTGTCCGGTGACAATCCAGAAAATGCATTCTAGAGATTCACATGTGAAGCACGCATACTTCCAATCCTCCACCTTCCCTTGTCGGGGACATATGGATACTTATTTTTAAATACGTACTTGAGTATTTAAAATAGAAATATTTACGTAAAAGAATTAAAATATATTAATGGTAGTTTTGTGCAATCATACTATGATAAAATATTAGTATTTTGAATTTTGCAAACTTTTAAATCATATATACATGCATGTACAATATATATTTTTATAATATATGTTAATATATTTGTACCTTATTTTTTTTAAATGACAAACCACAAGTCGTTACCGTAACATGCAATACAAAGAAATAATGACTTTAATGGAAAAGTCTTCAGCTCTTCATGCTCATGAGCAAATTGCTGTTTTTTTCGGCGATCGGTGCTTCGGTTTAATAAGAAACTACATCATACGTGAATGAACTCTTGATGCCCTGTTCCACAATTCTTTAAATTGATGTAAGTAGATAAAATTAAAAAAAAACAGACGTATCTTTGGTTGAACACGTTGGAATCGATTCAAATAATCATCCATAATTACAATTTAAATATTTGAATTAAATTAACATTCAAATATTTAATAATTACAAAGTAGCTTCTTTGTTAGAAGATCATCGTTCCTCTTACTATAAATAGCATTAGTTTGTAAGAGGAAAATCATGCACGTCACTAAGGAAACCGTGTTATCTAAATTTTCCATAAGGAGATATTTAAGTTGTGAATATAAGAATTAATTTTAATTAGTAACTTTTAAAATCGGTGGTACAATAATAACTTGATTTTTTTTCGCTTTTGTTTCTTTAAGGTTTTTTTTTATAAGTTTCTATTGAATACCACATTGATATGAGAGTTACTATTTGCTAACTCTCATATTAATTTGCTGATGAATATCAATATTCATCTCTTTCATGGCTACACATTAGTATTTATTAGTACCCATTGTTAAATAAATCGTTTATTTTATTTCACCCATGCTGACTTCATAACGAAAATTCATTCCTCATTAGCCATAAATGCAATTCTTATTTTATTTTTATATAAGAGATCTAGTGTCATGGCATCATGTATTTTTATTTATATGAATAAATAAAATGTGTTGAAATATTGTTTTATTATGTTTTATGCATGCCATGCAATTAAATTGTCAATAGGTTACGTATATTTCTTTTATGCAATGCTTGTACTCTTGTGGATTTTATTATGTTAAAAATGCATGCCATAAGAGAATGAGGGTGTGAGTGGTACACCTCTCGACTTGTAAACTAAGAAATCTTGAGTTTAAATTCTACTAGTAAAACTTATGTATCACTTATTTTCACATTTATATTTACTTATATCTTATGTGAGGATGGACATATGATATATAATAATTTGGTGTTGGCATGCCTATATATGTAATGTTTGTAAAAAGGTCCCTTAGAAAATTTATGAAATTGTGTAAACATAATTATTTGACATCTATTATTTAAGGTCACTTGTTATTTTTTTCTGAAAGCCATATTATTTTGAACTTATAAAAAATATGAATTTAACATGCTTTCATGATTTTGCAGTTTTTTTTTTGTTTTTTTTTCCATTATGAAGATGTATACTTTATGGGAGTACAAGCTATTCTTTATAACAAACACAATTGGCTATGTTAAAAGTATGGCATTATCATACTTCAATGGTTGTGAAAATTTTTCATTTTAAAGAAGTCTCCCATATGTGACACCTTTCGGAGATATTGACTTGTTTATCATCAAATTCTACTTTATGTTACTATTAGTTATTCCTTATTAGCAATATATTATTTTTCATATGTCAAAAGTATGAAATTATCATAGTTCAATTATAAAATTTTATCACACTTCTTATATTAAAGTAAAGAGACTATTCTTTGTGGAAATATATTATTTAGCAATTATTTAAAGTATGATTGATGATGTCACACTTAATTATATGGATTGAAAAATTTTGTTTTTAAAGAAGACGTGTTTATATATTTGTTATTCTCCCACACAAATTATGAGGGCGCGCATAATATGAATATATAAATATATTATGCCTACATGTTGTCCGCACATGTTAGTAGTTTCATTACGATGAAAATGATATGTATAAAGGATATGTAGAATGGGATAGTGTCCAATGACTCGACCTCTTCTATGTGCAACAAGGTAGCTAGGTTTCTGGTCGAGTCAACCTATGAAGTTACAAATATTTGACAATTTTAAAAAGTAAAGTGAGCAAACACAGATCATATATGAATAAATATTTAAAATACAAGATATAATATAAGTTATCAAGTCATATAAGCCTTTATGTAGTATGGACAACTCAAGATATAATAAAAATCAAATTAAACTTCACACATGTGTCATTGTATGTATATACTTCAAAATGGGTCAGTACTATCACATAGATTAAACATGGGATAATACACACCGTAAAACTTCATAATCATTAACAAAGTTAACCAGAGCTTCATAATCTTGATAGATATGAGCATAAACATGAGTCAATATGTGTCGCAGAGTAATACATACACGAAAAGCAAGTCCCAAAGGGCAAAAAGATACTCAATATACACCTAAAGCCACATGCATACCGAATGTGTTCTGAAAGACCTACTCAAGAAACATGACAAATAAATATATGTGTCACAAAGTTTCATAATCATTTATCAAGTAAAAATTATTTAAATTACAAGCATTGTTGTTTGAAAAATATTTTCATGAAATAATTTTCATAACTTTATCTCGGCGGTTTAATGGGCATCCACCCCTTTCAAATTGAGGTGGACAGTTCAATGGGCTCCTACCTAGGTTGTTGGCCATAGGATGATAGATCGATGTCTCACGCTAATGCATAGTTTAATCATCATTGTGCCATAATTCAAATGTTAATTACTATATGTATACTTGATTAAATGAACAATTAAATTAACTTAATATTCTAATGATATACATGATTATAAGAATGGTATTAACCAAGGATTGTTGGCATAATCGAATGATAGGATTGTGTCCTGGAATGTTGGATGTTAGTTGGAATAATCGAATGACGGGATTGTCTTGGAACGTTGTAAAGATCCTTAGGTACTCCATGTGCATCAAGAGGTAGTGGCACAGGGAGCCATCATCATCTAGTTCGCCTTCCTCTATGGTCCCGACGGAGGGGAAGATGGATTTGGAGGTGCAGAGGGATAGTGTCAATACCTAGGGAAATTAGTGTCTGCCCACGGTTGATCCAGATGTGTACGCATGGAGAAAGGGAAGCGTTAGTAGATGATGGGTATTGAGTGCCTTTCTTTGTCACTATCATTGACACTTGACCACCGTCGATCATCGCGCTCGTGTGTTCGCTCACTGCCACTCACCCTCCCAAGCCTAACGCTCGCCTCGAGTGCGAGAGGGACGGTGCCCCTCGACCTTGTCACTCCCCTCCTGCTCATCGTCGGCTGTCCACCATCACTCGCATGAGTGCGAAGGCGACATTGCTCTCGTCCTTGCCACTCCCCTCCCATTTGCATGCTCACTCGCTGTCACCTGTCACCCTCGTGTGCTCACTCGTCATCGTCCGCACTCGACATATGTTGAATTATCGTCAATATCACTCACTAGAAAACACGATTCTCCAAAACTCGAACGTGCTGAACAATTGCCCGATGAACGACTCTATCGTCCGTAGAACCACCCAATGAACCAACCTTTGAATCGCGCATAAGAAGAGGATCAACGCGAGGCATCAATCCGTCATCCGACGAGCAAGAAGCTAGGCAAGAGCGTCCACCCCATTTGAAACGGGTGGACACCTATTAAATCCTTATCTCATACTAAATATGCACATCATAATTATAAATCAAGTAAAACCTATTTTAACATAGCAAGTATTGTATACTAGAAATATTTTCATGAAATAATTTGCATAATTTCATTTCACATGATACTTTTGAGATATATCATAACTATTTTTCATAACTCAAGATACTTTTCGAAGTATAGAGTTTTCATACTAATAAGTAACCTTTGCACGATATATTATTATATGTAGGAGAAGTAAATTTACACACTCACCTTACTTTTTATCTTTTTAAAGAGATTTACTATTTTTTTTCTCGTTCATTTATAGATTGATTGTTCCTTATAAACATTAATATTATTTTACTTTTGAATCACTAATAACAACAATATGCAATGCATGCTCATAATGCAACAATGTGTTGTATCAAATTTTCTTATTTGAATGATTGTTAGAGAATAATTTATAACTTCTAAACCACAAGGTCAAGTAATTTTATCTCTGGATGAATTAAAAGAAAACATATTTACTGAGTGTATCCTATAAATATCGTTAATTATTTTTTTGTGAATAATTCATAATAATTTAGCCAATTTGATCTATGATTTGTGTTATGAAGAATTGAGTGTTATATATATATATATATATATATATATATATATGTGTGTGTGTGTGTGTGTGTGATATACAATTATATAATTTAACTCCTTTTATACGCTCTAACGAAACTACTAGATTTAGTTTAGGTACTGTCCACATTCTGAAACTTGATAGAATGAATCTCACGAGATAAAAAGATATATTTCTCCATATATACATGTCATAATTTGATGTTCTACTTTTCATTAAATCCTCAGAAAGTCTAATTTAACAAATGTAAATTGAAGTCTTAACTTTGTCTATACTAATTATCCTATAATTTACAATATGAACTGATTGTAATTGACTCAAAACAAAATGATTGACGAGAGAAGATAGTGTCCCAACTTGTTCCATACAACTCTTCTTTTTCGGTAAGATACAACTCTTATTTTGGATTATTCCAATGATCATGAAAAGCTAACTTTCGTAGGATTATTTATTCCAATGATCTAGGCTATTTTGCTATTGTTTCGTTCTAATTTTTATGGTGTGAAAGGGCAACAATATGTATATTTAATCTATAGTTTTTACTTTCTATGATAATTTAAAAAAAAATATTCACTAAGCAATTGATTAGCTATTTGATTATTACTTTTTATAAATAAGTATTTTATCCCAGTTAACCTTACTTAATACTAATTAAACATATATATATTATGTTACCTATAATTTATATTATAATTTTCTTTATGACACATGTCAATAATTTAATCATTGTGCCATAATTCAAATGTTAATTACTATATGTATACTTGACTAAATGAACAATTGAATTAACTTAATATTCTAATTATATACATGATTATAAGAATGGTATTAACTAAGGATTGTTGGCATAATCGAATGACAAGATTGTGTCATGGAACGTTGGATGTTAGTACCTAGATTCGATTCCCAAAGTCATAACTTTGGTCAGAGTTTTTATATACCACTCTTGTTCAAACATCAAATTAGTTAGATACTAATAATCTTGGACACCGATAAGGGCCGATTGAAAAAAAAAATTTAGAGCATGTTTATTACAAAAAGTATAAAAAAAAGAAAGGGACCTACACAGCCTAGCAAAAAGGTGAAAAAAATATCACAACAACAAAAGACCCAGGAAGAAATCAAAATGACAAAAGTGAAAATGTTATAATTATGACATTGTATGCCCGTGACTACATCTAGCCCAGCACGTATGCTATAATTATTCTCGTACTAAAGAACTTTGTGCTTCTAATTGTACTATACTATTTTATTCACATTTTATGTGAATTGTAAACTTAAGAGACAAAATATGTAACAAGGAATCGAGAAGTCTTCTAGATTTTTTATGATTCCCACATGGAACAAAATAGATATTAACGTGCAGTGTAAGTTGTGTATACATGTCGCAGCCAAGATACACATGTTATAGGTAGTATATAATAAGGATTTAATGGGTGCCCACCCTTTTGAAAATGAGGTGGATGCTCCCACCTAGATCGAAAATCGCATGATCTAGATTTGATGCCTCATGCTAATAGGCACAGTTCATAGCGTGGTTCAAAGTTTGGTCCCAGTCGACGATGACGGTTTGACTTGAACTCTCTTAGTTCATCATCGCCTGCTCGCCCTCCACCGGTCGTGATAGCAGTAGGGCGAGGTCGAAGGTCGAGGGTGAATGACGTGAGGGGACCGATCAAAGGCAGCAGTTGGCGATCGAGGGAGACGATCAATGATTGAGGGCTACGACAACGAACGAGTTCGAGAGTGGCGACGATCAGGTGAGGGTCGATGATGATAGGGAGTGGATGAGTTCAAGGTTGATGGTGAGAGGTCAACGATGAGTGACAAGCTTGAACTATATTTGTGCCCTAGACGCCTATGCCCTAGAAATATGTGCCCTAGACATCGACGAGGAGAGGAGGTTGATGCCCTAGACCTCCTCCGACGCCGGCCTCCTCTGTCGACATTGATCTCCTCGCACACCGTCGACACTGACCTCCTTCGAAATCCTCATGGTGACCTCCTCCAATGCCGTCCTTCTCGCACACCAGTAATGTTGATCTCCTCGCGCATTGTCAACGCCAACCTCCTTTGGCATCCTCACGGTGACCTCCTCCGATGGCGGCCTGATCTCCTCACATACTGCCGACGCCGACCTCCTTGCACACCTGCTAGGAAGACAATGGGGCTCATCGGAGGTGTGAACCATGTCGGAAAGAAAACCGGTCTAGTAAAAGATGAAAATCAGTATTGTAAAAGGTGAACCACATTTGAACCACGTGCAATCCATCTAGACATCCATCTTTCATCCAATGATAGCGCCCCTAGGGAGAAGCGTTCCCCATCCAATAGGGGGACAGTCATTAAACCCCTATGATAATGATTGAAACAATAGAACAATTAAGCTTTAAATTTTGTAATCAATTCAAGTTACATAGCTCACAATCCACAAGAGCATGGTTGTACTTGTAGTACTTGATGTCAAATCACAAATACTGGCTGATTAATATTTTAGGAATTATTAAATTAACTAACTTAGGTAAGCAATTGGAATGGTTGAATGTTTATTTCCAAAAGCATAAAAGAACAAGAATAAGTAAAGAAAAAAGTTTAGTGGATAAATGTTTCTGAAGTAAAGATCCACCCGAGACTCATGTTCTTCGGCTTTAAAATGGACCCATGTATGATCGGCCCAATTCCTTCATTGGCCTCATTCGCAAGAAAAGAAATCGCTCAACGACGTCCCTCGCGAATCATCACGAATCGCGTATATGCCACCGCCACCGGCCGAGCCGCCCTCACAACTTGCCGACGGTGGCCTGATGTCCGACGTTCTCGCCCAAGGCCGCGCCGCCTGCTACAAGGTTCGACATCCATCTCTCTCCTGCTATTTCTCCCTTTTTGTTCCTCAACGGGGAACGGAACCTTTCTCATCGCAGGCGCGCGACGCGTTCTACACTTGCCTGGAGAAATCGGCGGACAAGAAGCCCACGGAGCTCGCCACCGTCGGACTACTCTACCCCTCGGAGTGCAAGGCATCGCGCGCCGAGTTCGTGAATAAGTGCCGTCCCACCTGGGTGCGTGTCTCATTTCTCACCTTACGTTCGCCCTTCTTGTTGAGGGGATTCTGGAATCGCGATGATTGTGTTTGATGTAATGTCCAGGTGAAGCATTTCGACCGGCAGTACTGCGCGAAGAAAAGGGTACAAAGGCTTCTCGACGGGGACGACTCCCGGCGGGGCCCAATATCCCTTCCCCAGCCATACACCTTCAAGTCTTCCTGAGACCTTCCAGCTTTCGAGTACACGCACTCCACTTCTGCTTTTCGGTCTGTTTTATATTTGAGTCTGCTGGCGGACGAATTGACCTACCATGCAGAGGAGAATTATGCATTGAAAAGTCGCTTTTCCTTATGAGCTGAATGAATTGTTCATCTGTGTTTTATGATATTTCTATTATTTCTCGAAATCGGTCTTGATGCATACATATGGCCGTGTAGGAGATCATAATAATTGGAAGAAAAGTGGGATCTTTTATTGGCTAAGAACCACTCGATACTATTTTCATAATTCTATGTGGTAGAGTTCATGGTCTTTCCATTAAACTATCTGAATGAAAAAACTAAGGGGCCGTTTAGTATGAGGTAATATTTAGAGTACCGGTTATTTTATTTAAAATTTTCAGGGTTCACCACATTATCTCGTTTGGCTGCAAATGATTACCGATAATTTTAATTGCTTTCGTAATCTTGATTACCACCTCACTGGTAATGTAGATAGCAGGCAGGAAATGTGTCTTTTCAAATTACCCGTCGGTGGGAATGCATTTTGACGAAAATATCCATTCAATTAAAATTTTATTTTAAATATTTTATTAATAAATAAATATCATTTAACTTCATCTTTTTTATTATTTGGAATCTTTTACAAATAACTCTTGATTTTGACTCATCTTTTTTATATATATTTGCTTTTATACTTTTTTCTTTGTTTATTTATAATAACATGTTATTAAAATCTAAAATAATTTTTAGGGGTATTTTGGTAATTTTGTCACTATCCGTTTTGACTATTATTTATATTACCAGTACTTACCAAACACTGTAATGTAATATTACCGGTAATTTAAATAGTGGTAATCTATCTAAGTGGTGATCTAAATTACCGGTTAATTAAATCGGTAATGTGCAAACGGCCCCTAAAAGACATATTCGGTCACACATTGTGGATCTGGAAACTAGAGGCCACAAACATAGAGTTGTCCTTTGGAGAAAACACCAAGATTACATGTTTCATTTACAATCCAGTGTAAGACACATGATTGGCTGTAAATACCTTTAAGTGCATTTTCATCTTTTAACACATACTTCAGATCTTTTATTAAATTCAAAACAAATATTGCATGCATGTTTGTGGCTTTGATTGTGATCCTGATAGGAGGTTCTTACAGTCTTCGGAAAGGAAAACAATACGGATCTCTTAAGATCATAGGATACCTTTGGATCTCAATCTTGATCGTGGGACCTATGATATCATTTTTTTTTTCAGAGAGACCTATGATATCAATGCAAAAGCTTTTTTCCACTCACTGTAAACAATTACAAGTGAATCCTAGCCAACATTGACCAAATCGCTTTACATGATTTCACAATCTTCTCTCATACACCTCTCTCACTTATGCGATTTCAACAGCATCCAACAAACCAATATTCTCCTATGGTTCCATGCTCCATCAATTTCCATTGAGGTTGAGTTTCAATCCCTAACACCACTGATGGTTGCCCGTCAGCTTTCGTGACACAACCAACTTCCAAATATTCTTCCTCTGTGCCGACTAGTGGCTGTTCTATTCCATTATGTGTTGTTAGTGTAGCGGTGCCGATTCTGAATTGCTGCCATTTTCCTGTGTTAGGCTGGCCCCTCTATCTGATTTTCTCTTATGATCACTTTCAAGCCTGAGTTGTTGCCATTTTCCTGTGTAAGGCTGTCCCCTATATTTCATTCTCCCTTATGCTATAACTTTTAACTCAATCCTACTTTTTCTAAGTCTAGTTAGTGGCCTCAGGTAAAAGTTATGCTGCTTGCTGATCATGCACAAATATATATTTTTATATTTGTTTTGTTTTCAAGAGAGGAAAGGATGATTACAGAGTTTATTTTTAGGGTAGGATGATTAAGAGTTGTAGCCCCAAATTTTTATTACAATTTGTCAAAAACTCCTCCTATGTTTTATAGCCGGTCCCAAGCCCGGATAAAGGAGGAAGGTTGTGTTAGGCCCCGACAGCCAGCGTAAAATCCTGTCGAATCTCATGAACATGGATCAACGAAGTCGTATGATCCATGTAGCCGACCCCACCTAGTGGGATAAGGCTTTGTTGTTGTTGTTGTTGTTGTCAACGAGAAATAGGATTTGACATTTTGTGATCATCTTCAAAATATGGTATAATGTTTCACTAAAAAGTATGAAACAATGCATGTTTTAAAGCATAAATTTGTAATTTACAGGTTGGATATTACAATCATGGATGACGTAAGGCAAAAACTTTGGGAGGGGCCATGAGATACACATAATTATATATATACATATTAAAAAAGTACATATATATATCATACTACTGTATATTCATTGATGAAATAGTAATGGAACACATTCAAAAGTTCTAACCACAATATATTTTTTAGCAATTTCTTTTTCACTCTGAACTACCAATTGCTTGAACAGAATTCTTTCCGATATAATTGCATCACCTAAATGTTGAAAGTAGATGACTAAAATTTAGATAGTAGATAAAGAAGCTTCATATTTGCCTAGTTTGTTTTTAGTGCGGGAAGGATGGTTGTCAAAAGATGCAGCGATCCAGATTTATCTAGTTATCATGGATGCTTATATTCTAAAAAAAAAGAAATAAAAGAAGTAACCCAAAAAGAAGAAAAAAATGATACATTGTAATAATCAAACTTATAAAATGGTGAAATCTAGAGATTATTTCTTCTGCTTCGAAGTTATGTTAGATCTTTAGAGGTTATACTTGGGTAAATCATCAATCTGTGACTTTGTATCCATTTTGGAACTCTAAGTTTTCTAGATATTACATATATGCTATTGTACTGCGTTAATTTATTGGACCCTTATCTTTGAAAAATTGGGTTAAAACCCCTCAAAACAAACAGGTTGGGTTATGACACTATATGTTTTTAAACATATGACCTATTAATACCAACTGTACTATTTCCGTATCATCTTGGTATATTTTCCTTATTGTGAGTCATGTATGTAGGTAAATTATTAGTATGGCAAACCTATTTCCCTTTTCAGTTTCCATCTCGCTTTTGTGCATAAAGTGTTAAATGTGCACACGATATGCTACAAATGCACTCGAAATCTAATAATTAAGACAATGTGAATAGAAAAAAGGTAAAGTAATAGACTGGCTAGGCCTTCCTCAACTATGTATAAAAATGTCGTATTACATTGCATTTAATCAAAATAAATGTGACGCATAGGAGAAAACCCTAAGAACTATTCTCTGAAAAAATGTAACAACAACAACAAAGCCTTATCCCACTAGGTGGGGTCGGCTACATGGATCATACGACGTCATTCCGCTCTATTAGTAACCAAACATTTCGGTATGTTATTTACCAATAGATCTTGCTCTATTAGTTCGCCAAGTGTCCGCCTTGGCCTCCCTCTCCCTCTTTTAATCGGACTCCAGATTATTTAATCTACTCTTCTTATTGGCGCATCTAATGGTCTTCTCTGAACATGACCAAATCATCTCAAACGATTCTCTACCATTTTCTCACTAATAGGAGCCACTCCGACTCGTTCACGTATATGGTCATTCCTAATCTTATTTAATCTTGTATGACCACACATCCATCTCAACATCCTCATTTCGGCTACCCCCACTTTACGTTCATGTTGTCCCTTCATAGCCCAACATTCACTACCATATAACACTGCCGGTCTTATAGCAGTATGATAGAATTTCCCTTTAATCTATGAAAAAATGTAAAATAAATAAGCACTATCTTTTGTGATTTGGACATGCTAAAAATTTCTGTTCTCCAGTTAATTTGACTGAAAAGACCCAATGTGGACAAGTTCTTCTATTTAGTGAGAATTTAAATATAATCTCATTGGAGTACACGAGTTTAAGCAAGGGTCCCATACTATTAATCGTGTAACAGCTAGTCCATCAATTTTGGCATTCTAAACATGTCCTCCCATATTTTTTTCTATTATTTGAGAAAATTGGAGATGTTGAATACGGGGAAATGAAGATCTACTTCCAAGGCATGATGGCTACATATTTTATGTCAATAAACTCCGCCTATATTTTATAGCCGGTCCCAAGCCCGGATAAAGGAGGAGGGTTGTGTTAGGCCCCGACAGCCAGCATAAAATTTTGTCGAATCTTATGAACATGGATCAACGAATATTACTAATAGAGCGGAATGACGTCGTATGATCCATGTAGTCGACCCCACCTAGCGGGATAAGGCTTTGTTGTTGTTGTTGTTGAGAAAATTGGAGCAAAAGGAAACTACTAACATAGAAAACTAGGGATTATGGTCAAAATTTGGGTTTATTGATCTTAGTTTTATAATTTTTTGGTAATTTACACTTTTCTTGATAAATGGGAACATGATTTAAATTTCATAGTTGACTTCCTTGTCCCAAAGCTGCAAATATAACTATGTTTACTGTTTAGGTAGAAGGTTCTTCAATAAAGTGGTTGTTACCTGCATACTATGTACTTAAACATAAGAAGTTTGTTGCAATCTACTTTATGAAGTTTTGGTTTATCTATTATACTCGCTTTTTTTCACATGATTTGTAGCAAATCCATAATGGTTGTCAAACAAGATAGTTCAACCTGAAAAAGTAGCTTACGTGTCTATCCAAGCAATATGTGGGATTGGTTCTTTTCTGTTCAAATTCATGTATTTGCTATGGATTCCAGGATTGTCAGACTGGGCCATCTGGCAACAGTCAGCTGTCATCTTACGAGATATAATACTTAATCATATAAAATATTGTTGTGTAAAGTCACCCTCTGTCATATTCACTCTTTTGTTATTTCATGAAGTACCTCATTCTATTGTGCTGCAATGAATTTCTCAAGGAAAGAAGTTACATGATTAAAGGTTTTTTTTAAATAAAAGGTGCATGATTAAATAATTGTCTCAAACTTAATGTGAAGTAGGGATTTCTGGAAGACATCTTATAGGACGAAATGTTCACACGTGTTAATTACAAGAAAAGGGCTAGAGATAATACTGTAAGGTATTAACGGACTGTCCTTGTAGATTGAGTTTCAGCTGATATCACATATGAGTATGCACTGAAATGATATTTTCTTTGATGAGATGGCCTGACGTGTCTCTCTTTCAAAGATTTTTCCAATTTTTTGTAGTGCTTTCCTAGTTTTTGTGGATATTTTCTTTCTCAAATGAACGACCTATTTCCCATGTTAAATTGCCACTATCAGTTTTACTTCTTAAAAGAGACCTCTTTCCTGAATTGTTTTGCACTTGGCATTCAGCTATATATTTCCTTTACATGCATCCAGGAGTGTTATAAGGTATTCACCCAAATGATATATGATCATTGTACCAGAAACTTACGTACATATGGGAGGTATCTGTCATCTGAAAATGCAATAAACTTCTATGGCAGGATTAGTGGTTGGACAGTTGGATTCAGCTGGGATTTGTCTTGTGTGGTCAAATAAGGATGAAATCGGAAAGTGCACATTTAGTGGATCAATCATGCCGAGCTTGCTTTCCAAAAGTATTTACTTGATTATCTTGATAGTGCTCCGTCTATGAAGTGAACAGGACTCAATGCTATGCATTGTCAGATCTGGATACAACTTACAAGGAAGACTTGTAGCTAGCCGAAACATTTGGCATTTCTTTAGATTTCTAGAATTACCGACAAATCATAGCAAAAACTCACTCCTTCCATAGGATCTTTATTTATAATTCTCAATATGTTGTCTCATGCATAAGGTGAGAGATTCTTATTCTATGTGAACCTGACATGAGATTTTAGCACTGCAGTGAGCCCTGCATGGCCTCCCGAACCAAGAACCAAGTTATGCTGATTGGTGATGGTACTGATCCCATGAGTTTGCTTGCATTATCGCCTTCCAGGGCAAATCAAGGCCCCTCTCGACATAGTCCAATGAATTATATGCATTAAGTATGTTGGATTACATGCATGATTTAAAGCATCAGGTTCTAAGGAATATGCATAACCATCTTGTAACAAATTAAAATGCGGAAAAAGCACTCCTTTGTAAGGTGGCGGTATGTGATAAAAATATGCACAAATTGATGGTTTAAATGTGCTCAACACATTCTTCGACCTCACTTGAAATTTGTTTTTCCATGCAACTGGAAGATTTGTTGTGAACTTGGCCAACAACAGGATCCGATTTCTATAGTGCAGCCAAATCTTCGTCTGACCGGCATGCTTCCGTATTTCTTGACATTTCTCAGATTATTCTCCAAAGAGACTGCATGCATTCAGCTGGTTCCACATGCCCTTAGACATATTAACACGGCTGCAGATTATTTGGCCAAACCGAGCACCTGATTGTTAACACATCAATTAAAAATTTGTAATTTTGAGTGTCAAAAAATGAATGGCATGTCTGAAATACGTGGAATCAGATTTTTTTGGTGCCTTAGTGCAAATTTCAATTATATTAGTTTATGATAAGAAATCAACAGCCTTGGAGGACCATGCCAGATATAAAAAAGATTATAGTTTCCCAATGAAGGCATACCTTATTCATATCTATGCACCATTACAATTGTTGATGGATTACGCTTTGAGAATTAGAAATAATAGGATGGTATATGAAAAAAGGAATAGAAACAAAGATATAAAACACAAAGAAAGAGAGTTTTTTTTAAAAAAAAAAAGCATCTTCGCTTTCTTATTTGCCAAAATTATATATTTAACATGTTCTGACAGTTCTGTAACAGTACTTCGAAATTGACCATCTAATATCTAACAACTAAACATGTGCCACTGATATGTTTTTTTGCAATAACCTAAATAAAAAAACTTTATGTATTACTAAAAGTGATTGAGTTTCTACACTAATAATGTTTTAGAAGAATTAAAATTACTACTGAATAGCATATGACCATGTCAAATACAGATTCGAGTGAATCCAAATTCCAAGTACATTTAGTTTACGCAATTGTTTTAAATAATTATTTTGGCTTTACTCCATTTGTTTTTCCATAATTTGTGCCATCATTTCCAATTATGATTATTAACGGTAACCATTATTCCATGTTTTTTTTTGTATTCACTATATTGAGACATCCACCTACGCAGCACACAAGATTTTCTTGGACTCAATTCCAAGAGTTTGATGATGACTAACGTAGCACATAGTTCTTCAAAAATAAATAATCAAATAAATAACAACTCAGTATATGAAAAGAAAGCAAAAGATGTATAAACTCATGTGCAATCAAGTGCACGATACTCTCAAATCGGGAATGACTATAGCAAGAACATCAACCAATAGGATCCAAATGCAGGGAGATTTCTACCATAAGTTTTTAGACTAATTACGAAAGACAATAATAGTAGATATGAAATTCATAATAGAATAATCAAGTATAGCTAATGTTCACAGTTATGATAATTTCGATTATCAATGACAATGATTTTTCATTATCAATACTAATGTATTCAATGCGATAACTCTGGGAACAATACTATTAAAAAGAAAATATTTTATTTTACTTTGATAATACGATACTTCACTTTGCTTTGCTTGTTTCGGTACATTGCACTATGTATTTTAGATAAATTCTTTCTTTTTTTAGTAGATTTTTTTAACTCCATCCATCTTGATGTTGATTATCCTAATATGAGGTCTTCAATTACTTTAGATTACTTTGACTAGGGGTGTTCACGGGTCGGATCCAACCCGACCCGTGAACAAATCCGACCCGACCCGACCAAATTTGGTCGGGTCGGGTCGGGTCGGGGGGATTTGGGGGCGCAAATCCGACCCAACCCGACTCGGTTCGGTTCGGGTCGGGTCGGGTAATCCGACCACCCAATTTTTTTTTGTTACTATTTTTATATTTATTTTATATTTATTTTAATGCATAAAATAAAGTTTTAAACAATTTAATGTTATTTCTGCACTTATAATATTTTATTTTAATTTTTTTAAAATTTTTAAATCAAATATAAGATTAAGTTTAAATAAAAAAAGAAAAAAATTAAAAAAAATAAAATATCGGATCAATCGGGTCGGGTCAACTCGGGTTGGAATTTACTCGGGTTGGAAAATTCCAACCCGTACCCGCTTGGTCGGGTCGAGTTCGGGTCGGGTCGGGTCCGACCCGACCACCGATCCGACCCGTTGGGTCGGGTCGGGTCACCGGGTTCGCGGGTCGACCGGATCCGCTGAACACCCCTAACTTTGACAGAAATAATACATATCTTCTCCTGGATAATCTCCTTGTTCCTGGTTGTCTCTATGCCTACGTCCAGTAATCACTTGCTACTGTTGTCGGCTTTTTGGCACCTTGGAGGGAGAGAAAATAGAGAGAAAGAAAGAAGAGAAAGGTCTAGGTGAATTATAAGAGGGATTATGGGTGTATAAAGGAACTAAAACCTTATAAATTAAGTTTAAGTCTAATAAGACTACAAAGTTAACCTTTTTAACAAAAAAAAAAAAAGTCTAATAAGACTTTTGGGGATCAGTTTGTGTATATTTATGACTCCTTTGATGCTTATAAGATTATAGATTAGACTTCAAGTTGCGGGATCCTCTAATTGTTATTTTATTTTAGGTTTCTTCTTGAAACTTTCGCACTGCTACTTTGTTACTCCCATAGAATTAGATAAAAATTGCTTTCAAATTTTACATGAGGTAGATTTTACCAATTGAGTTCAATAACCCCTTGCCATTTTTTCCACGAGTTCCCAAAGTCTATTGCTATATCTATGTAATTTTTAGTACATATCTGATATCTAGATGGCTCCCTTTCCTGATAAGTCATAATGTCACAGTATTCTACTATGATATGTTTGGAGACATCTACATTTTCATTCAATATTCTATTATGAATTGATTTATACCGAGAGGTATAGAAAACTTGCTTGTTTGACATTAGGAGAATCTTAACCTTAGGCTCTCATATTATTATGTAGCACCCTTACCCTATCAATATATTATTCACTTGGTTCACAAGAATTTAAAATTCATCTCGGTAGATGAAAGAAGTGGGTAGCATAATCACCTCCTTGTTTTAAAAATATGGGACTATACTCTTGGACTTAAATTAAAGTTCTCACAAAGTTTCCCCCTTATTTAACGTCCTTGTTGAACTATTCATGTTAGCTCTTGTGACAAGTGTTCTCATGATTTAAATTTGCATGTGAAGTTGGCTCTGATATCATTGTGTTACAACCTTAAATTACCTAGCAATTAGACACTTTCAAAGAGGTACTTTCCATACATGTGCTACTTTGACTACAATGAAAAAGATAAATGAATGAATTAACTTCTACAAATGTGAAAAATATGCCATGTAATCCTTTAAAGATAATAATAAAATAACTAACGCTTCATCCATGAAAAAGAAAACAAAAGACTTTTAAACTCATATGCAATCAAGCACCATCAAGAGCATCAGCCACCGGACATCATCATCCTTACCTGATAGAATCAATCACTCGTAGGATCCAAATGGGAGGGAGACTTCTACCACAATAACAATGAACATAAAATGCATAATAGAATAAATCATGTACATTTAAACTTGTTGACTTGGCCCAATGAATACGTATTTTAGATGTTTTGATTAATAATAGCTTTTCAACTCCTTTCTTCCATTGTCCTAAGAAGAGGTCTTCAACTAATTTATAAAATAATATTTCATTGTGTCCTCAGTTAAGCTATTTATGTAATGCTCTTAAGTTTTAACCCCAATTATGAGGCTAAACCCTAGGCGATGATGCATTTAACATTCTTCTTGGCAATTCCATAAGCCTTAATTATACTTATAAAGCAGCATAAACATAATAAAGTAAATACTTAATCATAAAATATAGAGGTCGACTTTGATAAATAACATAAATCCAAGATAATATCATATAGCTTATGGGCCACATAAACTCACTCTAATACAATGACCCAACAAAGGGTTCAACATAATATATACAGATAAAGGAGTTAGGCCTGAGCAAATCCGGGACCGATTCCAGGTCTAAGCGGACCACGATTGTGGCCGCCAAGGGCGCCTGGTGGCCAATCCAGTCGCCAGGAGCCACGATCTGGCACCTGGTGTTCGGATCGTGGCCGCCAAGTCGGATCGTACCGCCTGGCAGCCGATCCGGCCACCAAACGCCAAGATCTGGCGGCATTGGCGGTCGATCCGACCGCCAGGCGCCAAATCTTGGCGCCTGGTGGCCGCCACGATCGTGGCCACCAAGCCGGATCATGGTGCCTGGCGACCGATCCGGCCACCAGGGCCAGATCGTGGCGCCCGGCAACCGATCCAACCACCAGGGGACAGATCATGGCGCCTGGCGGTCGGATCAGCCACCAATGGCCAGATCCGGCCGCCAGGCGCCACGATCTGGCGCCTGGTGGCCGGATCAGCCGCCGGGCGTTGGATCACGACGCTCTTGGCGGCCGAGTAGAGAGAGAGAGAGGGAGTCAGGAGAGGGGAGGTCGGCCGGAGACCGGAGTCATCACCGCTGCCGCCGCTGCCGTGCCGTCGTCGTGAGAGAGAGGAAGAGGGCGAGGGCGAGAGACAGAGAGAGAGAGAAAGTGACATGGGGAAATGAAGAAAACAAGCGGAAGTAAATTTTATATACTCATAACCAGGGTCGGGTTCGGGTCGGGTATTTGGATTGTAAACCCGTTCCTGACCCGAAACTTGCTGGGTTTTTGGTTATTTGGATCCGGTTCCGGCCCAGATTAGATCCGAGCCGAATTTATTTCCCGGTTTTTCGGGTCGATGCGGTCCGGGTCGACTGCCCGGACCGTGCTCAGCCCTAAAAGGAGTTCAAGTAAGGTATACGACAAAAGACCCATATGCCATACCACCACTAGACTCGATATAAGAATTGGACAACATATCATAAAAGAATAAAATAACACAAGGATAACTTGGGCCCACCGGCTCGATCACAACATGTGCAATCATCCATCATGAGTGCACTGCCATCGAGCCTAAGCCTCCTCACCTACATGGATCCATAGGGTATAGAGGATTTCTCCCATAGAGTATGTCGAGGCCTATACATGCTTATATGACCTTAATAATAATTTATATATGACATGTCATGTCATTAATAATAACGCATGAATGCTCTTCATCATACACATGCAAACTACATGACATGACATACAATCATCATGATAAATATGTCATTCATATTTTAAAATGTTCATAATTCTTTTACAAAATATTATCTTCATATTCTTTGTTAGGTCACACTCATCATCTTTATACCCTTCCTTTGAAAAGTCATACCTAACTTCCATCGAATCTAGTTGTCCCGGTCTTCATCGAGTATTGATCTTCCCGAATCTTGTCAAGACTCGATCATTATCTTTAACATCTAAAGGACGTATGATCGACCTAGATTTGCTCACACCTTTCCTTAATTGATGTGCCAGGTTGGTGTCTCCAACAAGTCATTTTCATGATTTATCATTATAATAGTACAAAATACATCATTCTTGATTATATCTTTTAGTCCTATTTATGACTGAGCATGCTTATCGCCTCTAAGTGATAAATAATACGTCAAATACTTATGTGAATAATTCTAATAATTATCATAATTGAATAAAATCAATAAAAAAATCAATTAAAATAAAAATACTAACAGTAAGGACTGGCTATTGTTTACAAGCCTACTCCAAAAGCCCATTACGATTGTCAGTAGTGCATTACGATTTGATGAGTAGCACCATGGTTTGTTCATAGAAAGAAAACTGAAAGTTTCGCTTTCAAAACCCTTCACTATAGTCAGTTGATCATGCCATGGTTGGACAGTAAAGAACTTCCCGAAGGTTTCACTTCTAGAAACCTCCATTACTGTCTTATTTGTGTGTTACGACCATAAAGCATGACAATAATGGTCCGAGACCATGTTACTACGATCTCAAACGACCTCCACCCCAACAGTCTACTCAAGGATTTTTAGGCACTACATTACTTCCATAGGGCGTAGAATCCCCTAGTGGTAGTATGCTTGGTTATGGCCATGATCTTGTGTCGGTTCATAGTATTATCATTTATAGGTAATTTTTTATTCAATTTTTTAATTTTCAATTTAGAGAATATACAATTAATCTAACTTTTTAACATAAATAACATACCATAAAATACAATGACAAATGATTCAAAACCAATATCATTCAATGAACAACCTTAAATCAATCAAGATTGCGGAGGTCAACAGAACACAACAATGAATGTGGAATAATGTAGATACAAAAAAAAACCCTAACCTTACCATTCAGAACATAGTTGTTCCAAATACATCTCAATCCACATATGCATACAACATTGAGACTAAAGGTTAGAGTATCTTCTATCTCCTTCCTCTTTTCTCTCCTCTTCTCCTCCTTCCCTAGCTGAAACAATTATTTCTCTTCTCCGCTTTGCTCCAGCACTTCCTCTCCTCCTTTGCTACTTCTATTCCTCCTCTGCTATGGCTGCTGCTATGTTCTGTTATGTAAGTGGAGAGGGTTGGGTGAGTTAAGTGGTGATAGAGGATTTAGGGTATAGCTTTTAGGTATTTTGGTCATGGGCCTGAGTGTCATTTAGTGCTTCTTGAGCTTTAGTACAAGGACACCCTTTTTATTCAAAATGGGTATTAAAACTTGTCCTTCTAATACATTAGGATCAGATAGGGTAGAATATGCTCCTCAACAATCATTACACTTAATAATTATCAATGTTTCACTTTTTTACTAGCCTATTTAACTATCTTCAACTTTCAATTAATTTAAACAACAACTGAAATAACAAAAGGGTCAATTAAACTTCAATAATCAAGAATGAAAATTACCCCATGCAATTTGGGTCGGACTGTATTGGACTCAAGTCGGTTTATGAGGCAACATGGCATCTCTCATTGAATAGCCATAGCCTCTAATAAATTGGGGTCAAAATAGTTGTTCCTTAGGTGGAACAAAGATCATACTTGGGCTGGGTCGAGTATCATTTAATATTTTCACTCAAACTTAGGATGTGTTATAAAGAAGTCAAGCCCTACCTAAACGTAGGTTCTTGACATTTTTAAATATGTAGGCTTAACTTCAGCCTAGTATCTTTCTACACTTTTGTGCAATAACTAGTTGATTACAAAATGGTTCGGGCATGAATCTATCTAAGGAAGAAACATCACTCAGTCTATCATAAACTTCATAACTTCTCTAGCTGAATAATTCTCTTCTTTCAACTGTCAGCTTTTTGGTGCCAGAGAGGAAGAGAAATGAGAGAATGAATGAGAAGAGAGAGGTCTTGAGTGAATGATAAAAGAGGTCACTAGGTGGATTGACATATAGAACTAAATTGGGTCACGAGGTGGATTGACATTAGAGATTGAGTTTAAATTTAATAAGACTTTGGGGATAAGTTTGAATCAATTTAGGACTCCTTGAAATATTAAACTTTAAATACAACCTAACTTCAATTAATTTAATCAACAATTGAAAGAACAAAAGGGTCAATAAAACTTCAATAATCAAGCATGAAAATTAATCCATGCAACTCAAGCCAGATTATGTTGGACTCAAGTTAGGTTATGACGCGACATGGCGTCAACTCGACCATGCAATCTCTTTGAATAGGTGTAATAAATTGGGGTCAAAATAGTTGTTCCTTAGGTGGAACAAAGATCATACTTGGGCTGGGTCGAGTATCATTAACTATTTTCATTCGAACTTAGGATGTGTTCTAAAGAAGCCAAGCCCTACCTAAACATAGGTTCTCGGCATTTTCAATTATGTGGGTTTAGCTTATAGCCGGTCCCAAGCCCGAATAAAGGAGGATGGTTATGTTAGGCCCCGACAGCCAGCGTAAAACCCTGTCGAATCTCATGAACATGGATCAACGAATTGACGTCGTATGATCCATGTAGCCGACCCCACCTAATGGGATAAGGTTTTGTTATTGTTGTTGTTGTTGTAGCTTCGGCGTAGTATCTTTCTACACTTCTGTGCAATAACTAGTTGATTACAAAATGATTCCAGTGCATGAAGCTATCCAAGGAAGAAACATCACTCAATCTATTAAACTTCATAGCTTCTTCTCTATATGAACAATTCTCTTCTTTCAATTGTCAGCTTTTTTATGCCATAGAGGAAGAGAAATAAGATAAGACTTTGAGGATAAATTTGAATCAATTTAGGACTTTTTGAAATATTAAACTTCATATAGGACCCTGATCCTCTAATTCTTTTATTTTTTTTGTTAAAACGTCAGGTTGTTACATAACACACACGCACGTGTATATATATATATATATATATATATATATATATATATATTAGGGTGCATACGGTGCGATCATCCACTCACAGGCGTTCGATTCCCCACCCCTTTTTCCTTCGACTGCTGGGATTCGCCGCGCTTGTGTTTGAGCCTGTGGTGAATGATCAAGCGATGGTCAGCAATTCTCCGACGCAAAGTCCGGCGTAGCAATTGAAAAAGTCCTTAGCAAACAGATAGCGAAAGGCACATATACTTAAAATATATAAAAATATTAGTATCATAAAGATAATTATGTCCAAAGTTTATCAGCACTTAACGAATTCAATATCTACATGAAAAGGATAAACTTGACCAAATTAATGACTCCAATTATGGCCTCCTAGCTGCTAGCAATTCAAGTGGATGTAACCATCAACACATGACTAATTTAATATTCAAAGAGAAGCGTCCAGACAAAACTTGAACAAATTGACGAATATTAAATTCGAATCGAACTACTCTTACTAGACTTTATTTATTCCTACAATTAATTTGTTTGACAGTTAAAAAGAGTACTTTTACCTCTACCAAGTTATAAAACTTTCCTCAATATATTTTTATTCTATGTACTTATCTCTAAGGTTGTTAAATCCGGACAAGACTATGATCCGGGCACCTAATCAAATCCATGGGTCATGCTAAATCCGCCCACCATGTTGAACTCGATTCTTCATCCGACCTGGAAGGGTTGAATGAACCGGCAGTTCATCTTTATTTCAAAAATAAAAATGAAATAATATGAACAATAAGTATTGAATTCTTGCCATCGTGAACCAATTAATGTGTACAAACCTTCATTTGATTAGTAAGTTATTTTATATTATACAAAGCTTATCATCGTTCATATGTCAAATTATTTTCTTTGATAATTTTTTTAAGAAAATTTATAATAAATTTTAAATGTCAAAACTTAAATATGAAAAGATTAATTACCTAATTAAATTTAAACAATAGAAACTATAATATTTTTTCTAGTTTAAGTTAATATTAATAGTTAAATTGAGAAATATGAATTTGTAAATTATAATTGAATATATCAAAATCACATAAAACTCATATCAATAATTAAATGTCACATTTGATTTCTTAATTTTATTAATTTTTTTAATCATATTAGTGTACTTTCATGTAGAAATATATTAATTATTAATAAACATATGTAAGTACTATAATTAATATTTTTATATTATTTTATTAATAGTCGGTCCGACCGTCCGAATTAACCGATTCGACCGGTCCGACCTAACCCGAAGACTTATCCGGATCAACGTCCAATCCAAGCTTTAGCTTATCTCGTCTCTGATCATAGTTTTTACGTTTAACTTTTTTTCATCTATAGATCCATTTTCATTACATAATAAGTTAAATCCCGTCATTAATTTTCAAAATAACCACTCTATTCTCACACAGTAAAAAATAAGAATATCACTAATCTATCAAATATATATTTATCAACCAATAGAAAAAATATCCAAAATAAATTATCATAATCCTTAGATTATGTAGTTATAATCCCCTAATCCATATTCCAACGCCGAACGGCCTGGATCAAAAGTCTCCCAAACATACTTATTTTTAATTTGACATGAACTTCCTATCGTAATCAGAAAAAAAAACAGCATTCATAATTTTAGTGATGATCTAACTATTTTAATAATTACTGTAAAACACTTTATGATGATAAGAAAGAGGCGTTTGTGTAAACAATACAAATATTATAGTATTTATTTAAAGGAAATATCCGATTGATGACTGGTTTGCTTCCTGTTTGGCTCGTTGCACGCAAGTCCATTTTCGTTATTATCTATAACATATAATGATTGATTAACCGAAGGACCAGAACGATGTGAACCTTCATGTTATCGTCCGCACAATTCAAACATTTGACAGTTGTTTATAGGGCGCTAAACAACATTGAAATGAAGAAACTTTTTCATTGAATTGCCAAGACCACTATATAAGAAAAAAAACAGAGAAAAAGTCATTAGATGGAGACAAACTCAGAAACTTCGGCTAATAACAAGTCCAGCGAAATAATCGCATCCTCCCTGCAAGACTTCTCATAAGATCTGGAAGTGACACCTGCCAAAAGCACAAATCAGCTCTTGTTCATCTAATGACGTAATTAACATCTAACGGATCATACAAATTCTGAAGATATGAAATTTCATGCAGACGACTATCTTAACCAGTTTCAAATGTACATAACTATTTATTATCAGCACACTGTAACAGAAGCATGCATCATACACCGATAAAAACTGAAAACTACAACTAAACATATGATTATGGAAATAAATGAAGGATACCTATTATTAATAGCAAAGATGCAAGAATCATTTTTTTGAAAGGGGAAAGGATGATTGCCATGTTTGCAATCATCCAATTTTATTGTTGTGGGATACTACGTTCAAATTCAATGATTGGTTACACAGTTTGAATAGAATTCATTCGTTGCTTGTTAAAAATGCAAGAATCTTAAGCATAATCAATATTAATACCTTTATCTATTCAAGATGACAAATCCATAATAAATGAACTGTATGGACGAACTGGATCAAATTCTAATTACATAATTGATAAACATGTTTCAAAGGTTGCCGTAATGTAAAATAATATATATGTATTTATAACATACAAAGGTAATTGGGCACAAGACCGTAGCACACCCCTCCAATTGGAAGCCTAGAGGTCACGAGTTCAAATTCCACCAATGGGATGGTGGGACTTGTGTGTCCTATTTTCAGTTTTTACTTTTCTTGGATCAAGTCCATAAAACCTCCCTTTGTAATCAATAAAAACAACATACAATGTTAATTGCTATAACTAAAATGAAATTACTAATAGAACTACCTGTTATTTTTTTCACCAGTCCACTAAAGTGTCATCTTATCAGTACACCCCTCCTAAATTTCTGCCTTGTTCTCAAAGTGAAAAAAGAAAATTAGGAACAATATTCTACAGTTGCAGTTGAAGCCTCCAAACTTAACTCCATTTTAGGACCAGGAGAGAATTTTTGAATCAATATGAACTTTCAACTTTTCTCTTATGAAATGAGCTTGCTTTTGTGATTTGTGAAGTTGATTTCTCCTGAATGAATGTTGTTTCTTTGTACTTTGCTAATAGAATTTTTAGGCTCTCATGAAATTTGAAAAATACAACTAAATGAATAACTATGAAAATAAACATAAGACAATCAATATTAGTAGTAAAAGTGCAAGAATCCTAAACACAACTAATATAAGTAACTTTGTCTATTCGAGGAATGATACATCTCCAATATAAATAGTCCATGTGGAGTGGACCAACTCTAATTACATAATTATAATTGATAAATACATTTCAAAAGCTGTCCTAAATATAAAAATCATACATGTATTTATGACAAGCAAAGGTAGTTACTATAACAAAACTACTAATAGTACTCACTATTTTCTTAATCCACTCACTAATACAAAGTGGTATCTTATCATACACCTACAACATTCATTTTCTTGATCGTAGAATGTCTTTAGTCACTACTGCAAGAAGACTGTATGACTCACAATACGACAAGAACTCTATCAAATTCTCAGCACACCAATAGTCCAAACATGCAAGAGTTAAAGTTAGTTTAGAGCCTTTTGAGGTACCCTACTGAACCAAAATCTTTGAAACAACTTATAAATAAGCCAGCTTATGTCATACCAAAACATTTACGACATCAAAGAAATGCTAGTGCATAGAAGAACGAAACTATCTAAAATGTGAGCCCATATTAACACACTATTCCAGCAGATCAATCAATCTTTTTGTCACAAGATCAACAAAAGACTAACAAATCTCTTATGAAATCAACCAAGATTCAAAAGAACAGGTTTCGACCTACCTATTCATTTCATTTCAATATTGAGAAAACATAACAAACTTCCAATCATCATTTTCCTTCTCAAAAACATGTCCTATTTTACTGCCCTACTACCTTCAGTTTGACATATGTAGACACAAAAATAAAATATCGAAATTGATTAATCATCCTTTTTTCCCCTCAAAATAAAATAAAATATCAAAATTTAGAAATCCAATTTTCACATAAAATGCCCACCAGATCCTTTGATAATCATGAGCACCAGTAAACATAATTCATTGGAAGAATTACTAGTAGCTATAAGAATTAAGGCATCAAACTTATTTTCTACATCCTGACAAATGGTTTTCGTATGCATTAACTGTTGTCCCTAAGCAATGTGAATTCTGGTAAAATCAACAATGAGGATGTAAAAGAGGTGAACAAATGAATATATCATGATTAGACTCAACTGGACGGTTAATTATTGATTGAAGCAGTTCAACTGCAATTTTTCCAAGTTTTTGTTCCTTGAATGATTCAATATTTGAAGCCAAACAAACATAACAATCACAGTAGTTAGTGATTTCTTTTAGAAATGGTGTATCAAAGGATTTAAGAATATCTGTGTTTCTAGACATTTTAGATTTGTTAAAAGTCAAAAAGAGAGGTTGAGGAAACAAGTGCAGTACCCTAGCATTCCACGCCCAGTCCACGGTCTGGGTGTCACAGTAAGATTCACTACAGAACCCTGTCTAATTATTATCAGAGGTATTGGCTTTCCTTGGTTGGACTGTGCTTCGGCAACAAGCCTTGTTTGCAACTCACCACCAATCTCCACATTGCCAAATTTTACAATTTCATCACCAAGCTGTAATCCATCCTCAGCGGCAGGTGAGTCCTCAGCAATTTCATCAACCATAGCAAACGGAATCCTGACAATAGGATCCACTTTCACAGAAGAACCTTGAGATGAAATATTCTCTTCAGAGGAAATTGAAGAACCTGAATAAACATCAAAAGAACCCTTGAAGAACAGCCCATGATGTTGAACTATTGTCTAAAACTACTACATTTCCATTTTGCTTGAGCATTTCCACCTTTATTTGGAAATAAGTTTCAACTATAATGATTGCATTGTTTACTGAAAATAAGTTCTGATGGAAATGTTTCTTGAGAAAATCTTCATGACAAAAATAATACATGAAAAAGTCTTTGGAGAAAATGTTTTTCACTCAAAATATCGAAAAGCTCTTTTAAAAAATGTATATGAGTTTTGGCCAATGCAAGGAACATTTCCTGCTGACCAAGATTTTCCTTCTTGCCAAACATAAGAGAAAGGAAAATTTTTTCTTGAAAATATTTTTTGAAAAATCACAACCTTATTCTTAGGAAAGTTGCAAGGTGGTTCAGTTTAGATGCAGATAGATAAAAGCTTTTGAACACTTATGTTCTGAAAGAGCAGAGTAGAAATGAAAAGACAGAACTGTGTGGTGAGAGAAGAATAAACTACTCTATCACCTTTTACCACAGATATGAAAAGAAGATATTTATTGCAAACATTATGCCTTTATCCCATAGTCATCTTATGACAACTCCATGGTCGGTTCATACTTCATAAGTAACCAAGACTTGGTAAATGAAACAGATAGAAATCTTAAAACTAAATTAAAATAGTCTTACGTGAAGTCCGTTGTATGTGTCATGAAATGGATGACAACAAACAAACATTACAATAACTACAAATCACCAAGTATCAACATGAAAACTCACTGGCTCAATTTGGTAGCAATCTCATACCTGAACTGTTTGGAAGCGAGAGTGACGACTTAGGTCTTACAGAGTGCAAAACCTGCAAGTTCTTCTCAATCTTGTCTGTAATATCCTTGTGATCATTGTGCAATGCTGCATAAGTGCATATCTCATATTAGTCAGGTGCATTTAATGCAGAAAGCTGGTTGACAAATAACTTAAGATTACGGTTTAGCGTCAAAACGGAAAGGCCAAGTAAACATGCAAAACGTGAGATTCAATTAAATTAATATTAATTCTGCTAACACCTAATTTACCTACAAATTAACAATTCAATATGATTCAGGAAATCTAGTAATAATTAATGATTTAATAATATATGACTTAATAAGTGATTATAATTAATAAATCAACAATAAATTACATGAAACATCAGCAACTTTAATAATACCTAAAAAGACATCTACTCTTGAACCAAAAAAAAAAGCATCAAACAAAAAAAAAATATAAACCAAAAAATGTAAAAAAGGACTGTATCCTTTCTGTTGGAGCCGAGAGGACAAGTCCTTTTACTGCTCATGAATCAAAAGAAAAAGAAGAAGACGGCATCCTCTCTGCTGGAGAATAGAGGATTTGTCTACTAGCGTCCTCTCTGCTTGAGCAGAGCGGATGCAGTGCTCTCCTGCTTGAGAAGAGAGGTTCTCCTCCCAAGCATAGGATTTAGCAGAAGAGAAGAGAGAGGGAAAATGGAGAGACGAGGGAGAAGAAGAGAGAGGACAGTAATCGGGGGCAGCGAACAGCACACGGCGAGGTGGTGACTGCAGTGACCGACAGGTGGCAACAGCAGTGAATGGTGGACAGCAGCAAGTGGCAGGAGGAATGTCTGGTCATGGGACTCACGCGACAAAAAAAGGTAAAAAAGGCTTGACATGGAAGCACGCCGTGTCAAACGCGAAAGCGAGTTGGAGAATGATCGGATATGAGATCATAAACTCGTCCGATTCCACAAGTTGTATCACTAGTTTGTCACCATTGGTTTAGCATGCCATGGTGCATGCAGCTATTATTGGTGGATCGGGTCACTATTAATACCGAAGGATAATTGAATAAAGACTAATTAGAGTAACTACTTATCATCGGCATGACATAACTTGGTCATACATGCAATAAGTTCCCGTAACAACCTCATCACATTGGCATCCACAACGTTCACAAGAGTTCTTACTCTTCAGCAGCAACTAGTCCATGATCATTTGATGATAGACTTGTATTAATAGAGATGTAATTATCAATAACACGTGTGTGAAGATGTAAATTGTTAGATTCATATAAAAGCTTTTAGAGCTATTATGGAACTCGGGATCTGGATTGAATCTGGAAACTTAAAATCATGGCCTCTTCTGCAGAGCAATTAGGAAGCACACATTCTTCAGTTAATAACCTAAACTACAGCACAATTGCTCAGCATTCACAAATGGCAACCAATCAAGAACATCGACAATTCAATATAACTTTATAATGCAATTCACAAGTCACAAGTAAGTCAAGCATATCTCAAATTCATAAAATTTATGATGCAACCAAGACAAGGAAACTCGGCAGCTATGACTTTACATGCAGTCGAATACGATGTCAAAGATCAATTACTTCAATTGTCAGCCTATCATGAAAAGAGAACTTCAGAGGCATAGACATCAAGGCGTACCGGCGAGACGGTTGCGCTGCGATCGGATGGCCGGGATGTCGATGTCCGACCTGGGGAAACCCTGGAACCACAAGAGAACGAACTGTGAGGAAAGAAAGAAACATAACAAAAGAAGGAGATCGAGTTCCAAAGAGATTGCGGCTGCAGGATCAAAGTGAATAGGGGTTAAGGTGAGACCGACTTCGGCATCGAGGAGGTTGCCGGCGAGGCCAGGGCCATCCAGGCGGCAGAGGGATTCGATGATGGCATCCATCTCCGCCTCCATCGCTGTCCTCGCGTCCATCAGGGAAAACGTCTCCTTCTTCAGGTCTGCGGCCACCATTGTCGTCGATTGCCTTCGTCTCCTTCGCGCACAAAGCCGTAGGGCTCCTCCGCTGCTCCCACTCGTCCAGTTCAGCAAAAAGACTTCGTTTGGAAATTTGAGATTGGGCGATAGCTCTACTTTGTTTGGATTTAATTTTAACATTACCCAGTCTCCATTATGCTAACTAGGGGTGAGAGCCAGGTCCGACCCGATTTTTGGAAAAAAAAAATTTGATCCGATACCTAATTGGACTGGTTCTACGTTGGAAAAAATCCGATCGGTCAATTTCGAGTCGGGATCGGTCCATTGTTAAATCCGACTCGAGATTTGATCCGATTAAAATAAAATATAATTATAATAATATATTAAATTTGACTAATTTTAAATAACATATTATAATTATACCATCATTTTATCCTATTTTAAAATATTCTAATATGATTTACTAAATCTTGTTCAATTCTTGGTGAAATTTCCGGTTCAATTCTCGATTCATAACTAAAATATAATTGTAATAATATATTAACTTATATAAATTCTAATTTAATTTAAATAATATGAAATTATTTAATTTTAATTGATTCTCGATTTCATTCTCAATTTTATTCCCAATTTTCGAGGTCCGACTTGATCTCGGAACCAATCGAGACCGATTCCAATATCAGTTCTTATGATTTTTTGTATTCCTTTGCAAAATCGAGTTAGGACCGAGTCCGAGTGAATCCGAATCTGGACTCGATTTTGCTCTGCCCCTATGCACAAATATTTTCTTCAACAATTCAAATAATATTACTTATTTCTAATAAAAAAATATCAAGTAATGTATATTTTTTATTAAAATACCTTTTATTATTAATGTCAAATTAAAATTTATATAATCCAACTAAAAACTCAAATTAAAATTCATAAAATTAATAAATTAAATAAATCTAGTTATAAATATTGTAGATATTTAAAATAGAAACACTTATAATAGATATGTGTATTATTAAAAATAATAACTAATAAAAATATTATATTTGTGTGAACAACCATAATAAAATAATAGTTTAAATAAATTCATATAGTTAATTATGATAATAAAATAATAATATATGTTGTTGTTGCAGTTGTCAATGTAACTTTTTTTTATATTTTATTTGTTCGAGATTAAAAAAGAACTGAAATGAAAAGAAGATAAAAATTAGTTTGTTATTTGATTGACAATTTTGATGGATGTCCTCCTCCTACTTAATATAGATTGTCATTTGATAAATAATATAGATTGTTAAGCAATTCAAATTATTTATAAATTAAAATAAAATAAACCGGTGGGTTAGAAGTAATTTAATTTCAAATTATTAATAATATAAAAAGATTACTTGTACGGAATACTTTAGTTAAATCTTATGTAAATTTATTTATTTATAATTTAATTAAAAATAAATAAAAAAATAAGTTTAATTATTTTTTAGGAAAGAGTACTATTTTTTATTAAATTACTAATATAATTATATATTAATTTATTTTTTTGTTTAATAGTGCATTTGATTAAGATCAAAATTTAATGTTCGTAAGTCATTTTAATGTATACGATTAATTCATTGGTCATTATTTTTTGGCTTTAATGATATCTTTTATTATCAAATTAGTGCAATAAATGTTTATTACTTCATTTAAGAAGTATATAGTAAAGTTAATCATAAATTATAATCATTAAATTAATGATGTAATAAAAAATATGCATTCTACATTAAAATGTAGAACGGAGTGCTCTAAGTATTCATTAGCCTATTATTTTAAACTCTTAAAAATACTAATTTAGTGAGTTTAATTTAAATTATATGATGAACTTATAATCATCAACATAACCTCATTTAATTGTTAAAAATGATATCAAAATATGTTTGACACTTTTAAAAGCCCCATATCCAAATCAAATCTAGCTCATCCCTACATGCATACATAGTTACATAACAATACTAATAAATTAAATAGATAAATAAATAAAAATAGGTAATAATAATAAATAGGCACTCCCATGCTTCATTAGATCATATCAATCCAATGAATTGGAATTCCACCTAAACCCAATGGCGAGGTCACATGCAAGATGGACAATTTCAACTCAATCTGACCTCATGGCTTGATATTTCTTTATTTAAATTAGAATTTAAAATATATGAAAATAAAGTATTTAAATATAGAAATTATTTAACTATTCTAAGAACTATTTTTAATTTTTTAATTAAACACTAAATTTATTTTTATATAAAAATATTAAAAAAATAAAAAGATGAATAGGTAACCTAACTCAAGCCGAGTCGACTTACATTGGATCTAAGCTTAATAAAAATTTTCAACTCGATCCAATTCAACCCAACCAAACTTGATCAGATTATATTGAATTTGTTCAGAATCAATCAACACCCTTAATTCATATATTTCTCATTTTGTAAATAAAAACATTGTTTAACCAAGTTTACACAATTGGTTAAAAAGGTGGTGGTCGAGTAAGTTTCTGGAAGCTAATAATTTTGACTTTGATTCCTCTACTCAACACTTGATAAGGGCAATATCATTCTCGTCTTTTTTTACGGTTTCGAATTAGTTAAAAGCTAGTAATTCTACACACTAGGACCCATAGGGATATCCAAAAAAAGTATAATATTGTTTGGTTTCTCGTAATTATTGGATATTAATTTTAGTGACATATATATGCATAATTTTAACTCATAAACAATTTTACTAACATTTTTCATCAAATTTTGTATGATTGTTTCTAAATAAGATAATCTTATATATGTTGAAAATAGGCTATGTGTCCTTATGTTTTGATGAGACACGTTAATGTGTTATGAACAACAAGTTAATTTGATATAAAAATTTGTATGAAACAACTATGTTGTGGTATGATGATATAAACTTATTTTTAAACGGATCTATGTAAAAAAATCGATACTCAAATAAAAGAAATTTAGTTTTAGCATATCATCAATTTACTGACTAGGAGGATAGGTAGAAGTCCAATAATGTAGGGGTCAACAATAGATGAGCGATCAGTGACAACACCTATCAAATTTAGAATTTTGCGCACAACATCATCAAAAGCATCGACAAAATCATTGGGAAGTATGCAAATGACCGATGCTTCAATGGTTAGAAAAAAACTCTAACAATCACAAGATGATCGACTGACTCTAAAAAATCGATAGAAGAAGTGCGACCAATCTTTTGACCGACAACACAATAACAACTAAATTTGAGATGCAAAGGTCTAAAAATAAAGGTGGTCTCTACATCTTGTAAGAGGTGTACATCTTACTTCTTCGGCCAAGAAGAAACATTTGATGTTCAATATTAGATTTAATGATTTAAGTTTAGATTTAAAATGAAAAACATAGACAAGGAGATAAGCCAAACCTCCATAAAACTACTTATATTTCTTGTTCTTCAATTAATTTGCTTTGGATTGAATAATTTAAATCTAACTTAATTGCATCCATCGAAAATTTTGTTAACAACAATTCACCCCTCCCCTCTTTATGCCAAATAATTCTATAATTAGTATCATATATTAGTTACCTCTTTGATTTGATTCTAAAGATTTAATTATCTTTAAGCTTATGACCAATGAATTTTTCTCTTGACGAAAATCAATCTACTATTTGTTCTCCAACTTTCAATGCTTCTAAGTTTGTTTATTAAAAGATTCCAATGCATGCTTATGTGAGGCTATAGATTGTGATATTTGTATAGAAATTAATTTTAGTATGCTTATACTCCTTCTAAAAGTGAAATACTTTGATTAGATTGGATTGAAAAACTAATAATATTTTTTTATTATGCAATTGGTTCAATTGAATATAATTATATTTCTACTTGAAAATTTTCACATGAAGCTTAAAATATGATTACCCAGGAGAGACATTACAAAGAAAAGAGTTTAGATTAAATATTTTTAAAAAAAATCTTTCCACATGCTTAATAACATTAGCAATATAATTGTAAGGTCTTATCAATATTGTGAATGATTTTAACCTCCTTGATGAGTCATGGCTAACACTCATCGAGTGAAAAAGTTTCTTACATTTTTGTTATCAAGGTCATACAAAGGGGATGGTGCTATAATAGAAGAATTTTGACAAAGTTCAAATCTGATGATCTAATTGGTTCTTTTTTCTCACATACATTAGCATGATGAAATATCAAAAAGTAACCTCAACTTTGAAGGCTAGTATAGTTGTGAAAATCTCAATTGAATAAGAAGACAAAAGATGATGATATATACAAAAGAACTTGATAAATCATCAAGAAAAGAAGGAGAGAAATGCTATACTTATACGAAGAAAGACAAGAAAGATTATTCTGGCAAGAAGAATAAAAGAAAGAGCAATTCCAATCCACTTGGAAAACTAGGGATTATGATGACTCTTCAACATTTCAAAGTGACAAGTAAGAAGCATATCTATACTTTATGATAAATGGAGAGGAACAATATTACTCCTCTTATGATAGAGGAAGATGATGATGATTTGCCGCATCATGAATTTAAGATTCTTATTTGCAAGTATAAACTACTAAACAAGAACATAAATTCTTGAAAAGAAATTGGAAAAATCTAAATCTTGTTTGATTTGTGAAAAGAGACTTTGGATAAAGAAATTTAATTTTGAGATATCCTCAGGACACTTTGATAGTTCTTTTCAATTGAAAACTGAAACTGACATCTTAAAAATTTCTCTTGATCCGTCCATTGTTGAATCTTTGCAAAGTGAAGTAAGAGTTTGAAACTTGAATTTGAAAGAATCCACAAAGTAAAAAAAATTGAAAAAGAAAATTAATACCACTAGTCGAATCACTACACAGTCGTCCATGGGACCAATCGAAAGATATTTGAAAGTTTGATTCGTTCACTGGACCAATTGGCATCTCGACTGGCTTCATCAATAAGGTTTTCAGTCATGGAATCTCTAGCGCCATCAACTATGTCCATAATGTTGTACACAATCAACGTCAATTAGTGAATGATTGATCATTCAATTCAACCAATGTCCATAGTGTCATGAGCGGTCGATCGATTGAATGGACTATCAAGAATGCAACTAATTAGAAGGAAAAGTGTAGCGATTATTTTCAGCAATAGATTGGTTAGTCGGGTTCTAGTCTGACAACTAGAGTAATGACTATATTTCGGACTAAACTTTTTTGAAAAATCTTTCCCAATGAGCATTTGAAGACAAAGAGCTTATAAGAATGACCCCAAAGTATGAAGAAAATTTACTTATGCAAGTTAAATCATTCTATAACTTCTTCTAAGTCTGAAAGTATTTTGAGCTTTCTCTTGTAAATCATTCCCTCTTTCTTTGTTTTAAAAATTGAGCATCTGTTATAAGAAGAAAGTGTTGGAGAGAACTCTTAGTTATATTTGTGATGAAATTGAAAACCTATTTTAAGAAGATTAGTGTTTTGTTTCTTGAACCAAGAAAAAGGTTGTGCAATGTAAAAAAAAGTTTTCCAACCCTATACAAAAGGGAATATAGTAGAACTCCAATTATTTCAGGGTTGAGTTGTAGGTCAAGAAATTGAGCGAAAACTCACATATGGTCTTCTTGAGTTTGCTTCTCCTACTTTCCCTATTCTTATTATATACTCATTTTATTTGGCTTCTTAAAAGTTGCTTTCAAGTTTTTGGTTGTAATTTCTATACCTCAATTCAACTCCATCCCCTCTTGATGCTTTTTGATTTTACATGCTTAGAAATAAAATATTTCCATTCATCAACAAATTGCATGATGTCATTTTTCATCATTCTTAATTTGTGCAGGGGCAAAACATTTTTTTATTTAAATGACTATACTAGTAATAAAGATTTAAAGGAATCAACTTCCAACACAAACATAGACAAACAAGTCGTACAATCTGTTTGAACAGGAAGCTAATATTATGAATGGCACTTATGCCTTTGTTAAAAAAATTAATGTTGATTTCTTAGAATTGATTTTCAATAGTAAGATCATTTTTTATTTTTGACATTCTTAAATCATTTTATGACCTCCAAAATATGTTTTGTAGATACTATCTTTACATCATATACTATAGCCATAGGCTTGGCTACAGTTATAAGGGGTTGATTCTCTTTGAAGATGTGAAGAAAGTACTTGGCTTGTAGAACTATATGTTATTATCATTTCTTTTATAAACAATCATTTTTTGAGAAAATAATAGTCAAATTATTTTTCTTGATGGCATCTCAATTATGCAATGTATTTTTCATCTCAATTATCACTGAAACATTTCTTTTATTCCAAATGGATAATTGAGAAGATGCAGTTCTTTTCCTTTATTCAGTCCAAATGTTGATTCAATTTTATTAATTCCTCCGCTATCACAATCAAATTACCTACCCCAAAAATGGAAATACTTTATTGTGGAACATAGAGAAGTTAGAGTAATTCAAAGATTAAAAAGAGAGAGTAATAAGGCATCAAGGAATCAAAAGGAAATATGATAAATTAAGAAAGCAAGAAATGGATAAATTAGAGAAAATAAAAGGAAAGATGTTAAGAGAAATAACTAAAAATTAAGATGGGATAATTGTTGATGATTATGTAAAGGGTAAATTAATAGTTTTAAGAAAAAAAGTTAATATTTAGTGAACTTGATTATTATTGAAATATATTAATTTTTTCATAGTGTTATATTCGTAGTTTTTTTTAGAAACTATTATATACTATTATTTTATTGCAAAAAAAATAGTTCAACAACTTATGAATGAATTGAACCTAGACTCAATTGGCATATGTGCCTATTTGTAAAACATTATTGATTAACATGGTAAGAGTTTCAAATAGCCTAGTTTTTTCTTAGACTACTAATAATGATGGTTAATGTCCTAATAGCATCTCCTTAATTTATAAATAATTATTTTTTCTAGTAAGTTTTATAAAGAGTAATCAAACTAGGGCTAAGCAAATCCGGTATCGGGTTCGGGTTTAAGCGGACCCGGTCCCGTCTCGGATTATGCCAGATCGGGACTTTTTTGACCCGGTCCCGAACCCGAACCCGGCCGGATCCGGTTCCGGGTCAGACCCGACAATCCGGGAATGCCATCAGGTTTGCGTCCGGGAATTGTAGGGCGAACGCCGAAGATCCGCCCCTGCGGCCGGATCCGAGCGCCAAGTGCCAGATCCGGCGCCTGACGGCTGGATCTGGCTGCCAGGTGTCACTGCGTCATATCCGACCGCTAGGTGCCACTGCGTCATATTCGGCCGCCAGGCGTCGGATCCGAGCGCCAGATCCGGGCACCAAGGTGCCACTTCCGACGCCTGACGGTCGGATTCGGCCGCCAGGTGCCACTGCGTCAGATCCGACACCTGGCAGCCAGATCCGGCCGCTAGGTGCCATTGCGTCAAATCCGGCGCCTGGCCGCCGGATCCGGTCGCCTGGCGCCAGATCCGGCACCTGGCAGCCGGATCCGGCCGCCTGGCAGCCGGCTCCGGTCGCAGGCACCAGATCCGGCGCCTGACGGTCGGATCGGCCGCCAGGCGCCAGATCCGGCGCCTGACGGTCGGATCGGCCGCCAGGCGCCAGATCCGGCGCCTAAAGGTCGATTCGGCCGCCAGACGTCAGATCCGGCGCCGCCAGGGGTCGGATCGCGAAGCTTGTGGCGATCGAGTAGAGAGAGAGAGGGAGGTCGGCCAGAGTCATCGTCGCTAGCTCGCTGCCGCCGTCGCCGGGAGAGAGAGAGGGAGATGGCGAGAGAGATGGGAGGGAGAGGACGAGAGACGGAGAGAGATCGGAGGGAAAGGGCGTGAGAGTCTGAGAGTGAGACGGAGAGAGAGAAAATGAGAGGGTGAAATGAGGAAATAGTGTGGATTGGGGGTTATATAATGAAGTGGTAATCCGGGTCGGGTCCGGGTCGGGTATTGAGATGGCAAACCCGGTCCTGACCCGAGACCCGTCGGGTTTTCTTTCATTTGAACCCGGTTCCGGCTCGGATTTGATCCGAGCCGGGTTATTTGCCTTTCTTTTCGAATCGATGCGGTCCGGGCCGACCCCGTGCTCAACCCTAAATCAAACTTTTAGTTTTATTGACAACTTTAACTCATTTTTTTATTTTCCTAAAAGTCATCTACTTCTAAATTAATTCTAATTCTAACCTTATAAGCCAATAAAATAAGAGATTTAATGGGCTTTAACTTTAACTTGGTTGTCGTTTGATCGAAATCGATGATAGATTAAATCTTGGTGGTTTGGCGAACGTTTATATCCGATTTAACAAATTCAACTCCCTCTAGTTCAACACGATCTCTTCACTTTCCCCACCCAGCCATGGCTTTTGCTTGACATCATCTCCGACCATTTTGCCGCTTGACATTTTCTCCATCAAAAAGAAGTTGTCTCCGCCTAACTATAGACCTCGCTGCTACTCAATCTCACCATGACTCATCCCTCTTTGCTAGCCCCGCCGTCTTCTCCACTAAACCCTTGCACTCTATTTTTTTCCTATTTCTATCAAATTCTTAAGCCTTAGAATCGAGTTCGATGTCAAGTTTCCCAAAAGGTTGACATATGAGATATTGACATCTTGAGCTAATTGATTTTGCTATCTGAAGTGTTTTTTGTCCATGATGATCAATTGTGCCTTTAATGTTTTTTGTCCTATTTTTTCCCATGATGAGTCAGATTACCCTGATTGGTATTCTTTCTAGAGAGGATGTAAATTTTGACTTATACTATTTCATGTACTTTCTCTTCAATAAGAAACATAATGGATACAAATTCTTTTAGAAAATATTCTTTGTAGTTGACGTATATGATACATCAAATTCTTTCTGTCAAATGTGCAATGCATAATTTGATACTGTTATCATATATGATAGTCAGAAACATACAAAAGTTTTTGCAGAATACATTGATGTTCAAATAGGTTCGAACTTTATATTTGAAACAAGATTAATTTACTGCAAACTAGTAACTACTAGCAAAGCTGGCTGTATGATGACATATCTCGTATCCTCATCACATCATCCAAGAGCAGTTCTTTCTCCTTGTTGATCTGTTGTCAAATGTTGGTGAGTGCTTCTGTTCTCACATCCATATAAAATGACAATGTGATCGGGTAGGCAAGTGGGCAGGGGCTAGGTTAATGCCAACTTGTTGGAAGAGTGGGCAATGGCCGGTGGTCAAGTCAAGAGAGTAGGCGATGGAGAGGACGAGCATTTTGGAAAAGCTGAAAGGGCGTAGGAAGGTGAACAACTGCACCAATATCTGGTTCAAAGGATTTATGCCTTCAACCGCATACACGAAGATATACTATTGGTTTAGATCGACAGTGAGGACCATAAGGAGGAGCATTCTACCTACATAAGTAGGTAGGACACCCACTAAATCTTAAAATATGAGAACCAATTAATCATGGGGACTGGAGGTCACAAATTAGGAGGCTAGGTGGATGATAGTTTTGGTAGAGTTTTTTGGGTCGACTTTCGGCCTTTAGATCAATTATATCAAGTTCTCATTCATCCTTTTTTTAAGGCGATATGCAACACATTGTGCAATAAAGCTTCGCGTCCCAATCGATATCAGCTCTTGTGGATAGATTCCAATTATCAAGTGTTTGGAGCATATAGGTGGATTCCTATAGGGTTCAAGGTTACTGTCATGTGGCAACCGACTTGTTTTGCTCACGTCAACCCTTTCTGCACTTCTAACACACTAGATGTTAGTCTTCGTCTACCATCCTAGGTCTAGAGGTGATTGGATTTTTTTAGGAGTGGGAGTAGCTTAGATCGACGAGGAATCCACCTTATGGCATGGCAAATAATTTGTTATCCCACATATCATTGGCGTTCTTGATCTTTGCTACACTAATTGGGACCTTCTCTGACTCGATAGATTGGCTGGATCATGAGACCCATCCAAGATAGTTTATGATGCGTAGTCTTTTTCACCTTCTATGGATAGATGTAGCATGGGAGTCTTGAGGTATCTTGGGGAATCATCT